>CM059971.1:41838108-44238108 GCA_030490835.1 Annona cherimola
ACATGCCCTTCATCTCTTGGCTTTCCCTACACCTGTCTGAGGTTGGGAAAACAAAACATGAGTCTAAACTCAATAAGCAAGCAATTTTCATTTTAAATACATTCCTCTTCATTCTATAGAAGACACTTACCAAGTGATCAACTATCAAATGCACAGAAACCTTTTCATAAACATTGGATGTGCAAATGCTTCCTTTCCATTCCAGACATAAACCTTCATGTGCTGGTACGCTAGCCTAGGGAACATCTCACATAGCATAGTCTAATACGCCGCCTTTCTTCGACTTGGCCTCATCAAGGGGAACCTCTCCTCCTCTTGACGCTTACATAGTCTCCTACATGCATGACTTTTGATTTCTCCGGCATTATATACCTCTTACACTATGTGACTTGTCATTCTCATGTAGAGAATTATTTGCACCATCCCTTTAAAACATCATTTAAAATCTATACCTTCCTTTTCAATCATGTATGAAAATGCAATGCATTTATTCACATATAACATTCCTTTGCCTCCATCACTTGGGAGGACGCAGCCGGCACACAGCCAGTTTGACTCAGCAATAGTAAAGGGGGACCCTCTGATCCACTTTCTACCTCCACCAAAGCCCCTTTATTATGTATCATACATGTGTACATGTCCATGAACATCACATGATATCAATATGCCGGCATGACTTTTCACAAAAACTCATAAACATTCATCATTTTAAAACATTATAGGAATGACCACCCATAAACACATTTCATAAATACTTGAGAATAAAATCACATTTCAAAGTTGTGCTTGCTTATAATGAAGCAGTAAAATTACATTTTAAAAAAGTTTGTTTGCTTACCTCCTCAGTTGGTGTCGTCAACCTTCTCCTTCCTTTATCCCTATACAAGAAAAATGGATATTTTATCCATTCATTCCATGTCTTAGGTTGCTTTCTTGCTTTATAACCATTCATTACCTCATTCCCACAGAGGTTAATCTTATAAAGATACTTGGTCATTACCCATTTATATGGATTTTTATCCATAAATCCTTTAAAGTTTTATCCATACATCCTCATAAAATATAAAAATAAATCTCAATTTTTTCCAAAATCATGTTGTTTACTGTTCATAGTTACTGTAGCATATTACTGTTTACGATCACTGATCATGGTACTATTCATGTTTACTGTTCACCCGAGGTTATTGTTCACAGTAACGTGGGTTACTGTTCATAGGTTCCAAAAAATTGATATTTTTCCAAAAAATAAAAAATACCATGACATAACTTATGTTTAGTATATCATGGAAAAATTCATAAATTATCAATTTATCATCATTAACTTGGCCAAATAAATCATTTTCTCCATATACTAAAAATTCATAAATTATGAATTTATCATCATTAACTTGGCCAAATAAATCATTTTCTCCATATACTAAAAATCAACATAAGTTCGCTTAAGCATAATCCTTAATTCCAAAAATTATGAGATTAATATATCATCATTCCAACATCAAATTTATCATATTCATTCATCCCAAATCATCATTGATCAATTTTGGAGTATTATTTACACATATCATATGCTATCTTCCCGAATGCTCTATCTTTGCTCCAAATTTTCGATGTTTCAGCATAATTTCAATTCAGCATTATAACTTTACTTATTTTCTCATGCTTAGGCATTATCTAAGCATGGTTTACCCTACTTAACACCAAAAATAAATTTGAAAAGAAATCACTTACCCTACATGGAGATATCCCTCTTTTTCTTACACTTTCTCTCTCTAACTTTCTCCTCTTCTTTCTCCTCAAGGCTAAAACATGGTGGGGGTGAAAAATACTCAAATGGATCTGGGTTTGCTGTGCTTTGGACATCCCCCCTTGGCCTCTATTTATAGGGCTTGATTTTTCATAAAATTGGATTTTACCCCCTTGCTTGAGGTATTAAATTGTAAATGTATTTTTTTATAATTTCAAAAAGGTGCATTGAGCCAAGAGAAGCCACCCTACAGCAGCTCCAGCCCCCCTATGGCAAGCCCTTATTTTTCAGATTTTTAATTTATTAAAATTATTTTTTTTAAGCTAATTTAATCCTAGCCGTTGATCTTCGATGATGATGAATGTGGACCATTGATTTTGGTCAAGATCTCAACCACCCCCTTCTGTAGCTCTGATTTTCATTTATTATTTTTATTTTTAATTATTTAAATTTAAATAAAAGTCAAAGGTAATTAATTGAAAAGATAAGCTTCCTTTTTCATCTCCATTTCACGTTCCATCTTGACCCTTGATTCGTGATTTTCATTACATCTTAAACCATTCATCATGTCCATCATAATATTTTGGCCATCCATAAAGAATTTCATCTCAATCCGACGTCCGGATTGCAAGTTATGAATTTTTTTTCAAATTTTCACTAAAATCCAAAATTCTATTAAAATATCTAAAAGTATTGCTATTTCGTCCTGTAGTGATTAAATATCCCTTTTTGTCTTTTTATGATTAAGTTAATCCAAGTGATTAACTCTTAATCACGTGTCTGAATCCCAAGGTTACTATTCACGTGCACTATTCATCCGAATTTCATAAATAATTATTTTAACCTCTATTCCCATATATTTTCATACCCATGAATAGGGGTGCAACTCGGGTCGGGTTATACCAGGTTGGAGAAAACCCAAACCCTAAGCCAACCGGGTTGGAGTGAACCCAAACCCTAAGCCAACCGGGTTGGAGTAAACCCAAACCCAAACCCTAAGAATTTAATCCGGGTTCGGACCGGGTTCGCATTGGTTTTGGTTTGGTTTCGGGTTAGAATTCGGGTTATCAATGAACTGTTTTTTTCCAAATTTAATTGTAATCTAAAAGAAAGTTATTGGAATATACATACCTGTGTTTATGAAGTCAAGCCTCAGCTGAATTCTGCAATGTCCTTTCAAGGAATTCTGCAAAATCATGCTAAATCCTACAATATTCTTTGAATGAACTCTGTAAGTAATTTTTTAGCATCCTATAGGCACAAATAAATGACAAATTAGTTAGTTTTATGACTAGTTCGTCATTTCTATTTAATAGCTAATGGAAATGACTCAAGTGTAGCAAATAGAAAATGAACATATCATACCAATTATTGTAGTTGAAACTAAACATTATCATACAAATTGCTAAAATTGAATCCAAACTGAACATTTATCATACAAATTGCTAAAATAGAAATTGACCACTTGTCATACCAATAAACTTAAAATATGAATCAAATTTATACTACAATCTGAAATTCAAACTAACAGATTTCTCATACTAACAGAAAGATAATATGAAATAGATTTATCATGCCAACTCAAATTCAAACATAATCCATATAACAGTTATTCAAAGCAACTAAATCTAAATACACTAAGCATAATTATTCAACATTCCAATTGAATTTAAGTGCAATCCAAATTTAAAATGACAATATAAACAAATCTCAAGTTTAAATAAGTTTACATCTACTTTTAAACAAATTCAAAATTCAAATGAGTTCATGTCTCCAAGTTTCCAAAAAAACTAATGTCAAGTTCTTCCTCCTCGATTTACATCTTTGAAAATAATATGCATCAACCTAAACAAAAAAAATGCATGCAACTGTTAACAATAAGAAGATAATAATCATAAAAAATCATCATAGAAATTAAGTTACCTCAAGTTACACGATCTACTGATACACTAGCCACCTATATATTAATATTACAAAAAAACATATATAATTTATGAAAAAATTATATAAATTACACCGGGTTCGGACCGGGTCGGGTTTTGGTACCGGGTTGGTGTGAACCCAGTTTTGGTTTCGGGTTTCTACGGGTCGGGCGGGTTCGGACCGACCCGGTACCAAGTTGCACTCCTACCCATGAATGTACATTTTTCCAAATATATTACCTAGGGTTTACAACCCTAGGGTTTTATACACGTGTCTATGATCAGAGTTTCACAATTCTCCCCCATTACAATAGGTTTCGTCCCGAAACCTGTCGCCCTTCAAATATTCCATTACGTTTTTTCTGCATAATTAGACATCTATCTCCAAAAGCATATTAGCCTTTTCTGGCTTTTGCTAATTTTCTATTTTATATGGAGGAAATTCCTTCCTCTTCCTTACCTGTCTTTAAATGTGTTGTGTTTGGAAAATAATTTCAAACAATTCTTTTTCTTCCTTAATTTATGACATCATAATTCTATATCATGATATATAAATATCATGAGTTCTATTCCTTTTGTTCCTTTATTCTTTCTACATCTATCTCCCAATCATTGCTATGATATAACTTCCTGCGGTATCATACCTTTTCTTTCTTTTCGTTTACTCTTTCTATACTCATCTACCATTCCTTGATATGATACCATTTTTGTCTCATCATAAAAAAGCATCATAGCTTCATAAACATATAAATCTAGACATTATCTTTGCTTATGTATCAATTCATATTCTAATACCAACTTCTGTGGTATCATTCCTTTTCTATCACCATTCTTAATTTTTCTCTTTCCACGCCTATTTACTAATCCTTGGTCTTATACCAATTTTTGTGGCGCCTCGAATCGAGGCGTCCACATAGTCAAGATCTTGTCGATTGGTAAATATAACTCAGGATTGTAGCCCTGATCACGCGGCGGGTTCTTAATTGGATCTCGTCCAAATTTTTTTCATTTCTTTCTTTTTCTTTCATCATATAATCATATACTCATCATCATTCATAATGCACTCATTCATATATTATTCATATATCATCAATTTCTTATATTATTCATAACTTCATAATTTCATACAACCTATGTCCTTTCTTATCATATCCCATTAGGGCATCTATTCATACAAAAATCTACTAACCTTTGTAGATTCCTCTTTTCCTTTAGCAACACATGCCCTTCATCTCTTAGCTTTCCTTACACCTGGCTAAGGTTGGGGAAAAAAAACATGAGTCGAAACTCAATAAGCAAGCATTTTTCATTTTAAATGCATTCTTCTCCATTCGATAGAAGACACTTACCAAGTGATCAACTATCAAATGCACAGAAGTCTTTTCATAAAAATCATTTCATAAACATTGGATGTACAAATGCTTCCTTTCCATTCCTGACATAAACCTTCGTGTGCGGGTACGCTAGCCTAGGGAACATCTCACATAGCATGGTCTAATACGCTGACTTTCTCTGACTTGGCCTCATCAAGGGGAACCTCTCTTCCTGTTGACGCCTATATGGTCTCCTACATGCATGACTTTTGATTTTTCCGGCATTATATACCTCTTATACTAGGTGACTTGTCATTCTCATGTTTAGAATTATTTGCACTATCCCTTTAAAAACATCATTTCAAATCCATGCTTTCATTTTCAATCCATGTATGAAAATGCAATGCATTCATTCACACATAACATTCCTTTGCCTCTACCTCTTTGGAGGACACCGCCGGCACATAGCCCGTACGACTTGATAAGTAAAAAATTGTTATTATATTTTATGGACATTTTATACCAAATTGATGAGTAATTAATTGAAATTAATATGAAATTTGATTTTAAAAATAGTTTTGCAACTTTGGGATATTAAATATTAATTTCAAGCAATGTAAACAATTTTTATATTCTTTTGGCTTGAAATTACATTTTATTTGTTGCCATGAAATTAAATGGGTAAACTCACTAATGATTAATGATTTAAATATTTTTATGCAGGAAAAACAAATTACACCAAGTGAGCCCAACAAAGATCAGTCCATTCATGTGACCAATTCAGCACCCAATTCACGTTATGAGCAAAGAATGATTTTTCCATCAACCAGCTGATCACGTCTACATTGCTATCCATTTTCCAGCATTGTATTAACGTGATTCACGTATGATAGCCAGCTGCAAAAAAATCACTTCAGCACCGTTCAATGCTCTGACCACATGAATTAAAATTAGCATATGCATTGCTGCATATTCACGTAAATTTAGTAAAATGTAGCAACAAAATGATGGGCAGCAAATGCAATGACCAGAAATGACGTGAATGGGTAGCATACAGCATATGCAATGTAATGGCGTGAATAAAAAAAAGGGGAGCAGCAATGCAAATGCATATGGAACGTAAATTAAAAATGGGCAGCGGCATGCATTCAATTTGATGGCCCACCAAATCAATAGCAAAATCTGCTGATTAATCACGTGATTTGATGGCCCACCAGCAGCAAAAGATCACCACGTGATCAATGGATGCATGGACATGATCTTGATGAATGCGATGACGTGAAATGAGCAGAAATGCAACATGATAGCAACAAGGCAATTCATGTGAACCTGCTTGGACCCCACATGACATTTAAATTTCGGCCATTAAATACCCATCCAAAATCACATGATTGCATTGCTTCCCATTGGCCCACCACCATCAGCAGTATATCTGATCACGTGAATGCAACACCCTTTGATAAAATTCAGCAACATGCTTTAATCAATGGACCAGCAGCATATGCAATATTCACGTGAATGATGCAGGGATTCATATACACATAAATGGCAGCAACATATAATGGACAGCAATGCATTCAACGTGAGCAGCAGCTGAATATTCAAATTCCAGCAGCATTTGATGGACCCCACTAGCAGATGCAATCAACGTGATGGGCAAATGGCTAACAAATGCAACGTGATCAGAAATGGGCAGCAGCAGCGGCCCACCATCAGCAACAGCTGATCCATCACGTGAATTGGGCAGCAGCAAAATTCCCATCACAAATAACATTAAATGCATTGAAGTGATGGGGCCCACTTATTCAGCTATAAAAGAGCATTCGGGAGAGAGCATTGGATATTCGAAAAAAACCAGCATTGAGCTTTAAAAGAGCAACATTTCGGTGGCAGTAAAAATTCCGAGAAGCAATCACCAAGAAAATCCCTACAAGGATATCACTGCAAAATATTTTAGCAAGGATTTTAGAAGAGGAGTAGAGCAAAATTCGGAGAAAGAAAGAAAGCGAAAGCAAAGTGGAGAGCACGGGCAAAAGACAGACCTGCAAATTGCGTGGAGCAACCGACACACCATTAAAGTTTCAATCCAATAAGCTTTTCTATCTTTTCCCTTTTTAATTTTAATTATCTTGTTTAAGATGGTTTGTAATTTTAATTTCATTTTGAACTTAAACATGCTTGGCTAAATACTAAATCTGGGGTTTATGACGTAGCATGCGTACAATGCAATGTGGTTTGGATTTTTAATTCATTCATGATGGATATTGTTGGTAATTTAATATCTTGTGATTTTTACGCTTGCTTTGTACATGGGCTCGTACTTTAGCATGATACCATATATTTTGTGATGGAACCAAGAGGTGAAAACCTAATATACGACAATCAAGATATTAAACCTAGAAATCTAAGACCATGAGAATAGGCATGATAACCTTGAGGAATTTCATGAACAAATCATAGAACTTAATGGATTCTAATTAACTTAATCCTATGAGAATAGGTGATTAAGAAAAATTAGAATACGCCTTGTAGGTTTCGAGAGAAGGTGCAAGGATAAATTAGGAATTGTTCTCCTTTAACAAATAATTTTCAATTTAAATAATTGTACCACTACCCGTTGCAAAAATATGCATATGAAATCCTAGACCCTAGATACTTATACTCTTGTTTTCTCTACTCATCTTAATTTGTAATTTTCTCTTCTCATTTTGTTAATCTCTTTTCCCTTCTATTTATTAAATTTTCTTCCCATTTTTCTATTTAATTTGAATTATTCTCTCCATAACCGACACGAAAATATTTAAAAGCAAAATTTACAGTCCCGAATTCCCTGTGGAACGATAATTTATTTACTACAATCTACGACCCGTGCACTCGCAGTAAGATTGCGAACAAGTATTTTGGCGCCGTTGCCGGGGAACTTCGGCATTGCTTTAAATTTTGTTTTAAGATACTTTCTTTATTTTCATTCATTCTAAATTAGCTAGTTAATTTTTGTATGCACCCACATACTCGAAACTTTGCAAAACAACTAGTTGAAAAACTCTTTGTTGCTGACCCTGAAATTGAACGTTATTGTAGGAGAAGAATTCGTGAGTATCATCAGCAACAAAATTCTCAAGACACTATGGCAGATCACAACAACCCAAACCCGCCACATCAAGAGCAGATGGAAGGCCAGGCCGAGAACAACGCTCCTCCCAGAAAAACAACTCTTAGCGATCGGAACCGTCCGAACCCTCGTGGATTTCGATCTTGCATTGTTGAACCAGAGATTGATGGAAGAAATTTTGAACTAAATCCTTGTCTCATCTGGATGGTTCAACAGGACCAATTTGCAGGACTTCCTTCTGAAAATCCAACTGTACACATCACAAAATTCTTGCAATTATGCAACACAATTAGAGTGCAAAACATTCCACGCGAGGTAATTCGCTTGCAGCTTTTCCCATTTTATCTTCGAGACAGGGCAAGCGAATGGCTTTATTCTATACCGCCAGACACATTCAATACTTGGGATGAACTCTCTACATCATTCCTGGAAAAATTCTTTCCACCAAATAAAATCAGGAAAATCAGATACGAGATTAATCAGTTTGTTCAAAAAGATGGCGAAACCTTATATGATGCGTGGGAGAGGATGAAAGATCTACAACGCAAGTGCCCTCATCATGGTATCTCGCAAGGAGATATTATTGAAAACGTTTTCAATGGACTCAATCGACCTAGCCGAAGCGCCGTCAACTCAGCCGCTGGTGGCCGATTCATGCGACTCACTGACAAAGAGGCTCTCAAACTCCTTGATGACTTAGCTCTTTATGATTCTCAGTACGGCGATGTCAGAGGGACCTCTCGGCGAGGAAATGTATATGATATTGAATCAATGCATGCTATACATGATAAACTTGATAAAATTTTGCAGCAAAAGAAGCAGGAATCCAAGGACCAGCATGCATCTCCTTCTGGACACATCTCATGTGAAATCTATAGAGCCTCACACTACACAACTGAGTGTAGTTTTGCCGTTAAAGACACCACGGGCGAGCAAGCTAATGCAATCAATAACCAATATGATACTCACACATATGGTAATCCCTATTCTAATACTTACAACCCTGGATGGAGGAATCACCCCAATTTTTCTTGAGCAAACCGATCTAATACCCAAAATTTTGTTCAAAATAATAAGCCACCTGGTTTCCTTAGAAACCATTGAACCCTCCTTCATTTCAGACCCAACAAGCTTTACCAACCTGCACCACCTCAAGCACAACCCACCGAGTCCATGCTCGAAAATATCATTCTAATGCTTAAGAAAAATGATGAAAGAATGGACCAAATGCAAACCCACATCAAGTTGCTTGAAAATCAAATTGCTCAAAATGCCACAGCCTCATCTCAAAGAAACTAGGGTAAACTCCCTAGTCAACCTGAAGTAAATCCTAGGGAGCAGGTGTAGGCGGTTACCTTGCGTTGTGGAAAGCAGCTCAACCCACCTCATAGGGTCATAAAAAAGGATGCCGAGCAGAAAAAGAAGCGAGGAGAGGAGCCACAACTAGAACCAGTGGTGGAAAAGCCATATGTACCACCACCTCCTTACCAGCCTCCTCTCCCCTTTCCACAAAGGTAAAGACTGGCTAAGCTCCAAAAGCAGTTCGAGAAGTTTGTCTCAACTCTCAAAAACCTGTCTATAAATGTGCCCTTCATAGACATGCTTTCTCAGATGCCGGCTTATGCAAAATTTCTCAAGGATATGCTATCCAACAAAAGAAAACTCGAGGAGTACAGAACCATTTTGCTTACTGAGGAGTGCAGCACCATTTTGCAACACAAGTTACCTGAGAAGCTAAAAGACCCTGGAAGTTTCTCCATTCCATGTGCTCTTGGAAATGTCCAAATCCGCAAAGCACTATGTGATCTCGAAGCCAGTGTAAGTCTAATCCCACTTTCAATATGTAAAAATCTGAACATGGGTGATCCGAAACTAACATCTATGTCTCTCCAGCTGGTCGACCGATCAATTAAATTTCCAGTTGGCATCCTTTAAGACGTACCTTTGAAAGTTGGCAAATTATTCATCCCAGTCGACTTTGTGGTCCTCGACATGGAGGAGGATCGCCAAATCCCAATCATTCTCGGGCGACCTTTCTTAGCCACCGCTGGAGCAATTATAAACGTCAAGAATGGCCGACTTTCACTAACAGTTGGAGATGAATAGATCAAATTTAATCTTTCTGAGGCAACAAAGCAACTGTTAACTAATAACTCTTGCTTGCGGGTCAACGTCATCAACCCTTTGCCAATCAAAGAAAAGGATGACTTAGTAGAGGTATGTATCATTCAGGGTGCAACTGTTGAAAATAATAACCCTGAATTATCAGCTTGTGCAGCTCTCTTTGATGGAGCACCTTTCATCTCACCGACTGCCGATTCACCTCATGAAAAGTTGGATGCAGACTTCAATTTTTCTTCATCAACAAAAAAGGAAGAAGCACCAAAGGTATAACTTAAACCTCTTCCTAAAAATCTCAGGTATGCATTTCTTGGCCCAAATGATACTTATCCAGTCATAATCAACGCAAATCTTTCCAAATCGCAAGCTGATGAACTATTAAATGTGCTAAGAAGACATAGGAAGGCGATTGGCTACTACATTAATGACCTACCTGGTATCAGTCCTTCTCTATGCATGCACAGAATTTTAATGGAAGAAAATTGTAAACAAGCATTGAACCTCAAACGCGTCTGAATCCAAACATGAAAGAAGTGGTGAAAAAGGAAATTTTAAAACTTCTTGATGCTGGAATCATCTACCCTATTTTTGATAGCAGTTGGGTAAGCCCTGTACATGTTGTACCAAAGAAAAGCGGTATGACTGTCGTAATAAATGATAAAAATGAACTTATACCCACAAGGACAGTCACAGGTTGGCGAATGTGTATTGATTATCGCAAATTAAACATTGCCACCCGAAAGGATCATTTCCCCTTGCCTTTCATTGATCAAATGCTTGAAAGACTTGCCAATCACTCTTACTTCTGCTATTTGGATGGGTACTCTGGCTACTTTCAGATTCCTATTCACCCACAGGATCAAGAGAAAACCACTTTCACTTGTCCATATGACACATTTGCATACAGACGCATGCCTTTCGGTCTTTGTAATGCACTTGCCGCTTTTCAATGATGCATGATGGCCATATTTTCTGATTACATTGAACACATAATGGAGGTGTTTAAGGATGATTTTTCTGTTTATGGCACTACATTTGAATCATGCTTATCCAACCTATCTAAGGTTTTACAAAGATGCGAAGAAATCAATCTGGTGTTGAATTGGGAAAAATGTCACTTCATGGTACAGGAAGGGATTATGTTAGGACATTTAGTCTCAAGCAGAGGTATTGAGGTTGACCGGGCAAAAATCGAGGTCATTGAAAAATTACCGCCACCCAACTTGGTCAAAGGAATTCGGAGTTTCCTGAGACATGTCGGTTTCTATCGGCATTTTATTAAAGATTTTTCTAAAATTGCTAAGTCATTAACTAACCTGCTAAATCAAGATGTAAAATTTAATTTTTCTGATGACCGTTTAAATTCATTTTGCAGGTTGAAAAAGGCTTTGACCACTGCCCCAATCATACAGCCACCTTACTGGAACCTACCATTTGAGATCATGTGCGATGCAAGTGACCATGCGGTTGGAGCTATTTTGGGCCAACGGAAAGATAACAAACCAGTAGTGATTTATTATGCAAGCAAAACTCTAGATGATGCTCAAGTCAACTATGTAACCACTGAAAAAGAATTACTAGCTGTTGTTTTTGCCATTGATAAATTCCGTTCTTATCTTGTAGGGTCAAAGGTGATTGTCTACACAGACCATGCGCCCATTCGTTATTTAATTGCCAAGAAAAATGCTAAACCAAGGTTGATTCGTTGGATTTTGCTATTACAAGAATTTGATCTTGAAATCCGAGACAAAAAGGGCACAGAGAATGTGGTAGCTAATCATCTATCAAGACTGCCATTAACTGGGAAAATGGATCTAAATAAAAATGATCAAATTAACGAGGAATTTCCTGATGAATCCCTGCTTTCACTAAAAGAAACATCAATGCCATGGTATGGAGACATTGTTAATTATTTGGTTTGTAAAGAAATTCCATCCAATTTCAGCTATCAACAGAAAAAGAGATTCATGGCGGATGTGAAATACTACATATGGGAGGACCCATACCTTTACAACAGATGCGGTGACGGTCTAATTCGCCGATGTGTACCAAACGAAGAAATCCAAAGCATTCTTTATCACTGTCATTCTTCACCATATGGTGGACACATGGGTCCCACCAAAACTGCAGCAAAAATCTTACAATCAGGTTTTTTCTGGCCCACTTTATTAAAAGATGCTCGATCTTTTACACTGACCTGTGACAGGTGCCAAAGAATAGGAAACATTTCAAAGCGAAACGAGATGCCACTCACAAGCATTCTAGAGGTCGAACCATTCGATGTCTAGGGCATGGATTTCATGGGACCTTTCCCATCCTCATTCAACAACCAGTACATACTTCTGGCAGTTGATTACGTAACTAGATGGGTGGAGGCGATCGCTTCTCCAACAAATGACTCATAGGTGGTCGCCAAATTCTTAAAACGCAACATTTTTACCAGATTTGGTGTACCACGAGCAATCGTAAGTGACGAAGGAAGCCACTTTTGTAACAAGCAAATGGAGCAACTGCTCAAGAAATATGGGGTCACACATAAAATTGCCACCCCATACCACCCACAAACAAGTGGTCAGGCTGAAATCTCTAACCGCGAGATTAAACACATACTCGAGAAGACGGTATCCCAATCACGACGAGATTGGTCAAAGAAACTCGATGATGCTCTTTGGGCATACCGTACTGCATTCAAGACTCCGATCGAAACAACACCCTTTCGACTAGTCTATGGAAAATCATGCCACTTGCCTGTAGAGCTGGAGCACAAAGCATATTGGGCAATCAAATTTTGAAATTTTAATCTGAAATCTGCTGGAGAAAGGCGCCTACTACAACTCGATGAACTTGAAGAAATTCGACTCGACGCCTATGAAAATTCAAAGATGTACAAGGAGAAGACAAAATTTTGGCATGACAAACACATTCGTCAGAAGGTAATCAAAGCTAATGACTTGGTTTTGCTTTTTAACTCTCTAATTTAAATTGTTTCCAGGAAAATTTTGGCATGACAAACACATTGATTTTGGTCAAGATCTCTACCACCCCCTGCTGTAGCTCTTATTTTCATTTATTATTTTTATTTTTAATTATTTAAATTTAAATAAAAGTCAAAGGTAATTAATTGAAAAGATAAGCTTCCTTTTTCATCTCCATTTCACGTTCCATCTTAACCCTTGATTCGTGATTTTCATCACATCTTAAACCATTCATCATGTCCATCATAATATTTTGGGCATCCATAAAAAGTTTTATCTCAATCCAACGTCCGGATTGCAAGTTATGAATTTTTCTTCAATTTTTCACTAAAATCCAAAATTCTATTAAAATATCAAAAAGTATTGCTATTTCATCCTGTAGTGATTAAATCTCCTTTTTGCCTTTTTGTGATTAAGTTAATCCAAGTGATTAACTCTTAATCACGTGTCTTAATCCCAAGGCTACTATTCACGTGCACTATTCATCCGAATTTCATAAATAATTATTTTAATCTCTATTCCTATATATTTTCATACCCATGAATGTACATTTTCCAAATATATTACCTAGGATTTACAACCCTAGGGTTTTATACACGTGTCTACGATCGGGGTTTCATACCGTGGTTTAGATTTGATGCAGGATATATTCAGTTTCGATACGGAACACCATAGGCACAGATTGACTGCCGAGAGAGGGAGGCTGCCCAGGAATGCCAGGAAGCTCTGGCCAGGGGAGAGGAAGTAATGGAGCAACCCCCTCCGAAACAGCCTGGCGAGGTCATCCTACGGGTCATAGAGTTAGAGGTTATGCCCGAATCCCCACCTCCCGCCCCTCCAGCAAATGATGATGAGGACCCTATAGAATGGTCCGATAGTGAAGATGAGGACGAGAACCCAGGACCTCCTGATTGGTCTGATACCAGTACGGTCACTGAGGAACCCACACAAGTACCCTTTAGTATCAGAAGGTTCCCGAGGTTAAGGAGAAGCGGACGATAAAAGGGACGGGAATCAAGAAGACACAACCACCGCCATTGCCAAAACATTTTATTTTATTTATAAATATGTAAATATTATTTGGAACAGGTACATAAGGATAAGCTAGTCTATGTACGAAAGTTTGACTTATGTATAAATAGTTTGTTGATGATATATGTGAATAATGATATATGTGAATTATGTGATCATGTGATTATGTATTTGAATTTATTTAAGTATATCATGATGAATATCGATGTTATACTAATGAATGTTTTATGAAGTTGAAAATGCCGCTCACCAGAGCTAAAGTAAGAGCCAACAAAGGAAAGGCTCCAATGGAAATAATAGTTGATCAAGCAAGGGGTGAAGCCAGTAAAAGAACGTATAGGGCAGAATCCGAAGAGCAATCCTCTAGGACCCGCCCACGGCAAGAGGAAATCCCTAGACCTAAAGCAGAGGTCAATATAGAAGAAAGAATAGCTGCGGCAATTGAGAAAGCTATGCAACAATGGACAGCCCAGGCTGCTGATTTATTACAAGAAATGCAGAACCAGCAGGCCCCGCCATCAAGAGGAGATGAGGAAAGACCAGGTCCTTCGCCTAACCCCGAGACATCAAGGGGAATGGAGGATAGTCTCCTTGAGGCCGACAGAAAGGCTATCAATGCCTTTCTTGCCCAGCGCCCGCCTAAGTTTGCAGGGGAACCAGACCCCCTCATTGCAGAGCAGTGGATCACAGAAATTAAGAAATTATTCAGGATATCGCCCTGCAATGATCAGTAGAAAGTGTTGTGCACCACCCACCTACTGATAAAGGATGCTTATGAATGGTGGGAGACGCTAATAGTCACTATGCCACATCCGGAGCAAGTTACGTGGCATGAATTTTTGGAGGAATTCAATAAAGAATATCTCCCTGTAGGGCTACAGAGCCAGAGGGTGATAAAGTTTGAGAAACTCTACCAAGGCAGGATACGACAGTCACAGAATATGCCACAAAGTTCAACGCCTTGGTACGATATGTGTCGTGGATTGCCAATGTGCCGGAAAATAAGGCACAAAGGTTCCAGAGGGGATTAAGGCCCCAGCTGAGAGAGGGGTTAGCCCCGTTACTAATAAAAGACTATGCCTCTAGCATTAAAAGGGCTAGGGCAATGGAAATGGAGTCAATGAGGACTCAAGAGCTTAGGCAAGCTCAAAAATAATTCTTTACAGCTTCCAAGGAAGGTTAGGCTAATAAAGGAAAAAGGGTAATCGCTGGGAAAAAGAAGATCGGCGACAAGACAAAAAGCACCCCGACTTGTAGAGCTTGCCACAAACGTCATTCAGGCGAATGTTTACAAGGAACGGGAAAATGCTACAAATGTGGCCAAGCTGGTCATGTGGCTCGAGACTGCGGGACCGACGAAGCCAAAATAATAAAGTGCTTCAATTGTGGTCAAGTTGGACACATTTCGCCCAACTGTCCAAATAAGCCACAAGGAGCACCAGCCCGAGGGAGGCCAGCCCAGCAAAAGGTCCCCGCCATCGCCAATCGACCCGGTACTGCTGCCAACCTAGTGCGTGTTCAATCCCTCACCCGAACGGAGTCACAAGAGATGGAGGAAAAAGAAATTACATATATGGTTTACATTTTACGAAATTCTGCAGTAGCTTTATTTGATTCTGGAGCTACGCATTCATTTATATCATACCAATTCATAATCACACCCGCACTTCGGGTAGAAGAAACCAGTAATACTATACATGTAGAATTCCCAGTATATAGAATGACAAGTATAAATCAAATTTGCAAGACATGTCCTATCAAGATAGGAACAAAAATATAGGAAGCTGATCTTATCCTATTGACAATGACAGAATTTGATGTCATACTAGGGATGGATTGGCTAAGTCAATGGGGTGCCACAATTGATCACAGAAATAAAAAGGTGCAATTTGAAATACCAAAAGATGAAATAAAGATCAGTAAAATAAGACAGCCAGAAAACACAATAAGAATGGTATCAGCTGTGAAAGCAGCTAAGCTGATACGCCAACAATGTACAACCTATCTGGTCTCTATAAACACCTGAGTCAAAAGTACAGATTCAAGATTTATTAGATAAAGAATTTATTAGACCCAGTGCATCACCTTGGGGAGCTCCAATACTATTTGTAAAAAAAAAAAGATGGGAGTTTGAGACTCTGTATTGATTACAGAGAATTGAATAAAGTAACAGTTAAGAATAAGTACCCACTCCCAAGAATAGATGATCTCTTTGATCAGTTAAAAGGAGTTTCTACATTTTCAAAAATTGATTTACAGTCAAGTTACCACCAGTTGAGGATATGTCCAAAGGACATCCATAAAACAACATTTAGAACAAGATATGGGCATTATGAATTCTTAGTCATGCCATTTGGACTAACGAATGCCTCAGCTGTATTTAAGGATAGTATTGAAAATTCTACGAAGGAAGAAATTATATGCTAAATTCAAGAAATGTGAGTTTTGGTTGAAACAGGTAGCCTTTCTCGACCACATTATATCCGAGAAGGGAGTACAGGTATATCCTCAAAAGATTGAGGCAATAACAAAGTGGACACAACCAACGAATATCACAGAAATTAGAAGTTTTCTAGGGCTAGCTGGCTACTACAGAAGATTTATGGAAGGATTCTCACAATTGCCAGCTCCACTCACAAAGCTGACAAGGAAAGGAGTTAGGTATGAATGGACACAGGAATGTGAGAATAACTTCCAAGAATTAAAGAAAAGACTGGTAAAAGTGCCAATTCTAACGCTACCTACGGAGAAGGAAGGGTTTGTGATTTATAGTCATGCCTCAAAGAAAGGATTAGGATGTGTACTGATGCAAAATGGAAAAGTTATATCATACGCATCCAGGAAACTCAAGCCAAATGAGGTAAACTATCCAACCCATGACTTAGAATTGGCAGCAGTAGTCTTTGCCTTGAAATTTTGGAGACATTATTTGTATGGAGTTAAATGTGAGGTCTATACTGATCACAAAAGCCTCAAGTACATTTTTACTCAAAAAGAGTTAAATATGAGGCAAAGAAGATGGCTCGAGTTACTTAAGGATTATGACCTCGACATTTTATATTATCCAGGCAAACCAATGTAGTAGCTGATGCTTTAAGTAGAAATATTAGCTTAGCACATCTCATCACAATAGAAGAAAGCTACTACAAGAATTGAGATAATTAGAATTAATTATCAGCCCATCTGGGGTACAAGTTAGATCGTCACAATTATAAATCCAGTCAAATCTATTTGAGCAAATTAAAATAGCTCAATAAGAAAATGAAGATTTAAAGAATTATGTGGAGAAAATGATCAAGAAAAATCCCATGGAATATATATAAGATGAATATGAAATGTACAGATATAAGGGTCGCCTGTGTATACCCAACCAAGAAGAAATAAAGGAACAGATATTGAAAGAAACACATTTCTCTCCATTCTCGATGTATCCGGGTAGCACCAAGATGTATCAAGACATCAAAAGGATGTATTGGTAGAATAATATGAAGAGTGAAATTGCTGAATATGTGGCCAAGTGCCAAACATGTCAAAGGGTTATGGCTGATCATCAAAGAACCCCTGGAAAATTACAGTCACTAGAAGTCCCATAATGGAAATGGGATGATATTACTATGGAATTTATTGAAGGATTGTTAAGAACCCAAAATGGAAATGGTGCTATATGGGTAATAGTTGATAGATTATCAAAGGTAGTTCATTTCCTAGCTATTAAGAAAAATTTTACGGCTGAGCGACTGGCCAAAATTTATTATAAGGAGATAGTGAGACTGCATGGAGTACCTAAGTCAATAGTTTCCAATCGAGATTCCAGTTTTACATCTCAATTTTAGAAAAGTTTGCATCAAACCTTAGGTACACTGCTGAAGTTCAGTTCAACATTTCATCCTCAAACTGATGGGCAGACAGAAAGGGAAAATCAAATAGTTGAGGATATGCTAAAGATGTGCATAGTAGAATCTGGAGGATCATAGGATGAATATTTGGCTATAGCAGAATTTGCTTATAACAACAGTTATCAAGCAATTATTCAAATGGCCCCATTTGAGGCTTTATATGGATGGAAATGCAAAACTCCTCTAAACTGGGATGAAGTGGGAGAACAGAAGTCAGCTCCAGACCTCTAAAAAAGAATGACAGAAAAAGTTCAAGTGATTCGCCAGTGTATACTCACAGCCCAGAGCAGGCAAAAGAGTTACACCGATTGTAAAAGAAGGGATTTAAATATCCAAGTTGGGGATCACGTATTTGTCAAGGTAACGCCATTCAAAGGAGTCACCCGGTTTGGAAAGAGAGGAAAACTAAACCCAAGATATGTCGGGCCCTTTGAAGTTTTGGAAAAGATAGGCAACCTAGCCTACATAATAGCCCTGCCACCAACCCTAAGTGCCATCCACAACGTGTTTCACATTTTCATGCTCAGGAAATATATTTTCGATCCTACCCATGTGTTGATAGCAGAAAATTTGTCAATCCAAGAACACTTGAACTATGAGAAAAGGTCAATCAAAATATTGGATTTTAAGATCAAGAAGCTTCAGAATAGAGAAATCGAGTATGTAAAGGTACAATGGAATCGATATTCAGAGTCCAAAGTCACTTGGAAGGTACGAGAAGAGATCGAAAGGAAATATCCTCAATTGTTCAAGGAAAAATAGGTTTCGGGACGAAACCTATTATAAGGGGGGGAGGATTGTGAAACCTAGACCATATACGCGTCGTTTTGGGTCGCAAACCCTAGATTCTTTGTAATTATTTTTATGATGAATCAAAATTTATGAATTATATTGATGGATATGTGTATTGGAGATAAAAATAATGCAATTAAGAAATTAACCCACGTGAATGTGCATGTGAATAGTAACCAGGGATTATGACACGTGATTAAGAGTTAATCACTTGGATTAACCTAATCACAAAAAGACGAAAAGAAGATTTAATCACTACAGGACGAAATAGCAATTCTTTTTTATATTTTAATTTTGAATTTTAGTGAAAAATTAAAGAAAAATTCATAATTTGCAATCCGGACGTCAGATTTAGATGAAATTTTTTATGGATGGTTAAAATTTCATGATGAACATGATGAATGTGTTAAGATGTGATGAAAATTACAAATTAAGGGCCAAGATGGAACGTCAATTTGGGATAGAAAAAGTAGCTTATCTTTTCATTTAATTCCATTTAACTTTTATTAAATATAAATAATTAAAAAATAAAAAAATAAATGAAAGAGCAGCTATGGAAGGGGCGTGGAAGGGGGTGTGTGGATATTTGACCAAAAAAATCAATGGTTTAAATTCATTATCATCATAAAACAAGGGCTAGGATTTAGTTAGTTTAAAATAAATAATTTTAATAAATAAAAAAATCAAGAAAAATAGGGCTGCATAGGGTGGGTGTGAGCAGGCCTAGGGTGGGCTGCTCTTTGCTCAATGCACCTTTTTGAAATTAAAAAAATACATTTACAATTTAATACCTCAAGCAAGGGGGTAAATTCCAATTTGATGAAAAATCAAACCCTATAAATAGGGAGCAGGGGTGGACGTCCAAGAGCACATTCACCCAGCTCTAACTAGAGCAAATTCCATCTCCCAAACCCTCCCACATGTCCAAGGAAAGAAGAGGAGAAAGTTAGAGAGAGAAAGTGTGAGAAAATGAGAGATATCTCCACTTCGGGTAAGTGATTTCTATCCAAATTTCTTTTGGATGTTAAGTAGGGTAAAACCATGCTTAGATAATGCCTAAGCATGAGAAAATAAGTATAGTTATAATGCTTAATCGGAATTATACCAAAACATCAAAAACTTGGAGCAAAGATAGAGCATTCGGGAAGATAACATATGATATGTGTAAATAATGCTCCAAAATTGATAAATGATAATTTGGGATGAATGAATATGATGTTTGAATGATGATATATTAATTACATGATTTTTTGAATTAAGAATTATGCTTAAGTGAATTTATGTTGATTTTTAGTATATGGAGGAAATGATTTATTTAGCCAAGTTAATGATGATAAATTCAAATTTTATAAATTTTCTCATGATATACCAAGCATAAGCTATGTCATGGTATTTTTTATTTTTGGAAAAAATGTCAATTTTTGGAACTCATGAACAGTAACCCACGTTACTGTGAACAATAACCTCAGATGAACAGTAATCTGCTACAGTGATTGCTACAGCAATTATGAACAGTAAACAAGCGTGATTTTGAAGAAAATTTGAGATTAATATTTAAATATAAGGATGAAATTTTTGAAGAACCTATGGATAAAGATATTCGTATAAAGAAGTAATGCTCAAATATTATAAAGCATGCATGGGAAGCAGCTTGAATAAAATAAATGAAATATCCTTTTTTCTTGAATAGAAAAAGGAAAAGAAAAAGTCGTTGACACCACCTGAGGAGGTAAGCAAGTTATATATTTTGCAAAATTATTTCCAAAATGCTTGAAATTGTTTGTAAATTGTTTTATGAAATTTTTTTAAGGCTAGCCATACCTATAACTTCTTTACATGAACTGAAGTACGTTTGTTAAATTATTTATTAAATGCTTTTTATGAAATTATTTATGATTTACACGAAGAATAGTCCATAGTTGAGGTAGTAAGTGGACCGGATGTCCCTCTCACTATAGCCAAGTCGCTTATATAGGCCCAGGCCGGCGGCAACCTCCCTGAGATGGGAGCATGTATGGGATGGGCACCTAGCTAGCGTCACATCTAAAGGAATGTCATGAATGCTATGAATGCATTGCATTTGCATATTATGAAATGCATGAAAATGATTGAAAAATTATGTATGGCTTGCTTACTGAGTATTATTACTCACTCATGCTTTTTCAACAACAGACAGAAAATGATGATGAAGGCAGCATGCAAAATGATATGCAGTTTTTGATATATATGTTGTATATGTAAATTTTATGTAAAGACAATGATGAAAATTTGGAAATGAAAAATATCTTTTCAATGATGATGTTTATGAACAGACTTTGATTTTAACTATGATATGTGAAATATATTTCAAGTTGAATGAATGGTGGCAATTTTCTATGTATTGATGTTATACTTAAAAAAAATAAAAAATTCTGCCGTGTGATTAGGGCAACAATCCTGAGTCACGTTTACTAATCAAAAACGGTCCCGGAGTAAGGCTTCTAGGTACCCTGGTTCGAGGCGCCACAGAAAGAAAAAGGAAAAGATATTTGATTTATGGAAAAAGATTAATTTTTCTATGTCATGATATTTAAATATAAACAATGATTTGGACATAGTCTATATTTTTTGAAATGATATTCGAAATGTTTTCATTTTCTTTAGATAAGGAAATATGATGAGAATATTTTGAAAAATATTTATACGGATATTGTTTAATGAGATTTAAGGATGACCAACCCAATAAGTGATTTCATAAAATGATTTGCTTCCGGGTTGCTAAAATGGCATACAAAAGACTATGCAAGCCCCTTTTTATGTAAAAAGGGCACAATAGATATGTGGACAAGAATTTGACCTTGACGTGGATGAGAAGGGGATGATATTATTGTATAGCGTTTGTAAGCAAAAGGTCTTGAAATGGAAACCAAGAAAAGGCTAGGAAAAATATATGATTTAATCTTGAAAATCCAAAAGTTTTGAAGTTCTTTTATAATAAGAATTTTTATTGTTTTCCCAAACATCTCAAATATTTATCAAAATATTTCACTCAAAATGGTTCTAAAATAATTTAAGGAAGGTCATCCGAAAATTAAATTTCAAATGACAACTTGTTTAAAGTGGGTGCACTCGCTTTACAAGTTGACATGGACTGCGGTCTGTGATGTTCTTTTTTAAAATGATTTTTAAAATACAGACCTCGGTCTGTGACGTTTTTAAAGGATGGATGCAGACTGCGGTCTGTGATCCCGATTTAAAAGGACACGGGCTGCGGTCTGTGATCCAGATTTAAAAGGACACGGGCTACGGTCTGTGATACTTTAAACCACACGGACTATGGTCTATGATAAATATGTATAGTGCATCAGTACAATGAATAAGCCGGTTGTAGAGAACGATCGGAGATGGACCAGGGCCCACTCTACATAAGGCCAAGTTGCTAAGGGATGACAAGAGGTCAGCGACGCCCTCCCTGAGATGGGAGAAGGATGAAGAAACAACCGCCTCGTTAATGTGTTCTTAAGGATTCTCTTCCAAAAGGTAGCATGATCACTTGCTAAGTGTCACTATTGAATGGGGAGAAATGCATTTACTTATGTTTTGCTTTTGAAAAGCCCAAAGATTGGAACATAAAAGCATTTTTACGAAAAGTTATCTTAAAGGGATTTTTATAAAATGATTACCCTAAAAATGGGGTGTTTTACACAAAAGTGTAAATAACAATGATGAAAGGAAATGTTTTCTATGCAAATGCTTTTAAGAAAATGGATTATGTAATTTATGTCTTGTTTGCTATAAACAAGCCCCAAGACGGGCAATATGAAAAAGATTTCTGTCAAACTTGTTTTTGGACATAAGAATGTTCATTGCCAAATGGCTTAAATAAAAAGCATTTTTGGACATAAGAATGTCCTTTGCGAAAGAGTTTATGAGAAATGTGTTTTAGGACATATGAATGTCCATTGCCAAAGAAAGTTATGTCAAAAATATTTTGGAACATTAAATGTCCCTTGGCTAAAGGAATTTATGATGAAAAATATTTTTTGGACATAAAAAATGTCTCTTGCCGAAAAAGGCGCATGTGATTGATGTTTTAGGATATGAGAATGTCCTTCTCTAAAAAGGATTTATGAGAAAAATATTTTGGACGTAAAACATCCACTAGTAAAAGATGATTTTATGTAAATGTCTTGGAACATTGGAAATGTTCACACAAGACCAAAGAAAATTAATTAAGAGGGTAAAACGCATATGTTTTGCCTTAACAAGCCCAGAAGTGGCTTGTAAATGATTTTATGAATCTTTTATGTAAATGTTCAAGGACATAAAATTGCCCTTGTGAATAAAGGATTTCATGACAATGTTTTAGGGTATATAAATGTCCTCAAGTAAAAAGGTATTCAAGATGTTTATGGAAAAAAGTTTTCAAGCAAGTCTTGCCCTAATGATAAAATGCTTGCTTACTGATTTATCGCTCACGTTTTGTTTTCCCAAACCTTAGACAGATACTGGGAAATTCAGGAGGTTGCGAACTTAAGCAGGTGAAGGTACGTGATGATAGTCATGTGGGATATAAGGAATGTGATAGCATGAATAAAGTTTTAAGGTATGTTGATGTATATGTGAACTTATTTTGAGTTTTCAGTTCCATGTAATCCAATGATTGAATGTATGTATGTATGGATGTAAAATGACAGGATTAAGTTAAGAAGACTTTTATTGTAGAAAAACATGATGAGATATTATGAATAATATATGTAATTTATTACAAGTGTATCACTGCTTGTATGATGAATGATGTAGAATGTAAAGAAATGAATGATGATAGAAAAAAATTTGGACGAGATCCAAGTAAGAACCCGCCGCGTGATCAGGGAAACAATCCTTATTCACATTTACTAATCGATAGATCTTGAGATAAGGATGTGACGTCTCGGGTTGGGGCGCCACAACTTACGACATGGATGTAAAGGATTTTATGATCATGTCTTTGAACTAAATTTCCTTTAGATGGATGGTTAGGATGAATTGATATCTAACTATAATGTATTGGTTCTTCAAATTTCTGTAATGAATATTTAACTTTCATATGATTGTGTTGTGATTTACCCTTGCATATGTGGTTTAATGCTTTTTACAAGATTAGCTACCTTGTAAGATGATTTAATTGCATGAGTAATCCTTGGAAAAGGAAAATCTCTGCTAGAGCCATGTGTAGGGCATAGGTTTCCTTTTGTTAAGGGGAGTTGTTCAATGGATAGGAATATACTGTTAAACCCTATGTAGTCAATGAACAAGTTATGAACTTATCAATTCTACTTTATTTGATGGCATGGGAACATAGCAATTGAATAAGGTGTAATTAGCTTTATATGCGTTGGAATACATATATAAAGATTATTGAACTTGGACTAGTAAATCCCTGCACAATCTAATGAAAAGGAACCAATGCGATATAGTTTAAATTTAAGGATTTCAAACTATCCATCTGTCATCCCTAATTGATAACTCATTTCTAGTATTCCAGTTATTCCGCAAACTCTTTTCTATTTTCTTTTTGCGTTTGATAGTTTTAGTTTTAAGTTCAAAACCTAAAATTTTCTACTCACCGAAAGCAATTAAACTGATTAATAATCCTAGTTAAATAAATTCCTCATGGGAACGATACTCTATTCACTCTTTATTACTTGATTTGCCACGTATACTTGCGTTAAAAGTGAGCAATTTAATAAACATATACGCAGCTCGTCAAGTTTTTGGTGCCGTTGCCGGGGAATTGGTTCAACTAATTATTGTTAGTTTTATTGCTTTCTTGTACAATTTTGTAGATATAGTCCATTTTCATAATTTCTTTTAGTTTAGAATTTTTTCGCTAGTTTCAATTGAATTGGTTTTTGCAAGGACGATTGTTTTTGCATGCACCGAGGCAGGGCCGAAAAGGATATCATTATTCCTTTTGATTCGGAATCCAAAAGAACTTATCTGAGAAGGCGTCGCAAGAGCAGGGAAGCTAGGAGCCAACAGCATATCATGGAGCGCATTGAGAATCAGGACGAGAACATTCACGTAAACCAACAGGGAAACCAAAGGGTTGAGGTTCCATTCATCCACCACAAGACGATTTGGACCAACCTATTCGGGATCTCATTGCGCGGGGACAAAATGTAGTTCAGACTAGCATTGCACCTCCTCCTATCGACACCAACAACTTTGAGATCAAACCGGTGGTTTCCAAATGCTCCAGTCCATTGGGCAGTTTGGAGGTTTGTCTTCTTAAGATCCACACCGCCATCTATGGAATTTTATGCAGATCATGAACACGTTCAAGTAGAATGGAGTCTCCGACGAAGCAATGCGGCTACGAACCTTCCCATTTTCACTGAGGGATAGAGCTTCGGAGTGGCTGGATTCTCTGCCCCCAAACTCTGTCAATACGTGGAATGACTTGGCTCAGAAATTCCTAGAGAAATATTTCCCGCTCGCCAAGTTAGCCAAGCTCAAAATGGACATAGTCTCATTCAAACAACACGGAGAAGAGACTCTATCAGAGGCGTGGGATCGGTTCAAAGACCTGCTCCGGAAGTGCCTACATCATGGAATTCAGCCGTGGGTTCAAATTCAAAATTTCTACAAGGGTCTCCAAGATTCCACCCGTCATATGGTGAATTCTTCGTCAAATGGTTCCATGCTGAAGAAAAGCTACCGAGAATCATACGCCCTGCTTGAAAATATGGCAGCCAACACCTATCAACTGCCATCTAATAGATGCCGAAGTGGGGGTCTACTCCAACTAGATGTGGTTTCATCGATAAAGACCCACATCGACGTCTATCTAGGCAGATCTAGAACCTATCCAGCCCTGCTAACGTCAATGCAGTAGGGGCGTCTACACCACAGCAGCCGTCAGCAGCAGATATTTGCACGTGGTGTGGAGAATTCGGCCATCCCAGTGATCAATGTGCCTCCAATCCGAAGTCCATTAATTACGTGAGAAATTTTTAGAGAAATCCAACAAATCCATATGCAAACAACTACAACCCAGGCTGGAGGAATCATCCCAATTTCTCATGGAACAACTAGACAAGGTTGAATCAGCCACCGAGATTCTCACAGCAGCCATCACAACAACAACCAGCAAGACCAATTCAATTCAATCCACCATCACGAGAAGAGAAGAAATCTGATCTGAAAAACCTTTTTATGCAATTCATGCAATCCCAAATCATGACAAACAGGCCCTAAACAACCGGCCTCAAGGTGCACTGCACAGCAATACAGAGAAAATCCGAAAGGAAAAGGCAAAAAGCATGTGCAAGCAGTCACATTGCATAGTGGAAAGTAGTTACCCGACACAATTCCACCAGAAGCGGTAACTGAACCCACTAGTCCTCTAATTCAGCAGTCACAGGAGACAGTGGAACCAGATATTACCCAAAAGCAACCGGACGCCGAAATTTTCACAAATCAAAGGTCACCTCCTCCATTTCCTTAGAGATTCGCAAAGAACAAAAAAGAGGGCTAGTTCAAGAAATTTTTGGAGGTACTAAAATAGCTACATATCAACATACCTCTTGTCGAAGCCTTGGAACAAATGCCGAGTTATGCTAAATTCATGAAAGACATTCTGTAAAAAAAAGGCAGTTGATGAAATTCGAAACGGTGGCATTAACAGAAGAAACAAGTGCTATGGTATAGAGCAAGCTGCCTCCTAAGCTCGAGGATCCAGGGAGTTTCACTATCCCATGCACAATCGGAAATCAATACTTCGGGAGAGCTCTATGCGACTTGAGAGCCAGCATTAATCTCATGCCTAAGTCGATTTTCAGAAAATTAGGCATCGGGGAAGCTCGACCTACAACAGTAATGCTACAACTGGCGGACCAGTCCATGACATATCTGGAGGGCATCATTGAGGATGTTCTTGTCAAGGTGGACAAGTTCATCTTTCCTGCAGATTTTATTATCCTGATTATGAAGAAGACTGGGACGTGCCAATCATTGTAGGTCGACCTTTCCTTGCAACAGGCAAGGCTATCATTGACGTACAATCTGGAAAGCTAACCATGCGGGTTCAGACTGAACATGTTACTTTTAACGTGTTCAAAGTGATGTAGCTACCAAATGATCTAGATGAATGTCTAATGATCGACATGGTGGATTCAGCGGTTCAAGCTGAATTCCAAGTCTCAGCTTTCAAAGACGTCCTGGAAGCATCGCTGGTGGGAGAAATCAGTGAATCTGTCGACGATTAGGTAGAGATGATATGCTACCTACCACAATCTTCGACTTTTTTCATAATACCCGCAAAAATTTGAATCGCTGGAGCTCAAACTAGAATCTTTTAAACTGTTGAAGCCGTCGATCGAAGAGTCACCTGTTCTGGAACTGAAACCCTTGCCCAAGCACCTCAAATATGCCTACCTGGGAGCAGAATTCTCACTCTCGGTGATTATTTCTTCTGCATTGGATCCCGTGCAAGAAGAAAAACTGCTTAGAGTGCTCAGAAATCACAAAAAGGCCATAGGATGGACCGTCGACGACATCAGAGGCATCAACCCGTCCTTTTGCATGCATAAAATTCAAGTGGAGGAGAATTTCAGGCCATCTATTGAAGCGCAGAGAAGGTTGTACCCAATCACGAAAGAAGTGATCAAAAAGGAGATTATCAAATGGCTAGATGCAGGCGTTATTATCCAATCTCTAGCAGCACTTGGGTCAGCCCGGTGTAGTACGTCCCGAAGAAAGGTGGTATGATGGTCGTCTCCAATGAGAACAACGTATTGATTCCAACCAGGACAGTCACTGGTTGGAGAGTTTGTCTGGACTATCGCAAACTGAACAAAGCTACCCGAAAGGATCACTTTTTCAGTCCTATCCATTGATTAGATGCTGGATAGGTTGGCAAGGCAGGAATTCTATTACCTTCTGGATGGCTATTCAGGGCACCATCAGATAATGATAGCACCAGAGGACCAAGAGAAGACTACAATCACATGTCCATATGGCACGTTCGCATTCAGGTGAATGCCATTTGGCCTATGCAATGCCCCAACAACATTCTAGCGTTGTATGATGGCCCTTTTCACTGACATGGTGGAAGACTTCTTGGAGGTATTCATGGACGATTTCTCGGTATTCAGGAATTCCTATGACGAATGTCTGGCCAACTTATCAAAGATGCTCCAGCGTTGTGAGGATACAAACTTGGTTCTCAATTGGGAAAAGTGTCACTTTATGGTACAGGAGGGCATCGTACTTGGTCACCGGGTCTCCAAACAAGGAATTGAAGTGGACAAAGCTAAAATCGAGACGATCGAGAAATTGCCTCCACCCACCTCAGTTAAAGGCATTCGCAGTTTTCTAGGACATGCGGGGTTCTACAGGTTTGGCGCTCCAAACCGAGACATCGCGTCCTTACCTCAAGACCTTATTGATTGGTAAATGTGAATTAGGATTGTTGCCCTGATCACGCGGCGGGTTCTTAATTAGAACTCGTCCAAATTTTTTTTTCTAATTCATTCATTTCATCTATCATCATTCATTTTATTCCACACTACATCTTTCATCGTACAAGCACCATTACGCCTGTAATAAAATTTCATAATGCTTTCATAGCATTCATCATGCTTTTCTATAATAACATTTACATTTCATACATACATCCATACAAGCATTGGATCACATAGAACTTATAATTCTACATAAGTTCATATATACATTCACATACCTTGAATCTTTAACCAGGTTATCACATTCCATTCTTTATAGCCCACATGGCTACCATCACGTACCTTTCCTGTGTTGCTTAAATTTGCATCCTCTTGAGTTTCCCAGTACCTGTCGAAGGTTTGGAAAAATAAAACGTGAGTGGCAACTCAGTAAGCAAGCATTTTATCGTTAGTGCAAGACTTCCTTGAAAATCTTTTTCATAAACATCTTGAACACCTTTTTCCTGAGGACATTTATATGTCCCAAAACATTATCATGAAATCCTTTGTTCATGAGGACAATTCTATGTCCTTGGACATTTTCATAAAACATTCATTTTTAAAATTACTTACAAGCCACGTCCGAGCTTCTTAAAGCGAACCATACATGTTTTACCCTTTATAATTAATTCCTTTTTGTCTTGAGTGAACATTTTTAATGTTCCAAGACCTTTACATAAAACCATCTTTTGTCAGTGGACGTTTTACGTCCAAAACATTTTTCTCATAAATTCTTTGGCAAATGAGGACATTCTCATGTCCTATAACATCATTTACATAAGCCTTTCTCAACAAAGGACATTTTTATGCCCAAAAATATTTTTCATCATAAAATCCTTTAGCCAAGAGACATTTAATGTCTCAAAATATTTTTCACATAGCTTCCTTTGGCAATGGACATTCATATGTCCTAAAATACCTTTCATTAAAACACTTTGGCATTGGACATTCTCATGTCCATAAACACTTTTTATTTAGGCTCTTTAATAATGGACATTCTTATGTCCAAAAACAAGTTTGACATAAATTCTTTTCATAATCCCCGTCTTGGGGCTAGTTTATAACAAATAAAGCATATAAGATACATAAATCATTTCCATAAATGCATTTGCATGAAAATATTTCCTTTCATTCCTGTTATTTACACTTTTGTGTAAAACACCCTATTTTTAGGGTAACCATTTCATAAAAATCCTTTTAGGATAATTTTTCTTAAAAATGCTTTCATGTCCCAATCTTTGGGCTTTTCAAAAAAAAACATAAGAAAATGCATTTCTCTCCATCCAGTAGTGAGACTTAGCAAGTAATCATGCTACCTTTTGGAAGAGAATCCTTAACAGCACGTTAGCCAGGCGGCTGTTCCTTTATCCTGCTCTCATCTCAAGGAGGGCACCGTTGGCACTCCTACAATCCCTTAGTGGCCATATGTAGAGTGGGCCTTGGTCATCCCAACCGTGCTCTACAACCGGCCTATTCTACGTACTGGTGCACCATACATCATCATGATGGACTACAATCTGTTTGGTTTAAAGTATTATAGATCGCAACCCGTGTCCTTTAAAACTAGGATCACAAACCTCAGTCTACATCCATAACTTAAGAACATCACAGACCGAAGTTTGTGTCTTTAAAAAATTATTTTCAAAAACACATCACAGATCGCAGTCCGTGTCAACATGTAAAGCGAACGCACCCACTTTAAACAAGTTGTCATTTGAAATATAATTTTAGGATGACCTTCCTTTAATTCTTTCGAAAATATTTTGAGTAAAACAAAACATTTGAAATGTTTGAAAAATAATACATCTAAGAATCCTTATAAAAGAATTTCAAGACCTTTGAATTTTCAAAATTAAACTATATATTTTCTAACATTTTCTTGGTTTCCATTTTGGGGCCTTTTGCTCACAAAAGTTATGCAATTATGCTACCCCTTCTCAACCACCCTAATAATCAAATTATTGTCCACTTATCTATTTTACCATTTTTACATAAGGGGCTTGCATAATCTTTTGCATACCATTTAGCAACCCAAAATCAAACCATTTTATGCAATCAACATAGGAGGTTGGTCATCCTTAAATCCCCTTCAACAACATTCGTATAAATATTTTTTTAAGATATTTTCAACATAGATTTCCTTATCTAAAGGAAATCAAAACTTTTTGAATATCATTTCAAAACATATGGACTATGTCCAAATCATTATTTATTATTTAATTATCATGACCTAGCAAAATAAATATTTTTCAGAAATCAATTCCCTTTTTTCTTTTACTCTCATAAACATAATTGTTTATCACAAATTATGGTAGAAATAACTCAAAACTTATTTACAAAAAATACTTTGTGAAAAAGGGTAAAATTCCATTTTTCTTATACAATACTTTTGAAACAACATCATAAAAAACTTGCTTGCCTATAAGCAAATTCTTAAAAACCATTGACATAAAACGTGAAATCCTTTGAAAATATTATCGTGGAGAACTTGCTTACTCATAAGCAAATTTCTTAATCCATTAACATAAAGCATTGCCAATCCAAGGCAACACTTGTGATAAATTCTTTATCTTAAAATCGTTGCTTGCTTCCCATGAAGCAAACCTTAAGGCTTTTCGTTAAAGCCATCATTTTTCAAAACTTGTGGCTTTACAATAAAACCATCATTTTTCAAAACTTGTGCTTGCCCATTCATCAACACATAATCATAAACATTTCATTCACATATCATCATATAGAAAGAAAACATTATTTTATAAAGTTCGCTTGCTTACCTGAGATCGCCATAATCCCTTTCTTCCATTCTTTTCCTTGCCTTTGCCTAGATAAATGAAAATAATATTTCATTTATTTGCATCATTTTCAAATACTTATATTCTTTAGGTTTTCCAACCTACATAAGTTCATTTAGCTTAACCCACTTGTCTTTCAAGTCGGGTATTCGTACGTATCGACATAGCCTATACATATCAAATCATCCATTCATTTTTAATGCCCTTATGTAGGGTAAACTTACATGCATATAACAATCATTTATTAAATCATTATTTGGAGGTTCATTACCTCTATTTATCATTTTTAACATATTTTCCATTTTTCATACATCGGTGCTCATTTTAAGCACTTAGTTGTTTACTTAGACATCATATAATAATCTCAAATTTTGATATTATCATTATTTACTTAAACAGTACCCTAATCCACATTTTTTATCATGTTGTTATGTATTTTTGCATTTTAACAACTTACATAATCCATATATCATTTATTCATACCCATCTTTCCATACAAGTCCATTTTTCAACACATACTTATGTGTTTCTTAAATTTTTTTCAAAACAGAAACTTGTATTTCAATTCAGAATGATTAAAACCCTTAATTAACATATAATTTAGGGTTTATTTCTGAAATTTTAATCCATTTATCATAGGGTTCCCAAAACAGCAACTTAAGAACTCGTTTTTCGTCATTTCAATGCTCTCTTTAGCAACATGGTCTAAACAGATCTTTAATCCAAATTTTCGAGCCTTAAACCATACTTTTATTAACCCAAATTTAGGATATTATCACATATTTTAATCCCATAATTAAATGGTTTCCATACAGCAACTTTCATATACATCTCGGGTACCCTTTGCACCCCTCTTTGGACATCCCTTTCCATATCTTTAAAAAATAATATTTAGGGTAATCTTGTTTATCACTAATAGGTTAAACCCTCATAATCACTTGTTTATATCCCATTATAAGTCAAATTCCATCACAAAAACCTGAAATTTAACATTTATCTTGATTTATTCCTTAAGATGTCCATAATGCTGAATTCAGGCACACTAAATTCTCAAAATATTGAATTAATATCAAATCAAGTAGTTTTGATCTGAAATTTCTCTCATATCTTAATAACTACATGAATTAACTAAAATAAATATTTTCATTACGAAATATTTAGTATTTTTATTTATTTTTGTACTTTTATTCTTCTAGACAACAACATCCCTTTTCAGACAGCCTGAATCACGTAAATTATGGGGTATATTTATACTCATAAAAACCTAATTTTTATTTTTTTATGTGATCATCAATATGTATTATTCATCATGTAAAATTTAATCCCAAAATTTCTTGTACAAAAATTATTAAAAATCATTTGGTGCAGCTGATCCTGCCACCCGTTCAATCCTGTCTAGGTTGATTTTCCCAGATTTTTAATTTGGAACGTGATTATCCTTTTAAGATGAAAATTGGGTAGTTCTTTAATGACCACATCATGAGTCGTCCCACAACTTTTCATGCTAAAACTCTTTCATTGACTATTTCGTCCATATTTTCCTTTCCAGGTCCAAATTTACTACACATGAGTGTAGATTGGATGATATGAGCTGATTAATCCCCAAATTAAACTTGATAAACCAACGTATTTAACTAAGAATATTTAATCTTTGAAACATGTTCCTTAAGAGGTCTTTTATGACTCAAAACCATGATTCCAAATCAAGAAAAAAACTTAAAAATTGGAAGGCTTAAACTTAATGGGTACTTACCCGATTTGGTTGAATCTTTGCCACGAGCTTCCCAAGATTTTCCTTCCCTTTTTTCTTCTTATTTTCCTTCTATTTTCTCCCTTTCCTTGCTTCTGGGGTCGTGTGAGGGTTGTTGGATTTTTGGAGAATTGTTTCTCCTTAGTTTCCTCTCTTTTCTCTCTCTCTCTTGCTATGGACGTCACTTGGGTTGGTTGCTGGAATTTTCCAGCAACTATGTCCCCCTTTTGATTCCATTTGAAGTCCACATAAATGTGCACTTATCCCTTGTACACTTGGATAATTTTTACCCAAGTAAAAGTGAGTAATTATCTTAATGAAAAAATCACAAAATCATGCATTGATGGGCCACCTAGCTGTCCACACATGGGACGTCCACCTTGCTGCCCATTTTGGCATTTTGTGGTTGATATTTCCAGCCCCTTTAATAGGGACTATGCTAGAGGTTAAACTAATTACATGGGCATTTTAGAATTTTTAAAAATAAAAAAAATTTGATTTTTGGGTGCTAATCCACCCATCTCTTGCCACCTTATTCCCATGCTTAATGGCTTTGTCTTTTTCTCCATAAATGGGTTTCATCCTTCTATGATTAAGAAAATCCCTTGATAATTAGCTTAATCTATTCCCACCATATCGCTTATCTCATCGATTTATCCATCTTGCTCAAGTTTCGTCTCAAACCGAGTTTTCCAACTCAAGTTATGATCACTTAAATTTGTCCTTGGAGTGTAGGATAAAAATGATTAATCATTGCCTTAATCCCATCATGATTTTCATAATCCAATCCATTCATAAGGTTAGGACCACCGTCGTGAACTTACATTTCAAATTTCATCGAAATCCTCTTTGTGGACTTCGAATTACGAATTTTCTATCATTTTCACCTTAATTTTCTCCATAATTTAAATCATGATTATTAACATAATTATTCATGACACATTGTCACCTTTAAATCCTCATTAAGCCCCTTGGGTCATACCGACTCACTTTGGGCTCCGACGATTAAATTTTTAATCACCGTTTCCAATGGAAACCTTAATTCAAAATGTGGCATAATTCACAAAAATCATTCAAAATCCGTTTAATCCATATACACATCATAATTATATTCTCAATACATATATATGAGTCTTACTTGGGTCCAGGTATCACAACAGGCGGTTCATAAAAGACTTCTTCAAGATAGCCAAGCCGCTATGTTCGCTGCTCGAGAAAGATGCATCATTCGAATTCACCAATGAATGCATGGAGGCATTCGAGGAGCTGAAAAAGAGATTGGTATCTACGCCAAATATTATTTCTCCAGAATGGAACCTCCCTTTCGAATTAATGTGTGATGCAAGCGACTATGCAGTGGGAGTGGTACTGGGCCAGCAAAAGAACAGAGTTTTTTACTCCATCTACTACGCTAGCAAAACACTGAACGAAGCGCAAATGAATTATACCACGACAGAAAAGGAACTGCTAACGGTGGTTTTTGCATTCGACAAATTTAGAGCCTATCTGGTGGGCACCAAACTAATCGTGTACACAGACCATTCGGCCTTCAAGTATTTGATCAAGAAAAAGGATGCAAACCATGCTTGATCCGGTAGGTCCTATTACTACAGGAGTTCGACCCCGAAATTAAAGATCGGAAAGGAGCTGAAAATTAGGTCACTGACCATTTATCTCGTCTCGAGAAATCCCAGCCAGCCCAAGTCATGGAGCACATTCGGGAGGTGTTCCCGGATGAGTAGCTCTTTTCCATCTCCCCAGGCAGTCCACCATGGTATGCAGACTTCGTAAAGTACATCATCAGTGGACTGTTACCTCCGGAGCTGAATTCACACCAAAGGAAGAAATTTCTCCATGATGTGAAATTTTATTTCTGGGATGATGTGGCTCCCCGAACCGAGGTGCCTAGAAGCCTTACTCCGGGACTTTTTTGATTGGTAAATGTGAATCAGGATTGTTGCCTTAACCACACGGCGGGATTTTTAATTGGAGCTCGTCCAAATTTTTTTTCATTTCTTTTTCTTTTATTTCATCAAATAAACATATACTCATCATCATTCATAATGGACTTATCCATATCATCATAAATCATGAACTACTCATATTATTCATAACTTCATAATTTCATACAACCTATGTCCTTTTTCATCATATCCCATTCAGGCATTTATTCATACAAAAATTTACTAACCTTTGTAGATTTCTCTTTTCCTTTAGCAACACATGTCCTTCATCTCTTGGCTTTCCCTATACCTGTCTGAGGTTGGGAAAACAAAACGTGAGTCGAAACTCAATAAGCAAGCATTTTTCTTTTATTTAAATGCATTCCTCTCCATTCTATAGAAGACATTGACCAAGTGATCAACTATCAAATGCACAGAAACCTTTTCATAAACATTGGATGTGCAAATGCTTCATTTCCATTCCTAACATAAACCTTCGTGTGTGGGTATGCTAGCCTCGGAAACATCTCACATAGCATGGTCCATTACGCCGGCTTCTTCGACTTGGCCTCGTCAAGGGGACCTCGCATCCTTTACCTTGATAGCCTACCTGGTCTCCCACGTGCATGACTTTTGATTCTGCCGGCATTATATACCTCTTACACAAGGTGACTTGTCATTCTCATGTAGAGAATTATTTGCACCATCCCTTTAAATCATCATTTCAAATCTATGCTTTCCTTTTCAATCTTTGTATGACAATGTAATGCATTCATTCACATATAACACTTCTTTGCCTCCACCTCTTGGGAGGACGCCGCCGGCACACAGCCCATACGACTCAACAATAGTGAAGGGGGACCCTCTGATCCGCTTTCTACATCCACCAAAGCCTCTTCATTATGCAGCATACATGTGCACATGTCCATGAACATCACATGATATCAATATGCCGGCATGACTTTTCAGAAAAACTCATAAACATTCATCATTTCAAAACATTATAGGAATGACCACCCTTAAACACATTTTATAAATACTTGAGAATAAAACATATTTTCAAAAGCGTTTGCTTGCTTACCTTCTCAGTCCGTGTCCTCAACCTTCTCCTTTCCTATTCCTATATAAGGAAATTGGATATTTTATCCATCTATTCCATGTCTTAGATTGCTTTCCATGCATGTTTTATGATTACATATTACCTCATTTTTATAGAAGTTATCCCTTTATAAATACTTGGTCATTACCTCCTTATATGGATTTTTATATATAAATCCTTAAAAATTAAATCCATACATCCTTATAAAAATAAATCCTAATTTCTCCCAAAATCACGCTGTTCACTGTGCATAGTTACTGTTCATGATTACTGTTCACGTTACTGTTCATCCGAGGTTATTGTTCACAGCGTGTTGGTTACTGTTCATGGGTTTCAAAAATTGACATTTTTTCCAAAAAAACAAAATACCATGACATAGCTCTTAGTTAGTATATCATGGGAAAATTCATGAATTTTTAATTTATCGTCATTAACTTGGCTAATTAAATCATTTTCTCCATATACTAAAATTCATTATAATTTCACTTAAGCATAATCCTTAAACTCAAAAATCATGAGATTAATATATCATCATTCCAACATCATGACTATCAAAAAAATTCATCATAAATCATCATTTATCAATATTGGAGAATTATTTATACATATCATATGTTATCTTCCCGAATGCTTTATTCTCGCTCCAAATTTTTGATGTTTAGGCATAATTCCATTTGAGCATTATAACTATACTTATTTTCTCATGCTTAGGCATTATCTAAGCATGGTTTTACCCCACTTAACACCCAAAAAAATTTGGGTAGAATCCCCTTACCTCACGTGGAGAATTGTCTTCCTATTTGGCTCTTTCTCTCTCTCCTTCTCTCCTTCTCTCCGTCAAGGCTTCGAACGAATTTGGGGTGGGAAGGGTTGAATTTTTCAAGCTTGGAGTGCCTTTGGTCATTCATAGCATCCCCTATTTATAGTTTTACATTTTTTATAAAATTATAATTTACCCCCTTGCTTGAGGTACTTAATTCTAAATATTTTTTCCAATTTCCATGATTTGTCTTGAGCAATGTGCAGCCCCCTAGATACTGTTCATGCCACCCTAGCTAGCCTATTTAATTAATAAATTTTAATTTATTAAAAATCATATTTTTAAGCTAATTAAATCTCAATCGTTGATTCTTGATGAGATTAAATATGAGCCATTGATTTTTGGCTCCATTTTCCACCCCCTTGCATGCCCCTGCCCTCCTTGGTATTTGTGCATTTAATTTTTTATTATTTAATTAATTAAATTTAACTAAAAGTCAAACCTAATTTAATGACATAGTAAATTTGATTTTTGATCCTCAAATGACATTAAATCTTGACCCTTAATCCATGATTTTTGATAGATCTTGGATCACTCATCATGTTCATCATAAGATTTTGGCTATTCATAAAAAATTTCACCTTAATCCGATGTCTGGATTACAAAATATGGATTTTTTTATGTTTTCTTCACAAAAATCCATAAAAATCAAAAAATTAATATTTTAATCTAAAAAGAACTTTTGTCCTTTAGTAGGAAGCTTTTTTTTTGTCTTTTATGATTAAGTTAGTCCAAAGTGGTTAACTTAACATATTCCTTAATCCCATAGTTACTATTCACATTTCACTATTCATCCGAATTTACATTTCATAATTCATTATTTGATCTTCCAATTCCATATATTGTAAAATATCATCCATATATTTTATATAATGATCAATACATTACCTAGGGTTTCATACATGTCTCCAAGATCGGGGTTTCACAGATGATCCATAGTTGTTCAAGCAATGCCCAGATCACTTATATCGGAGATGTATTCCAGAATGTGAACAAGAATCGATATTGCAAAGCTGTTATTCGTCACCATATGAGGGCCCCTTCCAAGGAGATAAAACTGCTGTGAAAATACTTCAATCGGGGTTTTACTGGCCATCTTTGTTCAAGAATGCCCATTTTTATGTCAAAAGATGCAATCAATGCCAACGGACAGGTAATATTTCCAAAAGACATGAAATGTCTCTCAGTAATTCATTAAAGTAGAATTATTCGATGTTTGGGGTATCGACTTCATGGGTCCATTCATCCCTTCCCTTGGCAACCAATACATTCTAGTGGCTGTGGATTATGTTTCTAAATGTGTAGAAGTAATTCCCACTCAAGCAGACGATGCCAAAACGGTTCTCAAATTCATCAAGAAGAATATTTTTACGCATTTCGGCACGCCTCGGGTGATCATTAGTGATGGAGGCTCTCATTTCTGCAACCGGCAGTTCATGGAAATTTTGCACAAATATGGAGTACGCCACAGGATGACGACAACTTATCATCCACAAGTCAATGGACAAGTCAAGTTGGCCAACAGAGAATTAAAGCAAATTTTGGAGAAAACAATTGGGTCATCTCGCAAAGACTGGTCTATCAAGCTGGACGACGCACTATGGGTGTATCGAACTGCCTACAAAATCTAGTTTGGAATGTCTCTTTACCGTTTATGGAAAAGCCTGTTATCTGCCGTTGGAGTTGGAACACAAATACTTACTAGGCGATAAAGAAAGTAAACTTGGACATGCAACAAGCAGAGGAGCATCGATTGCTGCAACTCAATGAGTTGGACGAATTCCGAATGCAAGCCTATGAAAATGCCAAGATCTATAAAGAAAAGGTGAAGAAATGACATGATAAAAAGATTTTACTACGGAGATTTGAGCCAGGTCAAAGAGTTCTACTTTTCAATTCAAGATTGAAATTGTTTCTAGGAAACTTCAAATCCAGATGGTCGGGTCCGTTCATGGTGATAAAGGCGACTGAGCACGGAGCAGTGGAGATATTCAATGAGGCATCCGGCAACAGTTTCGTTGTGAATTGGCAACGTCTAAAGCTTTATATGGGAGATGATTTTCAGCGTTGCAAGGAGTGGTGGAACTGAAAGAAAATTGAATAGCGGGAATGTTGAGTTGGGGACGTTAAACTTAGCGCTGAATGGGAGGCAACCCATTAGTCATTTTTATTTTTATTTTGTTTTGTTTTTTTTATTTTTTTTATTTTTTTTATGTAGGAGAATGACTTGGAGCCCAATTTCATAAAGATCATGCTTGGAAGCAGCTAGGAACAAAAATTTCAAAAAATTACTGAAGAACACCAATTCCTAGGTGCCGCATGGGGGCGCCCCGGCACTGTGATGAAGATCCCGAAGAACACGGAGGGATGAACTGGCACCCCGGCGCCGGGTCGTGGATAGCGCGACCCGAATGACCTTATAAGGCTCAGGTTAGGGTTCTAAACTGTGGCGCATCAAACCGAGACGTCACTTCCTTACCTCAAGATCTATCGATTGGTAAATATGAATTAGGATTGTTGCCCTGATCACGCGGCGGGATTTTAATTAGAACTCATCCAAATGTTTTTTTGTTTCTTCATTCATCATCATTTCATTTATAACATGAGCAATGGTATACTTGTTCGTATCCATTTTATAACTTCTCAACATGTACTTATACATCATAGGCCCTCTTGACCTAATCATGGCATTTCCATTGCATATATACATCTATTCAATCATTAGTTCACCTAGAACTCAGAACTTTAAACAAGTTCATTTATACATCAACACTGAATACTTCCATTCATATCATTCCACTCACCATGGCTAATCCTTTTAGCCCACATGGTACTATATCATACCTTTTCTCCATTTCTTAAGTCCTCGACCGCTTGAGTCTCCCAGTACATGTCTGAGGTTTGGAAAACAAAATGTGAGTGATAACTCAGTAAGCAAGCATTTTGGGGCAATACTTTCCTTGAAAATCTTTTCTTAAAATATTTTTCTCTTAAATCATTTTGGCCAGGGGACATTGTATGTCCCAAAACATCTTGACATAAACGATATTTGACAATGGACATTCTCATGTCCATGAAAAGACATTTTTCCACATAAATCATTTTGGCATTGGATGTTCATACGTTCTAAAACATTTATCCACTTAAACCTTGTTGGAAACATACGTTTATATGTCCTAAAACGTTTTTCACATAAACACTTTGATAATCATTTCATAAACTTTGGATGTGCAAATTCATCATTTCCATTGATGACGTTATCCTTCATGTGACGGTACGCTAGCACGGGGAACCCTCTTTCATGACATGATCCTTTCCATCCTTGGCGTCGGACCTTCCGACTTGGCAACGTCAAGGGGAACTCCTTGTCCACTTACTACCTCGACTAGCCTACTTGATTTCCATTCCATGCATGACTTTTAGTCATCCCGGCATTATATACCCCCTTACACATGGAATTTGTCATTCTCATGTAAAGAATTCTTTGCACCATCCCTCTTTAAACACCATTTCAATGAAACATCATATAAATTCATGTTTCATCACCTTTCAAGCATAATTACGAAACATAAGCAATCATTTATTTCAATAGAAATAAACATTCCAATACACATATAAACAAGGAATGGCCATCCTTAAATACCTTGTAATGAAAAACTTGTGGCTTTTCATTAAAGCCGTCATTTTTCAAAACTTGTGGCTTTTCATTAAAGCCATTATTTTCAAAACTTGTGCTTGCCCATTCGTCAAAACACAAGCATAAACAATTTTATCACACATTATCACATAGAAAGAAAACATCATTTTAGAAAGTTTGCTTGCTTACCTGAGATCACTATAATCCCTTTCCTTCCATTCTTTTCCTTTCCTTTGCCTAGATAAATGAAAATAACATTTCATTTATTTGCATCATCTTCAAATACTTATATTCCTTAGGTTTTCCAACCTACATAAGTTCATCTAACTTAACCTACTTGTCTTTCAAGTCGGGTATTCATACTTATCTCTTCATATAAGTCCATTTTTCAACACATACTTATGTGTTTCTTAAACTTTTTCAAAACAGCAACTTGTCTCTAATTCCAGCATGATTAAACCCCTTAATTACCACTATACTTAGGGTATTTTTATGGAATTTAAATCCACTAATCATAGGTTTCCAAAACAGCAACTTTGGAACCCATTTTTCACACGTTTAATGTGTCTTTTGACACATAACCCTAAGCAGGTTTATAAATCCGAATTTTCAGCAAATAATCCCACTTTTCTTAATCCAAATTTAGGGTATTAACATATATATCAAATATATATGTTCAATGCATACCATTGAGTCCTACATAGGTTAGGGTTTCACATAAACCCTAACCCTGAGCCCCGGCGATGCTTTTTCTCCCCTTTTCCATTTCCAACCATTCTCCCCTTGATTCCAAGCCATTTCAACTCCAATCCAACTCCATTTCATCAAGCAATTACCTCTCCATTCCATCCTTTCCGTTTTCCATTCCATTTTCACTTTTCCTCTTTCCTTAGATCCACCTAAATCCACCTAAAAATCGAGTTTTTCATCATCAAATCCTAAGCCCCATCCCTAAACATTGTTTCTCATCATTTTCCCCTCCTCTTGGGCTCCATTTCAAGCCCCATCTCCACTCTTTCTTCCGGTCAGCGCCGATTTTCAAAGGCAACAGAGCGGCTCTTAGGCGCCACCCTATTGCGCCCGGTGCCAGTGCAGAAAAGGCTATTTTCCAGAATTCAAGTCGACAAGCTCTCGAGGGTAAAATTTCTTGTTCTTTGGTGAATTTTAAGTGATTTGAAAGTTGTTTGGTGTTGTTGGTTGGAGTATTGGCATTTGGATTGGAATTTGGGTGGTTGGACGGTGGATTGAAGTTCAGTGTGCATTTTGTGGGGGTTTGCTTGTGTGATTTGGCTATGGACTGTATTTTGGGCGATTACTTGATCTATATTGGAGATATGGCTTCCTCCTCCTCTGCCAAGCAGAAGAAGACAGGATCCGATTGAATTTGACGTCAACAGTTTCGTGTCCGCTCAAGCCTTCAAATGGTACATGGACTTGCTTCAAAAGCGTCATTTGATTCCGGAACAGGGCATAAAGATAGAGTTATTCTCCAACAACTTCATCAACGCCCTAAATGCCTGAGGTTGGTAAAAATTCTTGGCACAGCCACAGCCGGTGATCATCCCGGTGGTCAAAGAATTCTACGTCAATGCAGTGGAACACGAGCAGGGCAGGATCAAAGTTCGAGGAAAGATCATTCCATTCCACCCCGAGGCGATCAACTCTTTTTACGGGATGCCCGAATTTGATCGTCCAGACTAGTACGAGGCCTTATTGGCGGGCTGCAAAAGGTCTCCAACGTGGAAGACAACAAGAGGATAACTCACGTCCTTCAAGCGCAGCGATATGATGTATGACGGGCGGATGTTCTTCCACTTTGTCTCAGCCAAGATGGTGCCATCGACTCATGCCAGTGAGGTCACAATGTGTGGTGCCCCCCAACCAGGGCGCTGGAGAGCCTTACTTCGGGATCGCTTTCTGATTGGTAAATGTGAACAGGATTGTTGCCCAGGTCACGCAGCGGGATTTTTTTTATTCAGACCTAATACCCATAGCTTGAAAAAGAAAGAAATGAGCAAACCATTTCTATTTGATTCCACATCTGGTAATTAGAATTTGTCTGTTTGTACATTCATGTCACATATAATACAATAGGAGTTTCCTAGTCAGCCAAGGTTGCCTCTACAAAATTCAACCTTCAAATTAGAATTTGTCTGTTTGTACATTCATGTCACATATAATACAATAGGAGTTTCCTAGTCAGCCAAGGCTGCCTGTACAAAATTCAACCTTCCATATAGATTTATACAAGAAAGGCAGTAACTCATGTAGACCTGTTCTTCACTTCGGTGTCTGTCTCATACCTGTCTATAATTTTGAAAAACATCACATGAGTACTAATATTGTGGCACCCCGAACCAAGGCGTCCACATAGTCCTTACTCCGGGATCTTGTCGATTGGTAAACGTGACTCAGGATTGTTGCCCTGATCACGCGGCGAGATTTTTAATTGGATCTCATCCCATATCTTTTTTCTTTCTTTTTCTTTCATCACATAAACATATACTCATCATCATTCATAATGGACTTATCCATATCATCATAAATCATCAACTTCTCATATTATTCATAACTTCATAATTTCATACAACCTATGTTCCTTTTCATCATATCCCATTAGAACATCTATTCATACAAAAATCCACTAACCTTTGTAGATTTCTCTTTTTCTTTAGCAACACATGCCCTTCATCTCTTGGCTTTTCCTCCACCTGTCTGAGGTTGGAAAAACAAAACATGAGTCGAAACTAAATAAGCAAGCATTCTTCTTTCATTTAAATGCATTTCTCTCCATTCGATAGAAGACACTTAGCAAGTGATCAACTATCAATGAAATAAAAACCTTTTCATAAAAATCATTTCATAAATATTGGATGTGTAGATACTTCCTTTTCATATCTGACATAAACCTTCGTGTGTGGGTACACTAGCCTGGGAAACATCTCACACAGCATGGTCCATTACGCTGGCTTCTCCGACTTGGCCTCATCAAGGGGACCTCGCGTCCTTTACCCTAATTAGCCTACCTGGTCTCCTACATGTGTGACTTTTGATTCTCCCGGCATTATATACCTCTTACACCAGGTGACTTGTCATTCTCATGTAGAGAATTATTTGCACCATCCCTTTAAAACATAATTTCAAATCCATACATTCCTTTTCAATCTATGTATGAAAATGCAATGCATTCATTCACACATAACACTCCTTTGCCTCCACCTCTTGGGAGGACGCTGCCGGCACACAGCCCATACGACTCGACAATAGTGAAGGGGGACCCTATGATGCGCTTTCTACCTCTACCAAAGCCTCTTCATTATGCATCATACATGTGCACATGTCCATGAACATCAAATGATATCGATATGCCGGAATGACTTTTCATAAAAACTCATAAACATTTATCATTTCAAAACATTATAGGAATGACCACCCTTAAACACATTTTATAAATACTTGAGAATAAAACATATTTTCAACAAGGTTTGCTTGCTTACCTTCTCAGTTCGTGTCATCAACCTTTTCCTTTCCTCTTCCTATACAAGAAAATTGGATATTTTATCCATATATTCCTTGTCTTAGATTGCCTTCCATGCATGCTTTATAATCACATATTACCTCATTTTTATAGAGGTTATCCCTTTATAAGTACTTGGTCATTATCTCCTTATACGGATTTTTATCCATAAATCCTTAAAAATTAAATCAATACATCCTTACAAAAATAAATCTTAATTTTTTCCAAAATCACGTTATTCACTGTTCATAGTTAATGTTCATGATAACTGTAGCAGGTTACTGTTCATCCGAGGATACTGTTCACAGCGTGTTGGTTACTGTTCATGGGTTTCAAAAATTGACATTTTTCTAAAAATAAAAAATATCACGACATAGCTCTCAGTTAGTATATCATGAGAAAATTCATGAATTTTGAATTTATCATCATTTACTTAGCCAAATAAGTCATTTTCTTCATATACTGAAATTCATCATAATTTCACTTAAGCATAATCCTTAAATCCAAAAATCATGAAATTAATATATCATCATTCTAACATTATAACTATCATAAATATTCATCCCAAATTATCATGTACCAATTTTAGAGCATTATTTACACATATCATATGTTATTTTCCCGAATGCTCTATCTTTGCCCCAAATTTTTTATGTTTAGGCATAATTCCAATTTGGCATAGTAACTACACTTATTTTCTCATGATTAGACATTATCTAAGCATGGTTTTACCCTACTTAACACCCAAAAGAATTTGGGAAGGCTACCCTTACCTCAAGTGGAGAACTCCTCTCCCCCTTCTCTCTTTCTCTCTCTTTCCTTCTTTTTCTCTTTCTTTCGTCTCCTCCTCAAGCTAAAACGTGGTGGGGGTGGAAAAATGCCCAAATTTGGAGCTGGGTGGTGTGCGTTGGTCGTTCACCCCATTGCCCTATTTATAGGATTTGTTTTTTCATCAAATTGCATTTTACCCCCTCTTGCTCCATGGGTTAAATTCCAATTATTTTTCTTCAAAATCCATGAATATTTTTTTGAGCCAAGTGCAGCCTCCTTGCTGCCCCATCATGTTCACTGTAGCTACCCCTTCTTAATTATTTTTGTATTATTTAAAAATTCATATTTTATGCTAAATTCATCTCATCCATTGATTGTTTGATAAGGATGATTTTGGGCCGTTGATTTTGGCTCCAAATCCCATGCCCCTGCTCTCCTTAACCCTTGTGCTGATTTTTCATTTATTATCTATCTATTTAATTAATTAAAATTAATCCAAAGTCAAATTATAATTAATGAAAAAGTAAAGCTACTTTTTGATCTTCAAACGACGTTTAATCTTGACCCCTGATTCATGATTTTTGATCAATCTTGGACCATTCATCATGTCCATCATCATATTTTGGTCATCCATAAAAAAATTTCATCTCAATCCGACGTCCGGATTGCAAGATATGAATTTTTCTTCATTTTCTTCACGAAATCCATAAAAATCTGAAAATTAATATTTTAATCCAAAAAGAACTTTTGTTCTTTAGTGGGAAGATTCCTTTTTGTCTTTTATGATTAAGTTAATCCAAAGTGATTAACTTAATATATTCCTTAATCTCACATTTACTATTCACGTTTCACTATTAATGTTTACTATTCATCCGAATTAACATTCCATAATTAGCTATTTAATCTTCCAATTCCACATATTGCAAAATATCATTAATATATATTTCATATAAATATCATTATATTACCTAGGGTTTATAACTCTAAGGTTTCATACACGTTCCTAAAATCGGGATTTCACAAATACTCAGTAAGCAAGTCCTTTCATTTTGCAAATAAACATTTTCCGTTTCCTTTTTTTTGCATTTCATAAATATAAAAATGCAATGCATTCAAGCATACATGACATTTCTCATGATGGAACGCTAGCCAGGCGTCCATCACCTGATCCTGCTCCCATTTCAGGGAGGGTGCCGCCGGCCTCAGCCTATATTAGCGACTTGATCATGCTAGAGGAGGACAACCGGTCCAATTACACCTCTCTCATGACCTAATCCTCGTGCACCATGTACATTCATTCTCATCTAGCATGTCATTTCATGTATAAATAATTTTACACAAATAATTTGCAAACAATTTTCAACAAATAGAAATATTCTTTGTAATTCAAATATTATAGGAATGGTCATCCTTAAACAAGATTTAAAATATCCAAATTCAATTATTTATAACACGTTTGCAACACAGATGAAAAACGTCAATTTTGGAGATATAACTTGCTTACCTGTAAAATTAGCTTGTACCTTCCACCTTTTTTTTCCTTTTCTTATACACATAAAAGGACCATTTTTTCATATAATATCCTATGCTTGCACATTTTACTAAATTTTTTTTCTAACCCACATGTGTTCATTTCACATAACTATCTTCTAACCATATTTACGAACTTGGCTATTATTAACCATTCTTATCCTCGTTGAACTTTCTTCAAGGTCTAACCTATGCTAACTGCCCTAGTGATATATGGACGTCTATCCTATTTCTACATCAAATCTTCATATCAATTTGGATCACTTTCACTTCGTTTTCATATTTCTTTTTGATTATTTCTCAAACTGTCCTCATTTGCTGAAATTAGGCGTACTGATTTCTTTAAATCTTGATTTGTAATCAAATCAAGTTATTTAATTCTTAAATTTCTATCATACATCAATAACTACATTAATTAACCCTCATAAATATTTTAGCAAGAAATATTAACATTATATATTTATTTTGGCATTTTCACTATGATGGACAGTGTTGTGAAATCTGTAACAGCCTTAATCATGTAAATTTTAAACCATACTTATGTCATCCAAAAATCACATTTGATTTTTGTCGAATGATAATCATGATATCTTATACATCATATCAAAATTTCAGATCAAAACTCCATCTACAAAAAATTATTTAAAATTATTTACTACAGTTGATCCGGTCACCCATTTTACCCTTTTTAGGTTGATCTTCTCAAATTTTTAATTTACAACCTGCTTAATATTTTAATCTGAAAATTTAGTTGTTCCTTAATGATAATATAATGAGCTTATACACGAATTTTCATGGAAAAGAATCCTTCGTTTACTATCTCATTCATATTTTGGTTTTTTAACATCACATAACCTAAAAATCTATTATTTGGTTCACAGCAATTTAACTCAGTATTTAATCATTCTTGTTGATTGTTAAATCAATTTGTAATTTAAAAATGTTTCTTAGATAATTTAGAATCGAAATTCAGACTTCATGAATAAGGACCGAGATAGCTATTCAGAAGCTATAAATTTCTGACGTGAAGAATAGAAAATATATTAAAAGGAAATAAAAACCTAGTTTGAATGCTTGGATTGTTGGAATACTGGTTCAGCCCCCCGCCCCGCCCCCCCCCCCCCCCCCCCCCATTTTTTTCAATCAACGTCTAGCAATACTCCTCTATTACATTTCAGCGGCAATACTCCTTTTATACATATCTCAACAACGGTTTACCATGGTTGAACATTAACCTTACTTTAGTTGCTGCTGTAATTTAATTACAGCTGTTGAAATTTTATAATTCCAGCAACTTCATGCAATTACCGTACGTGCATGCTCCTGGATTTTTCATAATTATTTTCTATGCATAATATTACATGCACCGGCATCAGCGCATGTGAAATCCTAACCCATGTAGGACCAATGTGTATGCATCAATCATGTATATGATGTTCATTTGTGAATTATTGAATTATGAAGGTATTTTATGATTTTTGCTAATTATTGCAATTAGGGTTTTGAATTAGCAATAATGAAGGGATTAATCATTTTGAGCTAAAATGAGACAATGGGTTTAGAATAAATCATTTGTGATTTAAATGTGCAAATATATCATGAAAAATCATTTTCCATTATTTAAAATGAATTATGGGAATTATTATGGAAATTGCAAGTTTAGTGGAAAAATATTGGAAAATTCATAACTCAATGCCTGTAAGGCGGATTTAAGTGAAATTTGAAATGGAAATCATTAATGTTGGCTTGGTATTAGGGAATAAATGGTTTATGAAAATTCTTGAAGAAATAAGAGTTATGATTTATTAATCATATTTCAATTTCAACCGTTAACTTTAAACGACTATAACGGGAGCTAGGAAACTCGGATTGAGATGAAATTTGAAATGGTTGAATGAAGTTGTGAGATGTTTATTTTGGATGGCTTGGATTAAGCATGAAATGTGGGGAAAATACCTGCAATGAAAAGGTAAGCATGGTTGACTAATGCTCCACATGAGTACATAACATTTAATGCTAGAGTACCAAGCATAAATGCATGATGTGAATGGAATTTGAGGTGGTGATTGCTGGACCTTTTTGGAGATTTTGTGCAAATATTTGAAATGCATATATGTGAGAATTATCCATCCATTTAATACATGATATGATGAAGCTACAAGAGCATAGCCAAGGTGGCAATAAGGGGACGTCCAAGGGGCTGTTTGGTGCTTATTCGTGATTTTTATATTTTTTAAAAAATGGATATAAGTTGCTGGGATGCAAGGACATGATATGTGCATACAATAATGGAGATTTTTAGCAATAAAAAAATTGAAAAAGGCAGGTACATACAGCTGAAAACGTGGACAACTTACGATGATGGGAAATGTGATTTTATGTGCTAAGTTGCTGCAATTTTTGCTAAATTTATTTACATAAAATTAATGCATAAATTAATGGGTAATTAAGTGTACAATTTAACCTTAAATTAGGGTTGAAACAAAAATGAAAAATGGATGCAAAAATGGGCAGCCATGGACGTGCAAGTTGGAATGCATGGACGGTTGGGATTTTTGATGCAGATTTTGATTTTGTAAAATGGTAAAACCAGATTTTACTTGGCCGTAAATGTGCCACCACATATGGTAGGTAAGGGAGCATTTAAGGAGTGTGGAAATGCACCACCAAGTGGGCCCCACAGCTGGAAAAATTCCAGCAACTATAAAACCCCATGCACGTTGAATTGAGAAGGGATTTTGGAAATTGCCTAAGTGCTGAAAACGTCCAAGGCAACAGCAGCAGCTCACGTCCATATTTTCCAGAAAAAAGAGGAAGGAAATTAAGGAGAAAAGAAGGAGAAATTGAGAAGAAAAGCATCTCAAAGAATTAGAGATTGAGTTGGCTCAAAACCAAGTAAGTATGTGTTTGGTTTTACATTGTTTAACTTGAGTTTTTAAACTCAAAACTTGAAAATGAAAAGGATGCTTAAAGGATATGTAAAATGGTGGTTTAATATTCTCTTGAATGAATATGGAATAGATATTAGTTTTATGAATGAATTTACAAGATTAAGCAAATGAAAGTGAAGTTATGCATGTGTATTAAGTGGAAAATCCAAGTTGATAAACCCTAAACTTCCAAGACAAGTTGCTGTTTTGGTTTGATGATGTGATTAGATTATGAATCATGTATCCATGCAAAATATAAGGCGATCTATGCTTAAATAATAAATTTTTGAAGTTATGAAATGCAAAGCATTGATTTTGACCTAATTCCTACGTTTATATGCTAAAAATGTTATGAAAATGGGTTTGCATGTTTTATGATTGTTATATAGGGTAAAATACCCTAGGTTTAAGGTATTATGGATGCCCAAAATGATTTGGGAAAATAAACCCTGAAACTGATTTTTATGAATTATATGAAGGAACGTCAAACCGACGTGAAACGGGACTCAAAAACGTGTGGGTAACTTTCTGTTTTGAGAAATGATAATGCATGGATGTTAGATATGTTATAAATCCCTAAATATGGATTAGTAAAAATGGATTTATTTTCTGAAATTTCGGAATTATATGACTGCATAGGGTTATGTGTCAAAAGACACGTAAAACGGGTGAAAACGGGTTCCAAACTTGCTGTTTTGGAAACCTAGGTTGAATAGATTTAAATCCCATAAAAATACCTTGAATGCAGTGGTAATTAAGGTTAATTAAATCCCTGAAAAATGTATTAAATTTCTGAGTTAGCAAATTTTATGAAATGCATTATGTTTATGTGCTAAATGAGCTTATGTGAAGGGATAAAGGTAAATGGGTGATGAATGACTTATGAAAAATGATTTTTAAGCAAGAATGCATGAAAATGAGATGAATTCCATGATTATACATCTATTTTGAGTGTATGATGATTTATTTCAAAATTTGAAATTATTTAAGGAAGCCTAAGGCAATAACATGTGCTAAAGCAAGCACCGTTGTGTGTGTTGTGGAAAAAATGGATAAATGGAAAAGTGAGCTCAATGAACTTATGAATGATGTTTATTGAATGAAGTTTGTGTGATTAAAATGAATACCCAGTGTATAGGGTCGTACATATTATGTTATATGGCAGCCGAAGAAATGTGTATAAAATGTGCTGATATGTGCAAAATGAGCTATACATGTGTATGATGACTTATGAAGTCAAATAAATAATGTATGTATATGGAATGGGTTGGAAAACTAAATGAAATATGAGAAAATGAAATAAATGAAGAATCATACTTTTCTCATGTAGGCAAAGGCAAAGAAAAAGTGGTGACGGAAAGCTAAGAAATTCAGGTAAGCAAGCAAATTTTCTAACGGATTTTTGCTTTTCTAAATTGTTTCCATAAATGCAATTCTTGTTTTAATTTACTTGATGAAACTATGGAAATTGTTTCTAATGTGTTTAAGGATGGTCATCCCTTAGTAAAATGATATTTTACTTCAAATACAATGTTATGAAATCTTTCTTTGATAAATGCTATGGAAAAATGATGTGATTCCATGTTTCTGATTGAAAAATCATGCTAGCATGTTAAAGATGAATTTATACAAAATTTCATGTGCACAGGTTATTAGGTACATTTGAAGGGTATAAGTGGACCGATTGTCCCCCCTTGGTGTGACCAAGTGTGGCGCCCCGAACCGAGACGTCACTTCCTTACCTCAAGATCTATCGATTGGTAAATGTGAATCAGGATTGTTGCCCTGATCACGCGGCGGTTTTTTAATTGGAATATGTCCAGAATTTTTTTCGATTATTCATCTGTCATCATTCATAATCTTGACATGACAATCATCACACATTGTGACATTTCACTTGTAATAAAATTCATCATTTCATTCATAGCATCTTTATATGCCTGTCGTTATACACTGAATCATCGTATAAATCATACTTTCATACATTCAGTCATTAATTCACATGGAACTTAGAACTCTAACTAAGTTCGAATATACATAAACACATAGCATCTTTACCTGCCTTTTTGCAGTGAAAGATTCCTTGTCCTAAGTATCATGTTTCATATCCATACATCCATACATTCAACAATTGAATCATATATAGAACTTAATATTCTCATTAAGTTCACATACACATTAGCTTACCTTAGCATATTTATGCTTTTTCATTCCTCATAGCCTTCAAGGCTATCATCATGGACCTTCCTCCATGTCTGAGGTTCGCAACCTTCTGAGTCTCCTCAGTACCTGTCTAAGGGTTTGGAAAACAAAACGTGAGTGACAACTCAGTAAGCAAGCGTTTTAGGGCAAGGCTTCTTGAAAACCTTTTTCATAAACATTGGGAATACCTTGTTCCTGAGGACATGCATATGTCCTAAAATACCATCATGAAATCCTTTATTATAAGGACAATTTCATGTCCTTGAATGCTTTCATAAAGCATTCATTCTTAAAATCATTTACAAGCCGCGCCTGGGCTTGTTTAGGCAAAACATATACATTTTACCTTTAATGATGAGTTTCCATTAATCTTATATGAACATTCTCAATGTTCATAGCCATTACATGAAATCATTCGGTTGCCAGTGGACATTTTTCGTCCAAAACAACATAAATACTTAGGCAACGGAGACATCTCATGTCTCAAAACATCATTAACATAAACCATCATAAAATTCCTTAGCCAAGAGACATTTTATGTCTCAAAACATCATTAACATAAGCCCTCATAAAATCCTTTAGCCAAGAGACATTTCATGTCTCAAAACATCATTCACATAAGCCATCATAAAACCAAGAGACATTTCATGTCTCAAAACATCATTCACATAAGCCATCATAAAATCAAGAGACATTTCATGTCTCAAAACAACATTTACATAACCTTATTGGCAATGGACATTCATATGTCCTTAAACATCAATCACCTAAGCCTTTCTCGGCACAGGACATTCTCATGTCCAAAAACATTCTTTATTTAGGCTCTTTTACAAATGAACATAAATCCTTTTCATAATTCCCCGTCTTGGGGCTTGTTTATAGCAAACAAGGAAAACCATTTTCATGAATGCATTTGCATAAACACATTTCCTTTAATTCTTGTTATTTACACTTTTGTGTAAAACCCCCTTTCTTTTAGGGTAACCATTTCATAAAAATCCCTTTAGGATACTTTCATAAAATCATATTTTCATAACCCAATCTTTGGGCTTTTCAGAAATAAAACATAAGCAAATGCATTTCTCTCCATCCAGTAGTGACACTTAGCAAGTGATCATGCTACCTTTTGGAAGAGAATCCTTAACAACACGCTAGCCAGGCGGTTGTTCACTTATCCTGCTCCCATCTCAGGGAGGGCGCCGCTGGCACTCCTGCCATCCCTTAGCGACTTGGCCTTATGTAGAGTGGGCCCCGGTCATCCCAACCGTGCTCTACAACCAGCCTATTCCTTGTACCGGTGCACCGTACGTTATCCTAACGAACCGCAGTCCGTTTTGGTTTGAAGAACCACAGGCCGCAACCCATGTTCTTTTAAACCGGGATCACAGACCGCAGCCTGCATCCATATGCACAAAAATCATAGACCGAAGTCTATATTTAACAATTATTTTCAAAACCATATCACAGACCGCAGTCCGTGTCAACTCGTAAGCGAGCGCACCCACTTTAACAAGTTGTTATTTGAAATCCAGTTTTAGGATGACCTTCCTTAAATTCCTTTAGAAAAGTTTTGAGTAAAATATTTTGATAAACATTTGAAACGTTTGAGAAACCATACATCTTAAAATCCTTTTAATAAAAGAATTTCAAATCCTTTGAATTTTCACAAATAAAACATATTTTTCTCTAATATTTTCTTGGTTTCTATTTCAGGACCTTTTGTTTACAAAAGTTATGCAATTACGCTATCCCCTTGTCCTTCACCTAAACATTTAATAATTGTCCACATATCAATCATTTTCACATAGAGGAAAATTGCATAGTCTTTTGCATGCCATCAAGCAACCTGAAATTAAACCATTTTATGAAATCAATCATAGGAGGTTGGTCATCCATAAATCTCTTTCAACACATCCGTAGAAACATTTTTCCAACATTTTCAACATAGATTTCCTTATCCAAAGGAAACCAAAACTGTTCAAATATCATTTCAAAACATGTGGACTATGTCCAAAACGTAATTTAATATTGAATTATCTTGACCTAGGAAAACAAATTTTTTTCATCATTGTTTATCGCGAGTTATTGTAGAAATAACTCAAAACCCATTTACAATCAATATTTTGTGAAAAAGGGTAAAATTCCCTTTTTCTTATAAAACGCTGTTGAACCATATCATATAGAACTTGCTTCCTCAAAAGCAAATTCTTAAAACCATCGATATCAAACATGAAATCCTTAAAACAACATTAACGAGGAGAACTTGCTTACTCATAAGCAAAATTTCTCAATTCCATTAACATGAAGCATTCCCATCCTTGGCAACACTTAGGATAAATTATTTATCTTAAGAAGTGTCGCTTGCTTCCCATGAAGCAAACCTTGAGACTTTTCATTAAAGTCATCATTTTTCAAAGCTTATGGCTTTGCATTAAAGCCATCATATTCAAAACTTGTGCTTGCCCATTCGTAAAAACATAAGCATAAACATAGACATTTCAATCATATCAATCACATAGAAAGAAAATGCATTTTAGAAAGTTTGCTTGCTTACCTGAGATCGCCATAATCCCTTTTCCTTCCATTCTTTTCCTTGCCTACATGAACATAATATGGTTTTTCATACATTTCTTGTCATTGCATTCCATTTAGTTTTCCAACCCATTTTCATTAGCATATATCCTTCATAATTCATCATACACATATATGGCTTAATTTGCATATATTAGCACCGTTTTCACACATTTGGCTATCACACATCATAGCCTATACATATAACATGCACATAACCATAAAATTAGGGTATTCATTCCAATATCATAAAAATTCATTCCATATGCATCATTCATAGCTTTATTAAGCTTACTTTGCAATTTTTTCCATTTTTTTCCAAAAATACACATACGGGTGTTTCTTCTACGTACATAGCATTGCCTAAACTTCATAATTCAAATCCAAACTTTTGGATTAATAACATATCATTCCAAACAGATCCATAAACATGAAATTCATCTCATTTTCATGCATTTTTGCATAAAATCATTTTTCATAAATCATTCATCACCCGTTTATCATTATCCCTTCACATAAGCTCATTTAGCACTTAAACATGATGCATTTCTTAAAATTTCTTAACTCAGAAATTTAACCCATTTTCCAGCGGGTTAATTACCCTTTAATACCACTTTACTTAAGGTATTTTCATGGGGTTTAAATCCATTTTCCATAGGTTTCCAAAACAGTTAGTTTGGAACCCACTTTTAACCCGTTTAACGTGTCCTTTGACACATAACCTTAGGTCATTATATAAATCCGAAATTTCAGCATATAATTGCACTTTTCTTGATCCATATTTAATTATTTAACACATAACTCAATTTGGATCATTTCTACACACGTTTCATATTTCTTTTTGATTTCTTTCTCAAACTAACCACATATGCTGAAATCAGGCGTGCTGAAATCTTAAAATCTTGAATTAATATCAAATCAAGTATTTTTGATCTTAAATTTCTACCATACCTTAATAACTTCATAAATTAACTTTCATAAAATTTTCAGCACGAAATATTAACATTACATATTTATTTGGGGATTTTTACCTTGCTGAACAGTAAACTCCATTTCCAGTCAGCCTGAATGACGTTATTTATGGGGTTTATTTACACCCATAAAAACCTCATTTTTAAATTTTTCCTGTTATCCCCAATATGTCTTGTACGTCATGTAAAATGTTCAGCCCGAAAACCCTTGTAGAAAAAGTATTAAAAATCCTTTTCTACAGCTGATCCTGTAACCCGTTTTACCCTGTTTGGGCTAATATTCACGGATTTTTAATTTCCAACATACATATCCTTTTAAGCTGAAACTTTGGTCGTTCCTTAATCATATCATGAGGATTGTTCTCAAAACTTTTCATGATAAAATTCATCCATTTACTGTTCCGACCATAATTTATTTTACAACATCATATATCATTCAAAACTTCACTTTCCATCATCTAAATCATGGAGTTTCATGCATGCAAGCTAAAACCCATTCCATATTCATTCAAATGCTTGTTGAATCATCACTTTAAAGCATGTTGAAACATCATATTTAGAACCTTGGAGTTCAAGAACTCAAGATAACCAAATCAAATTAACCCATGTACTTACTTGGTTTGATGCTCTCCAAACCCTAATCACATGAGCTACTCTTCTCCTCTAATCTCCCATTCTTTTTCTCCTTCTTTTTCTCCTATTTTCCTTCCTCCTTGCTGGCCAGGTTGGGGACGTGAGCTGCTGTTGCTTGGGGAAGGAATTTCCAGCCCTTGGAAATTTCCAAGAACTCTCTCTCTCTCTCTCTCTCCTCACATGCACGATCACCCTTGTGTAGCTGGATTTTCCAGCTTTGTGGGCCCCACTTGTGCTGCAATTCCACACACTTAAATGCACCCTTATCTACCTTATGTGTTGGCACAATTACAGCCAAGTAAAATGGGTTTTTACCATTTTCTAAAAATCAAAAAGGCAACTTTAATCACAACCATCCACTTGTCCACAATTGCCTTTCTTTGCTTAGCCCTTAAGCAACTTGTTACTTGCTCTCCAAGAAAGCCATTTCTCATGATAATTAGCTTAATCCATTCCATTCATCTCATAGATTTCATAATTTTATTCCATCGTTTCAAATTTCATCTCAATCCGACGTTTCTACGTCGAGTTATGACCACTTGAATATATCTTTTGGATTTGGGAATACAAATAATTAATTAGCACCCTAATCCCATCATGATTCCCTTAATCCAATCCATTCAACATAAACATCTCATAATTTCATTCAACCGTTTCAAATTTTATCTCAATCCGAGTTTCCTAGCTCCCGTTACACGCGTTTGAAGTTAACGGTTGAAATGAAATTAGACTTAAAAAAATTCATAATTCTCATTTCATCAAGAATTTTCATAATATTTTCATTCCATAATACCAAGCCTAATATTAACAATTTTCATCTCAAATTTCACTTGAATCCGCCTTCTAGGCGTTGAGTTATGAATTTTCTAATATTTTCCTTCACACTTGACAATTTCCATCTTTATTTCCATAATTCATTTTAAATCACGAAAAATGATTTTTCATGATATAATTGCATACTTAAATCACAAATAATTCATTCTAAACCCATTATCTCATTTGGGCTCAAAATGCTTAAATCACATCATTAATGCTAACCCATAACCCTAATTGCCATAATTAGCAAAAATCATAAAATACCTTCATAATTCCATAATTCATAAATAATCATCAAATACATGTTCAATGCATACATATGGCTTACTTGGGTTAGGGTTTCACAATCCTCCCCCCCTTATAACATGTTTTGTCCCGAAACCTATTACATTCCATAAATTGGGGTAAGGCTTATATGAAATTACCAATTCATCATCTTTCTCCAATCTTTCAATGGTTCACTACGCTTCCACTGCGCTACTCTGTCTTAGTAGCATTTTAGCCTTGGTCTAACAGATCCGTCAATTGTCTTTATTATTCCATGTTCACACATGGGTTTTTCATTGGCATTTGCCCTTCATTTGTGTCATTCCACACTATTTTTCCTTGTACCTAGAGAAATTGCATCATTTCCCATCTTTTCATAGGGTAAGATTTTAAGTTACCCATTCATTCATACCAAATAAAGATCTATGACAATCATTTCCCTTCTTACACATACAATTCATATAATATGAATATCTTCATTTCCATAGCAAAAGAGCAAGCATGCTCTCACATACAACTTCATATACATTTTAGCAAAGACACCTTTGCTAACCCATTCATTTATAAAAATCTATAGCCATCATTTTCACATATCATTATGCATAATATATTCATTCTATATCATAGAGCAGAAGTCGCTCTCATATAGACCAAAAGTTGCTCTCGTATGGAGTTTCATACATAAAATTTCATACATATCTTAGCAAAAGTCACTTTTGCCAAGTTATCCATTCCTTCTCCTCTCATAATGTCTACCATTAGATTTTACCAGCGTAGACTATCCATTAGGAATACCGGTATTAAACCAGTCTAAAATATTTTCTTCCTTAGTTCCCTTTCCAATTTCCATAAACTAGTAAGGGTCCTTATCATTTTTAGATTTTCCTAACTTCATTTCTTATAGATATCATAGAGAAATCATTTCTCTCGTATCTATCTTTCAATCACATTGGGATTGAGAAGCATTCCGGCAATCATTATTGCCTTCGTCCTTCTTCATTTTTCTACCATCTCTTGCTATGATAGATATCAACTTTTGTGGTATCATATATGTAATCTCTTTTTCCTTCTATGCATGTTAACTAGGCATAGTTTGCTACACCTTTCTGCAATAATTTGCAGGAATTTTCTATCAGTTATAGCTATCTGTTAAGCTAACTTTTCTTATTCATTTCTTTTCTTACACCAGGTTCTTTAATTTTCAGTGGCAATGTATCCTTGCTCTGACTATACATGTTAATTACCAACATGTGGTATATCCTGATGTTCTATTGGAAGACATTTCTTAACAAATTCTTCCAAATTACCTTCTTTGATCATGGCATAATAACCATTTAGGGTTTCTTATTTCTTGTAAGCATTGCCAATCAATGCTTGGACATTTCATTTTAACTACATGTTCAAACCTTGAACATGTTCTTAGGTTCACTCAACAATTGCTCAGTCTGAATAAAAATCTAATTCACCTGAGAACTGGTGGATACCGAGCTAGAAAGGCATCAATAACCTTCCCATTTACTTCTACCTTATCATTATCAACCTTTAAGGGTTTGGGTACTAGGTAAAAATTTATTACCTATACCATTTTATCTTTTCCACCTGCTTCTAATTGGTCCTGTTGGGTATTTTTCCAAAGGTCCTGTATTACTCTTTCTATCGAAGCCACACAATCTTGGGCGGCCTACTTGCACTGCTTCTTATAAAGTTGCAGTTATCCTTTACTCTTTCTACCTGTGAGATATTACTCTTAGCGGTAACACCTCAAATCCTTTGACTTAGGGTTTATAGTTACCCGTCGTTAATGAGCTTATGGACTCACTTGTCCTGATCATTTAGATTTGCTATTAGCTTTTCTTCTTCCTTGTTGACTCATATCAATAACTGCCTATCTCTTGTTCAAAACAAAGGCGATAAGCATGTAGTAGAAAACAACATATAGCATTATGTCAATAGCATTTCTCATTATAATTTTCATTCATATCACACATAGTCAACATGATCATTTCTGATCATAAAATCATCATACATAGTCAATAACATAATCTAGAAAGATCAATGATCTTTCCTTTTTCATATACACTTAGCACTTGAATAAAATCAAATGCATTCATATTTTCATAACATCAAATATTATACATTAGGAGTTAAAAGAAACTCCCTTTTTTCCTACTTTTCTCATTTCTATCTTTACCTTTCATAGTGTAAGGTTGCTTTTCCTTACACATAAAGATTATAGTTGCATAATCTATCATTTTATCATAATTATAAGCTCTAACCAACAATCACTTAGAGAGTTAGCACCTTGGTGCCTTCCATATGTCAACATGGCTCTATGTCTTAAACATAGGTATCATATAGCACAGTCTCGTGCTATCTTAGGTAAGGTGTGGTCAACCTTAGCTATGGGGGGTCTCTGTGTAGGGTTTCATAACCCATCATCTGTTCTAATTCTCTTCTATCCTTTGTCTTTTCTTAAACTCTCTTATCTCCTACTTCATCTCATTGTCCTCATATCATTTTTCCTTCGTATACCATATATTTCATGAAACATAGCGACCAGCTACATTTCCTTAATTAACCATATACTTGTGTCACAACGACACACAATATAAGACAATACATATCGTATGTGTGTTATACTCTCAATCAATTTCTTACATCACTTTCCATTTTTCTTCTATAGCTGTCCATCAATCTTTGTTGAAATATCATCTTTGTGATATCAAGCCTTTGTTTTCCATGCCTATTTATCACTCCATATTCTGATACCAACTTCTGTGGCATCAGACCTATCCTTTCATCATCCTTTATTTTCTCCTTACCACGCCTGTTTACCAATCCTTGCTCTGATACCAAGCTCTGTGGCGCCCCGAACCGAGACGTCACTTCCTTACCTCAAGATCTATCGATTGGTAAATGTGAATCAGGATTGTTGCCCTGATCACGCGGCGGTTTTTTAATTGGAATATGTCCAGAATTTTTTTCGATTATTCATCTGTCATCATTCATAATCTTGACATGACAATCATCACACATTGTGACATTTCACTTGTAATAAAATTCATCATTTCATTCATAGCATCTTTATATGCCTGTCGTTATACACTGAATCATCGTATAAATCATACTTTCATACATTCAGTCATTAATTCACATGGAACTTAGAACTCTAACTAAGTTCGAATATACATAAACACATAGCATCTTTACCTGCCTTTTTGCAGTGAAAGATTCCTTGTCCTAAGTATCATGTTTCATATCCATACATCCATACATTCAACAATTGAATCATATATAGAACTTAATATTCTCATTAAGTTCACATACACATTAGCTTACCTTAGCATATTTATGCTTTTTCATTCCTCATAGCCTTCAAGGCTATCATCATGGACCTTCCTCCATGTCTGAGGTTCGCAACCTTCTGAGTCTCCTCAGTACCTGTCTAAGGGTTTGGAAAACAAAACGTGAGTGACAACTCAGTAAGCAAGCGTTTTAGGGCAAGGCTTCTTGAAAACCTTTTTCATAAACATTGGGAATACCTTGTTCCTGAGGACATGCATATGTCCTAAAATACCATCATGAAATCCTTTATTATAAGGACAATTTCATGTCCTTGAATGCTTTCATAAAGCATTCATTCTTAAAATCATTTACAAGCCGCGCCTGGGCTTGTTTAGGCAAAACATATACATTTTACCTTTAATGATGAGTTTCCATTAATCTTATATGAACATTCTCAATGTTCATAGCCATTACATGAAATCATTCGGTTGCCAGTGGACATTTTTCGTCCAAAACAACATAAATACTTAGGCAACGGAGACATCTCATGTCTCAAAACATCATTAACATAAACCATCATAAAATTCCTTAGCCAAGAGACATTTTATGTCTCAAAACATCATTAACATAAGCCCTCATAAAATCCTTTAGCCAAGAGACATTTCATGTCTCAAAACATCATTCACATAAGCCATCATAAAACCAAGAGACATTTCATGTCTCAAAACATCATTCACATAAGCCATCATAAAATCAAGAGACATTTCATGTCTCAAAACAACATTTACATAACCTTATTGGCAATGGACATTCATATGTCCTTAAACATCAATCACCTAAGCCTTTCTCGGCACAGGACATTCTCATGTCCAAAAACATTCTTTATTTAGGCTCTTTTACAAATGAACATAAATCCTTTTCATAATTCCCCGTCTTGGGGCTTGTTTATAGCAAACAAGGAAAACCATTTTCATGAATGCATTTGCATAAACACATTTCCTTTAATTCTTGTTATTTACACTTTTGTGTAAAACCCCCTTTCTTTTAGGGTAACCATTTCATAAAAATCCCTTTAGGATACTTTCATAAAATCATATTTTCATAACCCAATCTTTGGGCTTTTCAGAAATAAAACATAAGCAAATGCATTTCTCTCCATCCAGTAGTGACACTTAGCAAGTGATCATGCTACCTTTTGGAAGAGAATCCTTAACAACACGCTAGCCAGGCGGTTGTTCACTTATCCTGCTCCCATTTCAGGGAGGGCGCCGCTGGCACTCCTGCCATCCCTTAGCGACTTGGCCTTATGTAGAGTGGGCCCCGGTCATCCCAACCGTGCTCTACAACCAGCCTATTCCTTGTACCGGTGCACCGTACGTTATCCTAACGAACCGCAGTCCGTTTTGGTTTGAAGAACCACAGGCCGCAACCCATGTTCTTTTAAACCGGGATCACAGACCGCAGCCTGCATCCATATGCACAAAAATCATAGACCGAAGTCTATATTTAACAATTATTTTCAAAACCATATCACAGACCGCAGTCCGTGTCAACTCGTAAGCGAGCGCACCCACTTTAACAAGTTGTTATTTGAAATCCAGTTTTAGGATGACCTTCCTTAAATTCCTTTAGAAAAGTTTTGAGTAAAATATTTTGATAAACATTTGAAACGTTTGAGAAACCATACATCTTAAAATCCTTTTAATAAAAGAATTTCAAATCCTTTGAATTTTCACAAATAAAACATATTTTTCTCTAATATTTTCTTGGTTTCTATTTCAGGACCTTTTGTTTACAAAAGTTATGCAATTACGCTATCCCCTTGTCCTTCACCTAAACATTTAATAATTGTCCACATATCAATCATTTTCACATAGAGGAAAATTGCATAGTCTTTTGCATGCCATCAAGCAACCTGAAATTAAACCATTTTATGAAATCAATCATAGGAGGTTGGTCATCCATAAATCCCTTTCAACACATCCGTAGAAACATTTTTCCAACATTTTCAACATAGATTTCCTTATCCAAAGGAAACCAAAACTGTTCAAATATCATTTCAAAACATGTGGACTATGTCCAAAACGTAATTTAATATTGAATTATCTTGACCTAGGAAAACAAATTTTTTTCATCATTGTTTATCGCGAGTTATTGTAGAAATAACTCAAAACCCATTTACAATCAATATTTTGTGAAAAAGGGTAAAATTCCCTTTTTCTTATAAAACGCTGTTGAACCATATCATATAGAACTTGCTTCCTCAAAAGCAAATTCTTAAAACCATCGATATCAAACATGAAATCCTTAAAACAACATTAACGAGGAGAACTTGCTTACTCATAAGCAAAATTTCTCAATTCCATTAACATGAAGCATTCCCATCCTTGGCAACACTTAGGATAAATTATTTATCTTAAGAAGTGTCGCTTGCTTCCCATGAAGCAAACCTTGAGACTTTTCATTAAAGTCATCATTTTTCAAAGCTTATGGCTTTGCATTAAAGCCATCATATTCAAAACTTGTGCTTGCCCATTCGTAAAAACATAAGCATAAACATAGACATTTCAATCATATCAATCACATAGAAAGAAAATGCATTTTAGAAAGTTTGCTTGCTTACCTGAGATCGCCATAATCCCTTTTCCTTCCATTCTTTTCCTTGCCTACATGAACATAATATGGTTTTTCATACATTTCTTGTCATTGCATTCCATTTAGTTTTCCAACCCATTTTCATTAGCATATATCCTTCATAATTCATCATACACATATATGGCTTAATTTGCATATATTAGCACCGTTTTCACACATTTGGCTATCACACATCATAGCCTATACATATAACATGCACATAACCATAAAATTAGGGTATTCATTCCAATATCATAAAAATTCATTCCATATGCATCATTCATAGCTTTATTAAGCTTACTTTGCAATTTTTTCCATTTTTTTCCAAAAATACACATACGGGTGTTTCTTCTACGTACATAGCATTGCCTAAACTTCATAATTCAAATCCAAACTTTTGGATTAATAACATATCATTCCAAACAGATCCATAAACATGAAATTCATCTCATTTTCATGCATTTTTGCATAAAATCATTTTTCATAAATCATTCATCACCCGTTTATCATTATCCCTTCACATAAGCTCATTTAGCACTTAAACATGATGCATTTCTTAAAATTTCTTAACTCAGAAATTTAACCCATTTTCCAGCGGGTTAATTACCCTTTAATACCACTTTACTTAAGGTATTTTCATGGGGTTTAAATCCATTTTCCATAGGTTTCCAAAACAGTTAGTTTGGAACCCACTTTTAACCCGTTTAACGTGTCCTTTGACACATAACCTTAGGTCATTATATAAATCCGAAATTTCAGCATATAATTGCACTTTTCTTGATCCATATTTAATTATTTAACACATAACTCAATTTGGATCATTTCTACACACGTTTCATATTTCTTTTTGATTTCTTTCTCAAACTAACCACATATGCTGAAATCAGGCGTGCTGAAATCTTAAAATCTTGAATTAATATCAAATCAAGTATTTTTGATCTTAAATTTCTACCATACCTTAATAACTTCATAAATTAACTTTCATAAAATTTTCAGCACGAAATATTAACATTACATATTTATTTGGGGATTTTTACCTTGCTGAACAGTAAACTCCATTTCCAGTCAGCCTGAATGACGTTATTTATGGGGTTTATTTACACCCATAAAAACCTCATTTTTAAATTTTTCCTGTTATCCCCAATATGTCTTGTACGTCATGTAAAATGTTCAGCCCGAAAACCCTTGTAGAAAAATTATTAAAAATCCTTTTCTACAGCTGATCCTGTAACCCGTTTTACCCTGTTTGGGCTAATATTCACGGATTTTTAATTTCCAACATACATATCCTTTTAAGCTGAAACTTTGGTCGTTCCTTAATCATATCATGAGGATTGTTCTCAAAACTTTTCATGATAAAATTCATCCATTTACTGTTCCGACCATAATTTATTTTACAACATCATATATCATTCAAAACTTCACTTTCCATCATCTAAATCATGGAGTTTCATGCATGCAAGCTAAAACCCATTCCATATTCATTCAAATGCTTGTTGAATCATCACTTTAAAGCATGTTGAAACATCATATTTAGAACCTTGGAGTTCAAGAACTCAAGATAACCAAATCAAATTAACCCATGTACTTACTTGGTTTGATGCTCTCCAAACCCTAATCACATGAGCTACTCTTCTCCTCTAATCTCCCATTCTTTTTCTCCTTCTTTTTCTCCTATTTTCCTTCCTCCTTGCTGGCCAGGTTGGGGACGTGAGCTGCTGTTGCTTGGGGAAGGAATTTCCAGCCCTTGGAAATTTCCAAGAACTCTCTCTCTCTCTCTCTCTCCCCACATGCACGATCACCCTTGTGTAGCTGGATTTTCCAGCTTTGTGGGCCCCACTTGTGCTGCAATTCCACACACTTAAATGCACCCTTATCTACCTTATGTGTTGGCACAATTACAGCCAAGTAAAATGGGTTTTTACCATTTTCTAAAAATCAAAAAGGCAACTTTAATCACAACCATCCACTTGTCCACAATTGCCTTTCTTTGCTTAGCCCTTAAGCAACTTGTTACTTGCTCTCCAAGAAAGCCATTTCTCATGATAATTAGCTTAATCCATTCCATTCATCTCATAGATTTCATAATTTTATTCCATCGTTTCAAATTTCATCTCAATCCGACGTTTCTACGTCGAGTTATGACCACTTGAATATATCTTTTGGATTTGGGAATACAAATAATTAATTAGCACCCTAATCCCATCATGATTCCCTTAATCCAATCCATTCAACATAAACATCTCATAATTTCATTCAACCGTTTCAAATTTTATCTCAATCCGAGTTTCCTAGCTCCCGTTACACGCGTTTGAAGTTAACGGTTGAAATGAAATTAGACTTAAAAAAATTCATAATTCTCATTTCATCAAGAATTTTCATAATATTTTCATTCCATAATACCAAGCCTAATATTAACAATTTTCATCTCAAATTTCACTTGAATCCGCCTTCTAGGCGTTGAGTTATGAATTTTCTAATATTTTCCTTCACACTTGACAATTTCCATCTTTATTTCCATAATTCATTTTAAATCACGAAAAATGATTTTTCATGATATAATTGCATACTTAAATCACAAATAATTCATTCTAAACCCATTATCTCATTTGGGCTCAAAATGCTTAAATCACATCATTAATGCTAACCCATAACCCTAATTGCCATAATTAGCAAAAATCATAAAATACCTTCATAATTCCATAATTCATAAATAATCATCAAATACATGTTCAATGCATACATATGGCTTACTTGGGTTAGGGTTTCACACCAAGTCGCTTGAAACAGTCTTAAGGCTGGCGTCACCCTCTCTGAAATGAGAGTTAACATGACGGATGGTCGCCTGGCTAGCTTCCATCCTAAGGGAGAAATGGTATATGTATTCATGTTTTTATATGGCATTATGCATATGGAACCCATGATGGGTACAGGATTTCATGCTTTTAAGATATATCTTTAGGCAAGGTATAAGATGCTTTCTAAGATGATTTTAAATGCAAAATGTTGCCTGAAATGATTTGCCTATAAAATGCAAATAACTTGCTTATTGAGTTTCGACTCACGATTTTGTTTTCCAAACCCAAAGACAGGTGATGGCAAAGGAGGAAGTGCCGGCTTAAGGAATCCATGGAAAAACTTATGAAACTCATGTTATGAAACTTATGTGAAATGTTTGTAAACTATATGCAGTGCTTTATGTTGAATAGATGTAATCTATTTGAATGTCTTATATGATGACTGTGATATATACATGCAGTGATATCTGATTTAGGCAAAAGATGAAATGTCTCTTGAATCGCATGTTTGTATATGATAAATGGATCGAAATGACTTAGATATGTCTAAGATTGAGATTATGAGAACTTGAATTGTTATATGGACTTCCATATGATTATAATTAATGGGATAAATATCCGATAAAAACCGCCGTGTGACAGGGCAACGATCCTGATCACGTTTACCAATCAATACGATCCCGAGGTAAGGCTTGGGATGTGATTCTCGGGTTTGTGGCGCCACAGAGCTTGGTATCAAAGCATGGATTGGTAAATAGGCATGAAAAATTTCTAATTATAGGAAACTGATAGAATATAAAGAGATATGCATGATTTCATATGAATATATATGATTACTCATAACGATGTGATGAATTAGATGTGATTAAATGATGCTCATGCATGATTATAACATGATGAAATGCATGTCATATGATAATGAAGTATTGTTGCAATGCAATTTGATTGCTATGTCTACACAGATGACGGAAAGAGGAAAGAGAATGATGAGTGCGGAGGAGTTACGAAGGGAAAGAGAGGAAGAGGATAGGAGACAGAGAAGAGAAGAAAATATGAATTGATGGTGGGAATCACAGCCCGACAATACACCGTTTCCATCAGACCCCCCAGGATTTTCACCAATACGCGCACATGATCACACTAAGGGAAGCTACTATGACTCCTCAAGTCAACATGCACAAGATCTAGGAGAGCCCTCCAGTTATAAACCTAGGGCACGAGTGTTACCCGGCACCTACCTTGGCATTCCCCGGGATCCCCCTGTTCCAACCGACAGAGTAGATCCACAAGACCTACAAAACTTTTGGTATAAGACTCAGGCACCTATACCTCCCAATGTTGGTCCATGGTATAGATTTGTGGATGGGTGTGTCCAGTTTCATTACGGAGCATCTTGGGAGAGACTCCATCAACGGGAAGTGGACATGGCCCTCTATATAAGAAGGCGTCATGCTGAGGGAGTCATTGAGGTACCTGCTGGCCCTAAACCTGATGAGGTGATGCTTTATATAATGGAAAATACAGGGGAAATTGTTCGATTAGCTGAGGTCAATAATAATGATGACTCGATGGAATTCCTCGAACCATTTGAGGAAGAAGAAGAGGAGGAGGAAGAGGATGAAGTAGAGGAGGAAGTCGAGGAAGAAATAGTGGAGTTTGTGGAAGATGATGAGGATGAGGAGGATGATGATGATAGTGATGATGAGATGCATATGCAATGATTTAATATTGAATAAAACTGAAATGCGTATGCAATGATTCTATGATGATTATCAATTAAATGCATATAAAATGATTTAACGCTAATTGAAAATGAAAAGTGTTTGTTATATACTCAGATTAGAACAATGGTGGAAACAAGAGCAGGAGTAAGAAAAAATAAAGGAAAAGAGGCAGAGATAGAGGTTCCAAGCCAACATGAAGTTGTGATAACTCGTATTTTTACGAGTTATCATGACCCATTCCAGACTTTATTTGTGTGTTAGTTCGAGAGGTTAGGCTTAATTTGCACTCTTTTAGCTTAATTTTCATCCGCTTTGCATTTTAAGAGCATTAATTAGTTTTTAACCAATTTCAGCATTATTTAGGCATTTTTAGTCTATTTATTTTGTTTTTACATCTTTTACAGGGAGGATGGGACACACGAAGGCAAAGCGGACGAGTTGAATGCAAGTTGAGGCATCCAGAGGTAGGGAGTTGGCGCCACCCTACACGCCTTGACCATTTGCAGCACAACTGACATGAAGGAGCAGTCAAGAAAGTAGGTGCCTAGGATCCACTTCTCTACAGTAAACCCAAGTCAAGAGCCACAAATCAGGTGGTGCAGTCTAGGGAGTTGGCGCCTAGGCGCCAGTGTAAAAATTTCTAGGGTTCCAGAATGTGTCTAAACTGCTCAGCACAGAGAGTTGGTGCCTAGGCGCCAGCGGGGGCGCCTAGGCGTCAATACGCATCCGTATGCAAATATTCCAGTGCATAAGCTGCGCAAAAGGGGACTCTATATATAGTTTCTAGGGGTTCGCTCGCGAGAGATAGAAGAGGAGAACCGGAGTACGAACTACAATGCAAGAGAAAGTGGAAATCGAGATCAAAGCTCGGATTGAAGAAAGGAATCAAGTCCCGTTGGTGGAAACCGCCGGAAAATAGTTTTTTTATTCTTTTCAATTTTCTTTCTCTGCATTATGGATACTTTTTATATGGATGTAGTGGTTGTTAAAATCATGTCTTTGAACTAAACTTCCATTAGATGGATAGTTAGGATGAATTGAATTCTAAATTGTATTGTTTCTTGGTTCTTAGAATATTCAGGAATGAATATTTAAGCTTATATACATGGTTGTGTATGATTTACCTTTGCATGTGTGAGTATAATGCTTTTACAAGATTAGCTACCTTGTAAGATGATTTATTGCTTGATTTATCCTTGAAAAAGGGAGATCTTTGCCATATCCATGTGCAAGGCACAGGTTTCGAAATTTGTGTAAGGAGAGTTGTTTAACGGATAGGAATATACCATTAAACCCTGTGTAGTCATTATACAAGTTATGAATTCATCAATTTCACTTTATTTAATGGCATGGGAACATAGCACTTAAATAGGGTGTAATTAGTTTTATATACTGTTGGAAGACATATATGAAGATACATGAACTTGGGCTAGTAAATTCATATGCAATCCGCTTAAAAAGAACCAGAGCAATATAGTTTAGATTCAAGGATTCTGATCTATCCATCTGCCATCCCGAATCAGTAAACCCGTTTTAGTATTCAGTAGTCTCATATCTCTACTCTAATTTTCTTTTGCAATTATTAGTTTAATAGGACCACAAACTCAGAATTTCACAACCCTCGAAAGAAATTATGCTAAATAATAATTCCGATTAACAATTCCTCGTTGGAACGATACTCTACTCACTTTTATTACTTGACACGACACGTATACTTGCGTAAATAGCAAGCAATTTAATAGACATATACGCAGCTCGTCAAGTTTTTGGCGCCGTTGCCGGGGATTTGCTTCACCAATTATATTTAGTTTTATTGATTTCTTGTACAATTCTGTAGAATATCTTATTTTCATTATTTCTTTTAGATTAGAATTTTTTATTTTTCTTTTTCTTTCTGCTAGTTCGAATTCATTAGTTTTTGCATAATATTCACATATTGCATGCGCCAAGGCAAAGCCGGAAAGGAGACTGTCATCCCTTTTGATCTAGAACCCGAAAGAACCTATTTGAGAAGGCGCCGAAAGAGCAAGGAGGCTAGAAACCAACAGAATACGATGGAGCGTATCGAGAACCAAGACGATCATGTCCACGCAAACAAGCCGAAAAACTAGAGGATCGAGATCCCGAATCATCCACCTCAAGATGATTTGGACCAGCCAATTTGGGATCTGATTACGCTTGGCCAAAATGCTGTTCAAACTAGCATTGCACCTCCTCCGATCGACACCAACAATTTTAAAATCAAACCGGTGATTTTTCAGATGCTCCAGTCTATCGGGCAGTTTGGAGGTCTTGCATCTGAAGACCCGCACCGCCATCTGCAAAATTTTTTGCAGATTATGAACACTTTCAAACCGAACGGAGTCTCCGATGAAGCAATGCGACTTCGAACGTTTTCATTTTCTCTGCGTGATCGAGCTTCCGAGTGGCTAGACTCTTTGCCACCGAACTCCGTCAACACATGGAATGACTTGGCTCAGAAATTCCTAGAAAAATACTTTTCGCCGGCCAAGTTAGCCAAGCTGAGAATGGATATAGTCTCATTCAAGCAACATGGTGAGGAGACCCTATCAGAGGAAAGGGATCGTTTCAAAGAGCTGCTCCGTAAGTGCCCGCATCTTGGAATTCAGTCATGGGTACAAATTTAGATTTTCTATAACGGTCTCCAGGATTCCACCCGTCACATGGTGGATTCTTCATCGAACGGATCTCTGCTACGAAATAGCTATCGGGAATCATTTGCCCTGATCGAAAACATGGCGGCCAACACTTATCAATTGCCATCAGATAGAAGCAGAGGTGCAGGTCTACTCCATTTGGAAGCAGTTTCATCGATAAAGGCCCACATTGACATTTTCTCTCGGTAAATTCAGAAAGGCGGTTGACGAAATTCGAGACAGTGGTGCTAACAGAGGAAACTAGTGTGAGGGTTCAGAGGAAACTACCTCCTAAACTCAAGGACCTCGGGAGTTTCACAATCCCGTGCACAATTGGCAACCAGTACTTCGGGAGAGCATTATACGACTTGGGAGCCAGCATTAATCTCATGCCCAAGTCCATTTTCAGAAAGTTGGGCCTCGGGGAAGCTCAACCTACCACCGTGACGCTACAACTGGCGGATCGATCCATTACATACTCGGAAGGTATTATTGAGGATGTCCTTGTCAAGGTGGACAAATTCATTTTTCCAGCAGATTTTATTATCTTGGATTATGAAGAGGATCGAGATGTACCTATCATTCTGGGTCGACCTTTCCTTGCTACGAGAAAAGCCATTATCGATGTATAGGCTGGAGAGCTGACCATGCAGGTTCAGAAAGAACACGTTACTTTTAGCGTATTCAAGGCAATGCAGTTACCAAATGATCTCGAGGAATGTCTAATGATCAACATGGTGGACTTAGCAATCCAAGCTAAATTCCAAATTTTAGCTTTCAAAGACATCCTAGAAGCATCGCTTGTTGGGGGAGGAAATGAATCTGATGAAGAGCTATCAGGGATGATACACTATTTGCAACAACCTCTAACACTCCAACAATACCCACAGAAATTTGAATTGCTGGAGCTCAAGCCAGATTCTTTAAAGCAGATGAAGCCATCAATTGAAGAGCCACCTATCCTGGAGCTGAAACCTTTGCCAAAACACCTCAGATATGCCTTCTTGGGAGTAGAATCCTCACTCCTGGTGATTATCTCTTCGGCACTTGATACCGTGCAAGAAGAAAAACTGCTCCGAGTACTCAGAGATCACAAAAAGGCTATGGGATGGACTATAGTAGACATCAGAGGCATTAGCCCATCCTTCTGCATGCACAAAATTCGAGTAGAAGAGAATTCCAAGCCCTCTATCGAAGCGCAAAGAAGACTAAACCCAATTATGAAAGAAGTGGTTAAAGAGAAAATCATCAAATGGTTAGATGCAGGCGTGATATACTCGATCTCCGATAGTTCTTAGGTCAGCCCGGTGCAGTGCGTCCAAAAGAAAGGTGGCATGACAGTCGTCTCTAACGAAAACAACGAGCTAATCCCGACCAGAACAGTTACTGGTTGGCGAGTTTGCATGGACTACCACAAGCTGAATAAAGCTACCCGAAAAGATCATTTTCCACTTCCATTCATTGATCAGATGCTGGACAGGCTAGCAGGACGTGAATTCTACTGCTTTCTGGATGGTTATTCAGGTTACCATCAGATTATTATAGCACCAGAAGACCAAGAAAAAACTACGTTCACATGCCCTTATGGCACATTTGCATTCAGGTGAATGCCGTTTGAACTATGCAATGCTCCAGGCACATTTCAGCGATGTATGATGGCTATTTTTATGGACATGGTGGAAGGTTTTCTAGAAGTCTTTATGGATGATTTCTCAGTATTTGAAAATTCCTATGACGAGTGCTTAACCAACCTGTCAAAGATGCTCCAACGATGTGAGGACACGAACCTAGTTCTTAACTTGGAAAAGTGTCACTTTATGGTACAAGAGGGCATTGTACTTGGTCATAGGGTCTCTAAACAAGGAATCAAAGTGGACAAAGCAAAAATCAAGACGATCGAGAAGGTGCCTCCACCCACCTCAGTCAAGGGCATTCGTAGTTCCCTGGGACATGCATGATTTTATAGACGGTTCATAAAAGACTTCTCAAAGATAGCTAAGCTGTTATGGTCACTGCTCGAGAAAGATACACCATTCGAATTCACCAGTGAATGCATGGAAGCCTTCCAGGAGTTGAAAAAGAAACTAGTATCCGCACTAATCATTATCTCTCCAATGTGGAATCTGCCCTTCGAATTAATATGCGATGCAAATGACTATGCAGTAGGAGCGGTATTGGGGCAGCGAAAAAATAGGGTCTTCCATTCCATCTACTACACTAGCAAAATCTTGAACGAGGCACAAATGAACTACACTATAATCGAAAAGAAATTACTAGCAGTTGTATTTGCATTCGACAAATTCAGAGCATATTTGGTGGGCACTAAGGTGATCGTTTACACAGACCATTCAGCCATCAAATATCTGATCGAGAAAAAAGATGCAAAACCACACCTAATCCGATGGGTCTTACTACTGCAGGAATTCGATCTCGAAATCGAAGACCGAAAGGGAGCTAAAAATCAGGTCGCTGACCATCTATCCCGCCTTGAAGGACCCCAGCTAATTCATGATACGGAGCAAATTCGAGACGTGTTTCCAGATGAGCAGATTTTCTCTATTTCCCCAGGCAGCCCACCATGGTATGCAGACTTCATCAATTACATCGTTAGTAGAATGCTGCCTCCGAGGTTGAATTCACACCAAAAGAAGAAGTTTCTCCACGATGTTAAATTCTATTTCTGGGATGATCCATATTTATTTAAACAATGCCCAGATCAGCTGTATCGGAGATGTATTCCAGAGTGTGAACAGGAAGCATTACTGCAGAGCTGCCATTCATCACCTTATGGGGGCCACTTTCAAGGAGACAAAACTGCAGCAAAAATACTACAATCGGGATTCTACTGGCCATCGTTATTTAAGGACGCCCACTTTTATGTCAAAAGATGTGATCAATGCCAACGGACGGGTAACATTTCTAAAAGACATGAGATGCCTCTTACTAATATTATTGAAGTAGAAATACTTAATGTCTAGGGCATCGATTTCATGGTCCCATTTATTCCCTCCTTTGGAAACCAATACATCCTGGTTGCTGTTGATTATGTTTCCAAATGGGTAGAGGCAATTCCAACTCAAGCAGGCGATGCTAAAACAGTTCTCAAGTTCGTAAAGAAGAACATCTTTACACATTTTGGCACGCCAAGGGTGATCATTAGTGATGGAGGGTCTCATTTCTGTAACCTGTAGTTCCTGGCAATTCTACACAAATACGGCGTACGCCACAGAGTGACAATAGCATACCATCCACAAGCTAACGGACAAGTCGAGTTGGCCAATAGAGAATTGAAGTGAATTCTAGAGAAAACCATCGGTTCTTCTCGCAAAGACTGGTCCGCCAAATTGGACGACGCACTATGGGCATATCGAACTGCCTAAAAAACTCAGTTTGGAAAGTCTCCATATCAACTGATTTATGGAAAAGCCTGCCATCTACCGCTAGAGCTGGAGCACAATGCATATTGGGCAATTAAAAAACTAAACCTGGATATGTAACAAGCGGGGGAACGCTGATTACTGCAACTCAATGAGTGAGATGAATTTCGGATGCAAGCCTATGAAAATGCCAAGATCTATAAAGAAAAAGTGAAGAAATGGCATGATAAAAAAATTCTAACACGAAATTTTGAGCCAAGTCAAAGAGTTCTGCTCTTTAATTCAAGATTGAAGTTATTTCCAGGAAAATTCAAATCTCGATGGTCAGGTCCATTCGTGGTGATGAAGGCAACTGAGAATGGAGCGGTGAAAATATGTAACGAAGCATCCGACAATAGTTTTGTCGTGAATGGGCAACGTCTTAAGCATTATATAGGAGATTATTTTCAACGTTGCAAGGAGGTGGTGAAACTGAAAGAGAATTGAACAGTGAGAACGTCGAGCGGAAGACGATAAACTCAGCGCTGGATGGGAGGCAACCCATTAATCATTTTCTGTTTAATTTTTTTTTGTTTTTGTTTTTGCTTTTGTAGGAAATTAATTGGAAGTTTTCCGCCGACGCCGCCAGAGGTCAGAGCTTGTTTTGGGCAGCCATCGCAGCCCCAGCCCGATGAGGAGGCCGACGAGGATGATGAGGACGCGACAAAGTCCGATTCTTGAGGGAGTCCCAGTCCTTTCTTTTTCTTTTTCTTTTTCTTTTTCCTTTCTTTTCTTTTTACTTTTCATTGTATTTTCATTTTTAGTTCATATTAGGATCATGCATTAAGGACAATGCATCTCTCAAGTTTTGGGGGGTGTATAATTCTCAACCATAGGTTAGTTTTGCATTCTAATTTTCATGCCTTAGTTTATGTTGCATGCATTTCAATTCCAACTAATGAAAGTTGTCTTTGTTTCAATTCATGTGATTGTGAAAATGTGCAAGGCTGTGATTAATTCTGATTTGAAATTAAATTCATGAAAGAATGGGCAATTCAGATTGAAACCAAGTATAAAGCAGGTTGAAATTAATATGTTAAAGAATTAAAAGGAATTTCAGAATACATTGTTCTAATTCAATAGCAGACATATCTTTCAGACCGAGATGATGAAAACTGAACTAAATAATTGTTGACCAAGTACTTCAACGAGTTTGGAAATGATATTATTTCACAGGAATTACTCAAACATGTTCAGTACCACTAATAAAGCATTAGAAAAAGATAAAAAGGGGGTGGTTGACCTAAGCTGAGTAACCGGGACTTGCCATCTACAAATGGCAAGGTTCGCGTTAAAAAAAAAAAGCAAAGGAAAGTCATAGTAAAAACGTTTTAAAAAATGAAAATTCTCCCTATATACCCTGAAATATGATGAGGGGAGCCAAAAAAAAAAAGATCTCTAGATATCTTGAAATATGGTGAGGAGAATTTTTGCAATAAGTTTGGGGGGAAAAAGAATATGCAGTTGTTAGAGATTGAATTTAGTGACTTGATACCATTTGCTGTAACAAGTGTATTCAATTCAATCATTGGTTTGCTTGAATTCTTGGATTTCCTAACCAATTTTCTGATCGAATGAAAGATTGACGTAATGAAATATAACTTTGCACTATGGAATTCTGACACCGACATGTAACTTGGTTTGGAAAGAAAAATTTATGCCTTGCTTGTATAATGATGGATTTTTCAGGTTGAATTAATCACGACCTTGTGAAATGGCTAAGTGGATTGATCAATGCACAACCGGAAGGAGTGGATTTTTGTTTTTCTGCATACATTCATTTATTCATTCTGTTTGCATGTGTTGCTCGAGGACTAGCAACATTTAAGTTTGGGGGTATGATAACTCGTATTTTTACGAGTTATCATAGCCCATTCCAGACTTAATTTGTGTGTTAGCTCGAGAGATTAGGCTTAATTTGCACTCTTTTAGCTTAATTTTCATCCTCTTTGCATTTTAGGAGCATTAATTAGTTTTTAGGCAATTTCAGCATTATTTAGGCATTTTTAGTCTCTTTATTTTGTTTTTACATCTTTTGCAGGGAGGACGGGACACACGAAGGCAAAGCGGACGAGTTGAATGCAAGCTGAGGCACCCTACACGCCTTGACCATTTATAGCACACAACTGACATGAAGGAGCAGTCCAGAGAGTTGGCGCCTAGGCGCCACCCAGGGGCGCCCAAGCGCCACTTCTCTACAGTAAACCCAAGTCAAGAGCCACAAATCAGGTGGTGCAGTCTAGGGAGTTGGCGCCTAGGCGCCAATGCAAAAAGTCCTAGGGTTCCAAAATGTGTCTAAACTGCTCAGCACACAAAGAGTTGGCGCCTAGGCGCTAATACGCATTCGTATGCAAATATTCCAGTGCGTAAGCTACGTAAAAGGGGACTCTATATAGTTCATAGGGGTTTGCGCACGAGAGACAGAAGAGGAGAGCCGGAGTACGAACTACAGTGCAAGAGAAAGTGGAAATCGAGATCAAAGCTTGGATTGAAGAAAGGAATCAAGTCCCGTTGGTGGAAATCGCCGAAAAATAATTTTTTTCATTTTTTTTCAATTTTCTTTCTCTGCACTATGGATACTTTTTATATAAATGTAGTGGTTGTTAAGATCATGTCTTTGAACTAAACATCCATTAGATGGATAGTTAGGATGAATTGAATTCTAAACTGTATTGTTTCTTGGTTCTTAGAATATTCAGGAATGAATATTTAAGCTTATATACATGGTTATGTATGATTTACCTTTGCATGTGTGAGTATTATGCTTTTACAAGATTAGCTACCTTGTAAGATGATTTAATTGCTTGATTTATCCTTGAAAAAGGGAGATCTTTGCCAGATCCATGTGCAAGGCACAGGTTTCGACCTTTGTGTAAGGAGAGTTGTTTAACGGATAGGAATATACCGTTAAACCCTGTGTAGTCATTATACAAGTTATGAATTTATTAATTTCACTTTATTTAATGGCATGGGAACATAGCACTTAAATAGGGTGTAATTAGCTTTATATACTATTGGAAGACATATATGAAGATACATGAATTTGGGCTAGTAAATTCATATGCAATCTGCTTAACAAGAACCAGAGCAATATAGTTTAGATTCAAGGATTCCAATCTATTCATCTGCCATCCCTAATCAGTAAACCCGTTTTAGTATTCAGTAGTCTTATATCTCTACTATAATTTTCTTTTGCAATTATTAGTTTAATAGGACCACAAACTCAGAATATCACAACCCTCAAAAGCAGTTAAGCTAAATAATAATTCTGGTTAACAATTCCTCATGGGAACGATACTCTACTCACTGTTTATTACTTGACACGACATATATACTTGTGTAAATAGCGAGCAATTTAATAGACATATACGCAGCTCGTCAAGTTAGCGAATCTAGCCGACCTAAAAGGGGAAGGCCAGTGACACAGACTCAAAGGAACCAACAAAGGAGGAATGATGTAAGCCCTGAACAGAATATGGAAGAGGAAACTGAGTCGAGACAGAATAGACTCATGGAGGAAAGAGTGGCTGCAGCGGTGGAAAAAGCAATGCAGCAGGCCACTAGGGATTGGGCAGCACAGACTGCCGACATTATACAAGGATTATGGGAAAGGACCTAACAAGCTCAGTTGGGAAATGTAGAAAGAGAAGGACCTGCTCCTATGGTGGACCCCGTTGCCACACCGGCACCGCTAAGGGATGAAAATCAGCTGATGGAAGCTAATAGAAGAGCCATAAATGCCTTTCTAGCACAGCGACCCTCAAAATTTTTTGGAGAACCAGACCCAGTCCAAGCAGAGCAGTGGTTGACGGAGATTAAGAAATTGTTCAGGATATCTCCATGCAATGACCGTCAGAAAGTACTATGTGTCACCCATTTGTTAGCAAAGGACGCACATGAATGGTGGGAGACCATGTTAATCACAATGCCATGACCCGAAGAAGTGTCTTGGAAAACATTTGTGGAAGATTTTCATAAAGAATACCTCCCGGTGGGTTTGTAGAGTCAAAAGGTAATAGAATTTGAAAAGTTGTATCAAGGGAGGATGACGGTCACTGAGTATGCTACAAAATTTAACTCTCTGGTCAGATATGTCCCTTGGATCGCTAATGTGCCACAAAATAAGGCACAGAGATTTCAATAAGGGTTGAGGCCATATCTGCAAGAAAGCCTTGCACCTCTGCTGATAAAAGATTACGCTTCAAGTCTTGAGAGAGCAAGGGCTTTGGAAATTGAGGCCTTGAGAACCCAGGAATTAAGATTGGGTTTGAGGGCATTCAGTATGGGTTCTAAGTAACCGGAAACTGGAAAAGAGAAAGCTAGAAAAGGCAGTGTATGTAAAGGAAAGGGAATTCAAAAGAAGAAAAGCTCGCCACCATGTAAGAAATGTCAAAGGCGACACACAGGCAAGTGTCTAAAGGGCTCGAATCAGTGTTACAAATGTGGATAGACGGGTCACATTGCCAAGGAGTGCGGGCCGGGAGAAGCAAAGGTGGTTAAGTGTTATATATGTGATCAAGTGGGTCACATAGACACGAACTGCCCGAACAAGGCGCAGTCATCCCAAGGACGTGGAAGACCTTCTCAACTTAGGATACCTGGAGCGACAAGCAAGCAGGGAACTTCTACGAACTCGGTGCATGTGCATGCCCTGACCCGAACGGAATCTCAAGAACAAGAAGAAAAGGTGGTCACAGGTATGGTTTATATTCTAGGGAATATGACAGTAGCTTTGTTTGATTCTGGTGCCACCCATTCATTCATAGCATGCGAATACGTGACCACCCATGCACTACCGGTAGAAGAGACCAATCAGGTTATACATGTAGAATCTCCAGTCTATAGGTTAGCAAGTACTAGCCAAGCATGCAAAGCCTGCCCAATTAGGATAGGATCATTGATTTTAGAAGCTGATTTGATCCTATTGCTTATGACTGAGTTCGACGTAATATTGGGTATGCAATGGCTAAGCTAATGGGGTGCGACCATAGATTGTAAGAATAAGAAAGTGCAATTTGAAGCAACTCCAGGAAGGGAGATTTCCATTGGAAAACTAAGGCAACCTGACAGTTCAAGTATACTGATATCATCTATGAAAGCTGTCAGAATGATTCGACAAAAGTGTCCAGCTTATCTGATGTCAGTGAATGCAGACAAAGGAATGAGGTGGAAATTAATCAAATACCCGTGGTTAAAGAATTTCTTGATGTATTTCTAAAGGAATTAACCACGTTGCCTCCGCAACGGAAAATGGACATGACAATTGATGTAATGTCGGGAACGGCTCCGATTTCTAAAACTCCATATAGAATGGCGCTAGCTGAGATGAATGAACTAAGGGCGCAAATACAGAAGCTGTTGGACAAAGGTTTTATTAAACCAAGTGTATCCCCTTGGGGAGCTCCGGTACTATTTGTGAGGAAAAAGGATGGAAACTTAAGGTTATGTATTGACTACCGAGAGCTGAATAAGGTCACAATAAAGAATAAATATCCATTGCCCAAGATCGATGACCTGTTTGATCAGTTTCAAGGAGCAACGACTTTCTCCAAGATTGATTTATAGTCAGGGTACCATTAGTTAAGAATAAGTCCGACCGATACACATAAAACGGCATTCCGAACTAGGTATGGACATTATGAGTTTCTGGTAATGCCTTTCGGACTTACTAATGTCCCTGCTGTATTCATGGACATGATGAATAAGGTTTTTCGGGACTATCTGGATCAATTTGTGGTTGTTTTTATCAATGATGTCCTGATTTACTCTAAAACGGAGAAAGAACATGAAGATCATCTGCGAAAGGTCTTAGAAAGGCTAAGGAAAGAGAAATTATATGCCAAACTAAAGAAATGTGAGTTTTGGCTGAAACAAATAGGATTTCTCGGACATATAATATCTGACAATGGTATTCAAGTTGATCCTCAAAAGATTGAGGCAGTTTTGAAATGACCAACGCCGACGACCATTACAGAAATTCGAAGCTTCCTAGGGTTGGCCGGCTATTACAAAAGGTTTGTCGAAGGGTTTTCACAATTGTTAGCCCCGTTAACTAAGTTGACTCGTAAGGGAGTCAGGTATGTATGGTCTGAGGAATGCAAGCGCAGCTTTCAGGAATTGAAACAACGGTTAGTAGAAGCACCCATTTTAACCCTACCCGAAGGAAATGAAGGGTTTGTGGTTTATAGTGATGCATCGAGAAAATGATTGGGTTGCTTTTTGATGCAAAGGGGTAAGGTGATAGCTTATGCCTCACGACAACTGTGGTGCCCCAAAACACGTGCTTGCCCATTCATCAAAACATAATCATAAAAGCATTGACAAAATCATCAATTCAACATATAGAGAAAAATCCATAATTTGAAAAAGTTCGCTTGCTTACCTGAGATTGCTATAATCCTTTTCTTCCATTCATCTCCTTGCCTTTGCCTAGATAAATGAAAATAATATTTCATTTATTTGCATCATCTTCAAATACCTATATTCCTTAGGTTTTCCAACCTATATAAATCCATTTGGACTTATATTATACTAACTTTGACCACTTGTCTTTCAAGTCGGATGTTCATATGTATCATAACCTATACATTATGTTATTCATTTTTAATACCCTTATGTAGGGTAAAATTACATATATGTAATAATCTTGCATTAAATCATTATTTCGTGGTTCATTACCTCTGTTTATCATTTTTAACATATTTTTCATTTTTCACTCATCGTTGCTCATTTTAAGCACCCGTTGTTGCCTTCAGCCTCATTAATTAATCCCAAAATTTGAGATTAACATCATTTAATTCTAAACAGAAATATATTCACAAAAATAATCATATTTTTATGCATTTTTTCATAAAATCACATTACATAAGTTATTTTTCACCTATGCATGTTTATCCTTTCACAAATGCCCATTTGGCAACACATATATGAGGCATTTCATAAAATTTCCCAAGTCAGAAATTTGGTTAATAATTCAGCATGATATCATCCCTTAATTATCACTTTTTTTAGGATATTTTTATGAGATTTAAATCCACTAATCATAGGTTTCCAAAACAGCAACTTTGGAACCCATTTTTCACACGTTTAACGTGTATCTCAACACATAACCCCAAACAGATTTATAAATCCGAATTTTCAGAAATTAATCCAACTTTTCCTAACCCAAATTTAGGTTATTAACATATATATAAATTTGGATAATTTCTACATAGTTTTCATATTTCGTTTTGATTTTTGTCTCCAACTATCCACATATGCTGAAATTAGGCGTACTGAAATCTCAAAATCTTGAATTAATATCGAATAAAGTATTTTGACGTAAAATTTCTGTAATACCTTAAAAACTATATTAATTAACCTTCATAAATATTTCATCACGAAATATGAACATTATATATTTATTTTTGCATTTTCACTGTGCTGGACAGTGTTGTGAGGTTAGGTTCAGCCTTAATCACGTGAATTATGGGGCATATGTATACCCATAAAAACCTAATTTTAAATTTTTTATTGTGCTCATAAATATATCTTATATATCCTGTAAAAGTTTCAGCCCAAAAATCCATATATAAAAGTTATTAAAAATCATTCTCTACTGCTGATCGTGTCACCTGTTTTACCCTATTTTAGCTAATCTTCTCGGATTTTTAATTTACAAATTACTTACTATTTTAACATTAAAATTTGGTATTTATTTAATCACCTCATTATAATTCTTTACAAAAATTTTCCTGCTAAAATTCATCCATTTACTATTCCGTCCATATTTTAGTTTACAACATCATATAATTTCCAGATTTGAAACATAAAATCAAAATAATCATATACTTACTTGATTAATTGGTGATCCATCCTTTGAGCACTTGAACTCCCCTTCATTTATTCATGATTTCATCCCTTGGATCGTTCCAGCCACTGCCCCTTTGATTTTGTTTCTTTTTTTCTCTCCCAAACAGAAATCTGGAACGTCCACACTGCCTGCTTATATAAGCATTTATTTTTCAATTGTTCCTTTACAATTTCGACCCAAAATCAAGGGTAAAGTTTTTAAAATTTACCCTATATTTTACACAAAACTTTTTAGCCACATATTTAATCACTTAATATTTTTTTCGGATTTTTTTCCACAGCCTTATCCAGCTTTAGATAAAGCTGTCCACTTGGGTGGGGTCCACTTACATCAGCTGTTGCACGAATTTTCCATACCTAATTTTTCCATACCTAATTTATTTTAATTAATGGATAATTACCTAACCTAGGTAATAGCCTACTTAGGGGTCAATTTATCTTATTTAAAAAAATTTTAAAAAAATCAAATACAGCAGCCTAACCGTCCATGTCTCCTGCTGTGCACTTGCTGTCCATTTTGGTGGGGTCCACTTGCAGGAGGTTTTGCACGATTTTTCCACCAAATTTTCACTTTAATTAATGAAAATTTAATCCCCTTAATCCGTAGTTGACTTTGGGCATATATTTTATTAAAAAATATTTCACAAAAATCCACTTTAGGAGCTCATAGCCGTCCACTCTATGCTTCCTCTATGCTTCTCCATTAGGCTAGTCATTAGCTCCTTAATTTCCACATTAATGCAGGGGATATTTTCATGAATTTTGTAATTTTAGATAATTCATAAAATCCATGTGACATTATCTCCTTTCGACACCTCATTTATTTCATTAATTATTTAATTATTTTATTCAACTTTAACATAAATGCTAATCACTTTTTGGTGCAAAAGTCAAAAGAGTTGATCCCAATTTCGTGCATCCTTAATCTTAGAATGATTAGATTGATCAAACCCTTCCATAACCTTAATCTCATAATTTTAACCGTTCATTTCAAATTTCATCTCAATCTGACTTTTCTAGCTCAAGTTATGACCATTTGAATTTTTGAACGGTGATGATCAATTTTCACCCTAATTTCATCCTTATTTTCATAATCCATCATTTTAATAAGATTAAGAACAAAATTATGTGCTTACCTTTCAATTTTTATCTTAATCCGCCTTCCCGGCATCGAATTATGCATTTTCTAGCATTTGCCTCTTTTAATCCATAATTAACATCATAATCTCCATTAGTTAAACCATAATACATGAGGTAATTATCCTCAATATAATCACATTTCCTAATTTTCATTAAGCCTCTTTAATCACATTGACCCATATCGGCTTTCATTGATCATTCATCATCATTTATCCTAATTGCGGTAAATCATTAACATTGCAAAGGAAATCATTCATAATTCCACTAAATTATACTTGATTCATATTTATATGTCAATTGCATACAAATAAACCTTACTTGGGTCCGGGTTTCACAACAACTAAAGCTCAATGAGGTAAGCTACCCCACTCATGATTTAGTGTTAGCAGCGGTGGTATTTGCCTTAAAATTATGGAGACATTACCTGTATGGTGCAAGATGTGAGATTTACACTGATCACAAGAGTCTCAAATATATTTTTACTCAAAAGGAGTTAAACATGAGACAAAGGAGATGACTCGAGTTATTGAAGGATTATGATTTGGAAATTTTATACCATCCAGGTAAGGCAAATGTGGTAGCTGATGCATTGAGCCGAAATGTTAGCTTAGCGCATCTTATCACTAAGGAGAAAGGTCTGCTTAAGGAAATAGAGCAAATAGAATTGATTGTATGTCCACCAGGAGTTCAGACAAGGTTATCACAATTACACATACAATCATCACTTTTTGAATAGATCAAGGCTGCGCAGCAAAAGGATACATACCTACATACACATGTTGAGAAAATGAAAAGAAAGGGGTTGACAGAATTTGTTAATGATGAATAAGGTGTGTACAGGTACAAGGGTCACCTTTGCATACCTAACATAACTGAATTGAAGGAACAGATTCTTAAGGAAGCCCATTTTTTGCCTCTTTCTATTCACCCAGGAAGTACTAAGATGTATTAGGATCTCAAGAAAGCATATTGGTAGAATAATATGAAAATGGAGATCGCTGAATATGTGGCTAAGTGTCTAACTTGCCAATAGGTAAAGGCGGATCACCAGAAAATACCTGGTAAGTTACAATCTTTACAAATTCCTGAATGGAAGTGAGACAATATCACAATGGACTTTATTGAAGGATTACCTAGAACCCAAGCAGGAAATGATTCTATATGAGTATCGTGGATAGGTTATCAAAAGTCGCACACTTCTTACCTATCAGAAGGACTTATACAGCGGAAAAGCTAGCTAAGATTAACTATAAGGAGGTCATAAAACTCCATGGAGTGCCAAAGTCGATCATCTCAGATCGAGATGTGATGTTTACATCAAGGTTGGAAAAGCTTGCACGAAATCTTAGGCACCCAACTCAAGTTCAATACCGCTTTTCATCCTCAAACCGATGGACAAACGGAGCAGGTAAACCAAGTTATTGAAGATATGCTCCGTATGTGTACCTTAGAGTTTGGAGGATCATGGGATGAGTATATTTCAATTGCAGAATTTGCATATAACAATAGTTACCAAGCTAGCATCCAAATGGCTCCATTTGAGGTATTGTATGGTCGATGATGTCGAACGCCGTTAAACTGGGATGAAGTTGGAGAGAAACGATTAGCCTCAGACTTATCTCAACGAATGGCAGACAAGGTGAAAACTATTCGCCAGTGTATACTCACAGCCCAGAGTCGGCAAAAGAGTTACACAGATTGCAAGAGAAGGGATTTGAACATCCAAGTCGGCGAACATGTATTTATAAAGGTCACGCCATTCAAGGGAGTTACAAGGTTTGGGAAAAGGAGAAAACTGAATCCCAGGTACATTGGACCATTTGAAGTTTTGGAAAAAGTTGGGAAACTAGCATATCGGGTAGCCTTGCCCCCAGCGCTAGCCCTAGTTCACAATGTCTTTCATATATCGATGCTTAGGAAATATGTCCCAGATCCAACACATGTATTAGTGGCTGAAAATTTGCCGATTCAAGATTATTTAAACTATGAAGAAAGACCAGTGAGGATCTTGGATCACAAGGTACAAAAGCTTCAGAATCGGGAAATCAAGTACGTAAAGGTGCAATGGAACCGATATTCCGAAAATGAAGCCACTTGGGAGCTAAAGGAAGAAGTGGAACGGAAGTACCCATCTATTTAAAGAATAGACGGTTTCGGGACAAAACCTGTTATAAGGGGGGAGGATTGTGAAACCCTAACCCATGTAGGACCCATGTGTATGCATCAATCATGTATATGATGTTCATTTGTGAATTATGGAATTATGAAAGTATTTTATGATTTTTGCTAATTATTGCAATTAGGGTTTTGAATTAGCAATAATGATGGGATTAATCATTTTTAGCTAAAATGAGACAATGGGTTTAGAATAAATCATTTGTGATTTAAATGTGCAAATATAACATGAAAAATCATTTTCCATTATTTAAAATGAATTATGGGAATTATTATGGAAATTGCAAGTTTAGTGGAAAAATATTGGAAAAGTCATAACTCAATGCCTGTAAGGCGGATTTAAGTGAAATTTGAAACGGAAATCATTAATGTTGGGCTTAGTATTAGGGAATAAATGGGTTATGAAAATTCTTGAAGAAATAAGAGTTATGATTTATTAATCATATTTCAATTTCAACCGTTAACTTTAAACGGCTATAACGGAAGCTAGGAAACTCGGATTGAGATGAAATTTGAAACGGTTGAATGAAGTTGTGAGATGTTTATTTTGGATGGCTTGGATTAAGCATGAAATGTAGGGAAAATACCTGCAATGAAAAAGGTAAGCATGGTTGACTAATGCTCCACATGAGTACATAGCATTTAATGCTAGAGTACCAAGCATAAATGCATGATGGGAATGGAATTTGAGGTGGCAATTGCTGGCCATTTTTGGGGATTTTGTGCAAATATTTGAAATGCATATATGTGAGAATTATCCATCCATTTAATGCATGATATGATGAAGCTACAAGAGCATAGCCAAGGTGGCAATAAGGGGACGTCCAAGGGGCTGTTTGGTGCTTATTTGTGATTTTTATATTTTTTAAAAAATTCATATAAGTTGCTGGGATGCAAGGACATGATATGTGCATACAATAATGGAGATTTTCAGGAATAAAAAATTGAAAAAGGCAGGTACATACAGCTGAAAATGTGGACAACTTATGATGATGGGAAATGTGATTTTATGTGCTAAGTTGCTGCAATTTTTGCTAAATTTATTTACATAAAATTAATGCATGAATTAATGTGAAATTAAGTGTACAATTTACCCTTAAATTAGGTTTGAAAAAAAATGAAAAATGGATGAAAAAATGGGCAGCCATGGACGTGCAAGTTGGAATGCATGGACGGTCGAGATTTTTTATGCAGATTTTGATTTTATAAAATGGTAAAACCAGATTTTACTTGGCTGTAAATGTGCCACCACATATGGTAGATAAGTGAGAATTTAAGGAGTGTGGAAATGCACCACCAAGTGGGCCCCACAACTGGAAAAATTCCAGCAACTATAAAACCCCATGCACGTTGAATTGAGAAGGGATTTTAGAAATTGCCTAAGTGTTGAAAACGTCCAAGACAACAGCAGCAACTCACGTCCATATTTTCCAGAAAAAAGAGGAAGGAAATTAAGGAGAAAATAAGGAGAAATTGAGAAGAAAAGTATCTCAAAGAATTAGAGATTGAGTTGGCTCAAAACCAAGTAAGTATGTGTTTGGTTTTACATTGTTTAACTTGAGTTTTTAAACTCAAAACTTGAAAATGAAAAGGATGCTTAAAGGATCTGTAAAATGGTGGTTTAATATGCTCTTGAATGAATATGGAATGGATATTAGTTTTATGAATTAATTTACAAGATTAAGCTAATGAAAGTGAAGTTATGCATGTGTATTAAGTGGAAAATCCAAGTTGATAAACCCTAAACTTCCAAGACAAGTTGCTGTTTTGGTTTGATGATGTGATTAGATTATTAATCATGTATCCATGAAAAATATATGATGAGTTATGCTTAAATGATAAATTTTTGAAGTTATGAAATGCAAAGCGTTGATTTTGACCTAATTCCTACGTTTATATGCTAAAAATGTTATGAAAATGGGTTTGCATGTTTTATGCATGTTATGTAGGGTAAAATATCCTAGGTTTAAGGTATTATGGATGCCCAAAAATATTTGGGAAAATAAACCCTAAAACTGATTTTTATGAATTATACGAAGGAACGTCAAACCTACGTGAAACGGGACTCAAAACGAGTGGGTAACTTGCTGTTTTGAGAAATGATAATGCATGGATGATAAATACCTAAATATGTTTTAGGAAAAATTGATTTATTTTCTGAAATTTCGGAATTATATGACCGCATAGGGTTATGTGTCAAAAGACACGTAAAACGGGTGAAAAAAGGGTTCCAAACTTGCTGTTTTGGAAACCTAGGTTGAATGGATTTAAATCCCATAAAAATACCTTGAATGAAGTGGTAATTAAACCCCTGAAAAATAGATTAAATTTCTGAGTTAGCAAAATTTATGAAATGCATTATATTTATGTGCTAAATGAGCTTATGTGAAGGGATAAAGGTAAATGGGTGATGAATGACTTATGAAAAATGATTTTCACGCAAGAATGCATGAAAATGAGATGAATTTCATGATTATACATCTGTTTTGAGTGTATGATGATTTATTTCAAATTTTGAAATTATTTAAGGAAGCCTAAGGCAATAACATGTGCTAAAGCAAGCACCGTTGTGTGTGTTGTGGAAAAAATGGATAAATGGCAAAGTGAGCTTAACGAAATCATGAATCATGTTTATTGAATGAAGTTTATGTGATTAAAATGAATACCCAGTGTATAGGGTCATACATGTTATGTTATATGGTAGCCGAAGAAATGTGTATAAAATGTGCTGATATGTGCAAAATGAGCTATACATGTGTATGACGACTTATGAAGTCAAATAAATAATGTATGTATATGGAATGGGTTGGAAAACTAAATGAAATATGAGAAAAAGAAATAAATGAAGAACATACTATTTTCATGTAGGCAAAGGCAAAGAAAAAGTGGTGACGGAAAGCTAAGGAATTCAGGTAAGCAAGCAAATTTTCTAACGGATTTTTGCTTTTCTAAATTGTTTCCATAAATGCAATTCTTGTTTTAATTTACTTGATGAAACTATGGAAATTATTTCTAATGTTTTTAAGGATAGTCATCCCTTAGCAAAATGATGTTGAAATGATATTTTACTTCAAATGCAACGTTATGAAATCTTTCTTTGATAAATGCTATGGAAAAATGATGTGATTCCATATTTCAGATTGAAAAATCATGCTAGCATGTTAAAGATGAATTTATGCAAAAGTTCATGTGCACAGGTTATTAGGTCCAATTGAAGGATATAAGCGGACCGATTGTCCCCCCTTGGTGTGACCAAGTTGCTTGAAACAGGCTTAAGGCCGGCGGCGCCCTCTCTGAAATGGGAGTTAACATGACGGATGATCGCCTGACTAGCTTCCATCCTAAGGGAGAAATGGTATATGTATTTATGTTTTCATATGACATTATGCATATGGAACCCGTGATGGGTACATGATTTCAGGCTTTTAAGATATACCTTTAGACAAGGTATAAAATGCTTTCCAAGATGATTTTAAATGCAAAATGTTACCTGAATGATTTGCCTGTAAAATGCAAATAGCTTGCTTATTGAGTTTCGACTCACGATTTTATTTTCCAAACCCAAAGACAGGTGAAGGAAAGGTCATGGCAAAGGAGCAAGTGCCGGCTTAAGGAATCCATGGAAAAACTTATGAAACTCATGTTATGAAACTTATGTGAAATGTTTGTAAACTATATGCAGTGCTTTATGTTGAATAGATGTAATCTATTTGAATGTCTTAGATGATGATTGTGATATATATATGCAGTGACGTCTGATTTAGGCAAAAGATGAAATGTCGCTTGAATTGCATGTTTGTATATGATAAATGGATTGAAATGACTTAGATATGTCTAAGATTGAGATTATGAGAACTTGAATTGTTATATGGACTTCCATATGATTATAATTAATGGGATAAATATCCGATAAAACCCGTTGTGTGATAGGGCAACAATCCTGATCACGTTTACCAATCAATAGGATCCCGAGGTAAGGCTCAGGATGTGACACTCGAGTTTGGGGCGCCACAGCGTTGTTCACGTTTTCTTCTTTTTTTTATTAAATACCTATCCATAATATAGCTAACCAAAAATCCAGCGTAAATGTTATACTCATAAAATTATTATTATTATTATATATATAATTATCCACAAAATGCACCTTTCATAATTTTTTTAAAAATTATTATTTTATTTTTAATTAATTAACTTATATTTTGGCATAAAATTTCATTTTAAAAATTTGTAAACTTATTTTCCAAAATTTAATCTGTTCATTAAATTGGGTATATTAAAATAGGCTTGCTTCTAAAATTTCATCTCAAACGGCCTTGTACACATTAAGATATTAATTAACAAACAATTATGTGAAAATAACAAAATATCCCTTGGACGTCAATTAATTTTCATAATCTATTCCGTATAGATTAAAGAGCATACAATTAATATTTCCTATCAAATTCTCTTATCCATCTGAGTTATACGTGCTTATATTTAATGGAAATAGTGAGGATGAACATAAGCCCTTAATTAGGACCCCTAATTAGCCCAAATTTATTTATTTATTTATTTTTTCATAAGGTCCGTAAATTTAAACGGTTTCAATTTGTATAACTCAGAATTTTGAAATTCCTTTCCAGAAAATTTGTAAAAATTCATTTTCATATCTAATCTTTATGAAATCATAAATTACCCTCAATTTCCTTATAAATCTTAAATGTAATTTTTGTAAATTCCAATTAAGTCTCCTTTGTCTCTATTCCTATTTTGTCCTGTTGTGTGGAGCCTCCTTTTTCATCTTTTGTGATTAAGACTTTATCCTAATCAAATGATTACTATTCACATTTACTATTCATTTGAAATTATATTTCATAATTAATTATTTGATCCGTCAACTCCATATATCACAGAAATCATATATTTATTTCATATAGAAGTCAATACATTACCTAGGGTTTATGACCCTAGGGTTTCATACATGACCTTAAAATTTGCAGTTCCGCAATCCTCCCTCCCTTATAATAGGTTTCGTCCCGAAACCGGCTATAATTCAAAAAGATGGGGGTATTTTCCTTCAACTTCCTCTCGAAGTTCCCAAGTAGCTTCGGTTTCTGTATATCGGTTCCACTGGATTTTGACATATTCAATTTCTTGATTCCGAAGCTTCTTTACTTTATGGTCCAATTTCTAATTGGCCTTTCTTCATAATATAGATGATCATGAATTGGCAAATTTTCCGCAACTACTATGTGGGTAGGGTCAGCTACATACTTCCTGAGCATCGAAATGTGAAAAACATTATGAACTGATGCTAGGGCTGGGGGTAGGGCTACCATATTGGCCAAATTGCCAATTTTCTCCAATAATTCAAACGGCTTTATGTATCTTGGGTTTAATTTACTTCTCTTCTCAAATCTTGTGATCCCTTTAAGTGGCGTTACTTTTAGAAAAAATGGTCTCCGACTTGAATATTTAAATCTCTTCTCTTGCAGTCGGTATAACTTTTCTGTCGACTTTGAGCTGTGAGTATGCATTGACGGATCACTTGTACCTTTTTCGTCATTCTTCTTGATAGGTCCGAGGCTTACTTTCTTTCTCCCATCTCATCCGAATTTAGTGGGGTTTGACATTTTCGCCCATATAGAGCTTCAAATGGGGCCATTTGTATGCTTACCTGATAGCTATTATTATATGCAAATTCAGCTATTGGTAAATATTCATCCCATGATCCTCCAAACTCTAAAGTGCACATACGAAGCATATCCTCAACAATTTGATTTACTAGTTCAGTTTGTCCATCAGTTTGAGGATGAAATGCAGTGCTAAATTTTAGTTGAGTACCTAGGGTTTGATGTAAACTCTTCTAAAATCGAGAGGTAAAACTTGTATCTCGATCTGAAACTATGGGTTTAGGTACTCCATGGAGTCACACAATCACCTTATAATATATCTTAGCTAATCTTTCAGCTGAAAAATTCATTTTTATTGGTAGAAAGTGAGCTACCTTGGACAACCTATCTACTATTACCCAAATGGAATCACTTCCATGTTGAGTCCAGGGTAATCCTTCGACAAAATCCATTGTGATGTCATCCCATTTCCATTCTGGAATTTCTAATGATTGTAACTTTCCTGGAGTCTGTTGATGGTCTGCTTTCACTTTTTGATAGGTCAAACACTTAGCCACATACTCAGCAATTTCTCTCTTCATATTGTTCCACCAATACATCTTTTTGATGTCCTGATACATTTTTGTACTACCGGGATGTATTGAAAAAGGAGAGAAATGCGCTTCTTGTAATATCTGATTTTTCAATCCACTTTGGTCTAGTATACACAACCGACTTTGGAACTGATATAAACCCTGATCATCAGTAGTATACTCAACTGGACTTTTCTGCCTCACTTTCTCTATATATTTCTTTAAATTCTTATCTTGTTGTTGTGCCTCCTTGATTTGCTCAAATAAGGTGGATTGTATTTGCATTTGAGATAATCTCACTTGCACTCCTGGCGGACATACAATCATTTCCATTTGCCTTAATTCTTGAAGTAATTCTTCTTCCTTGGTGACTAAATGCGCTAGACTAGCATTCCTACTCAGCGCATCGGCAACAACGTTTGCCTTGCCTGGATGATATAGTATATTGAGATCATAATCCTTTAACAATTCAAGCCATCGCCTTTGCCTCATATTAATCTCCTTTTGAGTAAAAATATACTTGAGGCTTTTATGGTCAGCATAAATGTCACATTTAGCACCGTACAAGTAATGTCTCCAAATTTTTAGAGCAAACACTACTGTAGCTAATTCCAAATCATGGGTTGGGTAATTTACCTCATTCGGCTTGAGTTGTCGAGACGCGTAAGCTATAACTTTTCCTCCTTGCATCAACACACAACCCAAACCTTTCCTTGAAGTGTTGCTATATATCACAAAGCCTTCGCCTTCTGTGGGTAAGGTTAAAATGGGTGCTTCTATCAATCTTCGTTTTAACTCTTGGAAACTATTTTCGCACTCTGCTGACCATATATACCTAATTCCTTTCTGTGTTAATTTGGTAAGTGGTGCAGATAATTGCAAAAATCCTTCAACGAACCTCCTATAATAGCCAGCCAATCCCAAGAAGCTTCTGATTTCTGTAATGTTTGCTGGTTGAGGCCATTTCGTTATTGCATTGATCTTCTGTGGGTTGACTTGGATTCCTTCTTCCTAGATTATATGTCCTAAGAAAGCTACCTGCTTTAGCCAAAATTTGCACTTTTTCAACTTGGCATATAATTTTTCGTTTCTAAGTTTTCTAATACCATTCTTAGATGAATTTAGTGTTCCTCTTCCGTTTTCAAGTATATCAAAAAATATCATCAATAAACACTACTACGAACTAATCCAGATATTCTCGAAAAATCCTATTCATCATATCCATGAATACAGCCGGGGCATTAGTCAATCCAAACGACATAACTAAAAATTTATAATGCCCGTATCTGGTTCGAAATGCAGTTTTATGGATATCACTTGGGCTGATTCTCAACTGATGGTAACCAGATTGTAAATCGATCTTTGAAAAGGTAGATGCTCCTTTCAGCTGATCAAATAGATCATCCATTCTGGGAAGGGGGTATCTATTTTTTACAGTAACCCGATTTAATTCTCTGTAATCAATACAGAGTCTTAAGCTTCCATCCTTCTTTCTCACGAATAGCACCGGGGCTCCTCATGGTGACACGCTGGGTCTAATAAAACCCTTGTTCAACAAGTCTTGAATTTGAGTTTTCAGTTCACCCATTTCTACCGGTGCCATACGATAAGGGGATTTAGAAATTGGGGTTGTTCCTAGCAAAATGTCGATTTCCATGTCCATTTCTCTTTCTGGAGGTAAACTGGTCAGTTCTTTTGGAAATACTTCCGGAAATTCATTTACTATAGGAGTTTGGTCAATTTGTACTTCTATTCCTTCAGTGGCGCTGACTGCAACAAGGTATGCTTGACATTGTTGACGAATCATTTTTATTGCTTTCATAGCTGATACCAAAATTGTAGTAGTTTCAGGTTGCCGTAGCCTGCTAATTCTTATTCCTTCACCTGGAGTTACTTTAAATTGTACTTTTTTATTTTTACAATCTATTGTGGCTCCCCATCTGCTTAGCCAATCCATTCCCAGTATCACATCAAACTCACTCACGGGTAGTAGGATCAGGTCGGCTTCTAATATCTTTCATCCTATTCTAATAAGGCATGACTTATATATTTGACTGATACTTGCTAACCTATAGACAGGTGATTCTACATGGATTATGTTACTTGTTTCTTCTACTTGCAGTGCATGTGCGGTTATATATTGGTATGATATAAATGAATGTGTAGCACCTGAATCAAATAATGCTACAGCTAAATATTCAAAAATATAAATCATACTTGTAACCACATTTTCTTCGTGGTCTTGAGATTCTATATGAGTCAAGGCCTGGACATGCACCGGGTTTGCTATAGTGACTTTTCGAGTGGAGATTACGAGTTTCCTTTGCTGTGCGGGCCTCCCACGTGCTGGTGCTCCTTGCGGTTTATTCAGACAATTGGGTGATATGTGTCCTACTTGGCCGCAAATAAAGCACTTTACAATTCTTGCATCAGCTGTCCCACAATCTCTTACCATGTGGCCTGCTTGGCCACATTTATAGCACTTGCCTGAACCCTGTAGACATTCTCCATAGTGCCTTTTTTGACAAGTTCGACAAACTGGGGCACTCTTGGTTTTAAAATTGGATTTGTTTTTCCCCAATGGTGCTTTCCTATTATTTCCTTTCTTAGCATCATTTTCCTTGATGCCAAAAAAGAATTGCTTCTGCCCTTGTCTTAACTCTTGTGTTCTTAATGCCTCCACTTCCAATGCTCTTGCTCTTTCAATACTGGAGGCATAGTCTCTTATTAGAAGCGGTGCTAAAATTTCTCATAAATAGGGCCTTAGCCCTTTCTGGAACCTCTGTGCTTTATTCTCTAGCACATTGGCTACCCATGGTATATATCTTACCAAGACATTGAATTTAGTCGCATACTCTGATACAGACATCTTGCCTTGATAGAGTTTCTCAAACTCAATGACTTTTTAGCTTTGGAGCCCTACTAGAAGGTACTCCTTGTTGAATTCCTCCACAAATGTTTGCCAGATAACTTGTTCTGGCTGGGACATGGTCATCATCAAGGTCTCCCACCATTCGTGTGCATCTTTTATCAACAAATGAGTGGCACATAGGACCTTTTGATTCTCGTTGCAGGGTGAGATCCTAAATAACTTCTTTATCTCGGTCATCCATTTGTTCTGCTAGAACAGGATCAGGTTCTCCTGCAAATCTAGTGGGACGTTGAGCTAGGAAGGCATTGATGGCCCTTCAGTCAGCTTCTAAGATACTATCCTCATCCCCTACTGAAGCTAGTGCGGGGTTAGGAACTACTGCCGGACCTGGTCTTTCTCCTCCTGATTGTGCTTGCTGAGTTCTTTCCCATAATCCTTGGACTATATTGGCTGTTTGTGTTGCCCATTCCCTAATGGCTTGCTGCATGGCTTCTTTTACGGCCGTAGCCACTCCTTCCCTTATCTGTCTTACTTGACTTAAGTCAGCCTCACTTCCCATATTTAAATCGGGACTTATATTTTCTGGTTGTTGAAAAGTCCTGAGATTTTGCTCACTTGGTCCTAAACTTTTCGACCTCTTACTCGATTCCCCTTCTTCATGCTGACTTACGGGTTTGTCAGCCACAACCTTTCCCTTTTTCATTCTAGCTCGTGCTCTAGTAGTTGACATACCATTTTTTTTACACGCATGAAATAACATTAGCAATCATTGGGCAATCTATAATAGCCTCATGGTCAATTTATACACATAAGGAGTCATATTCAAAACATACATACACATACTGGTTTATATTATATATCAAACATTTTTACAGTCACAGTCATACATAAACTAAAACATACAGAAAGTCATTTCACATATATACATACACAACTATACAGAATAAAAGAAAACCCACTCTCCTTATTATTTATCTGTGCCTATTTGTGTAACCCCTTGGTCCTCTTACATACCTCCTACGGCAAGGGGGCACTTGTGTAGGTTCCTCAATAATAGTATGTGGCACCCCGAACCGAGGTGCCTAAAAGCCTTACTCCAGGACTATTTTGGATTGGTAAACATGACTCAGGATTATTGCCCTGATCACACGGCAGGATTTTTTTAATATATTTTTATAACATCAATACAAGGAAAATTATCAACATTCATTCAACTTGTAATATATTTTACATATCAGTGTTATAATCTTTGTCTGTTCATAAACATCATCATTCATGTAACTAAAAAGATATTTTTCACATTAAAATCATTGTCTTTACATCATATTTCTATCACAATGCTGCATGTCGTTTTGATTGCATCATATTCACATGGGTTAAATTTTTGATTCCATCATTTCAATCTCCAATACACATACTTGTGAATATAATTCATGAATTTTATTCATCATAAAAATTATTATAAAAATCTAGGGTTTACAACCCTAGGTGACACATGTATTGCCTGAGGAGGCTGGGTTCCACAATTCTCCCCCCCTTTATAATAGGTTTCGTCCCGAAACATATCTTTCTTTGAACAATTGAGGATATTTCCTTTCGACCTCTTCTCGTAGCTACCAAGTGGCTTCGGATTCTGAATGTCAATTCCATTGTACCTTTACATACTTGATCTCTCTGTTCCGAAGTTTTTTGATCTTGAAATCCAATATTTTGATCAGCCTTTCCTCATAGTAGAAATATTCTTGGATTGGCAAATTTTCTGCTATCAACACATGGATAGGATCGAAAACATATTTTCTTAGCATGGAGATGTGAAACACATTGCGAATGACACTTAGAGCTAGAGGCAGGGCTATTCTATAGGCTAGGTTGCCTATCTTTTCCAGAACTTCAAAGGGCCCGACGTATCTTGGGTTCATTTTTCCTCTCTTTCCAAACCGGGTGACTCCTTTGAATGGCGTTATCTTGACAAACACGTGATCCCCAACTTGGATATTCAAATCTCTTCTTTTGCAATCGGTGTAACTCTTTTGCCTACTCTGGGCTGTGAGTATATACTGGCGAATCACTTGGACCTTTTCTGTCATTCTTTTTGATAGGTCTGGAGTTAACTTTCTTTCTCCGACTTCATCCCAGTTTAGAGGAGTTCTGTATTTCCGTCCATACAATGCTTCAAATAAGGCCATTTGAATGCTTGCTTGATAATTGTTGTTATAAGCAAATTCTGTCATAGCCAAGTATTCATCCCATGATCCTCCAAATTCTACTATGCATATCCTTAGCTTATCCTCAACTATTTGATTTACTCTTTCCGTCTGCCCATCAGTTTGAGGATGAAATGCCATATTGAATTTCAACTGTGTACCTAAAGTTTGATGTAAACTTTTCCAAAATTGAGACGTAAAATTGGAATCTTGATCGAAAATTATTGACTTAGGTACTCCATGCAGTCTTACTATCTCCTTATAATAAATCTTAGTCAATCATTCAGCAGTAAAATTTTTCTTCATGGCTAAGAAATGAGCTACCTTTGAATCATTCCCATTTTGGGTTCTTAGCAACCCTTCAATAAAATCCATAGTAATATCATCCCATTTCCATTCTGAGATTTCTATTGATTGTAACTTTCCAGGGGTCCTTTGATGATCGGCCTTAACCCTTTGGAATGTTAAGCACTTAGCCACATACTCAGCAATTTCCCTCTTCATGTTATTCCACCAATACATTTTTTTAATGTCCTAATACATCTTGGTGCTACCTGGATGCATCGAAAATGGAAAGAAATGTGCTTCTTTCAATATCTGATCCTTGATTTCTTCTTGATTGGGTATACACAGGCGACCCCTATATCTGTACATACCATGTTCATCTTGTATATATTCATTGGGATTTTTCTTGATCATTTTCTCAACATAACTTTTTAAATCCGCATTTTCTTGTTGAGCTATTTTAATTTGCTCAAATAAATTCGAATGGATTTGTAATTGAGACAATCTAACTTGTACCCCAGGTGGGCTTACAATTAATTCTAGTTGTCTCAATTCTTGTAGTAGCCTTTCTTCCTTTGTGATGAGATGTGTTAAGCTGATATTTCTACTTAGCGCATCGGCTACTACATTAGCTTTGCCTGGATGATATAAAATGTTGAGGTCACAATCCTTAAGTAACTCGAGTCATCTTCTTTGCCTCATATTTAACCCCTTTTGAATAAAAATGTATTTGAGACTTTTATGATTAGTATGGACCTCACATTTAACTCCATACAAATAATGTCTCCAAATTTTTAAGGCAAAGACTACTGCTGCCAATTCTAAGTCATGGGTTGGATAATTTACCTCATTTGGCTTGAGTTGCCTGGATGCGTATGATATAACTTTTTTATTTTGCATTAGTACACATCATAATCCTTTCTTTGAGGTATCACTAGATCACAAACCCTTCCTTTTCCGTAGGTAGTGTTAGAATCGGCATTTTTACCAGTCTTTTCTTTAACTCTTGGAAGCATTCTCACATTCTTGTGTCCATTCATACCTAACTCCTTTCCTTGTCAGCTTTGTGAGTGGAGCTGACAATTGTGAGAATCCTTCTACAAATCTCCTGTAGTAGCCAGCTAGCCCTAGAAAGCTTCTTATTTTTGTGATATTTGTTGGTTGTAGCCATTTTGTTATTGCCGCAATCTTTTGAGGGTCTACCTGTACTCCCTTCTCGGATATAACGTGACCGAGAAAGGCTACCTATTTCAACCAAAATTCACATTTCTTGAATTTAGCGTATAATTTCTCCCTTTCTGAGAATTCTAACACTATCCTTAGATGTTTCTCATGCTCTGCTTCTGTCTTTGAATAAATCAATATGTCATCGATGAATACCACCACAAATTGATCCAAAAATTCTCGAAAAATTCTATTCATCATATCCATAAACACAGCTGGGGCATTCGTTAGTCCAAATGGCATGACTAAGAATTCATAATGCCCATATGTTGTTCTGAATGCTATTTTATGGATATCTTTTGGACATATCCTCAACTAGTGGTACCCTGACTGTAAATCAATTTTTGAAAATGTAGAAGCTCCTTTTAACTGGTCAAAGAGATCATCTATTCTTGGGAGTGGGTACTTATTTTTTACTGTTTTCTTATTCAATTCTCTGTAATCAATACAGAGTCTCAAACTCCCATCCTTTTTCCTTACAAATAGTATTGGAGCTCCCCAAGGTGATGCACTGGGTCTAATAAACCCTTTATTTAATAAATCTTGGATTTGTATTTTCAACTCAGCCAATTCGGCTGGCGTCATCCTATATGGGGCCTTAGATATTGGAGCTGTCCCTAGGATAATTTCTATTTCCATATCCATCTCTCTTTTCGGTGGTAAATTATATAGCTCTTTTGGAAAAATATCTAAAAATTCCTTTACCATTGGAATTTGTTCAATAGGTACCCCATCTCTTTTTATTGTGTTTATAGAGACCAGATAGGTTGTGCATTGTTGGCGTATCAGCTTAGCTGTCTTCATAGCTAATATCATCCTTATTGTGTTTTTTTGCTGTCTTATTTTACTGATCCCTATTTCATCCTTTGATGCTTCAAATTGCACCTTTTTATTTCTATAGTCAATTATTGCACCCCAATGACTTAGCCAATCCATCCCTAGTATGACATCAAACTCTATCATTGGCAATAGGATAAGATCTGCTTCTAATATTTTTGATCATATCCTGATAGGGTATCCTTTACATACTTGATTATGCTTGCCAATCTATATACTGGGGATTCTACATGTATGGTATTACTAGTTTCTTCTGTTGGTCCCGAGTTGATGGCCTAACCCAAGAGGGGAGGGGTGAATTGGGTTCTTTAAAATTTCTTTTGTAAACTTAAAAATCTTAACCCCTTGAAAAAGTTAATCCCCTTTTTAAGCGAATGGAGAGCAAATAAGATAAAGCAGTAAAAATAAGTAGAACACAAGATTTATAGTGGTTCGGGCAAACCTTCCCTACTCCACTCTTCCAAGCTCACACTCCGTTGTGACTTGGGTTCCACTATGTATTCCACGAATACACTTAGAGTCACCGCTCTCTTCTAGATTCAAAGCTCTAGGGGGCATAACAACTAGAGCCACTTGCTCTCTTCTAGATTCAAAGCTCTAGGGGGCATATACAATCACTTGCACAAGTAGGTGATGAGTCTCACTCCAATCACACCCTACTTTGCATACACTTGATCTTAGCTACCCAAGCTAAATCAAGATTTATACAACCAAATAAAGAAATGAATAAAAAAAACTACACTTTACAGATTTGTGTAGGCAGTTTTGAGCTCGAGGAAGAAATCAGAAATAGCTTGAATGATGATTGTTGAAGCAACTTGCAGTTTGAAGCTCTTTCTTCCTTTGAAACACTCGAATATGGAGAAAAGATATTTGAAAGTCTTTCTTGCACTTCTTTTCTTTCTTTGATCTTTAGAGTAGTGTCTCTTATCTTTCTCACGTTCATTTGAATGTCCTTTTATAGATTGAGGAAAATATGAACGTTGTAGAAGTAGTTGGCGTGCAATAAAGGAACTCCAACGGTCAAAAATTTGACCGTTATACTCCAAGTCGAAGATGAAGTCGACTTGGCCTGCGACTTGGCTTCCAAGTCGTACATGGAGTCGACTTGGCCTGCGACTTGGGTTCTTCAGAAACTCAAGTCTGAGACTTGGGTCGACTTGGCTTTCAGACTTCAACTCAAGTCGATCCTGAAGTCGACTTGGGTTGCGACTTGGCATGGTCTATTGCAGAAACGCCTTGATCTTCTTGAAATGTCTTGAGTCTTGCAAATCATTTGAAAGCTTTGAGTTCTTGCAAAATATGTGTATTTTCCTTGCTTTACTTTGGACTCACTGGGTCTTCATGACTTGGTTTTTACTCCATTTGGAAGCTAGCTTGAAGATTTGCTTTGAGCTTGATAGACTTGATTTGAACTTGAACTTGGATTCTTGCTTTGATCTTAAGTCACTTTAAGAATAGTCTTTAAAGCTCATTTGTATGTGAGAAAACTTCAAATGGATGTCTTGGATATGCTTGAATCTTCATCTTGGACTTCAAAACTTCTCAAGTCGAAGTTGGAGTCGACCTGGTTTGCGACTTCGCCCAAGTCGCACTTGGAGTCGACTTCGTCTGCGACTTCGCATCTTCGGGAGCCAGATTTCAACGCTGGACATTTTTGTGTACTTCGAAGTCGATGCTGAAGTCGACTTCGTATGCGACTTGACTACCCAAGTCGCATGTGGAGTCGACTTGGCTTGCGACTTCACTCGTCAGAATTCCATTTTCAACTTTGTCCAGTTTTGGCTTGTTTGAAGTCGTTAGTGGAGTCGACTTCACTATCGACTTCACTCCCAAGTCTAAGTTCAAGTCGACTCGAAGATCGACTTGACTTCTCTGCTTTCCTTAAACACTTGGCAAACATATTAGTCATATATATATATACTCAAACTAGTTCTTGTTAATCATCAAAACTCAATCCTTGGCCAATTTGATTTATTTTGAACATTGTTTCCAACAATCTCCCCCTTTTTGATGATTGACAAAACTTCATTTTGAGTTGATACCTTTCAAAAATTCAAACATGTTCATTTGAGAAAACAGAGTATATTTCTTGAACATATAATTTAGAGTTGAGAACTTTTTTCAGAACATTAGTCATTTTGGCATAGAATATGCTTGAATACCTTTCAAGCCATATATTGAGTATTAATCACTTAAGAATACTTTGTTTTTATAAAAATTGCAATCACTTATCAAATATATCAATCATAAACCAATAAAACATCTTTTCATATATGTATATATGAAGTTTCATTACATAGAACAAAAATTAAAGCATAAATGAAACCTTAAATACAATGTACCCAACCCAAAACTTAAAAAAAAAAAAACTTTCAACTCTCTTCCTATTCTATCTCCCCCTTTTTGTCAATCAAGCAAAAATAACGATTTGATGAATTGAAATTGAGAGATCGGATATGGAATAGGTTTGATGGGACAATGATGGGCTGAGGAGTAAACAAGAGAAGCGTGATCGGGAGTTGCCTCTCGATGAACTGAACCCGACTCGTAGGGATCGAGTTCAGGCATGGGTCTCTTCTTATGATGGCCTGATGCAAGATGATATCGGATTTTACGCATTTCCCGCTCGATTCTATCTTGTCGGGAATGCATATCTTCAATCGCATTAAGGACACCGGTGACAAGACTTGTCATCCGGTTTTCTTGATAGCCCATTTCTGCCTTCATGGCAATGATTTCATCTTTGAGATCCCTTAGGGTGACCTCCTCAGAAGCGGTTGGAGGTACCCGTTCTCGTGCAACGGATCCTTGTGGGGAGTAGGAGCCGTGGGATTGAGGTGATGGTGGCTCTTCTGGAGCAGCCGGAGCTTCGGGAGGTTGCTCCCCCTCAGCTTGTGCTTGGTCCTCTTGATGCTCTTCTTCTGGAGCATCGGGTCGGAGTTCAAGTACATTGATTTTCATCCTCTGAATTAGTGCCTTGTTGATTGCATTTGTGGACTTGAGCACTTCGAATGGCTCGCCTTCAATGTCCACTTCAAAATGTTCAAGGATCTTTGTGATCCAAGTGCCGTAAGGAAGGACGCCCCTTGGATTATCCTTTCGACTTGCCAAGGCTTCTAGAAACAATTTAGGTAGACTCACTTTGACTTTGTTTGCTACCTTCCATAAGATTCCAGCTTCTTGTGGGTTTAACTGATTTCTACCACCACCTTTGGGGTAGATGCAATGAGCAATGAGAAGCCTTAATACCCGAAGTCTGGGTGACAAATCCATGTATCGAAGAAACTTGATCCCCGGGTGATACTTGTTACTTCGGGTGAGCTGATTATATATCTGATCCATGGTAAGATCTTCCGGAAAAGGCTCTTCGATGAAAGGGACTCCAAGTATCTGTCCTAAATGACTCATTGCTCTGGTTTGGCTTGGACTTAACCCGATTCCAAAATCTATATCTACTTCTTTGACATGTGTGCCAAAATTTTCTTCATCCCATTCATAGTAAAATATTCGGGTAAGATCTGGATAGACCTTGTCATCCTCTTTGAGTAATTTGGTCCATCCTTGAAAATCCAATAGGTCTTCTATGTCGGACCCATAATCTTTCAAAAATTTGAAATCTATGATTTTTGGTATGAATACCTTTCGTTCATAGAAGTTCTTGTAGAACCGGCCGTGATTGATTTCGGTTCTGAAGTATGTAGTGGGCATCTTCAAAACTTGAGTTTTGCCCGTTGCCGCAGTACCCCTTCTGCTTGCTCCGGAGTGTGTGCTCTGTGAAGCTTGGGCATGCGGTTGGCTTTCCGACCTTGTAGCTTGTTCCGATGTGTGAGTAGAAGTTTGGAACCGAACCCTTCTACCCGTAGAAGTTGAGGGTTCTTCTCGAACCCGTTTTGCAGGTGTCCTAGCTCTCCTAGGGATTTCTTCCTCAGTGTGAGATGTGGGAGGTCTAGGCACAGGCCTTTTTGACGGTTTGGAGACGGCTTTCCTCGGGGCCATTGAGATGGGAGTTTTGGAGTTTGGAATCTGTGAGAGAGGAAAATGGAGAGGAGTAGAGAAAATGGAGAAGAAAACTTGAGAGAGAAAGGGATTTGCCGGAGATGAAGGAGGAGGAAAAATGCCGGAAGATTGGAGAGGAAAGACGGAAGAACAAGAGTTGCAGTCGCCGGAGGAGAAAAAGAAAACAGGGAGGCCGGAAAAATGAGGAAGAAAGAAGAGAGGAAAGAAGAAATAAGAAGAGAAGTCGGCCGAATGCGAAACGTCGCGCGCGGAGTCGACTTGCCCTAGGCGAAGTCGACTTCGGTCCTTCTGGAGTCGACTTCGCCTGGAGGCGGAGTCGACTTCGACCCTAACGGAGTCGACTTCGCTTCTGAAGCGGAGTCGACTTAGCGTCCCTGGAGTCGACTTGACTCATCGACTTGATATTTTCCAATTTTAATTTTCTTATTTGTTTTTCCTAGTTTAGCTCTATCATCCCCATATCATTTCTAATCTTATAAAATGAATCTTTGGCTAGAGGTTTGGTAAAGATATCAGCAATTTGGTCTTCTGTTTTCACATATTCTAAGCACACATCATGATTTTCAACATGTTCACGAATAAAATGATGTCTCACATCAATATGTTTGGTTCTAGAATGCAATACAGGATTTTTAGTCAAACAAATTGCACTTGTATTATCACATCTAATAGGAATATCAACATAATCAATACCATAATCCTTTAATTGCTGTTTCATCCAAAGTAATTGGGCACAACAACTACCGGCGGCTATGTATTCGGCTTCCGCAGTAGATAGTGCAACACTTGTTTGTTTTCTTGAATGCCATGAAACTAGCATATGTCCAAGAAATTGACAAGTTCCACTGGTACTTTTTCTATCTACTTTATATCCGGCAAAGTCTGCATCCGAATAGCCGATTAGATCAAAGGTTGACCCCTTTGGATACCATAGTCCAAGGTTTGTAGTTTTTATCAAATATTTAAAAATTCTTTTTACAGCAAGTAGGTGTGATTCTTTGGGACATGCTTGAAATCTAGAGCACATACAAACACTAAATAAGATATCGGGTCTAGAAGCAGTTAAATATAACAAGGATCCAATCATGCTTCTATAGAGCTTTTGATCGATACTTTTACCGTTTTCGTCCGTGTCGATCTTGATTGTAGAGCTCATTGGAGTGTTTGCCCCTTTGCTATTCTGCATTCCGAATCTCTTGAGCATTTCTTTGACATACTTGGACTGGTTCAAAAATATTCCTTCACTTTGTTGCTTGATTTGCAGTCCAAGGAAGAAATTTAATTCTCCCATCATGCTCATTTCGAATTCGCTCTGCATTATCTTAGAAAACTCTTGACAAAGTTTTTCGTCAGTAGCACCAAATATTATGTCATCCACATAAATTTGTACAATCAAAATATTTTTATTTTTGTACTTAATGAACAAAGTAGTGTCTACTTTCCCTCTTTGAAACTCATGATCAATCAAGAAACTATTTAACCTTTCGTACCAAGCTCTTGGTGCTTGTTTTAGTCCATATAACGCTTTGGTTAATTTATAAACATACTTTGATTGATCCTTTTCTTCAAAACCAGGGGGTTGTTCAACATATACTTCTTCATTCAAATATCCATTCAAAAATGCGCTTTTTACATCCATTTGAAACAATTTGAAGTTCATATGAGAAGCAAATGCTAGTAGGATACGTATGGCTTCTAATCTAGCCACGGGTGCATATGATTCTTCAAAATCAATTCCTTCTTCTTGGGAATACCCTTTGGCTACTAATCTTGCCTTGTTTCTAATTACAAGACCGCTTTCGTCTAATTTGTTCCTAAATACCCATTTTGTACCAATGACTGTATGATTGTTTGGTCTAGGAACTAAATGCCATACATTGTTTCTTTCGAATTGATTTAGCTCTTCTTGCATTGAAATAACCCAATTTTCATCATTAAGAGCTTGTTCAATGGTATTTGGTTCAATTTTCGATACAAACGCATATTGGCCATAAACGTTTTGTTTTGATCTTCTAGTTTTTACTCCTTCATATATGTTTCCAATAACTTGTTCAATTGGATGGGCATTTTTAAACTTTAAATCAGTTGGAGGTTTGTAAGAGTTATTACCTTCACTTACCTCTTCTTCCTCTGGATTTTCTGGCTTGAGCTCGAGTTCCTTTGGTTGTTCTTTGCCTTTCGTCTCATCTGCATCACTTAGTTCATCCTCCTTTCTCGGAGTTTGGTTAAATTCATCAAATACAACATGTATGGATTCTTCTACAACTTGGTTTCGTTTGTTGAATACTCTATATGCTTTGCTATTTGATGAATAACCAAGGAATATAGCCCCATCGCTTTTGGCATCTAATTTGCCCAAATTGGTTTTTCCATTGTTTAAAACATAGCATGTACATCCAAAAGCATGAAAATATGAGATATTTGGTTTCCTTCCTTTCCATAGTTCATATGGGGTCTTTTTCAAGATTGCTCGAATGGTAACTCGGTTCAAAACATGACAAGCTGTACTCACAGCTTCACCCCAAAATTTCTTGGATAGATTGCTCTCATTTAGCATAGTTCTAGCCATCTCTTGTATAGTTCTATTTTTCCTTTCTACTACTCCATTTTGTTGTGGAGTTCTTGGTGCAGAAAATGTGTGGTGAATTCCTTTTTCATTGCAAAATTCCATGAATCGTTTGTTTTCGAATTCGCCACCATGATCGCTTCTTATGGTCACAATAGTACTCTGTTTTTCATTTTGCACCAAATTTACAAAAGTTGCAAACATAGAGAAGGCTTCATCTTTACTAGCTAAGAGAATTATCCATGTGAATCTTGAAAAATCATCAACTATGACAAATACATATTTCTTTCCACCAATGGTTAGAATGTCGGATGGCCCGTATAGATCCATATGTAGCAATTCAAGTGGTTTAGTGGTGGAAATTTCCTTTTTGGTAGAGAAAGGCATCTTGGGTTGTTTTGATAATTGACATGCCTTGCAAATCTTGTCTTTGTCATATTTCAATCTTGGTAATCCTTGTACCAAACTCTTTTTCCATAGGGTTTTTATGTTGCCCATGTTTATATGTCCAAGCCTCTTGTGCCAAACCCATGGATCGTTATCAATGGCCATTAGACATTGACCATCTAATTCATCAAGTGAAACCAAATAAATATTTCCATGTCTTTTACCACTAAACATGACATGTTCTCCATCAAATACATTACATATAGATGATTCAAACACAACTTTGTATCCTTTATCACATAATTGGCTAATGCTCATTAAATTGTGTTTGAGTCCTTCAACAAACAAAACATCTTCCATGCATGCATTTGAAATACTATGTATATTTCCTTTACCTTTAATTTTACCTTTTTCATTATTGCCAAAGGCAACCATTCCATCATTACAAGGCTTAAGTTTGTGAAACAAACTTCTTTCACCGGTCATATGCCTTGAGCAACCGCTATCCATAAACCATTCATTGTTTGCCTTTGCCTTAAGACATGTCTGAAAAATAAGCAAATAAATCTTATCTTCTTGGTACCCATTTTATGGGTCCATTTGGGTTAGTAATAGAATCTAATCTAAGTTGATCTAACTTTGAAAGCCCAAATCTTGTGTTTCTTGGAACCCAAACTAATTTAACACCATGGTCATATAGTTTCTTAAAATTACATTTGTAAGTTTTATGACCCATCTTATTGCAGAAATTACAAGCCAAAGGTAATCTTGGAGTAGGTTTCCAAGTATGCAAAGGTTCAATCATTGGTCTTCTAGTCCACTTAAAATTTTTCTTTTGTGGCTTGTATATAGATGTATTTTTAGTTTGATTTTTCTCAAGTATTTGTTCATTTGATTTGCTACTTTCTCCTTGCTCAAATGTATGATACCCAAGACCTCTTTTATGTGTTTGGGAGGTCATATTCAGAAACATTTTAACATTTTCTCCTGGATTAGAGAACTTAGCTAATGATTCATTTAATGATTTGTTCTTCATTTTCAGCAATTCAGTTTCATCTTTCAATTTGACTAATCTTTCTGCAAGTTTACCATTTACAATTATTGTTGCATCACATTGTCTCTTCTTAATTGTAAACTTGCTTCCTAATTTCTTCATTTCTTCATATAATGAATCATATGCAGTTTGTAGTTCATCTAATTCAGTACATTTGAGGCATTCATGAGAGGAAGAATAACTTGAATTAGAAAGGGAGAGTTTGGAACTTACCTCTTCATTGCTTGTGTCTTTTGTTGAGGTAATTTGTTCTCCTTGCTCGATTTGTGCCATGCAGCAAATTCTTGCACATTCTTCCGCCTCTATGTCATCGGTTGAGAAGCTACTCGTCGTAGATTCTTCATCATTTACGTACATGCCTCTTCCTTTGTATTTCTGGAATCTTCTATTGTTCCCTCGATCCTTTCTTTGTTCTTTTGCCTTGTTTTCTTCGGGAGTTGGACATTGAGCCTGCATATGTCCCGAACCGCCGCATCGGTAGCACTTGGTTGATTCTTTCTTCTTCTCTTGGGGAGTTCTTTCTTTGAAGCTTCTGAAATTTTTGCCTTTCCTCACAAATTTTCTGAATCGTTTTGTGAGTAGAGCAATCTCGTCGTCATTTTGAGAAGAAGATGTGTCATCGGTGTCTTGTGCGGCTTTTAAGGCAATTGCTCTTTTGCCCCTGTGTTGATCTTCATTCCTTTTCTTAATTAGCTCATGTGACATAAGTGAGCTAATTAAGTTTTCAAGCTTCAGCGTGTTGAGGTCTTTGGCTTCTTCAATTGCAGTGATCTTTGGAGTCCATGATTCGGGTAGAGCTCTTAAAATCTTCATGACCTGCTCAGATTCAGATATTGCTTTTCCAAGACCTTTTAAAGCATTAGTAATCTTAGAGAATCTAGCAAACATTTCAGAAATATTTTCTGTTTCTAGCATTCTAAAGTTCTCTAGTTCTCCAATCAAAATATTCCTTCTCGTCCCTTGGACTTGAGAAGTTCCTTCGTAGATAGAGGTTAGTGTATCCCATATCTCTTTGGCGGTTAAGCAAGAGGATACTCTATCATACTCGGAAGCAGTGAGAGCACAAAATAAGGAGTTCATAGCTTTGGCATTGCTCTTCACTATTCTTACTTCCTCATCGGTCCATTTGGAAGCTCGTTCATCGGTAGGCAGTATTACTCCATCTTGGATAGCAATCCAAGAGTCCATATCGGTAGCCATGATGAGTTGCTTCATACGAAGCTTCCAATATCCAAAATTGTTCCCATCAAACAACGGTGGCCTTGTAAAGGATTGGCCTTCAGCAAATGCGGGAACGGAAGTAGATTGGGATGCCATTTCAATAAGATCTCTTTGATAAACTCAAAGACCTGCTCTGATACCACTTGTTGGTCCCGAGTTGATGGCCTAACCCAAGAGGGGAGGGGTGAATTGGGTTCTTTAAAATTTCTTTTGTAAACTTAAAAATCTTAACCCCTTGAAAAAGTTAATCCCCTTTTTAAGCGAATGGAGAGCAAATAAGATAAAGCAGTAAAAATAAGTAGAACACAAGATTTATAGTGGTTCGGGCAAACCTTCCCTACTCCACTCTTCCAAGCTCACACTCCGTTGTGACTTGGGTTCCACTATGTATTCCACGAATACACTTAGAGTCACCGCTCTCTTCTAGATTCAAAGCTCTAGGGGGCATAACAACTAGAGCCACTTGCTCTCTTCTAGATTCAAAGCTCTAGGGGGCATATACAATCACTTGCACAAGTAGGTGATGAGTCTCACTCCAATCACACCCTACTTTGCATACACTTGATCTTAGCTACCCAAGCTAAATCAAGATTTATACAACCAAATAAAGAAATGAATAAAAAAAACTACACTTTACAGATTTGTGTAGGCAGTTTTGAGCTCGAGGAAGAAATCAGAAATAGCTTGAATGATGATTGTTGAAGCAACTTGCAGTTTGAAGCTCTTTCTTCCTTTGAAACACTCGAATATGGAGAAAAGATATTTGAAAGTCTTTCTTGCACTTCTTTTCTTTCTTTGATCTTTAGAGTAGTGTCTCTTATCTTTCTCACGTTCATTTGAATGTCCTTTTATAGATTGAGGAAAATATGAACGTTGTAGAAGTAGTTGGCGTGCAATAAAGGAACTCCAACGGTCAAAAATTTGACCGTTATACTCCAAGTCGAAGATGAAGTCGACTTGGCCTGCGACTTGGCTTCCAAGTCGTACATGGAGTCGACTTGGCCTGCGACTTGGGTTCTTCAGAAACTCAAGTCTGAGACTTGGGTCGACTTGGCTTTCAGACTTCAACTCAAGTCGATCCTGAAGTCGACTTGGGTTGCGACTTGGCATGGTCTATTGCAGAAACGCCTTGATCTTCTTGAAATGTCTTGAGTCTTGCAAATCATTTGAAAGCTTTGAGTTCTTGCAAAATATGTGTATTTTCCTTGCTTTACTTTGGACTCACTGGGTCTTCATGACTTGGTTTTTACTCCATTTGGAAGCTAGCTTGAAGATTTGCTTTGAGCTTGATAGACTTGATTTGAACTTGAACTTGGATTCTTGCTTTGATCTTAAGTCACTTTAAGAATAGTCTTTAAAGCTCATTTGTATGTGAGAAAACTTCAAATGGATGTCTTGGATATGCTTGAATCTTCATCTTGGACTTCAAAACTTCTCAAGTCGAAGTTGGAGTCGACCTGGTTTGCGACTTCGCCCAAGTCGCACTTGGAGTCGACTTCGTCTGCGACTTCGCATCTTCGGGAGCCAGATTTCAACGCTGGACATTTTTGTGTACTTCGAAGTCGATGCTGAAGTCGACTTCGTATGCGACTTGACTACCCAAGTCGCATGTGGAGTCGACTTGGCTTGCGACTTCACTCGTCAGAATTCCATTTTCAACTTTGTCCAGTTTTGGCTTGTTTGAAGTCGTTAGTGGAGTCGACTTCACTATCGACTTCACTCCCAAGTCTAAGTTCAAGTCGACTCGAAGATCGACTTGACTTCTCTGCTTTCCTTAAACACTTGGCAAACATATTAGTCATATATATATATACTCAAACTAGTTCTTGTTAATCATCAAAACTCAATCCTTGGCCAATTTGATTTATTTTGAACATTGTTTCCAACATCTTCTACCCGAAGTGCGTGTGTGGTTACGAATTGGTATGATATAAATGAATGTGTAGCTCCGGAATCAAATAAAGCTACTGCAGGATTTCTTAAAATGTAAATCATACCTGTAATTACTTTTTCCTCCATTTCTTGTGACTCTGTCCGGGTGAGGGCTTGGACACGCACTGGATTGACAGTAGTACCAGGCCGGTTGGTGATGGCAGGGACCATTTGCTTGGCCAGCCTCCCTTAGGCTGGTGCTCCTTGTGGCTTATTTGGACAGTTAGGCGAAATGTGTCCAACTTGCCCACAGATGTAGCACTTTATTATTTTGGCTTCGGCGGTCCCGCAATCCTGGGCCATGTGACCAACTTGGCCACACTTATAGCATTTCCCCGATCCTTGTAAACATTCACCAGAATGGCGTCTGTGGCAAGTTTTGCAAGTCGGGGAGCTTTTTGCCTTATCGCCGATCTTCTTCCTCCCGGCGATTACCCTTCTTTCTTTTCCTTTATTGACCTCTCTTTCCTTGGAGGCTGTAAAGAATTATTTCTGAGCTTGCCTAAGCTCTTGAGTCCTTATTGACTCCATTTCCAATGCCCTAGCCCTCTCGATGCTAGAGGCATAGTCTTTTATTAGTAATGAGGCTAACCCCTCTCTTAGTTGGGGCCTTAATCCCCTCTGGAACCTTTGTGCCTTATTCTCTGGCACATTGTCAATCTGACGAGCTGCGTATATGTCAATTAAAATGATCGCTATTTACGCAAGTATACATGCCGTGTCAAGTAATAAAGAGTGAGTAGAGTATCGTTCCCACGAGGAATTGTTAACCGGAATTATTATTTAGCTTAACTGCTTTCGAAGGTTGTGAAATTATGAGTTTGTGGTCCTATTAAACTAATAATTTTAAAAAGGAGAAATTAGAGTAGAGATCTGAGACTACTGGATACTGAAACGGGTTTACTGATTAGGAATGGCAGATGGATAGATCGGAATCCTTGAATCTAAGCTATATTGCTCTGGTTTTTGTTAAGCGGATTGCATATGAATTTACTAGCCCACGTTCATGTATCTTCATATATGTCTTCCAACAGTATATAAAGATAATTACATCCTATTTAAATGCTATGTTCCCATGCCATTAAATAAAGTAAAATTGATAAGTTCATAACTTGTATAATGACTACACAGGGTTTAACGGTATATTCCTATCAATTAAACAACTCTCCTTACACAAAGGTCAAAACCTGTGCCTTGCACATGGATCTGACAAAGATGTCCCTTTTTCGAGGGTAAATCAAGCAATTAAATCATCTTACAAGGTAGCTAATCTTGTAAAAGCATTATACTCACACATGCAAAGGTAAATCATACACGACCATGTATATAAGCTTAAATATTCATTCCTGAATATTCTAAGAACCAAGAAACAATACAGTTTAGAATTCAATTCATCCTAACTATCCATCTAATGGAGGTTTAGTTCAAAGACATGATCTTAACAACCATTACATCCATATAAAAAGTATCCATAGTGCAGAGAAAGAAAATTGGAAAGAATAAGAACAACTATTTTCCGGCGGTTTCCACCAACAGGACTTGATTCCTTCCTTCAATTCGAGCTTTGATCTCGACTTCCACTTTCTCTTGCACTGTAGTTCGTACTCCCTGGCTCTCTCCCTCTCTTTTTTCGCACGCGAACCCCTAGGAACTATATATAAAGTCCCCTTTTGCGCAGCTTACGCACTGGAATATTTGCATACGGATGCGTATTGGCGCCTAGGCGCCAACTCTCTGTGTGCTGAGCAGTTTAGACACATTCTGGAACCCTGGGAATTTTTGCACTGGCACCTAGGTGCCAACTCCCTAGACTGCATCACCTGATTTGTGGCTCTTGACTTGGGTTTACTGTAAAGAAGTAGTGCCTAGGTGCCAACTCTCTGGACTGCTCCTTCATGTCAACTGTGTGTGCTGCAAATGGTCAAGGTGTGTAGGATGACGCCTGGGCGCCAATGGGCCACTCCTAGGCGCCAAGTCCCTGCCTCTGGATGCCTCAGCTTGCCTTCAACTCGTTTGCTCTACTGCCGTACGTCTTGTCTTTCCTACAAAAAATGGAAAAACTAAATAAATAAACTAAAAATGCCTAAATAATGCTAAAATTACCTAAAAACTAATTAATGCTCTTAAAATGTAAAGAGGATGAAAATTAAGCTAAAAGAGTGCAAACTAAGCCTAATCTCTCAAACTAACGCACAAATTAAGTCTGAAATGGGCCATGATAACTCGTAAAAATATGAGTTATCATACCCTCATACCCCCAAACTTAAATGTTGCTAGTGCTCGAGCAACACATGCAAACAGAATGAATGTATGAATGAATGAATGTATGCAGAAAAAACAAAAATCAGCTCCTTTTGCTTCCGGTTATGCATTGATCAATCCACTTAGCCATTTCACAAGGTCGTGATTAATTCATCCTGAAAAATCCTTCATTATACAAACAAACAAGGCATAAATTTTCCTTTCCAAACCAAGTTACATGTGGATGCTAAAATTTCGTAGTGCAAAGTCATATTTCAACATGTTAATCTTTCATTCGATTAGAAAACTGGTTAGGAAATCAATGAACTCAAGCAAACCAATGATTAAACCGCATACACTGGTTACAACAAATGGTATCAAGTCATTGAATTCAATCTCTAACAACTGCATATTCTTTTTCCCCCCCAAACTTATTGCAAAAATTCTCCTCACCATATTTCAAGATATCTGGAGATCTCTTTTTTTTTAAAAAGCGTTGTTACTGTGATTTTCCTTTGCTTTTTTATGCGAACCTTGCCATTTGTCGATGCCAAGTCCCGGTTACTCAGCTTAGGTCAACCACCCCCTTTTTATCTTTTTCTAATGCTTTATTAGGGGTACTGAACATGTTTGAGTAATTCCTGTGAAATAATACCATTTCCGAACTCGTTGAAGTACTTGGTCAGCAGTTATTTTTATCATCTCGGTATGAAAGATATGCCTGTTATTGAATTAGAATAATGTACTCTGAAATTCCTTTTAATTCTTTCCCATATTAATTTCAACCTACTTTATACTTGGTTTCACTTTGAATTGCCCATTCTTTCATGAATTCAATTTCAAATCAGAATTAATCACAACCTTGCACATTTTCACAATTAGATGAATTGAAACAAAGACAACTTTCATTAGCTAGAATTGAAATGCATGCAACATAAACTAAGGCATGAAAATTAAAATGCAAAACTAACCTATGGTTGAGAATTCTACACCACCCAACTTGAGCGATGCATTGTCTTTAATGAACTAAAAATGAAAATACAATGAAAAGTAAAAAAAAAAGAAAAAAAAAGAAAGGATAGGGACTCCTTCAAGAATCGAACTCTGTCTCGTCCTCGTCGTCAGGCTGGGGCTGTGATGATTGATTTCCATGTCGGAGGCCGTTGGCAGATATGCTCGGTGATAGAGTTGACATCTCGACCTTCACCCTCCAAAAACTCCTCGTACTGGTCTGGATGGTCAAAAGAGCCCACTCCGTAATAAGAGTTGATCGCTTTAGCATGAAACGGGATGATCTTGCCCCGGACCTTCACCCTGCTCTGCTCATGTTCTACGACATTGGCATAGAACTCTTTCACCACTGGCACTATTGCAGACTCAGGCTGTGCGAGGAATTTCTGCCACCCTCGAGCATTCAGTACGTTGATAAAGTTGTCGGAGAAAGAGATATTTTTTATTCCCTGCTCAGGAATCAGATGCTGCTTCTGAAGTGAGTCCGTGTACCGTTTGAACGCCTGGGCGGACACGAATCGATTTGCATCAAAGTCTATGGGCTCCTGAATTCTCTTTCTCTTAGCAGATGATGATGAAGCCATTTTTTCTCTAAGCAGTCTCAAATGGCCTTTGCTACCAAAATTCCAACACAACCAAGCAGTCCAACAAGCCAATACACAACAAGCCAAACTCCAAAATGCGCCAAAAGTAGTCACCGTTCAACCAATACCAAACAAGCATCAACCAATTCCAAGCCAATCAATCAACAAACAAAACTGAAATCACTCTCCAATCAGCAGATCAATCCACAAAATTCACTAATCCAATCCAATATTCTACTCAAACAGGTAGCAAATCACTTCAAAGCACTTGGAATGTACTAAAAATGAAGGAATTTTTACACACAAAGCTTTCCGCCTGAAATTCTGGAGTTTCCTTGCTTCTGCATTGGCGCCGAGGCACGGGGGTAGTGGCACCTAGACGCCGATCTGCTGTCAGTCGTTTCCAGCACCGGGGTGAAGAAAGGATGATGATGGGGCTCAAAATGGAGCCAAATCCAAGGGGAAAATGATGGGAATCACAATGTGGGGGTATTGCTTGTGATTTGGTGAAGAAAAAATAGAGTTTGAGGTGGATTTGAACGGATCTAGGTACAAGAGAAAAAGGAGAGAAATGGAACGGTTGGAATGGATGAAATGGGAGGATGAATCCTTGATGAAATGCTGTTGGATTCGAGTTAGAAAGGCTTGGAAGCAAGGGAAGATTGATTAGAAGGGAAAACGAAGGAAGAGGGATCGACACTGGGGCTTGGGTTAGGGTTTAGAACCCTAACCCGAGCTTTATAGTGACGTACAGTCGTGCTGTCCACGACCTGGCGCCTAGGCGCCCGTGTTCTTCGCGGAGTTCATCATGGCACCGAGGCGCCCCCCTTCGGCGCCCAACGCCAAATTATATATATATATAATGATAAACAAAAAGAATAAAAAAATAAAAACAAAATTGCAAATCAAACTGGAACCAAACAATGGGTTGCCTCCTAATCAGTGATAAGCTTAACGTCCTCAGCCTGACGCTTCTGCTATTCAATCATTTTTCAATTTTTTTACCTCAAACTCCCAGCCATTAGGACCGCAACCTGGAAGTTCCGATCTAAACTTATCCCATCGTTCCATAAAGTTGTGCCAGGTTTGAATTTTTGGCCAATTAGATAGGGATGTTTTAATATGTACATTTTCATCTTTATCAAATGTAAACTCCCCCATTCTTTTCTTGGCTTTCATACTCGTGTCCTGATTTTCAAACAGCTCAATCATTTGTTTAAGCCTGATGTAAGCAACGAGTTGGTCTTTAACATCGGTTGATAACTTATGGCCCTTATTCGCAATCTCCTCTTGGTTCTTCTAAAAAACAGCTTGAGGACGCTTTTGAACCTCTGAATTGCCCATATCAACCCTTAAATAATCCTCTGGGTTAGTCGGGCTCTGTATAGACTTGAGCACTTTGAATGTAACCTTTTCATTCTGCACTCGCATGGTTAATTCTCCGGCTCATACATTGATTATCGTGTTGCCTGTTGCTAGAAAAGGCCGACTGAGAATAATGGGTACATCTCGATCTTCTTCATAATCCAAGATAATAAAATCTGCCAGAAAAATGAATTTGTCCACCTTGACAAGGACATCCTCAATAATACCTTCTGGGTATGTAATGGATCGATCCGCCAGTTGCAGCGTCACGGTGGTAGGTGAAGCTTCCCCGAGGCCCAACTTTTTGAAAATGGACTTGGGCATGAGATTAATGCAGGCTCCCAAGTCGCATAATGCTCTCCCGAAAGACTGGTTGCCAATTGTGCACGGGATTGTGAAACTCCCGGGGTCCTTGAGTTTAGGAGGTAGTTTCCTCTGAACCCTCGCACTAGTTTCCTCTGTTAGCGCCACTGTCTCGAATTCCGTCAACCGCCTTTTCTTTGATAGCACGTCTTTCATGAATTTGGCGTAGCCTGGCATTTGTTCTAAGGCTTCAACGAGAGGTATATTAATGTGCAGCTGCTTCAATACCTCGAGAAATTTCTTAAACTGGCCCTCCTTTTTAGATTTTCTAAATCGCTGAGGAAATGGAGGAGGCGGCCTTCGATTCGTGGCGATTTCAGCATCTGATTGGTTTTGAGTTGCAGCTAGTTCCTTTGTCTCCTGTGAATGCTGAATCAGAGAGTTAGTGGGTTCAATTACCAATTCTGGTGGAGTTGGGTCGGGTAACTGTTTTCCACTACGCAATGTGACTGCTTGGACTTGTTCTTTGCCTTTGCCTTTCGGGTTTTGTTCGGTGTCGCTCGGCAACAATCCTGGAGGTCGGTTGTTCAGGGCTGAGGCCAGTTGGCCTATCTGAGCTTCCAAGTTCCTGTTCGTCGTGATCTGGGATTGCATAAACTGCATGAAGAGATTTTCCAAATCCGATTTCTTTTCTTCTCGCGGTGGTGGAGTGAACTGCATTGGTCTTATGGGCTGTTACTGCGGCTGCTGCTGCGGGAATCCAGGCGGCTGATTCGGCCTGGCCTGGTTGTTCCATGAGAAGTTAGGATGATTTCTCCAACTTGGGTTGTAGTTGTTTCCATACTAATTAGCTGGATTTCTCTAGAAATTTCCCATGTAATTAATGGACTCCGGGTTGGAGGCACATTCATCACTGGGATGGCCGAATTCACCACACCACGTGCATATGTCTGTTGCTGTTGACTGCTGTGGTGTTGACGTCCCTAATGCACTGACGTTGGCTGGCCTGGACAAGTTCTAAATTTTCCGAGACAAAGCGTCGATGTGGGCCTTTATCGATGAAATTGCGTCCAGTTAGAGTAGACCTGCACCTCTGCTTCTGTCTGATGAAAATTGATAAGTGTTGGCCGCCATGTTTTCGAGCAGGGCGTATGATTCCCGATAACTTTTTCGTAGCAAAGATCCATTCGATGAAGAATCCACCATGTGACGAGTGGAATCTTGGAGACCGTTATAGAAAATCTAAATTTGTACCCATGGTTGAATTCCATGATGCGGGCACTTTCGGAGCAGGTCTTTGAAACGATCCCATGCCTCTGATAGGGTCTCCTCGCCGTGTTGCTTGAACGACACTATATCCATTCTCAGCTTGGCTAACTTGGCTGGCGGAAAGCATTTTTCTAGGAATTTCTGAGCCAAGTCATTTCATGTGTTGACGAAGTTAGGTGGCAAAGAGTCTAGCCACTCAGAAGCTCGGTCACGCAGAGAAAATAGAAACGTTCGAAGTTGCATCGCTTTGTCAGAGACTCCGTTCTGCTTGAAAGTGTTCATAATCTACAGAAAATTCTACAGATGGCGGTGTGGGTCTTCATATGCAAGACCTCCGAACTACCTGATAGACTAAACCATCTGAAAAATTACTGGTTTGATTTCAAAATTATTTGTGTCGATCGGAGGAGGTGCAATACTAGTCTGAACAGCATTTTGGCCAAGCACAATCAGATCCCAAATTGGCTGGTCCAAATCATCTTGAGGTGGATGATTCGAGATCTCGATCCTCTGGTTTTTTGGTTGGTTTGCATGGACATTATCGTCTTGGTTCTCGATACGCTCCATCGTATGTTGTCGGTCTCTAACCTCCTTGCTCTTACGGTGCCTTCTCAAATAGGTTCTTTCGGGTTCTGGATCAAAAGGGATGATAGTCTCCTTTCCGACTCTGCCTCGGCTCATGCAATATGAGATAACTCTGCAAAAACCAATGAATTTGAACTAGCAGAAAGAAAAAGAAAAAAGAAATTATAATCTAAAAGAAATAATGAAAATAAGATATTCTACAGAATTGTATAAGAAAGCAATAAAACTAAATATAATTAGTTAAGCAACTCCCCGGCAACGACGCCAAAAACTTGACGAGCTGCGTATATGTCTATTAAAATGCTCGCTATTTACTCAAGTATACGTGTCGTGTCAAGTAATAAAGAGTGAGTAAAGTATCGTTCCCACAAGGAATTGTTAACTGGAATTATTATTTAGCTTAACTGCTTTCGAAGGTTATGAAATTCTGAGTTTGTGGTCCTATTAAACTAATAATTGCAAAAAGAGGAAATTAGAGTAGAGATCTGAGACTACTGGATACTGAAACGGGTTTACTGATTAGGAATGGCAGATGGATAGATCAGAATCCTTGAATCTAAGCTATATTGCTCCGGTTCTTGTTAAGCGGATTGCATATGAATTTATTAGCCCAAGTTCATGTATCTTCATATATGTCTTCCAAAGTATATAAAGCTAATTACACCCTATTTAAGTGTTATGTTACCATGCCATTAAATAAAGTGAAATTGATAAGTTCATAACTTGTATAATGACTACACACGGTTTAACGGTATATTCCTATCCGTTAAACAACTCTCCTTACACAAAGGTAGAAACCTATGCCTTGCACATGGATCTGGCAAAGATCTCCCTTTTCCGAGGGTAAATCAAGTAATTAAATCATCTTACAAGGTAGCTAATCTTGTAAAAGCATTATACTCACACATGCAAAGGTAAATCATACACAACCATGTATATAAGCTTAAATATTCATTCCTGAATATTCTAAGAACTAAGAAACAATACAGTTTAGAATTCAATTCATCCTAACTATCCATCTAATGGAGGTTTAGTTCAAAGACATGATCTTCACAACCATTACATTCATATAAAAAGTATCCATAGTGCAGAGAAAGAAAATTGGAAAGAAAAAAAAACTGTTTTCCGGCGGTTTCCACCAACGGGACTTGATTCCTTCCTTCAATCTGAGCTTTGATCTCGACTTCCACTATCTCTTGCACTGTAGTTCGTACTCCCCGGCTCTCTCCCTCTCTTTTTTCGCATGCGAACCCCTAGGAAATATATATAAAATCCCCTTTTGCGCAGCTTACGCACTGGAATATTTGCATACGGATGTGTATTGGTGCCTAGGCGCCAACTCTCTGTGTGCTAAGCAGTTTAGACACATTCTGGAACCCTAAGAATTTTTGCACTGGCGCTTAGGCGCCAACTCCCTAGACTGCATCACCTGATTTGTGGCTCTTGACTTGGGTTCACTATAGAGAAGTGGCGCCTAGGCGCCAACTCTCTGGACTGCTCCTTCATATCAACTGTGTTCTGCAAATGGTCAAGGCGTGTAGGGTGGCGCCTAAGCGCCAACTCCCTGCCTCTGGATTCCTCAGCTTGCCTTCAACTTGTCCGCTCTACTGCTGTACGTCCTGTCTTTCCTACAAAAAATGGAAAAACTAAATAAATAAACTAAAAATGCCTAAATAATGTTAAAATTACCAAAAAACTAATTAATGCTCCTGAAATGCAAATCGGATGAAAATTAAGCTAAAAGAGTGCAAACTAAGCCTAATCTCTCAAACTAACACACAAATTAAGTCTGAAATGGGCCATGATAACTCATAAAAATACGAGTTATCACAATCCATGGCACGTATCTTACCAAGGCGTTGAACTTTGTGGCATATTCTGTGACTATCATCCTGCCTTGGTAAAGTTTCTCGAACTCTATTACCCTCCGGCTCTATAGCCCTATAGGGAGATATTCTTTGTTAAATTCCTCTAAAAATTCATGCCACGTAACTTGCTTAGGATGTGGCATGTTGACCATCAGCGTTTCCAAACATTCATAGGTGTCTTTTATCAGCAGGTGGGTGGCACATAAGACTTTCTACTGATCATTGCATGGTGTATCCTGAATAACTTTTTAATTTCTGTAATCCATTGCTCTGCAATGAGGGGTTCTGGTTCCCCTGCAAACTTGGGCAGGCGCTGGGCAAGAAAGGCATTGATAGCCTTTCTGTCGGCGTCAAGGACACTGTCCTCCATCCCCCTTGACGTGCCGATGTTGGCCGAGGGGCCTGGTCTTTCCCGATCCTTTCCCTGTGGTGGGGTCTGTTGGTTCCACATTTCTTGTAGCATTCCAGCGTCCTAGACTATCCATTGCTGCATGGCTTTCTCGACTGCTGCAGCTATCCTGTCTTCTATATTGACCTCTGCTTGAGGTCTAGAGCTTCCCTCTCGTCGTGGGTGGGTCCTAGAGGACTGCTCTTTGAATTCTGCCCTATTAGTCCTTTTACTAGCCTCGCCCCTTGCTTGATCAACTGATTCCTCCATCGGGGCTTTTCCCTTGTTAGCTCTTGCTTTAGCTCTAGTGAGTGGCATTTTCAACTTCATACAACATTCATTAGTATAACACCAATATTTATCATAATACACTTAGTCAGATAAATTCAAACACATAGTCACATGATCATATAATTCACATATATTATACATTGTCAGCAAACATTTATACATTGGTCAAACCTTTGTACATAGGCTATCTTAGCCTTATGTACCTATTTTTAATAATATTTGCATATTTATAAAAAGAAAAATTAAGATGTCTTAGCGGTGGCTGTGTCTTCTTGATCCCCATCCCTTTTTAACGTCCCCTTCTCCTTAACCTTAGGAACCTTCTAAGACTGAATGGTACTCGTGTGGGTTCGTCAGTGACCGTACTAGTATCAGACCAGTCTCGAGGTCTTGGGTTCTCATCTTCCTCTTCACTATTAGACAACTCTATAGGATCCTCATCATCATCTGCTGGAGGGGCAGGAGGTGGGGCTTCGGGCATTACCTGTAACTCTATGACCTTTAGAATAACCTCACCAGGTTGTTTAGGAGGGGGTTGCTCCATCACTTCTTTTCCCCTTGCCAAAGCTTCCCGGCGTTCCTAGGCAGTCTCTCTTTCCCTGCGGTCTACCTGAGCCCATGGTGTTCCATATCGGAACTGAATGTATCCAGTATCAAATCTAAACCATGGCCCTGGATTAGGTGGAACTGGGGCAACTCTCCTTCGCCAATACCTTTCTAGGTCTTCCTCAGCAACCCAATCAGTGGCCACCAATGGCTTAGGCAATGGGCTGGCTAGGGTATATTCAGGAGAAGCTGGAGTGTATACTGGAGAGTCTAGGAGTGCAGGCGCCTTGCTAGAGGACTCTGCCTGGTGGATTTCAGGTAATACTAGAAACCCTGGTGGTTGGCTAGAGAAGTTTGTAGGTACTGGAGGGCAACGTGCTTCTGGTCCTCTAATATATGATAGAGGCTGGTAACTAGTGGGAACTGGGGGTCTCACGGTTAGACCTTCTTGAGATGCTAACCATTTATCAACTCTTTCCCGAGCCCGTTCCCTTTCTTGTTCCTCCTCTAATTCCCTTGCACTTAATGCAGCTTTTCCTTTATCTGCCATCTACATATAGATCATCAATAATAAATCAATTGATCATAATCATAATTTCATGTATTCTAACTTGATCATTTCTTTCCTTTTCTACCTATTTACCAATCCATGCTATGATACCAACTTCTACGGCGCCCCTAACCGGGGTGCCTAGAAGCCTTACTCCGGAACCATTTTTGATTGGTAAACGTGACTCAGGATTGTTGCCCTGATCACACGATAGGATTTTTTTATATATTTTTATAACATCAATACATGAAAAATTATCAACATTCATTCAACTTGTAATATATTTTAAATATCAGTGTTATGATCTTTGTCTGTTCATAAACATCATCATTCATGTGACTAAAAAGATATTTTTCACATTAAAATCATTGTCTTTACATCATATTTCTATCACAATGCTGCAAGTCGTTTTGCATGCTACCTTCATCATCATTTCCTGTCTGATGTTTGAAAATAGCATTCATGACATTCCTTTAGATGTGACGCTAGCTAGGCGCCCATCCCATACATGCTCCCATCTCAGGGAGGTCGCCGCCGGCCTAGGCCTGTATAAGCGACTTCGCGATAGAGAGGGGGACATCCGGTCCGCTTACTACCTCAACTATGGCCTATTCCTTGTGCATCATTTTCATTTACAAACACATGCCGGCATGATATTTATAAATCATAAACATTTTATAAAAGCATTTAATAAGCAGTTAGCAACCATTTCATGTAAAGCATTATAGGAGTGGCCATCCTTAAATATAATTCATAAAACATATGAGCAAATAATTTGCAATCATTTACAAATATTTTAGAAAGTATATAACTTGCTTACCTCCTTAGTCGGTGTCCTTGACCTTTTCTTTCCCTTTTCCTATTCTAGGAAAAAGGACATTTCATTCATTCCGTTTAGGTTGCTTCCCATGCATGCTTAATAATATTTGGTCATTATCTCCTTATATGGATTCTTTTATCCATAATTTCTTTAAAAAATTTCATCCTTATAATATAGATATTAATCTTAAATTTTCTCTAAAATTATGTTGTTTACTGTTCATAGTTACTGTAGTAGATTACTGTTCATGTTTACTGTAGCATGTTATTGTTCAAAGCGTGTTGGGTACTGTTCATGAGTTCCAAAAATTGACATTTTTTTCAAAAATAAAAAATACCATAACATAACTCTTAGTTAATATATCATGGAAAAATTCGTGAATCTTGAATTCATCATCATTAACTTGGCTAAATAAATCATTTTATCCATATACTAAAAATCAACATAATTTTACTTAAGCATAATCCTTAAATCCAAAAATCATGAGATCAGTATATCATCATTCCAACATCATAATTATCATAAACATTCATCCCATATCATCATTTAGCAATATTGGAGCATTATTTTCACATTTTATACATGATTTTCCCGAATACTCTATCTTCGCTCTAAATTTTTGATGTTTTGGCATAATTCCACTTAGGCATTATAACTTTACTTATTTTCTCTTGCTTAGGAATTATCTAAATATGGTTTTACCCTACTTAACATCCACAAGAAATTTGGATAGAATTCACTTACCCGAAGTGGAGATATCCCTCTTTTTTTCACACTTTCTCTCTCTAACTTTCTCCTCTTCTTTCTCTCACAACCTAAAACAAATTTGGGAGTAGGGAGACCTGGATTTCTCAAGCTTGAGTTGAGAATGAGGTGCCTTGGACGTTCTCACCTTGCCCCTATTTATACACCTCAATTTTTCATCAAATTACAATTTACCCCCTCGCTTGAGGTATTAAATTCTAATTTTTTTCTTCAAATCCCATGCAACACTTGGAGCTTTGTGCAGCCCCTCTACCCTGCTCACGCCCCCCTATAGCAGCCCTATTTAATGATTTTTTAATTAATTAAAATTAATTATTTTTAAACTAATTAATCTCAACCATTGATTACATGAAAAGATCAATTGTGGGTCATTGGATTTGGCTCAAAATCCCACAGCCCCTGCATGTCCAACCCCCTTGTTGGACTTTAAGCACCATTGCATTTAATTAAAGTGATTTTTTTTATTTAATGATATTTGACTTCAAATAAATCAGAAATTAAATGAAAAAGTGGGCTACCATTTGATGTTAAATCTTGGCTCATGTTTCATGATTTTTAATAGATCATAATCCATTTATCATGATCATCATAAATTTTTAACCATTCATAAAAAATTTCATCCCAATCCGACGTCCGGATTGCAAATTAAGAATTTTTCTTCAATATTTTACTAAAATTCGAAATTCTATTAAAATATCAAAAAATATTGCAATTTCGTCCTGTAGTGATTAAATCTCTTTTTTGTCTTTTTGCGATTAAGTTAATCCAAGTGATTAACTCTTAATCACGTGTCTTAATCCCTAGATTACTATTCACATGCACTATTCACGTAAGTTAAATTTTTGATTGCATCATTTCAATCTCTAATACACATGCTTGTGAATATAATTCATGAATTTTATTCATCATAAAAATTATTATAAAAATCTAGGGTTTACAATCCTAGGTGACACATGTATTGCCTAAGGAGGCTGGGTTCCACGTAGTACTAGTGTCGGACCATGCTAGGGGGTCTGGGTTCTCATCTACATGTTCCTCTTCCTCCTCCACACTCTCACTTTCGATGGTCCCTTCTATAGGGTCATCGTCATCATTCTCGCTTTCCTCCCTTGTAGGTTCTTCATCACGATCTACAGCTCGTAGTATACGTTCACCGGGTAGTTTGTCAGGAGCCTACTCCATCACGTCCTCCCCTCGGGCACGGGCCTCCTCTCGAAGTCTATGGTGCTTCCTTTCCTCCCTATCTAATTGTTCCCACCTGATCCCATAGCGGAACTGCACAAATCCTCCTGCAAGGTGATACTAGGGTCCCTCGTCTGGTGGAACCGGCGCGGAGATCCTATCCCAATACTCATGTAACTTCGCAGCATTGATTTCCTCGGTAACCAAGGGTGGGTATGGTTGAAGCCGTGGGGTATACTGTGGTGAGGAAGCTCTACCAGTAGATCTTCCATAGTTGGGTCTCGCCTGAAGAACATAAGGGTGGGAATGGAAAAATTCTTCTAGTATGGGAGGCCTAAACCCTAGGTCCTGCTGGGAAGCCCACCATAGGCTTATGTTGTCTTCTACCCTTTGCCTCTCCCGGGCCTCCTCCATCTCCCTCCTTAACATCTTGGGGTCTAAAACTGCCTTGCCTTTGTCAGTCATCTACATTTTAAACCTAATACCCATAGCTTGAAAAAGAATGAAATGAGCAAACCATTTCTATTTGATTCCACATCCGGTAATTAGAATTTGTCTGTTTGTACATTCATATCACATATAATACAATAGGAGTTTCGTAACCCATTGGATGTGCAAATGCTTCCTTTCCACTCCTGACATAAACTTTCGTGTGCGGGTACGCTAGCCCAGGGAACATCTCACATAGCATGGTCCAATACGCCGGCTGTCTCCGACTTGGCCTCATCAAGGTTCTTAACGCCTACACGATTCCTACATGCATGACTTTTGATTTCCCCGGCATTATATACCTCTTACACCAGGTGACTTGTCATTCTCATGTAGAGAATTATTTGCACCATCCCTTAAAAATATCACTTCAAATTCATGCTTTCCTTTTCAATCCATGTATGAAAATGCAATGCATTCATTCACACATAGATTGCTTCCCATGCATGCTTTATAATTATTTATTACCTCATTCCTATAGAGGTTATCCCTTTATAAATACTTGGTCATTACCTCCTTATATAGATTTTTATCCATAAATTCCTTTAAAATTTCATCTTTAAAGTATAAATATTAATCTTAAATTTCTCCAAAAATCACGCTGTTTATTATTCATGATTGCTGTTTATGTCACTGTAGCAAATTACTGTTCATGATCACTGTCACGGTACTGTTCACTCGAGGTTACTATTCACACTGACGTGGTTACTATTCATGGGTTCCAAAAATCGACATTTTTTTCAAAAATAAAAAATACCATGACATAGCTTATGTCTAGTATATCATGGAAAAATTCATGAATTATGAATTTATCATCATTAACTTGGCCAAATAAATCATTTTCTTCATGTGCTAAAAATCAACATAAATTAACTTAAGCATAATCCTTAATTCCAAAAATCATGAAATTAATATATCATCATTCCAACATCATATTTATCATATTCATTCATCCCAAATCATTATTTATCATTTTTTGAGCATTATTTACACATATCATATGCTATATTCCCGAATGCTCCATCTTTGCTCCAAAATTATCATGTTTTGACATGATTCCATTTTGGCATAGTAACTATACTTAATTAATCATACTTAGGCATTAGCTAAGCATGTTATACCCTAAATAACATCATGCACAAATTTGAGGAGGATCCACTTACCTTAAGTGAGCCAAAATCTCCTTTCCTCCTCCCTTTCTCTCTCTTCCCTTCCTTTCTCTCCTCCTCTCTTACTTAGAACATGGATGGGGTGGGGAAATGAGCTTGCTCAAGTATTTTGAGCTTGGGATGGGTGTGAAATTCATTCAAAATTTCATGTAATTGCAATTAAATCCACTTGAAATTGGGCCAAATTGCAAATATTTTTCCTTGGGTCATTTCCTCCTCATTTCCAAGAAATTTCCAATTATCCTAGGTGGAAAATTTCTGGCCACAAGTTTCCATAGCTGATCCATCCATTAATTGCTTGATTTTCATCAAAAGATGTGATTAATCCTAGCCATTTATCATATGATCATCATTCGATCTCAACCATTGAATTTTTGGCACAAATCCCCATGCTAGCTCATGTTTTCCCATGGTGGACTTTGGGGGATTTTTTATTTTTTATTTCATTAAAATATCGTATCTTAAGCTACTTTTTCAAAAAGTAAAAAGTAGAATTAATGACTTGCTTTGGAAAAGTTAAGCCTCACTTACTTGCTCTCTAAGAAACACATTTTCCATGATAGTTGGCTTAATCCAATCCATCCATCATATTTGGCATAATATTTTAGCCATCCATACAAAATTTCATCTCAATCCGACATCCGGATTGCAAGATATGAATTTTTCTTCATTTTCTTCACAAAAATCCAAAAAAATCCGAAAATTATTATTTAAATCCAAAAAGCACTTTTGTCCTTTAGTGGGAAGCTTCCTTTTTCGTCTTTTATGATTAAGTTAATCCAAAGTGATTAACTTAACATATTCCTTAATCCCACATTTACTATTCACGTTTCACTATTCGCGTGCACTATTCATCTGAATTTCATAATTAATTATTTTCACCTCTATTCCCACATATTTTCATACTCATGAATATGTATTTAATTAATATATTACCTAGGATTTAAAACCCTAGGGTTTCATACACGTGTCTAAGATCGGGGTTTCACAAAGGTTGTGAAAAATGTTGACTTGAAATTGAATTCATGAAAAATGGGCAATTCAGATTAAGGACTACGTATAAAAGTAAGTTGCAAATGACATGTGAAAGAATCAAAAGAATTTCATAGTACATTGTTCTAATTCAATTATATGTCAATCTTCCAAACTGTAATGATGAGAACTGAATTAAATGAATGCTAACCAAGTACTTTAAGGGAATTAATGGGTTTAGAAATGGTATTTTGCAATAAGTTTTAGGGGGGGGGAGAATGTGCAGTTGGGCAAACATTGAATCCAGTGAATGATTACCATTTTCTTTGACCATTTAGTTTAGCTTAAAGTTCACCTGTTTTCATTGATTTCCCAATAAGTTTCTTTTGATCATGTGGAAATTAGCATCTTGAATTATTACCATATACTAGGGAATTTTATCATCTACATGTAACTTGGTTTGAGAATGAAAATGCATGCCCTATTTTGTGTAATGGATGATTTTTCAAGTTTAGATTATTCTTGACCTTGTTGAATAGATAAATGGATTGATAGAAGCATAATGGGAAGCAGGTTGAGTTGACAGGATCCGAATTAATTCATTCATTCATTCATTCATTGTGTTTGCATGTGTTGCTCGAGGACTAGTAACATTTAAGTTTGGGAGTGTGATAACTCGTGAAAATGCGAGTTATCATGGCCCATTTCAGACTATTTTTGCGTGTTAGTCTAAGAGATTAGGCTTAGTTTGCATCCATTTAGCTTAATTTTCACTCGCTTTGCATTTTAGGAGCATTATACAGTTTTTATGCATTTTTAGTATAAATTAGGTAATTTTTAGTTCATTTATTTAGTTCATTCGATTTTCGCAGAAAGGACGGGCAATTTACAGGCATGAGGGCGAGTGGAATGCAGAACAAAGTCAAGTGAAGGAGCATGGGGATGGAGCCTAGGCGCCACCCTACAAGCCCTTGCCAGAATCTCCAACACCTCACAAGATAGAGTTGCTTCCAGGGAGTTGGCGCCTAGGCACCATAGCATGATCATACAAGCACTTCGAAGAGTTTCCAAGTTATGAAGCATCCAAAGGGTTGGCACCCAGGCGCCAGCTAGGGGCGCCTAGGCACCAAGGCATCAATTTTCAGAGCAGTCCAAAAGGTTTATAAGTTACCCAGCACACAGAGAGTTGGCGCCTAGGCGCCACTACGCATCCGTACGCACGGATTTCTTTACATGTGCTATGCAAATCAACCATTATAAATAGAAACCTAGGGATTCGTGAGCAAGAGAGAGAGCCCTGACGGAATAGACACCCAGAGAAGGAAACGAACTCATTTCGAAGAGCGGATTGGAGAGAAGATTCAACCCCGTTGGTGAAAACTGCCAAAGAACTAGTTTTCTCTTCATCTTTCTATTTTTCTTTTTCTATTTTTTTGGATACTTACAACATAGATGTAAAGGATTTTATGATCATGTCTTTGAACTAAATTTCCTTTAGATGGATAGTTAGGATGAATTGATATCTAACTATAGTGTATTGGTTCTTCAAATTTCTGTAATGAATATTTAACTTTCATATGATTGTGTGTTGTGATTTACCCTGGCATATGTGGTTTAATGCTTTTTATAAGATTAGCTACCTTGTAAGATGATTCAATTTCATGATTAATCCTTGAAAAAGGAAAATCTCTACTAGATCCATGTGTAGGGCATAGGTTTCTTCTTTGTTAAGGGGAGTTGTTCAATGGATAGAATATACCGTTAAACCCTATGTAGTCAATGAACAAGTTATGAACTTATCAATTCCACTTTATGTAATGACATGGGAACATAGCAATTGAATAGGTTGTAATTAGCTTTACATGCGTTGGAAGACATATATAAATATTATTGAACTTGGACTGGTAAATCCCTGCACAATCAATGAAAAGGAACCAATGCGGTATAGTTTAGATTCAAGGATTCCGAACTATCCATCTATCATCCCCAATTGATAACTCATTTCTAGTATTCCAGTTATTCCGCGAACTCTTTTCTATTTTCTTTTTGTGTTTGATAGTTTTAGTTTTAAGTTCAAAACCCAAACTTTTCAACTCACCAAAAGTAATTAAACTGATTAATAATCCTAGTTAAATAAATTCCTCATAGGAACGATACTCTACTCACTCTTTATTACTTGATTCGGCACGTATACTTGCGTTAAAAGCGAGCAATTTAATAGACATATACGCAGCTCGTCAATATATCTTGGAGTAAGGTTGTGACGCTCGAGCTGGGGCATCACGGAAGTTGGTATCAGAGCATGGATCGGTAAATAGGCATGGGAAGAAAAGATTTGATATCACAGAGATGATATCTTAACAAGGATTAGTAGATAGACATAGAGGAAAGAATGAAAAATAATGAAAGAGATAGATTGGAATCATAGGACATTTATGACATATATTGTCTTTCACTATGTCTTATTATGATGCAATGATATGACTATTTAAGGAAATGTAGCTGGTTTGCTATGTTTCACAATGTAGATGATGTATGAAGGAAGAATGACAAAGGTATCAAATAAGATGAAAATGTGGTAAGGTGGATCTGAGAAAAGACAAAGGATAAAAGGGAATATGAATAGATATTGGATCAAATAATGGCACCCTACATTTATACCGCCCCCCCCATACTTGAGGTTTACCACACCTCACTTAATATCGCACAAAATTGTGTTAGATTTTATCTATGTTTAAGGTGCAATGTTACGGTGCCATATGGGCGGCACCTAGGTATCGACTCTCTAATGATTGCAGTTTAGAGTTTATGATTATGATAAAATGACAGGTTATGTAAATATAATCTGTATGTGTAAGGAAAAGCAACCTTACACCATGAAAAACGAAGATAAAAATGAGAAATGTAGGAAAAAGGAAATCCTCTTTCTTAAGATAGCAAATGAATGTATGATGTTTGATAATGATATTATGAACATAGAAGTGCATTTGATTTATTCAGATGCTAAGTACTTATGAAAAATGAAAAGTCATTGGCCTTTCGAAATTATATAATTGATTATGTATGATAAGAATTGTTTTATGGCAAGAAATGATATTGATATGATTTTACATGTTGCTTTCTACAACATGCCTACCACCAAAGCAAGAGCTAAGGTGATCAAGGGAAAGGCAATTATTAATGATGAATCTCTGAGTCAACAGGGAATCAAAGAAGCTGGTAGCAGATCTAAGTGACCAGGGCAGAGAGGACAAGTAAGTCCAAGAACTCGTTAATGAAAGACAAGTATAAACCTTGAGTCAAAGGTTAAAGGTGCTACCGCTATACATAACATTTCACGGGTAGAAAGAATGGAGGAAAAGATAATTGGGGCTGTAAAAGAAGTTGTGCAGCAGGCCACTCGAAATTGGGTGGCCCAAGCAGCAGAAGTAATACAAGGTCTTTGGGAAAAGCCCAATGGGACCAAATAGAAGAAGGTAGAAGGGATGGATCGGAACAGGTAATAGCTCTTACCGTAATACTTGAATCTTTAAGGATTGATGATACTATGGTAGAAGCAAATAGGAAGGTTACCAATGCCTTTCTAACTCAGCATCTACCTGAGTACTTAAGTGAATTAGGTCATATTCAGGCTAAGCAGTGGATGACTGAAATCAAGAAGTTCTTTAAAGTTTTTCTATGTAGAAATGATCAAGAAGTTTTATGTATTACCCAATTGTTGATTTGGGAATGCTTATGAATGGTAGGAAACCCTAATGACTATTATGCCATAACTAAGGAAGGTAACATGACAAATTTTTATGGAAGAATTTAATAAGAAATATCTTCCAGTAGGACACCAGGATATAAGACATGTTGAAAGTGAACATGTACAATCAGGGTAAGGACAACTTGACCCTAAAACTAAGGAACCTGGTGTAGGAAAAGAAAGGAGTAAGAAAGGCTAGCTCGACTAAAGCTAATCATAGCTACCAGTTGATACAAGTCTCTGCAAAATTAATGCAAACAAATATAATAAACCATGTTGGGTTAGCATGGATGGAAGGAAATGATGATGATGAGGGTGGTAACGTTAATGTTGATCCCCCTGCATGGTCCGACACTAGCACTATTGCCGAGAAACCAACAAAAGTCTCGCCTTGTAAGAGGCATGATATAAGAAGGGGTCCCAGTAGATGATTAATTTTTCTATAATTCATGAAAGTATATGTAAGTATAAATGTATGTATCAAGCGTGGTTCATGATGCTATGGTTTGCTATAATGATTTGGCATGTACATAAGTGTGATCTATATAAATGTGCTATGCCATAATGTGTTGGAATTCTAGTTTCATGATGGAATGCTTGAACTATGTGAAAGATGTTAATACATGAATGATGGATTATGAATAGTTATGATAACATAACTACGCATGAGGTAAGTAACTATGAATGACTATGAGTCTGGATATTCATGAATGACTATGAAAGTCTATGGATGTTTATGTTGATGAATAATGGAATATGACATGATTAAGATTGGAAGATCTAGTTATGTTAAATTAATCATATGATGATGAGATGCATATGTTATGACCTACCCCTAACCATGAATGAAGCTTATATGATTTTGATATTCAGAAAAAGCATCATGGTAAATACAAGGTCAAGAATAAGAAAGAACAAGGGAAAGGAAATGGCTACAGAAGTTTCCAGCCAGCATGAGGTTGGAGAAACTAGTAAACCCAAGACTGGTAGGCCAGAATCACAAGGGCAAACCTAAGGACTTATCAAAGACAAGGAAATTTAAGCCCAGAAAGAAATGTGAAAGAGGAAACAGGGACAGAAAAGAGTAAGAAATGAGGAATGGAAAAAGGTAAAGGTACCTCTAAGAAAAAGAATTCTCTGTTATGCAAAAAGTGACAAAAGCATTACCAAGGTGAATGTTTGAAAGGATCAAATAGATGCTACAAGTGTGGACAGACGGGTCATGTAGCTAAAGAGTGAAGAATGGGAGAAAATAAAGAATGATAAAAAAAATACGTATGATACAACAGAAGTTGGTATCAGATGTTACGTTTGTAATCAGGTAAGGTACATCACCCCAAATTGTCCAAGTAAGGCACAAACGTAGCAAGGGCATAGAAGAGTAACCCAACTGAGGATAACCAGAGCAGCTAACCAACAGATTACCTCTACGAACCCGGTATACGTGCATGCCCTAACTCGAAACTGAGTCACATGAGCAAGAGGATGAGGTGGTTACAGGTATTGATTAAATTTTAGAAAGTTTAGCAATAGCTTTGTTTGATTTTAATGATAATCAGTTACTCATTGTTGGAAACAATTGACAAATTAAGCAACGATCGTGTTCTGATGATTAAACAAGTTCAATTTGAGTTACATAAGGCACTAATAACGTTTCTCTGAGTGTTTGCAAGGTTTCATAATATGAAAATGAAGTTTAACAGGTCAAGCGATTTCCAAGTTGACTAAGGCATCAACTTAAGTCAAGTCGATCCCCAAGTCGTCTCCAGATGCGACTTCAAATGCGATTTTATGGCCAACGCTGAAATTGGGGAGTAAGAGCTGCCGAAGTCGCACTTGAAGTTGACTTCGCATGCGACTTAGGTGAAGTCGCAAACCAAGTTGACTTCAAATGCGACTTAGTTCTAGAAAACCCGAAGTCGAAGATCTGAGGCGACTTCAACAGAAACTCAACTGAAACTTGAGTCAAGTTGAAGACGAAGTCGACTCCGCATACGACTTAGGTGAAGTCACAAATCAAGTTGACTCCAGATGCGACTTCAAATGCAATTTTATGGCCAACACTAAAATTGGGAATTCAGAAAGTGAAGTTGCATACCCAAGTCGACTTCACGTGCGACTTGAGTGAAGTTGGAACCCAAGTCGACCTAGGCATCTGACTTGAGTCAGATTGAAGATTGTTCTAAGTCCAAGATAAGCAAATCTACATGATAAAGCCATTCAAGATTATATTATGATCAAGGAAAGCTCATTTGGCTACTTCCAAGTATTGCTAATCAAGATTACCAAAGTATGACATGAAGATAAGATCTCCAAGTGTAGATTGAACATATCAAAGCCTCAAAGTTCCAATGAATCAGAGGAAGAATAGATACAAGATCAATATCAAGCAGATCTCCAAAGAAACCAAGTTCATCAAGTGAATATAGAAAGTGAAGTCGCACTCGAAATCGACTTCACCTGCGACTTGGGTCAAGTCCAAGACCAAGTCGACCTGAAGCAGGAACTTGGAACATTGCAGAAGACCGAAGTCGTACCCAAAGTCGACTCCATCCTGCGACTTGGGTGAAGTTACACCCGAAGTTGACTCCACCTGCGACTTGGGACGCAACGGTCGGAAAAATTCGAACGTTGGTACATTAAATGGGCTCAACCTACCTCCAAACGTTCGAATTTACTCCACCTTTATAAATATGCATTCAAGTGAATGTGCTAGAGGTTAGATAGAGCATTAACTATGATTCAACTACCATCATCTCCAAGCATTAAGTGATCAACACAAGATTCCAAGGAAGAACTGCGTTTCAACTTGCTGCACTTCTTAAAGCTGATCATATCAACGCTTCTACAAGTTCTTCCACGAGCTGAAACTTGCCTACACAATCTGTAAAGTGTAGATTTCTTTATTTAATTCATTGTTTGTATTTGATACTTGGTTTAATATTGGGTTTTTGAACCAAGTGAAAGCAAAGTAGTGTTGTGACTTGAGTGGGACTCGTCACCTACTTGTGTTATGATTTGTACACGCCCCCTAGAGCTGGAATCTAGAAGAGAGCTGTTGCTCTAGTTGTATTTGAGAATACGTAATGGAACCCAAGTCACAAGGGGTGTGAGCTTGGAAGAGTGGAGTAGGGGAGGTTGCCCGAACCACTATAAAAATCTTGTCTATTGTTGTGATTTGCATTTCTGCTTTTTACTCTCCATATTTTTTTTGTTTCATTAAAGGGGATTAAATTAAACCGGGGACAAATTTCTGTTTGAGGGAAAAAAATTTAAATACCCAATTCACCCCTCCCCTCTTGGGTAATTGCCATAAACTCTGAACCAACAAGTGGTATCAGAGTAGGTCTTTGAGTTTAAACCAAAGAGATCTTTTGGAATGGCATCCCAATCAACTTCCACCCCTGCATTTGCCGAGGGTCAATCTTTCACCAGACCACTTCTATTTGATGGGACCAACTTCGGTTATTGGAAGTTGAGAATGAAACAATTGATTATAGCTACGAATATTGATTCTTGGATTGCTATCCAAGATGGTATTGTGTTGCCTACCGATGAAAGAGCTTCCACATGGTCCGAGGAGGAAGTGAGAATTATTAAAAGCAACGCAAAGGCCATGAACTCCCTCTTTTGTGCATTAATGGCTTCCGAATATGATAGAGTATCGTCTTGCCAAACCGCCAAAGAGATATGGGATACATTGACATCCATTTATGAAGGAACTTCTCAAGTCCAAGGGATGAGAAGAAATATTTTAATTGGAGAATTAGAAAGTTTTAAAATGCTTGAGACAGAAAATATTGCTGAAATGTTTGCTAGATTTTCTAAGATTACTAACGCCTTGAAAGGTCTAGGAAAGGCTATTTCTGAATCTGAGCAGGTAATGAAAATTCTAAGGGCGCTACCCGGATCATGGACTCCAAAGATTACAGCTATTGAGGAAGCAAAGGATCTCAATACACTATGGCTAGAAGATCTTATAAGCTCACTCATGTCACATGAGTTAATAAAAAGAAGAAATGAGGAGCAACACAAAGGCAAAAGAGCTATTGCGTTAAAAGCCGCACAAGCCTCAGACGATTCCACCTCATCCTCTCAAAACGACGATGAGGAGATTGCCTTACTTACAAAACATTTCAGAAAATTTGTAAGGAAAGAATTTCAAAAGCTTTAAAAAAAGAAATCCTAAGGAGAAAAAGAATGAGGCAACGAAATATTTTTGATGCGATGGTATGGGGCATATGCAAGCCCAGTGCCCAACGCCCGAGGAGATCAAAACAAAGGAGCGAAGGGATAAGAAGGATCCTAGAGAAAACAGAAGATTTCAAAAAATTAAAGGAAAAGGCATGTATGTTAACGAGGAGACATCTACAACAAGCAGCTCCTCAATGAAGAAGACGAGACCGCAAATTGTGCAAGAATTTGCTACATGGCCACCATGGAAGAAGACCTTAATCTATGTCTAGTAGCAACAGAAATCTTAGAGGATCAAACCACTTCGACAAACTACACAAGTAGTGAAGAGGTAACCCCTAAACCAAATTCTATTTCTATCTTTACAAATGATTGCCTCAAATGTGCTGAATTGGAAGAACTACAACAAGCATATGATTCGTTGTATGAGGAAATAAAGAAATTAGGAAATAAGTTTACAATGAAGAAAAAATAATGTGATTCAGTAATAATTGTGAATGGAAAACTTGCTGAAAAAGTTGATCACTTGACAAATGAAAAGAATGTCTTGATGAGAGAGATGGAAAAACTCAAAAAGGAAAATGAATTATTAAATGAATCACTTGCCAAGTTCTCTAATCCAGGGGAAAGCGTCAAAATATTTTTGAATATGACCACCTAAAGTGATAAGAGAGGACTTGGGTATTCCACATTTGAGAAAGGACAAAGTAGTAAGTTGTGGCGCCTCGAGCCGAGCGTCATAACTTTACTCCAAGATCTTATTGATTGGTAAACGTGACTCAGGATTATTGCCCTGATCACACGGCAGTTTCTTTTTTGGATCTCGTTCAAAAAAAATTTCATTTCTTTTTCTTTTCTTTCATCACATAAACATATACTCATCAACATTCATAATGGACTTATCCATATCATCATAAATCATCAACTTCTCATATTATTCATAACTTCATAATTTTATACAATCTATGTCCTTTTCCATCATATCCCATTAGGGCACTATTCATACAAAAATCTACTAACCTTTGTAGATTTCTCTTTTCCTTTAGCAACACATGCCCTTCATCTTTTGGCTCTCCCTACACCTGTCTGAGGTTGGGAAAACAAAACATGAGTAGAAACTCAATAAGCAAGCATTTTTCTTTCATTTAAATGCATTCCTTTCCATTCGATAGAAGACACTTACCAAGTGATCAACTATCAAATGCACAGAAACCTTTTCATAAAAATCATTTCATAAACATTAAATGTGCAAATGTTTCCTTTTCACTCCTGACATAAACCTTCGTGTGTGGGTATGCTAGCCTGGGAAACATCTCACATAGCATGGTCCATTACGTCGGCTTCTCCGACTTGGCCTCGTCAAGGGGACCTCGTGTCCTTTACCTTGATTATCCTACCTGGTCTCCTACATGCATGACTTTTGATTTTTCCAGCATTATATACCTCTTACACCAGGTAACTTTTCATTATCATGCAGAGAATTATTTGCACCATCCCTTTAAAACATCATTTCAAATACATGCTTTCCTTTTCAATCCATGTATGAAAATATAATGCATTCATTCACACATAAGATTCCTTTGCCTCCACCTCTTAGGAGGACGCCGCCGACACACAACCCATACGACTCGGCAATAGTGAAGGGGGACCCTCTGATCTGCTTTCTACCTCTACCAAAGCCTCTTCATTATGCATCATACATTTGCACATGTCCATGAACATCACATGATTCAATACGTCGGCATGACTTTTCATAAAAACTCATAAGCATTCACCATTTCAAAACATTATAGGAATGGTCATCCTTAAACACATTTCATAAATACTTGAGAATAAAACATATTTTCAAAAGGATTTGCCTGCTTACCTCCTCAATCGGTGTCCTCAACCTTCTCCTTCCTTTTTCCATATATAAGAAAAATGAATATTTTATCCATCCATCCCATGTCTTAGGTTGCTTTCCATGCTTGCTTTATAACCATTCATTACCTCATTCCCATAGAGGTTAATCTTATAAAGATACTTGGTCATTACTCGTTTATATGGATTTTTATCCATAAATCCTTTCAAAATTTCATCCATATATCCTCATAAAATATAAAAATAAATCTCAATTTTTTCCAAAATCACGCCGTTCACTGTTCATAGTTAATGTTCATAATTACTGTTCACGTTTACTGTAGTAGGTTACTGTTCATCCGAGGTTACTATTCACAGCGTGTTGGTTACTGTTCATGGGTTTCAAAAATTGACATTTTGTCCAAAAATAAAAAATACCATGATATAGCTTATGTTTAGTATATCATGGGAAAATTCATCAATTTTGAATTTATTATCATTTACTTGGCCAAATAAATCATTTTCTTCATTTACTAAAATTCATCATAATTTCACTTAAGCATAATCCTTAAATTCAAAAATTATGAGATTAATATATCATCATTCTAACATCATAAATATCACAAACATTCATCCCGAATCTTCATTTAGCAATATTGGAGCATTATTTGCACATTTTATACATGATTTTCCCGAATGCTCTATCTTCACTCCAAATTTTTGATGTTTTGGCATAATTCCACTTTAGCATTATAACCATACTTATTTTCTCATTATTAGGCATTATCTAAGCATTATTTTACCCTAGTTAACATCCAAAAGAAATTTGGGTAGAATTCACTTACCCGAAGTGGAGATACCCTTCCTCCTTTCTCACTTTTTCTCTCCAACCTTCTCTTTCTCTCTTCTCTCTTGGCTAGAACGTGTGGGTGGGGGTTGGAAATGCTCAAATGAGCTGGGTTTGTGTGCTTTGGTCGTTCACCCATGCCCCTATTTATAGTCTTGCATTTTTCACATATTTGCAATTTACCCCCTTGCTCAAAGTATTTAATTCTAAATATTATTTTCCAAATCCCATGCAATATTTTGAGCTTTTGTGCAGCCACCCTAATCAGCAGCTCCTGCCCCCCTAGCTAGCCCCTAGTTATTTAATGATTTTTTATTTTTGAAAATAATTTTTTTAAGCTAATTAAATCTCCACCACTGATTTTTGATAAGATTGATTTTGGATCATTGGATTTTGGCCCAAAAGTCAAGCCTCCAGCAGCCATTGCTGCTTTTCATTAATTATTTAATTTTTTTTAATTAATTAAAATTAACAAAGTCAAACTTGAAATTAATGAAAAAGCAAAATTGCTTTTTGATTTTCTAATGACGTTTCATCTTGACCTCTGATTCATGATTTTTGTCAAATTCTAAATCATTCATCATGTTCATCATAAATATTTGGCCATCCATAAAAAAATTCACTTCAATCTGATGTCCGGATTACAATTTATGAATTTTTTTCTATATTCTCCAAATTTTTCACTAAAATCCGAAATTCCATTAAAATATCAAAAAGTATTGCTATTTCGTCATGTAGTGATTAAATCTCCTTTTTTGTCTTTTTGTGATTAGGTTAATCCAAGTGATTAACTCTTAATCACGTGTCTTAATCCCAGGATTACTATTCACATGCACTATTCATCCAAATTTAATTATTTTAACCTCTATTCCCACATATTTTCATACTCATGAATGCATATTTCCCTAATATATTACCTAGGATTTTATATACGTGTTTAAGATCGGAGTTTCACATAAGTCAAATGCTTCAAGGACTCTTAGAAACCAAGCAAAACCAATCCACACTAAACCAAAGATGAATCAAGTTGTTTGGACCAAAAGATCAACTTGGGAACCAACTACTGATAAGTCTAAAAATTTTCACTTAATTCTATATTAAATTCACACCGTTAAGTATTAAAACGTTAATTAAATGCATGTTTTAAGTGGAATTTCATGAAAATCATATTTTTAATAGAATATTTGATTTTGCTATAAAAATGGGTCATTTTGCAACATTCTTAAAAATATAAAATTATGTCTTAATCCCCGAGAAGATTTTAATGTTGAAAGATGTATTAGCTTATTAATATAATTTGGGCAAATTTATAAAATCATTTAATTGGAAAAATCATAAATATATAGGTATAATTTAAACAAAGTAAAATATTATATTAAACTAAGATGATACGTGTCATTATGGAAATTATTTTTAATAATAAATTATTAAAATTATACTTAAACTCGCTGCATGAGCACACGCGAGTGAGCACCACCGGAGCACCAGAATACGGTGCTCCATCTTCCCCAAAACGCCCAATCCAAAACAGTCGCCCAGACATCCAAATCACGGCAGCAAAATAGATACCGCCCTTAGCAGCAACCAATTCCATCTCCCCCTTTTAATTTCAGCAATTCCGGCCAGCCACGAAATCAGCGGCAGCCCCATTTCAGCCCTCTTCTTCTCCAACGATCCATTGCAGCGATCCTCCAAAACGGCAGCTCCATGATTTTCCCCAAATTCACCGCAACCCCTCCAACTACGGCGATGGCAGAAAACCTGCCTCTGCATCTCTGATCTTCGGCCAAATCAGATCAAAGCACAGCAGCACCAAACTCTTTTGCAGTTTCGGCAATCCGCAAACTGCGATTTCGCCATCACCGACAAGCAATCTATCTTCCTCAAAGCAGCAGAACCAGCAATCCACCTCTCCACCGAATCGCACAAACCTATGACGCAGCAACTCCATCGTCTTCTCCAACCAGAAAATCCGGCCAGCACCGATCGTGTTTGCAGCCAGCCCTCTTCTCCAGTCACGGCAAACCAGCAAGCCTCCATTACAGCAGACCGCCATCAACAATCCCGGCAGCTATGCCATTAATCGGCATCAACGCTTAAACCGAACGTATCCATGCTTCCAACCATTTTAGCACCTACCGTAACTCAGCTTCCGGTTCAGCCATTTTGCGATTGACGAAAATAGAGAACATCCTTTGGTTTGCCTTGAAAATGAATGGTTGAATCTCGCAGAAGTGAAGTCTCATCAGGAATGGAAGATGCGGGCCGTGAGCTCGTTGGCATCTTTGGTAGTTCGAAATTCTTGATTGCCGCAGATAATGCAGACCAAACTAAAGTCACTAGAAGACGGACTATTGGCGAGGGTTGCGGCGGAAGAAGAATGGAGAAGCAACGAATGCTGGCTACAGTGCCGTTCAAGCGATGAATCCCACATCGATTCTTTTGAGAGAAAGAGGGCTGCCCAAACCTTATAAAAGGAGGGTCCCTCTTGCCTTGAAACACACACCCCATACCCCACTTCTCCCATTGGGTGGGACCCATTTGGTGGGACCCCGTAGCAAGTGGGTGGGACCCATTTTGTGGGACCCGTAAAAGGAGGTGGGGCCAAGCAATAAAGTTTTCTATTACGTGGAGATTTTGCTCTCCATATTCGGGTGATGTAAATTTTATTTTATTATGCTTTGTAGTGTCTTGTAGTTATTGCTTTTTAATTTGTAGTTTTAATTTTTAGATTAGATTTACGGCTTTATTTTCTGCTTTGTAATTTTTAGATTAAATTTAATGTAATTCTCTTTTCTGTTTTAGTAGTTGAATTTAATTGCTTTTATTGCTTTCTTAGAATAGTTTTAATTGAGTGTTAATTAGTTAATTTCTTTTAGCTACTTGTTCCCCTTTCTTTTCTCTTCTCTCTCTCTAATCTCTCTCTCTCTCTCTCTCTTCTCTCTCCTCTCTTATTCTTCTAATTTCTTTCCTCTCTCTCTCTAATTTCTCCTCACTTCTCTTTCATTTCTTTTTCTAGCTTCTTTCTTTCTCTTCTCTATACCCTCTTTCACTACTCTCTTTTAATTTTTGCTTAAAATAATTCAAAATATATAACCTCTCTGTGGATTCGACCCGACTCACCGTTATTCTACACTATCGCTCGTATAGTGGTAGCTTTAATGTGTTTCGGTTAATTTTAATTAAACTGGTGATCACAGTGCTCTTAACGACAAGCACTTGGTTTGCATCAAGTTTTTGGCGCCGTTGCCGGGGAGGCATGATATTTTGAATTATTCTCCTTAAATCTTCTTAAATCTCATCTGGTGTTGCTTTATTTCATGTTACCTGTTATGCTTCCTTTTAAATTTCTTATCTGCTTTCTTTATGCTACTAACTACTAATTGCGTCTAATTACGATACATGGTTGTGATTGACTAACTCGCATCATTTAAAAAATTCTAAAAACTCGCATCATCTAAAAGCTTTAACGTTTGCATTTCCCTTCTTTAACCCCCATGTCTACACCTTTTCATATTTATTCTCATTTCTGATCTTGAACCCCTCTTCTACACCTTTTTACATTTTACTTTTGCACGTTTAATTTCTGCCATTAACTCGCATTATATTTAACCAGCTAACCCGCTAACTCGTATTTCATATCTGGTTGTGTATTTACATATTTATTCTGAAAAAAAAAAAAAAAAAAAAACTCATTTCGCATACTTATAATTGTTATTTTTCTTCGTTATGCTTGCATATTCTCTCATTCCGTTCATAGTTATATATTGAGCTTGTCTTACTTTTTAGGTCCATTTAATAGCTTATCATAACACGCTAAAAAAATATATATATATAAAAATTAAATTTAAAACTTTAAAGAATGGACTGGAATTTTATTGCTCAGAAGATAGATAAGTTAGAAGAATTAACCCAAAAGGTTAATTATTTACGTGCCTATCAAAACTCAAACCGTTCATTCGTAAATCCATCAATTCCTTTTCAAACGACATATTCTAATGAGACTCAATTTTTACCATATCAAGAGCAAGTGCAAAATTTTCATAAGTTCCATATACCTGATTACAATTCATTTTCATATGCATATAACTCAGGATTTAGTTGTCCTAATCCTTCTTGGACAAATCAACAAATGCAATCTTACCCTCCATATCTACAAACCCAGTGGCCACATGAGCAAAGTCAATTTTTAAATTATTATGAAAATACATATAGGCCACCTGTATATCCTGAAGAAAATTTTTTATCACCTCAATCTACTAGCCAATCTTCTCATCAACCTTATAATTATAATGAGAAAATAGACGAACTTGAAAAATTTCTTCTCGATAGCTTTCAAAACATGGAAAATAAACTTTCAGAATGCTGGCCACAAGAGGACTTTTCAAGTTTTCCATCAGATCAAGTAGATTATCAACAACCTCCTCACTTAGATGACTTAGAGGAAGGATTAGATCAACAATTCCTTTCCGACCAACAATCATTTTCTAGGATGACAGATTATGAAGATCAAGTAATAGTAGCCATGGAGAGGAGAGGAGGAGAGGAATTTTATACTGACCAAATTGATAATTTTGTTGATCATTCAAATTTTCAAATTCAATCAGATCCAATACCATTGGAAAGTCCATATTTTGAAAATGACTTAGCATTCCCAAATGCTTTAGTAGCTGAATCCCTTAACAAACAAATGCTAAGTCAAAAGAAAGATAATTTAAAAATAGATGATGAATATATTGAAACATTATGTGGGGAGGAACCTAATGAATCAACTATCATTCCAGTTAATCATTTTGATTATCAAACTCAATCAGATCAATTACTATCAGAAAATCTATTGTCTGAAAATTTGGTAATAATTACAACATTATGTAGGGATGGTTTCGCAGATTATAGACTTAATGAGAATTCCTCTCTTCATAATCAAGAAAATATTATAGAAAATAATGAAAAATTGATTAATGATAATTGTGAAGGAGATAAAAATCAAGAAAATATTGAGGAGATTGATAATGGTTATATTAGGTTTCAAATGAATGATATAGATCATAACCAAATTAATGATGAGGTGAGAAATGGAGAGTCTATTGAGGATAAGTTGGGGGGAGGTGAAAATGAAATTATTAATGAAAATTTTGAGAAGTGCATACCTGTTATTTCAAGTATTTTGAAAGATGAGCTCATTAGCATAGATGAATTAATGAAAAAGGAAGAGATGATTCAAATGTTTAAACAGGTTGAAGTTAAAATTTCTCTCTTTGATGTCATTCAGTATATTCCAAATTATAAACAATTTCTCAAAGAGCGTTGTATTCAAATGGAATCCTGTTTAACCCAAAATAAAATCATGCTCCCATCAAGTAACAATTCAATAAATAATTCAGATCAAATTGAAGAATGCTACATATTAAACATCATTGATGACTCATTAATCTTCACAACACTTGAGCATGAATATATGAAAATAGTAAATAACCTACATAGTGTTAAAAATTTTTACAGAGCAGGAATTGGATAACATTAATCATTACGTCTGGCTAAAGACGTAAAACTTAGCGCTGGTTGGGAGGCAACCCAACATGTATATCTCTTTTCCGCTAGTTTATTTTTCTTTGTTTAGGTAAAAGCTGCAGCAATTTTATCAGATCATTATACCCCAGGTTGTCTCTTTCCCTGCTATCTTATTTTCATGAATTTATATATTTTGTGCATGTTTATTAAAGATAGCAATATTTAAGTTGGGGGGTCTGATTTGTTTAACTGGATAAAAAAAAAATTATATATTTCTTAAAAAAAAAAAAAAATTAATATATATATATATATAGAAAATATCCAAAAAAATATATAAAAAAATATAAAAAAATATAAATAGAGATAAATCAAAGTACACTTGTTATGCTTGATATTAAGTGAAGAAGTAAACTGTATTTAGCTATATTTGTAAAAATATTTTCATGATGTGTTCAAAATATTATTAGCATTGATTGCACTTACACGTCAATGAACCTTGTGGGTACCATGATAATATAGTTTTTTTTTTTCTCTCTCATCCAAGCAAGTAATCTTTAATATCATTATAATTGATAGCTGTTAGTTATAAAAAAAAAAAAAAAATTTTATCCCCAGATACCCTGAAATATGGTGAGGGGAGAATATAAAAAAAAAAATAAAAATGTAAAACCCCAGATATCCTGAAATATGGTGAGGGGAAGAAAAAAAAAATGCTGAAAATAAAATAAATAAATAAAAAAAAAATCCCTAGATATCCTGAAATATGGTGAGGGGAAGAAAAAAAATTGTTAAAAAAAAAAAAAAAAAAAAAATTACTGTCACTATCATAATTTTGATATGACTGTTGCTTAGCTTGGATAAGCTGAAAATAATTTATCTAATGCCCATTTGTTCATTAGTACACATACACACGTGCTATAATTTTGTATATGCACCAGGAAATATTTTTACTCATGTTCACTAAAGAAAATTTTCTTCTAAAGCTTACTATCATTATTAGCCGTGCACTTAGATTTTTGTTAAAAAAAAAAAAAAAGAAAAAAAAAAAAGAAAAAAAAAAAAATTTATTATTAAACTATTTCCATTGCTAAGGGACTAGCAATGTTTAAGTTGGGGGGTGTGATAAGTCTAAAAATTTTCACTTAATTCTATATTAAATTCACACCGTTAAGTATTAAAACGTTAATTAAATGCATGTTTTAAGTGGAATTTCATGAAAATCATATTTTTAATAGAATATTTGATTTTGCTATAAAAATGGGTCATTTTGCAACATTCTTAAAAATATAAAATTATGTCTTAATCCCCGAGAAGATTTTAATGTTGAAAGATGTATTAGCTTATTAATATAATTTGGGCAAATTTATAAAATCATTTAATTGGAAAAATCATAAATATATAGGTATAATTTAAACAAAGTAAAATATTATATTAAACTAAGATGATACGTGTCATTATGGAAATTATTTTTAATAATAAATTATTAAAATTATACTTAAACTCGCTGCATGAGCACACGCGAGTGAGCACCACCGGAGCACCAGAATACGGTGCTCCATCTTCCCCAAAACGCCCAATCCAAAACAGTCGCCCAGACATCCAAATCACGGCAGCAAAATAGATACCGCCCTTAGCAGCAACCAATTCCATCTCCCCCTTTTAATTTCAGCAATTCCGGCCAGCCACGAAATCAGCGGCAGCCCCATTTCAGCCCTCTTCTTCTCCAACGATCCATTGCAGCGATCCTCCAAAACGGCAGCTCCATGATTTTCCCCAAATTCACCGCAACCCCTCCAACTACGGCGATGGCAGAAAACCTGCCTCTGCATCTCTGATCTTCGGCCAAATCAGATCAAAGCACAGCAGCACCAAACTCTTTTGCAGTTTCGGCAATCCGCAAACTGCGATTTCGCCATCACCGACAAGCAATCTATCTTCCTCAAAGCAGCAGAACCAGCAATCCACCTCTCCACCGAATCGCACAAACCTATGACGCAGCAACTCCATCGTCTTCTCCAACCAGAAAATCCGGCCAGCACCGATCGTGTTTGCAGCCAGCCCTCTTCTCCAGTCACGGCAAACCAGCAAGCCTCCATTACAGCAGACCGCCATCAACAATCCCGGCAGCTATGCCATTAATCGGCATCAACGCTTAAACCGAACGTATCCATGCTTCCAACCATTTTAGCACCTACCGTAACTCAGCTTCCGGTTCAGCCATTTTGCGATTGACGAAAATAGAGAACATCCTTTGGTTTGCCTTGAAAATGAATGGTTGAATCTCGCAGAAGTGAAGTCTCATCAGGAATGGAAGATGCGGGCCGTGAGCTCGTTGGCATCTTTGGTAGTTCGAAATTCTTGATTGCCGCAGATAATGCAGACCAAACTAAAGTCACTAGAAGACGGACTATTGGCGAGGGTTGCGGCGGAAGAAGAATGGAGAAGCAACGAATGCTGGCTACAGTGCCGTTCAAGCGATGAATCCCACATCGATTCTTTTGAGAGAAAGAGGGCTGCCCAAACCTTATAAAAGGAGGGTCCCTCTTGCCTTGAAACACACACCCCATACCCCACTTCTCCCATTGGGTGGGACCCATTTGGTGGGACCCCGTAGCAAGTGGGTGGGACCCATTTTGTGGGACCCGTAAAAGGAGGTGGGGCCAAGCAATAAAGTTTTCTATTACGTGGAGATTTTGCTCTCCATATTCGGGTGATGTAAATTTTATTTTATTATGCTTTGTAGTGTCTTGTAGTTATTGCTTTTTAATTTGTAGTTTTAATTTTTAGATTAGATTTACGGCTTTATTTTCTGCTTTGTAATTTTTAGATTAAATTTAATGTAATTCTCTTTTCTGTTTTAGTAGTTGAATTTAATTGCTTTTATTGCTTTCTTAGAATAGTTTTAATTGAGTGTTAATTAGTTAATTTCTTTTAGCTACTTGTTCCCCTTTCTTTTCTCTTCTCTCTCTCTAATCTCTCTCTCTCTCTCTCTCTTCTCTCTCCTCTCTTATTCTTCTAATTTCTTTCCTCTCTCTCTCTAATTTCTCCTCACTTCTCTTTCATTTCTTTTTCTAGCTTCTTTCTTTCTCTTCTCTATACCCTCTTTCACTACTCTCTTTTAATTTTTGCTTAAAATAATTCAAAATATATAGCCTCTCTGTGGATTCGACCCGACTCACCGTTATTCTACACTATCGCTCGTATAGTGGTAGCTTTAATGTGTTTCGGTTAATTTTAATTAAACTGGTGATCACAGTGCTCTTAACGACAAGCACTTGGTTTGCATCAACTACTACATGGCTTCCCACTCCTAGACTCCCAGGAGCTTGTAATTTTTGCAACAAGATGGGATACAAGGTATTGATAACTCGTAGAACTACGAGTTATCATAGCCCATTTCAGACTTTATTTATACGTTAGTCCGAGAGATTAGGCTTAGTTTGCATTCATTTAGCTTAATTTCCACTCACTTTGCATTTTAGGAGCATTATTTAGTTTTTGTGCATTTTCAGCACTAATCAAACATTTTTAGTCCATTTACTTAGTTTTTCCATCTTTTGCAAGAAGGACGGGCAATATGAAGGCATGCGGGCAAGTGGAATGCAGAACGAAACCAAGTCACGAGGCATGTGGATGGCGCCTAGGCGCCACCCTACGTGCTCTTGCCAGAACCTTAGCACAACCCAACAAACAAATAGCTTCCAGGGAATTGGCGCCTAGGCGCCAGGCATGATCACACAGGTGTGTCCAGGAGAAACTCCAAGTTATGAAACTCAAGGGAGTTGGTGCCTAGGTGCCAATGCATGAATTCCTAGGGTTTGCAGAAAAGTTCCAAGTTGCCTAGCACATAGAGAGTTGGCGCCTAGGCGCCAGCCAGGGGCGCTTAGGCGCCAATACGCATCCATATGCGTAAATTTCAGTGCGTGTGCTGCGCAATGTCAATATATAAATAGATCCTAGGGGTTTGCGCGCGAGGAGAGAGGAGAGAGAGCCCAGAAACGGAATTCCACATATGAGAAAGACAAAATTGCGATTAAAAGCACAGATTGAAGGGAAGATTCAACTTTGCTGGTGGAAGCCGCCGGAAAACCAATTTTCTCTTATTCTTTCTATTTTTCTTTCTCTACTTTCATGGATACTTTTAATATGGATGTAATGGATTTCATGATCATGTCTTTGAACTAAACCTCTATTAAATGGATAGTTAGGATGAATTGAACTCTAATCTATATTGTCTTCGTTCTTTGAAATTCAAGAATGAACATTTGATTTTATATATGATTGTGTATGATTTACCTTTGCATGAGTGGTTTTAATGCTTTTTACAAGATTAGCTACCTTGTAAGATGATTTCCTTGCTTGATTTGTCCTTGGAAGAGGAAAATCTCTGCTAGATCCATGTGCAGGGCATAGGTTTCCTCTTAGTTAAGAGGAGTTGTTTAACGGATAGAAATATACAGTTAAACCCTATGTAGTCATTAAACAGGTTATGAATTTATCAATTTCACTTTGTTTAATGGCATGGGAACATAGCAATTAAATAAGGTGTAATTAGCTTTATATAGTGTTGGAAGACATATATAAAGATTATTGAACTTGGACTAGTAAATCCATACACAATCCAATAAAAAAGAACCAATGTGATATAGTTTAGATTCAAGGATTCCGAGCTATTCATCTGTCATCCCTGATTGTTAAACCCATTTCTAGTATTCCAGCGATTCTGTGGACTCTACTATGATTTCTTGTTGCGTTTGTTAGCTTTAGTTTTAAATTCAAACTCAGAATTCTCTACCCATCGAAAGCAGTTAAATTGATTATTAATTTCGGTTAAACAATTCCTCGTGGGAATGACACTCTACTCACTCTTTATTACTTGACACGGCATGTATACTTGCGTAAATAGCGAGCATTTTAATTGACATATACGCAGCTCATCAAGTTTTCAGCGCCGTTGCCGGGGATTTGTTTAGCTAATTATTGTTAGTTTTATCACTTTCTTATATAATTTTGTAGAATAGTTTATTTTCATAATTTCTTTTAGTTTAGAATTTTTTTCTGCTAGTTCAATTAAATTGGTTTTTGCAGATTAATCTCATATTGCATGCGCCGAGGCAGAGCTGGAAAGGAGATTGTTATTCCTTTTGATCTGGAACTCGAATGAACTTATTCGAGAAGGCGTCGTAAAAGCAGGGAAGCTAGGAACCAACAGCATAATATGAAACGCATCGAGAACCAGGACGAGAACATTCACGCAAACCAACAGGGGAACCAAAGGATGGAGGTTCCAATTCATCCACCTTAAGATGATTTGGACCAACCCATTTGGGATCTCATTGCACTGGGCCAGAATGCAGTCCAGACTATCAATTCTCCTCCTATCGACACCAACAACTTTGAGATCAAACCGGTGATTTTCCAGATGCTCTAGTCCATTGGGCAGTTTGGAGGGTTAGCATCTGAAGACCCACACCGCCATCTGCAAAATTTCCTGCAGATTATGAACACGTTCAAGCAGAACGGAGTCTCCGACGAGGCAATGCGGCTTCAGACTTTTCCATTTTCTCTGCGGGATAAAGCTTTAGAGTGACAAACTCTTTACCCTCGATCGAACTCTTTTCCCGCATTTGCCGAAGGCCAATCTTTTACTAGGCCACAATTGTTTGATGAGAATAATTTCGGCTATTGGAAGCTACATATGAAACAACTCATCATGGCTACAGATATGGACTCTTGGATTGCAATCCAAGACGGTGTAACCTTGCCTATTGATGAAAGAGCTTCCAAATGGACTGATGAGGAAGTAAAAACTGTTAAGAGCAACGCTAAAGCTATGAACTCACTGTTTTGTGCTTTTACCGCTTCCGAATATGATAGAGTATCCTCTTGTTTAACTACAAAAGAAATATGGGATACATTAACATTTATCTATGAAGGAACTTCTCAAGTCCAAGGGACAAGGAGAAATATTTTGATTGGAGAGTTGGAAAGCTTTAAAATGTTAGAAACAGAAAATATTTCTGAAATGTTTGCTAGATTCTCTAAAATTACTAATGCTTTGAAAGGTCTTGGAAAAGAAATCTCCGAATCTGAACAGGTCATGAAGATCCTAAGAGCTCTACCGGAATCGTGGACTCCAAAGATTACTGCAATAGAAGAAGCAAAGGACATGAACACATTGAAGCTAGAAGACCTTATTAGCTCATTATGTCACATGAGCTAATCAAGAAAAGAAATGAAGATCACCACAAAGGAAAGAGAGCAATTGCACTAAAAGTCACCCATAACTCGGATGAGTCCACCTCCTCATCTCACAACGATGATGAAGATATTGCTCTACTTACACGCAAATTTCGAAAGTTTATGAGAAAAGAAAAGAACTTCAAAGATTTCAAAGAGCGACCATGAAAAGAGAAGAAGAAGGAGACTACAAAGTGTTACAGATGCGGCAGTATGGGACATATGCAAGCTCAATGTCCTACACCGGAAGAAAGATCAAAGGATCATCAAGAAAGGAAGGAAAGATATGAAAGCCGAAAATTCCAAAGGCCTAAGGGAAGAGGAATGTACGTGAATGAAGAAACTTCATCAACAAGTAGTCCTCAACCGATGATTTTGAAGCAGCAAATTGTGCAAGAATTTACTGCATGGCTCGGATTGAACATGAAGAAGCTTTAAACATAACGGAAGTTTTGGAAGAGCAAACCACCTCAACAAAATGCACAAGTAATGAAAAGGTAACTTCCAAATTTTGTCATTCTCAATCTACTTATTCTTCTATTCAAGAATGTCTCAAATGTGCTGAATTAGAGGAATTACAACATGCATATGATTCATTATATGAGGAAATTAAAAAACTAGGAAACAAGTTATCTTTTAAAAGACAACAATGCAATTCCATCATTGTTGTAAATGGAAACTAGCTGAAAGGACAACAAAACTGAAAGCAGAAAATGAACTACTATTAAAAGAAGTGGAAAAATTGAAAATGGAGAATGAATCCTTAAATGAATCATTAACAAAGTTCTCTAATCCAGGAGAAAGTGTGAAGATGTTTCTGAACATGACCTCTCAAAACAATAAAAGAGGTATTGGATACTCCACATTTGAGCAAGGAGAAAGTAGCAAATTAAGTGTGCCAAAACTTGGGAAAAATCAAGCTAAAACTGCACCTATTTACAAACCCAAAGGGAAACATATTATTTGGACTAAAAGGCCAATTTTTGAACCACTACATATTTGGAGGCCTACTCCTAGATTACCAATGGCTTGCAACTTTTGCAATAAGATGGGTCACAAAATTTATAAATATAACTTTAAGAAACTATATGACCATGGTGCAAAATTAGTTTGGGTTCCAAGAAACACAAGATTTAGATTTTCAAGAATAGAACAACAAAGATTAAATCAGTTTACTAACCGAAATGGACCCATAAAATGGGTACCAAAGAGATAAGATTTATTTGCTTATTTTTCAGGCATGTTTCATGGCAAAGGCAAGCAACGTTTGATTCATGGATAATAGTTGCTCAAGGCATATGACTAGAGAAAGAAGTTTATTTCACAAACTCAAGCCTTCCAACGATGGAACTGTTGCCTTTGGAAACAACGAGAAAGGTAAAATTAAAGGTAAAGGAAACATTTATAGTATTTCAAATGAATGTATGAAAGATGTATTATTTGTTGAAGGACTCAAGCACAATTTAATGAGTATTAGTCAATTATGTGACAAAGGATACAAGGTTGTGTTTGAATCATCTATATGCAATGTATTTGATGGAGAACATATCATGTTTAGTGGAAAAAGACATGGAAATGTATATTTGGTTTCACTTGATGAACTAGATGGTCAATGTCTAATGGTCATTGACAATGATCCATGGGTTTGGCATAAGAGGCTTGGGCATATAAACATGACAAATATAAAGACCCTATAAAAAAAAATTTGGTAGAAGGATTGCCAAAATTGAAATATGACAAAGATAAAATTTACAAGGCATGTCAATTGTCACAACAACCTAAAATGCCCTTCTCTAGCAAAAAGGAGATTTCCACCACTAGGCCACTTGAATTGCTACACATGGATCTATATGGGCCATCCGACATTTTAACCATTTGTGGAAAGAAGTATGTGTTTGTAATAGTTGATGACTTTTCAAGATTCACATGGGTAATTCTCTTAGTTAGCAAAGATAAAGCCTTCTCTATGTTTGCAACTTTTGTAAACTTGGTGCAAAATGAAAAATAAAGTACTATTATGACCATTAGAAGTGATCATGGTGGTGAGTTTGAAAATAAACGATTCATAGAATTATGTAATCAAAAAGGAATTCACCACACATTTTCCGCACCAAGAACTCCACAACAAAATGGAGTGGTTGAAAGGAAAAATAGAACCATACAAGAGATGGCTAGAACAATGCTAAATGAGAGTAAATTATCCAAGAAATTTTGGGGTGAAGCTGTAAGTACAGTTTGTCATGTGTTGAATCGAGTTACCATTAGAACAATCTTGAAAAAGACCCCATATGAGCTATGGAAAGGTAGAAAATCAAATATTTCATATTTTCATGCCTTTGGTTGCGCATGTTATGTTTTGAACAATGAAAAAACCAACTTGGAAAAACTGGATGCTAAGAGTGATGAGGCAATATTCCTTGGTTACTCATCAAATTGCAAAGCATATAGAGTCTTCAATAAAAGGAACCAAGTTGTATAAGAGTCAATACATGTTGTTTTTGATGAATTTAATCCATGCTCCAAAAGAAAAGATGATTTAAGTGATGCAGATGATGTCACAAGTAATCTTGAAAAACTGCATGTGGAAAAGCAAGAAGAATCCACGGAGGAAAAGGTAAGTGAAGGTAATAATTCCTATAAACCTCCAACTTATTTAAAGTTCAAAAATGCCCATCCAATTGAGGAAGTTATAGGGAATGTCTATGAAGGTGTAAAGACTAGAAGGTCAAAACAAAATATTTGTGGACAATACGCCTTTGTATCCAAAATTGAACCATCCACTATTGACCAAGCTCTTGATGATGAAAACTGGATCATAGCAATGCAAGAGGAATTAAATCAATTTGAAAGAAACCAAGTTTGGCATCTTGTTCCAAGACCAAAAGATTGTATTGTCATTGGCACAAAATGAGTCTTTAGGAACAAATTAGATGAAAGTGGACTTGTGGTGAGAAACAAAGCTAGACTTGTGGCAAAAGGATACTCACAAGAAGAAGGAATAGACTTTGAGGAATCCTATGCTCCGGTTGCTAGATTAGAAGTCATTCGCATCTTACTAGCTTTTTCATCTCACATGAACTTCAAGTTGTTTGAAATGGATGTTAAAAATGCATTTTTGTGGCGCACGAAACCGAGACGTCACTTCCTTACCTCAAGACCTTATCGATTGGTAAATGTGAATCAGGTTTGTTACCCTGATTACGCGGCGATTCTTAATTGGATCTCGTCCAAATTTTTTTTCGATTTCTTCATCAATCATTTCTTTACAATCAACATCATACATCATACAAGCGGCGATACACTTGTAATAAAATTTCATATTCTATTTCATAACATCTCATCAAGATTTTCTATAATGACATTTACGTTTCATACATACATCCATACAAGCGTTGGACCACATAGAACTTATAATTCTACATAAGTTCACATTCACATCAACATACCTTAGAGCTTTAATTCATGCTATCCCATTTCTTACAGCCCACTTGGCTACCATCACATACCTTTCTTCTCCTGCTTAGGTTCGCAACCTCTTGAGTTTCCTGGTACCTATCTAAGGTTTGGGAAAACAAAATGTGAGTGACAACTCAGTAAACAAGCATTTTCTTATTAGGGCAAGACTTCCTTGAAAACCTTTTTCATAAATATCTTGAACACCTTTTTCATGAGGACATTTATATGTCTAGAAATATTATCATGAAATCCTTTGTTTATGAGGACAATTCTATGTCCTTGAACATTATCATAAAACATTTATTCTTAAAATCATTTACAAGCCACATCTAGGCTTGTTAAGGCAAAACATTTATGTTTTACCCTTCTTAATTAATTTCCTTTGATCTTAGATGAACATTTCTAACATTCAAAGACCTTTACATAAAACCATCTTTTGCCAATGGACGTTTTACGTCCAAAACATTTTTCTCATAAATCCTTTGGCAAGGGAGGACATTCTCATGTCCTAAAACCTTATTTACATAAGCCTTTCTCGGCAAAGGACATTTTTGTGTCCAAAAATATTTTTCATCATAAAATCCTTTAGCCAAGAGACATTTAATGTCTCAAAACATTTTTTTCACATAGCTTCCTTTGGCAATTGACATTCATATGTCCTAAAACACCTTTTATTAAAACACTTTGGCATTGGACATTCTCATGTCTAACCATTTTTTCCACATAAACCTTTTGGAAATGGACATTCTTATATCCAAAATATTTTCCAACATAAACCCTTTTTCATAATCCCCATCTTGGGGCTTATTTATAGCAAACAAGTCATAAATCCTTTTCATGAAAACTTTTTCATAGAAACTATTTCTTTTTATTCTTAATATTTGCACATTTTGTGTAAAATACCCTACTTTTAGGGTAACTTATGCATAATGGCTCATAAAAATCCAATTTAGGATAAATTTTTGTATAAATGCTTTTATATCCCAATCTTTGGGCTTTTGGAAAGTAAAACGTATGCAAACGAATTTCTCTCCATCTAGTAGTGACACTTAGCAAGTGATCATGCTATCTTTTGGAAGAGAATCTTTAACAGCACGCTAGCCAGGCGGCTGTTTATTTATCCTTCTCTCATTTCAGGGAGGGCGCCGCTGACACTCCTGTCATCCCTTAGCGACTTGGCCTTATGTAGAGTGGGCCCCGGTCATCCCAACCGTGCTCTACAACCTGCCTGTTTCTTGTACTGGTGCACTGTACATTATTATGACGGATTGGTTTAAAGAACCACAGACCACAACCTATGTCCTTTTAAACTGGGATCACAGACCTCTGTCTGCATCCATAACACATAAAAAATCTTAGACCTAAGTCTATGTCTTTAAAATTTATTTTAAAAAACACATCACAGACCGCAGTCCGTGTTAACTTGTAAGCGTGCGCACCCACTTTAACAAGTTGTTATTTGAAATCAATTTTTAGGATGACCATCCTTAAATTTTTTTAGAAATATTTTGAGTAAAATATTTTGATAAACATTTGAAATGTTTGAAAAATAATACATCTTAAAATCAAAGAATTTCAAAACCTTTGAAGTTTCAAAATCAAACCATTTTATGAAATCAACATAGGAGGTTGGTCATCCTTAAATTCCATTTAATAGCACTAGTATAAATATTTTTCAAAACACTTTCAACATAGATTTCCTTATCTAAATGAAATCAAAAGATTTTGAATATCATTTCAAAACATATGAACTATGTTCAAATCATCATTTATTATTTAATTATCGAGATCTAGCAAAACAAATCTTTTTCATAAATCAAATCCCTTTTTTATAACATGATTATTTATCATTAATCATCATAAGAGCAATTCAAAACATATTTACAATTGTTTCTTTGTGAAAAAGGGGAAAATTCCTTTTTTCTTATAAAATACTTTTGAAACAATATCATAAAGAACTTGCTTGCTTAAGAGAAAATTCTTAAAAACTATCGACATAAAACGTGAAATCTTTTGAAAATATTATCATGAAGAACTTGCTTACTTATAAGAAAATTTCTCAATCCATTAACATAAAGCATTGTCAATCTATGGCAAAACTTGTGATGAATTCTTTATCTTAAAATCATTGTTTGCTTCCCATGAAGCAATCCTTGAGGCTTTTCCTTAAAGTCATCATTTTTCAAAACTTATGGCTTTGCATTAAAGCCATCATTTTCAAAATTTGTGTTTGCCCATTCGTCAAAACATAATCATAAAAGCATTGACATAATCATCATTTCAACATATAGAGAAAAATCCATAATTTGGAAAGTTCGCTTGCTTACCTGAGATCGCTATAATCCTTTTCTTCTATTCTTCTCCTTGCCTTTGCTTAGATAAATGAAAATAACATTTCATTTATTTGCATCATCTTAAAATACTTATATTACTTAGGTTTTCCAACCTATATAAATCCATTTGGACTTATATTACACTAACTTAGCCCACTTGTCCACTTGTCTTCCAAGTCGGGTGTTCATACGTATCATAACATATACATCACATTATTCATTTTTAATACCCTTATGTAGGGTAAACTTACATACATGTAATAATATTTTATTAAATCATTATTTGGAGGTTCGTTACTTCCATTTATCATTTTTAACATATTTTTAATTTTTCACACATCGTTGCTCATTTTAAGCACCGGTTGTTGCTTTAAGCCTCACTAATTAATCCCAAAGTTTGAGATTAACATCATGTAATTCTAAACAGAAATATATTCACAAAATTTATCATATTTTTATTCATTTTTACACAAAATCACATTACATAAATTATTTATCACCTATGCACGTTTATCCTTTCACAAATGCCCATTTGACAACACATATATGAGGCATTTCATAAAATTTTCCAAGTCAGAAATATAATCCATATTTCAGCATGATATCATCCATTAATTATCACTTTATTTAGGGTATTTTCATGGGATTTAAATCCATTAATCATAAGTTTCCAAAACAGCAACTTTGGAACCCATTTTTCATCTGTTTAACATGTCATTTGACACATAACCTCAGGCAGTTATATAATTCCGAATTTTCAGCCATTAATCCAACTTTTCCTAAAACAAATTTATATATTAACATATATAACAATTCAGATCATTTCTACATAGGTTTCATATTTATTTTTGATTTTTTCTCAAACTATCCACATATGCTGAAATCAGGCGTACTGAAATCTCTAAATCTTGAATTAATATCAAATCAAGTATTTTTAATCTAAAATTTCTAACATACCTCAATAAATACATGAATTAAAGTTCATAAATATTTAATCACGAAATATTAACGTTATATATTTATTTTGGCATTTTTACTATGCTGGAAAGTGTTGTGAGTTTAGGGTCAGCCCTAATCACGTGAATTATGGGGTATATTTATACCCATCAAAACCTAAGTTTTTTTATTGTGATCCTAAATATTTCTTATACATCCTGTAAAATTTTCAGCCCTAAATTGCTTGTATAAAAATTATTAAAAATAATTTTCTACGGCTAATCCTGTCACCCGTTTTACCCTGTTTGGGTTAATCTTCTCGGATTTTTAATTTCAAACCTGTTCATCCTTTTAAGCTGAAAATTTGGTCATTTCTTAATAACCCCATAATGATTCGTCCCAAAACTTTATAATAAAAATCCTTCATTTACTATTTCTTTCATATTTTGCCTTATAACATCACATAACTTCCAGATTTGAAGTATAAAATCAAAATTAACATATACATACTTGATTAATTGATAATCCCTCCTTTGAGCACTTGAAATACCCTTCTTTTATTCATGTTTTCTTCCCTTAGATCGTTCCAGCCACTGCACCTTTCATTTTTAATTTTTTTTTCTCCCAAATAGAAATCTGGAACGTCCACACTGCCTGCTTATATAGGCATTTATTTTTCAATTTTTCCTTTACAATTTCGACCCAAAATTGAGGGTAAATTTTTTAAAATTTATCCTATAGTTTACACAAAAACTTTCAGCCACATATTTAATCATTTAATATTTTTTTTCGGATTTTTTTCCATAGCCCTATCCAGCTTTTAAATAAAGCTGTCCACTTGGGTGGGGTCCACTTACAACAACTTTTTGCCATTTTTTCCACCGAATTTTCACTTTAATTAATGGTTATTTAATCACCCTAGGTATCTATCTTAATTAGGGGTCAATTTAGCTATTTAAAAAATTATTAAAAGTTCCAAAAGTTGCTTGACCGTGCACCTCTCTCCCATGCTCCATTGCTGTCCATATGGTGGGGTCCACTTATCATGGACTTTTTGGCATTTTCTTGGCATAAAAATCAGCCCAAAGCTCATCCACATATCCCCCTAGCTTCCTAGATCATTTAAATACACATTTTTTTATTTTTAGAAATTTTAAAAAATCAAGTATATGGCCCCTTGATTGTCCACATGTATGGCCACCTTTTCAAGCTCCTTTGAGCTAATCCATTAACCTTTAAATCATGTCATTAATCACTGGATTTTATTATAATTAGCTTAATCCAATATTTTCATTGCATTAGTCTCATAATTTTAGCCGTTCATTTCAAATTTCATCTCAATCCGACTTTTCTAGCTAAAGTTATGACCATTTGAATTTTTGAACGGAGATGATTAATTTTCACCCTAATTTCATCCTTATTTTCATAATCCATCATTACCATAAGATTAAGCACAAAATTATGTTCTTACCTTTCAATTTTCATCTTAATCCGCCTTTCCAGCGTCGAGTTACGCATTTTCTAGCATTTGCTACCTTAACTCCATAATTAGCATCATAATCTCCATTAATTAAACCATAAGATGTGAGGTAATTATCCTCAATATATCAACATTCCTTAATCCTTATTAAGCCTCTTTAATCCCCTTGACCCATATCGGCTTATATTCATCATTCATAACCATTTTCCCTAATTGCAATAAATCATCAATATTGCAAAGAAAATCATTCATAATTAATATAAATCATACATGATCCATTTATATGTGCCAAATGCATATATGTAAGCCTTACTTGGGTCCGAGTATCACGATTTTTGAATGGGTATATAAATGAAGAGGTGTATGTTGAACAACCACCTGGATTTGGGAGAAAGATCAATCTAAATTTGTATACAAATTAACCAAGGCATTATATGGATTAAAACAAGCTCCAAGGGCTTGGTATGAAAGATTAAGAAAATTTTTGATTGATCATGACTTTCGAAAGGGAAAGGTAGACACTACTTTGTTGATCAAGTATAAAGAAAGGGACATTTTGATTATTCAAATTTATATAGACGACATTATTTTTGGTGCTACTAATGAGATTCTTTGTCAAGAATTTTCTGAGCTTATGCAGAAAGAATTTGAAATGAGTATGATGAGAGAGCTAAACTTCTTCCTTGGACTACAAATTAAGCAACTAAGTGAAGGGATCTTCATAAACCAGTCCAAGTATATCAAAGAAATGTTGAAGAAATTTGGCATGGAAAACAGAAAAGGGGCAAACACACCTATGAGCTCAACCATTAAAATTGACAAAGACGAGAAAGGCAAACCAGTTGATTTAAAATTATATAAAAGCATGATAGACTCTTTATTATATTTAACTGCTTCTAGACCCGATATACTATTTAGTGTTTGCATGTGCTCTAGATTTCAATCTTGTCTAAAAGAATCACACTTGGTAGCTGTAAAAAGAATTTTCAAATATTTAGTAGATACTATCAACATAGGACTTTGGTATCCAAAGGGCTCTAATTTTGATCTAATCGGCTACTCGGATGCGGATTTTGCCGGTTACAAGGTAGATAGAAAAAGCACTAGTGGAACATGTCAGTTTCTTGGGAACATGTTGGTTTCATGGTTTTCAAGAAAACAAACTAGTGTTGCTCTATCCACCGTGGAAGCCGAATATATTGCCGCCGGGAGCTATTGTGCCCAATTGCTTTGGATGAAACAACAACTTCGGGATTATGGCATGAATTTTAAAGATAAACCTATCAAATGTGATAATAATAGTGCCATATGTTTAACTAAAAATCCAGTATTGCATTCTAGGACCAAGCACATAGACCTTAGACATCATTTTATCAGAGAACATGTAGAAAATCATGATATATGTTTGGAATATGTAAGAACAGAAGATCAAATTGCAGATATATTCACCAAACCTCTAGCAAAAGAACCATTTTATAAAATTAGAAATGATATGGGAATGCTTGAATTAACTTAGAAAAGCACAATCTGAGGGGGAGCACAGGTTCAGGGGGAGCAGCCCCGCCATTCTCAAAGGATTAACCCGCTCCATCTCTATTTTTTGATCAATTGACAAGAAGGGGGAGAAGAGATCCGGATTTGAGTCTCGGTCTTAAATGTTTGTTTGAATGATGTTTGTATGAATGATTTTAACTTGTGATGTATTGGAAGTGAAATATGTATGTTAAACTCATATTTTTAACTTGTGATTTATTGGAAATGAAAATGTTAAATTTCAAAATGCACAAATAGTATGTTTTAAAGACATTGAAAGGTATACACTCAAATCGGTTTTGTCAATCATCAAAAAAGAGGAGATTGTTGGAAACATGTGGAAAATAAGCCAAGTCTATGTTTTGATGATTAACAAATCAATTTGAGTAAGTTTTGGTCACTAACATGTTTATGGAAATGATTAAAGGTTATAAAAATGAAGAAAATGAAGCATGGCAGGTCAAGTCGATTTCCAAGTCGACTCAGGCATTGACTTAGGCCAAGTCGATCCCCAAGTCGACTCCAGCAGCGACTTCAAAACGTCATTTTCCTTCCAGAGTTGAAATCGAGAATGAGAGTTGTCGAAGTCGCATCCCAAGTCGACTCCGCATGCGACTTGGGTGAAGTCGCAGACCAAGTCGACTCCAGCTTCGACTTCAGTGTGGAAATTGTCGAACGAGTTAACTCAATGATAGATTTGAGTGGAGAAGAAGGTCAAGTCGACTCAAACACTCAACATGGATCAAATGGAGATCAAATGAAGATCAAATGAAGACCAAAGCATGCAGGGTTGCATTAATCCATCATGTTGGATCATAAACACATACTCGAACATCTTCTATGCATTCCAAGATTCAAGACTCAAGACATGGAATCAAATGCTTTCAAGATAGAAGAATCATAAAGAGTCTTAAGTAATATAAAATGGTGGAAGAACAACCAAACATGAAGAAATTCAAGCAAGCAAGGCATTCCAAAGAACTTCAAGTTCAACTAGCAAGCTGAAGAAGTGAAGTCGCACCCAAAGTCGACTTCACCTGTGACTTGGGTCAAGTCGAGGACCAAGTCGACCCAGACTAGAACTTAAAGAAGTTGCGGACAGCCGAAGTCTCACCCGAAGTCGACTCCACCTGCGACTTGGGTCGCAACGGTTGGAAATTTTTTGAACGTTGGCACATTAAATGCGCGCCACCTACTTCCAAACATTCGGATTCCCTCAACAATTATGTAAGGCATTCAATATGAACGTGGAAGATAGCTGAGAATTCATTGATTGAGCATAACTCCCATCACTAAGAGCATTAAGTGATCAAGCCAATATATAGAAGAAGAACCTTGCTTTCAAACTGCTAAGAGCTGCTTGCTGAATCATTAAGCCTACGCTACAAGTTCTTCTCTGCGCCAAATTTGCCTCTACAAATCAGTAACGTATAGAAACTTTCTTTTACTTTTACTTGTTGTATTGAACTTGATTTAGTTTGAGTAATTAAGATCAAGTGTAAGCAAAGTAGTGTGTGATTGGAGTGGAACTCGTCACCTACTTGTGTTGTGAATTGTTGATGCCCCCTAGAGCTGGAATCTAGAAGAGAGCAGTGGCTCTAGTTGTATTTGTGAAATACATAGTGGAACCCAAATCACAAGAGGTGTGAGCTTGGAAGAGTGGAGTAGCGAAGGTTGCCCGAACCACTATAAAATCTTTCTTGTTAATTTTTATTTTTGCTCTCAGCACTATATTGCTTTCCATTTGATTCTTCATAAAGGGGACTAAATTAATCCAGGGTAAAATTTCTGTTTAAGTTGAAAAATTTTAAATACCCAATTCACCCCTCCCCTCTTGGTAATTATCATTAACTCGTGACTAACATAGATTATGTGGCAACCAAAGGGACGTCTAAGGGCAAGTTGGGCATGAAAATTGGATTTTTAAAAATCCTAAAATGCATATCTAAATTGCCTAACACCTAGGTGAAGTAAATGGGCACATAAATATGTGGAATTTCATAGAAAAAATCATTAAAGAGGAAGCTTCATGGATGTTGCAAATATTGGACAACAAGGTTGCTCTTAAATGAGCTTGATTTGATGATTTTTGATAAATGGAAAATGCATATTTTACTTCGTATGAGTTAGCCAACACATCAAGGGATAAGAGGGAAATAAATTACCTCATAAGATGTGGTAAAAGTGGGCCCCACAAGGTGGAAAAAATTATAAAAAGGAGGATGTGTACATGAACGTCCATTTTGGAGAGAGAGAATTCTCAAAGGGAGAAAATACTCCAAAGGGGCAGCAGCCTTGAGCACGACCAAGGGGGAGGAAAAGGAAGAAAAAGAAGAAGAAAAAGGAGGAAAAGAAGGAAGGAAAGAGGAGAAATCAATTGTGGCGCCCCAAACCGAGATATCACTTCCTTACCTCAAGACCTTATTGATTGGCAAATGTGAATCAGGATTGTTGCCCTGATCACACGGCGGGTTTTTAATTGGATCTCGTACAATTTTTTTTCTATCTATCATCATTCATTTCTTTACATAACAATCATCATACAAGCAACAATACATTTGTAATAAATTTCATCATTTCATTCATAGCATCTATTCATATTATTCTACAATAGCATTTACATTCCTTACATGCATATATTCAATCATTGAATCATATAGAACTTATAATTCTAAATAAGTTCACATATACATTAACATACCTTAGGATTTTAATCCATGCTATTCATACATCATGGCTACCATCACATACCTTCCTTTATTGCTTAGGTTCGCAACCTCCTAAATTTCTCGACACATGTCTAAGGTTTGGGAAAACAAAACGTGAGTGACAACTTAGTAAGCAAGCATTATATGTTTTAGGGCAAGGCTTCCTTCAAAACTATTTTCTTAAACATCTTGAACACCTTTTTACTTAAGGACATTATATGTCCTGAAACATTGTCATAAAATCCTTTGTTCATAAGGACAATTCTATGTCCTAGAATATTTTCATAAACATCATTCTTAAAATCATTTACAAGCTACATCTAGGCTTGTTAAGGCAAAACATATGCGTTTTACCCTCTTTAATTTATTTCCTTTAGTGTTGTATGAACATTTATAACGTTCCAAGACATTTACATAAATCATCTTTTGCTAGTGGACGTTTTATGCCCAAAATATTTTTTTTCATAAACCTTTGGCAAAGAAGGACATTCTCATGGGATCTGATCTCCTGCATCCGGGAGAAGGCAGCGTTGCCTGCTCCCGGGTGCAAACACCTTTTTTTTAATTTTTTTAATTTTTTTTTAGAAATGTTAATATAGGTGTATTTAACATGTATATAAATTTTTACCATTTTTGGAGTATTTTAGATATTTATTTTTTATTTTTGAAAATCAGTGGCATTTTAAGTAATTTTAAATTACGAAAATGCCACTGATTTTCAAAAATTAAAAATAAATATCTAAAAATCTCCAAAAATGTTAAAAATTTATACACATGTTAAATACACTTGGGCTAATAATTTTATAAAAAATTTTTTTAAAAAAAAATTGGTGTATGCGCCCGGGAGCAGGCAACGCTGCCTACTCCCGGGTGCAGGAGATCAAATCCCCATTCTCATGTCCCAAAACATCATTCACATAAGCCTTTCTCGGCAAAGGACATTTCTATGTCCAAAAATATTTTTCATCTTAAATTCCTTTAGCCAAGAGACATTTGATGTTTCAAAACATTTTTGGCAGATCTTTCTTTAGCAATGGACATTCATATGTCCTAAAACACTTTTCCCTTTAAGCCTTTTGAAAATGGACATTCTTATGTCCAAAACAAAGTTTGACATAAATCCTTCTCATAATCCCCGTCTTAGGGCTTGTTTATAACAAATAAGACATATAAAATACATAATTCATTTTCATAAATGCATTTGCTTAAAAACATTTCCTTTCATTCCTGTTATTTATACTTTTGTGTAAAACATCTCATTTTTAGGGTAATCATTTCATAAAAATCCCTTTAGGATAACTTTCATAAAAATATACTTTCATGTCCCAATCTTTGGGATTTTCAAAAGAAAAACATAAGCAAATGCATTTCTCTCCATCCAGTAGTGATACTTAGCAAGTGATCACTCTACCTTTTGGAAGAGAATCCATACTTAACAGCACGCTATCCAAGCGGCTGTTCTTTCATCCTGCTCCCATCTCAGGGAGGGCATCGCTGGCCTCTTACCATCCCTTAGCGACTTGGCCGTATGTAGAGTGGGCCCCGGCCATCCCGACCGTGCTCTACAACCGACCTATTCCTTGTACTGGTGCTCCATACATCATCCTGATGGACCGCAGTCCATTTGGTTTAAAGAACCACAGACTGTAGCTCATGTCCTTTTAAAACGGGATCACAGATCGCAGCATGCATCCATACTTGCAAAACATCACAGACCGAAGTTTGTATCTTTAAAAATCATTTTTGAAAACGCATCACAGACCGCAGTCCGTGTCAACTTGTAAAGCGAGCGCACCCACTTTAAACAAGTTGTCATTTGAAATCTAGTTTTAGGATGACCTTCCTTAAATTCATTTAGAAATATTTTGAGTAAAATATTTTGATAAACATTTGAAATGTTTGAGAAACAATACATCTTAAAAACTCTTATAATAAAAGAATTTAAAACTTTTGGATTTCCAAAAGTAAACCATATATTCTCTAATATTTTCTTGGTTTCCATTTTAGGGCCTTTTGCTTGCAAAAGTTATGCAATTATACCATCCCCTTCTCCACAACCTAAAAATTAAGTTATTGTCCACATATCTATTATACTATTTTTACATAAAGGGGAATTGCATAGTCTTTTGCATGCCATTTAGCAACCTAAAATTAAACTATTTTATGAAATTACTTATTAGGTTGGTCATCCTTAAATCTCATTCAACAACATTCGTATAAACATTTTTGAAGACATTTTCATCATAGATTTTCTTATCTAAAGGAAATCAAAACTTTTTGAATATCATTTCAAAACGTATGGACTCTGTCGAAATCATCGTTTATATTTAATTATCATAACATAAAAAAAAGTCAATCTTTTTCCATGAATTAAATCACTTTTTCTTTTTCTTTCATAAACTTAGCTATTTATCATAAAACATCATAAGAGAATACCAAATCTTATCTGCTAAAAATTACTTTATGAAAAAAGAAAAAATACCTTTTTCTTATAAGATACTTTTGAAACAACATCATAAAGAACTTGCTTACTTAAAAGAAAATTCCTAAAACCATCGGCATAAATCAATAAAATCCTTTAAAACAATCGTCATGAAGAACTTGCTTACTCATAAGCAAATTTCTAAATTCCATTAACAGTTCCCAACCTTAGCAACACTTGTGATAAATTATTTATCTTAAAAACTGTCGCTTGCTTCCCATGAAGCAAACCTTAAGGCTTTTCATTAAAGTCATCCTGTTCCAAACTTATGACCTTTCATTAAAGCCCACATTTTCAAAACTTGTGCTTGCCCATTCGTTAAAACAAAATCATAAAAACATTGACATAATCATCATTTCAACGTATAGAAAAAAATCCATAATTTGAAAAGTTCGCTTGCTTACCTGAGATCGCCATAATCCCCTTCTTCCATTCTTTTCCTTTGCCTTTGCCTAAATAAATGAAATATTATTTCATTTATTCACATCAACCTCAAATACATAAATCCCTTAAGTTTTCCAACCTACATAAATTCATTTGGACTTAGCTTGACCTACTTGTCCTTCAAGTCGGGTATTCATACTTAGCACATAGCCTATACATATCAGTTATCCATTCATTCATTTTAATACCCTTATGTAGGGTAATCTTACATAAATATAATAATCATTCATTAAATCATTATTTGTAGGTTCATTACCTCCATTTATCATTTTTATCATAATTTTTATTTTCACACATCGGTGCTCATTTTAAGCATGTAGTTAACAACCTAGGCATCATATACTAATCTCAAAATTTGAGATTATTATTATTTACTTAAATAGCAACTTAATCCACGTTTTCTAATCATATCTTTATGCATTTTTGCATTTTAACCCTTCACATAATCCATTTATCATTTTCAACATCAAAACATAGAAATCGGATCTTATACATAACCCTAAGTTCCATCCTTTCTAAAACCCTCCTCTAATAGGTTAAATTCTCATAATCTGTGAAACTCCGACAATATACGCGTCATTTCGACATTGTAACCCTAGATTCTTTTGTAATTATTTTTATGATAAATGAAAATTCATGAATTACATTGATGGATATGTATATTGGAGATTGAAATAATGTAATTAGGAATTTAACCCCGTAAATAGTGCCCGTAAATAGTGAACGTGAATAGTAAATGGGGATTAAGACACGTGATTAAGAGTTAATCACTTGGATTAACTTAATCACAAAAAGACAAAATAGAGATTTAATCACTACAGGACGAAATAGCAATTCTTTTGGATATTTTAATCCAAATTTGGATTTTAGTGGAAAAATAGAAAAAAATTCATAAATTGCAATCCGGGCGTCGGAATTCAATGAAATTTTTTATGGATGGTTAAAAATTCATGATGGACATGATGAATAGGTTAAGATGTGATGAAAATCACAAATCAAGGGTCAAGATGACACGTCAAATGAAGATAAAAAAGTAACCCAACTTTACATTAATTAACTTTTGACTTTTTATTTAAAATAAATAATTAAAAAATTAAAAAATTAATTAAAAGGCAGCTTCTGCAGGGGCTGGAGCAGGCTAGGGTGGCTGGAGGTTTGACCAAGATCAATGGTCCATGATCAACCTCATCTTTAATCAACGGCTAAGATTTATTTAGCCTAAATTAATTAATTTTAAAAATAAAAAATAGATAAAAAATAGTGCTGCATAGTGTGGCTGGAGCAGGCATAGGGTGGGCAGCTCTTGGCTCAAAGAAATTTTCAAAATTAAAAAGAAATACCAATTTTTGATTAAATACCTCAAAGCTAGGGGGTAAATTCCAAATTCTTGAAAAATGCAACACTATAAATATGGCAGCAGGGTGAACGTACAAGTCCATCAAAACTCAGCTCCATTTGAGCCATTCTAAGTCCCCAAACCATCCCATACGTCCAAGGAAAGAAAGAAGTAAGTTAGAGAGAGAAAGTGTGAGAAAAAGAGGCGTATCTCCACGTCGGGTAAGTGATTTCTACCCCAAATTTCTTTTGGATGTTAAGTAGGGTAAAAACATGCTTAGATAATTTTTAAGCATGAGAAAATAAGTATAGATATAATGCTTAATTGAAATCATGCCGAAACATTAAAGATTTGGAGCGAAAATAGAGTATTCAGGAAGATAACATATGATATGTGAAAATAATGCTCCAAAATTGATAAATGATGATTTGGGATGTACGATTATGATAAATATAATGTTGGACTGATGATATATTAATTTCATAATTTCTGGAATTAAGGATTATGCTTAAGTGAATTCATGTTGATTTTTAGTATATGGAGAAAATGATTTTTTCGCCAAGTAGATGATGATAAATTCAAAATATATAAAATTTCCTATGATATACTAGGCATAAGCTATGTCATGATATTTTTTATTTTTGGAAAAAATATTAATTTTTTGAACCCATGAACAGTAACCACGTCTCTGTGAACAGTAACCTCGGATGATAACTGCTACAGTAATGTGCTACAGTAACATCGTGATTTTGGAGAAAATTTGATATTAATACTTAAATATAAGTATGAAATTTTTAAAGGATTTATGGATAAAAATGTATAGAAGGAGGTAATGATCAAGTATTTATAAAGGGATAACCTCTATAAGAATGAGGTAATAAATGATTATAAAGCATGCATGGGAAGCAATCTAAGACATGAAATAATATAGATAAAATATCATTTTTTCCTTGTATAGGAAAAGGAAAAGGTGGAGGACACAGACTGAGGAGGTAAGCAAGCTATATGCATTCTAAAATATTTTAAAATGATTGTAAATTGTTTGCTTATGTGTTTTATGCATTAAATTTAAGGATGACCATTCCTATAATGCTTTACCTGAAATGATTTCTAACTTCTTGTTAAATTACTTTCTAAATGATTTATCAAGTTTTATGGAGCATGTCATGCCGGCATATGTGTATGTTTATGGTGCACAAGGAAGAGGCTTTGGTGGAGGTAGTAAGCGGATCAGAGGGTCCCCCTTCACTACTGCCAAGTTGCAAGGGCTGTGTGCCGGCGACGTCCTCCCAAAGGTTGGAGACACAAGGAAAGTCATGAATGAGTGAATGCATTGCATGTTGGTCCCGAGTTAATGGCAAAACCCAAGAGGGGAGGGGTGAATTGGGTATTTAAAAAATTTTCAACTTAAACAGAAACTTAACCCCGGATTAATCCAGTCCCCTTAATGAAGAAACGAAATGGAAAGCAATATAATGTAGAGAGCAGAAATATAAATCAAGCACACAGGATTTTTATAGTGGTTCGGGCAACCTCCCTACTCCACTCTTCCAAGCTCACACTCCTTGTGACTTGGGTTCCACTATTGTTTTCCTCAAATACAATTAGAGCCACTGCTCTCTTCTAGATTCCAGCTCTAGGGGGCTTCAACAAATCTCAGCACAAGTAGGTGATGAGTTCCACTCCAATCACACACTACTTTGCCTTTACTTGATCTTAGTTCCTCAAACTAAATCAAGTTCAATACAGACAAATGAAATAACAAAAGAATCTACACTTTACAGATGTGTAGTAGCAATTTGGCGCAGAGAAGAACTCGTAGTATTGGCTTTGAAGATTCAGAAGTTTGGCTCTTGCAGTTTGAAGTGAAGTTCTTCTTCTTTGAATGACTTGATCTCTTTAAAGCTCTTGTAGATGGGAGTTAAGCACACTTAATGATTCTCAGCTACTTCCCTCGTCCACAATGAATGCCTTTTATAATTTTGGAGGGAATCCGAACGTTTGAGGGTAGGTGGCGCGCATTAAATGCGCCAACGTTCGAAAATTATCCGACCGTTGCGACCCAAGTCGCAGGCTGAGTCGACTTCGGATGCGACTTCGCCCAAGTCGCAGATGGAGTCGACTTCAGGTGCGACTTCGCCTTCTGTTCGCGACTTCAAGTTCCAGGTCGGGTCGACTTGGGCATCGACTTGACCCAAGTCGCAAGTGGAGTCGGCTTCGGTGTGCGACTTCACTTCGGCAGGAAGCTTGATGATCTTGAATACTTGGAATGCTTGGTTCCTTCATTTCCTTTTGGATCATTATCTTCTTCTTAGCTTGCTTGGCTTCTTTCTTTGATCATTTTATTCTGGAATGGCTTCACATATTTGTAGTCTTCTTGAAGAACTTGTTTTTGATTCATCCTTCTTGCTTTCGATACTAGTCTTCATGTCTTGAGTTTCTTCACCTTATAATGTACTTGAAGCTTTTCTTTGGACTTGATAAACTTGATTTTGATAATGAGCTTGTATCCTTGATTTGGTCTTGAGAGATCTTAAGTTGATCTTAGAAATGAGCTTGAATCTGCATCCTTGAACTTAGAATACCTCAAGTCGAACTTGAGGTCGACTTCGTCTACGACTTCACCCAAGTCGCAACTGGAGTCGACTTCGTTTGCGACTTCGGTATCTTTCTCTCCCAAATTCAACTCTGGAGAGATTTTGGCATCTGAAGTCGATGTTGTAGTCGACTTCGTTTGCGACTTGGCTTCCCAAGTCGCAAGTGGAGTCGACTTGGCCTGCGACTTCACCTGCTCTTCTTCCATTTTCAACTCTGGACAGATTTGGCTCCTTGAAGTCGATGTTGGAGTCGACTTGAGGAACGACTTGGCCTTCCATGCTCTATTTTCTTCAAATGTATATACCTTAATCACTTCTACAAACATGTTAGTAGCCAAGACTTACTCAAATTGATTTGTTAATCATCAAAACATAGATTTAACTTATTTTCCACATATTTCCAACAATCTCCCCCTTTTTGATGATTGACAAAACCAATTTGAGTGTATACCTTTCAATTGCTTAAAAAATATCATGCTCATGCAAACTTTCAAGTTGAAAACATTCAACAAACATATCCTACTCTTCTCCCAAACATATCCTACTCTTCTCCCCCTCAAATCCTACTCTTCTCCCCCTTTTTGTCAATATATCAAAAAGTTAATTAAGAGAAGGAAGAGATAGGTGGGTTTGCTCCCCCTAAACATGTGCTCCCCCTTAGTTTGTGCTAGGTTAATTCAATCATTCCCATGTCATTTCTAATCTTATAAAATGCTTCTTTTGCTAGGGGCTTTGTGAATATATCTGCAATTTGATCCTCAGTTCTTACATATACTAGACATATATCATGATTGTCCACATGTTCTCTAATCAAATGATGTCTAAGGTCTATATGTTTGGTCCTAGAATGCAAGACTGGATTTTTAGTTAAACATATGGCACTAGTATTATCACATCTAATGGGTATATCTTTAAAATCCATGCCATAGTCCCTAAGTTGCTGTTTCATCCAAAGTAATTGGGCACAACAGCTCCCGGCGGCAATGTATTCGGCTTCGGCCGTAGATAGAGCAACACTAGTTTGTTTTCTTGAAAACCATGAAACCAACATGTTCCCAAGAAATTGACATGTTTCACTAGTGCTTTTTCTATCTACTTTGTAACCGGCAAAATCCGCATCCGAGTAGCCGATTAGATCAAAATTAGAGCCCTTTGGATACCAAAGTCCTATATTGGTAGTGTCAACTAGGTATCTGAAAATTCTTTTCACAGCTACCAAGTGTGATTCTTTTGGACGTGATTGAAATCTAGAGCACATACACACACTAAACAATATATCAGGCCTAGAAGCAGTTAAATACAACAAAGATCCTATCATGCTTCTATACAATTTCAAATCAACCATTTTTCCTTTTTCATCTTTGTCGATTTTAATTGTTGAGCTCATTGGGGTGTTTGCTCATTTGCTATTCTCCATGCCAAACTTCTTCAGTATTTCTTTGATATACTTGGACTGGTTAATGAAGATTCCTTCATTTAATTGCTTGATTTGCAGTCCAAGGAAGAAGTTTAGTTCTCCCATCATGCTCATCTCAAATTCTTTCTGCATAAGCTCAGAAAATTCTTGACAAAGATTCTCATTAGTAGCACCAAAAATGATATTATCAACATAAATTTGAATGATCAAAATATCCTTTTCTTTATACTTGATAAACAAAGTGGTATCTACCTTTCCTTTTTGAAAATCATGATCAATCAGAAATTTGCTTAGTCTATCATACCAAGCCCTTGGAGCTTGTTTTAATCCATATAATGCTTTGGTTAGCTTGTATACAAATTTAGATTGATCTTTTTCCTCAAATCCAGGTGGTTGTTTTACATATACCTCTTCATTTATATAACCATTCAGAAATGCACTTTTAACATCCATTTGAAACAATTTAAAGTTCATGTGAGATGCAAAAGCTAATAGGATGCGAATTGCTTCCAATCTAGTAACCGGGGCATAGGATTCCTCAAAATCTATTCCTTCTTCTTGTGAGTATCCTTTTGCCACAAGTCTAGCTTTGTTTCTTGCTACAAGTCCACTTTCATCTAATTTGTTCCTAAAGACCCACTTGGTGCCAATAACGATACAATCGTTTGGTCTAGGAACAAGGTGCCAAACTTGGTTTCTTTCAAATTGATTTAGCTCTTCTTGCATTGCTATAATCCAGTTTTCATCATTTAGAGCTTGATCAATATTGGATGGTTCAATCTTGGATACAAAGGCATATTGTCCACAAACATTTTGCTTTGACCTTCTAGTTTTTACACCTTCATATACATTCCCTATAACTTGTTCAATTGGATGGGCATGTTTAAATTTTAAATCAGTTGGAGGTTTGTAGGAATTATTACCTTCACTTACCCTTTCCTCCATGAAATCTTCTTGCTTTTCCACATGTAATTTTTCAAGATTTCTTGCTATATCATCTGCATCACTTAAATCATCTTTTCTTTTGAAGCATGGGTTAGTTTCATCAAAAACAACATGTATGGACTCTTCTACCACTTGGTTTCGTTTATTGAATACTCTATATGATTTGCTATTTTATGAGTAACCAAGGAATATTGCCTCATCACTTTTAGCATCTAGTTTTCTCAAGTTGGTTTTTCCATTGTTCAAAACATAGCATGTGCATCCAAAAGCATGAAAATAAGAGGTATTTGGTTTCCTTCCTTTCCATAGCTCATATGGGGTCTTTTTCAAGATTGCTCTAATGGTAACTCGATTCAAAACATGACAAGCTGTACTCACAGCTTCACCCCAAAATTTCTTGGATAATTTGCTCTCATTTAGCATTGTTCTAGCCATCTCTTGTATAGTTCTGTTTTTCCTTTCAACTACTCCATTTTGTTGTGGAGTTCTTGGTGCAGAAAATGTGTGATGAATTCCTTTTTCATTACATAACTCTATGAATCGTTTGTTTTCAAATTCACCACCATGATCACTTCTTATAGTCAAAATAGTACTTTGTTTTTCATTTTGCACCAAATTTACAAAAGTTGAAAACATAGAGAAGGCTTCATCTTTGCTAGCTAAGAGAATTATCCATGTGAATCTTGAAAAATCGTCAACAATAACAAATACATATTTCTTTCCACCAATGGTTAAAATATCGGATGGCCCATATAGATCCATGTGTAGCAATTCAAGTGGCCTAGTGGTGGAGATTTCCTTTTTGGTAGAGAAAGGCATCTTAGGTTGTTTAGATAATTGACATGCCTTGCAAATTTTGTCTTTGTCATATTTCAACTTTGGCAAGCCTTCTACCAAACTCTTCTTCCATAGGGTCTTTATATTTCTCATGTTTATATGACCAAGCCTTTTATGCCAAACCCATGGATCATTATCAATGGCCATTAGACATTGACCATCTAATTCGTCAAGTGAAACCAAATATACATTTCCATGTCTTTTTCCACTAAACATGATATGTTCTCCATCAAATACATTACATATAGATGATTCAAACACAACCTTGTATCCTTTATCACATAATTGACTAATGCTCATTAGGTTATGCTTAAGTCCTTCAACAAACAAAACATCTTCCATGCATGCATTTGAAATACTATAAATGTTTCCTTTACCTTTAATTTTACCTTTCTCATTATTACCAAAGGCAACCGTTCCGTCGTTGCAAGGCTTAAGTTTATGAAATAAACTTCTTTCTCCGGTCATATGCCTTGAACAACCGCTGTCCATGAACCATACATTGTTTGCCTTTGCCTTGAAACAAATCTGAAAAATAAACAAGTAAATCTTATCTCTTTGGTACCCATTTTATGGGTCCATTTGGGTTAGTAATATGATTCAATTTTTGCTTTTCTAACTTAGAAAGTCCAAATCTTGTATTTCTTGGAAACCAAACTAATTTTGCACCATGGTCATATAGTTTCTTAAAGTTACATTTATAAGCTTTATGACCTATTTTGTTGCAGAAATTGCAAGCCATTGGTAATCTAGGAGTAGGCCTCCAAGTATATTTTGGTTCAAATGTTGGCCTTCTAGTCCACATAACATTTTTCCTTTGTGGCTTGTATATAGGTGCAGTTTTGGTTTGATATTTACCAAGTATTGGCATATTTGATTTGCTACTTTCTTTTTGCTCAAATGTATAATATCCAAGGCCTCTTTTATTTGTTTGATCAGTCATATTCAAAAACATCTTTACATTTTCTCCAGGATTGGAGAACTTTGCTAATGATTCATTTAATGATTCATTCTCCTTTTTCAATTTTTCTATCTCTTTTATCAATGATTCATTTTCTTCTTTCAGTTTTGTTGATTTTTCAGCTAGTTTTCCATTTTCGATAGTAACGAAGTTACATTGTTGTCTCTTCAATGACAACTTGTTTCCTAGCTTTTTGATTTTCTCATATAATGAATCATAAGAAATTTGTAGTTCTTCTAACTCAGCACATTTGAGGCATTCTTGAAAAGAAGAATAATTTGGTTGAGAATAGCAAGGTTTGGAAGTTACCTCTTCATTGCTCATGCATTTTGTTGAGATGGTTTGTTCTTCCAAAACTTCAGTTGTGTTCAAACATAACAAGTCCTCTTCTTGTTCGATCTGTGCCATGCAGCATATTCTTGCGTAGTTTGCTGCATCGTTATCGTCGGTTGAAGAGCTGCTTGTTGATGAAGTCTCTTCATTGACGTACATGCCTCTACCTTTTGGCCTTTGGTATTTTCTGCCTTCATGTCCTTCCTTCCTCTCTTGATACTCTTTTGATTTCTCTTCCGGCGTAGGACATTGAGCTTGTATGTGTCCTATCCCGCCGCATTTGTAACACTTCGTTGGCTCCTTCTTCTTCTCTCTTCTTGTTCTTTCTTTGAAGTCCTTGAAGTTCCTTTCTTTTCTCACAAATTTTCGGAATTTGCAAGTGAGAAGTGCAATATCTTCATTATCCTTATGCAAAGAGGAGGTAGACTCTTCTGAGTTGTGTGCCGCTTTTAACGCAATGGCTTTCTTCCCTTTGTGATTGTCTTCGTTTCTTCTCTTAATTAGCTCATGTGACATTAATGAGCTAATTAGATCTTCTAGCTTTAGTGTATTTAGGTCTTTGGCTTCTTCAATTGCCGTAATCTTTGGAGTCCAAGATTCCGGTAGAGCTCTTAGTATCTTCATGACCTATTCAGATTCAGAAATAGCCCTTCCAAGACCTTTTAATGCGTTAGTAATTTTAGAAAACCTTGCAAACATCTCAGAGATATTTTCTGTTTCTAACATTCTAAAGTTTTCTAATTCTCCAATCAAAATGTTTCTCCTAGTCCCTTGGACTTGAGAAGTTCCTTCATAAATAGATGTTAGAGTATCCCATATTTCTTTAGCGGTTAGACAAGAAGATACTCTATCATATTCAGAAGCTGTAAGAGCACAAAATAGTGAGTTCATAGCTTTAGCATTGCTCTTTACAGTTCTTACTTCCTCTTCGGTCCACTTGGAAGCTCTTTCTTCTATAGGCAAAGTTACACCATCTTGGATTGCAATCCAAGAATCCATGTCGGTAGCCATGATGAGTTGCTTCATACGAAGCTTCCAATAGCCGAAATTGTTCCCATCAAACAATGGTGGCCTAGTAAATGATTGGCCCTCAGCAAAAGCGGGAACGGAAGTAGATTGGGATGCCATGATAATAGGATCTCTTTTGTTTAACTCAAAGACCTGCTCTGATACCACTTGTTGGTCCCGAGTTAATGGCAAAACCCAAGAGGGGAGGGGTGAATTGGTATTTAAAAAATTTTCAACTTAAACAGAAACTTAACCGCGGATTAATCCAGTCCCCTTAATGAAGAAACAAAATGGAAAGCAATATAATGTAGAGAGCAGATATATAAATCAAGCACACAGGATTTTTATAGTGGTTCGGGCAACCTCCCTACTCCACTCTTCCAAGCTCACACTCCTTGTGACTTGGGTTCCACTATTGTTTTCCTCAAATACAATTAGAGCCACTGCTCTCTTCTAGATTCCAGCTCTAGGGGGCTTCAACAAATCTCAGCACAAGTAGGTGATGAGTTCCACTCCAATCACACACTACTTTGCCTTTACTTGATCTTAGTTCCTCAAACTAAATCAAGTTCAATACAAACAAATGAAATAACAAAAGAATCTACACTTTACAGATGTGTAGTAGCAATTTGGCGCAGAGAAGAACTCGTAGTATTGGCTTTGAAGATTCAGAAGTTTGGCTCTTGCAGTTTGAAGTGAAGTTCTTCTTCTTTGAATGGCTTGACCTCCTTAAAGCTCTTGTAGATGGGAGTTAAGCACACTTAATGATTCTCAGCTATTTCCCTCGTCCACAATGAATGCCTTTTATAATTTTGGAGGGAATCCGCACGTTTGAGGGTAGGTGGCACGCATTAAATGCGCCAACGTTCGAAAATTATCCGACCGTTGCAACCCAAGTCGCAGGCGGAGTCGACTTCGGATGCGACTTCGCCCAAGTCGCAGATGGAGTCGACTTTGGGTGCGACTTCGCCTTCTGTTCGCGACTTCAAGTTCTAGGTCGGGTCGACTTGGGCATCGACTTGACCCAAGTCGCAAGTGGAGTCGACTTCGGTGTGCGACTTCACTTCGGCAGGAAGCTTGATGATCTTGAATACTTGGAATGTTTGGTTCCTTCATTTCCTTTTGGATCATTATCTTCTTCTTAGCTTGCTTGGCTTCTTTCTTTGATCATTTTATTCTGGAATGGCTTCACATATTTGTAGTCTTCTTGAAGAACTTGTGTTTGATTCATCCTTCTTGCTTTCGATACTAGTCTTCATGTCTTGAGTTTCTTCACCTTAAAATGTACTTGAAGCTTTTCTTTGGACTTGATAAACTTGATTTTGATAATGAGCTTGTATCCTTGATTTGGTCTTGAGAGATCTTAAGTTGATCTTAGAAATGAGCTTGAATCTGCATCCTTGAACTTAGAATACCTCAAGTCGAACTTGAGGTCGACTTCGTCTACGACTTCACCCAAGTCGCAACTGGAGTCGACTTCGTTTGCGACTTCGGTATCTTTCTCTCCCAAATTCAACTCTGGAGAGATTTTGGCATCTGAAGTCGATGTTGGAGTCGACTTGAGGAACGACTTGGCCTTCCATGCTCTATTTTCTTCAAACGTATATACCTTAATCACTTCTACAAACATGTTAGTAGCCAAGACTTACTCAAATTGATTTGTTAATCATCAAAACATAGATTTAACTTGTTTTCCACATATTTCGAACATTGCATTCTCATGAAATGCATGAAAAGGTTTCTGTCCCATTGGTAATTGATCACTTAGTAAGTGTCTCCTACCAAATGGGGAGAAATGCATTTGAATGAAAGGAAAATGTTTACTTGCCAAAGAAAAAGGCTTGCTTACTGAGTATTATTACTCATATGTGCTTTCAAAATGACAAATAGGCTATGGAGTTGACTCTTAAAGGATGCCAGGTAGAAATAGCCTGCAAATTTAATTGTGGTTATATGTATGTGTCCAGAGGGACAAATGTATGATAATCATGTTGAAGACATGTTTTACAAATATTACACACATGATTGTACTTACGTGAATTTTTTCAATAAAAAGAAGATATGAATGGTTTTATGATGATATGGATGAGTTTATTATGAATTGAATGGTTTTTATGATGATATGGATGAGTTTATCATGAATATAGTGTATGCTTAAGTGACGAATGAAAAGAAAAGACAAAAAAATTGGACGAGATCCAATTAAGAACCCGCCGCGTGATCAGGGCAACAATCCTGACTCACATTTACCAATCGACAAGATCCCAGAGTAAGGACAAATGTGACGCCTCGAGGGGTGCCACATAATCACTTATGATAATTGTTTATATCCCATTGTAATTTAAATTCCATCCAAAAAATCTGGAATTTAACATTTACTTTGATTTATTCCTCAATCTGTCCATAATGCTGAAATCAGACGCACTGATCTCTCTAATTTTTAAATTATAATCAAATCGAGGAATTTAAATCTGAAATTTATATCATACCTTAATAACTGCATGATCTAACCAAAATAAATATTTTCAGCACAACATATGAAGTATTTATATTTATTTTGGTATTTTTACTCTGCTGGACAGAAGCATCAATTTTCAGACAGCTCTAATCATGTTAATTATTAGGTATATTTATACCTTTCAAAAATAATTTTTATTATGGTCGAGTGTTACTCATGATGTCTCCCACATCATATAAAATTTTTCGCTCGAAATACCTTGTGTAAAAATTCTCAAATTTTTAATTTCCAACATGCTTACCCTTTTGAGCTGAAAATTTGGTCATTCTTTAATCACCATATCATGAGTTCTCAAACAAATTTTCATGCTAAAATCCATTCATTTACTATTTCGTTCATATTTTGGATTTCTATCTCATTTCTTCTAGGTTTTGCTCCCGTATTTGCATCGAATTTCAATAGATATGCAAAAACCTTTAATCATTTGTTCTTAATTCTTATACCCAACATATATAATCCATTAAATCATGATTCATAATCTAATCATGATATCCAATCCAAACAACAACTTATTTTGTGAATTTAAGAAGATTTAAGAGAAGTATACTTACTTGAATAGAGTCATACTTGAATTCCACTTTGCAAGCTTGGTTTCTTCTTCTTTCTTCCAATTTTCTTTCTCTTTTTCTCCTCTTTTTCTCCTCCTCAAGCTGCTAAAAAATGGGGATGTGCATTGCCTTGCTTTGGGAATATTTTTTTCCCATTTGATTTTTCTCTTTCTCTCTCCTACCCATATGGACGGCCACCCTTAGTGTAGCTGAATTTTCTAGCTTTGTGGGATCCACTTGCTACATCATTTAGAAGATAATTAATGTGTGTTTATCTCCTTTTGCTGAAATGGAAAAATATGGTCCATTTAAATTAAGTAATTATCTTAAAAAATTCATCAAAATCCATATATTAATGGACAGAATCTGCCCCCTGTTTGGACATCCATTTCAGCAACCCTTTTTGTCATTTTTTCCACACAATTCCACTTTAATTAATGGGTAATTAACTACCCTAGCTAATTTCCTACTTAGGGGTCCACTTAGCTTATTAAAAAAAATCATAAAAATTACATTTCCAGCCATAAACATCACTCTCCATTGCTATCCATTTTCAGTCTATGTAAATCAACGTCCATATCAGCTGATCCTTTGGAAATTTTCTACACCATTGCAACTTTTAATTAATGAACCATTAATCACCCTAGCTAGGAGCTATGAAAAAATTAATAAAAAATCTAAAAACAGCTTGGACGAGCACATTGTCAAACTTCCATGTTGCTGTCCATTTTTTTTAACTTGACATGTGTATTGGATTTTTGGAATTTTGTTCCACAAAATGCATCCAAAATCAAGGCCATTAACTACCCTTGTCATGTAGCTCACTTAATTACATATTTTTAAAAATCAAAATTTCCATGTAAACAGCCCCTTTCACGTCCATGTGTGGGCCACCTTTTCAAGCTCCTTTGAGCTAATCCATTAGCCATTAAATCATGTCATTAAGCACTTGATTTTGTCATGGATTTTATCATTTTAAGAAATTCATAAAATTCATGTGTAATTATCTCCTTTTGACACCTCATTTATGCCATTAAAAATATAATTAATCACCTTCCTTTAACATAAATGCAAACTTAATTTTTGGTGCACAAAAAAAAAATAATATAAAACCATTTTCGTGTAACCAATATCCCATCATCATTATCTTAATCCAAGCCTCTTATTGCATGGATCTCATAATTTTAACCGTTCATTTCAAATTTCGTCTCAATCCGACTTTTCTACCTCAATTTATGCTCATTTGAAACCATCTTTAGATTTTGATGGCGATGATCAATTTTCACCCTAATTTCATCATTATTTTCATAATCCAACCTTTCCATATGATTAAGCACAAAATTATGTGCTTACCTTTCAATTTTCATCTTAATCCACCTTCCCGGCGTCGAATTATGGATTTTCTAGCAATTGCCTCATTTAATCCATAATTAACATCATAATCTTCATTATTTAAACCATAATACATGAGGTAATTATCCTCAATATATTCACATTACTTAATCCTCATTAAGCTTCTTTAATCACATTGACCCATGTCGGCTTATATTGATCATTCATAATCATTTGCCCTAATTGCAATTAAATCGTCAATATTGCAATGGAAATCATTCATAATTCATCTAAATCATACATGATTCATATTTATATGCCAATTGCATATAATTAAGTCTTATTTTGGTCCGGGTACCACATCAATTTAGGGAAGCTTGCATTCAAAGTTTCCTAAAATAAAGTAAGTATGGATTAAGTTTTGGATTCTTGAAATCATGAGCCATGAATATGGTTCATAAATAACTCTTAAAGGATGAGTCATGATGCTTTGATAAGGGTATTGAATGATTTTTGAAAGATATAAATGAGATCAAGAGTTCAAGAGAGTGGAAAAGGAAGTTAGAGTTGAATTTTGAGATGAAATCTAATTTGAAAATTCTCAAAACCCTAAACCAAGTTTCTGTATGATTTAAGCATGATAATTTGGATGTAATTCATGATCTTTTGGATTACATATGTTGATTTGAGAATTTTTTAATAATTTTAGCAAAAATGGAACTTAGGGTTTCAAGTATTACCCGATTTTTTCATTTTCATGTTAAAAATGATACAAAGAAGTGCTTAAATGGTTTATGGATGAATTCTAGGGTAAATTACCCTAAATTAAGGACCTTTTGGATGTCCTAAGTGGGCTGGATGAGTTTTCCCTAAATCTGATTTTTTAGGGTATATGCATGGAACATCCAAACAGGGCTAAAACAGGTATTTTACATATAATTTTTGTTGTTGTTTGTAAACAAATGATTTATGGATGTTATGTGGTGCCCCAGCCCGAGCGTCACATCTTTACCTTAAGATCTATCGATTGGTAAATGTGAATTAGGATTGTTGCCTTGATCACGCGGCGAGTTCTTATTAGATATTTATCCACTTAATCCTAACTCATTAGGATTTTATATCATGTCATACATTCAATTTCCAGCAAATGCCATTTTAGGCCATTATCTCATTTGAGAATTTCACATCTCATCTCAAAATCTTCAATAGTTAATCATATCATGATATTCCATGCCTTAGCATTTACCTATAATTTTTTTTTGCTAATTCATAGGCATAAACATAACATAATCCTTCTATAACATTGAATAATAATTTAATTGTTACCATTCTTATAACCATTCAACCCTTAGGTTCATAGAAAGGTACTCATGAAAATTCGTTCATCCTTGAATCTCCACCTGTGCTCCTTACCTCCTTCCTTTCACCTGTCTATGAGTTTGGAAAATAAAACGTGAGTTGAAATTCAACTCAATAAGCAAGCTATATATTTTTCAGGCAAATTCATTTTTGAAGGCAACATTCTTTAAAAATATTTCCCTCCATTTAGTAGAGACACTTAGCAAGTGATCAACTTACCTGCGGAACAGAAACTTTTCATAAAACATTCATTAAAATCATTCATGAAAACCATTCATGTAAACCATTCATGTAAACCATTCGTAAATCCCAATTTTTGGGCATTACATAAACATTGGATGTGCAAATTCATCATTTCCATTCATGACATTATCCTTAATGTGACGGTACGCTAGCACGGGGAACATCCTTTCATGACATGATCCTTTCCATCCTTGGCGCCAGACCTACCGACTTGGCAACGTCAAGGGAGACTCCTCGTCCACTTACTACCTCGACTAGCCTACCTCGCCGGTCCTTTCCGACTTGACAACGTCAAGGGGGACTCCTTGTCCACTTACTACCTCGACTAACCTACTTGACTTCTATTCCATGCATGAATTTTAGTCACCCCGGCATTATATACCCCTTACACATGGAACTTGTCATTCTCATGTAGAGAATTCTTTGCACCATCCCTTTTTAAACATCATTTCAATGAAACATCGTATAAATTCATGTTTCATCACATTTCATGCATAATTGCGAAATAGTAAGCAATCATTTATTTCAATAGAAATAACATTTCAATACGCATATACACAAGGAATGACCATCCTTAAACAACTTGGAAAGCATTTAAAACAAAACTCATTTAGAAAGCTGCTTGCTTACCTTGCTTGCTTAGCTTTCCGTTTCGCTTGTCCCTTTGCCTTTGCCTATACATATGAGAATGACATAACATTCATATACTTTATTTTTCTTGTATTCAACTCAGTTTTTCAACCCATAATCCATTAACATTCATAACCAACTTGAATTCCAAGTCGGGTATACATACATCGCACTCACTTGTGCATCATAACATTCATTCCTCATCATGTCCTCAACCCATAAGTAGGGTATTTGTGAAACCCCAACCTAAGTAAGATTCAATGTATGCATCGAACATGTACATGTGACTTATATTGATTAAATGGAATTTTTGGATGATTTTAGGATTTTATGATATGTTGCAATTAGGGTTTAATTAAGAAGGGTGATTAAAGGTTTAATCGCCGGAGCCCATTATGAGTCAAGGTGAATAAAGGAGCATAATGAGGATTAAAATATACTAATGTGGCATGAATGTTTAGCTTAATTTTCATGATTTAATTAATGGAGATTAAAATGGAAATTGTGGAATTATGTTGGAACACTAAAAAATTCATAACTCAACGCCTGTAAGGCGGATTCAAGTGACATTTGAGACGAAATTTGATGATGTTGGTCTTGATATTATGTGATTATTGGATTATGAAAATCCTTGATGAAATTGGATTAATGATTTATTAATCATATTTCAATTTCAACCGTTAACTTTAAACGGCTATAACGGGAGCTAGGAAAATCGAATTGAGATGAAATTTGAAACAATGGAATAAAATTATGAAATATTTAAGATGAATGAAATGGATTAAGCTAATTATCATGATAAATGACTTTCTTGGAGAGCAAGTAAGTGGATTGACTTGTCTCAAGAGAGGGGACATGACTTTAATGCAAAGTCAAAGTTTGTTACAACTTTGATTATGTGGATTTTTGAGCAATTTTTATTTTATAAATGATGTATATATATAGCTGACATGTTGGGATACATAAATGGGCATTTAATTATGTGAAAAAAATCCAAGGAAATTCGTGATTTGCAGCTGTCATGAAAAATGCAAAAGTGGACAGCTTTGTCTCTTGCAAATGATGTCCAAATGATGGGCTCATTGTTGCCATTTTGCTAAAATTATTAATGCCAAATTAATACATGAATTAAGGGGTAATTATTTATATAATTTATCCTCAAAATTGGGTTATTAAAAATGGGAGAAAAATCAGAAATGGGCAGTAGCAAGTGACGTGTAATGGAGGCAAGTGGACGGTATAGATGTAAAATGATTTTTGGAATTTTAAAAAATAGTAAAATGAAATTTTATGTGGCTGTGATTTCACCAGAACTTAAGGGGGATAGACATGCATTGAATGGCTGTGGAAATTTGCCACAAAGTGGGGCCCATAGCTGGAAAATCCAGCACTACATAACCCATGCCAGTTCACATGAAATTAGGGTTGGAAAATTTCCAACGTGCTGGAAATTCTTCCCCAAGAAACAGCAGCTTCCACGTCCCTTTAGATCCAGCAAGGAGAAGAGAAAAACCAAGGGAAAAGAAGGGGAATTTGAGGAGGAAAACTTTCCCAAGTGATTAGGCTTTGGAGAGCATCAACTCAAGTAAATATAAGGGTTTTTTTTATTAGGTTATGTTGAGTTCTTGAACTCCAAAGTTCTAAATATGAAATGGATGTTTAAACAAGTTTTAAAGTGATGATTCAACAAGATTTTGAATGAATATGGAATGGGTTTTAGCTTTCATACATGAAACTCCATGATTTAGATGATAAAAAGTGAAGTTTTGAATGATATATGATGTTGTAAACTAAAATATGTACGGAATATTAAATGGATGAATTTTAGCATGAAAATTTTTAGGAAGATTATTCATAGGGTGATTAAGGAATGAAAAAATTTTTAGCTTAAAAGGATAAGCACTTTGCAAATTACAAATCCGAGAAGATTAACCTAAACACGGCAAAACGGGTGACAGGATCAGCTGTAGACAATTATTTTTAATAATTTTTATAAAAGGATTTTTTGGGCTGAATATTTTAAAGGACATGTAATAAATATTGATTATCACATAAAAAATTAAAAATTAGGTTTTTATGGGTATAAATATACCCCGTAAATAACGTCATTCAGGCTGTCTGAAAATAGATGTTGCTGACCAGCAAGGTAAAAATACGAAAATAAATATAAATGCTTAATTTTTTATGCTGGAAATATTTATTTTGGTTAATTAATGTGGTTATTAAGTGATTACAGAAATTTTAGATCAAAAATACTTGATTTGATATTAATTCAAGTTTTTGAGATTTCAGTACGCCTGATTTCAGCATATGTGGTTAGTTTGAGAAAAAAAATTAAAAAGAAATATGAAACCTATGTAGAAATTATCCAAATTGATATATGTGTTAAATACTTAAATATTTATTAATAAAAGTGAGATTATATGCTAAAATTTCGGATTTATATAATTGCCTGAGGTTATGTGTCAAAAGACACGTTAAACGGGTGAAAAATGGGTTCCAAACTAGCTGTTCTGGAAACCTATGACAAGAGGATTTAAACCCCATAAAAATACCCTAAATGTAGTGGTAATTAAGGTTAATTAACCTGCTGAAATATGGATTAAATTTCTGCCTTGGAAAATTTTATGAAATATCTTATGTATATGTTGCCAAATGGGCATATGAGAAGGAATAAATATGCAAGGTTGATGAATGACTTGTGAAATTTGGTTTTGTGTGCAAAAATGCATGAAAATATGATATATTTTATGAATATATTTCTGTTTAGGAAAATTTTCCATAACACATATTATATGTGTCATTAAGAGGGTTTAAGTGCAAGATATGCATGATGGAAAGGGGTAATGAGTTAATGTGATTTGCTAAAATGCAAAATGGATGGAAACATGTTGAAACTTGTAAACAAGGTGATTTTTTGATAATCTTTTTTAATCTCAAAATTTGGGATTGATATATGAAGCCTAAACTCATGAACATGTGCTTAAAGTAAGCACTAACGAAGGAAATGTGAAAAATGGATAAGTAAATGACAGATGAAGGATATATGTTAATGAAAAATATATGGGTTGGAAAACTAAGTTATGTTTAAGAATATGAGATTTGTATGTATAAATGTAATCTCGTGTTTATGCATATAGGCAAGGAAAAGAATGGAGGAAAAGGGATTATGGTGATCTCAGGTAAGAAAACAAACTTTCTAAAATGTCATTTTCTTTCCATGTGATTGATATGATTGAATTGTCTATGTTTATGTTTTAACGAATGGCACAAGTTTTGAATATGGCGGCTTTAATGCAAAGCCATAAGTTTTGAAAAATGATGACTTTAATGAAAAGTCCTAAGGTTTGCTTCATGGGAAGCAAGCGACACTTCTTAAGATAAATAATTTATTCTAAGTGTTGCCAAGGATGGGAATGCTTCATGTTAATGGAATTGAGAAATTTTGCTTATGAGTAAGCAAGTTCTCTATGCTAATGTTTTTTAAGGATTTCATGTTTGATATCGATGGTTTTAAGAATTTGCTTTTAAGCAAGCAAGTTCTATGTGATATTGTTCAACAGCATTTTATAAGAAAAAAGGAATTTTATCCTTTTTCACAAAATATTATTTGTAAATGAGTTTTGAGTTATTTCTACAATAACTCGCGATAAACAATCATGAAAAAGATTTGTTTTGCTAGGTCAAGATAATTAAATAGTAAATGATGTTTTGGACATAGTCTATATGTTTTGAAATGATGTCCGAAAAGTTTTGATTTTCTTTAGATAAGGAAATCTATGTTAAAAATATTGAAAAAATGTTTATACGGATTTGTTAAAAAGGGATTTATGGATGACCAATCTCCTATGATTGATTTCATAAAATGGTCTGATTTGAGGTTGCTTAATGGCATACAAAAGACTGTGTAATTTTCCTTTATGTAAAAATGATTGATATGTGGACAATTATTAAATTTTTAGGTTTTGGACAAGGGGATAGCAAAATTGCATAACTTTTGTAAACAAAAAGTCCTGAAATGGAAACCAAGCAAATATTAGAGAAAAATATGATTTATTTATGGAAATCCAAAGGATTTAAAATTCTTTTATTAAAAGGATTTTAAGATGTATTGTTTCTCAAACATTTCAAATGTTTATCAAAATATTTTACTCAAAACATTTCTAAAAGAACTTAAGGAAGGTCATCCTAATACTAGATTTCAAATAATAACTTGTTAAAGTGGGTGCGCTCACTTACAAGTTGACACGGACTGCAGTCTGTGTGATGATTTTGAAAATTATTCTTAAATATAGACTTCGGTCTAAGATTTTTGAGCATATGGATTCAGGTTGCGGTCTGTGATCCAGTTTAAAAGGACATGGGCTGCGGTCTGTGGTTCTTCAAACCAAAACAGACTGCGGTCTGTCAGGATAACGTACGGTGCACCGATACAAGAAATAGGTTGGTTGTAGAGCACGGTTGGGATGACCGGGTCCCACTCTACATAAGGCCAAGTTGCTAAGGGATGGCAGGAGTGCCAGCGGCGCCCTCCCTGAGATGGGAGCAGGATAAATAAACAGTCGTTGGGCTAGCGTGTTGTTAAGGATTCTCTTCCAAAAGGTAGCATGATCACTTGCTAAGTGTCACTACTTGATGGGGAGAAATGCATTTGCTTATGTTTTATTTCTGAAAAACTCAAACAATGGGTCATGAAAATATGATTTTATGAAAGTATCCTAAAGGGATTTTTATGAAATGATTACCCTAAAAGAAAGGGTGTTTTACACAAAAGTGTAAATAACTGGAATTAAAGGAAATGTGATTATGCAAATGCATTTATGAAAACGTTTTACGTATTTTTTCCCCTTGTTTGCTATAAACAAGCCCCAAGACGGGGAATTATGAAAATGATTTATGTGAAACTTGAGATGGACATAAGAACGTTCATTTCTAAAAGAACCTAAATGATAAGGGTTTATGGACGTAAAACGTCCTATGTTAATTTGTTGGATTTTATAATGAAAAAATATATTTGGACATAAAAGTGTCCTTTGCCGAGAAAGGCTTATGTGATTGATGTTTTAGGACATATGAATGTCCATTGCCAAAGGAAATTATGTGAAAAATATTTTGAGACATAAAATGTCTCCTGGCTAAAGGATTTTACGATGGTTTATGTTAATGATGTTTTGAGACATGAGGTGTCTCCTTTGCCTAAGAATTTATAAGAAAAATGTTTTGGCAACTGATGATTTCGTGTAATGTCTATGAACATTGAAAATGTTCATATAAGAATTAAAGGGATTCTGTCAGAGAAGGCAAAACGTGTACGTTTTGCTTTAACAAGCCTCATGTGGCTTGTATAAGATTTTAATAATGAATGCTTGATGAAAATGTTCAAGGACTTGGAATTGTCCTCATGAACAAAAGATTTCATGATGGTATTTTAGGACATATATATGTCCTCAAGAAACAGGTGTTCAAGATGTTTATGAAAAAGGTTTCGAAGGAAGCCTTGCCCTAAAGATAAAATGATTGCTTACTGAGTTGTCACTCACGTTTTATTTTCCCAACCCCTAGACAGGTGAAAGAAGAGATCTGGCAAAGGAATGGGAGCCATCCATTGAAGAAATGGAAAGTTATGATAAGTTTCATGTACTAAGGTATGCTAATGTCTATGTGAACTTAATTAGAATTTTAAGTTCTATATATGATTCAAAGATTGAATCTATGAATGTCTAGATGTATGGATTGTAAAATGTAATGCTTAGGTCAAGGAAACTTTCACTGTAGAAAGGCATGAAAAGATGCTATGAGTTAGTGTATATGAACTTAGTTAGAATTCTAAGTTCCATGTGAATCAAGGACTGAATGTATGCAAGTATGATATGTACAATGATTTAGTGTATAATGACAGGCATGTAAAGATGCTATGAATGAAATGATAAATTTTATTACAAGAGAAATGTCCCAATGTGTGATGATTGTCATGTCAAGGTTATGATTGATGACAGATAAATAAATGAAAAAAATTTGGACGTATTCCAATTAAGAACCTGCCGCGTGATCAGGGCAACAATCTTGATTCACATTTACCAATCGATAGATCTTGAGGTAAGGAAGTGATGTCTCGGTTCGGGGCGCCACAGAAGTTGGTATCAGAGCAAGGATTGGTAAACAGGCGGGAGAAGGAGAAAATCAAGGATGATGAAAGGATAGGTCTGATGCCACAAAAGTTGGTATCAGAATATGGATTGGTAATAAGCATGGAAAGCAAACGGTTGATATCACAAAGATGATATTTCAGCAAAGATTGATGGACAGATATAGAAGAAAAATGGAAAATGATGCAAGGAATAGATTGAGACTATAAGACACATACGATATGTATTGTCTTATATTGTGCGTCATTATGACATAAGGATATGGTTAATTCAAGAAATGTAGTTGGTCGCTATGTTTCATGAAATAGATGGTATACGAAGAAAAATGATATGAGGTTAGATGAAATGAAGAAGAAGGCAGGAAAATTTAAAGAAAGACAAAGGATAGAAGGGAGACAGAATAGATGATGGGTTATGGAACTCTACATAGAGATTCCCCATACCGAAGGTTGATCACACCTTACCTAAGATAGCATGAGAATGTGCTATATGATACATATGTTTAAGGTATAGAGCCGTGGTGACATATGGAAGGCACCGAAGCACCAACTTTCTAAGCGATTGTTGGTTTAGAGTTTATAATTATGATAAAATGACAGATTATGTAAATATAATCTGTATGTGTAAGGAAAAGCAACCTTATACTATGAAATGTGCAGGTAAAAATGAGAAAGGTAGGAAAAAGGGAGTTTCTTTTGACTCCTAATGTGTGATGTTTAATGTTATGAAAATATGAATGCATTTGATTTTATTCAAGTGCTAAGTGTATATGAAAAAGGAAAGGTCATTGATCTTTCTAGATTATGTTATTGACTATGTATGATGATTCCGTGATCAGAAATGATCATATTGACTATGTGTAATATAAATGAATAGTATAATGAGAAATGCTATTGACATAATGCTATATGTTGCTTTCTACTAAATGCTTATCACCTTAGTTTTGAACAAGGTATAGGCAGTTACTGAGATGAGTTAACAGGAAAGAAGAGAAGCTAATAGAAAATCTAAATGACCACGACAAGTGAGTTCATAAGCTCGTTAACGACGGGTAACTATAAACCCTAAGTCAAAGGATTTGAGGTGTTACCGCTAAGAGTAATATCTCACAGGTAGAAAGAGTAAAGGATAACTGCAACTTTAGAAGAAGCAGTGCAAGTAGGCTACCCAAGATTGTGTGGCTTAGACAGAAGGATAATACAGGACCTTTGGGAAAATACCCAATAGGACCAATTAGAAGCAGGTGGAAAAGATAAAATGGTACCGGTAATCAATTTTAACCTAGAACCTAAACCCTTAAAGGTTGATAATGATAAGATAGAAGTAAATGGGAAGGTTATTGATGCCTTTCTAGCTCGGTATCCACCTAAGTTCTCAAGTGAAACAGATTTTATTCAGACTGAGCAATGGATGAGTGAACCTAAGAATATGTTCAAGGTTTGAACATGTAATTAAATGTAATGTCCAAGCACTGATTGGCAATGCTTATAAGTAATAGGAAACCCTAAAATGGCTATTATGCCATAATCAAATAAGGTAATCTGGAAGAATTTGTTAAGAAATGTCTTCCAATAGAACATCAGGATATACCACATGTTAGTACTTAACATGTACAGTTAGGGCAAGGATAACTTGCCACTAAAAACTAAGGAACCTGATGTAGGAAAAGAAATGAATAAGAAAGGTTAACTTAACTGATAGCTATAATTGATAGGAAATCTCTACAAATTATTGCAGAAAGGTGTAGCAAACTATGTCTAGTTAACATGCATAAAAGGAAAAGAAGATCACACATATGATACCACAAAAGTTGGTATATCATAGCAAAAGATGGTAAAAAAATGAAGAGAAAAACAAAGGCAATAATGAATGCCGGAATGCTCCTCAATCCCGATGTGATTGAAGATAGATACGTGAGAAATAATTTCTCTATGATATTTATAAGAAATGAGGTTAGGAAAATTTGAAAATGATAAGGACCCTTACTAGTTTATGGAAACTGGAAAGGGAATTGAGGAAGAAAATATTTCAAACTGATTTAATACCGGTATTCCTAATAGATAGTCTACAATGGTAAAATCTAACGGTAGACATTATAAGAAGAGAAGGAATGGATAACTTGGCAAAAGTGACTTTTGCTAAGACATGTATGAAACTCTATATGAGAGCAACTTTTGCTCTATATGAGAGCGACTTTTGCTCTATAATATAAAATGAATGTATTATGTTAAATTGATAATATGTGAAAATGATGACTATAGATTTTTATGAATGAATGGGTTAGCAAAGGTGTCTTTGCTAAAATGTATATGAAATTGTATGTGAGAGCATTTTTCCTCTTTTGCTATAAAAATGAAGATATTCATATTATATGAATTGTATGTATAAAAAGGGAGATGATTGTCATAGATCTTTATTTGATATGTTGAAATGGGTAACTTAAGACTTACACTATGATAAGACGGGAAATGATGCAATTTCTCCATGTATAAGGAAAAATAGTGAGAAATGACAAAATGAAAGGCAAATGCTAATGAAAAACCCATGTGTGAACAAGGAATAATAGAGACAAGTGATGGGACCGTTAGACTAAGGCTAAAAATGCTACTAAGACAGAGTAGCGTAGTGGAAGTGTAGTGAACTATTGAAAGATTGGAGGAAGATGATGAATAAGTAATTTTATATGAGCCTTACCCCGGTATATGGAATGTAATAGGTTTCGGGACGAAACCTGTTATAAGAGGGGGAGGATTGTGAAACCCCAACCTAAGTAAGATTCAATGTATGCATTGAACATGTACATGTGACTTATATTGATTAAATGGAATTTTTGGATGATTTTAGGATTTTATGATATGTTGCAATTAGGGTTTAATTAAGAAGGGTGATTAAAGGTTTAATCGCCGGAGCCCATTATGAGTCAAGGTGAATAAAGGAGCATAATGAGGATTAAAATATACTAATGTGGCATGAATGTTTAGCTTAATTTTCATGATTTAATTAATGGAGATTAAAATGGAAATTGTGGAATTATGTTGGAACACTAAAAAATTCATAACTCAACGCCTGTAAGGCGGATTCAAGTGACATTTGAGACGAAATTTGATGATGTTGGTCTTGATATTATGTGATTATTGGATTATGAAAATCTTTGATGAAATTGGATTAATGATTTATTAATCATATTTCAATTTCAACCGTTAACTTTAAACGGCTATAACGGGAGCTAGGAAAATCGAATTGAGATGAAATTTGAAACAATGGAATAAAATTATGAAATATTTAAGATGAATGAAATGGATTAAGCTAATTATCATGATAAATGACTTTCTTGGAGAGCAAGTAAGTGGATTGACTTGTCTCAAGAGAGGGGACATGACTTTAATGCAAAGTCAAAGTTTGTTACAACTTTGATTATGTGGATTTTTGAGCAATTTTTATTTTATAAATGATGTATATATATAGCTGACATGTTGGGATACATAAATGGGCATTTAATTATGTGAAAAAAATCCAAGGAAATTCATGATTTGCAGCTGTCATGAAATATGCAAAAGTGGACAGCTTTGTCTCTTGCAAATGACGTCCAAATGATGGGTTGATTGCTGCCATTTTGCTAAAATTATTAATGAAAAATTAATAGATGAATTAAGGGGTAATTAGTTGTATAATTTACCCTCAAAATTGGGTTATTAAAAATGGGAGAAAAATCGGAAATGGGCAGTAGCAAGTGACGTGTAATGGAGGCAAGTGGACGGTCAAGATGTAAATAGATTTTTGGAATTTTCAAAAATAGTAAAATGAAATTTTATGTGGCTGTGAGTTCACCAACACTTACGGGGGATAGACATGCATTGAATGGCTGTGGAAATTTGCCACAAAGTGGGGCCCATAGCTGGAAAATCCAGCACTACATAACCCATGCCCGTTCACAAGAAATGAGGGTTGGAAAATTTCCAACGTGCTGGAAATTCTTCCCCAAGAAATAGCAGCTTCCACATCCCTTTAGAGCCAGCAAGGAGAAGAGAAAAACCAAGGGAAAATAAGGGGAATTTGAGGAGGAAAACTCTCCCAAGTGATTAGGGTTTGGAGAGCATCAACTCAAGTAAGTATAAGGGTTATTTAGATTAGGTTATCTTGAGTTCTTGAACTCCAAAGTTATAAATATGAAATGGATGTTTAAAAATGTTTTAAAGTGATGATTCAACAAGATTTTGAATGAATATGGAATGGGTTTTAGCTTCCATGCATGAAACTCCATGATTTAGATGATGAAAAGTGGAGTTTTGAATAATATATGATGTTGTAAACTAAAATATGGACGGAATAGTAAATGGATGCATTTTAGCATGAACCTTTTTGGGAATAATATTAATAGGGTGATTAAGGAACTAAAAAATTTTCAGCTTAAAAGAATAAGTACTTTGCAAATTAAAAATCCGAGAATATTAACCTAAATAGGGTAAAACGGGTGACAGGATCAGCTGTAGAAAATTATTTTTAATAATTTTTATACAAGGATTTTTTGGGATGAATATTTCACATGACATGTAAGACATATTTAGTATCACACAAAAAAATTAAAAATTAGGTTTTCATGGGTATAAATATACCCCATAAATAACATCATTCAGGTTGTCTGAAAATGGATGTTGCTGTCTAGCAAGGTAAAAATACCAAAATAAATATAAATATTTAATTTTTTATTCTGTAAATATTTATTTTGGATAATTAATGTGGTTATTAAGTTATGACAGAAAATTTAGATCAAAAATACTTGATTTTATATTAATTCAAGTTTTTGAGATTTCAGTACGCCTGATTTCAGCATATGTGGTTAGTTTGAGAAAAAAAATAAAAAGAAATATGAAACCTATGTAGAAATTATCAAAATTGATATATGTGTTAAATTATTAAATATTTATTAAGAAAAGTGAGATTATATGCTAAAATTTCGGATTTATATAATTGCCTGAGGTTATGTGTCAAAAGACACGTTAAACGGGTGAAAAATGTGTTCCAAACTAGCTGTTCTGGAAACTTATGACAAGAGGATTTAAACCCCATAAAAATACCCTAAATGTAGTGGTAATTAAGGTTAATTAACCCGCTGAAATATGGATTAAATTTCTGCCTTGGAAAATTTTATGAAATATCTTATGTATATGTTGCCAAATGGGCATATGAGAAGGAATAAATATGCAAGGTTGATGAATGACTTGTGAAATTTGGTTTTGTGTGCAAAAATGCATGAAAATATGATATATTTTATGAATATATTTCTGTTTAGGAAAATTTTCCATAACACATATTATATGTGTCATTAAGAGGGTTTAAGTGCAAGATATGCATGATGGAAAGGGGTAATGAGTTAATGTGATTTGCTAAAATGCAAAATGGATGGAAACATGTTGAAACTTGTAAACAAGGTGATGTTTTGATAATCTTTTTTAATCTCAAAATTTGGGATTGATATATGAAGCCTAAACTCATGAACATGTGCTTAAAGTAAGCACTAATGAAGGAAATGTGAAAAATGGATAAGTAAATGACAGATGAAGGATATATGTTAATGAAAAATATATGGGTTGGAAAACTAAATTATTTGTAAGCATATGACATTTGTATACAATCTCGTGTTTATGCATATAGGCAAGGAAAAGAATGGAGGAAAAGGGATTATGGTGATCTCAGGTAAGCAAGCAAACTTTCTAAAATGCCATTTTCTTTCCATGTGATTGATATGATTGAATTGTCTATGTGTATGTTTTAACGAATGGGCAAGCACAAGTTTTGAATATGACGGCTTTAATGCAAAGCCATAAGTTTTGAAAAATGATGACTTTAATGAAAAGTCCTAAGGTTTGCTTCATGGGAAGCAAGCGACACTTCTTAAGATAAATAATTTATCCTAAGTGTTGCCAAGGATGGGAATGCTTCATGTTAATGGAATTGAGAAATTTTGCTTATGAGTAAGCAAGTTCTCTATGCTAATGTTTTTTAAGGATTTCATGTTTGATATCGTTGGTTTTAAGAATTTGCTTTTAAGCAAGCAAGTTCTATATGATATTGTTCAACAGCATTTTATAAGAAAAAAGGAATTTTATCCTTTTTCACAAAATATTGTTTGTAAATGAGTTTTGAGTTATTTCTATAATAACTCGCAATAAACAATGATGAAAAAGATTTGTTTTGCTAGGTCAAGATAATTAAGTAGTAAATGATGTTTTGGACATAGTCTATATGTTTTGAAATGATGTCCGAAAAGTTTTGATTTCCTTTAGATAAGGAAATCTACGTTAAAAATGTTGAAAAAATGTTTATACAGATGTGTTAAAAAGGGATTTATGGATGACCAACCTCCTATGATTGATTTCATAAAATGGTTTGATTTCAGGTTGCTTAATGGCATGCAAAAGACTGTGTAATTTCCTTTTATGTAAAAATGATTGATATGTGGACAATTATTAAATTTTTAGGTTTTGGACAAGGGGATAGCAAAATTGCATAACTTTTGTAAACAAAAAGTCCTGAAATGGAAACCAAGCAAATATTAGAGAAAAATATGATTTATTTATGGAAATCCAAAGGATTTAAAATTCTTTTATTAATAGGATTTTAAGATGTATTGTTTCTCAAACATTTCAAATGTTTATCAAAATATTTTACTCAAAACATTTCTAAAAGAACTTAAGGAAGGTCATCCTAAAACTAGATTTCAAATAATAACTTGTTAAAGTGGGTGCGCTCACTTACAAGTTGACACGGACTGCGGTCTGTGTGGTGATTTTGAAAATTATTTTTAAATATAGACTTCGGTCTAAGATTTTTGTGCATATGGATGCAGGTTGCGGTCTGTGATCTCGGTTTAAAAGGACATGGGCTGCGGTCTGTGGTTCTTCAAACCAAAATGGACTGCAGTCTGTCAGGATAACGTACGGTGCACCGGTATAAGAAATAGGCTGGTTGTAGAGCACGGTTGGGATGACCGGGTCCCACTCTACATAAGGCCAAGTTGCTAAGGGATGGCAGGAGTGCCAGCGGCGCCCTCCCTGAGATGGGAGCAGGATAAATAAATAGCCGCCAGGCTAGCGTGTTGTTAAGGATTCTCTTCCAAAAGGTAGCATGATCACTTGCTAAGTGTCACTACTGGATGGGGAGAAATGCATTTTCTTATGTTTTATTTCTGAAAAGCTCAAACATTGGGTCATGAAAATATGATTTTTTGAAAGTATCCTAAAGGGATTTTTATGAAATGATTACCCTAAAAGAAAGGGTGTTTTACACAAAAGTGTAAATAACAGGAATTAAAGAAAATGTGTTTATGCAAATGCATTTATGAAAACTATTTACGTATTGTTTTCCCTTGTTTGCTATAAACAAGCCCCAAGACGGGGAATTATGAAAATGATTTATGTGAAACTTGAGATGGACATAAGAACGTTCATTTCTAAAAGAACCTAAATGATAAGGGTTTATGGACGTAAAACGTCCTATGTTAATTTGTTGGATTTTATAATGAAAAAATATATTTGGACATAAAAGTGTCCTTTGCCGAGAAAGGCTTATGTGATTGATGTTTTAGGACATATGAATGTCCATTGCCAAAGGAAATTATGTGAAAAATATTTTGAGACATAAAATGTCTCCTGGCTAAAGGATTTTATGATGGTTTATGTTAATGATGTTTTGAGACATGAGGTGTCTCCTTTGCCTAAGAATTTATAAGAAAAATATTTTAGCAACTGATGATTTCATGTAATGTCTATGAACATTGAAAATGTTCATATAAGAATTAAAGGGATTCTATCAGAGAAGGTAAAATGTGTACGTTTTGCTTTAACAAGCCTCATGTGGCTTGTATATGATTTTAATAATGAATGCTTGATGAAAATGTTCAAGGACTTGGAATTGTCCTCATGAACAAAAGATTTCATGATGGTATTTTAGGACATATATATGTCCTCAAGAAACAGGTGTTCAAGATGTTTATGAAAAAGGTTTCCAAGGAAGCCTTGCCCTAAAGATAAAATGCTTGCTTACTGAGTTGTCACTCACGTTTTGTTTTCCCAACCCATAAACAGGTGAAAGAAGAGATCTGGCAAAGGAACGGGAGCCATCCATTGAAGAAATGGAAAGTTATGATAATTTGCATGTACTAAGGTATGCTAATGTCTATGTGAACTTAATTAGAATTTTAAGTTCTATATATGATTCAAAGATTGAATCTATGAATGTCTAGATGTATGGATTGTAAAATGTAATGCTTAAGTCAAGGAAACTTTCACCGTAGAAAGGTATGAAAAGATGCTATGAGTTAGTGTATATGAACTTAGTTAGAATTCTAAGTTCCATGTGAATCAAGGACTGAATGTATGCAAGTTTGATATGTATAATGATTGAGTGTATAATGACAGGCATGTCAAGATGCTATGAATGAAATGATGAATTTTATTACAAGCGAAATGTCCCAATGTGTGATGATTGTCATGTCAAGTTTATGATTGATGACTGATAAATAAACGAAAAAAAATTTGGACGTATTCCAATTAAGAACCCGCCGCGTTATCAGGGCCACAATCCTGATTCACATTTACCAATCGATAGATCTTGAGGTAAGGAAGTGACGTCTCGGTTCGGGGCGCCACAGTATTCATTCATAAACATAACAACCATCCATAAATCATCATATGGAGGTTCATTACCTTCCATTTATCATTTTTCATCTATTTTTCACATTTCATGTGTCCGTGCTCATTCTAAGCATATGAATGACATCTTAAGCTTCATAACTTGATCTCAAAATTTGAGATAATCAAAATCTATTCATACAGAAACATTCTTATGAATTTCATCACATATTCATGCATATTTTGCATTTTAATAACTTACATGATCCGTATTTCATTTATTCATACTTATCTCTTCATATATGTCCATTTCTCCACACATAAATCATGTGTTTCTTAAAATTTTTCAAAAAAGTAACTTGTCTCTAATTCCATCATGATTAAACCCCTTAATTATCATATAATTTAGTGTTTAATTTCAGATTTATAATCCATTCATCATAGGGTTCCAAAACAGCAACATTAGAACCCGTTTTTCATCATTTCAACGCTCTCTTTAGCAACATGGTCTAAACAGATTTTTAGTCCAAATTTTCCAGCCTTAAATCATAATTTTCTTAACCCAAATTTAGGGTATTAACATATATTTGAATACCATAATTAAATGGTTTCTATACAACAAAATAAAATCATATTTAGGGTAATCTTGTTTACCTCTAATAGGTTAAACCCTCATAATAACTTGTTTATATCCCATTATAAGTCAAATTCCATCACAAAAACCTGGAATTTAACATTTATCTTGATTTATTCCTTAAGTTGTCTATAATGCTGAATTCAAGCACACTGAATTCTTAAAATCTTGAATTAATATCAAATCAAGAATTTTTGATCTGAAATTTATACCATATCTTAATAACTATATAAATTAATCAAAATAAATATTTTCAACATGAAATATTTAGTAATTCTATTTATTTTTGTATTTTTACTCTGCTAGACAGCAACACCTCTTTTCAAATAGCCTGAATCACGTAAATTGTGGGGTATATTTATACCCATAAAAACCCAACTTTTATTTTTGTTGTGTAATCCTCAATATGTATTATGTATTCTATAAAATTTTCAGCCAAAAATTACTTGTATGTAAAAATCATTTGGTGCAGATGATCCTGTCACCTGTTCAATCTTGTCCAGGTTGATATTTCCGGATTTGTAGTTTGTAACGTGCTTATCCTTTTAATCTAAAAATTTGGTCTTTCACCATATCATTAGTAGTTCCACAAATTTTCATGCTAAAAATCGTTCATTAACTATTTCTTCCATATTTTCCTTTCTAGATCTAGATTTACTACACATAAGTGTAGATTAGAGGATATGGGCTGATTAATCCCCAAATTAAACTTTATAAATCAACTAATTTAACTAATAATATTTAATCCTTGAAACATGTTAATAAATCACCACATACCTGAATTTTTTGGAGAGAAATCAATCCCCAAGAAGACTTCCAAGATGGCCTCCTCTTCCTTCTCTTCTCCTTCTCCTCTTTCTCTCACTCTCTCTCTCTCTCTTTTGCTCTCCCTCTTTCTGGAAATGGTCAGCCCTTGCTGCCCCTTTTCTCTTTTTATTTGCTTCCTTTCTTGCTCCCCAAGCAACCCCATGGGTACTTAAGTAATTTCCATTTTAACCTTCCCAAATTACCTCTTAAGTAACCTCTTACTTGCTCTTCAAGAAAGCAACTTCCCATGATAATTATCTTAATTCATTCCATTCATCTCATAGATTTCATAATTTTATTTCATTGTTTCAAATTTCATCTCAAACTAACGTTTCTACGTCAAGTTATGAACCTTTGAAATTTCCTTTAGAGTGTGAGATTAAAAATCAATAATTATCACATTAATCTCATCACTTTTGCCTTAATCCAATCCTCTCATAAGGTCAAGCCCAAAATTATGAGCTTGCCTTTAAAATTTCATCTCATTTTGCCTTACAGGCGTAAAGTTATGAATTTTCTATGATTTCCAACATTATTTCATAATTTTCATTTTAATCTCCATTAATTAAATCATGAAAATTAAAATAAATATTCATGCCACATTAGCACATCCTAATCCTCATTAAGCCCCTTTAGTCATCTTGACTCACTTTGGGCTATGGTGATTAGTCTTAATCACCATTGTTAATTGCTAACCCTAATTGCAAAATATCATTTTATCATAAAAATCCATAAATCAACTATAATTCATTTAAATAACAAATGTGTCATATTTATAGACCTACTTGGGTCTGGGTATCACATGTTATGATGGGTAAATTACACTAGGATTAAGGTACTTTGAGTGTCCAAAAGGGCTTGGAAATATTTGCCCTAAATCTGATTGTTAAGGATATATATATGAACACATCAAAACGGGTCAAAAGGGATACCCTACATGCTTGAAAATGTTGTTGTTATGGAAGCAAATAAATTATGGATTTTAAGTATGTGATGACACCCTAAATTTGGATTAAGAAAATCATGTTTAGTTGCTGAAAATTATGACTTAAAAATCTGTTAATATTTAAGTCTTGAAAGAGGCGTTGAAAGGATGAAAAACAGGTCTTAACATGGATGTTTTCGAAACCAGTGATAAATGGATTAAAAATCCAAAATTAAACCCTAAAGTATATGTTAATTAAATGGTTTAATGATGTTGAAAATGGATGTAAGTTTTTGTGTTAAGAAATTTTAAGAAACACATAATATATGTGTTGTATGTTGAACGTATGAGGAACGTATGTATGAATGGATGATATGTGATTTATGTGAAGTTGCTAAAATAAAAAATATGCATGAATATGTGATGAAATGAATAAGGATGTTTCTGTATGAATGATGTTTGATTATCTCAATTTTTGAGATTTAAGTATGAAGCCTAAGACGTCGAATATGTGCTTAGAATAAGCATCGACGCATGAAATGTGAAAAATAGATGAAAAATGATAAATGGAAGGTAATGAACCTCCATATGATGATTTATGGATGGTTGTTATGTATATGAATGAATACCTTATCTATGGGTTTAGAACATGTTATGGAATGGATAGTATGATGCACAAGTGAGTGAGATGTATGTATACCCGACTTGGAAATCAAGTGGGTTATGTATATGGATTATGGGTTGGAAAACTAAGTAAGCAAATGAAAATGTTATGAATGCAATTTCATTCTTATGTATATAGGCAAAGGCAAAGGAAAAATTAGTTCGGAAAGCTAAGGCGAAATAGGTAAGCAAGCAATTTTCTAAATGATTTTTGTTTTATCAAAAGATCATAAAATGTTGTTAATGATGTTCTAAAGGTTTGAACCATTGTGCAATTGATTTATGAAATTATTTTCAAGTTATTTAAGGATGGTCATTCCTTTACTTCAATATGTGTTGAAATGTTATTTCAATTATGATAAATGAATTGCTTACTATTTCACAATTATTTATGAAAGTGATGTAGCATGAATTTAAATGATGTTTCATTTAAATGATGTTTAAAATGGATTGTGCAAAGAATTCTCTACATGAGAATGACAAGTTGCCATGTGTAAGAGGTATATTGTGGGGCTCCGTCCCGAGCGTCACAACCTTACTCCTAGATCTATCGATTGGTAAACGTGATCAGGATTGTTGCCCTATCACATGGCGGAATTCTTGACTCCTTTGGAGTCGAGGCCCTCATATGCATATTTGATTTCTCATTATAGGGCATTACACATATACTTGGTTGTTTCATATCACATAATTCGTACATATTTATGGTATAACAATTAGTACTTTATTTTTTCATCATAGAATTTCCATACTTGCATTCAACATCTCAATTTGTGACATCAAATATGTAACATTAACATACAACATAATTCCATCAGATATTCACTCATCCATTCATTAAACATTCATTCATTCACTGTGTAGCCATGTTTAATATTACAAGAGTCATTATTAGTGAAATCTTCCCTGTGCTCTTTCGCCTCGTCATCTCTTTCACCTGTCTTTGGGTTTGGAAAACAAAACAAAACATGAGTCGAAACTCAATAACCAAGCTATAGTTTTCAGGCAATTTATTTTGAAGGCAACTTTGCATAAAAGCATTTCCTTCCATTTTAGTAGAAGACACTTATCAAGTGATCAACTGCTAATCGGATGAAAACCTTTTTCATAGAAACCTCATGAGCGATGCAGTGCAATGCATCATTTCAAAACATGATATCATTGGACGGAAGCTAGCTAGGCAACCATCCGGCTCATTCCTCTCTCCCAGTCCAGGAAGGCATCGTCGGCACTTGACCTTCTCTTAGCGACTTGGCCACACCCAAGGGGAACCACCGGTCCGCTTACTACCTTTAAGGTGGACCTCATGCTTGTGCACATGAACTTTTCATAAATATGATCCTTTCCATGACATGCTAGCACGATTTTCCTTTCATAAATTCATGTATCATCATTTGCCAAGAATAATTGAGAAAGCATTATAGAAATTAGTTAGATAAATATCATTTCATTGCAAAACGAGACAAAGGAATGACCATCCTTAAACACATTAATAAGAATTTAAATCATACCTTTGCAAACCCAAAAACAAGAAGTATTTAGAAAATTACTTGCTTACCTTGCTTGCTTAGCTTTCCGTTTCGCTTATCCCTTTACCTTTGCTTGAATTAAGCTAAACTTGAGTTCCAATCTTTCTAACTTGGATTCCTCTCTTTTCTCCTCTTTTTCCTCCTCCTTTCTTCTTTTTTACCTTTATTTTTTCCTTGCTGGGATTTGGGTATGCTTGGGGTGTTCTTGGTTTGGATTTTCTCCTTGATTTCTTCTCCAAAAAGTGGACGTCTCCTCCTTGCTTTGCTCCTTTGTGATTTTTTTTTCTCTTTTTGATTTTACCCAAAGTTGAACGTCCCTATGCTCTTGCCCCTTGACGTTTTTTGATGGGTTTGTGGGACCACTTGCCATCTCACTTGGGGTAATTGATGCCCATTTGACATGGTTCAACTAGCTCCATGTAAATTACATCTTTATCTTCCATAAAATCTCAAAAAATTCATTTATCCCTTAAGTCTCTCCCTTAGTCGACCATGTGGCTGAGAATTTGTCATTTTGTAGTAAAAATCTTCTCAATTTATAGCTCCCATAATTACCCTATGCTCTTAGGTGGTGTGGTGTATTATTTAGGATTTTGAAAAATCCAAAAATCCTATTATCACTCCACCATGGGCGTCCAAGCATGCCACCTCCTTGGCTTCTTAATGCATTCTTTAATGCACTGCAATTATCCTTAATTTTATCATCTTTAATAATTAAGAAAATCAAGCCAAAAACCTCTAAGGTTGACATCTCACATGAGCATTGACTTTGTCTCATGATTAGGGTCTTCAACTCATGATTGCAACTACAAAATTTTTGTGACCATGCATGTTTTCATGGTAATTAGCCTAATCCATTCCATTATAATATTAAGCTAGTCATTTTAGCCGTTCATTTCAAATTTCAATTCAAAACGATGTTTCCATCTCAAGTTATAGCCATTTGAAGTTCATCCTTGGATTAAGATGAAATTAAATAATTATCTCCATAATCCCATCACATTTTCTCAATCCAACCCATCCATAAGATTGAGCATGAAATTTTGTGCCTATCTCTCAATTTTCACCTCAATCTGCCTTACCGGCATCAAATTATGAATTTCCTAATATATCCCAACTTAATTCCATAATTACCCTTCTCTTTTCCATTAATTAAATCATGATAATTAAGATAATTACTCATGACATATTATCCTTGCATAATTCCTAACAAGCTACTTTGATTATATCGATTCACATTTGACCGTAGCAATTCATTTCCAATTATAATCAAAATATTATCATGAAAATCACTCAGAAGTGAATCAACTTCCACATAAATCACAAATTTGTTGTAAATGCATGTATACAAGTTCTACTCGGGTCTGGGCGTTACAATCCTCCCCCCTTACAAAAGGTTTCGTCCCAAAACTGTCTTTTCTTGAAATAATTGGGGATACTTTCTTTCTACCTCTTCTTTCAATTCCCAAGTAGCTTCACTTTCGGAATATGAATTCCATTGAACTTTAACATATTCAAGTTATCTATTATGAAGTTTTTGTACTTTATGATTGAAGATCCTAAGGGGTCTTTCCTCATAATTCAAATGATCCTGGATTGGTAGGTTCTCTGCTATTAACACATGAGTTGGGTCGGGAACATACTTCCTTAACATAGATATCTGAAAAAACATTATGTACTAAAGCTAACGCTGAAGGTAATGCTATTCTATATGCTAGTCTTCCAACCTTTTTCAACACTTCAAACGGTCCAATGTACCTGGGATTCAACTTGCTTCTTTTTCCAAACCTAGTAACTCCCTTGAACGGTGTAACCTTTATAAAAACATGTTCGCAAACTTGGATATTCAAGTCCTTTCTCTTACAATCTGTATAATTCTTTTGCCGACTTTAGGCTGTAAGGATACACTGGCGAATAATTTACACTTTATCTGTCATTCGTTGAGACAGGTTTGGAGCAAGCTTTTTCTCTCCAACTTCATCCCAGTTCAAGGGTGTTCGACACCTTCGTCCATATAGCGCTTCAAATGGAGCCATTTGAATACTGGCTTGGTAGCTATTATTGTATGCAAACTCTGCCATCGGTACGTATTCATCCCAGATCCTCCAAATTCCAATATGCACATTCGGAGCATATTCTCAATGATTTGATTCACTCACTTCGTTTATCCATCTGTCTGAGGATGAAAAGTTGTACTAAACTTGAGTTGGGTGTCTAAGGTTTCATGCAAACTTTTCCAAAATAGTAATGTAAATGTCGCATCTCGATCATAAACTATTGACTTTGGCACTCTTAGTGGATCATTTTTGTTACTTTTATGGAAGATATTAATATTGTCAGATTCTCAGACTGTTTTAATCTTCCAATGGCTGTCTTTTCCTGGATTCACTTCAAATCGCACTTTCTTACTTTTGCAGTCAATGGTAGCTCCCCATTTACTTAACCAATCCATGCCTAGTATTATATCGAACTCTGTCATAGGAAGTAGGATTAGGTCGGCATTTAGAACCAGCGATCCTATCCTAATTGGGCATACTTTACATACTTGGCTAGAGCTAGCTAATCTATACATGGGGGATTCAACATGAATTATCCTATTGGTTTCTCCTACTGGCAGTGCGTGCGTGGCTACGTATTGATAGGCTATAAATGAATGACTAGCACCTTAATCAAATAAGGCTATCGCCGATTCTTCTAAAATATAAACTATACCTATCACCACCTTTTCCTCTTGCTCCTATGATTCGGTTCGGGTCAAGTTGACGAACTGCGTATATGTCAATTAAAATGCTCGTTTTAATGCAAGTATACGTGCCGATCAAGTAATAAAGAGTGAGTAGAATATCGTTCTCACGAGGATTGTGTTAAACGGATTAGCAGCTTAAATCTCAATTGTCTAAGTGAATTGGTAAAATAAATGAGAGTTTTCTTTTAAAGAATTGAATTAAACTAAACTAAACAAAGCAGTAAATGACCAGAGTGGGGTGGATATTGCTGAGATTGCCTTGAGATGATTAAGATAGGTGGGAATATGAAGTCATTGAATCATAGTTATGTCATTTGGTCTGAATTAAGTTAGTTGTGCAGAGATTACTAATCTAAGTTCATTCATATTCATATATGTCTTCCAACACATACAAATCTAACCAAGTTTAAGTTATATGCTATGTTCTCATGCATACAAGTAAAATAAGGTTGATAACCATATAACCTAATCATGATTACACAGGGTTAATAGGTATATTCCTATCCATATTAACATTTAACACAACATGAGCTAGAATACATGTGCCTTATATATGGATCTTATTTAAATCCCAGTTTTCCAAGCATGAATCTGAATATTTGATCAATCTGCAAGGTTACAAAGCTTGTAAATGCATTAAGCATGATATATAAGGGTAATCTCAAGTAACAAAAGTCACAGCACAACAGTATTATCAATTCAAGCATAAGAAAACCAAATAACACAGATATGAGTTCAAATCCTACATATCTCCCACCATAGGAAGGTTCAGCCCATAAACATGACTTCAATTCCCATTAAAATCAAGTTATAATCATCCCAAGCAAGGAGAATAACAAATAGGAAGAGATAGATGAGAAGAGGAGATGAAACTCAATGGATTTGGAGTGATAGCTTGGATCTCCATTTGCTCTTCTCTACTTCCTTGAAGCTTTGGTTTCCTCCCTTTCTCCACAACAGCCACAACCCTCTCCCTAAGTCTCTTTTGCACGAAGCCTTAGGTTTCTATTTATAATGGGTAGCTTGCGCAACACATGTGCAGAAACCCACGTGCGTTTAGATGCTTAGTGGCACCTAGGTGCCAACTCTCTATGTGCTGTGTACCTTAGAAACCTTTTGGAATGTCTTGAAATCTGATGCCTTGGCGCCTAGGCGCCAACTCCCTGGATGCAATAAATTGTGTGAAGTGTTAGAGATTCTTGCAAAGGCATGTAGAATGGCGCCTGAGCACCAATCCCATTCTCCTTCACTTGGCTCTGTTCTGCATTCGACTCGCTTGTGTCCTTGTAATTCTCTGTCCTTCCTGTAAAAATGAATGAAATTAAATAAATGAACTAAAAATGCCTAATTTATACTAAAAATGCATAAAAACTACATAATGCTCCTAAAATGCAAAGCGAGTGAAAATTTAGCTAATTGGATGCAAACTAAACACAATCTCTTCGATAAACGCGCAAAAATAGTCTGAAATAGGCCATAATAACTCGTATTTTTACGAGTTATCACACCCCCAAACTTAAATGTTGCTAGTCCTCGAGCAACAATGCAAATACAATGAATGAATGAATTTGGACTCTATCAACTCAACCTGCTTCCCATTATGCTTCTATCAATCCATTTCTCTATTCAACAATATCAAGAATAATGTAAACTTGAAAAATCATCCATTTCTTAAAATAGGACATGCATTTTCATTTATCATTCGTGAACTGAGTTACATGTAGATGATCGTATTTCTAGTTCAAAGTAATAATTCAACTTGCTAATCTTTCTCTTGATAAAAAGAAACTGGTTAGAAAATTAATCCAAACAGGTGAACCAAGCTTTAAGCCGAACTAACTAGTCAAAGAACATGATAATCATTCACTGGATTCAATTTTGTCCAACTGCACATTCTTTCCCCCCCAAACTTATTGCAAAACTCTCCTCACCATATTTCAGGATATCTAGAGATCTATTTTTTTTTTTTTTGGATCCCCTTACCATATTTTTGGGTATCTGGGGAAATTTCTTTTTAAAGCATTCTTACTGTGATTTTCCTTTGCTTTCGAACCTTGCCATTTGTTGATGCCAAGTCCCGGTTACTCAGCTTAGGTCAATCACCCCCTTTTTATTTTTCTTATTTTGTTAGGGGTACTGAACGTGCTTGTGTGATTTATGTGAAATAATAACATTTCTGAATCCATTAAAGTACTTGGTCAACATGTATTTAATTTAGTTCTTATCATCTCAGTTTGGAAGATTGACATATAATTGAATTAGAATAATGTATTATGAAATCCTTTAAATTCTTTCACATGTCATTTGCAACTTGCTTTTATACATGATCCTTAATCTGAATTGCCCATTTTTTCATGAATTCAATTTCAAGTCAACATTATTCATAACCTTGCATATTTTCAATAAAATGGATTGAACAGAGATAACTTTCATTAGCTACATGAAACCTACATGATCATAGACTGAAAAATAAATACAAAAGAAATATAAAATGGAAAGGATAGGTACTCCCCTAGGTGTCTAATGCAAAGGAGTCATCGTCTTCCCGCTCACTTTCTTCACCAGGCTGATGTGAAGATTGACCAAAACAGGCTAGGAACTCGGGAGGTGTCGATGGGAATGGTAGTAAAGCCTTCATATCAATCTGTCCGTCCTTCCATGAGTCTTCGAAAGTGCATCTCCATAGCCCGATTGGATAGCTGTAGAAACCAGGCTTGGACATGGTTTTCATGTCGACGGGCTCGAAAAATGCTTTCCGTTGATATGCGGTAGCTCCCGTAACTCCTCCGAGATCAAAAGTTATGATCAGTTGAAGTTGGCATGCTAAAAACTTGTGTTTTGCTGTTTTTTTATGCTGTCAGGGGGGTGGCGTTGGGGAGCAAAAAATTGAAGCCTAAGAGCCGACTTGCTGACTCAAAAGTTGCAACATGTTATTTCTTTGAAAAATATGGTGCCGAGGCGCCAAATATTGAGGCTTGGGCGCCGACTTGCTGACTCAAAAGTTGCAACATGTTATTTTCTTGAAAAATATGGTGCCGGGGCGCCGGATCATGGCGCCGGAGCGCCACTTCTCTGATCCCAACTTGCTGCAACATGTTCTTTTGCAAAAACTTAGGGTTGGGGCGCCAAAAATTGAAGTCGAGGCCTCACTTTAACTGCATCTTCTTGTCTTGAATGATGAATATAAACTTGAAACTCCTTGATTCCATCATCTATCAACTTCAAAGTGGATTGAAAATCCATATGATAATCCTATCCTTCCTTGCCTTGCCTTGGGAGATACTGCTTTATTCTTGGATCAAAAATTAAAAAGTGTAATGGGTTGCCTCCCATTCAACGCTAAATTTATCGTCTTCAGCCTGAGGTCCCATTATGATTAACCAATTCCCGCTCTATCGAACTTCCTTCCATGCGGATTGTGCACTAGAAGTTCAGATCTCTTCCTAGCCTCTTTAAGAGGATCAGTTAGCCCCTTTTCTTGAATTTCATAGAGACTATAGAAGGGTTGTTCAGGGTCTTGAATTAATGATGGCTTCAAGAAGCTGGTTTCCAAGGCTATGCATTGATCACTTAAGTCATGCTGCACCTAAATTTCAGGAAGACAAATTAGAGGCATGTTGATATGATAATTTTCAACTTTCTCCACTATATCAACCTCTATTTCTTCATCGATTTTCTCTTCTACTTCCTGGTTTTCCATTGGCTTGGCCAATTGTTCAAGAACATGTTGAGATATAAGTTGCTCCATCACATCGATTGATATATCTTCATTAATGCTCGGAGTGACTTCATAGCCCTATTCCAACTCATCTTCTTCTGAAATTTCTTATATATGACCGAACGATGCTTCTTGATGCCGACATTGGATTGCAGTAACCAATTGCCCCACCTGTTTCTACATGTTCTCATTAAATTGCATTTGGCTCCTCATGAATTGCATGAACATGTCTTCCAAAGATGGCTTGCTTTCTGGTGGTGATGGATCCTCAACTTCCTTTGTTGGACAATCGAAAGGCATCATATTCCTTGATTGCAAGTCTCCATGGTAGTCCTATGAATCATTTGAATGCTCATAATAGCCCACGGACGCTGAATAATATACGCATTGGATTGACAAATGTCCTTCACCTCCATATAGATCGCAGTAAGTTGAATGAGAATTATCCATTCCCTGCATTTGATAATCAAAACCTGCAAATTGATCTGAGGGTGCTAGTGCATCATTAAACTACGGAAATTGGAAGTGCTTGATGTTGAAAATTCTGTATTTAGCTAGTGGTAAGCATTTGAAGCCATTGAAAATTGCAAAACAAAGACTCCTAAAATAGAATTTTATCAAAAGAAAAGAAAGAAAAGAAAAACTATGTATAATATATACACATTCACAGAAGACAACTGAAATTGTCAGGTACTAAGTTTAAACCAATCCCCGGCAACGGCACCAAAAACTTGACGAACTACATATATGTCTATTAAAATGCTTGTTTTAGCACAAGTATATGTGCCGATCAAGTAATAAAGAGTGAGTAGAGTTTCATTTCCATGAGGATTGTGTTAAATGGATTAGCACCTTAAATCTTAATTGTCTAAGTGAATTGGTAAAATAAATGAGAGTTTTCTTTTAAAGAATTGAATTAAACTAAACTAAACAAAGCAGTAAATGACCAGAGTGGGGTGGATATTGCCAAGATTGCCTTGAGATGATTAAGATAGGTGAGAATATGAAGTTATTGAATCATAGCTTTGTCATTTGGTCTTAATTAAGTTAGTTGTGCAGAGATTACTAATCTAGGTTCATTCATATTCATATATGTCTTCCAACACATACAAACCTAACCAAGTTTTAATTACGTACTATGTTCCCATGCATACAAATAAAACAAGGTTGATAACCATATAACCTAGTCATGATTACACAGGGTTAATAGGTATATTCCTATCCATATTAACATCTAACACAACATGAGCTAGCATACCTGTGTCTTATATGTGGATTTTATTCAAATCCTACTTTTCTAAGCATGAATCTGAATATTCAATCAATCCACAATGTTGCAAAGCTTGTAAACGCATTAAGCATGATATATAAGGGTAATCTCAAGTAACAAAAGTGACAGCAGAACAATATTATCAATTCAAGCATAAGAAAACCGAATAACATAGACTATGAGTTCAAATCCTACATATCTCCCACCATAGGAAGGTTCAGCCCATAAACATGACTTCAATTCCCATTAAAATCAAGTTATAATCATCCCAAGCAAGGGGAATGACAAATAGGAAGAGATAGATGAGAAGAGGAGATGAAACTCAATGGATTTGCAGTGATAGCTTGGATCTCCATTTGCTTTTCTCTCCTTCCTTGAAGCTTTGGTTTCCTCCCTTTCTCCACAGCAGCCACAACCTCTCCCCAAGTCTCTTTTGCATGCAGCCTTAGGTTTCTATTTATAATGGGTAGCTTGCGCAACACATGTGCAGAAACCCGCGTGCGTTCGGATGCCTAGTGGCACCTAGGAGCCAACTCTCTGTGTGCTGTGTAACTTAGAAACCTTTTGGAATGTCTTGAAATCTGATTCTTTGGCGCCTAGGCGCCAACTCCCTGGATGCAATAAATTGTGTGAAGTGTTGGAGATTCTGGCAAAGGCATGTAGAATGGCGCCTGAGCACCAATCCCATGCTCCTTCACTTGGCTCTGTTCTGCATTCGACTCGCTTGTGTGCTTGTAATTCTCCGTCCTTCCTGTAAAAATGAATGAAACTAAATAAGTGAACTAAAAATGCATAAAAATTACATAATGCTCCTAAAATGCAAAGCGAGTGAAAATTTAGCTAATTGGATGCAAACTGAACATAATCTCTTGGACTAATGTGCAAAAATAGTCTGAAATAGGCCATAATAACTCGTATTTTTTACGAGTTATCACAAGGCATGCACTTGCACTGGATTTGTAGAGGTTCCTGGTCGATTGACTGCTCTCGCTACTCTTGGCAGTGGAATTCTGCCACGTTCTTGCGACGTTTGAACTTAATGTTGGGTCCCAAATAGATGGCAAAACCCAAGAGGGGAGGGGTGAATTGGGTTCTTAAAAATTTCTTTGGTAACTTAAAAAACTTAACCCCTTGTAGAATTATTCCCCTTGAATGAAGAAACTGAATGGAAAGCAAAGTAATAAAGAGAGCAGAAATAAAAGCAAGTAGACAAGGATTTTATAGTGGTTCGGGCAACCTCCCTACTCCACTCTTCCAAGCTCACACTCCTTGTGACTTGGGTTCCACTATTGTATTCCGCGAATACAACTAGAGCCTCTTGCTCTCTTCTAGATTCTAGCTCTAGGGGGCATATACAACCAGAGCCTCTTGCTCTCTTCTAGATTCTAGCTCTAGGGGGCATCAAACACTTAGCACAAGTAGGTGATGAGTCACACTCCAATCACACACTACTTTGCTACCTCTTGATCTTAGCTACGCAAGCTAAATCAAGTTCAACATAAACAAGTAAACAATAAAAGTAAACTACACTTTACAGGTGTGTAGAAACGATTTAGCGCAGGGAAGAACTTGTAGATGATGACTTTGAAGTTTCTGAATGTAGCTCTTGCAACTTGAAGCACAATTCTTCCTCTCTTGATTGACTTGATCACTTTAATGCTCTTGTAGATAGGAGTTATGCTCACTTAATGTTTTCCAACTACTTCCCTCGTCCACCATGAATGCTATTTATAATTTTGGAGGGAATCCGAACGTAGAAGGTAGGTGGCGCGCATTTAATGCGCCAACGTTCGAATTAATTCCGACCGTTGCGACCCAAGTCGCATGTGGAGTCGACTTGGCCTGCGACTTGGCTTCCAAGTCGCACCTGGAGTCGACTTCGTGTGCGACTCCAGTTCTTCAGATTTCCAAGTCCGAGTCTGGGTCAACTTGGCTTTCAGTCCTCAACTCAAGTCGATCCTGGAGTCGACTTGGGTTGCGACTTGGCGTGGTCTTTTGCAAGAACACCTTGATCTTCTTGAACTGGCTTGTACTTTGTTAAATCGGTCTTCATGACTTGGATATTTCTTCATTTAGAATAAGCTTGAAGATTAGCTTTGGACTTGATAGACTTGATTTGAACTTTGAATATAAATCTTAGCTTTTGATCTTCAAGAAACTTCAGTTGCTTTTTGAGAATGAACTTTGCATCTTATTTGGATTTGATAAATTCCAAATGGATCCTTGGAATAAGATTGAAACTTCAATCTTCAAGTCTGAACTGCTCAAGTCGAAGTTGGAGTCGACCTCGTCTGCGACTTCGCCCAAGTCGCACCTGGAGTCGACTTCGCCTGCGACTTCGTCATGTCCGTTTCCACTTTTTCAACTCTGGATGCTTGAAGTCGATGCTGGAGTCGACTTCGTCTGCGACTTGGTTTCCTAAGTCGCACCTGGAGTCGACATGGCCTGCGACTTCACTTGTTCTTCTCCCCTTTTCAGCTCTGGACAGATTTGACTTCTTGAAGTCGATCTTGGAGTCGACTTGGTATACGACTTGGCTTCCATACTTGATTTTCTTCAAATGAATATTCCTTAAACATTTCCACAAACTTGTTAGTAGCCAAGACTTACTCAAATTTAGTTTGTTAATCATCAAAACATAGATTTAGCTAGTTTTCCACATATTTCCAACAATCTCCCCCTTTTTGATGATTGACAAAACTGATTTGAGTGGATACCTTTCATTAAAAATAATATGTTCATATTGCATTTTAAAATCATGCTTATGCTTATGCAAACAGAACATTCAAATATCATGTAAGCATATCCTGCTCTCCTCCTCATTCTTACTCTTCTCTTCTTACATCTCTCTCCCCTTTAATCATCTCTCTCCCTTTTAATCATTAAGACTTCTACTCAATTTTTCAACTCAAATACTCTTCTTCTCCTTAAATCTCTCTCCCCCTTTTTGTCAATATATCAAAAAGATTAGAGGGTAATCAAAGAGAAAGGTGGGTTAGCTCCCCCTAAATGGGTGCTCCCCCTCAATTTATGCTTTAAGTGAGTTCAAGCATTCCCATGTCATTTCTAATCTTATAAAATGCTTCTTTTGCTAGGGGCTTAGTGAATATATCTGCAACTTGATCCTCTGTTCTTACATATACCAAACATATGTCATGATTTTCTACATGTTCTCTAATGAAATGATGTCTAAGGTCTATATGTTTGGTCCTAGAATGAAGGACTAGATTCTTGGTTAGACATATGGCACTTGTATTATCACATTTGATAGGTATATCTTTGAAATCCATGTCATAGTCCCTAAGTTGCTGTTTCATCCAAAGTAATTGGGCACAACAGCTCCCGGCGGCAATGTATTCGGCTTCCGCCGTAGATAGAGCAACACTAGTTTGTTTTCTTGAAAACCATGAAACCAACATGCTTCCAAGAAACTGACATGTTCCACTAGTGCTTTTTCTATCTACTTTGTAACCAGCAAAATCCGCATCCGAGTAGCCGATTAGATCAAAATTAGAGCCCTTTGGATACCATAGTCCTAAATTGGTAGTGTCTACTAGATATCTAAAGATTCTTTTCACAGCTACCAAGTGTGATTCTTTTGGGCATGATTGAAATCTAGAGCACATACACACACTAAACAAAATATCTGGCCTAGAAGCAGTTAAATACAATAAGGAACCTATCATGCTTCTATACAATTTTAAATCAACTACTTTGCCCTTTTCATCTTTGTCCATTTTGATTGTGGAGCTCATGGGCGTGTTTGCTCCTTTGCTGTTCTCCATGCCAAACTTCTTTAGCATTTCCTTGATATACTTGGACTGGTTAATGAAAATTCCTTCATTTAATTGCTTGATTTGCAGTCCAAGGAAGAAGTTTAGCTCTCCCATCATGCTCATCTCAAACTCTTTCTGCATAAGCTCAGAAAATTCTTGGCAAAGAGTTTCATTAGTAGCACCAAAAATAATATCATCAACATAAATTTGAATGATCAAAATATCCTTTTCTTTATACTTGATAAACAAGGTGGTGTCTACCTTTCCCTTTTGAAAATTATGATCAATCAAAAACTTGCTTAGTCTATCATACCAAGCTCTTGGGGCTTATTTCAATCCATATAATGCTTTGGTCAACTTGTACACAAATTTTGATTGATCTTTCTCCTCAAATCCAAGTGGTTGCTCAACATACACCTCTTCATTTATATAACCATTCAGAAATGCACTTTTGACATCCATTTGAAACAATTTAAAGTTCATGTGAGATGCAAAAGCTAGTAAGATGCGAATTGCTTCCAATCTAGCAACCGGGGCATAGGATTCCTCAAAATCTATTCCTTCTTCTTGTGAGTATCCTTTTGCCACAAGTCTAGCTTTGTTCCTCACTACAAGTCCACTTTCATCTAATTTGTTCCTAAAGACCCACTTGGTGCCAATAACACTACAATCATTTGGTCTAGGAACAAGGTGCCAAACTTGATTTCTTTCAAATTGATTTAGCTCTTCTTGCATTGCTATAATCCAGTTTTGATCATCAAGAGCTTGATCAATGTTAGAAGGTTCAATTTTGGATACAAAAGCATATTGTCCACAAACATTTTGCTTTGACCTTCTAGTTTTTACACCTTCATACACATTCCCTATAATTTGTTCAATTGGATGTGCATGTTTGAATTTTAAATCAGATGGAGGTTTATAGGAGTCATTACCTTCACTTACCCTTTCCTCCAAGAATTCCTCTTGCTTTTCCATATGCAATTTTTCAAGATTGCTTGCTATGTCATCTGCATCACTTGAATCATCCTTTCTTTTAAAGCATGAGTTAGTTTCATCAAAAACAACATGTATGGATTCTTCTACAACTTGGTTTCGTTTATTGAAAACTCTATATGCTTTGCTATTTGATGAATAACCAAGGAATATTGCTTCATCACTTTTAGCATCAAGTTTTCCCAAGTTGGTTTTTCCATTGTTCAGAACATAACATGTGCATCCAAAAGCATGAAAATAAGATATGTTTGGTTTCTTTCCTTTCCATAGCTCATATGGGGTCTTTTTCAAGATTGCTCTAATGGTAACTCGATTCAATACATGACAAGCTGTACTTACAGCTTCACCCCAAAACTTCTTAGATAATTTGCTCTCATTTAGCATAGTTCTAGCCATCTCTTGTATAGTTCTATTTTTCCTCTCCACTACTCCATTTTGTTGTGGAGTCCTTGGTGCAGAAAATGTGTGATGAATTCCTTTTTCATTACATAATTCTATGAATCGTTTGTTCTCAAATTCACCACCATGGTCACTTCTTATAGTCATAATAGTACTTTGTTTTTCATTTTCCACCAAGTTTACAAACGTTGCAAACATAGAGAAGGCTTCATCTTTGCTAGCTAAAAGAATTATCCATGTGAATCTTGAAAAGTCATTAACAATTACAAATACATATTTCTTTCCACCAATGGTTAAAATGTCGGATGGCCCATATAGATCCATGTGTAGCAATTCAAGTGGCCTAGTGGTGGAAATCTCCTTTTTGGTAGAAAAAGACATCTTTGGTTGTTTAGATAATTGACATGCCTTACATAATTTATTTTTGTCATATTTCAACTTAGGCAAGCCTTCTACCAAACTCTTTTTCCATAGGGTCTTTATGTTTCTCATGTTTATATGCCCAAGCCTTTTATGCCAAACCCATGGATCATTATCAATGGCCATTAGACATTGACCATTTAGTTCATCAAGTGAAACCAAATATACATTTCCATGTCTTTTTCCACTAAACATGATATGTTCACCATCAAATACATTGCATATAGATGATTCAAACACAACCTTATATCCTTTATCACATAATTGGCTAATGCTCATTAAGTTATGCTTGAGTCCTTCAACAAACAAAACATCCTCCATGCATGCATTTGAGCTACTGTAAATATTTCCTTTACCTTTGATTTTACCTTTCTCATTATTTCCAAAGGCAACCGTTCCATCGTTGCAAGGCTTAAGTTTATGGAATAAACTCCTTTCTCCGGTCATGTGCCTTGAACAACCGCTATCCATGAACCATACATTATTTGCCTTTGCCTTTAAACAATTCTGAAAAGTAAACAAATAATCCTTATCTCTTTGGTACTCATTTTATGGGTCCATTTGGGTTAGTAATATTATTCAACCTTTGTTGCTCTAACTTAGAAAGCCCAAATCTTGTGTTCCTTGGAACCCAAACTAATTTAGCACCATGGTCAAATAATCTCTTAAAGTTACACTTATAAACTCTATGACCCATTTTGTTGCAAAAATTGCAAGCCATTGGTAATCTAGGAGTAGGCCTCCAAGTATATTTTGGTTCAAATGTTGGCCTTTTAGTCCACATTACATTTTTCATTTTAGGCTTGTATATGAGTGCAGATTTGGTTTGATATTTCCAAAGTGTAGGCACATTTGACTTGCTACTTTCTCCTTGCTCAAATGTATTGTATCCAAGACCTCTCTTGTTTGTTTGGGAGGTCATGTTCAGAAACATCTTTACACTTTCTCCTGGATTAGAGAACTTTGCTAATGATTCATTTAAGGATTTGTTCTCCTTTTTCAGTTTCTCTACTTCTTTCAACAATGATTCATTTTCTTCTTTCAGTTTTGTTGATTTTTCAGCTAGTTTTCCATTTTCAATAATAATAAAGTTGCATTGTTGTTTCTTTGAGGACAACTTGTTTCCTAGCTTTTTGATTTCCTCATATAATGAATCATAGGCAGTTTGTAGTTCTTCTAATTCAGCACATTTGATGCAATTTTGAAAAGAAGAATAACTTGATTGAGAATAGCAAGGTTTGGAAGTTACCTCATCATTGCTTGTACATTTGGTTGAGGTGGATTGTTCTTCCAAAACTTCAGTCGTGTTTAAGCATAGCAAGTCCTCTTCTTGCTCGATTCGTGCCATGCAACATATTCTTGCACAGTTGGCTGCATCATTTTCGTCGGTTGAAGAGCTGCATGTTGATGAAGTTTCCTCGTTGACGAACATGCCTCTTCCTCTTGGCCTTTGGTATTTTCTTCTTTCATGACTCTCCTTTGGCCTTTCTTCTGGTGTAGGACATTGAGCTTGCATATGTCCTACGCCCCCGCATCGGTAGCATTTTGTAACCTCCTTCTTCTTTTCTTTTTGTAGTCTTTCTTTGAAGTCTTTAATGTTCTTTTCTTTTCTCACAAATTTTCGAAACTTGTGAGTAAGAAGTGCAATATCTTCATCACCATTGTTAGACGAGGAGGTAGACACATCTGAGTTGCGTGCCGCTTTTAATGCAATGATTTTCTTCCCTTTATGATTCTCTTCGTTTCTTCTCTTAATTAGCTCATGTGACATTAGTGAGCTAATTAGATCTTCTAGCTTTAGGGTGTTGAGGTCTTTCGCTTCTTCAATAGCTGTAATCTTTGGAGTCCATGAATCCGGTAGAGCTCTTAGTATCTTCATCACCTGTTCGGATTCAGAGATAGCTTTTCCAAGACCTTTGAGAGCATTAGTAATCTTAGAAAATCTTGCAAACATTTCAGAAATATTTTCAGTGTCTAGCATTCTAAAACTTTCCAACTCTCCTATCAAAATATTTCTCCTAGTCCCTTGGACTTGGGAGGTTCCTTCATAAATGGATGTTAGAGTATCCCATATCTCTTTTGCAGTCAAACAAGAAGATACTCTATCATACTCTGAAGCCGTAAGAGCACAAAATAAAGAGTTCATAGCCTTAACATTGCTCTTGACGGTTCTTACTTCCTCTTCGGTCCATTTGGAAGCTCTTTCATTAATTGGCAAAGTTACACCGTCTTGGATAGCAATCCAAGAATCCATATCCGTAGCCATGATGAGTTGCTTCATACGAAGCTTCCAATAACCAAAGTTGTTCCCATCAAACAATGGTGGCCTAGTGAATGATTGGCCCTCAGCAAAAGCGGGGAACGGGAATCGATTGGGATGCCATATCAATAGATCTCTTTGGTTTAACTCAAAGACCTGCTCTGATATCACTTGTTGGGTCCCGAATAGATGGCAAAACCTAAGAGGGGAGGGGTGAATTGGGTTCTTAAAAATTTCTTTGGTAACTTAAAAAACTTAACCCCTTGTAGAATTATTCCCCTTGAATGAAGAAACTGAATGGAAAGCAAAGTAATAAAGAGAGCAGAAATAAAAGCAAGTAGACAAGGATTTTATAGTGGTTCGGGCAACCTCCCTACTCCACTCTTCCAAGCTCACACTCCTTGTGACTTGGGTTCCACTATTGTATTCCGCGAATACAACTAGAGCCTCTTTCTCTCTTCTAGATTCTAGCTCTAGGGGGCATATACAACCAGAGCCTCTTGCTCTCTTCTAGATTCTAGCTCTAGGGGGCATCAAACACTTAGCACAAGTAGGTGATGAGTCACACTCCAATCACACACTACTTTGCTACCTCTTGATCTTAGCTACGCAAGCTAAATCAAGTTCAACATAAACAAGTAAACAATAAAAGTAAACTACACTTTACAGGCGTGTAGAAACGATTTAGCGCAGGGAAGAACTTGTAGATGATGGCTTTGAAGTTTCTGAATGTAGCTCTTGCAACTTGAAGCACAATTCTTCCTCTCTTGATTGACTTGATCACTTTAATGCTCTTGTAGATAGGAGTTATGCTCACTTAATGTTTTCCAACTACTTCCCTCGTCCACCATGAATGCTATTTATAATTTTGGAGGGAATTCGAACGTAGAAGGTAGGTGGCGCGCATTTAATGCGCCAACGTTCGAATTAATTCCGACCGTTGCGACCCAAGTCGCATGTGGAGTCGACTTGGCCTGCGACTTGGCTTCCAAGTCGCACCTGGAGTCGACTTCGTGTGCGACTCCAATTCTTCAGATTTCCAAGTCCGAGTCTGGGTCAACTTGGCTTTCAGTCCTCAACTCAAGTCGATCCTGGAGTCGACTTGGGTTGCGACTTGGCGTGGTCTTTTGCAAGAACACCTTGATCTTCTTGAACTGGCTTGTACTTTGTTAAATCGGTCTTCATGACTTGGATATTTCTTCATTTAGAATAAGCTTGAAGATTAGCTTTGGACTTGATAGACTTGATTTGAACTTTGAATATAAATCTTAGCTTTTGATCTTCAAGAAACTTCAGTTGCTTTTTGAGAATGAACTTTGCATCTTATTTGGATTTGATAAATTCCAAATGGATCCTTGGAATAAGATTGAAACTTCAATCTTCAAGTCTGAACTCCTCAAGTCGAAGTTGGAGTCGACCTCGTCTGCGACTTCGCCCAAGTCGCACCTGGAGTCGACTTCGCCTGCGACTTCGTCATGTCCGTTTCCACTTTTTCAACTCTGGATGCTTGAAGTCGATGCTGGAGTCGACTTCGTCTGCGACTTGGTTTCCTAAGTCGCACCTGGAGTCGACTTGGCCTACGACTTCACTTGTTCTTCTCCCCTTTTCAGCTCTGGACAGATTTGACTTCTTGAAGTCGATCTTGGAGTCGACTTGGTATACGACTTGGCTTCCATACTTGATTTTCTTCAAATGAATATTCCTTAAACATTTCCACAAACTTGTTAGTAGCCAAGACTTACTCAAATTTAGTTTGTTAATCATCAAAACATAGATTTAGCTAGTTTTCCACATATTTCCAACACTTAATACGGGCAATTCAGGACGATATGCCCAGCTTGTTCAAAAACATAACATTTCACAATATTTACCTCACTTTTTCCATAGTCTTTTGCTATATGTCCCATCTACCCACATTTAAAACACTTATTTGACCCTTTCAAACATTCGCCCGTATGACGTCTTTGACATTTTCTGCAAATGGGCTGATTTCTCTTCCTTAGAATCCCCTTTCCTCTCCTCATGCCTCCCTTCCTAATTCTTTCCCTTCCCGTTTCCATTTCTTTTATGCCCAAGCCGAACATCCTTGACCCTTGCCTCATCTCTTGTATTCTCAGTGCTTCGAGTTCTAAAGCTCTTGCCCTTTCTAAACTTGAAGCATAGTCTTTAATTAAAAGAGGGTCTAAGCTTTCTTTGAGATATGGCCTTAATCCTTGTTGGAACCGTTGCGCCTTATTTCCTGGCACATTCGCTATCCAAGGCACATACCTCACCAAGGCATTGAATTTGGTGGCATATTCATTAACAGACATTTTCCTTTGATACAATTTTTTAAACTCAACCACTTTTTGACGTTGTAGTCCAACCGGGAGATATTCTTTATTGAATTCTTCAACAAAAGTTTGCCATGTTACTTCTTCTGGGTGTAACATGGTAATCAGCATAGTCTCCCACCATTCGTATGCATCTTTTACTAAGAGATGGGTGGCGCATAATACCTTCTGCCGATCATTACATGGAGATATCCTGAACAACTTCCGGATTTCCATCATCCACTGTTCAACCTGTACGAGGTCGGGTTCTCTAGTAAATTTGGGAGGTCGTTGAGCAAGGAATGCATTTATCGCCCGTCGATCAGCCTCCATCAATTGCTCTTCATCAACTGTAGACGTCGTCGGGGGTGTCGGGTCAGTTGTCAGACTGGGTCCTTCTTTGTCAGCACTACCTAACTGTGCCTGTTGAGTCATTTCCCATAAGCCTTGAATAATATCAATCGCTTAGGTTGCCCAGTTTTGAGTGGCCTGCTGCATAGCTTCCTTCACTGCAGTAGCTACTCTCTCCTCTATCAATCTAGCCTGCCTTGATTCAAGCTCTTCTTCTTCATTCTTTTATGGGTTTTCACCTTCTTGTCGTTGTTGAGTCCTTTGATTTTTCTATTGCAATTCCGGTCTACCTCATTTTGGTCACTAGTTTCTCTAATTTTATGCTGGCTAAGGACTTCGTCTGTGGCAACTTCCTTTTTCTTATTTTGTTTTGCTCGTGATCTTGTGTTTACCATTGTGCTTTTCTGTTTATAAAAAGCACATAACTTTCATTTATGATTAGAGTTAGATCATACCATGTATACACCTCATCATTATATAATTTAAGTTAATCACATTTAAGAATGTCCATTTCCAAAGGGGTTAAATAAAAAGTATTTTTGGACATAAAAATGTCCCTTGCTGAAAAAGGCTTATGTGAATGATGTTTTAGGACATGAGAATATCCTTCTCTAAAAAGGATTTATGAGAAAAATGTTTTGGACATAAAATGTCCACTGGCAAAAGATGGTTTTATGTAAATATCTTGGAACATTAGAAATGTTCATACAAGACTAAAGAAGATTAATTAAAGAAGGTAAAACACATATGTTTTGCCTTAACAAGCCCGGATATAGCTTGTAAATGATTTTAAGAATGTTGTTTATGAAAAATGGTTTCGGACATAGAATTGTCCTCATGAACAAAGATTTTTATGATAATATTTTGGAACACATAAATGTCCTCAGATAAAAAGGTGTTCAAGATGTTTAAGGAAAACATTTTAAGGAAGTCTTACCCTAAAAGATAAAATTCTTGCTTACTGAGTTATCACTCACAATTTGTTTTCCCAAACCTTAGATAGGTACTGGAAAACTCAAGAGGTTGCGAACCTAAGCAGGAGAAGAAAAGGTACGTGATGATAGCCATGTGATCTATAAGGAAAGGGATAGCATGATTAAAGCTGTAAGGTATGATGATGTGTATGTGAACTTAATTAGAATTTTAAGTTCTATGTGAATTAATGATTGAATATATGTATGTATGGATGTAAAATGTTAGGATTAAGTCAAGATGACTTTTATTGTAGAAGAACATGTTAAGATGCTATGAATGAAAGATGAAATTTTATTACAAGTCTATTGGTGCTAGTATGATGAATGATATGGAATGCAAAGACAAGCAATGAATGATGATAGATAAAAAAAAATTTTGGACGACATCCAATTAAGAACCTGCCGCATGATCAGGGCAATAATCCTGATTCACATTTACCAATCAATAAGATCTTGAGGTAAGGAAGTAACGTCTCGGTTTGGGGCACCACATGAGGTCTACCTAAGGGAGACCTTGCGCCTTTATTGATTAAGGACTATGCATCGAGCCTAGAAAGGGAAAGAGCATTGGAGATCAAGGCATTGAGAACCTTAGAGTTAGAACAAGAAGAAGGTTTGTTTAGACTGGGTGTCAAGGAAGAGGAAATGGGGATAGAAAAGATGAAGAAAGGAGGGATGGAAAAAAATAAAGGTACCACTAAGAAGAAAAATTCTCTGTTATGCAAAAAGTGCCAAAAGCATCACCAAGGTGAATGTTTGAAAGGATCAAACAGATGCTACAAGTGTGGATAGACGGGTCATGTAGCCAAAGAGTGCGGAATGGGAGAAAATAAAGGATGGTGAAATGATAGGTATGATACCACAAAAGTTGGTATCAGATGCTACGTTTGTAATCAGGTAGGGCACATCGCCCCAAATTGTCCAAGGCACAAACGTCGCAAGGGCACGGAAGATTAGTCCAACCGAGGATAAACTGTGGAACGATCTTTGAGACGTGTACAAAACCCTAAGATTGTAAACCCTAGGTAATATATTTGGAAAATATATATTCATAAATATGAAATATGTGAAAATAGAGATTAAAATAATTATGTATGAAATTCGGATGAATAGTTCACGTAAATAGTGCACGTGAATAGTGAAATGTGAATAGTAAATGTAAGATTAAGGAATATGCTAAGTTAATCACTTTGGATTAACTTAATCATAAAAGACGAAAAAGGAAGCTTCCCACTAAAGGACAAAAGTGCTTTTTTTGGATTAAAATATTAATTTTCGGATTTTTATAGATTTTTGTAGAGAAAATGAAGAAAAAATCATATCTTGCAATCCAGAAGTCGGATTAAGGTGAAATTTTGTATGGATGGCTAAAATATTATGCCGAATATGATGAATGGATTGGATTAAGCCAAATATTATGGAAAATGTGTTTCTTGGAGAGCAAGTAAGCGAGGCTTGACTTTTTCAAAGCAAGTCATTAATTCTACTTTTTAGTTTTTCAAAAAGTAGCTTAAGATATGATATTTTAATGGATTAATTAATCCATTAAATCCTAGCAAAGCCACTATGCTTGGACTCATACGGAGGCTTGGAAAACGTAATTGGAGCAACGGTTGAGATCGATTGCTTTTTCACTTGATGGATGACTTGGATTAAATTGTAATTAATGTGATTTGAAGCAAAATATCAAATAAATCAATAGGGGGCAGCTATGAACGAAATTTGGAGCTGCAAATGCACATTTTTCAAACCTTGAAAAGTGTGAAAAATCAAGGGCCAAGATGAGAAGAGTGGTTGATGATCAATGGCCAAGATTAATCACGTCTTTTGATGAAAATCAAGCAATTAATGTATGGATCAGCTATGGAAACTTGTGGCCAGCAATTTTCCACCTAGGATAATGAGAAATTGCTTGGAAATGAGGTGGAAATGACCTAAGTAAAGATATTTATAATTTAGCCCAAAATTCAAGGGGGTAAATTGCAATTTCATGAAATTTGGGATGCTATAAATAGGGGTGAAGGGCTTGAACGAATTTCACACCCATCCCAAGCTCAAAATACTTGAGCAAGTTCATTTCCCCACCCCATCCACGTTCTAAGCAAGAGAGGAGGAGAGAAAGGAGGGAAGAGAGAGAAAGTGGGAAGGAAAGGAGGAGTTCTCCACTTCGGGTAAGCAATTTCTTCACAAATTTCTTTTGAATGTTAGATAAGGTAAAACCATACTTAGATAATGCCTAAGAATAAGAAAATAAGTAAAGTTATAATGCTTAATTGGAATCATGCCGAAACATTGAAAATTTGGAGCAAAGATAGAGCATTCGGGAAGATAACATATGATATATGGAAATAATGCTCCAAAATTGATAAATGATGATTTGGGATATATGAATATGATAAATATGATGTTGTAATGATGATATATTAATTTCATGATTTTTGGAATTAAGGATTATGCTTAAGTGAATTTATATTGATTTTTAGTATATGGAGAAAATGATTTATTTAGCAAAGTTAATGATGATAAATTCATAATTCATGAATTTTCCATGATATACTAAGCATAAGCTATGTCATGGTATTTTTTATTTTTGGGAAAAATGTAAATTTTTGGAACCCATGAACAGTAACCCACGGTGCTGTGAACAGTAACCTCGGTGTGAACAGTAACGTGAACAGTGATGATGAACAGTAATCTGCTACAGTGACATGAACAGTAATTATGAACAGTGAACAACGTATTTTGGGAAAAAAATTGAGATTTATTTTTTGTATATTTATGAGGATATATGGATGGAATTTTTAAAGAATTTATGGATAAAAATCCATATAAATGAGTAATGACTAAGTATCTTTATACTATTAACCTCTATGGAAATGAGGTAATGGATAATTATAAAGCATGCATGAGAAGTACACTAAGACATGATATGATATAGATAAAATATCATTTTTCCTTGTATAGGAAAAGGAAAGGAAATTGTGGAAGACACAGACTGAGGAGGCAAGCAAGCAAACTTCTTTTAAAATGTGATTTTATTGTTTCACTGTAAGCAAGCAATCCTTTTGAAAATGATGATTTGTAAGCAAGCAAACTTCTTTTAAAATGTGATTTTATTGTTTCACTGTAAGCAAGCAATCCTTTTGAAAACGATGATTTGTAAGCAAGCAATCCTTTTGAAAATGATGATTTGTAAGCAAGCAAGCTTTTTAAAATGTGATTTTATTGTTTCATTGTAAGCAAGCAATCCTTTTGAAAATGATGATTTGTAAGCAAGCAACCCTTTTGAAAATGTGATTTTATTCTCAAGTATTTATGAAATGTGTTTAAGGATGGCCATTCCTATAATGTTTTGAAATGATAAATGTTTATGAGTTTTTATGAAAAGTCATGCCGGCATATTGATATCATGTGATGTTCATGGACATGTGCACATGTATGATGTATAAAGAAGAGGCTTTGGTGGAGGTAGAAAGTGGATCAGAGGGTCCCCCTTCACTATTGTCGAGTCGTATGGGCTGTGTGCCGACGGCGTCCTCCCCAGAGGTGGAGGCAAAGGAATGTTATGTTTGAATGAATGCATTGCATTTTCATACATGGATTGAAAAGGAAAGCATGGATTTGAAATTATGTTTTTAAAGGATGGTGCAAATAATTCTCTACATGAGAATGACAAGTTACCTGGTGTAAGAGGTATATAACGCTGGGGAAATCAAAAGTCATGCATGTAGGAACCATGTAGGCGTCAAGAGGAAGAGAGGTTCCTCTTGATGAGGCCAAGTCGGAGACAGCCGGCGTATTGGACCATGTTATGTGAGATGTTCCCTGAGCTAGCGTACCCGCACACGAAGGTTTATGTCAGGAGTGGAAAGGAAGCATTTGCACATCCAATGTTTATGAAAAGGTTTCTATTCCATTGATAGTTGATCACTTGCTAAGTGTCTCCTATCAAATGGAGAGAAATGCATCTACGAATGATTTACATGAATGGTTTATGAAAGGTTTCGAAATATGGTTTACGAAAAGGTTTCTATTCCGTTGATAGTTGATCACTTGGTAAGTGTCTTCTATCGAATGGATAGGAATGCATTTAAAATGTAAAATGCTTGCTTATTGAGTTTCGACTCATGTTTTGTTTTCCCAACCTCAGACAGGTGTTGGGAAAGTCAAGAGATGAAGGGCATGTGTTGCTAAAGGAAAAGAGGAATCTACAAAGGTTAGTAGATTTTTGTATGAATAGATTCCCTAATGGGATATGATGAAAAAGGACATAAGTTGTATGAAATTGTGAAGTTATGAATAATATGAGAAGTTGATAATTTATGATGTTATGGATAAGTCCATTATGAATGATGATGATATATTTTTATGTGATGAAAGAAAAGAAAAAGAAAAAAATTGGACGAGATCCAATTAAGAACCCGCCGTGTGATCAGGTCAACAATCTTGAGTCACGTTTACCAATCGACATGATCTTGGAGTAAGGACTATGTGGACCCCTCGGTTCGGGGAGCCACATAAACGGAGTAGCTAACCAACAGGTTACCTCTACGAACTCGGTATGCATGCATGCCTTAACTCGAATGGAGTTACAGGAGCAAGAGGATGAGGTGGGCAAAGGTATGGATTAAATTTTAGGAACTTTGACAATGACTTTGTTTGATTTTAATGATAACCATTTAGTCATAACTTATCAATATGTAACCACACATGTACTACCTTGTTGGAAATATGTGGAAAACAAGCTAAATCTATGTTTTGATGATTAACAAATCAATTTGAGTAAGTCTTGGCTACTAACACGTTTGTGGAAATGTTTGAGGGATATACATTTGAAGAAAATAAAGTAAGGAAGGCCAAGTCGTTCCCCAAGTCGACTCCAAGATCGACTTCAAAGTGCCAAAACTGTCCAGAGTTGAAATGGGAAGAAGAGCAGGTGAAGTCGCAGGCCAAGTCGACTCCACTTGCGACTTGGGAAGCCAAGTCGCAAACGAAGTCGACTCCAGCATCGACTTCAGATGCTAAAATCACTCCAGAGTTGAATTTGGGAGAGAAGTATACCGAAGTCGCAGTCGAAGTCGACTCCAGTTGCGACTTGGGCGAAGTTGCAAACGAAGTCGACCCCAAGTGCGACTTGAGGACTTCAAAGCTCAAAGATACAAGTATGTTTCAAATATTCAAGTCGTAAAGTTCAAATGACTCCAAAGCAAGGTGCATGAATATATCATGCAAGATTCAAGTTCTCCTCAAGATTCACAAGGTTCAAGCTAATCCAAGAAGAATTAAAGACAAGCTCTTCAAGATTGACAAGATCTACAAGTATGAGGAGCCATTCTAGAATAAAAGCAATTAAAGGAAAGAAGCTACGCAAGATAGAAGCAAATCAATGAGGATCAAAGCATCTTTTGCAAAGACCGAGTCAAGTCGCAACCCAAGTCGACTCCAGGATCGACTTGAGTTGAAGTCTGAAGCCAAGTCGACCCGACCTGAAACTTGAAGTCGCAAACCGAAGGCGAAGTCGCACCCGAAGTCGACTCCATCTGCGACTTGGGCGAAGTCGCACCCGAAGTCGACTCCGCCTGCGACTTGGGTCGCAACGGTCGGAATTTATTCGAACGTTGGCGCATTTAATGTGCGCCACCTACCTTCTAACGTTCGGATTCCCTCCAAAATTATAAAAGGCATTCATTGTGGATGAGGGAAGTAGCTGAGAATCATTAAGTGTGCTTAACTCCTATATTCAAGAGCTCTAAATATATCAAGTCATTCAAAGAGGAAGAACTTTGCTTCAAACTGCCAAGAGCTACTTGCTGAACCATTATCATTGTTGTTCAAATTCTTCTCCGTGCCAAATCTGCGTCTACACAACATTAACGTGTAGAAACTTTCTTTTGTTTAATCTTGTTGTATTGAACTTGATTTAGTTTGAGGAACTAAGATCAAGTGTAAGCAAAGTAGTGTGTGATTGGAGTGGAACTCATCACCTACTTGTGCTGTGTTTTGTTGAAGCCCCTTAAAGTTGGAATCTAGAAGAGAGCAGTGACTCTAATTGTATTTGAAGAATACAATAGTGGAACCCAAGTCACAAGGAGTGTGAGCTTGGAAGAGTGGAGTAGGGAGGTTGCCCGAACCACTATAAAAATCTTGTGTGCTTGATTTATATTTCTGCTCTCTACATTATAATTGCTTTCAACTTCATTTCTTCTATCAAGGGGATTAAACTTTCAAGGGGTTAAGTTTTTAAGTTACCAAAGAAATTTTTAAGAACCCAATTCACCCCTCCCCTCTTGGGTTTTGCCATTAACTCGAGGCCAACATACCTGAGAGAAAACCGATAAGATAATACAGATAGAATTCCTTGTACACAGGTTAGCTAAAATTAACTAAGTATGAAGGAGATTAGGATAAGGATCCTAGATCATAAAGTATAGAAGCTTCGGAATAGAGAAATTGAATATTTTAAGGTTCAATAGAACCGATATTCCGAAAGCAAGGTTACTTGAGTATTAAAGGAAAATGTTGAAAAAAAATACCCCCAGCTATTTGAAAAGTGAATGATTTCGGGATGAAACCTATTATAAGGGGGGAGGATTGTGATACCTAAACCCAAGTAGGTCTATAAATATGATACATGTGTTATTTAAATGAATTATGGATGATTTATAATTTTTATGATTTAATGGTATTTTGCAATTAGGGTTTGCAATTAAGAATGGTAATTAAGACTAATCACCATAGCCCAAAGTGAGTCAAGATGACCAAAGAAGCTTAAGGAGGATTAGCATATACTAATGTGGCATGAATATTTATTTTAATTTTTATGATTTAATTAATAGAGATTAAAATGAAAATTATGGAGTTATGTTGAAAATCATAGAAAATTCACAACTTAACGCCTGTAAGGCGAAATGAGATGAAATTTTAAAGGAAAGCTCATGATTTTGGGCTCAAACTTATATATGGATTATATTAAGATGAGATTAAAGTGATAATTATTTATTTTTAATCTCACACTCTAAGGTTATTTTCAAAGGTTCATAACTTGACGTAGAAACGTCGGTTTGAGATTAAATTTGAAACAATTGAATAAAATTATGAAATCTATGGTATGAATGGATTGGATTAAGAAAACTACCATGGAAAAGTGATTAATTAGAAAATGGTGCCTAGCATTGACTTTGTGCACCCTAGCCTACCATAATATTTATGTTAAAGCAAGTGAGTTAAATGACTTATTTTAATGCTATGCAAGGTGTCAAATGGAGGTAAATGGAGCTGGATTTTATGGATTTATTTGAGGGAAAAATCCATGGAAAAGTCAAGGATTTAAATGAATTGGTTTAATGCCTAATATGTAGCTCAAATGAGGCATAGATTATGTGGCATGACCATGGACGTCCAAGGGCACTTTGGGCATGGAATTTGATTTTTAAAAAATGCTAAAATGCAAATCTAAATTGCCTAACACCTAGGTGAAGTAAATGGGCAATTAAATATGTGGAATTTCATGGCAAAAATAGTTGAAGAGGAAGTTTCATGGATGTTGCAAATAGTGGACAGCAATGTATTCCATTAATGAGTGGATTTTAATGATTTTGATAAATGGAAAATAGGTATTTCACTTGGATATAAATTAGCCAAGTCATCAAGGGATAAGATGGCATTAAAATAACCTATCTATGATGTGTCAAAATGAGCCCCACAAGATGAAAAAAAATATAAAAAGGGGCTTATCTAAGGGGGGGGGACGTTTCACATGCACAAGGGGAGAAATTTCCCAAAATTTTCTAAGTGTTGTGAGCAGCCCTTTTGTGACACCCCAAACAAAGACGTCACTTCCTTACCTCAAGATCTTATTGATTGGTAAATGTGAATCAAAATTGTTGCCCTGATCATGCGGCGGGTTCTTAATTGGATTTCGTCCAATTTTTTTTGACTTATTCATCAATCATTTCTTTACAATCAACATCATTCATCATACAAGCGACAATACACTTGTAATACATTTCATATTTCATTTATAACATCTCATTATGTTTTTCTACAGTAAAAGTCTCCTTGACTATATCATCACATTTTACATCCATACATTAGGGGTGGGAATCGGGGCGGGTCAGGGTGTGCCCGACCCTGACCCTCCTTTTCAAAAATCTTGTTTGACCCTTATTTTTATACCGGGTTAGGACAAGGTCGATTTGACCCTTACTTTTTCTATTAGGTCTCGAGACAAAATTCGAGTCGGTATCAGGTCAACGGGTCGAGTAAAAACTGCGGGTCAAGTAAGAAGTTTCTAAAAATTTATAAAATTATCAAGTATAAAGATAAATTTATATTAAATTTAACTATTATATGCTTGAATCTATTACTAATCAGTCAAAGTAAAATATAAATAATTAAATAAAACATGAATATTAGCATTGAATGAGATTTTTCTTTTTATGTAAAATATAAGAAAACGGGTCAACAGGTAGGTCTGCCCCGACCCGCCCCGCCATCCTTTTTAAAAACCACAATCTGCCCCGACCCGCCTTTCTTTAAAATCATCAAAAAATTGACCCGCCCCGCCTCGCCAAGTACGCAATCCCGACCCGCCCCGGTATTAAATAGGGTTGGGAAAGGTTACGGGTCGACTCGCCTCGATTCCCACCCCTACCATACATTCAATCATCGAATCATATAGAACTTAAAATTCTAATTAAGTTCGCATACACATTAACATACCTTAGCATATTCATGCTTTTGTTGGTCCCGAGTTAATGGCAAAACCCAAGAGGGGAGGGGTGAATTGGGTTCTTAAAAAATTCCTCGGTAAAATTAAAACTTAACCCCTTGTAAACTTAATCCCTTTGATTGAAACTGATAGAGAGCAATGAAGTAAAGAAAGCAATGAAGTAAAACAACAGGCAAGATTTATAGTGGTTCGGGCAACCTCTCCCTACTCCACTCTTCCAAGCTTACACACCGTTGTGACTTGGGTTCCACTATGTATTCCGCGAATACACTTAGAGACTCCGCTCTCTTCTAGATTCCAACTCTAGGGGGCATACACAAACAGAGCCTATGCTCTCTTCTAGATTCTAGCTCTAGGGGGCTTGTACACTTGATACAAGTAGGTGATGAGTTCAACTCCAGTCACAACTCTACTTGCAATGTCTTGGTTTGTTAAAATACACTCAAACCAAGACCAATAACAAAGAGTAATAAAAATAAGGAATATCTACACTTTATAGAGTTGTGTAGGCAAGATTGAGCTTGAGGAAGAATTTGTAGAAGCAATCGGTTGTATGTCGTTGAAGCTACTTGCAACTTGAAGCTCTTTCTTCCTTTGAAAATGTATAGATCACTCAAATTTAGAGAAAAGCAAATGGGAGCTCTTGTTTGCACTTCTTTTTCCCTCTTTAGACAATGTAGTGTGTTTTTATTTTCGTTTGCTTGAGTGTCTATTTATAGAATGGGGAAGATTTGAACGTTATAGAAGTGGTTGGCGCGCAATAAATGTTCCAACGTTCAAAAATTTGAACGTTGGTTCCCCAAGTCGCAGGTGGAGTCGACTTTGTCTGCGACTTGGCTTCTCAAGTCGCAACTGGAGTCGACTTCGTGTGCGACTTCAGTTCCGCATTTCTCAAGTCTGAGTCTGGGTCGACTTGGTTTCAGACTTGACCTCAAGTCGATATTGGAGTCGACTTGGGTTGCGACTTGACCTGTCTTTGTGCTGAAATTTGGTTGGTCCTTGTTTGATTTCCTCTAGCTTGCTTAGCTTTCTTTCTTGAATCTTCTTACTTCTGAAATGGCTTCTTATATTTGTAAATCTTCTTGAAGGATTTGTCTTAGATTGCTTTCCATAGTAGTCTTCATGACTTGAACTTCTTCATCTTCAACTATGTTCGAAGCTGTGCTTTGGACTTGAGAATTGATAATTAGCTTGTACCCTTGATTTGGATTTGAAAAATCCCAAGTTGATCTTGAAAATGAGCTTGAGTCTGTATTTTGGACATTGAAGAACTCATGTCGATCTCGGAGTCGACTTCGTCTGCGACTTCGACATTTTTATGCCCCAAAATCAGCTCTGGAGTGTCTTTGCCGTCTGAAGTCGATGCTGGAGTCGACTTCGTTTGCGACTTGGCTTCCCAAGTCGCAAGTGGAGTCGACTTGGCCTACGACTTCACCTGCTTTTCCTTCCATTTTGAATTTTGCTGTGTGGTCTGTTTCGGAGTCGAATATGGAGTCGACTTTGGTATCGACTTCACCCTAAGTCGAAGTCCAAGTCGACTTGGATATCGACTTGGCTAATTCATTCCTTAAATCATTAAGCAAAATCATCAGTAATCACCTTATACTCAATTTTAACTTTGTTAATCATCAAAACTCATGCTTTGGTCAATTTTGTTTTGCTTTAAACATTGTTTCCAACAGTTTTTCCATTCCTTATAGCCTACCTGGCCATCATCTCGTGCCTTACTTCATTGCTTAGATTTGCATCTCCTTGAGTTTCTTGTTACCTGTCTAAGGTTTGGGAAAACAAAACGTGAGTGACAACTCAGTAAGTAAGCATTTTATCTTTTAGGGCAAGACTTCCTTTAAATCATTTTTCTTAAACATCTTGAACACCTTTTCACTTGAGGACATACATATGTCCTAAAAACATTATCATGAAATCCTTGTTTATAAGGACGGTTCTATGTCCTTGAACATTTTCATAAATATCATTCTTAAAATCATTTACAAAGCCACGTGTGGCTTGTTAAGGCAAAACGTATACGTTTTACCCTTTTAATTAATTTCCTTTAATCTTATATGAACATTTCTAATGTTCAAAGGCATTTACATAAAACCATCCTTTACTGTTCCGTCCATATTTTAGTTTACAACATCAAATAACTTCCAGATTTGAGGCATAAAATCAAGATAATCATATACTTACTTGATTAAATGGGTAATCCCTCTTTTCCCTTTTCTTTTCCTTCTTTTTCTTTCTTCTTTGCAGGCTCTAGAGCTGGACATGAGCTGCTGCCATGGGGTGCAAGTTTCAGCACTTGGAAATTCTCAAAACTCTCTCTCATATGGACGTGTATAGGTTATATATATTGTTGGACTTTTTTCCAGCTGTGGGGCCCACTTGGTGCTGCAATTTCCACACTCCTTAAATGCTCCCTTATCTACCATATGTGGTGGCACATTTACAGCAAGTAAAATCTGGTTTTACCATTTACAAAAATCAAAAAATCTGCTTTAATCACAACCATCCACTTGTCCACAATTGCCCTTCTTTACTTAGCTCTTAAGCAACTTGTTACTTGCTCTCCAAGAAACCAACTTTCCATCATAATTAACTAATCCATTCCATTCATCTCATAGATTTCATAATTTTATTTCATCGTTTCAAATTTTATCTTAAACCGACATTTCTACGTCAAGTTATGACCACACCGAATTTATCTTTTGGATTTGGGAATAAAAACAATTAACTATCACCCTAATCCCATCATGATTCCCTTAATCCAATCATTGATAAGATTGGGCCCACTGTCGTGAGCTTATCTTTCAAATTTCATCGAAATCCGCCTTGTAGGCGTCAAGTTATGAATTTTCTACCATTTTTCATCTTAATTCCATAATTACACTTTAATCTTCATAAATTAAATCATGATTATTAACATGATTATTCATGACACCTTGTCACCATTAAATCCTCATTAAACCCCTCGGGTCATACCGACTTACTTTGGGCTCCGGCGATTAAATTTTTAATCACCGTTTCCAATGGAAACCTTAATTCAAAATATCATAAAATTCTAAAATCATCCAAAAATTCCATTTAATTCACATATAAGTCACATGTACATGTTCAATGCACACATTAAATCCTCCTTAGGTTGGGGTTTCACAATATGTTGAGTATAAGAATCAAGAACAAATGATTAAGGATTTTTGCATATCTATTGAAATTAGATGCAAATACGGGAGGAAAACCTAGAAGAAATGAGATAGAAATCCAAAATATGAACGAAACAGTAAATGAACGAATTTTAGCATGAAAATTTGTTTGAGAACTCATGATAGGGTGATAAGGAACCACCCAATTTTTAGCTCAAAAGGGTAAGCATGTTGGAAATTAAAAATCCGAGAAAATCAACCTGAACAGGGCTGAAAGGGTGTTAGGATCAGCTGCACGAAATGATTTTTAGTAATTTTTATACAAGGTATTTCGATCTGAAAAAGTTTATATGATGTAGAATAAATCATGAGTAACACTCAAATAAAATAAAAATTATTTTTTTAATGGTATAAATATACCTAATAATTTACGTGATTAGAGCGGTCTGAAAATTGATGCTTCTGTCCAGCAGAGTAAAAATACCAAAATAAATATAAATACTTCATATTTTGTGATGGAAATATTTATTTTGGTTAGATAATGCAGTTATTAAGGTATAATATAAATTTCAGATTTAAATTCCTTGATTTGATTATGATTCAAAAATTAGAGAGATCAGTGTGTCTGATTTCAGCATTATGGACAGATTGAGGAGTAAATCAAAGTAAATGTTAAATTTCAGATTTTTGGGATGAAATTTAAATTTCAATGGATATAAACAAGTATCATAAGTGATTATGAGGATTTAACCTATTAGAGATGGGTTTTAGAAATGATGGAACTTAGGGTTACGTATAAGACCCGATTTTCATGTTTTGATGTTGAAAATGATAAATGGATTATGTGAAGCGTTAAAACACAAAAATGCATAAAGATATGATTGGAACACGTGGATTAGGTTGTTGTTTTATTAATAATGTATGATACCTAAGTTAGCAACTAAGTACTTAAATGAGCACCGATGTGTGAAAAATGGAAATTATATTAAAAATGATAAATAGAGGTAATGAACCTCCAATTAATGATTAATGAATGATTATTATATTTATGTAAGATTACCCTGCATAAGGGTATTAAAATGAATGAATTATATGTATAGGCTATGTGCTAAGTATGAGTACCCGACTTGAAGGACAAGTGGGTCAAGCTAAGTCCAAATGAATTTATGTATTTGAAGTTGATGTGAATAAATGAAATATAATTTTCATTTATTTAGGCAAAGGCAAAGGAAAAGAATGGAAGAAGGGGATTATGGTGATCTCAGGTAAGCAAGCGTGCTTTTCAAATTATGGACTTTTCTCTATATGTTGAAATGATGATTATGTTTTAACAAATGGGCAAGCACAAGTTTTGAAAATTGATGGCTTTAATGAAAAGCCACAAGTTTTGAAAATGTAGACTTTAATGAAAGGTCGTAAGTTTGGAACAGGATGACTTTAATGAAAAGCCTTAAGGTTTGCTTCATGGGAAGCAAGCGACAGTTTTTAAGATAAATAATTTATCACAAGTGTTGCCAAGGTTGTAAACACTTTATGTTAATGGAATTAAGAAATTTGCTTATGAGTAAGCAAGTTCTCCATGACGATTGTTTTAAAGGATTTTATTGATTTACGCTAATGGTTTTAGGGAATTTGCTTTTAAGTAAGCAAATTCTTTATGATGTTGTTTCAAATGTATTTTATAAGAAGAAAGGAATTTTTTCCCTTTTTCAAAAAGTACTTTTTAGCAGATAAGATTTGGTTTTCTCTTATGATGTTTTATGATAAATAAGCTAAGTTTTTGAAATAAAAAGAAAAGTGATTTAATTTATGGAAAAAGATTGATTTTTTTTCTATGTTATGATAATTAAATATAAACAATGATTTGGACAGAGTCCATATGTTTGAAATGATATTCGAAAAGTTTTGATTTCTTTTAGATAAGGAAATCTATGATAAAAAATGTCTTTAAAAATATTTATACGAATGTTGTTGAATGGGATTTAAGGATGACCAACCTAATAAGTGATTTCATAAAATGGTTTAATTTCAGGTTGCTAAATGGCATGCAAAAGACTATGCAATTTCCCTTTATGTAAAAATAGTATAATAGATATGTGGACAATAACTTAATTTTTAGGTGTGGAGAAGGTGATGATATAATTGCATAACTTTTGTAAGCAAAATGCCTTGAAATGGAAACCAAGAAATTATTAGAGAAATATATGGTTATTTTTTGAAATCCAAAAGTTTTGAAATTTTTTATTATAAGGGTTTTTTAAGATATATTGTTTCTCAAACATTTCAAATATTTATCAAAATGTTTTATTCAAAATATTTCTAAAAGAATTTAAGGAAGGTCATCCTAAAATTAGATTTCAAATGACAACTTGTTAAAGTAGGTGTGTTCGCTTTATAAGTTGACACGGACTACGGTCTGTGATGCGTTTTCAAAAAATAACTTTTAAAGATACAGGCTTCGGTCTGTGATGTTTTGCAAGTATGGATGCAGGCTGCGGTCTATGATCCCGATTTAAAAAGACATGGGCTGCAGTCTGTGCTTCTTTAAACCAAACGAATTGCGGTCCGTCAGGATGATGTATGTTGCACTAATACACAGAATAGGTCGATTGTAGAGCACGGTCGGATGGCTGGGGCCCACTCTACATATGGCCGAGTCGCTAAGGGATGACAGGAGGCCAGCGGCGCCCTCCTTGAGATGGGAGCAAGATGAAAGAACAGCCGCTTGGATAGCGCGCTGTTAATTATGGATTATCTTCCAAAAGGTAGAATGATCACTTGCTAAGTGTCACTACTAGATGGAGAGAAATGCATTTGCTTATGTTTTGCTTTTGAAAATCCCAAAGATTGGGACATGAAAGTATATTTTTATGAAAGTTATCCTAAAAGGATTTTTATGAAATGATTACCTTAAAAATGGGATGTTTTACACAAAAGTGTAAATAACAGGAATGAAAGGAAATGTTTTTAAGAAAATGCATTTACGAAAATAAATTATGTATTTTATATGCCTTGTTTGTTATAAGCAAGCCCCAAGATGGGGATTATGAAAAAGATTTATGTGAAACTTGGTTTTGGACATAAGAATGTCCATTTCAAAAGGATTTAAATGGTAAATGTTTATGGACATGAGAATGTCCAATGCTCAAGTATTTTAAAGGAATGTGTTTTAGGACATATGAATGTCCATTGTCAAAAATGTTTTGAGACATCAAATGTCTCTTGGCTAAAGGAGGTTAAGATGAAAAATATTTTTGGACATAGAAATGTCCTTTGCCGAGAAAGGTTTATGTGTATGATATTTTTAGGACATGATAATGTCCTTCTCTAAAAAGGAGCTACGAGCAAAATATTTTGGACGTAAATTTTTAGCATGAAAATTTTTGAGAAGAATCCTTATGAGGTAATTAAGGAACGACCCAATTTTTAGCTTAAAAGGATAAGTACTTTATAAATTAAAACTCAGAGAAGATTGACCCAAACAGGATCAAACGGGTGACGGGATCAGCTGTAGCAAAGGATTTTTAATAATTTTATACAAGGAATTTCGGGCTAAAAATTTTACAGGATACATAAGATACCAGCCTATTTCTTATACCGGTGCACCGTACGTTATCCTTGTTGGAAATATGTGGAAAACAAGTTAAATCTATGTTTTGATGATTAACAAATCAATTTGAGTAAGTCTTGGCTACTAACATGTTTGTGGATATGTTTAAGGGATATACATTTGAAGAACATAAAGCATGGAAGGCCAAGTCGTTGTCCAAGTCGACCCCAAGATCGACTTCAAGAAGAAGAATCTGTCCAGAGTTGAAAATGGGAGAAGAACAAGTGAAGTCGCAGGCCAAGTCGACTCCACTTGCGACTTGGGAAGCCAAGTCGCAGACGAAGTCGACTCCAGCACCGACTTCAGTCGAGAAAGTCGCTCCAGCGCTGAACTTGAGATGGAAGAATGCCGAAGTCGCAAACGAAGTCGACTCCAGTTGCGACTTAGGCGAAGTCGCAGACGAAGTCGACCCCAAGTGCGACTTGAGGTTTTCAAAGATCAAGGATGCAGATTCAAGCTTATTTCAAAGATCAAAGATGAAGATCAATGACCATTCTCAAGATTAATTTGAGTTTCTTAAAGTTCAAAGCAAGGATTCAAGTTCAAGATCAAAATCAAGTTTATCAAGTCCAAGACACAAAGATTCAAATATGCTTCAAGATGAGATCAAGTCATGAAGACCAAATAAGTCCAATGCAAAGCAAGGTGCATGAATCAATCATGCAAAGATCAAACTCTCATCAGATTCTCAAGGTTCAAGCCTATCCAAGATAAACCAAAGACAAGGACTTCAAGATCAACAAGATCTACAAGTATAAGGAATTATTTCAGAATGAAAATGATTAAAGGAAACAAGCCAAGCAAGATAGAGGAAGATCAAATGAAGATTAGAGCATTTTTAGCAAAGATCGAGTCAAGTCGCAACCCAAGTCGACTCCATGATCGACTTGAGTTGAAGTCTAAAGCCAAGTCGACCCAAGACTCAAGACTCGGAACTTGAAGAGGTGAAGTCGCACCTGAAGTCGACTTCACCTGCGACTTGGGTCAAGTCGATACCCAAGTCGACCCGACCTGGAACTTGAAGTCGCGACAGAGAGGTGAAGTTGCACCCGAAGTCGACTCCATCTGCGACTTGGGCGAAGTCGCATCCGAAGTCGACTCCACATGCGACTTGGGTCGCAACGGTCGGATATTATTTGAACGTTGGCGCATTTAATGCGCGCCAACCACCTTCTAACGTTCGGATTCCCTCCACAATTATAAAAGGGAGTTATTGTGGATGAGGGAAGTAGCTAAGAATCATTAAGTGTGCTTAACTCCTATATTCAAGAGCTCTAAAGAGATCAAGCCATTCAAGGAGGAAGAACTTTGCTTCAAATTGCAAGAGCTACATTTCTGAATCTTCAAAGCCTACATTACGAGTTCTTCTTTGCGCCAAATTGTTTCTACACATCTGTAAAGTGTAGACTTCTTTTGTTATTTCATTCGTTTGTATTGAACTTTATTTAGTTTGAGGAACTAAGATCAAGTGTAAGCAAGGTAGTGTGTGATTGGAGTGGAACTCATCACCTACCTGTGCTGTGTTGTGTTGAGGCCCCCTAGAGCTGGAATCTAGAAGAGAGCAGTGACTCTAATTGTATTGAGAGAATACAATAGTGGAACCCAAGTCACAAGGAGTGTGAGCTTGGAAGAGTGGAGTAGGGAGGTTGCCCGAACCACTATAAAAATCCTGTGTGCTTGATTTATATTTCTGCTCTTTACATTACATTGTTTTCCATTTCGTTTCTTCATTAAGGGGACTAGATTAATCCGGGGTTAAGTTTCTGTTTAAGTTATAAATTTTTAAATACCCAATTCACCCCTCCCCTCTTGGGTTTTGCCATCAACTCGGGACCAACAAGTGGTATCAGAGCAGGTCTTTGAGTTAAACCAAAGAGATCTATTGATATGGCATCCCAATCGATTCCCGTTCCCGCTTTTGCAGAGGGCCAATCATTTACTAGGCCACCATTGTTTGATGGGAACAATTTCGGTTATTGGAAGCTTCGTATGAAGCAACTCATTATGGCTACCGATATGGACTCTTGGATTGCAATCCAAGACGGTGTAACTTTGCCAATTGATGAAAGAGCTTCCAAATGGACCAAAGAGGAAGTAAGAACTGTAAAGAGCAATGCTAAAGCTATGAACTCACTATTTTGTGCTATTACAGCTTCCGAATATGATAGATTATCATCTTGTCAAACCGCTAAAGAAATATGGGATACTCTAACATCCATTTATGAAGGAACCTCTCAAGTCCAAGGGACTAGGAGAAATATTCTGATAGGAGAGTTGGAAAACTTTAGAATGCTAGAAACAGAAAATATTTCTGAAATGTTTGCTAGATTTTCTAAGATTACTAACGCTTTGAAAGGTCTTGGAAAGGCTATCTCTGAATCCAAACAGGTTATGAAGATATTAAGAGCTCTACCGGAATCTTGGACTCCGAAGATTACGACGATTGAAGAAGCCAAAGACCTAAATACACTAAAGCTAGAAGATTTAATTAGCTCATTAATGTCACATGAGCTAATTAAGAGAAGAAACGAAGATAATCACAAAGGGAAGAAAGCCATTGCGTTAAAAGTGGCACACAACTCAGAAGAGTCTACCTCATCCTCTCATAATGGTGATGAAGATATTGCACTTCTCACTCGCAAATTCCAAAAATTTGTGAGAAAAGAAAGGAACTTCAAGGACTTCAAAGAAAGAACAAGAAGAGAGAAGAAGAAGGAGCCAACAAAGTGCTATAGGTCCGGAGGTGTGGGACATATGCAAGCTCAATGTCCTACACCGGAAGAGAAGAAGGAAGGACATGAAGGCAGAAAATACCAAAGGCCAAAAGGTAGAGGCATGTACGTCAATGAAGAGACTTCATCAACAAGCAGCTCCTCAACCGACGAATTTGAGGCGGCTAATTGTGCTAGAATTTGCTGCATGGCACGGATCGAACAAGAAGATCTGTTATGTTTGAACACAACGGAAGTTTTGGAAGAACAAACCATTTCAACAAAGTGCACAAGCAATGAAGAGGTAACTTCCAAACCTTGCTATTCTCAATCTAGTTATTCTTCTTTTCATGATTTCCTTAAATGTGCTGAATTAGAAGAACTACAACTTGCATATGATTCATTATATGAAGAAATCAAAAAGCTAGGAAACAAGTTGACATTGAAGAGACAACAATGTAACTCCGTCATTATTGTAAATGGAAAACTAGCTGAAAGATCATCAAAATTGAAAGATGAAGATGAATTGCTTTTGAAAGAAGTAGAGAAATTGAAAAAGGAGAACGAATCATTAGTAAAGTTCTCTAATCCCGGAGAAAATGTGAAGATGTTTCTGAACATGACTGCTCAAACAAATAAAAGAGGCCTTGGATATTATACTTTTGAGCAAAAAGAAAGTGGCAAATCAAATGTGCTGATACTTGGGAAATATCAAACCAAGACTGCACCTATATACAAGCCACAAAGGAAAAATGTTATGTGGACTAAAAGGCCAACGTTTGAACCAATGCATACTTAGAGGTCTACTCCAAGATTACCTATGGCTTGCAATTTCTGCAATAAAATGGGTCATAAAGCTTATAAGTGTAACTTTAAGAAATTATATGACCATGGTGCAAAATTAGTTTGGGTTCCAAGGAACACAAGATTTGGGCTTTCTAAGTTAGAGCAACAAAAATTGAATCATATTACTAACCCAAATGGACCCATAAAATGGGTACCAAAGAGATGAGATTTACCTTTTTATTTTTCAGATTTGTTTCAAGGCAAAGGCAAACAATGTATGGTTCATGGATAGCGGTTGTTCAAGGCATATGACCGGAGAAAGAAGTCTATTTCATAAACTTAAGTCTTGCAACGACGGAACGGTTGCCTTTGGTAATAATGAGAAAGGTAAAATTAAAGGTAAAGGAAACATTTATAGTATTTCAAATGCATGCATGGAAGATGTTTTGTTTGTTGAAGGACTCAAGCATAACCTAATGAGCATTAGTCAATTATGTGACAAAGAATACAAGGTTGTGTTTGAATCATCTATATGTAATGTATTTGAGTAAAAACGTTTAAGTAAAATATTTTGATAACATTTGAAATGTTTGAGAACAATACATCTTGAAATCCTTTTAAATGAAAGAATTTCAAATCCTTTAGATTTTCATAAATAAATCATATTTTTCTCTAATATTTGCTTGGTTTCCATTTCAGGGCCTTTTGTTTACAAAAGTTATGCAATTATGCTATCCCCTTGTCCATGGCCTAAAAATTTAATAATTGTCCACATATCTATTATTTTTATGTATAGGGAAATTGCGCAATCTTTCGTATGTCATTAAGCAACCTGAAATCAAACCATTTTATGAAATAAATCATAGGAGGTTGGTCATCCATAAATCCCTTTTTAACACATCCATATAAATATTTTTAACATAAATTTCCTTGTCTAAAGGAAATCAAAACTTTTCGAACATCATTTCAATATATATGGACTATGTCCAAAACATCATTTATTATTTAATTATCTTGACCTAGCAAAATAAATCTTTTTCATCATTGTTTATCGCGAGTTATTGTAGAAATAACTCAAAACTCATTTACAAACAATATTTTGTGAAATAGGGTAAAATTCCCTTTTTCTTATAAAATGTTGTTGAAACAATATCATATAGAACTTTCTTGCTTAAAAGAAAATCCTTAAAATCATCGATATCAAACATGAAATCCTTAAAAAAAAACATTAGCATGGAGAACTTGCTTACTCATAAGCAAAATTTCTCAATTCCATTAACATGAAGCATTCCCATCCTTGGCAATACTTAGGATAAATTATTTATCTTAAGAAGTGTCGCTTGCTTCCCATGAAGCAAACCTTAAGAATTTTCATTAAAGTCATCATTTTTCAAAACTTATGGCATTGCACTAAAGCCGTCATATTCAAAACTTGTGCTTGCCCATTCGTTAAAACATAAACATAGACAATTCAATCATATCAATCACATAGAAAGAAAATGGCATTTTAGAAAGTTCTCTTGCTTACCTGAGATCGCCATAATCCCTTTTCCTTCCATTCTTTTCCTTGCCTATACGCATAAACACGACATTGCATTTATACATACAAATCTCATATGCTTGCACATAACTTAGTTTTCCAACCCATATATTTTTCATTAACATATACCCTTCATCTATCATTTAATTTCTTTCATTAGTGCTTACTTTAAGCACATGTTCATGGGTTTAAGCTTCATATATCAATCCCAAATTTTGAGATTAATAAAGACTATCAAAACAGCACCTTGTTTACAAGTTTCAACATATTTCCATCTATTTTGCATTTTAGCAAATCACATTAACTCATTACCCCTTTCCATCATTCATATCTTGCACTTAAACTCTCTTGAAGACATATATAATATGTGTTATGGAGAATTTTCCTAAACAGCAATATATTCATAAAATATATGATATTTTCATGCATTTTTGCACAAAACCAAATTTAACAAGTCATTCATCAACCTTGCATATTTATTCCTTCTCATATGCCCATTTGGCAACATATACATAAGATATTTCATAAAATTTTCTAAGGAAGAAATTTAATCCATATTTCAGCGGTTTAATTACCCTTAATTACCACTGCATTTAGGGTACTTTTATGGGGTTTAAATCCACTTTCCATAGGTTTCCAAAACAACAAGTTTGGAACCCATTTTTCACCCGTTTAACGTGTCTTTTGACACATAACCTTAGGCAATTATATAAATCCGAAATTTCAGTATATAATCCAAATTTTCTTAATAAATATTTAATTATTTAACACATATATCAATTTGGATCATTTCTACATAGGTTTCATATTTCTTTTTGATTTTTTTCTCAAACTATCCACATATGCTGAAATCAGGCGTACTAAAATATCAAAAACTTGAATTAATATTAAATAAAGTATTTTTGATCTGAAATTTCTACTATAACTTAATAACTTTATTAATTAACTTTTATAAAAATTTCAGCACGAAATATTGACATTATATATTTATTTTGGAATTGTTACCTTGCTGGACAGCAGAATCCATTATCAGACAGCCTGAATGACGTTAATTATGGGATATATTTACACAGATAAAAATCTCAGTTTTAATTTTTTTATGTGATAATAAATATGTATTATATATCCTGTAAAATTTTAAACCCAAAAATCCTTGTATAAGAATTATTAAAAACCATTTTCTATAGATGATCCTGTCACCCATTTTACCCTGTTTGGGCTAATATTCTTGGATTTTTAATTTGCAAAGTACTTATTCTATTAAGCTGAAAATTGGTTCTTTCCTTAATCACCCCATAAGTATTATTTCCAAAAACTTTCATGCTAAAATTCATCCATTTACTGTTGCGACCATAATTTAGGTTTCAACATCATATAATTTCCAGATTGATGCATAAAATCAAAATAATTACATACTTACTTGATTAAATGAGTGATCTCTCCTTTTTCCCTTCTTTTTCTCCTATTTTCCTTCCTCCTTGCTGGCCAATTTGGGGACGTGAGCTGTTGTTGCTTGGGGAAGAATTTCCAGCACTTGGAAAATTTTCCAAGTCTCCAACACATATGGACGTGCTCGACTTGGTGGAGCTGGATTTTCTCCCGTTGTGGGCCCCACTTGCTGGCATTTTCCACACCATTGAATGCATCCTATCCCTTTTATGTTCTGGTGAACTCACATCCATATAAATTGACATTTTACTATTTTTGAAAATTCCAAAATCTGTTTACATCTTGACCGTCCACTTGCCTCCATTACACGTCACTTGCTGCTGCCCTTTTTCTGATTTTTCTTCCATTTTTAATAACCCCATTTTGAGGGTAAATTATAAACCTAATTACCCCTTAATTAATATATTAATTTGGTGTTAAAAATAATTAATAAAAATCATTGCAGCAGCATCAAATATTGGACGTTATTTGCATACACAAGCTGTCCATTTTTTCACCTTTCATGGCAGCTACTATTCACGAATTTTCTTAAATTTCTTTCACATAATTAATGATTATTTATGTATCCCAACATTTCAGCTATATATATACATCATTTATAAAATAAAAATTGAAAAAATCCAACAATATCATCACTTGGACGTCCATATCTCCTATGCTCTTTTTGAGCACTAATAGCTTCATTAATTATGAACATTCATTGCTGGGATTTTATTTGGATATTTGCATTTTATATTAATACATAAAATACCATAAAAATGTGCTGCATTTGACACCTCATCTCCCATTAAATTAATGCATTAATCCATGTACTCTAGCCATTAATGGAAAGGTGCTTTTGAGGTGCATTAGTCAACCATGCTCACCTTTTTCATTGCAGGTATTTTCCCAAAATTTCAAGCTTAATCCAATCCATCAAAATAAACATCTCATAATTTCATTCAACCGTTTCAAATTTCATCTCAATCTGATTTTCCTAGCTCCCGTTATAGCCGTTTAAAGTTAACGGTTGAAAATTGAGAATATAATCAATAAATCATTAATCCAATTTCATTCAAGGATTTTCATAACTCAATAATTCAATAATACCAAGGCCAAATCATCAACTTCCATCTCAAATTTCACTTGAATCCGCTTTACAGGCGTTGAGTTATGAATTTTCTATCATTTTTTATCTTAATTCCATAATTGCACTTTAATCTCTATAATTTAAATCATGATTATTAACATGATTATTCATGACACCTTGTCACCTTTAAATCCTCATTAAGCCCCTCGGGTCATACCGACTCACTTTGGGCTCGCGCGATTAAATTTTTAATCACCCTTCTTAATCAAACCCTAATTGCAACATATCATTAAAATCCTAAAATCGTCCAAAATTTTCATTTGATCATATATGTGAGTCCCCAGGAATAAATTGGACCCTACTTAAGTTAGGGTTTCACATATATGATGTCGGGTGATTAAAAGTCATTCATGGAATGGAAATCAAGTAGGCTAGTCGAGGTAGTAAGTGGACAAGGAGTTCCCCTTGACGTCGCCAAGTCGGAACGGTCCGGCGAGGTAAGCTAGTCGAGGTAGTAAGTGGACAAGGAGTCCCCCTTGACGTTGCCAAGTCGGTAGGTCCGGCGCCAAGGATGGAAAGGACCATGTCATGAAAGAGGGTTCCCCGTGCTAAGCGTACCGTCACATGAAGGATAACGTCATCAATGGAAATAATGAATTTGCACATCCCATGTTTATGAAATGTTTACGAATGGTTTACGTGAATGGTTTTTCATGAATGATTTTCATGAAATGTTTATGAAAGGTTTATGAAAGGTTTTATGAAAAAGTTTCTGCTCCGCAGATAGTTGATCACTTGCTAAGTGTCTGTACTGAATGGAGGGAAATGTTTTTAAAGAATGTTGCTTTCAAAATGAATTGCATGAAAACCCTAAGCTTGCTTATTGAGTTGAATTTCAACTCGCGTTTTTGTTTTCCAAACCCATAGACAGGGGAAAGGAAGGAGGCAAGGAGCACAGGTGGAGATTCAAGGATGAACGAATTCCATGAGTACCTGTATACGAACTTATGATGTTAACAATTAAATTATTATTCGATGTTGTAGAAGAATTATGCTATGTTTTATGCCTATGGATTGGCAGAAAATTTTTTATTGGGAAATGCTTAAGGCATGAAATATCATGATATGGTTAAGTATGAAGATTATGAGATGACATGTGTAACTCTCAAATGATATAATGGCCTAAAATGGAATTGATGGAAACAGAATGTATAAATGATATAAAATCCTAAGAAGTTAGGATTAAGTGGATAAATATCCGTTTTAAAACCCGCCGTGTGACAGGGCAACAATCCTGATCACGTTTGCCAATCGAACAATCTTGAGGTAAGGTTGTGACGCTCGGGCTGGGGCGGCCACACATATATAATCCATTAAATTATGATTCATAATCTAATCATGATATCCAATCCAAACGACAACTCATTTTGTGAATTTAAGAAAATTCAAGAGAAGTATACTTACTTGAATTGAATCCAACTTGAACTCATTTTCCTAGCTTGATTCCTCTTCTTTCTTCCCATTTTTCATTCTCATTTTCTATTTTTTTTCTCCCCTCATGCTACTGGATTGGGGGACATGCTTGCTGCCCTTGTTTTGGGGATTTTTCCCCCTTTTACATATCTCTCTCTCCCTTAGCACATGTGGACGTGCACCTAGGATATGAGTTGGATTTTCTAGCTTTGTGGACCCACTTTCCACATCACGTAGCAGCTAATTAAAGCATGCTTATCCCCTTTGCTGACATGGCAAATATGGGCCAAGTAAATTAGCAATTTAATTTAATAAAATCATTAAAAATCTATGTCATTAATGCACAAAATCTGCCCACATAATGCAACATCCCTTTACAGCAACCTTTGGCACGATTTTTCCACCTAATTTTTAATTTAATTAGAGGCTAATTAACCACCCTAGATAATAGGCTACTTAGGGGTCCACTTAGTCTTTTTAAAAAAATTATTAAAAATTCCAAATGCAGCTTGTACGTGCACCTCACTTGGCTTTCATGTGCCTGTCCACTTGGTGGGGTCCACTTATCATTGACTTTTTAGCATTTTCTTGCCACAAAAATCAACCCAAATCTCATCCACTATTCACCCTAGCTGCCTAGGTCATTAAAATGCACATTTTCTATTTTTTTTTAAATTCAAAAATCCCATGCAATAGCCCCTTGATCGTCCATGGTTGGGCCACCTTTTCATGCTCCTTTTGAGCTAATCCATTAACCATTAAATCATGTCATAATCATTTGATTTTATCATGGATTTTTTCAATTAAATAATTCATAAAATCCATGTGTAATTACCTCTTCTTGACACCTCATTTATGCCATTGATCATATAGTTAATCACCTTACTTTAACATAAACATAAACTTACTTTTTGGTGCACAAAATCAATAATTATACACCCATTTTTGTGCAACCAATATCCCATCATCATTTGCTTAATCTAAGCCTCTAATTGCATGGATCTCATATTGTTAACCTGTGGCGCCCCAGCCCGAGGCATCACATCCTAGCCCTTACCTCGGGATCGTATTGATTGGTAAACGTGATCAGGATTGTTGCCCTGTCACACGGTAGGTTTTAACGAATGTTTATCCAATTTAAATATATTTACATAGGAGTTCATTTTCCCATATTTTCAACTCATGCATATCTAAGTCGTTTCAATCCATTCATTTCATAGTAAAGCATGATGTTCAAAAACGTTTCATCACTCTCGTAAATCAGATGTCACCGCATGTATTAACCATAGTCATCACATAAAACATTCAAATAGTTTCATCCATTCAACATGAGTTTTTATCCATAGCATAAGAGTTCTATGTTTTTCCATTTTCTTTAATGATCTTGCACTTGCTCCTTTGCCATGCTCTTTCCTTCACCTGTCTTTGGGTTTGGAAAACAAAATCGTGAGTCAAAACTCAACAAGCAAGCTATTTATATTTCACAGGCAAATCATTTCAGGCAACATTTTGCATTTAAAATAATCTTGGAAAGCACATTATACCTTTTCAAAAGGTATATCTTAAAAAACATAAATCCTGTACTCATCACGAGTACGATGTGCATAATGCCATATAAAACCGATGAACATATTCTCCATATCTCTTAGGATGGAAGCTAGCCAGGCGGCCATCCATCCTTGTCATCTCCCATTTCAAAGAGGGCGCCGCCGGCCTTGGGCCTATCTTAGCGACTTGGCCACACCAAAGGGGGGACAATCGGTCCGCTTATACCCTTCAAGTGGACCTAGTACCTTGTGCACATGAACTTTTCATAAATCTATCTTTAACATGCTAGCATGATTTTGCATTCATAAAGTTGGAATCACATCAATTTTCATAACATTTATCAAAGAAAATTTTATAATATCACATTGAAGTAAAACATCATTTCAACACCATTAAACTAAGGAATGACCATCCTTAAATACTTCTAAAAAAATTTCAATATTTACATCAAACAGTTAGTACAAAAATCACATTTATTCAAAGCAATTTAGAAAAGCAAAAATCATTAATAAAATTTGCTTGCTTACCTGCGTTCCTTAGCTTTCCAACTCAGCCTTTTCTTTGCCTTTGCCTACATGAGAATAATATAAATTTTCATATAATTCTTGTGGCGCCCCAAACCCAAGCGTCACATCCTGAGCCTTACCTCAAGATCGTATTGATTGGTAAACATGATCAGGATTGTTGCCCTGTCATACAGCGGGCTTTAACGGTGATTATCCGATTTAATATTTCCTCATAAGAATTTAATTTCTCATATTTCCATCACAGTCATCAATATAAAACATACAAATAGTTTACATCTATTCAACATGAATTTCCTTCATAATATAAAAATTCTAAAGTTTTTCCATTGCCTCCTCCCGCTTGCACTTGCTCCTTCGCCATTTCTTGTCCTTCACCTGTCTTTTGGGTTTGGAAAAAAAATCGTGAGTCGAAACTCAATAAGCAAGCTATTTGCATTTTATAGGCAAATCATTTCAGACAACATTTTTCATTTAAAATCTTATTGGAAAGCAACTTATGCCTTGTCTAAAGGTATATCTTGAAAACATAAAATCTTGTACCCATCACGAGTACCATATGCATAATGTCATATAAAACATGAACATGATCATCATAGTTCCCTTAGGATGGAAGCTAGCCAGGTGACTATCCGTCCACGTTAACTCCCATTTCAGAGAGGCACCGCCGGCCTTGGGCCTATTTTAAGCGACTTGGTCACACCAAGGGAGGACAATCGGTCCGCTTATACCCTTCAAGTAAACCTAGTACCCTGTGCACATGAACTTTTTCATAAATCCATCTTTAACATGTTAGCATGATTTTTCAGTCAGAAACATCAAATCACATCATTTTTCTATAACATTTATCAAAGAAAATTTCATAATACCACATTTGAAGTAAAATCATCATTTCAACATCATTTTGCTAAGGGATGGCCATCCTTAAACATATTAGAAATAATTTTCACAATTTCATCAAACAAGTTAAAGCAAAAATTGCATTTATGTAAACAATTTAGAAAACAAAATTCATTTAGAAAATTTGCTTGCTTACCTGTGTCTCTTAGCTTTCCGATTCCGCTTTTTCTTTGTCTTTGCCTACATGAGAATAATATATTCTTTTCATATATTTCTTTTTCTCATATTTCATTTAGTTTTTCAACCCATTCCATTTACATATATTATTTATTTGACTTCACAAGTCATTATGCACATATATAGCACATTTTTAAGCATTTCATCGGCTAACACATAACATAACCTATATAACCCCATACATAGGGTATCCATTCATCCACATAAAATTCATTCAATAATTATCATTTATAGGTTCATTAACCTCAATTTGGCATTTATCAATTCTTTTCCAAAATACACGCATCGGTGCTCCTTTTATACACACATCATCACTTCATACTTCATAAATAAATTCCAAAATTTGAAATGAATCATTATACACTCTAAAAATATGTATAATCATGAAATATATCATATTTTCATGCATTTTTGCACAAAATCACTTTTTACAAGTCTTTCATCACTTATACACATTTATCCATTCATATATGCCCATTTGGCAACACATACATAAAGTATTTCATAAAATTTGCTAACTCAGAAATTTAATCCATATTTCAGATTGTTAATTACCCTTAATTATCACTGCATTTAGGGTATTTTTATGGGATTTAAATCCACTCACCATAGGTTTCCAAAATAGCAAGTTTGGAACCCATTTTTCACCCATTTAACGTGTCTTTTGACACATAACCCTAAGCAGTTTAATAAATCCGAATTTTCAGCAATAATTCCATTTTTCCTAATCCAAATTTAGGGCATTAACACATGTTTTACATTCATAAACAAATTTATCTCAAAACAGCAAGTCACTTACCCGTTTCCACTCCATTTTGCCATCATTTCATAAACCCATAAAAAATCAGATTTGAGTTTATTTTCCCAAATCCTTTTGAGCATCAATAATAAATTAACCCTAGGGTATTTTACCCTACCTATCATTCACAAAGCATGCAAACCTACTTCCATAGCTTTTTTAGCATAGAAACGAAGAAATCGGGTCGTATACATCACTTTGCATTCCATATTTTCTAAATTTCATTCCTTAAACTCAAATAAACATATATTCTTCATTAAAACATGTTTAATAACCTAAACATATTATCCATATGAAACAACAACTTGTCTTTTAGATTTAGGGTTTGTCAAGTTGAGTTTTCAACTCATATATCATTGCAAACTTCATTTCCATCATCTAAATCATGAAAATTCATACATATAATCTAATACCCATTCCATATTCAATCAAAGGCATGTTAAATCATAATTTTAAATATTATTGAAGCATCCCTTTCATATTCCCATTTTGGAGTTTAAAACTCAAAATAACCAACTCAAACAACATATATACTTACTTAGTTTAGTGCTAACTCAAACCCTAACACTTGGAGATGATTTTCTCCACAAATTTTCTTCCTTTCTTCTTGCTTTTCTTCCTTCTTTTGCTGGCCAAGAGGGACGTGAGTCGCTGCTGTTGCTTGGAGTGAAAAATTTCAGCACTTAACCAACTTTTCCAACCTCCTCTCAAATGGACGTGCATGGGTTTATAAGCTGGATTTTTTCCAGCTGTGGGTCCCACAATTTGCTACATTTTCCACTCACTTAAATGCTCCCTTATCCCCTTTGAAGTGCTGGACATTTTACATCCATATAATTTAGGTTTTTACTATTTTCAAAAATCCAAAAATTACCTTAATCCATGGCCGTCCAAGCTGTTCCCCCAATCACGTCCTTTGCTGTCCATTTTTCCATCAATTTTTTTAATTTTTTATTAATTCCCATTTAAGGATAAAACATACACTTAATTTTACTTTAATTCATGTATTAATTTGGTGTTAAAAAAATTAACAAAATGGCAGCAATCCAACCATATTTTTGCACGTTAATTGCCCCATATGCTGTCCACGGTTTCTCTCTCCAATTCAGCTGCATTCCAATATTTTTATTGCTGAAAATTTGCATAATTGAATGCATAACTTGGTGTCCATACATGTCATAAACTTAAGTACATATTTAAAAAAAAATCAAAATATGCAGCAATATAGCTCTTGGACGTCCCCATTGTGCCACATTGTCTATGCTCACTTGAGCACTCATAGCTTCATCAATTGTGGACATTCATTGCTGGGATTTTATTTGGATATTTTCATTTTATATTAATGCGTAAAATACCTTAGAAATGGGCTGCATTTGACACCTCAACTCCCATTAAAACCATGCAATTATGCATTGTACTCTAACATTAATTGATGGATACTTTTGAGGTGCATTAGTCAACCATGCTCACCTTTTTCAATGCAGGTATTTTCTCAATATTTTATACTTAATCTAAGCCATCTAAAATAAACATCTCATAATTTCATTCAACCATTTCAAATTTCATCTCAATCCAATTTTCCTAGCTCCCATTATAGTCGTTTAAAGTTAATGGTTGAAATTGAAATATGATCAATAAATCATTATGCTCATTTAATCAAGAATTTTTATAACCCAATAATTCCATAATACCAAGCCCAACATCATTAATTTCTATTTCAAATTTCACTTGAATCCGCCTTACAGGAGTTGAGTTACGAATTTTTCAATGTTTTTCCACTTAACTTAACAATTATCACACCAATGCTCATTATTCATTTTAAATGAATTAAAATGATTTTACATGATGTATTTGAATATTTAAATAAAAAAAATTTACTCCAATCCCATTGTCTCATATTAGCTCAAACTGATTAATTACACCATTATTGCTAATCCTTAACCCAAATTGCAATAATTAGCAAAATCACATAAATCATTCATAATTCAATAATTCACATATACATATCATATTCATGATTAATGCATACATATGGCTCTACATGGGTTAGGTTTTCACATTTCTTTTGCTTGTATTCGATTTAGTTTTCCAACCCATTTTCTTTAACATACACCATTCATTTCACTTCTCAAGTCATTATGCACATATTTGCACATTTTATCAGTTAACACATAACATATACAATCTCATAAGTAGGGTAACCATTCAACCATATAAAATTCATCCAATAATTATCATTTATAGGTTCATTAACTTTCATTTACCATTTTTCACTTATTTTTCAAAATTTACGCATTGGTGCTCCTTTTAAGCACACGTCATCGCCTTAAACTTCATAAATTAATTTCAAAATTTGAAATTGATCATTATGCAATCTAAAAAGATATTTAATCATGAAATTTATCATATTTTATTATATTTTTGCATAAAATCACATTACATAAGTCATTCATCACTTATGTACATCTATCCTTCCATATATGCTCATTAGGCAACACATTCATGATGCATTTCATAAAATTTTCTAAGTAAGAAACTTGGTCATTAATTCAGAATGATAATTAAACTTAATTATCACTTTATCTAGGGTATTTTTATGAGATTTAAATTCACTAATCATAGGTTTCCAAAACAGCTACTTCGGAACCCATTTTTCACGTATTTAACATGTCTGTTGACACATAACCCTAAGCAGTTTTATAAATCCAAAATTTCAGAAATTAATTCCACTTTTCTTAATCCAAATTTTGAGTATTAACACATATTTAACATTCATAAATTAACACTCTTCAAAACAGCAAGTTATTTACCCGTTTCGGGTCCCGTTTTCACTCTATTTAGACATCATTCATAAAATACATAAATTTCAGATTTGGGGCTTATCTTCCCAAATCCTTTTGGGTGTCAATAATAACTTAAACCTAGGGTATTTTACCCTACATAGCTTCCATAAATCATGCAATCCCATTTTCATACCATTTTTAGCATCAAAATGAAGAAATCGGGTTATATACTTCACTTTGCATTCCATAATTTCTAAAATTCATAACTTAAGCTTAAATCAACATATGTATTTCATTAAAACATGTTTCATAACCTAAACATATCATTCATCCAATACAGAAACTTGTCATGTGAATTTAGAATTCATCAAATTAGGCTTTCAACTCATAACCCATCCTAAACTTCATTTCCTCCATCTAAAACATTAAAATTCATACATGTAACTTAGCATCCATTCAATACTTGATCAAAGGCCATGTTAAACCATCACTTAAGGATTATTTATGCATCATATTTATATCAAAATTTTGGAGTTTAAAACTCAAGATGAAAAGCTCAAATTAACACAATTACTTACTTGGTTGATGCATTCCAAACCCTAAACACTTGAGATGGATTTCCTCTCCCTTTTTCCCTTCCTCTTTTCCTTCTTTTTTCCTCTATTTCCTTCTTCCTTTGCTGGCAAAAATGGGGACGTGAGAGCTGTTCTTGGGGGAGAAGAATTTCAGCACTTAGAAATTTTTCTAAGCCTCAACTCATATGATTGTGCATTGCTTTTATAGTGCTGGATTTATCCAGCTGTGGGTCCCACTTGTGCTGTATTTTCCACACCATTTAATGTGATTTTATCCCCCCTCATGTGCTGGTTAATTCTTAGCCTAGTAAAATCAATTTTTACCATTTTTCAAAATCCAAATATCTGCTCGAATCTTAACCGTCTAGCTGTCTAGCAAATCACGTCCATTGCTACCTCCATTTTTCTAGATTTTTTTCATTTTTTAATAATCTCATTGTTGGTCCCGAGTTGATGGCTAAACCCAAGAGGGGAGGGGTGAATTGGGTTCTTTAAAATTTCTTTGGTAAACTCAAAGATCTTAACCCCTTGAAAAAGTTAATCCCCTTTTTAAGTGAATGGAGAGCAAATAAAATAAAGCAGTAATAATAAGTAGAACACAAGATTTATAGTGGTTCGGGCAAACCTTCCCTACTCCACTCTTCCAAGCTCACACTCCGTTGTGACTTGGGTTTCACTATGTATTCCAAGAATACACTTAGAGTCACCGCTCTCTTCTAGATTCAAAGCTCTAGGGGGCATACACAACTTAGAGCCACTTGCTCTCTTCTAGATTCAAAGCTCTAGGGGGCATACACAACTAGAGCCACTTGCTCTCTTCTAGATTCAAAGCTCTAGGGGGCATACACAACTAGAGCCACTTGCTCTCTTCTAGATTCAAAGCTCTAGGGGGCATATACAATCACTTGCACAAGTAGGTGATGAGTCACACTCAAATCACACCCTACTTTGCATACACTTGATCTTAGCTACTCAAGCTAAATCAAGATTTATACAACCAAATAAAGAAATGAATAAAAACTACACTTTACAGATTTGTGTAGGCAGTTTTGAGCTCGAGGAAGAAATCAAAAGTAGCTTGAATGATGATTGTTGAAGCAACTTGCAGTTTGAAGCTCTTTCTTCCCTTGAAACACTCAAATATGGAGAAAAGGTATTTGACAGTCTTTCTTGCACTTCTTTTCTTTCTTTGATCTTTAGAGTAGTGTCTCTTCCTATCTTCTCACGTTCATTTGAATGTCATTTTATAGATTGAGGAAAATATGAACGTTGTAGAAGTGGTTGGCGTGCAATAAATAAACTCCAACGGTCAAAAATTTGACCGTTATACTCCAAGTCGAAGATGAAGTCGACTTGACCTGCGACTTGGCTTCCAAGTCGTACATGGAGTCGACTTGGCCTGCGACTTGGGTTCTTCAGAAACTCAAGTCTGAGACTTGGGTCGACTTGGCTTTCAGACTTCAACTCAAGTCGATCCTGAAGTCGACTTGGGTTGCGACTTGGCTTGGTCTATTGCAGAAACGCCTTGATCTTCTTGAAATGTCTTGAGTCTTGCAAACCATTTGAAAGCTTTGAGTTCTTGCTAAATATATGTATGTTCCTTGCTTTGCTTTGGACTCACTTGGTCTTCATGACTTGGATTTTACTCCATTTGGAAGCTAGCTTGAAGATTTGCTTTGAGCTTGATAGACTTGATTTGAATGTAGAACATGATTCTTAACTTTGAAGTTGACTCATTTGTTTTTCATCTTGATTCCTTGGACTTGAGTGATAAATCCTCTTGAATATCTTGAAAACAGCATCTTTGAAAGTTTGAACTTCTCAAGTCGTGGATGGAGTCGACCTGGCCTGCGACTTCACCCAAGTCGCACCTGGAGTCGACTTCGTTTGCGACTTCGTTATGTTCGTTTCCACTTTTCAGCTCTAGATACTCCAAGTCGATGCTGGAGTCGACTTCGTCTGCGACTTGACTTCCCAAGTCGCAAGTGGAGTCGACTTGACTTGCGACTTCACCTGTTGCCTTTTGGGATTCATTCTCAAGTCGATATTTGAGTCGACTTTGGGATCGACTTCACCCAAGTCGAAGTCCAAGTCGACTTGGAGATCGACTTGACTTCTTTGCTTTCCTTAAACATTTGTCAAACATGTTAGTACTCTTTATATACTCAAATAAGTTCTTGTTAATCATCAAAACTCAGGCTTTGGTCAATTTAGATTATTTTGAACATTGTTTCCAACAATCTCCCCCTTTTTGATGATTGACAAAACTTCATTTGAGTTGATACCTTTCAAAAATTTCAAACATATTCATTTGAGAAAACAGAGCATATAGGTATCGTTGAACATATAATTTAGAGTTTTGAGAACATTTAATCATTTTGGCATAGAGTATGCTTGAATATCTTACAAGCCATATAGTAAGTATTAATCATTAAGAGTACTTTGTATTGTAATCATTGATCAAATATATCATTCATTCAACTCTGTATCAATCATATATAAACCAATTATCATATCAAACATCATTTCATATATATATGAAGTTTCATTACAGAATACAATGAAGCATAAATGAAACTATCCTAGATACAAACTACCCAACCCAAAAATAAAAACACTCAAATCTAACCTGTCTTCCTCCCCCTTTTTGTCAATCATTCAAAAAGTACTAAAGACTTGGTAAATTGAAATTGAGAGATGGGATAGAGAATAGGTTTGATGGGACAATGATGGGCCGAGGAGTAAACAAGAGAAGCGTGATCGGGAGTTGCCTCTCTATGAACTGAACCCGACTCGTAGGGATCGAGTTCAGGCATGGGTCTCTTTTTATGGTGGCCTGAGGCAAGATGATAGCGGATATGTCGCATTTCCCGCTCGATTCTATCTTGTCGGGAATGCATATCTTCAAGTGCATTAAGGACACCGGTGACAAGACTTGTCATCCGGTTTTCTTGTTGTCCCATTTCAGCCCTCATGGCTATGATTTCATCTTTCAAATCCTTTAGGGTGACCTCCTCAGAAGAGGTTGGAGGCACCCGTTCTCTTGCAGCGGACCCTTGTGGAGAATAGGATCCGTGCGATATGGGAGATGCTGGCTCCTCTTGAGCAGGTGGTGCCGTGGGAGGTTGCTCCCCCTCAGCTTGTGCATTGTCTGCTTGCTCTTCTTCTGTAGTTTCATGCCTTAGTTCAAGCAGATTGATCTTCATTCTCTGGATTAGTGCTTTATTTATGGCATTTGTGGATTTGAGCACTTCGAAAGGCTCGCCTTCAATATCCACTTTGAAGAATTCCAAAATCTTTGTGATCCATGTGCCATAGGGAAGGACTCCTCGTGGGTTGTCCTTTCTATTTCCCAAGGCTTCTAGAAATAATTTCGGTATGCTCACTTTGACCATGTTGGCCACTTTCCATAATATCCCAGCTTCCTGTGGATTCAATTGATTTCTTTCACCGCCCTTTGGGTAGATGCAGTGGGCAATGAGAAGCCTTAGTACCCGAAGTCTGGGTGACAAATCCATGTACCGAAGGAATTTGATTCCCGGATGGTACTTGTTGCTCCGGGTGAGCTGATTATACATTTGATCCATTGTGAGGTCTTCTGGAATAGGCTCATCCTCATACGGGACTCCAAGTATGTGTCCTAAATGACTCATTACTTCAGTCGGTCCTGCAACTATTCCGATTCCAAGATCCATTTCGACTCCTTTGACGAATGTTCCAAAGTATTCTTCATCCCAAAGATAATAAAACATTCGAGTAAGATCTGGATAGACCCTTTCGTCTTCCTTTAGCAAATTAGTCCATCCTTGAAAATCCAATAGATCTTCTATGTCAGATCCATATTCTTTCAGGAAATTAAAATCTATAATCTTGGGTATGAATACCTTCCGTTCGTAGAACTTTTTGTAGAATCGGCTATGTTGGAGCTCGGTTTTGAAGTAGGTAGTGGGCATCTTCAATACTTGGGCTTTTCCAGCTGCAGTGCCCCTTCTGCTTGTTCCGGATTGTGTGCTCTGTGAGGTTTGTTGATTTTCTGACCTGGGTGCTTGATCAGATGATTGAGTGGAGGTTTGGAATCGAACCCGTTTACCCGTCGAAGTTGAGGGTTCTTCTCGAACCCGTTTTGCAGGTGTCCTAGCTCTCCTAGGGACTTCTTCCTCAGTGTGAGATGTGGGAGGTCTAGGCACAGGCTTTTTTGATGGTTTGGAGACGGCTTTCTTCGGGGCCATTGAGATGGGATTTATGGAATCTGAGAGGGAATGCTTAGTGAAAGAGAGAAAGTTTGAGAGATAGTGTGAGAGAGAGCAAAAGAAGAGAGTTGAGAGAGAGAGACTAGGAGAGAGGTAGTGAGAGAGTAGGAGTCGCCGGAGAGGGAGAGGATTCCCGGAGAGAAAAAGGGAATCGATGGAGAAATGGAAATAGCCGGAGAAGAGAGAGATAAGAAAGAAACAGGGAAGCCGGAAAGAAATGAGGAAGAAAAGAAAGAGAAGAAGAAGAAATAGGCATGGAAGTCGGACGGTCGCGCTCGCGGAGTCGACTTGCCCTAGGCGAAGTCGACTTCGGTCCTTTTGGAGTCGACTTCGCCTGGAGGCGGAGTCGACTTCGACCCTAGCGGAGTCGACTTCGCTTCTGGAGGCGGAGTCGACTTGGCATCCTTGGAGTCGACTTGACTTATCGACTTGACATTTTCCAATTTAATTTTCTTATTTATTTTTCCTAGTTAAGCTCTATCATCCCCATATCATTCCTAATCTTATAAAATGAATCTTTGGCTAGAGGTTTGGTAAAGATATCAGCAATTTGGTCTTCTGTTTTCACATATTCTAAGCACACATCATGATTTTCAACATGTTCTCTAATAAAATGGTGTCTTACATCAATATGTTTAGTTCTTGAATGCAGTACAGGATTTTTAGTTAAACATATTGCACTTGTATTATCACATCTAATTGGAATATCAACATATTCAATACCATAATCCTTTAATTGTTGTTTCATCCAAAGTAGTTGGGCACAACAACTACCGGCGGCTATGTATTCGGCTTCCGCAGTAGATAGTGCAACACTTGTTTGTTTTCTTGAATGCCATGAAACTAGCATATGTCCAAGAAATTGACAAGTTCCACTGGTACTTTTTCTATCCACTTTATATCCGGCAAAGTCTGCATCCGAATAGCCGATTAGATCAAAGGTTGACCCCTTTGGATACCATAGTCCAAGGTTTGTAGTTTTTATCAAATATTTAAAAATTCTTTTTACAGTAAGTAGATGTGATTCTTTGGGACATGCTTGAAATCTAGAGCACATACAAACACTAAATAAGATATCGGGTCTAGAAGCAGTTAAATAAAGCAAAGATCCTATCATGCTCCTATAAATCTTTTGATCGATACTTTTACCGTTTTCATCCGTGTCGATTTTGATTGTTGAGCTCATTGGAGTGTTTGCTCCTTTGCTATTCTGCATTCCAAATTTCTTGAGCATCTCTTTGACATACTTGGACTGGTTCAGAAATATTCCTTCACTTTGTTGCTTGATTTGTAGTCCAAGGAAGAAATTTAATTCTCCCATCATGCTCATTTCGAATTCATTCTGCATAATCTTAGAAAATTCTTGGCATAGATTTTCGTCAGTAGCACCGAAGATTATGTCATCTACATAAATTTGTACAATTAAAATATTGCTATTTTTATATTTGATGAACAAAGTAGTGTCAACTTTCCCTCTTTGAAATTCATGATCAATCAAAAATTTGTTCAACCTTTCATACCAAGCTCTTGGAGCTTGTTTTAATCCATATAGTGCTTTGGTCAATTTATACACATATTTTGATTGATCCTTATCTTCAAAACCAGGGGGTCGTTCAACATATACTTCTTCATTCAAATAGCCATTCAAGAATGCACTCTTCACATCCATTTGGAACAATTTGAAATTCATATGTGAAGCGAATGCTAATAAGATACGTATGGCTTCTAATCTAGCCACAGGTGCATATGATTCTTCAAAATCAATTCCTTCTTCTTGGGAGTACCCTTTGGCTACTAATCGTGCCTTGTTTCTAATTACAAGACCGCTTTCGTCTAATTTGTTCCTAAATACCCATTTTGTACCAATGACTATATGATTGTTAGGTCTAGGAACTAAATGTCATACATTGTTTCTTTCGAATTGATTTAGCTCTTCTTGCATTGAAATAACCCAATGTTCATCATTAAGAGCTTGTTCAATGGTATTTGGTTCAATTTTCGATACAAACGCATATTGGCCATAAACGTTTTGTTTTGATCTTCTAGTTTTTACTCCTTCATATATGTTTCCAATAACTTGTTCAATTGGATGGGCATTTTTGAACTTTAAATCAGTTGGAGGTTTGTAAGAGTCATTACCTTCACTTACCTCTTCCTCCTCTGGATTTTCTGGCTTGAGCTCGAGTTCCTTTGGTTGTTCTTTGCTTTTTGTCTCATCTGCATCACTTAGTTCATCCTCCTTTCTCGGACTTTGGTTAATTTCATCAAATACAACATGTATGGATTCTTCTACAACTTGGTTTCGTTTGTTGAATACTCTATATGCTTTGCTATTTGATGAATAACCAAGGAATATAGCCTCATTGCTTTTTGCATCTAATTTGCCCAAATTGGTTTTTCCATTGTTTAAAACATAGCATGTACATCCAAAAGCATGAAAATATGAAATATTTGGTTTTCTTCCTTTCCATAGTTCATATGGGGTCTTTTTCAAGACTGCTCGAATGGTAACTCGGTTCAAAACATGACAAGCTGTACTCACAGCTTCACCCCAAAATTTCTTGGATAGATTGCTCTCATTTAGCATAGTTCTAGCCATCTCTTGTATAGTTCTATTTTTCCTTTCTACTACTCCATTTTGTTGTGGAGTTCTTGGTGCAGAAAATGTGTGGTGAATTCCTTTTTCATTGCAAAATTCCATGAATCGTTTGTTTTCGAATTCGCCACCATGATCGCTTCTTATGGTCACAATAGTACTTTGTTTTTCATTTTGCACCAAATTTACAAAAGTTGCAAACATAGAGAAGGCTTCATCTTTACTAGCTAAGAGAATTATCCATGTGAATCTTGAAAAATCATCAACTATGACAAATACATATTTCTTTCCACCAATGGTTAGAATGTCGGATGGCCCGTATAGATCCATATGTAGCAATTCAAGTGGCTTAGTGGTGGAAATTTCCTTTTTGGTAGAGAAAGGCATCTTGGGTTGTTTTGATAATTGACATGCCTTGCAAATCTTGTCTTTGTCATATTTCAATTTTGGTAATCCTTCTACCAAATTCTTTTTCCATAGGGTCTTTATATTTCCCATGTTTACATGTCCAAGCCTTTTATGCCAAACCCATGGATCATTATCAATGGCCATAAGACATTGACCATTCAATTCATCAAGTGAAACCAAATAAACATTTCCATGTCTTTTACCACTGAACATGATATGTTCTCCATCAAATACATTACATATAGATGATTCAAACACAACTTTATATCCTTTATCACATAATTGGCTAATACTCATTAAATTGTGTTTGAGTCCTTCAACAAATAAAACATCTTCCATGCATGCATTTGAGGTACTAAGTATATTTCCTTTACCTTTAATTTTACCTTTTTCATTATTTCCAAAGGCAACCATTCCATCGTTGCAAGACTTAAGTTTATGAAACAAACTTCTTTCACCGGTCATATGCCTTGAACAACCGCTATCCATGAACCATTCATTGTTTGCCTTTGCCTTAAAACATGTCTGAAAAATAAGGAAATAAATCTTATCTTTTTGGTACCCATTTTATGGGTCCATTTGGGTTAGTAATAGAATCTAATCTAAGTTGATCTAACTTTGAAAGCCCAAATCTTGTGTTTCTTGGAACCCAAACTAATTTAGCACCATGGTCATATAGTTTCTTTAAATTACATTTGTAAGTTTTATGACCCATCTTATTGCAGAAATTACAAGCCAAAGGTAATCTTGGAGTAGGTCTCCAAGCATACAAAGGTTCAATCATTGGTCTTCTAGTCCACTTAAAATTTTTCTTTTGTGGCTTGTATATAGATGCAGTTTTAGTTTGATATTTCTCAAGTAATTTCATATTTGATTTGCTACTTTCTCCTTGCTCAAATGTATGATACCCAAGACCTCTTTTATGTGTTTGGGAGGTCATATTCAAAAACATTTTGACGCTTTCTCCTGGATTAGAGAACTTGGCTAATGATTCATTTAATGATTTGTTCTCCTTTTTTAGCAAATCATTTTCTTCTGCAAGTTTACCATTTATAATTATTACTGCATCACATTGTTTTTTCTTGATTGTAAACTTGCTTCCTAATTTCTTCATTTCTTCATATAAAGAATCATATGCCATTTGTAGCTCATCTAATTCAGCACATTTGAGGCATTCATGAGAGGAAGAATATCTTGAATTAGGAAGGGAGAATTTGGAACTTACCTCTTCATTGCTTGTGCATTTTGTTGAGGTATTTTGTTCTCCTTGCTCGATTTGTGCCATACAGCAAATTCTCGCACATTCTTCCGCTTCGATTTCGTCGGTTGAGGAGCTACTCGTTGTAGATTCCTCGTCATTCACGTACATGCCTCTTCCTTTATATTTCTGAAATCTTCTATTGTCCCCTCGATCCTTTCTTTGTTCTTTTGCCTTGATTTCTTCGGGAGTTGGACATTGGGCTTGCATATGTCCCGAACCACCGCATCGGTAGCACTTGGTTGATTCTTTCTTCTTCTCTTGGGGAGTTCTTTCTTTGAAGCTTCTGAAATTTTTGCCTTTCCTCACAAATTTTCTGAATCGTTTTGTGAGTAGAGCAATCTCGTCGTCATTTTGAGAAGAAGATGTGTCATCGGTGTCTTGTGCGGTTTTTAAGGCAATTACTCTTTTGCCCCTGTGTTGATCTTCATTCCTTTTCTTAATTAGCTCATGTGACATAAGTGAGCTAATTAAGTTTTCAAGCTTCAGCGTGTTGAGGTCTTTGGCTTCTTCAATTGCAGTGATCTTTGAAGTCCATGATTCGGGTAGAGCTCTTAAAATCTTCATGACCTGCTCAGATTCAGATATTGCTTTTCCAAGACCTTTTAAAGCATTAGTAATCTTAGAGAATCTAGCAAACATTTCAGAAATATTTTCTGTTTCTAGCATTCTAAAGTTCTCTAGTTCTCCAATCAAAATATTCCTTCTCGTCCCTTGGACTTGAGAAGTTCCTTCGTAGATAGAGGTTAGTGTATCCCATATCTCTTTGGCGGTTAAGCAAGAGGATACTCTATCATACTCGGAGGCAGTGAGAGCACAAAATAAGGAGTTCATAGCTTTGGCATTGCTCTTCACTATTCTTACTTCCTCATCGGTCCATTTGGAAGCTCGATCATCGGTAGGCAATATTACTCCATCTTGGATAGCAATCCAAGAGTCCATATCGGTAGCCATGATGAGTTGCTTCATACGAAGCTTCCAATATCCAAAATTATTCCCATCAAACAATGGTGGCCTTGTAAAGGATTGGCCTTCAGCAAATGCGGGAACGGAAGTAGATTGGGATGCCATTTCAATAAGATCTCTTTGATAAACTCAAAGACCTGCTCTGATACCACTTGTTGGTCCCGAGTTGATGGCTAAACCCAAGAGGGGAGGGGTGAATTGGGTTCTTTAAAATTTCTTTGGTAAACTCAAAGATCTTAACCCCTTGAAAAAGTTAATCCCCTTTTTAAGTGAATGGAGAGCAAATAAAATAAAGCAGTAATAATAAGTAGAACACAAGATTTATAGTGATTCGGGCAAACCTTCCCTACTCCACTCTTCCAGGCTCACACTCCGTTGTGACTTGGGTTTCACTATGTATTCCAAGAATACACTTAGAGTCACCGCTCTCTTCTAGATTCAAAGCTCTAGGGGGCATACACAACTTAGAGCCACTTGCTCTCTTCTAGATTCAAAGCTCTAGGGGGCATACACAACTAGAGCCACTTGCTCTCTTCTAGATTCAAAGCTCTAGGGGGCATACACAACTAGAGCCACTTGCTCTCTTCTAGATTCAAAGCTCTAGGGGGCATATACAATCACTTGCACAAGTAGGTGATGAGTCACACTCCAATCACACCCTACTTTGCATACACTTGATCTTAGCTACTCAAGCTAAATCAAGATTTATACAACCAAATAAAGAAATGAATAAAAACTACACTTTACAGATTTGTGTAGGCAGTTTTGAGCTCGAGGAAGAAATCAAAAGTAGCTTGAATGATGATTGTTGAAGCAACTTGCAGTTTGAAGCTCTTTCTTCCCTTGAAACACTCAAATATGGAGAAAAGGTATTTGACAGTCTTTCTTGCACTTCTTTTCTTTCTTTGATCTTTAGAGTAGTGTCTCTTCCTATCTTCTCACGTTCATTTGAATGTCCTTTTATAGATTGAGGAAAATATGAACGTTGTATAAGTGGTTGGCGTGCAATAAATAAACTCCAACGGTCAAAAATTTGACCGTTATACTCCAAGTCGAAGATGAAGTCGACTTGACCTGCGACTTGGCTTCCAAGTCGTACATGGAGTCGACTTGGCCTGCGACTTGGGTTCTTCAGAAACTCAAGTCTGAGACTTGGGTCGACTTGGCTTTCAGACTTCAACTCAAGTCGATCCTGAAGTCGACTTGGGTTGCGACTTGGCTTGGTCTATTGCAGAAACGCCTTGATCTTCTTGAAATGTCTTGAGTCTTGCAAACCATTTGAAAGCTTTGAGTTCTTGCTAAATATATGTATGTTCCTTGCTTTGCTTTGGACTCACTTGGTCTTCATGACTTGGATTTTACTCCATTTGGAAGCTAGCTTGAAGATTTGCTTTGAGCTTGATAGACTTGATTTGAATGTAGAACATGATTCTTAACTTTGAAGTTGACTCATTTGTTTTTCATCTTGATTCCTTGGACTTGAGTGATAAATCCTCTTGAATATCTTGAAAACAGCATCTTTGAAAGTTTGAACTTCTCAAGTCGTGGATGGAGTCGACCTGGCCTGCGACTTCACCCAAGTCGCACCTGGAGTCGACTTCGTTTGCGACTTCGTTATGTTCGTTTCCACTTTTCAGCTCTGGATACTCCAAGTCGATGCTGGAGTCGACTTCGTCTGCGACTTGACTTCCCAAGTCGCAAGTGGAGTCGACTTGACTTGCGACTTCACCTGTTGCCTTTTGGGATTCATTCTCAAGTCGATATTTGAGTCGACTTTGGGATCGACTTCACCCAAGTCGAAGTCCAAGTCGACTTGGAGATCGACTTGACTTCTTTGCTTTCCTTAAACATTTGTCAAACATGTTAGTAGCTCGAATCTTAACCGTCTAGCTGTCTAGCAAATCACGTCCATTGCTACCTCCATTTTTCTAGATTTTTTTCATTTTTTAATAATCTCATTTTAAGGGTAAATCATACACCTAATTATCAATTAATTAATCCATTAATTTGGCATGAAAAAATTTAACAAAAATGGCAACAATCGACACATACCATTGCACGTTATTTGCCTCTATATGCTGTCCACGTTTTCACCCCTCATGCAACTGCATTTAATAATTTTTTGCAGGGAATTTTTCATGATTAAATGCACATTCTTGTGTCCCTACATGTCAGCTACATGTGTACATATTTATAAAATTAAAAAATTAAAAATAAACAGCAATACAGCCCCTTGGATGTCCTTATAGTGACACATCACCTATGCTCATTTTGAGCATTTTGTAGCTTCATTATGGTGTGTGTCCTTTGCTGGATAATTCTTGCATTTTTTTATTTTATATAAATGCATAAAATACCCTAAAAATGAGCTTCATTTGACACCTAATTTTCCATTAAAACCATGCATTTATTCCATGTATTCTAGCATTTATTACATGGTACTCTTGAGGTGCAAAAGTCAACCATGCTCACCTTTTTCAATGCAGGTATTTTCTCAACATATTATGCTTAATCCAAACCTTCCAAAATGTGCATCTCATAATTTCATTCAACCGTTTCAAATTTCATCTCAATCCGATTTTCCTAGCTCAAGTTATAGACATTTAAAGTTAACGGTTAGATTTGTTATATGCTCAATAAATCATTACATTAGTTTCATCAAGCATTTTCATAACCCAATAATTTCATAATACCAAACCCAACATTATCAACTTCTATCTCAAATTTCACTTGAATCCGCCTTACAGACGTTGAGTTATGAATTTTTTTAGTGTTTTTCTACTAAACTTGTCAATTACCATTCAAATGCTCATAATTCATGTTAAATAAATTAAAATAATTATCCATGATGTATTTGCACATTTCAATAAACAAAAATTTACTCTAATCCCATTGTCCCATATTAGCTCAAAATGATTACTTGAAGCATCATTGCTAATCCTTAACCCTAATTGTAAAAATTAGCAAAATCACATAATCTTTCGAAATTTGATAATTACACATATAAATTTCATATGCATGATCAATGCATAAATATGGGTTTTACATAGGTTGGGTTTCACATAACCATTCATTTCAAATTTCGTCTCAATCCGACTTTTCTAGCTCAAGTTATGATAATTTGAATCCATCTTTGGATTTTGATGGTGATGATCGACTTTTACCCTAATTTCATCATTATTTTCATAATCCAACCTTTCCATATGATTAATCACGAAATTATGTGCTTACCTTTCAATTTTCATCTTAATCCACCTTACCGGCATCGAGTTATGGATTTTCTAGCATTTGCTACCTTAAATCCATAATTAACACATAACTTCCATTAATTAAACCTTAATATATGAGGTAATTATCCTCAATATATTAACATTCCCTAATCCTCATTAATCCTCTTTAATCACTTTCCTTAATTGCAGTAAATCATCAATATTGCTTAGGAAAATTATCATAATTCATCTAAATCATACATGATTCATATGTATATGCCAAATGTATATATATAAGCCTTTCTTGGGTCAGGGTATCACAATCCTCCCCCCCTTATAATAGGTTTTGTCCCGAAACCTATTACATTTCAAATATCGGAGGTATCACAATCCTCCCCCCCTACGCTTCCACTGCGCTACTCTGATTTGGTGGCACTTTTAGCCTTGGTCAAATAGACCTATCACTTATCTCTATTGTCTCATCTTTCCTGTTCCCATATGGGCTTCTCATTGTAATTGTCCTTTTCTTTATGTCATCCATCTCTTATTCTTATGGGAGGCATACTATTATTCTTATACATAGAGAAATTCTAAAATTTCTCATCTTATCATAGGGTAAGATCTAGGCTACTCATCCTTTCATACAAAATAAAAATCCATAGCAATCATTTTCATATATTATTCATATAACATAATACATTCATTCTATAGCATAGAGCAAACGTTGCTCTCACATAAAATTTCATACATGTCTTAGCAAAAGACACTTTTGCTAATCCATCCATTCCTTCTCACTTCATAATGTCTACAGCTAGGTTACACCAGTGTAGATTATCTATTATGAGCACTGGTATTCAACCAGTCTAAAACATTTCATTCCTTGTCACCCTTTCCAGTTTCCATAAACTAGTAAGGGTCCTTATTATTTTTTCTAATTCTCATTTCTTATGAACATCATAGAGAAATTATCTCTCTCGTATCTATCTTTCAATCTCATCAGAGTTGAAAAGAATTTCGACAATCATTATTGCCTTCGTTTTTCTTCATCTATCTACCATCTCTTACTATGATACACGATACCAACTTTTGTGATATCATATATGGAATCTTCTTTTCCTTCCATACATGCTAACTAGACATGTTTTGTTACATTTTTCTGCAATAATTTGCAGAAATTTCCTATCAACTAATAGCGGCAATTAGCTTTAGTTGAACTAGCCTTTCTTATTCCTTTCTTTCCCTACACCAGGTTCCTTAATCTTTAGGGTCAAGTTACTCTTGCCCTAATTATACATGTTCATTACCAACATGTGTTATATCCTGGTGTCCTATTGGAAGATATTTCTTATCAAATTCTTCCAGATTACCTTCTTTGATTATGGCATAATAGCCATTTAAGGTTTCCTATCACTCATAAGCATTGCCAATCAATGCTTGGACATTACATAAGACTACATATTCAAACCTTGAACATGCTCTTGGGTTCAGTCATTCACTGCTCAGCTTTAAATAAAGTCTGAATTTCCTGAGAACTTAGGTGGATATCGAGCTAGAAAGGCATTAATATCATTTCCATCCATTTCTATCTTACTATTATCAAAACAAAAAATTATTACCTATACCGACGTGGCGCCCCGAACCGAGGCGTCACATAGTCCGTACTCCGGGATCTTGTCGATTGGTGAATGTGACTCGGAATTGTTGCCCTGATCACGCGACAGGTACTTAATTGGATCTCATCCAAATTTTTTTTCTTTTCTTTCATCACATAACATATAGTCATCATCATTCATAATGGACTCATCCATATCATCATAAATCATCAATTTCTTATATTATTCATAACTTCATAATTTCATACAACCTATGTCCTTTCTCATCATATCCCATTAGGGCATCTATTCATACAAAAATCTACTAACCTTTGTAAATTCCTCTTTTCCTATAGCAACACATGCCCTTCATCTCCTGGCTTTCCCTACACCTGTCTGAGGTTGCGAAAACAAAACGTGAGTCGAAACTCAATAAGCAAGCATTTTTCTTTCATTTAAATGCATTCCTCTCCATTCGATAGAAGACACTTACCAAGTGATCAACTCTCAAATGCACAAAAACCTTTTCATAAAAATCGTTTCATCAACATTGGATGTGCAAATGCTTCCTTTCCATTCCTGACATAAACCTTCGTGTGTAGGTACACTAGCCTGAGAAACGTCTCACATAGCATGGTCCATTACGCTGGCTTCTCCGACTTGGCCTCGTCAAGGGGACCTCGCGTCCTTTACCTTGATTCGCCTACCTGGTCTCCTACATGCATGACTTTTGATTCTCCTGGCATTATATACCTCTTACACTAGGTGACCGATCATTCTCATGTAGAGAATTATTTGCACCATCCATTTAAAACATCATTTCAAGTCCATGTTTTCCTTTTCAATCCATGTATGAAAATGCAATCATTCATTCACACATAACATTCCTTTGTCTCCACCTCTTGGGAGGACGCCGACGGCACACAGCCCATACGACTCGGTAATAGTGAAGGGGGACCCTCTGATCCGCTTTCTTCCTCCACTAAAGCCTCTTCATTCTGCATCATACATGTGCACATGTCCATGAACATCACATGATATCAATATGCCAGTATGACTTTTCATAAAAACTCATAAACATTCATCATTTCAAAACATTATAGGAATGGCCACCCTTAAACACATTTCATAAATACTTGAGAATAAAACATATTTTCAAAAGGGTTTGCTTGCTTACCTTTTCAATTCGTGTCCTCAACCTTCTCATTTCCTTTTCCTATACAAGGAAAATGGATATTTTATCCATTCATTCCATGTCTTAGGTTGCTTTATAACCATTTATTACCTCATTCCCATAGAAGTTAATCTTATAAAGATACTTGGTCATTACCCATTTATATGGATTTTTATCCATAAATTCTTAAAAATTTCATCCATACATCCTTATAAAATATAAAAATAAATCTTAATTTTTGCCAAAATCACGTTGCTACTGATCATGGTACTGTTTACTATTACTTTTCATCCGAATTACTGTTCACAGCGAGTTGGGTACTATTCATGGGTTCCAAAAATCGACATTTTTTCCAAAAATAAAAAACATCATGACAAAGCTCTTAGTTAGTATATCATGGAAAAATTCATGAATTTTGAATTTATCATCAGTTACATGGCCAAATAAATCATTTTCTTCATATACTAAAATTCATCATAATTTCACTTAAGCATAATCCTTAAATCCAAAAATCATGAGATTAATATATCATCATTCTAACATCATAACTATCATAAATATTCATCCCAAATCATCATGTAGCAATTTTGGAGCATTATTTACACATATCATAGGTTATTTTTCCGAATGCTCTATTTTCGCTCCAAAATTTCGATGTTTAGGCATAATTCCAATTTGGCATGATAACTACACTTATTTTCTCATGCTTAGGCATTATCTAAGCATGGTTTTACCCTACTTAACACCCAAAAGAAATTTGAGAAAAATCCCCTTACCTCAAGTAGAAAAACTCTCATCCTACTTGGCCTTTCTCTCTCTTTCCTTCTCTCTTTCTTTCACTAAAGGCCAAAAACATGTTTGGGGGTGGGAATGCTGAATTTTTCAAGCTTGGAGTTGGGAATGGTATCCCTTGGTCGTTCACCCCATTGCCCTATTTATAGTACTGTATTTTTTTCATATTTGCAATTTACCCCCTTAGCTCCATGGGTTAAATTCCAAATATTTTTCTTCAAAATGCATGAAATTTCTTGAGACATGTGCAGCGTCCCATACTACTGTTCATTCCCCCCTAGCTTCCTATTTTAATTATTTTTATTTCATTAAACAAATATATATTTTAAGCTTAATTCATCCAAACCGTTGATCTTAAGATAAGATTGATTTTGGGCCATTGATTTTGGTTTAAGTTCAGATTTTCCTTAATTAGTTTGATTTTTAATTAATTAAAAATAACCCGAAAGTCAAATTATAATTAATGAAAAGTGGGCTACCTTTTTTATCTTCAAATGACGTTTAATCTTGACTCTTAATTCATAGTTTTTGATCAATTTTGGACCATTCATCATGTTCATCAAATTATTTTGGCCATCTAGAAAAAAATTTACCTTAATCCGATGTCTGGATTACAAAATATGGATTTTTCTATGCTTTCTATACAAAAATCGATAAAAATCCGAAAATTAATATTTTAATCCAAAAAGCACTTTTGTCCTTTAGTGGGAAGCTTCCTTTATTATCTTTTATGATTAAGTTAATCCAAAGTAATTAACTTAACTTATTCCTTAATCCCACGTTTAATATTCACATTTACTATTCATCCGGATTAACATTCCATAATTAGCTATTTAATCCTCCAATGTCATATATTGCAAAATATTATTAATATATATTTCATATAAATATCATTACATTACCTAGGGTTTATAACTCTAGGGTTTTATACAAGTTCCTAAAATTGGGGTTTCACAATTCTCCCCCCCCCCTACATTAGGTTTCATCCCGAAACCTGTCATTTTCCATCACGCTTCTGCTACGCAATTTTCATCTTATCATATCATCAATCATCAATCATCTCTAATAAAGAGGTCAGTATCCACTGCTCTCTTTCCATATACACATGACATATATGTGTAAATTTAATTTTATAGAAAAGATTATCAAAACATCATTGATTTTTTTAAAAAGTTAGAAGAGACTTTTTCTAACTTCGTCTATAGTGTCTACAACTAGATTATACTAGTGTAGACTACTGACTAAGTCAGTATAAAATATTTCTTTCCTTATCCTCCTTTCCAATTTCTGTAAACCAGAAAGGGCCTTTATCATCCCTTTCATCGTTATCGTTGAGAGATAATCCTATCGCACCAATCTTCAAATGCATCAAGATTAGAAATTAATCCCAAACAATTTCCTTTCTTCCTTGATCCATGTCATTCAAATTCTATATCATGATTTCTATTTCTCCCATTCCTTTATTCTTTCTACATCTGTCTCCCAATCATTGCTATGATATAACTTCCTGTGGTATCATACATTTTCTTTCTTTTCATTTACTATTTCTATAATCATCTACCATTCCTTAAAATGATATCATTCTTGTCTCATCATAGAAAGCATCATAGATTCATAAACATATATATCTAGACATTATCTTTGCCTATCTATCAATTCATATTCTAATACCAACTTCTGTGGTATCACACCTTTCCTGTCATCCCTAATTTTTCTCTTTCCACGCCTATTTACCAATCCTTGCTCTGATACCATCTTCTGTAGTATTAGACCTATCCTTTCATCATCATTTATTTTCTCCTTTTCCCACCTATTTACCAATCCTTGCTCTGATACCAATTTTTGTGGTATCAGACCTATCCTTTTATCATAATTTATTTTCTCCTTCTCCCGCCTATTTACCAATCCTTGCTCTGATACCAATTTCTGTGGCGCCCTGAACCGAGGTGTCCACATAATCCTTACTCCGAGATATTGTCAATTGGTAAATGTGACTCAGGATTGTTGCCCTGATCACGCGGCGGGTACTTAATTGAATCTTGTCTAATTTTTTTTTTCTTTTCTTTCATCACATAACATATACTCATCATCATTCATAATGGACTCATCCATATCATCATAAATCATCAATTTCTTATATTATTCATAATTTCATAATTCATACAACTTTTGTCCTTTCTCATCATATCCCATTAGGGCATCTATTCATACAAAAATCTACTAACCCTTGTAGATTCCTCTTTTCCTTTAGCAACACATGTCCTTCATCTCTTGGCTTTCCCTACGCCTGTTTGAGGTTGCGAAAACAAAACATGAGTCGAAACTCAATAAGCAAGCATTTTTCTTTCATTTAAATGCATTCCTCTCCATTCGATAGAAGAAACTTACCAAGTGATCACTATCAAATGCATAGAAACCTTTTCATAAAATTCGTTTCATAAACAATGAATGTGCAAATGCTTCCTTTCCATTCCTGACATAAACCTTCGTGTGTGGGTACGCTAGCCTGGGAAACATCTCACATAGCATGGTCCATTACGCTGGCTTCTCCGACTTGGCCTCGTCAAGGGGATCTCGAGTCCTTTACCTTGATTAGCCTACCTGGTCTCCTACATGCACGACTTTTGATTCTCCCGGTATTATATACCTCTTACACCAGGTGACCTGTCACTCTCATGTAGAGAATTATTTGCACAATCCCTTTAAAACATCATTTCAAATCCATGCTTTCCTTTTCAATCCATGTATGAAAATGCAATGCATTCATTCACACATAACATTCCTTTGCCTCCACCTCTTGGGAGGACGCCGGCAACACACAGCCCATATGAATCGGCAATAGTGAAGGGGGACCCTCTGATTCGCTTTCTTCTTCTACTAAAGCCTCTTCATTCTGCATCATACATGTGCACATGTCCATGAACATCACATGATATCAATATGTCGGCATAACTTTTTATAAAACTCATAAACATTCATCGTTTCAAAACATTATAGGAATGACCACCCTTAAACACATTTCATAAATACTTGAGAATAAAACATATTTTCAAAAGGGTTTGCTTGCTTACCTTTTCAGTCCGTGTCCTCAACCTTCTCCTTTCCTTTTCCTATACAAGGAAAATGTATATTTTATCCATCCATTCCATGTCTTAGGTTGCTTTATAGCCATTTATTACCTCATTCCCATAGAGGTTAATGTTATAAAGATATTTGGTCATTACCCATTAATATGGATTTTGATCCATAAATCCTTAAAAATTCCATCCATACATCCTTATAAAATATAAAAATAAATCTCAATTTTTTTCAAAATCACGCTGTTACTATTCATAGTACTGTTCACGATTACTGTTCGTCCGGGGTTACTGTTCACAGCGAGTTGGGTACTGTTCGTGGGTTCCAAAAATCGACATTTTTTTCAAAAATAAAAAATTCCATAACATAGATCTTAGTTAGTATTGTTGGAAACAATGTTCCAAACAAAACAAATTGACCAAAGCATAAGTTTTGATGATTAAACAAAGACTAATTTGAGTATATAAAGTGTACTAATGAGTTTGCCAAGTGTTTAAGAAAAACAAAGAAGTCAAGTCGATTACCAAGTCGACTTGGACTTCGACTTGGGGTGAAATCGATACCTAAGTCGACTTCACAAGCGACTTCAAATGGCAAAAGGTGGATAGCATTGAAAATAGAAAACAAGCAAATGAAGTCGCAGGCCAAGTCGACTCCAGGTGCGACTTAGGAAACCAAGTCGCAGACGAAGTCGACTCCAGCATCGACTTCAGGCATCCAGAGTTGAAAAGTGGAAACGAACATGACGAAGTCACAGGCGAAGTCGACTCCAGGTGCGACTTGGGCGAAGTCGCAGACGAGGTCGACTCCAACTTCGACTTGAGGAGTTCAGACTTGAAGATTGAAGTTTCAAGCTTATTTCAAGAATCCATTTGGAATTTATCAAATCCAAATAGGATGCAAAGTTCATTCTCAAAAAGCAACTAAAGTTTCTTGAAGATCAAAAGCTAAGATTCATATTCAAAGTTCAAATCAAGTCTATCAAGTCCAAAGCTAATCTTCAAGCTTATTCCAAATGAAGCAATACCCAAGTCATGAAGACCAATTTTACAAAGTTCAAGACAGTTCAAGAGGATCAAGGTGTTTTTGCAAAAGACCAAGACAAAGTCGCAACCCAAGTCGACTCCAGGATCGACTTGAGTTGAAGACTGAAGGCCAAGTTGACCCAGACTCGGACTTGGAAATCTGAAGAATTGGAGTCGCACACGAGGTCGACTCCAGGTGCGACTTGGAAGCCAAGTCGCAGGCCAAGTCGACTCCACATGCGACTTGGGTCACAACGGTCGGAATTTATTTGAACGTTGGCGCATTAAATGCACGCCACCTACCCTCTAACGTTCGGATTCCCTCCAAAATTATAAATAGCATTCAAGATGGACGAGGGAAGTAGCTGAAATTATTAAGTGTGCTTAACTACTACATTCAAGAGCTCAAAAGAGATCAAGCTACTCAAAGAAGAAGAACTCTATTTCAAACTGCAAGAGCTTCATTTCAGAATCTTCAAAGTCAACTCTTCAAGTTCTTCTCTGCACCTAATTATTGCTACACATCTGTAAAGTGTAGATTTCTTTGTTGTTTCATTTATTTGTGATTGAACTTGATCTAGTTTGAGGAACTAGGATCAAGTGTATGCTAAGTAAGTGTGATTGGAGTGAGACTCATCACCTACTTGAGCAGTGTGTTATACGCCCCCTAGAGCGAGAATCTAGAAGAGAGCAGTGGCTCTAATTGTATTGAGAGAATACAATAGTGGAACCCAAGTCACAAGGAGTGTGAGCTTGGAAGAGTGGAGTAGGGAGGTTGCCCGAACCACTATAAAAATCTTGTGTGTTTGATTTATTTATCTGCTCTCTACATTATATTGTTTTCCAATTCGTTTCTTCATTAAGGGGACTGGATTAATCCGGGGTTAAGTTTTTGTTTAGGTTATAAATTTTTAAATACCCAATTCACCCCTCCCCTCTTGGATTTTGCCATTAACTCGGGACCAACAAGTATATCATGAAAAGATTTATTAATTTTGAATTTATCATCAGTTACTTGGCCAAATAAATCATTTTCTTCAGATACTAAAATTCATCATAATTTCACTTAAGCATAATCGTTAAATCTAAAAATTATGAGATTAATATATCATCATTCTAACATCATAACTATCATAAATATTCATTCCAAATCATCATGTAGCAATTTTGGAGCATTATTTACACATATCATAGGTTATTTTCCTGAATGCTCTATCTTCGCTCCAAAATTTCGATGTTTAGGCATAATTCCAATTTGGCATGGAAACTACACTTATTTTCTCATGCTTAGGCATTATCTAAGCATGGTTTTACCATATTTAAAACCCAAAATAACTTTGAGAAGAATCCCCTTACCTCAAGTAGAAAAACTCTCCTCCTACTTGGCCTTTCTCTCTCTTTCCTTCTCTCCTTCTTTCACTAAAGGCCAAAAACGTGTTTGGGGGTGGGAATGCTGAATTTCTCAAGCTTAGATTTGGGAATGGTGTGCCTTGGTCGTTCACCCCATTTCCCTATTTATAGTACTGTATTTTTTTACATATTTGCAATTTGCGCCCTTAGCTCCATGGGTTAAATTCTAAATATTTTTCTTCAAAATGCATGAAATTTCTTGAGCCATGTGCAGCCTCCCCTACTACTGTTCACGCCCCCACTAGCTGCCTATTTTAATTATTTTTATTTCATTAAAAAAATGTATATTTTAAGCTTAATTCATCCAAACCGTTGATCTTAAGATAAGATTGATTTTGGGCCGTTGATTTTGGCTCCAAAATCCATACTTCTCAACATCCCCACTGCTCCTTAGTTTAAGTGCAGGTTTGCTTTAATTAGTTTGATTTTTAATTAATTAAAAATAACCCGAAAGTCAAATTATAATTAATGAAAAGTGGGCTACCTTTTTAACCTTCAAATGACGTTTAATCTTGACCCTTAATTCATAGTTTTTGATCAATCTTGGACCATTCATCATATTCATCAAATTATTTTGGCCATCTAGAAAAAAATTTACCTTAATCCGATGTCCGGATTGCAAAATATGGATTTTTCTATGTTTTCTATACAAAAATCCATTAAAATCCGAAAATTAATATTTTAATCCAAAAAGCACTTTTGTCCTTTAGTGGGAAGCTTCCTTTTTTGTCTTTTATGATTAAGTTAATTCAAAGTAATTAACTTAACAAATTCCTTAATCCTACATTTACTATTCATGTTTACTATTCATCCGAATTAACATTCCATAATTAGGTACTTAATCCTCCAATGTCATATATTGCAAAATATCATTAATATATATTTCATATAAATATCATTACATTACCTAGGGTTTATAACTCTAGGGTTTTATACACGTTCCTAAAATTGGGGTTTCACAATTCTCCCCCCCCCCCTACATTAGGTTTCGTCTTGAAATCTGTCATTTTCCATCATGCTTCTGCTGCACAATTTTCATATAATCATATCATCAATCATCAATCACCTCTAATAAAGAGGTTAGTATCCATTGCTCTCTTTCCATATACACATGACATATGTGTGTAAATTTAATTGTATAGCAAAGATTATCAAAACTTCATTGATTTTTTCAAAAGTCAGAAGAGACTTTTGCTAACTTCGTCTATAGTGTCTACAACTAGATTATACTAGTGTAGACTACTGACTAAGTCAGTATAAAATATTTCTTTCCTTATCCTCCTTTCCAGTTTCTGTAAACCAGAAACGGCCTTTATCATCCCTTTCATCATTATCGTGGAGAGATAATCCTCTCGCACCTATCTTCAAATGCATCAAGATTAGAAATTAATCCCAAATAATTTCCTTTCTTCCTTGATCAATGTGTGGCGCCCCGAACCCAGGCATCCACATAGTCCTTACTCTAAGATCTTATCGATTGGTAAACGTGACTCAGGATTGTTGCCCTGATCACACGGCGGGTTCTTAATTGGATCTCGTCCAAATTTTTTTTTCTTTTTCTTTCTTTTCTTTCATCACATAAACATATACTCATCATTATTCAAAATGGACCCATCCATATCATCATAAATCATCAACTTCTCATTTTATTCATACTTTCATAATTTCATACAACGTATATTCTTTTTCATCATTTGCTATTATGGCCTACATTTATACTTCAGTAACAAAGGATTACATACCTTTGTATCTATGCTTCTTTTATCATATCACTTCCAGGAAAATCTACCGGTTCTTTTTTCATCACTTGGCTTTCATCACTTGAATTTTCCCTGCACTTGTCTAAGGGGGGAAAACATGAGTCGAAACTCAATAAGCAAGCATTTTTCATTTTAAATGCATTTCTCTACATTCGATAGAAGACACTTACCAAGTGATCAACTATCAATGCACAGAAACCTTTTCGTAAACCATATTTCGAAACCTTTCATAAACCATTCATGTAAATCATTTGTAAATGCATTTCTCTCCATTCGATAGGAGACACTTAGCAAGTGATCAACTATCAATGGAATAGAAACCTTTTCATAAACATAGGATGTGCAAATGCTTCCTTTCAATTCCTGACAATAACCATTGTGTGTGGGTACGCTAGCCCAGGGAACATCTCACATAGCATGGTCCAATGCGCCGACTGTCTCCGACTTGGCCTCATCAAGGGAACCTCTCTTCCTCTTGACGCCTACATGGTTCCTACATGCATGACTTTTGATTTCCCGGCATTATATACCTCTTACACCAGGTAACTCGTCATTCTCATGTAGAGAATTGTTTGCATCATCCCTTAAAAATATCTTTTCAAATACATGTGTGCAAATACTTTCTTTCCATTCCTGACATAAACCTTTGTGTGTGGGTACACTAGCCCAGGGAACATCTCACATAGCATGGTCCAATGCGCCGGCTGTCTCCGACTTGGCCTCATCAAAAGGAACCTCTCTTCCTCTTGACGCCTACATGGTTCCTACATGCATGACTTTTGATTTCCCAAGCATTATATACCTCTTACACCAGGTAACTTGTCATTCTCATGTAGAGAATTATTTGCACCATCCTTTAAAAATCATCATTTTAAATTCATGCTTTTCAGTCCATGTATGAAAATGCAATGCATTCATTCACACATACATTCCTTCACACATAACTTTTCCTTTGCCTCCACCTCTTGGGAGGACGCCGTCGGCACACAGCTCATACGACTCGGCAATAGTGGAGAGGGATCCCTGATCCTACTTCCTCCACTAAAGCCTCTTCCTCATACATCATACATCATACATGTGCACATGTCCATGAACATAACATGATATCAATATGCCGGCATGACTTTTCATAAAACCTCATAAACATCCATCATTTCAAAACATTATAGGAATGGCCACCCTTAAACACATTTCATAAAACATTTGAGTAAACAATTTGCAACCATTTAAAACATTTTAGAAAATATATAGCTTGCTTACAAATCATCAATTTCAAAAGAGTAAATCATTTTCAAAAGATAGCTTGCTTACAAATCATCAATTTCAAAAGATAGCTTGCTTACCTCTCCAATCCGTGTCCTCCACCTTTTCCTTTCCTTTTCCTATACATGGAAAGATGATATTTTATTTATATCATTCCATGTCTTAGTTCATTTTCCATACATGCATAATTCATTACCTCTTTTCTCTAGAGGTTAATTTGGTCATTAGCATATTATATGGATTTTTATCCATTAATTCTTTAAAAATTCCATCCATATATCCTCATAAAATATAAAAATAAATCTCAATTTTTTCCTAAAATCACGTGGTTACTGTTCATGGGTTCCAAAAATTGATATTTTTTCCAAAAATAAAAAATACCATGACATACCTTATGCCTAGTATATCATTGGACATTTCATACATTTTGAATTTATCATCATTTACTTGGCCAAAAAAATCATTTTCTCCATATACTAAAAATCAACATAAATTCACTTAAGCATAATCCTCAATTCCAAAAATCATGAAATTAATATATCATCATTTCAACATCATATTTATCATAATCATACATCCCAAATCATCATTTATCAAATTTGGAGCATTATTTCCACATATCATACGCTATCTTCCCGAATGCTCCATCTTTGCTCCAAATTTTCGATGTTTTGGCATAATTCTAATTAAGCATTATAAATTTACTTATTTTCTCATGCTTAGGCATTATCTAAGCATGATTTTACCCTACTTAACATTCAAAAGAAATTTGGGAAGAAATTGCTTACCCGAAGTGGAGAACTCCTCATTTCCTTCCCATTTTCTCTCTCCTTCCTTCTCTCCTTCTCTCTTTATGGCCAAAACGTGTTTTGGGGGTTGGAAATGCTCAAAGGAGCTGGAATGGGTGTGCCTTGGTCGTTCACCATGCTCCCCTATTTATAGTTTTTGATTTTTCATCAAATTGGAATTTACCCCCTTGCTTGAGGTATTTAATTCTAAATATTTTTTCCCAAATCCCATGCAATATTTTGAGCCTTGTGCAGCCACCCTAATCAGCAGCTCCTGCCCCCTAGCTAGCCCCTATTTATTTATGATTTTTTATTTATTAAAATTAATTATTTTAAAGCTAATTCATCTCAACCGTTGATTTTTGATAAGATTGATTTTGGGCCATTGGATTTGGTCCCAAAAGTCCAATCTCCAGCAGCTTTTCATTAATTACTCATCTCTTTAATTAATTAAAATTAATCAAAAGTCAATTCTCATTAATGAAAAAGTAAAGCTACTTTTTCATTTTCAAATGACGTTGAATCTTGACCCTTGATTTGCGATTTTCATCACATCTTGGACCATTCATCATGTCCATCATCACATCTTAGCCACCCATAAAAAATTTCATCTCAATCCGATGTCCGGATTGCAAGATATGAATTTTTCTTCATTTTCTTCCAAAAATCAATTAAAAATCCGAAAATAATAAAAAATCCAAAAAGTGGCTATTTTGTCCTTTTGTGGGAAGCTTCCTTTTTCGTCTTTTATGATTAAATTAATCCAAAGTGATTAACTTAACATATTTCCTCAATCCCACGTTTACTATTCACATTCCACTATTCACGTGCACTATTCATCCGAATTTCCTGCATAATTATTTTAACCTTCATTTCCATATATTTCATATCCATCAATATATATTTCTCAAATATATTACCTAGGGTTTACAACCCTAGGATTTTGTACATGTCTCAAAGATCGGGGTTCCACACAATGTCATTCAAATTCTATATCATGATATATAAATATCATGATTTCTATTTCTTCCATTCCTTTATTCTTTCTACATCTATCTCCCAATCATTGTTATGATATAACTTCCTGTGGTATCATACCTTTTCTTTTTTTTCATTTACTCTTTCTATACTCATCTACCATTCCTTGATATGATATCATTCTTGTCTCATCATAAAAAGCATCATAGCTTCATAAACATAAAGATCTAGACATTATCTTTGCCTATCTATCAATTCATATTCTAATACCAACTCCTGTGGTATCACACCTTTTCTATCATCCATAATTTTTCTCTTTCCACGCCTATTTACCAATCCTTGCTCTGATACCGTCTTCTGTGGTATTAGACCTATCCTTTCATCATCATTTATTTTCTTCTTTTCCCACCTATTTACCTATCCTTGCTCTGCTACCAATTTCTGTGGTATCAACCTATCCTTTCATCATCCTTTATTTTCTCTTTCTTCCACCTATTTACCAATCCTTGCTCTGATACTAATTTCTGTGACGCCTCGAACCGAGGCGTCCACATAGTCCTTACTCCGGGATCTTGTCGATCAGTAAATGTGACTCAGGATTATTGCCCTGATCACGCAGTACGTACTTAATTGGATCTCGTCCAAATTTTTTTTCTTTTCTTTCATCACATAACATATACTCATCATCATTCATAATGGACTCATCCATATCATCATAAATCATCAATTTCTTATATTATTCATAATTTCATAATTCATACAACTTTTGTCCTTTCTCATCATATCCCATTAGGGCATCTATTCATACAAAAATCTACTAACCCTTGTAGATTCCTCTTTTGCTTTAGCAACACATGTCCTTCATCTCTTGGCTTTCCCTACAATTGTTTGAGGTTGCGAAAACAAAACATGAGTCGAAACTCAATAAGCAAGCATTTTTCTTTCATTTAAATGCATTCCTCTCCATTCGATAGGAGACACTTACCAAGTAATCAACTATCAAATGCACAGAAACCTTTTCACAAAAATCGTTTCATAAACATTGGATGTGCAAATGCTTCCTTTCCATTCCTGACATAAACATTCGTGTGTGGGTATGATAGCCTGGGAAACATCTCGCATAACATGGTCCATTACGCCGGCTTCTTCGACTTGGCCTCGTCAAGGGGATCTCGCGTCATTTACCTTGAAGTTTCCCAGGCTCCTACATGCATGACTGGTCTCCTACATGTATGACTTTTGATTCTCCCGACATTATATACCTCTTATACGAAGTGACTTGTCATTCTCATGTAGAGAATTATTTACACCATCCCTTTAAAACATCATTTCAAATTCATGCTTTCCTTTTCAATCCATGTATGAAAATGCAATGCATTCATTCACACATAACATTCCTTTGCCTCCACCACTTGGGAGGACGCCGGCGGCACACAGCCCATACGAATCGGCAATAGTGAAGGGGGACCCTCTGATCCGCTTTCTTCCTCCACTAAAGCCTTTTCATTCTGCATCATACATGTGCACATGTCTATAAACATCACATGATATCAATACGCAGGCATGACTTTTCATAAAAACTCATAAACATTCATCATTTCAAAACATTATAGGAATGACTACCCTTAAACACATTTCATAAATACTTGAGAATAAAACATATTTTTAAAAGGGTTTGCTTGCTTACCTTTTCAGTCCATGTCCTCAACCTTCTTCTTTCCTTTTCCTATACAAGGAAAATGGATATTTTATCCATCTATTCCATGTCTTAGGTTGCTTTATAGCGATTTATTACCTCATTCCCATAGAGGTTATGTGGCGCCCCGGACCGAGGCATCACATTCGTCCTTACTCCAGGATCTTGTCGATTTGCAAGTGTGAATCGGGATTGTTGCCCTGATCACGCGAGGGTACTTAATTCGATCTCGTCCAATTTTTTTTCTTTTTTTTCTTTTCTTTCATCACATAAAGACACATACTTCTCATCAAATTTCAATTATCATTGATAACATTCATACTTGCTTTTGTACAATACAGGTTATTTTAACCTGATCATTTCATACATACATAATTTGAAAACTTCGTACCATATGTTCATTCATACTATATACAGATCAGCATATCATAAAATTTTCTTCATACCTTCTTTTTTTCTTTCCTTCCTAGTCCTGTGTTGTACCTGTCTATGGTTTGAAAAGCAAAACCTGAGTCGAAACTCAGTAAGCAAGCGTTTTTTTCATTTAAATTCATTTCTCCCGTTCAATAGTAGACACTTATCAAGTGATCTACTATCAACCAGTGGAAACCTTTTCATAAAACCTTTCATAAAACATATGCTTGCAAACTTAACATGTAAACCTCTTTTTCATGAACATAAAAATATTTTTCATAAAACTTCCTTTTTCCAAGGACATTCTCATGTCCTTAAATTATTTTCTATAAAACCTTTTACAAACAAGCCTATGCATCATGCAATAGGTTTCTGTCCGTCTGGTAGGTGACACTTACCAAGTGATTACCCTTTCCTCCTTAGGAGAGAAATCATTTCATTTGACAACTCGCGAGTCAGGCAATTATCCGTGTTCTTCTCCCATTTCAGGGAGGGCACCACCGGCATTTCGCCTTTTGAAGCGACTTGGCCTATATAGAGGGGGCCCATCTTGCAACCGCGTCCGGTCTGCATATCCTCTACAGTAGACCTAGTACATCACTTCTTTGCACATTCCTTTTTCCATATTCATATGCTAGCATGCTTTTTATAAAACTCCACAGACCCTAGTGTTGGAAATATGTGGAAAACAAGTTAAATCTATGTTTTGATGATTAACAAATCAATTTGAGTAAGTCTTGGCTACTAACATGTTTGTGGAAATGTTTAAGGCATATACACTTGAAGAAAATAAAGCATGGAAGACCAAGTCGTAGTCCAAGTCGACCCCAAGATCGACTTCAAAAAGCCCAAACTGTCCAGAGTTGAAAATGGGAGAAGAACAAGTGAAGTGCAGGCCAAGTCGACTCCACTTGCGACTTGGGAAGCCAAGTCGCAAACGAAGTCGACTCCAGCATCGACTTCAAAATGACGTTTCCTTCCAGAGTTGAAGTCAAGACCCCGAAGTGCCGAAGTCGCACCCCAAGTCGACTCCACTTGCGACTTGAGGTGAAGTCGCAGGCCAAGTCGACTCCAGTAGCGACTTGGAGGCGTCGTTTTTCGTCCAGAGTTGAAACCAAGATCTGGGGGCACCGAAGTCGCAGACCAAGTCGACTCCGGCATCGACTTCGATCGGACAGAGGAGAAATTTCAGAAGACAAGCTGGATTAAATGATCTCAAGATCAACTTAAGATTCTCAAGTCCAAGGCAAAGCTCCAAGCATATTTTCAAGATATGAATATTAATGAATCAAAGGCAAAATCAAACAATACAAAGTCTCCAAGATTCACAAGGTCTTCAAAGAAGAAAAACAATCCAAGTTCAAGCAAGATGCATAAACTCAACCATTCAAATCAAAGAACTTGCTCATGAATGCAAGAATCAAGACTCATGGATTCAAGGCTTGCAAAACATGGAGCCAAAAGAAACAAGCTAAAGTGAAGACAATGACTCAAAGAAGAACTCAATCAGGGAAGAACAACAAGGCATGAAGAAAACAAAAGCATCCCAAAGATTTCAAGTTCATCAAGATAACTTACGGGGTGAAGTCGCATACCGAAGTCGACTCCAACTGCGACTTGGGTCAAGTTGATGCCCAAGACGACCCTGACTGAAACTTGAAGTTGCGACGGAGAAACGAAGTCGCACCCGAAGTCGACTCCTTCTGCGACTTGGGCGAAGTCGCATCCGAAGTCGACTCCACATGTGACTTGGGTCGCAACGGTCAGAATTTATTCGAACGTTGGCGCATTAAATGCGCGCCACCTACCCTCTAACGTTCGGATTCCCTCCAAAATTATAAAAGGCATTCATTGTGGACGAGGAAAGCAGCTGAGAATCATTAAGTGTGCATAACTACTATATTCAAGAGCTCTAAAGAGATCAAGCCACTCAAAGAGGAAGAACTTCACTTCAAGTTGCAAGAGCTATATTTCAAAATCTTCAAAGCCATTACAACAAGTTCTTCTCTGCGCCAAAACTGCTACTATACAACTGTAAAGTGTAGTTTTCTTATTGTTTCATTTGTTTGTGTTGAACTTGATTTAGTTTGAGGAACTAAGATCAAGTGTAAGCAAAGTAGTGTGTGATTGGAGTGTAACTCATCACCTACTTGTGCTGTAATTTGTTGATGCCCCCTAGAGCTGGAATCTAGAAGAGAGCAAGAGGCTCTGGTTGTATATGCCCCCTAGAGTTGGAATCTAGAAGAGAGCAGTGGCTCTAATTGTATTGAGAGAATACAATAGTGGAACCCAAGTCACAAGGAGTGTGAGCTTGGAAGAGTGGAGTAGGGAGGTTGCCCGAACCACTAAAAAAATCTTGTGTGTGTGATTTATTTATCTGCTCTCTACATTATATTGCTTTCCATTTCGATTCTTCATTAAGGGGACTGGATTAATCCGGGGTTAAGTTTCTGTTTAAGTTATAAATTTTTAAATACCCAATTCAACCCTCCCCTCTTGGGTTTTGCCATTAACTCGGGACCAACACCTAGTCTGTGACTTTTTCTTTTTAAATCTTGATACTAGCATGTCATTTTAAAACAGTACAGACCTCGGCCTGTATTCCTTTTTCTAACTTGAAAACTTGGCACAGCCCAAGTTAACAAGTTAATAAAAATATTTTGTAAGGATGACCAACCTTAAATAATTTTGAAAATATTTAAATAACACATTTCTAAATCATTGAAAATATTTGAAGGAAATATTTGAGAAATAGTAATTTCAAAATTTTGCTAGAATGTTTTTAAATAATTTTTGAGCGGTAAAACAATTTCAAAAATATTTTAATATCTAAAGACAAAAGATTTTGCAAACGCTTTTCTTCCCATTTCTGGATTTTTCATGAACAAAGGATATACCAATGCATAATTCATTTTCTTTATATGGTATCATATTCTTTGTCCACGTGACACATGAGTTACTTCTATATGAAGGTAAGCTTGTATGATTGTGAGGACCAGGTATTTTTATTCTATTTTTATTATAACTTTTCTCTATTTATAAGGTAACTTATGAACATGCTAGTAAGAATTTTACGATATTAATGGATACATAACATACATGGACACGACATTTAGGAGATGTATAGTGCATATGTGCATGTATGATTAGCGTTCCATTGATGGGCACTACGACTATTGTTTCCTTCGCAGAGTAGGTACGGGGTTCGACCTGCCCGGTCAGGTCGCGGGGGTCAAGGGGGAGACGCCCCTTGCGGGGGTGCAGGGGGCAGCGCCCCTGAAGAAAATTTTAATTATTTAAGTCGTAGGAGTGGAAGAGTAAATTACCAAATGCGATTAGACCCGACTCATGCTCCGACCCGTCCTGGACCCGATCCCGACCCGATGGGGGTTCGATATGAAGCGAAGCCCGCGCGATAGACTCCATTTTCTCACCTCACGCCCGACTGTTTTTTCTTCTTCTTCTCTTCCCGATCTCTGCGTCTTCTCTTCTTTCTCTTCTACTCAGTACGATCTAGCAATAGATCTCTTCGAGAAAACCCTACTGACTGCCTCGAAGGTGATCGATTTGAATCAAGGAAGCTCCAAATCTCTGCAAGCTAAGCCTAGGGTCGCTGTTTTGGGGAAAATCACGATCGAGGTAAGTAGATGTCGCCCCTTCTCGATTTAGTGATGAAATTTTACGTTAAACGCGATACGAGGCTAGAGGGAATGTATAGCTTCTAACGACTCCATGATATTAGGCGTAGAGTTCATAACAGTTAGGGTTCATGGTGAATTTACTTTGAATGCGTGATTTCTATGATGTAAAAGACTTCTTAGCAGTTGTCATATTGTTGAAATGTGACGTGAATTGATTTGCCCCAATCGAGAGTATGAATTGAAGGTTCTTTCATTTCGCACCTATCATATGTTTGATAAAATGCTTGTGTGACAGATCTACGTGTTGTATCTGAATTGTGTTGATGTTGTATGCGTGGCTTGCGATGTGTTTCATTGTCTGTTATGTATGATGCGTTATCTCAAATAGTTGGTTGTAAGGGTTGTTCATGGCCCCTGATTGACATGAGGAGAGGGTTGTTCATGGCCCTTGACGGACATGAGTAGATGATTGATTGTGTTGGTCAATTTGTGTGTATGGTTATATGTATACGATCTTGGGAGTGGGTATTGGACCCATGTGTATTAGCTTCATCACTGTATGAGTATCCATCATTATGCTTATTTGCACTTTGTGCTAACCACTATCTACTTACTGGGTCTATTTAGACTCATATCATTGTTATTGTGGTTTTAGATCGCAGGTCAGAAGGAGAACTTAAGGATGGGACAAGTTGAAGATCAAACATGAGAGACCCTAGCACAATATGTTGATTCCAGTTCTTTTAGACTTGTGCTCTTTTGATAATCATATATGTAGACAATTACTTAGGCGGATTCGTTTTGACAACTTTAATGTATTTGGTATTTCAGATTGGATTATAATCCTTGTTGATGCACATATGCATGGCTATTATATCTGTTTGTTGTGTAAGGAAAATATGTAATGATTTCCTTCTATAAAAATGTTCTTATTATATGAAGATGCAAGTATATAAATAGGATTGAATGTTACAGATGGAAATGTAATGATTATCAGGTCATGTATTCCATATGATCCCTTGTATGTTATGGGGAGATGCTGCCGAATTTTTCTATGATTGTGTAGCGCCGTTGATTAGTTATTGAGTATTTTTATGAATGGGGCGTTACAATGATCCTTTGGTCATTACTTTAAAAAAAATCTTCATTCAAATTGATTATCGGTTGGCCTTCTTTAAATCCGCTTCAAAACATTTTAGTAAATCATTTTAAATTCATTTGATAAAACCAAATATTATTTGGAAATCAAAATTTTCCTTTTCCATTATAATGCAACCATTTCAACATTTTTTCAATATTTCCATTAGGATTTGCTTATGATAAAGCAATCCCCACATATTACCTTTGCTTTGCTTTAATTTGACTCGTTTATCCTTTCTTTTCCTTTTCCTATACAAGTGAAAAGGATATACATATTTTGTCATACATGTGTTATATTCATTTATAACCTTATTTTCCTTCATAATTTCTTATAGAGGTTAACCTTAAAAATACTTGATCATTATTTCCTTATATGGATTTTTATCCATAAATCCTTATAAATTCCATCCTTAGATTTAAATATTAATCTCAAATTTTTTTCCAAAATCACACTTTTACTGTAGCAAATCACTGTAGCGGGTTACTGTTCACAGAAACGTGGTTATTGTTCATGGGTTCTAAAAATTGATATTTTTTCTAAAAATAAAAAAATACCATGACATAGCTTATGCTTAGTATATCATGGGAAATTCCATACATCTTGAATTTATCATCGTTTACTTGGCTAAATAAATCATTTTCTCCATCTACTAAAAATCAACATAAATTCACTTAAGCATAATCCTTAATTCCAAAAATTATGAAATTAATATATCATCATTCCAAAATCATATTTATCATATTCATACATCCAAAATCATCATTTATAAGTTTTGGAGCATTATTTTCACATATCATATGCTATCTTTCCGAATGCTCTATCTTTGCTCCAAATTTTTGATGTTTTGGCATAATTCCAATTAAGCATTATATCTATACTTATTTTCTCATGCTTAGGAATTATCTAAGCATGTTTTTACCCTACTTAACATCCAAATGAAATTTGGGTAGAAATCACTTACCCGAAGTGGAGATACGCCTTTTTTTTCATACTTTCTCTCTCCAACTTTCTCCTTCTTTCTCTACAGGCCAAAAACGTGTTTGGGGGTGGAAATGCTTGAATTTTTCAAGCTTCAACTGCCTTTGGTCGTTCTCACCTTGCCCCTATTGATAGTTTTTAATTTTTTATCAAATTGGATTTTACCCCCTTAGCTTGAGGTATTTAATTATAAAAATGTATTTTTTTATAATTTTGAAAATGCATGGAGATTTGTGCAGTCACCCTAGGCCTGCTCCAGCCCACCCTCTGCAGCCCTATTTTTCCTTATTTTTTGATTTTTTAAATTAATTAATTTAGGCTAAATAAATCCTAGCCGTTGATTTAAGATGATGATGATCATGGACCGTTGATCTTGGTCAAAATTCCAGCCACCCTAGCGGGCCATGCCCCTTCTCCAGCTGCATTTGCATTTAATTTTTTTTATTTTTTTATTAAAAAGTCAAAAGTGGATTTAATTAAAAGTTAAGCTACTTTTTCGATCTTCATTTGACGCTTCATCTTGACCTTTGATTTGTGATTTTCATCACATCTTGACCCATTCATCGTGTTCATCATGAATTTTTAACCATCTATAAAAAATTTCATCGAATTCCGACGCCCGGATTGCAAATTATGAATTTTTTTCTATTTTCCACTAAAATCCAAATTTGTATAATAAAAAGTAATGCTATTTTGTCTTGTAGTGATTAAATTCCTATTTTATCTTTTTGTGATTTGGTTAATCCAAATGATTAACTCTTAATCACGTGTCTTAATCCTCAGTTACTATTCACGTGCATTATTCATGTGGGTTAAATTCTTAATTGCATTATTTTAACCTCTAGTACACACATTTGCAAATATATTTTTCATGAATTTTATTTATTATAAAAATCAGTACAAAAATCTATGTGTTATTCTAAGATTGCGGGTTTCACAGGTTAATGTTATAAAGATACTTGGTCATTACCCATTTATATGGATTTTTATCCATAAATCCTTAAAAATTTTATCCATACATCCTTATAAAATATAAAAATAAATCTCAATTTTTTCCAAAATTATGCTAATATTGTTCATGGTACTGTTCACGATAACGGTTCATCTGGGTTACTGTTCACAGCGAGTTGGGTACTGTCATGGGTTCCAAAAATCGACATTTTTTTCCAAAAATAAAAAATACCATGACAAAGCTCTTAGTTAGTATATGGTGGAAAAATTCATGAATTTTGAATTTATCATCAGTTTCTTGGCCAAATAAATCATTTTCTTCATATACTAAAATTCATCATAATTTCACTTAAGCATAATCCTTAAATCTAAAAATTATGAGATTAATATATCATCATTCTTACATCATAAATATCATAAATATTCATCCCAAATCATTATGTAGCAATTTCAGAGCATTACTTACACATATCATAGGTTATTTTCCCGAATGCTCTATCTTCGCTCCAAAATTTCGATGTTTAGGCATAATTCCAATTTGGCATGGTAACTACACTTATTTTCTCATGATTAGACATTATCTAAGCATGGTTTTACCCTACTTAACACCCAAAAGAAATTTGAGAAGAATCCCCTTACCTCAAGTAGAAAAACTCTCCTCCTACTTGGCCTTTCTCTCTCTTTCCTTCTCTCATTCTTTCACTAAAGGCCAAAAACGTGTTTGGGGTGGGAATGCTGAATTTCTCAAGCTTGGAGCTGGGAATGGTGTCCCTTGGTCGTTCACCCCATTGCCCTATTTATAGTACTGTATTTTTTACATATTTGCAATTTACCCCCTTAGCTCCATGGGTTAAATTCTAAATATTTTTCTTCAAAATGCATGAAATTTGTTGAGCCATGTGTAGCCTCCCCTACTACTGTTCACGCCCCCCTAGCTGCCTATTTTAATTATTTTTATTTCATTAAAAAATGTATATTTTAAGCTTAATTCATCCAAACCGTTGATCTTAAGATAAGATTGATTTTGGGCCATTGATTTTGGCTCCAAAATCCATACTTCTCAACATCCCCACTGCTCCTTAGTTTAAGTGCAGGTTTGCTTTAATTAGTTTGATTTTTAGTTAATTAAAAATAACCCGAAAGTCAAATTATAATTAATGAAAAGTGGGCTACCTTTTTTATCTTCAAATGATGTTTAATCTTGACCCTTAATTCATAGTTTTTGATCAATATTGGACCATTCATCATGTTCATCAAATTATTTTGGCCATCTATAAAAAATTTAACCTTAATCTGATGTCCGAAATTATTTTAATCCAAAAAGCACTTTTGTCCTTTTGCGGGAAGCTTCCTTTTTTGTCTTTTATGATTAAGTTAATCCCAAGTAATTTATTTAACATATTCTTTAATCTCACGTTTACTATTCTCATTTACTATTCATCCGAATTAACATTCCATAATTAGCTATTTAATCCTCCAATGTCATATATTGCAAAATATCATTAATATATATTTCGTATAAATATCATTACATTACCTAGGGTTCATAACTCTAGGGTTTCATACACGTTCCTAAAATTGGGATTTCACAACCGGTCCGTCATTTCTACCTTCTTTTAATTGGTCTTGTTGGGTATTTTCCCAAAGACCTTGTATTATTTTTCTACTGCTTGGGCCACACAATCTTGGGCAGCCTACTACACAACTCCTATAGCTATAGTTATTCTTTCCTCCACTTTTTCTACCTGTGAGGTATTCTTATAGCGGTAACACCTCCAATCCTTTGACTCAGGGTTCATAGTAGCCCGTCGTTGACGAGTTCATGCACTCACTTGTCCTTACTGCCCTGGTCATTTTAGATTTGCTACTGGCTTCTCTTCTTTCCCATTGGCTCATATCTGTAACTGCCTTTCCCTTGTTCAAAAACTAAGGTGATAGGCATGTTGTAGAAAGCAACATATAAAATCATATTAATATAATCATATCTTATCATAGAATCATGCATATCATACATATTCAATCATATAATTTAGAAAGATCAATGACCTTTCCTTTTTCATATATATACTTAGCATCTGAATGAAATCAAATGCATTTATATTTTCATAACATCAAATATAATACATTCATAAAAGAGTAAAAAAGAAACTCCTTTTTCCTGCCTTTCTCATTTCTATCTTCTCTTTTCATGGCGTAAGGTTGCTTTTCCTTACACATACAGATTATGCCTACATAATCTGTCAATTTAGTATAACTATAAATTCTTAAACCAGCAATCAATTAGAAAGTTGGTACCTTGGTGCCTTCCATATGTCCACCATAGCTCTGCACCTTAAACATATATATCATATAGCACAGTCTTGCGCTATCTTATGTGAGAAATGGTAAAGCCTTAGATATGGGGGGCCTCTAAGTAGGGTTCCATTATTCAACCCATCATCTATTCTGATTCCCTTCTATCATTTGTCTTTTCTTAGGTTCTGCTTTCCTCCTTCATCTCATCTGACCTCATATCATTTTTCCTTCATATACCATCTGCAATATGAAACATAGCAACCAGCTACATTTCCTTAAATGGCCATATCCTTGCGTCACAATGACATATAGTAAAAGACAATACATATTGTATATGCCATATTATTTTTAATCTATCGCTTTCATCATTTTTCATTTTTCTTCTACATCTATCTATCAGTTCTTACTAAAATATCATCTTTGTGATATCAAATCTTTTCTTACCATGCCTATTTACCAATCCATGCTTTGATACCACCTTCTGTGACGCCCAAACTGAGATGTCACTTCCTTACCTCAAGATCTTATTGATTGGTAAATGTGAATTAGGATGTTGCCCTGATCACGCGACGGGTTCTTAATTGGATTTCATCCAATTTTTTTCGACTTATTCATCAATCGTTTCTTTACAATCAACATCATTCATCATACAAGCGACAATACACTTGTAATACATTTCATATTTCATTTATAACATCTCATCATGCTTTTCTACAGTAAAAGTTTCCTTGACTAAATCATCACATTTTACATCCATACATCCATACATTCAATCATTGAATCATATAAAACTTAAAATTCTAATTAAGTTCACATACACATTAACATACCTTAGCATATTCATGCTTTCCCATTCCTTATAGCCTACCTGGCCATCATCTCGTGCCTTACTTATTTCTTAGATTTGCATCTCCTTGAGTTTCCAGGTACTTGTCTAAGATTTGGAAAAACAAAACGTGAGTGACAACTCAGTAAGCAAGCATTTTATCTTTTAAGGAAAAACTTCCTTTAAATCATTTTTCTTAAACGTCTTGAACACCTTTTCACTTGAGGACATACATATGTCCTAAAACATTTTCATGAAATCCTTATTAATAAGGATAGTTCCATGTCCTTGAACATTTTCATAAACATCATTCTTAAAATCATTTGCAAGCCACGTATGGGCTTGTTAAGGCAAAACATATACGTTTTACCCTCTTTAATTAATTTTCTTTAATCTTATATGAACATTTCTAATGTTCAAAGACATTTACATAAAATCATCTTTCATTAATGGACGTTTTACGTCCAAAATATTTTCCTCATAACTCCTTTTTAGAGAAGGACATTATCATGTCCTAAAAACATCATACACATAAGCCTTTCTTGGCAAAGGACATTTCTATGTCCAAAAATATTTTTCATCTTAACCTCCTTTAGCCAAGAGACATTAGATGTCTCAAAACATTTTTGACATAACTTTTTGACAATGGACATTCATATATCCTAAAACACATTCCTTTAAAATACTTGAGCATTGGACATTCTCATGTCCATAAACATTTACCATTTAAATCCTTTGGAAATGGACATTCTTATGTCCAAAACCAAGTTTCACATAAATCCTTTTCATAATCCCTGTCTTGGGGCTTGTTTATAACAAACAAGGCATATGAAATACATAATTCATTTTCATAAATGCATTTGCTTAAAAACATTTCCTTTCATTCCTGTTATTTACACTTTTGTGTAAAACATCTCATTTTTAGGGTAATCATTTCATAAAAATCCCTTTAGGATAACTTTCATAAAAATATACTTTCATGTCCCAATCTTTGGGATTTTCAAAAGCAAAACACAAGCAAATGCATTTCTCTCCATCCAGTAGTGACACTTAGCAAATGATCACTCTACCTTTTGGAAGAGAATCCATACTTAACAGCACGCTATCCAAGCGGTTGTTCTTTCATCCTGCTCCCATCTCAGGGAGGGCGCCGCTGGCCTCCTGTCATTCCTTAGCGACTTGGCCATATGTAGAGTGGGTCGCGGCCATCCCGACCGTGCTCTACAATTGGCCTATTCCGTGTACTGGTGCACCATACATCATCCTGACGGACCGCAGTCCGTTTGGTTTAAAGAACCACAGACCGTAGCCCATGTCCTTTTAAACCAAGATCACAGATCGTAGCCTGCATCCATACTTGCAAAACATCACAGACCGAAGTCTGTATCTTTAAAATTTATTTTTTGAAAACGCATCACAGACCGCAGTCCATGTCAACTTGTAAAGCGAGCGCACCCACTTTAAACAAGTTATCATTTGAAATCTAATTTTAGGACGACCTTCCTTAAATTCTTTTAGAAATATTTTGAATAAAACATTTTGATAAACATTTGAAATATTTGAGAAACAATACATCTTAAAAACCCTTATAATAAAAGAATTTCAAAACTTTTGGATTTCCAAAAATAAACCATATATTTCTCTAATATTTTCTTGGTTTCCATTCCTGGGCATTTTTCTTACAAAAGTTATGCAATTATACGATCTCCTTCTCCACAACCTAAAAATTAAGTTATTGTCCACATATCTATTATATTATTTTTACTTAAAGGGGAATTGCACAGCCTTTTGCATGCCATTTAGCAACCTGAAATTAAACCATTTTATGAAATCACTTATTAGGTTTGTCATCCTTAAATCTCATTCAACAACATTCGTATAAACATTTTTGAAGACATTTTTATCATAGATTTCCTTATCTAAAGGAAATCAAAACTTTTCGAATATCATTTCAAAACGTATGGACTCTGTCCAAATCATCGTTTATATTTAATTATCATAACATAGAAAAAAATCAATCTTTTTCCATACATTAAATCACTTTTTCTTTTTCTTTCATAAACTTAGCTATTTATCATAAAACATCATAAGAGAAAACCAAATCTTATCTGCTAAAAAGTACTTTGTGAAAAAGGGAAAAATTTTCTTTTTCTTATAAAATACATTTGAAACAACATCATAAAGAATTTGCTTACTTAAAAGCAAATTCCTAAAACCATCGGCATAAATTAATAAAATTCTTTAAAACAATCGTCATGGAGAACTTGCTTACTCATGAGCAAATTTCTCAATTCCATTAACATAAAGAGTTCTGAATCTTGGCAACACTTGTGATAAATTATTTATCTTAAAAACTGTCGCTTGCTTCCCATGAAGCAAACCTTAAGGCTTTTCATTAAAGTCATCCTGTTCCAAACTTACGACCCTTCATTAAAGTCGACATTTTCGAAACTTATGGCTTTTTATTAAACCCATCAATTTTCAAAAATTGTGTTTGCCCATTCGTTAAAACATAATCATAAAAATATTGACATAATCATCATTTCAACATATAGAGAAAATCCATAATTTGAAAAGTTCGCTTGCTTACCTGAGATCACCATAATCCCCTTCTTCCATTCTTTTCCTTTGTCTTTGCCTAAATAAATGAAAATAATATTTCGTTTATTCACATCAACTTCAAATACATAAATCCCTTAGGTTTTCTAACCTACATAAATTCATTTGGACTTAGCTTGACCCACTTGTCCTTCAAGTCGGGTACTCATACTTAGTACGTAGCCTATACATATCAATCATTCATTCATTCATTTTAATACTCTTATGTAGGGTAATCTTACATAAATATAATAATCATTTATTAAATCATTATTTGGAGGTTCATTACCTCCATTTATCATTTTTAACATAGTTTTCATTTTTCACACATCGGTGCTCATTTTAAGCACTTAGTTGCTAACTTAGGTATCATATAATAATCTCAAAATTTGAGATTATCATTATTTACTAAAACAGAAACCTAATCCAAGTATTCCAATCATATCTTTATGAATTTTTATATTTTAACGCTTCACATAATCCATTTATCATTTTCGACATCAAAACATGGAAATCGGGTCTTATACGTATCCATAAGTTTCATCCTTTCTAAAACCCATCTATAATAGGTTAAATCCTCATAATCACTTATGATACTTGTTTATATCCCATTGAAATTTAAATTCCATAACAAAAATCTGGAATTTAACATTTACTTTGATTTATTCCTCAATCTGTCCATAATGCTGAAATCAAACACATTGATCTCTCTAATTTTTGAATCATAATCAAATCAAGGAATTTAAATCTAAAATTTATATCATACCTTAATAACTTCATTATTTAACCAAAATAAATATTTCTAGCACAACATATGAAGTATTTATATTTATTTTGGTATTTTTACTCTGCTGGACAGAAGCATCAATTTTCAGACAGCTCTAATCATGTTAATTATTAGGTATATTTATACTTTCAAAAACCAATTTTTATTTTGGTGGAGTGTAATCATGATGTCTCCCACATCATATAAAATTTTTAGCTCGAAATACCTTGTATAAAAATTACTAAAAATCATTTGGTGTAGCTGATCCTAACACCCGTTTAACCCTATTTAGGTTGATTTTCTCGGATTTTTAATTTCCAACATGCTTACCCTTTTGAGTTGAAATTGGGTCGTTCGTTAATCACCCTATTATGAGTTCTTAAACAAATGTTCATGCTAAAATTCGTTCATTTACTATTTTGTTCATATTTTGGATTTCTATCTCATTTCTTCTAAGTTTTGCTCCCATATTTGCATCTAATTTCAATAGATATGTAAAAATCATTAATCATTTGTTCTTGATTCTTATACCCAACATATATAATCCATTAAATCATGATTCATAATCTAATCATGATATCCAATCCAAACAGCAACTCATGTTGTGAATTTAAGAAAATTCAAGAGAAGTATACTTACTTGAATTGAATCCAACTTGAACTCCATTTTCCTAGCTTGGTTCCTCGTCTTTCTTCCCATTTTTCCTTCTCGTTTCCTCTTTTTTTTCTCCCCTCATGCTGCTGGAATGGGGGACGTGCTTGCTGCCCTTGTTTTGGGGAATTTTTTCCCCTTTTACATATCTCTCTCTCCCTTAGCACATGTGGACGTGCACCTAGGATATGAGCTGGATTTTCCAGCTTTGTGGGACCCACTTTCCACTTACTTAGTAGCTAATTAAAGAATTCTTATCCCCTTTTGTTGACATGGCAAAATATGGGCCAAGTAAATTAGCAATTTTATTTAATAAAATCATTAAAAATCCATGTCATTAATGGACAAAATCTGCCCACATAATACAACGTCCCCTTGCAGCAACCTTTGCACGATTTTTCCACCTAATTTTTACTTTAATTAATGAGTAATTAATCACCCTAGCTAATAGGCTACTTAGAGGTCCACTTAGTCTTTTTAAAAAAATTATTAAAAATTCCAAATGCAGCTTGTACGTGCACCTCACTTGGCTTCTATGTGGTTGTCCACTTGGTGGGGTCCACTTATCATTAACTTTTTGGCATTTTCTTGCCACAAAAATCAACCCAAATCTCATCCACTATTCACCCTAGCTACCTAGGTCATTAAAATGCACATTTTTCATCTTTTTAAAATTCAAAAATCACATGCAATAGCCCCTTGATCGACCATGTGTGGGCCACCTTTTCATGCTCCTTTTGAGCTAATCAACTAACCATTAAATCATGTCATTAATCACTTTATTTTATCATGGATTTTGTCAATTAAAGTAATTCATAAAATTCATGTGTAATTACCTCCTTTTAACACCTCATTTATGCCATTAATCATATAGTTAATCACCTTACTTTAACATAAACATAAACTTTCTTTTTGGTGCACAAAAATCAATAATTATACACTCATTTTTGTGCAACCAATTGTTGATCATATGCTTGCTTTAAGAATGATTAATTTGATTTTGATGATTAACAAATAATTGAAATATCATTAAAAAGGATCTAATAAATTTGTCTAAGTGTTCTTAGATATTTTATCTCTAATTATGTGTATGAAAATGAAAATATGAAATAATTTAAGTTTCAAGAGTTCAAGTTCATGAATTGCAAGTTCAGCAAAGTGAAGTCTCCGCCCAAGTCGACTTCACTTGCGACTTGGGTGAAGTTCCAGACCCAAGTCGACTTCGCCTGCGACTTCGGACAGACAGCAAAGTGAAGTCTCAACCCAAGTCGACTTCACTTGCGACTTGGGTGAAGTCCCAGACCCAAGTGGACTTCACCTGCAACTTCAAAGGCAAAATTCTGGACAGCAAGTTTTAACAAGATGAAGTCGCATCCCAAGTCGACTTCACCCATCCGAAGTCGACTCCACTCATCCGAAGTCGACTCCACTTGCGACTTCAACTCATAATGGTCGAAAATCCAAACGTTGGAGCTCTAGATGCACGTGAACCTCTACTCCAAACGGCTAGATCATTTTTTCTCTATATATACCATTGATATATGAACGTGAAGAGAAGAGAGGAGGAAAGAAAGGGGAAAACACAAGTTGGGCTTTCATCTTCTAATATTCAAGTATGTTGAAGTTATTTGAATAACTATTGAAGCTTCAAGTGCTACAACTTTCAAGTGTGCTTCAAAGATTATCATCTCCACACGACAAGGAGCTTCCGGAGCTTATCGAATACACGTTGTAAAGTGTAATTTCTCTTTTGTCTATTTTGTTTTGTGTTGTTGCCTTGGATCGGTATTGGAGACCGAATTCAAGAAGAAGCAAAACAGGGGGTTGATTTGAGTTTGTCTCACTAACGGGTTTTGCTTGATTGGTTTGAGTTTGTCTCACCAACAGTTTGGACTTGGTTGGTTGGAGTTGGTCTCACCAACAAGTGATTGTTGTATATGCCCCCTAGAGCTAGAATCTAGAAGAGAGCGGGTGCTCTAGATTGTATTGAATATACAATAGTGGAACCCAAGACACAACGGGTGTGTGCTTGGAAGAGTGGAGTAGGGAAGGTTGCCCGAACCACTATATATTATTGTCTCTTGTGTGGATTGATTGTTTACATTTTTATATTCCATTTGCACCCTCTCATTCTATATCATATCATGTTTCATCAAGGGGATTAAAATTATAAGGGGTTAAGTTTTAATTTACCAAAGAATTTTTCAAGAACCCAATTCACCCCTCCCGTCTTGGGTTTTGCCATAAACTCGGGATCAACAAGTGGTATCAAAGCCAGGATTCTATCTTATTTGAGGTGATCTCTTCTATATATATATGGCAACCTACTTAACTTCTATACCTGTATTTGCCGAAGGCCAATCATTCTTAAGGCCACCTCTATTTGATGACAATAATTTTATTTATTGGAAGTTAAGGATGAAACAACTCATTATGGCAACTAATATGAATTCTTGGATAGCCATACAAGATGGCATTACATTACCAAAGGGGGACAAGGTGTCCACTTGGACAAAAGAAGAAACTATGTCCGTCCAAAGTAATGCCAAAGCTATGAATTTCTTATTTTGTGCATTGACCGCAGCAGAATTTGATAGAGTTTCTTCATGCACAACGGCTAAAGAGATATGGGTTAAATTGGTATCTATTTATGAGGGTTCCTCCCGAGTAAAGGGAACTAAAAGGAATATCCTTGTTGGTGATTTTGAAAGATTTCAAATGTTAGATAGTGAATCTATTTCAGAAATGTATGCTAGATTTTCCAAAATCACTAATGCTCTTAAAGGCCTAGAAAAGCCAATTTCTGAAAGTGAGCAGGTTATGAAGATACTAAGAGCATTGCCAAACTCATGGAATGAAAAGATCACAGCTATTGAGGAGGCAAAGGACTTAAACAAGCTCAAAGTAGATGACTTGATTAGCTCACTCGTATCTCATGAGCTCATCAAAAGCAAGAAAAAAGAATGTCAAAGAAGTAAGAAGTCTATTGCGCTCAAAAGTATGATAGAGAGCTCAAGTGAATCTACATCAAGTTCATGCTCCAAAATGAAGAGAAATAAATATTTGAGCTCACACAAGAAAATGAAGGATAGAAGAAAGGAATTTCCAAAATGTTATAAATGTGGTGGTGTTGGACATATACAAATCGAATGCATCACTCCGGATGAATTGGAAATTCAAAATAAGAGAATTTTTTCAAAGAGAAAGGCTAGAAGAATGCTTACAAAGGAATATACTACCACAAGATCTAGCACCTCATCAAGTGAAGGAAAAGATGCAGAAAATTGGGCAAGAATTTGCTGCATGGCCATTGTAGAAGAAAAGAAAACTTGCCAAAAAATCTGAAGAAAGTGATGATGCAAGGAAATTGAAACTGTCAACATTGGATGCATCTATAGATATTGAGGTAAGCTCATCTGATTCTTATTCATCTTCTAATGTTTGTTCTAGATGTAATGAGTTGAATGATTTACAACAAACTTATGACTCATTATTTGATTCAAAAGCCTTGGTATCAAATATGTTCAAAAGAAAAGGCAATTCAATACAACTGCCATTGCAAATGGAAAATTAGCGGAGGCGAATGCATCCTTGCAAAATGATATAAATTCCTTGAAGAATGAAACAGAGACATTGAGAAAGGAGAACCAAACTTTGAAAGATTCATTGACAAAGTTCTCCAACCCAGGAGAAAATGTACAGAAATTTTTGAGAATGACCACTCAAGTTGATAAGAGAGGTCTTGGATTTGTAAAGCACATTAATTTCAAACTAAATAAAACAAACTCTCCTATTTGGATGAAGGCTTCTAGTACATCAAATGTGAGGGGATATTTTAAGAAGCTTGTTGATAAATCATGGACAAATATACCTACTTGGCAACCAAAGAGCTATCATGGTACTCCAACCTATACTAGAATCACTTGCCATTATTGTAATAAGTTTGGACACAAAATATATCAATGCAAGGCAAGAAAAATGGTTTATAATGGAGTTAAATTGGTTTGGATGCCAAAGAGACACATCTAAGGTAGAACCAAGTCTTCTTGAGTTCCTATGCATTATGGTATTAACATTCATGGACCCATAACATGGGTACCAAAAGGAAAGAAGATATCATATTTGTGATGCAGGTTTTTATTTCAAACAAGTACAAAGACATCTAGAGAATGAAGGAGCATGAATTGCAAAAGAAAGGGAGAGTTGAGCAAAATAGTAATGATAAATTTTATCAAAGGTAAGTAAAGGTATGTTGCTCTCCTAAAGAAACTAATAAACAAGTGGTACCATAGTCATATTATAGATCATATGCTTGACTCAAAATGAATGATTTGTATAAAAAAAAGAGGGAGAGAGTGTAGTATGAACCTATTTTATATGCCCCATTTGTGCTACCATTTTTGTTGATTGACAAAAAGGGGGAGAGAGTGTAGTATGAAAATATCTTAAGAAAAGCGAATAATATTTCATATAACTTAGGGGGAGAAGTATTTCCATCTATATGAAAAGAATATATATTATTTTTGCGCTTATTGATGAAAATCATGAACTTCATGTAGACATATCTGTGATTCATTTGAGAAGGGAAGATATTTCAATTAAGTTTTGTCAATCATCAAAAAAGAGGAGATTGTTGATCATATGCTTGCTTTAAGAATCATTAATTTGATTTTGATGATTAACAAATAATTGAAATATAATTAAAAAGGATCTAATAAATTTGTCTAAGTGTTCTCAGATATTTTATCTCTAATTATGTGTATGAAAATGAAAATATGAAATAATTTAAGTTTCAAGAGTTCAAGTTCATGAATTGCAAGTTCAGCAAAGTGAAGTCTCGGCCCAAGTCGACTTCACTTGCGACTTGGGTGAAATTCCAGACCCAAGTCGACTTCGCCTGCGACTTCGGACAGACAGCAAAGTGAAGTCTCAACCCAAGTCGACTTCACTTGCGACTTGGGTGAAGTTCCAGACCCAAGTGGACTTCACCTGCAACTTCGAAGGCAAAATTCTTGACAGCAATTTTTAACAACACGAAGTCGCATCCCAAGTCGACTTCACCCATCCGAAGTCGAATCCACTTGCGACTTCAACTCGTAACGGTCGAAAATTCGAACGTTGGAGCTCTAGATGCACGTGAACCTCTACTCCAAACGGCTAGATCATTTTTTCTCTATATATACCATTGATATATGAACGTGAAGAGAAGAGAGAAGGAGGAAAGAAAGAGAAAAACACAAGTTGGGCTTTCATCTTCTAATATTCAAGTATGTTGAAGTTATTTGAATAACTATTGAAGCTTCAAGTGCTACAACTTTCAAGTGTGCTTCAAAGATTATCATCTCCACACGACAAGGAGCTTCCGGAGCTTATCGAATACACGTTGTAAAGTGTAATTTCTCTTTTGTCTATTTTATTTTGTGTTGTTGCCTTGGATCGGTATTGGAGACCAAATTCAAGAAGAAGCAAAACAGGGGGTTGGTTTGAGTTTGTCTCACTAACGGGTTTTGCTTGATTGGTTTGAGTTTGTCTCACCAACAGTTTGGACTTGGTTGGTTGGAGTTGGTCTCACCAACAAGTGATTGTTGTATATGTCCCCCTAGAGCTAGAATCTAGAAGAGAGCGGGTGCTCTAGATTGTATTGAATATACAATAGTGGAACCCAAGACACAATGGGTGTGTGCTTGGAAGAGTGGAGTAGGGAAGGTTGCCCGAACCACTATATATTGTTGTCTCTTGTGTGGATTGATTGTTTACATTTTTATATTCCATTTGCACCCTCTCATTCTATATCATATCACGTTTCATCAAGGGGATTAAAATTATAAGGGGTTAAGTTTTAATTTACCAAAGAATTTTTCAAGAACCCAATTCACCCCTCCCCTCGTGGGTTTTTCCATAAACTCGGGAACAACACCAATATCCCATCATCATTTGCTTAATCCAAGCCTCTCATTGCATGGATCTCATAATGTTAACCGTTCATTTCAAATTTCGTCTCAATCCGACTTTTCTAGCTTAAGTTATGATCATTTGAATCCATCTTTGGATTTTGATGGTGATTATTAGTTTTTACCCTAATTTCATCATTATTTTCATAATCCAACATTTTCATATGATTAAGCACGAAATTATGTGCTTACCTTTCAATTTTTATCTTAATCCGCCTTACCGGCGTCGAGTTATGGATTTTCTAGCATTTACTACCTTAAATCCATAATTAACACATAACCTCCATTAATTAAACCTTAATATATGAGGTAATTATCCTCAATATATTAACAGTCTCTAATCCTCATTAAGCCTCTTTAATCACATTGACCCATATCGGCTTATATTGGTCATCCATAATCACTTGTCTTAATTGCAATAAATCATCAATATTGCTTAGGAAAATCATTCATAATTCATCTAAATCATACATGATTCATATGTATATGCCAAATGCATATACATAAGCCTTTCTTAGATCAGGGTATCACACCTTTTCACTACCAAAAATCAGCAAGGAAGAAGGAGAAAAGAGGAGAAAAAGAGAAGGAAAAAGGAGAAGAAAAAGAAGGGGAACCAAGCCAAACAAGTTGGATTCAAGTTAGATTCAAACCAAGTAAGTAAAATCTAAGTTTTGAATCATTTGAATCAAGGTTGCCTCTCTCAAATCATGATCCATGAATATGGTTCATAAAGAACTCTTAAAGGATGAGTTATGATGCCTTGATGAAGGTACTGAATGATTTTTGATGATTTAAATGAGATCAAGAGTTAAAGAGAGTGAAAAGGGAAGTTAGGATTGAATTTTGAGATAAAATCTAACTTGAAAAATTCTCAAAACCCTAAACCAAGTTGCTTTATGATTAAAGCATGATGATTTGGATGTAATTTATGCTCTTTTGAATTATATATGTTGAATTGAGCATTTGTTAATGATTTTAGCAAAAATGGAATTTAGGGTTTTAAGAAATGTCCAATTTTTCCATTTTTGAGTTAAAAATGATACAAGGAAGTGCTTAAATGATTTATGGATTAATTAGAGGGTAAAGTACCCTAAATTAAGGACCCTTTGGATGGCCTAAGTGGGCTGGATGAGATTGCCCTAAATCTGATTTTTTAGGGTATATGTATGGAACATCCAAACGGGGGCCAAAACGAGTATTTTACATGTGATTTTTGTTGCTGTTGTAAACAAATGATTTATGGATGTTATGGAGGGTAAATTACCCTAGGATTAAGGTACTTTGAGCGTCCAAAAGGGCTTGGAAAGATTTTCTCTAAATTTGATTTTAAGAATATATGTATGGACACGTTAAAACGGGTCAAAATGGATACCCTACATGCTTAAGATGTTGCTGTTTTGGAAGAAAATAACTTATGAATTTTAAATATGTGATAATACCCTAAATTTGGGTTAAGAAAATCATGTTTAGTTGCTGAAAATTATGACTTAAAAATCTATTAAGATTTAAGTCTTGAAAGAGGCGTTGAAAGGATGAAAAATGGGTCCAAACATGGCTATTTTGGAACCCAATGATACATTGATTAAAAATATGAAATTAGACCCTAAATTATATGTTAATTAAAGGGTTTAATGATGATTAAAATGGATGTAAGTTTCTGTGTTAAGAAATTTTGAGAAACACATAATATATGTGTTGTATGATGAAACATGTGGAAAGTATGTATGAATGGATAATATAAGATTTATGCGAAGTTACTAAAATGCAAAATATACATGAATATGTGATGAAAGGCATAAGGATATTTCTGTATGAATGGATTTTGATTATCTAAAATTTTGAGATTAAGTTATGAAGCTTAAAACGTCACTTAAATGCTTAGAATGAGCATTGACATAGGAAAAATGGAAAATATATGGAAAATGGTTAATGGGAGATATAAATTCCCATATGTTGATTTATGAATGATAATTATGTGTTTACCTTAAATATGGATTTAAAACACAATATGGAATGGATGGTATGATGCACAAGTAAGTGCGATGTATGTATACCCGGCTTGGAATTCAAGTGGGTTATGTATATGGATTATGGGTTCGAAAACTAAGCAAGCAAATGAAAATGTTATGAATGCAATGTCATTCATATATGTGTAGGCAAAGGCAAAGAAAAAATTGATATGGAAAGCTAAGGCGAAGCAGGTAAGCAAACAGTTTTCTAAATGAGTTTTATTTTATCAAATTATGATAAAATGTTGCCAATGATGTTCTAACTGCTTGAATGGTTTAGCAAATGTATGTTTTAAATTCTTTCTAAGATGTTTAAGGATAGTCATTTCTTTATCTCAATGTGTATTGAAATGATATTTCCAATATGATAAGTGAATTACTTACCGTTTCGCAATTATATATGATAAATGATGAAGCATGGATTTAAACAATGTTTCATTGAAACGATGTTTAAAAGGGATAGTGCAAAGAATTCTCTACATGATAATGACAAGTTTCCATGTAAAAGAGGTATATAATGTGTGGCGCCCCGGCCCGAGCGTCACAACCTTACCTCAAGATCGTTCGATTGGTAAACGTGATCGGGATTGTTGCCCTGTCACACGGCGGGTTTTAATGGATATTTATCCAATTAAATATATTTCATAGGAGTTTGATTCCTTCTTATTTTCATCTCATGCATATCTGAGTCATTTCCATCCAATAATGGTAAAATAAAGCATAATGTTCAAAAATATTTCATCATTCTCATAAATCAGATGTCACTGCATGTATTATCATAGTTGTCAACATGAACCATCAAGGTAAATTTACAATCAATCATTCAACATAAGTTTTTCACAAAATGAAACTTATATTGTTCTTCATTTCCTCAACGCTCAGCTCTTGCTCCTTGAGCATCAGGTCTCTTCTTTCACCTGTCTATGGGTTTGGAAAACAAAACATGAGTTGAAATTCAACTCAATAAGCAAGTTGTATATTTTGCAGGAAATTCATTTTGAAGACATGTTTATTCAAAAGCATTTTTCTCCCTTTGGTAGAGACACTTATCAAGTGATTAACTACCTGTGGAGCAAAAACCTTTTCATAAATCATTCATAAACATTTCGTAAATATTTCATAAACATTGGATGTGCAAATTCATCAATTCAATTGATGACATTATCCTTCATGTGACGGTACGCTAGCTCGGGAAACAATATTCCATGACATATCTTTTCCATCCTTAGCGCCGGACCTACCGACTTGGCAACGTCAAGGGGGACTCCTTGTCCACTTACTACCTCGACTAGCCTACTTGATTTCTATTCCATGCATGACTTTTAGTCACCCCGGCATTATATACCCTCTTACACATAGAACTTGTCATTCTCATGTACAGAATTCTTTGCACCATCCCTCTTTAAACACCATTTCAATGAAACATCATATAAACTCATGTTTCAACACATTTCAAGCATAAGTGTGAAACCATAAGCAATCACTTATTTCAACAGAAATAAAGACTTCAATACACATATAAACAAGGAATGGCTAGCCTTAAACACTTTGTAATGAAAACCAAAATCATTTAGAAAGCTGCTTGCTTACCAAAAGTTCTTAGCTTTTCGTCACCACTTTCTCTTTGCCTTTGCCTACATGAAAATGATATGATTTTTCATACATTTTCTTTACTCATATTTCACTTAGTTTTCCAACCCATTCCATATACACACATCATTTATTTGACTACACAAGTCATCATACACATATATGGCTCATTTTGCACCCGTTAACATAATTTACACACATTCGGCTATCATACATCATAGCATATACATATAACCCTAAAATTAGGGTATCCATTTCAATATAATAAAATTCATTCCATACACATCATTCATAGCTTCATTAAGCTTACTTTGCCATTTTTTCCCTTTTTTCCAAAACACCCATATGGGTGTTTCTTCTACGTACATAGCATTGCCTTAGCTTCATAAATCAAGTCCAAAATTTTGGATTTAATACCATACCATCTCAAATAGATCCATAGACATGGAATTCATCTCATTTTTATGTATTTTTTCATACAATCACTTTTCATAAGTCATTCTTCACCCATTTACCGTTATTCCTTCATATACGCTCATTTAACGCATAAACTTGATGCATTTCATAAAATCTCTTAACTCAGAAATTTAATCCCTTTTTCAGTTGTTTAATTACCCTTAATTAACACTGCATTCAGGGTATTTCTACGGGATTTAAATCCATTCACCCATAGGTTTCCAAAACAGCAAGTTTGGAACCTGTTTTTCACCCGTTTTACGCGTCTTTTGACACTTAACCCTATGCAGTCAAATAATTCCGAATTTCCAGAAATAAAATCTATTTTTCTTCATCAATATTTAGGGATTTATCACATAATTAACATCCATGCATTATCATTTCTCAAAACAGCAAGTTACCCTCACGTTTTGAGACCCGTTTCACGTCGGTTTGACGTTTCTTCATAAAAATCACAAAAATCAGTTCTAGGGTTTCTTTCACCCAAATCTTTTGGGCATCCTTCATACCTTAAACCTAGGGTATTTTACCCTACATAACATGCTTAAAACATGCAAGTCAATTTCCATAACATTTTTAGCATATGAACGTAGGAATTAGGTCAAAATCGACACTTGACATTCCATAACTTCAAAAATTCGTCACTTAAACATAAACCCTCATATATTTGGCATAATTACATGATTAATAGCTTAATCAAAATATCAAACCAAAATAGCAACTTGTCTTGGAGATTTAGGGTTTAACAACTTGGATTTTCCACTCAATACACATGCTTAACTTCCTTTTCATCAATCTTAACTTAAAAATTCATACTTAAAACTTAATACCCAATCCATATTCATGAAAAGGCATGTTGAAACATCATTTTACAGATTCTTTAAGCATTCTTTTCATTTCCAAGTTTCAAGTTTAAAAACTCAAGTTAAACATCTCAAAATCATCACATACTTACTTGGATTTGTAGCAAATCAAATCTTAGCAACTTGAAGTGATTTCTTCTTCAATTCCTTCTTCTTTTTCCCTTGCTTTTCTACCCTATTTTCTTGGGAAATTTCGTGATTTCTGCTGCTGTTGCTTTGGGGTGAAAAATTCCACAGTTAGAAATTTTCTCAAGCCTCTCTCCAAGTGATCGTGCATGGCTTATAAGGGCTGGATTTTTTCCAGCTGTGGGGCCCACTTTTGCTGCAATTCCACACCCCTTAAATGCACCCTTATCTACCATATGAGGTGGGTAATTCTCACCCAAGTAAAATTGCTTTTTACCATTTTCAAAAATCACAAAATCTGCATCATCTTTGACCATCCAATGCATCTCCATTTCACGTCCAAATCTGTCCAGATTTTTATCCATTTTTTTCATTTTTATTTTATGAAAAAATGTGGGTAATTTATACCTCTAATTACCCTTTAATTCATGCATTAATTTTATGTAAATAAATTTAACAAATATTGCAGATTCTTAACACCAAAAATCACATTTTCCACCCATACAAGCTGTCCACGTTTTCAGCAGTATATACTTGCCTTTTTCCATTTTTTAATTGCTATGAATCTCCATTATTGAATGCACATATCATGTACTTATATCCCTGCAACATTTAGGCATTTTTTAAAAATAAAAAAAATCAAAAATGGCCACCAAACAGCCCTTGGACGTCCCCTCCTTGCCACCTTGTCTACACTCATGTAGCTTCATCATTTCATTCATTAAATGGACGAATAATTCATGCCATTATGCATTTTATTTAAATACATAAATTTCCTCAAAATTTCCTGCAATGGACACCTCGTAATTCATTTATTTCCATGCCATCATATCATGCACCTTTCCATTAATGATATGGTACTCTATTGGAGCATAAGTCAACCATAGCCACCTTTTTCTATGCAGGCACTTTCCTAACATGTCATGCTTAATCCAAGCCATCCAAAATAAACATCTCACCATTCCATTCAACCGTTTCAAATTTCGACTCAATCCGAGTTTTCTAGCTCTCGATATAGCCGTTTAAAGTTAACGGTTGAAATGAACATATACTTAAACATTCCTAATTCTCATTTCATCAAGAATTTTCATAATCCTTCATTCTATAATACCAAGCCCATCATTACTAATTTCCATTTCAAATTTCACTTAAATCCGCCTTATAGGCGTTGAGTTATGAATTTTTCAATATTTTCCATCAAACTTGTCAATTTCCACATTAATCTCCATAATTCATTTTAAATAATGGAAAACGATTTTTCATTATATATTTGCACATTTAAATCACTAATAATTTATTTTAAACCCATTGTCTCATTTAGGCTCAAAATACTTAATCACATCATTAATGCTAACCCATAGCCTAATTGTCATAATTAGCAAAAATCACATAATGCCTTCATAATTCCATAATCCATAAGTAATCATCATATACACGTTCAATACATACATATGGGTCCTACATGGGTTAGGGTTTCACATAATGCCGGTATGACTAAAAGTCATGCATGAAATGGAAATCAAGTAGGCTAGTCAAGGCAGAAAACAGGACAGAAAATCCGCCCTTGACGTTGCCAAGTCGGAAGGTCCGGCGCCAAGGATGGAAAGGATCATATTATGAAAAAATGTTCCTCGAGCTAAGGTACCCTCACATAAAGAATTATGTCATGAATGGAAATAATGCATTTACACATCCAATGTTTGTGATATGCCCAAAAATTGGGATTAAACTGGTTTACTTGACTGGTTTACATGAATGATTTATGAATAGTTTATGAAAAGGTTTCTATTCCGTAGATAGTTGATCACTTGCTAAGTGTCTCTTACTGAATGGAAAGAAATGCTTTTAAACGGTGTTGCCTTTAAAATGAATTGCCTGAAAACCCTATAGCTTACTTATTGAGTTTCGACTCATGTTTTGTTTTCCAAACCCAAAGACAGGTGAAAGGAAGGAGGCAAGGATCACAGGTGGAGATTCAAGGATGAATGAATTCTTGAGCACTTGTATATGCTTTTATGTATGAATGATGACATTAAATAGTGATTTAATGTTGTATATGAATTATGTTATGGTTTTGTGACCATAAAAGGCGAAAAATTATTATGGTCAATTGTTAAGGATAATTTATCATGATATGATTAAGTTTAAAATTTATAAGATCAAATGTATATGTCTCAAATGTTAAAATGACCTAAAAAGGCATTTGATGGAAATTGAATGTATAAATGGTATAAACTCCTAAGGAGTTAAGTTTCAATGAATAAATATCCAATAAAGCCCGCCATGTGACAGGGCAACAATCCTGATCATGTTTACTAATCGATAGATCTTGGAGTAAGGTTGTGACGCTAGGGCTGGGGTGCCACATTTACCAATCAATAATAGTCCCAGAGTAAGGCTCGAGATGTGATGCTCAGTTCAGGGCGCCACATTACTACTTTATGAATCAAGATCAATCATACCCATATCATTTCTGATTTTATAAAACGATTCCTTTGCTAATGGTTTTGTAAAAATATCAGCAATTTGATCTTCTGTTTTAACATATTCTAGACAAATATCATGGTTTTCAACATGTTCTCTAATGAAATGATGTCTCACATCTATATGTTTGTTCTAGAGTGCAGTATGAGATTTTTAGTTAAGCATATTGCACTTGTATTGTCACATCTAATTGGTATATCTTTGTGTTCAATCCCATAATCTTTAAGTTGTTGTTTCATCCAAAATAGTTAGGCACAATAGCTCCTGGCGGCAACGTATTCAGCTTCTACAGTAAATAGAGCAACACTTGTTTGTTTTCTTGAAAACCATGAGGCTATCATTTGTCCAAGGAATTGACATGTCCCACTGGTACTTTTTCTATCTACCTTGTAACCGGCAAAGTCTGCATTCGAGTAGCCGATTAGATCAAATCTTGAACCCTTAGGATACCATAGCCCTAGATTAGTAGTATTAATCAAGTACCTAAAAATTCTTTTTACAGCTGCTAAATGTGATTCTTTGGGACATGATTGAAATCTAGAACACATGCAAACATTGATCAAATTATTTGGTCTAGATGTAGTCAAATTTAACAAAGATCCTATCATGCTTCTATACAACTTTTGTTCAACTATCTTACATTTTTCATCCTTATCAATTTTGATGATTGAGCTCATAGGTGTTTCCCTTTGCTATTTCGCATTTCAAACTTCTTGAGCATTTCTTTGACATATTTGGACTGATTTATGAAGATGTCTTCACTTAGTTGCTTAATTTGCAGCCCAAGGAAGAAATTTAGTTCACCCATCATGCTCATTTCAAATTCATTCTGCATAATCTCAGTAAATTCTTGACAAAGGGTTTCATTAGTGGCACCAAATATAATATCATCTACATAAATTTGAAAAATTAATATATCTTTTCCTTTATATTTGATAAATAATGTGGTATCAACCTTTCCCCTTTGAAAATTATGATCAATCAAAAATTTGCTTAACATCTCATACCATGCTCTTGGAGCTTGTTTTAATCCATACAAAGCTTTGATTAACTTAAAAATAAATTTGGATTGATCTTTTTCTTCAAAATCAAGAGGTTGTTCGACATATAACTCATCTTTAGGTATCCATTCAAAAATACACTTTTTACATCCATTTGAAACAGTTTGAAATCCATGGAGATGCAAAGGCTAGTAGAATACGTATGGCTTCTAATCTAGCTACTAGAGCATATGATTCCTCAAAATCAATTCTTTCTTCTTGGGAATACTCTTTGGCCACAAGTCTAGCTTTGTTTCTCACCACAAGTCCACTTTCGTCTAGTTTACTCCTGAAAACCCATTTTGTACCAATAACCGTGCAATGTTTGGGTTTAGGAACTAGGCGTCATACTTGATTCCTCTAGAACTGGTTTAGCTCTTCTTGCATTGCCAAAATCCAATTTTTGTCATTAAGAGCTTGATCAATTGAATTTGGCTCTATTTTGGATACAAAGGCAAAATCTCCACATATATTATGTCGAGATCCTCTTGTTCTTACTCATTCATATATGTTACCAATTACTTGCTCAATTGGATGGTCATTTTTAAATTTAATTCTTTGGAGGTTGGTAGGAACCATTACCTTCACTTACCCTTTTGTTTGAGGATTGCTTTGCTTTGTTTCCAATTCTCCTTGCTGTTCCATTTGTGGTTTTTCAAGATTCTTTGACATGCAATCTGCATCACTTAACTCATCCCCCTTTTTGGGATTAGGATTAAATTCATCAAATACAACATGTATAGATTCTTCTACCACTTGATTTCTTTTGTTAAAAACTCTATATGCTTTACTATTTGATGAATATCCAAGAAATATTGTCTCATCACTTTTGGCATCTAATTTTCCTAAGTTTATTTTTTCATTATTCAGTACCCAGCAAGTACAGCCAAAAGCATAGAAGTACGAAATATTTGATTTTCTACCTTTCCATAGCTCATATGAGGTCTTTTTCAAGATTGCTCTTATGGTAACTCAATTTAGTACATGACATATTGTACTTACAACTTCTCCCCAAAATTTCTTGGATAATTTATTTTCGTTTAGCATAGTTCTAGTCATCTCTTGTATTGTTCTATTTTTCCTTTCAACTACCTTGTTTTGTTGAGGGGTCCTTGGTGCAGAAAATGTATGATGAATTCCTTTTTCATTGCAAAATTTTATAAATCGTTTGTTTTCAAATTCTTCACCATGATCGCTTCTAATGGATATGATCGTATTTTTCTTTTCATTTTGCACCAAGTTTGAGAAAGTAACTAACATTGAGAAAGCTTCATCTTTGCTAACTAAAAGTATTATCCATGTAAATCTTGAAAAATCATCAATAATAACGAAAACATACTTTTTACCTCCAAGAGTCAAGATGTCGGATGGCCCATACAGATTCATGTGTAATAGTTCAAGTGGCCTAGTCGTTGATATTTCCTTTTTGGAGGAAAATGGCATTTTAGACTGCTTGGATAGTTAGCATGCTTTATAGATTTTATCTTTGTCATATTTCAGCTTTGGTAACCCTTCTACTAAGCTCTTTTTACACAGGGTCTTAATGTTTGACATGTTTATATGTTCAAGTCTTTTATGTCATATCCATGGATCATTATCAATGGCCATAAGACATTATCCATCAAGTTCATCAAGGGAAACCAAATATATATTTCCATGTCTTTTGCCACTAAAAACTATGTGATCTCCATCAAAAACATTACATATAAAAGATTCAAACACAACTTTATAGCCTTTTTCATACAATTGACTAACGCTCATTAGATTATGTTTGAGTCCTTCAACAAATAGCACATTCTCAATACATGCATTTGAGATTCCATAAACGTTTCTTTACCTTTTATTTTACCTTTTTCATTATTTCCAAATGCAACAGTTCTTTCACTACACGGTTTGATTTTATAGAACAGTCCCCTTTCTCCTGTCATATCTATTGAGCAACCACTATCCATGAACCATATGTTGCTGGTCTTTGCTTTAAGACATACTATAAAATAAAATCACGTAGTGCTTATCTCTTTGGTACCCATTTTATGGGTCCATTCGGGTTAGTAAGTCATTGGAGTCTACGTTGCTCTACTTTGGAAGGCATAAATCCAATGCTTTTTGGTACCCAAATCAATTTTGCACCATGGTCATGTAATTTCTTTATTTTGCATTGATAGATTTTATGACCTAATTTGTTGCAGAAATTGCATGCCCTTGGAAGTCTTGGAGTGGGAATCCATGTAGTATGTGGTTCCCAGGTTGGCCTTTTTGTCCAAGTAACATGATTCATTCTTGGTTTAAAAGATGTTGGCTTGGCTTGGTTTTTACTAGATTTTGAAATATTTAATTTACTACTTTCACCTTGCTCAAATGTGGAATACCCAAGTCCTCTTTTGTTATTTTGGCTGGTCATGTTTAAAAATATTTTTACACTTTTCCCTGGGTTAAAAAACTTTACTAATGATTCATTTAATAACTCATTTTCCTTCCTCAGTCTTTCCACCTTGTCAGTTAAGGCATTATTTTCATTTGTTAAGTGGTTGACTCTTTCTGCTAGTTTTCCATTCACAATAATGACTGAGTCACACTGTTGTTTCTTTAATGTGAATTTACTTCCCAACTTTTTAATTTCATCATATAATGAATCATATGCTTATTACAATTCATCTAATTCAGCACATTTGAGACAATCATGTGTAGAAGAGTAGATAAACTTAGTATTTGAGTGATTGAGTTTGGAGGTTACCTCTTCACTGCTAGTACAATTTGTTGAAGCAGCTTGTCCATCTATAATTTCAGTTGCAGTGAGGTAGATCATGTTGTCTTCTTCCTCAATCCTTGTCATGCAGCATATTCGAGCACAATTTGCTGCTTCATTATCTTCATTTGATGAGTTGCTCGTTGTAGATGTCTCCTCATTTACTTATATTTCTCTTCCTTTTGATTTCTGAAATTTTTAATTTTCATTTTTGTCCTTCTTTTCTTGTTGTTCTTTTGATTTGCTTTCTTCTGGTGTAGAACATGGGGCTTGTATATGTCCTAGTCCACCACACCTGTCGCATTTAGTTATTTCCTTCTTTTTCTCATTTCTATTTCTCTCATTGAATCCTTTGAAGTTTTTCCCTTTTCTTACAAATTTTCTAAATCTCTGGGTAAGTAGAGCAATCTCCTCGTCATCATTCTGAGAGGATGATGTAGATTCATCTGAGTTCTGTGTAGCCCTCAAAGCGATAGCTCTTTTTCCTTTATGCTGCTCCTCGTTCCTTCTCTTTATCAGTTCATGTGACATAAGAGAACTGATAAGATCTTCCATCCTTAACGTATTTAGATCATTTGCCTCTTCAATAGTTGTGATCTTTGGAGTCCATGACTCAGGTAGAGCTATTAAGATCTTCATGACCTATTCAGATTCAGAGATTGCTTTTCCAAGACCTTTTAATGCATTAGTAATCTTGGAAAACCTTGCAAACATTTCAGATATATTTTTAGTGTCTAACATTTTAAAATTTTCTAGTTCTCCAATCAATATATTTCTTCTCATCCTTTGGACTTTAGAAGTTCCCTCGTATATAGATGTTAGTGTGTCTCATATTTCTTTGGTTGTTTAACAAGAGGATACCCTATCATACTCTGTAGCTATTAGAGTACAAAAGAGGAAGTTCATGGCCTTGGCATTGCTCTTTATAGTCTTGACTTCTTTAGTCCATTTGAAGGCTCTTTCACCAATTGGTAGAGTTACTCCGTCTTGGATAGCAATCCAAGAATCTAAATAAGTAGCCACGATGAGTTGTTTCATTCTCAACTTTCAATAATTGAAGTTACTTCTATCGAACAGTGGTGACCTAGTAAATGACTGGCCTTCAGCAAATGTTGGAGTAGAAGTTGATTGGGATGCCATTTAAGAAGATCTCTTTGGTAAAAACTCAAAGACCTACTTTGATACCACTTGTTGGTCCCGAGTTTATGGCAAAGCCCAAGAAGGGAGGGGTGTATTGGGTCTTTTAAAAACTTCTTTCATAACTTGAAAGCTTAACCCCTTGAAAGTTTTAACTCCCTTGAATGAAAAATGTGAAATATATATGAGCAATAAACAATAGAACTCAAGAAATTATAGTGGTTCGGGACAACCCTTCCTACTCTACTCCTCCAAGAACACACCTTAGTGCCTTGGGTATCACTAATTAGAATAGCAATATAGCAGGGCCCTTGCTCTCTTCTAGATTTTAGCTCTAAAGGGCCTTTTACAAACTCAGCACAAGTAGGTGATGAGTTACACTTCAATCACAAGCTACTTTGCCTTAGTCTTAGTTTCCAATACTAAACCAAATGGAATACAAATGATTAATAAATAAAAAAATACACTTTACAGATGTGTAGACTGATTCTTGCACACTGAAGAACTTGTAGAGGAAGTTGATGATGATGTCGTTCAGCACTTAGCAGCTTGACACAGAATTCTTCTTTAAGACTTTCTTTTAGATCACGTACATGCTAGAGAATGAGGAGGTTGAACTCAATCAATGCTATGTCTCTTGTCTCCCTCGTTCATTTGAAGTATCTTAAATAAGGGAGAGTAAATTCGAACGTTTGGAGATAGGTGGAGCACATTTAATGCGCCGATGTTTGAAATTTTTTGACCGTTGCGATTTAAGTCACACTTGAAGTCGACTTGGGATGCGACTTCATTCAAGTCGTAGACTGGAGTCGACTTCGGTCATCTACCTCTTTAGTTAAGTTCCAAACTTGAGTTGACTTGGTCTTCAGACTTGACTCAAGTCACATGTGGAGTCGACTTCGGATGAGACTTCACCAGCTATCTAATTTTCTTGGAGCTCTTGACTTAATGTGATCTATTTGTTTGTTTGTCTTCCCTTGATTTTCACATTTCATGCATATGAATCTTCATTTGAACTTTAGTTCTTCCCATTTTTCATGATATTTGAACTTATTCAAAATTCTTTGATCATTTGATAAAAACTTTAAGTGATCTATACTCAAGCTTGTCTTTATCTCTTGATTTGGACTTCATCTTTCTGAATGAGGAGTTTAGGAACATCTTGATCTTTATTTACACTCAAGTCGAGAGTTCGAGTTGATTTCAGGTGCGACTTCACCCAAGTCGAATGATGAGGTCGACTTGAAATGCGACTTGACTTTGTCGGCTTCAACCCTTATCTCTGAAGTTCTCCCAAGTCGCAGGTGGAGTCGACTTTGTTGGAAATATGTGGAAAATAAGCCAAGTCTATGTTTTGATGATTAACAAATCAATTTGAGTAATTTTTGGTTACTAACATGTTTGTGGAAATGACTTAAGGTTATAAATTTGAAGAATATGAAGCATGACAAGTCAAGTCGATTTCCAAGTCGACTCAGGCTTCGACTTAGGCCAAGTCGATCCCCAAGTCGACTCAAGAAGCGACTTCAAGACGTCATTTCCTTCCAGAGTTGAAATCGAGAACGAGAACAGCCGAAGTCGCATCCCAAGTCGACTTCGCTTGCGACTTGAGGTGAAGTCGCAAACCAAGTCGACTCCAGTCGCGACTTGGAGGCGTCATTTCTGTCCAGAGTTGAAATCGAGGAGCAGAGTTGCCGAAGTCGGAGACGAAGTCGACTCCGCATGCGACTTGGGTGAAGTCGCAGACCAAGTCAACTCCAGTATCGACTTCAGTTGGACAGGGCAGAAACTTCAGAAGCCAAATCGGGGATTAGATCGATTTCAAGGTAGAACTTGAGTTAAGTTGAAGATCAAGTCGACTTAGATGTTCGACTTGGAACATATGAAGACTAAACCAAGTCCAAAGAAAGCAAGATGCATGAATTCAACTATTCTAATCAAAATATATTGGACTTGTTCATGAATACAAAGATTCAAGACTCAAGGACTCAAGGTTTGAAAATCATGGAGCTAAAAGACATCATGCTAGAATGATAACACAGTGGTCTAAAGAGATATAAATCAAGGAAGAACAACCAAACATGAAGAAACTCAAGCAAGCAAAGCATTCCAAAGATTTCAAGTTCATCAAGCAAGCTGTCGAGGTGAAGTTGCACCCGAAATCGACTCCACCTGCGACTTGGGTCAAGTCAAGGACCAAGTCGACCCAGACTGGAACTTGAAGAAGTTGCGAACAGGCGAAGTCACACCCGAAGTCGACTTCATCTGTGACTTGGGCGAAGTCGCACCCGAAGTCGACTCCACCTGCGACTTGGGTCACAATGGTCGGAAAATTTTCGAACGTTGGCGCATTAAATGCGCGCCACCTACCTCCAAACGTTCGGATTCCCTCCACAATTATAAAAGGCATTCAATATGAACGAGGAGGGTAGCTGAGAATCATTGAATGTGCATAACTCCTATCTTCAAGAGCATTAAGTGATCAAGCCAACATTTAGAAGAAGAACGTTGCTTCCAAACTGTCAAGAGCTGCTTGCTGAATCTCTAAGTCTACACTACAAGTTCTTCTCTGCGCCAAAACTGCCTCTAAACAACAGTAACGTGTAGAAACTTTCTTTTATTCTTATTATTGTATTGAACTTGATTTAGTTTGGGTAACTAAGATCAAGTGTAAGCAAAGTAGTGTATGATTGGAGTGGAACTCGTCACCTACTTGTGCTGTGGTTGTATATGCCCCCTAGAGCTAGAATCTAGAAGCGAGCGGAGGCTCTGGTTGTATATGCCCCCTAGAGCTAGAATCTAGAAGAGAGTGGAGACTCTAGTTGTATTCACGGAATACATAGTGGAACCCAAGTCACAAGGGGTGTGAGCTTGGAAGAGTGGAGTAGGGAGGTTGCCCGAACCATTATAAAATCTTGTGTGTTTATTTTTGTTTCTGCTCTTTACATTATTGCTCTCATTTTGTTTCTTCATAAAGGGGACTAGATTAATCCGGGGTAAAGTTTTTGTTTTAGTTGTAAATTTTTAAATACCCAATTCACCTCTCCCCTCTTGGGTAATTGTCATTAACTCAGGACCAACAGACTTGGCGTTGCGACTTCACCTAAGTCGCAAGTGAAGTCCACTTCGGTTGCGACTTCGTCTCTCTAAAAGTCCAGATATTACCGTTGTCGAAATTGTGGGCATTGAAGTTGATCTAAAGTCGACTTCGGTATCGACTTCACCTAAGTCGATGCCTGAGTCAACTTGGCATGCGACTTGGTCTGCCTATCTTTTGCCCTTTGAATATTTGAACCTTGACATCACTGAATAATCACATTAGTACGAAGATAATTCTCAAATTGAGTTATTAATCATCAAAACATGGATTGTGCTTAATTTGTCTCATGTTTACAACACTCTTGTGTTTCCAGATAAATCTCAATATGAATCAAGTGAATCAACCCATGAGGTCTTATTGGAGTGGTCCTATATTCTCTGAGAACACCTTTATGAGGAATTATTTGGGTGCACAAATTCCAGAAGCATGTCAATCTCTGCCTTTTGTAGCTCAAGTTACCCCTACAAAGATAGCCTCCTATTGAAATGATAGAAACACAGGTTTGTTGCATCACCTTTGTTAATTGTGGCTATATATATTTTTTACTTCAATCACTTATTTTTACAGGATTTGGTTCAAGAGAAGGAATTGATGTGGCGGTTCCTCATACTCATCCAGAGGGCGAGGGTGTGAACTTGGAAGGTAGATTTTTCATTCTTTTTCTTTCTCCTTTTCCCTTTTCCTTTTTCTTGTTGCGCATCTTATACTTCATTCACCTTTGATAGTCACCCTAGTTATTGAAATTTTTGATAACGGTACTCATGGTGGAGAGGTCCCAACACCAACTGATAAGTTAGCAGAGATATTGTCGATTTCTCCCATGTCGCCAAGTATTATCTATGTATACATTTTTTTTGCATTTGATAAATTCATTGCCTTGGTCTTTTTGACTTTCTCAGCTTTGGGATCCGGTCGACCTGGTGGTCTTCATTTTAGCTCAACTGGTCCCGGGTACTGGTGCGAGTTTGAGTGAGACTCGCCAACTCCCTTATGTCAAAGATCATTTTTTGAATCCATTGTACCATTTCATTTCAACTTTAAGAATAACCAAGGCTAAGCAGTTAGAGCAATTGGACCTCAAGCGTCTAAGGCACGTAGTGATACAATTCAAGAAATGCATTGTTTCATTGTTTCTTCTTTAAGAACTATGGATTCCCCTGATGATGTTTCCGAAGCATTAGATATTTGTGAAGATTTTTCTATGATTCAGGACAAGCTTCAACTTGAGGTCTTTGCTTTTGGCGACGTCATACTCTCACTGGAGAAGTTACATGCTCATTGGAGTGAGCTTGAGGCTGCTGTAAGATCTTTGGTCTCCAGAGAGGATTTAGCATCGCGGATACTGATCTCGCTGGATGAAGAGATCGCCTTACTCAGCTTAAGGAACATAATCTCCGGGTTGCCAAAGAGGTGGAAGGCAAAAAGATGATTGCTGAGAAAATTAGTGCATCTATAGCAACAAAGCAATCTGAGGTTCGTTGTATTGTCACATTTATCTTTGCGAATAAAAGTAGATTAAATTCGTTGATTTCAATCTCTAATGAGCTCCAAGCTGAAGTTGATCTTCATAAAGTGAGAATTGCTTCAGAGAGTCGAGACATCTCTATTATGGAGGCTAAGGTAAAAGAGCTACCATCATACACAGTTCCTCCTACTGATGTAATGAATTCTCTTCGAATACTGAAAGAGTTGCTTCCTTCTACAAGAGAGACTGTAGAGACTCTTTTACAAGATTTTGACGCATGATTGATTTGTATTTTCAAAAGGGTTTGCTTGCTTACCTTTTCAATTCGTGTCCTCAACCTTCTCATTTCCTTTTCCTATACAAGGAAAATGGATATTTTATCCATTCATTCCATGTCTTAGGTTGCTTTATAACCATTTATTACCTCATTCCCATAGAAGTTAATCTTATAAAGATACTTGGTCATTACCCATTTATATGGATTTTTATCCATAAATTCTTAAAAATTTCATCCATACATCCTTATAAAATATAAAAATAAATCTTAATTTTTGCCAAAATCACGTTGCTACTGATCATGGTACTGTTTACTATTACTTTTCATCCGAATTACTGTTCACAGCGAGTTGGGTACTATTCATGGGTTCCAAAAATCGACATTTTTTTCCAAAAATAAAAAACATCATGACAAAGCTCTTAGTTAGTATATCATGGAAAAATTCATGAATTTTGAATTTATCATCAGTTACATGGCCAAATAAATCATTTTCTTCATATACTAAAATTCATCATAATTTCACTTAAGCATAATCCTTAAATCCAAAAATCATGAGATTAATATATCATCATTCTAACATCATAACTATCATAAATATTCATCCCAAATCATCATGTAGCAATTTTGGAGCATTATTTACACATATCATAGGTTATTTTGCCGAATGCTCTATTTTCGCTCCAAAATTTCGATGTTTAGGCATAATTCCAATTTGGCATGATAACTACACTTATTTTCTCATGCTTAGGCATTATCTAAGCATGGTTTTACCCTACTTAACACCCAAAAGAAATTTGAGAAAAATCCCCTTACCTCAAGTAGAAAAACTCTCATCCTACTTGGCCTTTCTCTCTCTTTCCTTCTCTCTTTCTTTCACTAAAGGCCAAAAACATGTTTGGGGGTGGGAATGCTGAATTTTTCAAGCTTGGAGTTGGGAATGGTGTCCCTTGGTCGTTCACCCCATTGCCCTATTTATAGTACTGTATTTTTTTCATATTTGCAATTTACCCCCTTAGCTCCATGGGTTAAATTCCAAATATTTTTCTTCAAAATGCATGAAATTTCTTGAGACATGTGCAGCGTCCCATACTACTGTTCATTCCCCCCTAGCTTCCTATTTTAATTATTTTTATTTCATTAAACAAATATATATTTTAAGCTTAATTCATCCAAACCGTTGATCTTAAGATAAGATTGATTTTGGGCCATTGATTTTGGTTTAAGTTCAGATTTTCCTTAATTAGTTTGATTTTTAATTAATTAAAAATAACCCGAAAGTCAAATTATAATTAATGAAAAGTGGGCTACCTTTTTTATCTTCAAATGACGTTTAATCTTGACTCTTAATTCATAGTTTTTGATCAATTTTGGACCATTCATCATGTTCATCAAATTATTTTGGCCATCTAGAAAAAAATTTACCTTAATCCGATGTCTGGATTACAAAATATGGATTTTTCTATGCTTTCTATACAAAAATCGATAAAAATCCGAAAATTAATATTTTAATCCAAAAAGCACTTTTGTCCTTTAGTGGGAAGCTTCCTTTATTATCTTTTATGATTAAGTTAATCCAAAGTAATTAACTTAACTTATTCCTTAATCCCACGTTTAATATTCACATTTACTATTCATCCGGATTAACATTCCATAATTAGCTATTTAATCCTCCAATGTCATATATTGCAAAATATTATTAATATATATTTCATATAAATATCATTACATTACCTAGGGTTTATAACTCTAGGGTTTTATACAAGTTCCTAAAATTGGGGTTTCACAATTCTCCCCCCCCCCCTACATTAGGTTTCATCCCGAAACCTGTCATTTTCCATCACGCTTCTGCTACGCAATTTTCATCTTATCATATCATCAATCATCAATCATCTCTAATAAAGAGGTCAGTATCCACTGCTCTCTTTCCATATACACATGACATATATGTGTAAATTTAATTTTATAGAAAAGATTATCAAAACATCATTGATTTTTTTAAAAAGTTAGAAGAGACTTTTTCTAACTTCGTCTATAGTGTCTACAACTAGATTATACTAGTGTAGACTACTGACTAAGTCAGTATAAAATATTTCTTTCCTTATCCTCCTTTCCAATTTCTGTAAACCAGAAAGGGCCTTTATCATCCCTTTCATCGTTATCGTTGAGAGATAATCCTATCGCACCAATCTTCAAATGCATCAAGATTAGAAATTAATCCCAAACAATTTCCTTTCTTCCTTGATCCATGTCATTCAAATTCTATATCATGATTTCTATTTCTCCCATTCCTTTATTCTTTCTACATCTGTCTCCCAATCATTGCTATGATATAACTTCCTGTGGTATCATACATTTTCTTTCTTTTCATTTACTATTTCTATAATCATCTACCATTCCTTAAAATGATATCATTCTTGTCTCATCATAGAAAGCATCATAGATTCATAAACATATATATCTAGACATTATCTTTGCCTATCTATCAATTCATATTCTAATACCAACTTCTGTGGTATCACACCTTTCCTGTCATCCCTAATTTTTCTCTTTCCACGCCTATTTACCAATCCTTGCTCTGATACCATCTTCTGTAGTATTAGACCTATCCTTTCATCATCATTTATTTTCTCCTTTTCCCACCTATTTACCAATCCTTGCTCTGATACCAATTTTTGTGGTATCAGACCTATCCTTTTATCATAATTTATTTTCTCCTTCTCCCGCCTATTTACCAATCCTTGCTCTGATACCAATTTCTGTGGCGCCCTGAACCGAGGTGTCCACATAATCCTTACTCCGAGATATTGTCAATTGGTAAATGTGACTCAGGATTGTTGCCCTGATCACGCGGCGGGTACTTAATTGAATCTTGTCTAATTTTTTTTTTCTTTTCTTTCATCACATAACATATACTCATCATCATTCATAATGGACTCATCCATATCATCATAAATCATCAATTTCTTATATTATTCATAATTTCATAATTCATACAACTTTTGTCCTTTCTCATCATATCCCATTAGGGCATCTATTCATACAAAAATCTACTAACCCTTGTAGATTCCTCTTTTCCTTTAGCAACACATGTCCTTCATCTCTTGGCTTTCCCTACGCCTGTTTGAGGTTGCGAAAACAAAACATGAGTCGAAACTCAATAAGCAAGCATTTTTCTTTCATTTAAATGCATTCCTCTCCATTCGATAGAAGAAACTTACCAAGTGATCACTATCAAATGCATAGAAACCTTTTCATAAAATTCGTTTCATAAACAATGAATGTGCAAATGCTTCCTTTCCATTCCTGACATAAACCTTCGTGTGTGGGTACGCTAGCCTGGGAAACATCTCACATAGCATGGTCCATTACGCTGGCTTCTCCGACTTGGCCTCGTCAAGGGGATCTCGAGTCCTTTACCTTGATTAGCCTACCTGGTCTCCTACATGCACGACTTTTGATTCTCCCGGTATTATATACCTCTTACACCAGGTGACCTGTCACTCTCATGTAGAGAATTATTTGCACAATCCCTTTAAAACATCATTTCAAATCCATGCTTTCCTTTTCAATCCATGTATGAAAATGCAATGCATTCATTCACACATAACATTCCTTTGCCTCCACCTCTTGGGAGGACGCCGGCAACACACAGCCCATATGAATCGGCAATAGTGAAGGGGGACCCTCTGATTCGCTTTCTTCTTCTACTAAAGCCTCTTCATTCTGCATCATACATGTGCACATGTCCATGAACATCACATGATATCAATATGTCGGCATAACTTTTTATAAAACTCATAAACATTCATCGTTTCAAAACATTATAGGAATGACCACCCTTAAACACATTTCATAAATACTTGAGAATAAAACATATTTTCAAAAGGGTTTGCTTGCTTACCTTTTCAGTCCGTGTCCTCAACCTTCTCCTTTCCTTTTCCTATACAAGGAAAATGTATATTTTATCCATCCATTCCATGTCTTAGGTTGCTTTATAGCCATTTATTACCTCATTCCCATAGAGGTTAATGTTATAAAGATATTTGGTCATTACCCATTAATATGGATTTTGATCCATAAATCCTTAAAAATTCCATCCATACATCCTTATAAAATATAAAAATAAATCTCAATTTTTTTCAAAATCACGCTGTTACTATTCATAGTACTGTTCACGATTACTGTTCGTCCGGGGTTACTGTTCACAGCGAGTTGGGTACTGTTCGTGGGTTCCAAAAATCGACATTTTTTTCAAAAATAAAAAATTCCATAACATAGATCTTAGTTAGTATTGTTGGAAACAATGTTCCAAACAAAACAAATTGACCAAAGCATAAGTTTTGATGATTAAACAAAGACTAATTTGAGTATATAAAGTGTACTAATGAGTTTGCCAAGTGTTTAAGAAAAACAAAGAAGTCAAGTCGATTACCAAGTCGACTTGGACTTCGACTTGGGGTGAAATCGATACCTAAGACGACTTCACAAGCGACTTCAAATGGCAAAAGGTGGATAGCATTGAAAATAGAAAACAAGCAAATGAAGTCGCAGGCCAAGTCGACTCCAGGTGCGACTTAGGAAACCAAGTCGCAGACGAAGTCGACTCCAGCATCGACTTCAGGCATCCAGAGTTGAAAAGTGGAAACGAACATGACGAAGTCACAGGCGAAGTCGACTCCAGGTGCGACTTGGGCGAAGTCGCAGACGAGGTCGACTCCAACTTCGACTTGAGGAGTTCAGACTTGAAGATTGAAGTTTCAAGCTTATTTCAAGAATCCATTTGGAATTTATCAAATCCAAATAGGATGCAAAGTTCATTCTCAAAAAGCAACTAAAGTTTCTTGAAGATCAAAAGCTAAAATTCATATTCAAAGTTCAAATCAAGTCTATCAAGTCCAAAGCTAATCTTCAAGCTTATTCCAAATGAAGCAATACCCAAGTCATGAAGACCAATTTTACAAAGTTCAAGACAGTTCAAGAGGATCAAGGTGTTTTTGCAAAAGACCAAGACAAAGTCGCAACCCAAGTCGACTCCAGGATCGACTTGAGTTGAAGACTGAAGGCCAAGTTGACCCAGACTCGGACTTGGAAATCTGAAGAATTGGAGTCGCACACGAGGTCGACTCCAGGTGCGACTTGGAAGCCAAGTCGCAGGCCAAGTCGACTCCACATGCGACTTGGGTCACAACGGTCGGAATTTATTTGAACGTTGGCGCATTAAATGCACGCCACCTACCCTCTAACGTTCGGATTCCCTCCAAAATTATAAATAGCATTCAAGATGGACGAGGGAAGTAGCTGAAATTATTAAGTGTGCTTAACTACTACATTCAAGAGCTCAAAAGAGATCAAGCTACTCAAAGAAGAAGAACTCTATTTCAAACTGCAAGAGCTTCATTTCAGAATCTTCAAAGTCAACTCTTCAAGTTCTTCTCTGCACCTAATTATTGCTACACATCTGTAAAGTGTAGATTTCTTTGTTGTTTCATTTATTTGTGATTGAACTTGATCTAGTTTGAGGAACTAGGATCAAGTGTATGCTAAGTAAGTGTGATTGGAGTGAGACTCATCACCTACTTGAGCAGTGTGTTATACGCCCCCTAGAGCGAGAATCTAGAAGAGAGCAGTGGCTCTAATTGTATTGAGAGAATACAATAGTGGAACCCAAGTCACAAGGAGTGTGAGCTTGGAAGAGTGGAGTAGGGAGGTTGCCCGAACCACTATAAAAATCTTGTGTGTTTGATTTATTTATCTGCTCTCTACATTATATTGTTTTCCAATTCGTTTCTTCATTAAGGGGACTGGATTAATCCGGGGTTAAGTTTTTGTTTAGGTTATAAATTTTTAAATACCCAATTCACCCCTCCCCTCTTGGATTTTGCCATTAACTCGGGACCAACAAGTATATCATGAAAAGATTTATTAATTTTGAATTTATCATCAGTTACTTGGCCAAATAAATCATTTTCTTCAGATACTAAAATTCATCATAATTTCACTTAAGCATAATCGTTAAATCTAAAAATTATGAGATTAATATATCATCATTCTAACATCATAACTATCATAAATATTCATTCCAAATCATCATGTAGCAATTTTGGAGCATTATTTACACATATCATAGGTTATTTTCCTGAATGCTCTATCTTCGCTCCAAAATTTCGATGTTTAGGCATAATTCCAATTTGGCATGGAAACTACACTTATTTTCTCATGCTTAGGCATTATCTAAGCATGGTTTTACCATATTTAAAACCCAAAATAACTTTGAGAAGAATCCCCTTACCTCAAGTAGAAAAACTCTCCTCCTACTTGGCCTTTCTCTCTCTTTCCTTCTCTCCTTCTTTCACTAAAGGCCAAAAACGTGTTTGGGGGTGGGAATGCTGAATTTCTCAAGCTTAGATTTGGGAATGGTGTGCCTTGGTCGTTCACCCCATTTCCCTATTTATAGTACTGTATTTTTTTACATATTTGCAATTTGCGCCCTTAGCTCCATGGGTTAAATTCTAAATATTTTTCTTCAAAATGCATGAAATTTCTTGAGCCATGTGCAGCCTCCCCTACTACTGTTCACGCCCCCACTAGCTGCCTATTTTAATTATTTTTATTTCATTAAAAAAATGTATATTTTAAGCTTAATTCATCCAAACCGTTGATCTTAAGATAAGATTGATTTTGGGCCGTTGATTTTGGCTCCAAAATCCATACTTCTCAACATCCCCACTGCTCCTTAGTTTAAGTGCAGGTTTGCTTTAATTAGTTTGATTTTTAATTAATTAAAAATAACCCGAAAGTCAAATTATAATTAATGAAAAGTGGGCTACCTTTTTAACCTTCAAATGACGTTTAATCTTGACCCTTAATTCATAGTTTTTGATCAATCTTGGACCATTCATCATATTCATCAAATTATTTTGGCCATCTAGAAAAAAATTTACCTTAATCCGATGTCCGGATTGCAAAATATGGATTTTTCTATGTTTTCTATACAAAAATCCATTAAAATCCGAAAATTAATATTTTAATCCAAAAAGCACTTTTGTCCTTTAGTGGGAAGCTTCCTTTTTTGTCTTTTATGATTAAGTTAATTCAAAGTAATTAACTTAACAAATTCCTTAATCCTACATTTACTATTCATGTTTACTATTCATCCGAATTAACATTCCATAATTAGGTACTTAATCCTCCAATGTCATATATTGCAAAATATCATTAATATATATTTCATATAAATATCATTACATTACCTAGGGTTTATAACTCTAGGGTTTTATACACGTTCCTAAAATTGGGGTTTCACAATTCTCCCCCCCCCCCTACATTAGGTTTCGTCTTGAAATCTGTCATTTTCCATCATGCTTCTGCTGCACAATTTTCATATAATCATATCATCAATCATCAATCACCTCTAATAAAGAGGTTAGTATCCATTGCTCTCTTTCCATATACACATGACATATGTGTGTAAATTTAATTGTATAGCAAAGATTATCAAAACTTCATTGATTTTTTCAAAAGTCAGAAGAGACTTTTGCTAACTTCGTCTATAGTGTCTACAACTAGATTATACTAGTGTAGACTACTGACTAAGTCAGTATAAAATATTTCTTTCCTTATCCTCCTTTCCAGTTTCTGTAAACCAGAAACGGCCTTTATCATCCCTTTCATCATTATCGTGGAGAGATAATCCTCTCGCACCTATCTTCAAATGCATCAAGATTAGAAATTAATCCCAAATAATTTCCTTTCTTCCTTGATCAATGTGTGGCGCCCCGAACCCAGGCATCCACATAGTCCTTACTCTAAGATCTTATCGATTGGTAAACGTGACTCAGGATTGTTGCCCTGATCACACGGCGGGTTCTTAATTGGATCTCGTCCAAATTTTTTTTTCTTTTTCTTTCTTTTCTTTCATCACATAAACATATACTCATCATTATTCAAAATGGACCCATCCATATCATCATAAATCATCAACTTCTCATTTTATTCATACTTTCATAATTTCATACAACGTATATTCTTTTTCATCATTTGCTATTATGGCCTACATTTATACTTCAGTAACAAAGGATTACATACCTTTGTATCTATGCTTCTTTTATCATATCACTTCCAGGAAAATCTACCGGTTCTTTTTTCATCACTTGGCTTTCATCACTTGAATTTTCCCTGCACTTGTCTAAGGGGGGAAAACATGAGTCGAAACTCAATAAGCAAGCATTTTTCATTTTAAATGCATTTCTCTACATTCGATAGAAGACACTTACCAAGTGATCAACTATCAATGCACAGAAACCTTTTCGTAAACCATATTTCGAAACCTTTCATAAACCATTCATGTAAATCATTTGTAAATGCATTTCTCTCCATTCGATAGGAGACACTTAGCAAGTGATCAACTATCAATGGAATAGAAACCTTTTCATAAACATAGGATGTGCAAATGCTTCCTTTCAATTCCTGACAATAACCATTGTGTGTGGGTACGCTAGCCCAGGGAACATCTCACATAGCATGGTCCAATGCGCCGACTGTCTCCGACTTGGCCTCATCAAGGGAACCTCTCTTCCTCTTGACGCCTACATGGTTCCTACATGCATGACTTTTGATTTCCCGGCATTATATACCTCTTACACCAGGTAACTCGTCATTCTCATGTAGAGAATTGTTTGCATCATCCCTTAAAAATATCTTTTCAAATACATGTGTGCAAATACTTTCTTTCCATTCCTGACATAAACCTTTGTGTGTGGGTACGCTAGCCCAGGGAACATCTCACATAGCATGGTCCAATGCGCCGGCTGTCTCCGACTTGGCCTCATCAAAAGGAACCTCTCTTCCTCTTGACGCCTACATGGTTCCTACATGCATGACTTTTGATTTCCCAAGCATTATATACCTCTTACACCAGGTAACTTGTCATTCTCATGTAGAGAATTATTTGCACCATCCTTTAAAAATCATCATTTTAAATTCATGCTTTTCAGTCCATGTATGAAAATGCAATGCATTCATTCACACATACATTCCTTCACACATAACTTTTCCTTTGCCTCCACCTCTTGGGAGGACGCCGTCGGCACACAGCTCATACGACTCGGCAATAGTGGAGAGGGATCCCTGATCCTACTTCCTCCACTAAAGCCTCTTCCTCATACATCATACATCATACATGTGCACATGTCCATGAACATAACATGATATCAATATGCCGGCATGACTTTTCATAAAACCTCATAAACATCCATCATTTCAAAACATTATAGGAATGGCCACCCTTAAACACATTTCATAAAACATTTGAGTAAACAATTTGCAACCATTTAAAACATTTTAGAAAATATATAGCTTGCTTACAAATCATCAATTTCAAAAGAGTAAATCATTTTCAAAAGATAGCTTGCTTACAAATCATCAATTTCAAAAGATAGCTTGCTTACCTCTCCAATCCGTGTCCTCCACCTTTTCCTTTCCTTTTCCTATACATGGAAAGATGATATTTTATTTATATCATTCCATGTCTTAGTTCATTTTCCATACATGCATAATTCATTACCTCTTTTCTCTAGAGGTTAATTTGGTCATTAGCATATTATATGGATTTTTATCCATTAATTCTTTAAAAATTCCATCCATATATCCTCATAAAATATAAAAATAAATCTCAATTTTTTCCTAAAATCACGCTGTTTACTGTTCATGGTACTGTAGCACATCACTGTAGCAGTTACTGTTCATCCGACGTTACTGTTCACAGAGACGTGGTTACTGTTCATGGGTTCCAAAAATTGATATTTTTTCCAAAAATAAAAAATACCATGACATACCTTATGCCTAGTATATCATTGGACATTTCATACATTTTGAATTTATCATCATTTACTTGGCCAAAAAAATCATTTTCTCCATATACTAAAAATCAACATAAATTCACTTAAGCATAATCCTCAATTCCAAAAATCATGAAATTAATATATCATCATTTCAACATCATATTTATCATAATCATACATCCCAAATCATCATTTATCAAATTTGGAGCATTATTTCCACATATCATACGCTATCTTCCCGAATGCTCCATCTTTGCTCCAAATTTTCGATGTTTTGGCATAATTCTAATTAAGCATTATAAATTTACTTATTTTCTCATGCTTAGGCATTATCTAAGCATGATTTTACCCTACTTAACATTCAAAAGAAATTTGGGAAGAAATTGCTTACCCGAAGTGGAGAACTCCTCATTTCCTTCCCATTTTCTCTCTCCTTCCTTCTCTCCTTCTCTCTTTATGGCCAAAACGTGTTTTGGGGGTTGGAAATGCTCAAAGGAGCTGGAATGGGTGTGCCTTGGTCGTTCACCATGCTCCCCTATTTATAGTTTTTGATTTTTCATCAAATTGGAATTTACCCCCTTGCTTGAGGTATTTAATTCTAAATATTTTTTCCCAAATCCCATGCAATATTTTGAGCCTTGTGCAGCCACCCTAATCAGCAGCTCCTGCCCCCTAGCTAGCCCCTATTTATTTATGATTTTTTATTTATTAAAATTAATTATTTTAAAGCTAATTCATCTCAACCGTTGATTTTTGATAAGATTGATTTTGGGCCATTGGATTTGGTCCCAAAAGTCCAAGCTCCAGCAGCTTTTCATTAATTACTCATCTCTTTAATTAATTAAAATTAATCAAAAGTCAATTCTCATTAATGAAAAAGTAAAGCTACTTTTTCATTTTCAAATGACGTTGAATCTTGACCCTTGATTTGCGATTTTCATCACATCTTGGACCATTCATCATGTCCATCATCACATCTTAGCCACCCATAAAAAATTTCATCTCAATCCGATGTCCGGATTGCAAGATATGAATTTTTCTTCATTTTCTTCCAAAAATCAATTAAAAATCCGAAAATAATAAAAAATCCAAAAAGTGGCTATTTTGTCCTTTTGTGGGAAGCTTCCTTTTTCGTCTTTTATGATTAAATTAATCCAAAGTGATTAACTTAACATATTTCCTCAATCCCACGTTTACTATTCACATTCCACTATTCACGTGCACTATTCATCCGAATTTCCTGCATAATTATTTTAACCTTCATTTCCATATATTTCATATCCATCAATATATATTTCTCAAATATATTACCTAGGGTTTACAACCCTAGGATTTTGTACATGTCTCAAAGATCGGGGTTCCACACAATGTCATTCAAATTCTATATCATGATATATAAATATCATGATTTCTATTTCTTCCATTCCTTTATTCTTTCTACATCTATCTCCCAATCATTGTTATGATATAACTTCCTGTGGTATCATACCTTTTCTTTTTTTTCATTTACTCTTTCTATACTCATCTACCATTCCTTGATATGATATCATTCTTGTCTCATCATAAAAAGCATCATAGCTTCATAAACATAAAGATCTAGACATTATCTTTGCCTATCTATCAATTCATATTCTAATACCAACTCCTGTGGTATCACACCTTTTCTATCATCCATAATTTTTCTCTTTCCACGCCTATTTACCAATCCTTGCTCTGATACCGTCTTCTGTGGTATTAGACCTATCCTTTCATCATCATTTATTTTCTTCTTTTCCCACCTATTTACCTATCCTTGCTCTGCTACCAATTTCTGTGGTATCAACCTATCCTTTCATCATCCTTTATTTTCTCTTTCTTCCACCTATTTACCAATCCTTGCTCTGATACTAATTTCTGTGACGCCTCGAACCGAGGCGTCCACATAGTCCTTACTCCGGGATCTTGTCGATCAGTAAATGTGACTCAGGATTATTGCCCTGATCACGCAGTAGGTACTTAATTGGATCTCGTCCAAATTTTTTTTCTTTTCTTTCATCACATAACATATACTCATCATCATTCATAATGGACTCATCCATATCATCATAAATCATCAATTTCTTATATTATTCATAATTTCATAATTCATACAACTTTTGTCCTTTCTCATCATATCCCATTAGGGCATCTATTCATACAAAAATCTACTAACCCTTGTAGATTCCTCTTTTGCTTTAGCAACACATGTCCTTCATCTCTTGGCTTTCCCTACAATTGTTTGAGGTTGCGAAAACAAAACATGAGTCGAAACTCAATAAGCAAGCATTTTTCTTTCATTTAAATGCATTCCTCTCCATTCGATAGGAGACACTTACCAAGTAATCAACTATCAAATGCACAGAAACCTTTTCACAAAAATCGTTTCATAAACATTGGATGTGCAAATGCTTCCTTTCCATTCCTGACATAAACATTCGTGTGTGGGTATGATAGCCTGGGAAACATCTCGCATAACATGGTCCATTACGCCGGCTTCTTCGACTTGGCCTCGTCAAGGGGATCTCGCGTCATTTACCTTGAAGTTTCCCAGGCTCCTACATGCATGACTGGTCTCCTACATGTATGACTTTTGATTCTCCCGACATTATATACCTCTTATACGAAGTGACTTGTCATTCTCATGTAGAGAATTATTTACACCATCCCTTTAAAACATCATTTCAAATTCATGCTTTCCTTTTCAATCCATGTATGAAAATGCAATGCATTCATTCACACATAACATTCCTTTGCCTCCACCACTTGGGAGGACGCCGGCGGCACACAGCCCATACGAATCGGCAATAGTGAAGGGGGACCCTCTGATCCGCTTTCTTCCTCCACTAAAGCCTTTTCATTCTGCATCATACATGTGCACATGTCTATAAACATCACATGATATCAATACGCAGGCATGACTTTTCATAAAAACTCATAAACATTCATCATTTCAAAACATTATAGGAATGACTACCCTTAAACACATTTCATAAATACTTGAGAATAAAACATATTTTTAAAAGGGTTTGCTTGCTTACCTTTTCAGTCCATGTCCTCAACCTTCTTCTTTCCTTTTCCTATACAAGGAAAATGGATATTTTATCCATCTATTCCATGTCTTAGGTTGCTTTATAGCGATTTATTACCTCATTCCCATAGAGGTTATGTGGCGCCCCGGACCGAGGCATCACATTCGTCCTTACTCCAGGATCTTGTCGATTTGCAAGTGTGAATCGGGATTGTTGCCCTGATCACGCGAGGGTACTTAATTCGATCTCGTCCAATTTTTTTTCTTTTTTTTCTTTTCTTTCATCACATAAAGACACATACTTCTCATCAAATTTCAATTATCATTGATAACATTCATACTTGCTTTTGTACAATACAGGTTATTTTAACCTGATCATTTCATACATACATAATTTGAAAACTTCGTACCATATGTTCATTCATACTATATACAGATCAGCATATCATAAAATTTTCTTCATACCTTCTTTTTTTCTTTCCTTCCTAGTCCTGTGTTGTACCTGTCTATGGTTTGAAAAGCAAAACCTGAGTCGAAACTCAGTAAGCAAGCGTTTTTTTCATTTAAATTCATTTCTCCCGTTCAATAGTAGACACTTATCAAGTGATCTACTATCAACCAGTGGAAACCTTTTCATAAAACCTTTCATAAAACATATGCTTGCAAACTTAACATGTAAACCTCTTTTTCATGAACATAAAAATATTTTTCATAAAACTTCCTTTTTCCAAGGACATTCTCATGTCCTTAAATTATTTTCTATAAAACCTTTTACAAACAAGCCTATGCATCATGCAATAGGTTTCTGTCCGTCTGGTAGGTGACACTTACCAAGTGATTACCCTTTCCTCCTTAGGAGAGAAATCATTTCATTTGACAACTCGCGAGTCAGGCAATTATCCGTGTTCTTCTCCCATTTCAGGGAGGGCACCACCGGCATTTCGCCTTTTGAAGCGACTTGGCCTATATAGAGGGGGCCCATCTTGCAACCGCGTCCGGTCTGCATATCCTCTACAGTAGACCTAGTACATCACTTCTTTGCACATTCCTTTTTCCATATTCATATGCTAGCATGCTTTTTATAAAACTCCACAGACCCTAGTGTTGGAAATATGTGGAAAACAAGTTAAATCTATGTTTTGATGATTAACAAATCAATTTGAGTAAGTCTTGGCTACTAACATGTTTGTGGAAATGTTTAAGGCATATACACTTGAAGAAAATAAAGCATGGAAGACCAAGTCGTAGTCCAAGTCGACCCCAAGATCGACTTCAAAAAGCCCAAACTGTCCAGAGTTGAAAATGGGAGAAGAACAAGTGAAGTCGCAGGCCAAGTCGACTCCACTTGCGACTTGGGAAGCCAAGTCGCAAACGAAGTCGACTCCAGCATCGACTTCAAAATGACGTTTCCTTCCAGAGTTGAAGTCAAGACCCCGAAGTGCCGAAGTCGCACCCCAAGTCGACTCCACTTGCGACTTGAGGTGAAGTCGCAGGCCAAGTCGACTCCAGTAGCGACTTGGAGGCGTCGTTTTTCGTCCAGAGTTGAAACCAAGATCTGGGGGCACCGAAGTCGCAGACCAAGTCGACTCCGGCATCGACTTCGATCGGACAGAGGAGAAATTTCAGAAGACAAGCTGGATTAAATGATCTCAAGATCAACTTAAGATTCTCAAGTCCAAGGCAAAGCTCCAAGCATATTTTCAAGATATGAATATTAATGAATCAAAGGCAAAATCAAACAATACAAAGTCTCCAAGATTCACAAGGTCTTCAAAGAAGAAAAACAATCCAAGTTCAAGCAAGATGCATAAACTCAACCATTCAAATCAAAGAACTTGCTCATGAATGCAAGAATCAAGACTCATGGATTCAAGGCTTGCAAAACATGGAGCCAAAAGAAACAAGCTAAAGTGAAGACAATGACTCAAAGAAGAACTCAATCAGGGAAGAACAACAAGGCATGAAGAAAACAAAAGCATCCCAAAGATTTCAAGTTCATCAAGATAACTTACGGGGTGAAGTCGCATACCGAAGTCGACTCCAACTGCGACTTGGGTCAAGTTGATGCCCAAGACGACCCTGACTGAAACTTGAAGTTGCGACGGAGAAACGAAGTCGCACCCGAAGTCGACTCCTTCTGCGACTTGGGCGAAGTCGCATCCGAAGTCGACTCCACATGTGACTTGGGTCGCAACGGTCAGAATTTATTCGAACGTTGGCGCATTAAATGCGCGCCACCTACCCTCTAACGTTCGGATTCCCTCCAAAATTATAAAAGGCATTCATTGTGGACGAGGAAAGCAGCTGAGAATCATTAAGTGTGCATAACTACTATATTCAAGAGCTCTAAAGAGATCAAGCCACTCAAAGAGGAAGAACTTCACTTCAAGTTGCAAGAGCTATATTTCAAAATCTTCAAAGCCATTACAACAAGTTCTTCTCTGCGCCAAAACTGCTACTATACAACTGTAAAGTGTAGTTTTCTTATTGTTTCATTTGTTTGTGTTGAACTTGATTTAGTTTGAGGAACTAAGATCAAGTGTAAGCAAAGTAGTGTGTGATTGGAGTGTAACTCATCACCTACTTGTGCTGTAATTTGTTGATGCCCCCTAGAGCTGGAATCTAGAAGAGAGCAAGAGGCTCTGGTTGTATATGCCCCCTAGAGTTGGAATCTAGAAGAGAGCAGTGGCTCTAATTGTATTGAGAGAATACAATAGTGGAACCCAAGTCACAAGGAGTGTGAGCTTGGAAGAGTGGAGTAGGGAGGTTGCCCGAACCACTAAAAAAATCTTGTGTGTGTGATTTATTTATCTGCTCTCTACATTATATTGCTTTCCATTTCGATTCTTCATTAAGGGGACTGGATTAATCCGGGGTTAAGTTTCTGTTTAAGTTATAAATTTTTAAATACCCAATTCAACCCTCCCCTCTTGGGTTTTGCCATTAACTCGGGACCAACACCTAGTCTGTGACTTTTTCTTTTTAAATCTTGATACTAGCATGTCATTTTAAAACAGTACAGACCTCGGCCTGTATTCCTTTTTCTAACTTGAAAACTTGGCACAGCCCAAGTTAACAAGTTAATAAAAATATTTTGTAAGGATGACCAACCTTAAATAATTTTGAAAATATTTAAATAACACATTTCTAAATCATTGAAAATATTTGAAGGAAATATTTGAGAAATAGTAATTTCAAAATTTTGCTAGAATGTTTTTAAATAATTTTTGAGCGGTAAAACAATTTCAAAAATATTTTAATATCTAAAGACAAAAGATTTTGCAAACGCTTTTCTTCCCATTTCTGGATTTTTCATGAACAAAGGATATACCAATGCATAATTCATTTTCTTTATATGGTATCATATTCTTTGTCCACGTGACACATGAGTTACTTCTATATGAAGGTAAGCTTGTATGATCCTTTGGTCATTACTTTAAAAAAAATCTTCATTCAAATTGATTATCGGTTGGCCTTCTTTAAATCCGCTTCAAAACATTTTAGTAAATCATTTTAAATTCATTTGATAAAACCAAATATTATTTGGAAATCAAAATTTTCCTTTTCCATTATAATGCAACCATTTCAACATTTTTTCAATATTTCCATTAGGATTTGCTTATGATAAAGCAATCCCCACATATTACCTTTGCTTTGCTTTAATTTGACTCGTTTATCCTTTCTTTTCCTTTTCCTATACAAGTGAAAAGGATATACATATTTTGTCATACATGTGTTATATTCATTTATAACCTTATTTTCCTTCATAATTTCTTATAGAGGTTAACCTTAAAAATACTTGATCATTATTTCCTTATATGGATTTTTATCCATAAATCCTTATAAATTCCATCCTTAGATTTAAATATTAATCTCAAATTTTTTTCCAAAATCACACTTTTACTGTAGCAAATAACTGTAGCGGGTTACTGTTCACAGAAACGTGGTTATTGTTCATGGGTTCTAAAAATTGATATTTTTTCTAAAAATAAAAAAATACCATGACATAGCTTATGCTTAGTATATCATGGGAAATTCCATACATCTTGAATTTATCATCGTTTACTTGGCTAAATAAATCATTTTCTCCATCTACTAAAAATCAACATAAATTCACTTAAGCATAATCCTTAATTCCAAAAATTATGAAATTAATATATCATCATTCCAAAATCATATTTATCATATTCATACATCCAAAATCATCATTTATAAGTTTTGGAGCATTATTTTCACATATCATATGCTATCTTTCCGAATGCTCTATCTTTGCTCCAAATTTTTGATGTTTTGGCATAATTCCAATTAAGCATTATATCTATACTTATTTTCTCATGCTTAGGAATTATCTAAGCATGTTTTTACCCTACTTAACATCCAAATGAAATTTGGGTAGAAATCACTTACCCGAAGTGGAGATACGCCTTTTTTTTCATACTTTCTCTCTCCAACTTTCTCCTTCTTTTTCTACAGGCCAAAAACGTGTTTGGGGGTGGAAATGCTTGAATTTTTCAAGCTTCAACTGCCTTTGGTCGTTCTCACCTTGCCCCTATTGATAGTTTTTAATTTTTTATCAAATTGGATTTTACCCCCTTAGCTTGAGGTATTTAATTATAAAAATGTATTTTTTTATAATTTTGAAAATGCATGGAGATTTGTGCAGTCACCCTAGGCCTGCTCCAGCCCACCCTCTGCAGCCCTATTTTTCCTTATTTTTTGATTTTTTAAATTAATTAATTTAGGCTAAATAAATCCTAGCCGTTGATTTAAGATGATGATGATCATGGACCGTTGATCTTGGTCAAAATTCCAGCCACCCTAGCGGGCCATGCCCCTTCTCCAGCTGCATTTGCATTTAATTTTTTTTATTTTTTTATTAAAAAGTCAAAAGTGGATTTAATTAAAAGTTAAGCTACTTTTTCGATCTTCATTTGACGCTTCATCTTGACCTTTGATTTGTGATTTTCATCACATCTTGACCCATTCATCGTGTTCATCGTGAATTTTTAACCATCTATAAAAAATTTCATCGAATTCCGACGCCCGGATTGCAAATTATGAATTTTTTTCTATTTTCCACTAAAATCCAAATTTGTATAATAAAAAGTAATGCTATTTTGTCTTGTAGTGATTAAATTCCTATTTTATCTTTTTGTGATTTGGTTAATCCAAATGATTAACTCTTAATCACGTGTCTTAATCCTCAGTTACTATTCACGTGCATTATTCATGTGGGTTAAATTCTTAATTGCATTATTTTAACCTCTAGTACACACATTTGCAAATATATTTTTCATGAATTTTATTTATTATAAAAATCAGTACAAAAATCTATGTGTTATTCTAAGATTGCGGGTTTCACAGGTTAATGTTATAAAGATACTTGGTCATTACCCATTTATATGGATTTTTATCCATAAATCCTTAAAAATTTTATCCATACATCCTTATAAAATATAAAAATAAATCTCAATTTTTTCCAAAATTATGCTAATATTGTTCATGGTACTGTTCACGATAACGGTTCATCTGGGTTACTGTTCACAGCGAGTTGGGTACTGTCATGGGTTCCAAAAATCGACATTTTTTTCCAAAAATAAAAAATACCATGACAAAGCTCTTAGTTAGTATATGGTGGAAAAATTCATGAATTTTGAATTTATCATCAGTTTCTTGGCCAAATAAATCATTTTCTTCATATACTAAAATTCATCATAATTTCACTTAAGCATAATCCTTAAATCTAAAAATTATGAGATTAATATATCATCATTCTTACATCATAAATATCATAAATATTCATCCCAAATCATTATGTAGCAATTTCAGAGCATTACTTACACATATCATAGGTTATTTTCCCGAATGCTCTATCTTCGCTCCAAAATTTCGATGTTTAGGCATAATTCCAATTTGGCATGGTAACTACACTTATTTTCTCATGATTAGACATTATCTAAGCATGGTTTTACCCTACTTAACACCCAAAAGAAATTTGAGAAGAATCCCCTTACCTCAAGTAGAAAAACTCTCCTCCTACTTGGCCTTTCTCTCTCTTTCCTTCTCTCATTCTTTCACTAAAGGCCAAAAACGTGTTTGGGGTGGGAATGCTGAATTTCTCAAGCTTGGAGCTGGGAATGGTGTCCCTTGGTCGTTCACCCCATTGCCCTATTTATAGTACTGTATTTTTTACATATTTGCAATTTACCCCCTTAGCTCCATGGGTTAAATTCTAAATATTTTTCTTCAAAATGCATGAAATTTGTTGAGCCATGTGTAGCCTCCCCTACTACTGTTCACGCCCCCCCTAGCTGCCTATTTTAATTATTTTTATTTCATTAAAAAATGTATATTTTAAGCTTAATTCATCCAAACCGTTGATCTTAAGATAAGATTGATTTTGGGCCGTTGATTTTGGCTCCAAAATCCATACTTCTCAACATCCCCACTGCTCCTTAGTTTAAGTGCAGGTTTGCTTTAATTAGTTTGATTTTTAGTTAATTAAAAATAACCCGAAAGTCAAATTATAATTAATGAAAAGTGGGCTACCTTTTTTATCTTCAAATGATGTTTAATCTTGACCCTTAATTCATAGTTTTTGATCAATATTGGACCATTCATCATGTTCATCAAATTATTTTGGCCATCTATAAAAAATTTAACCTTAATCTGATGTCCGAAATTATTTTAATCCAAAAAGCACTTTTGTCCTTTTGCGGGAAGCTTCCTTTTTTGTCTTTTATGATTAAGTTAATCCCAAGTAATTTATTTAACATATTCTTTAATCTCACGTTTACTATTCTCATTTACTATTCATCCGAATTAACATTCCATAATTAGCTATTTAATCCTCCAATGTCATATATTGCAAAATATCATTAATATATATTTCGTATAAATATCATTACATTACCTAGGGTTCATAACTCTAGGGTTTCATACACGTTCCTAAAATTGGGATTTCACAACCGGTCCGTCATTTCTACCTTCTTTTAATTGGTCTTGTTGGGTATTTTCCCAAAGACCTTGTATTATTTTTCTACTGCTTGGGCCACACAATCTTGGGCAGCCTACTACACAACTCCTATAGCTATAGTTATTCTTTCCTCCACTTTTTCTACCTGTGAGGTATTCTTATAGCGGTAACACCTCCAATCCTTTGACTCAGGGTTCATAGTAGCCCGTCGTTGACGAGTTCATGCACTCACTTGTCCTTACTGCCCTGGTCATTTTAGATTTGCTACTGGCTTCTCTTCTTTCCCATTGGCTCATATCTGTAACTGCCTTTCCCTTGTTCAAAAACTAAGGTGATAGGCATGTTGTAGAAAGCAACATATAAAATCATATTAATATAATCATATCTTATCATAGAATCATGCATATCATACATATTCAATCATATAATTTAGAAAGATCAATGACCTTTCCTTTTTCATATATATACTTAGCATCTGAATGAAATCAAATGCATTTATATTTTCATAACATCAAATATAATACATTCATAAAAGAGTAAAAAAGAAACTCCTTTTTCCTGCCTTTCTCATTTCTATCTTCTCTTTTCATGGCGTAAGGTTGCTTTTCCTTACACATACAGATTATGCCTACATAATCTGTCAATTTAGTATAACTATAAATTCTTAAACCAGCAATCAATTAGAAAGTTGGTACCTTGGTGCCTTCCATATGTCCACCATAGCTCTGCACCTTAAACATATATATCATATAGCACAGTCTTGCGCTATCTTATGTGAGAAATGGTAAAGCCTTAGATATGGGGGGCCTCTAAGTAGGGTTCCATTATTCAACCCATCATCTATTCTGATTCCCTTCTATCATTTGTCTTTTCTTAGGTTCTGCTTTCCTCCTTCATCTCATCTGACCTCATATCATTTTTCCTTCATATACCATCTGCAATATGAAACATAGCAACCAGCTACATTTCCTTAAATGGCCATATCCTTGCGTCACAATGACATATAGTAAAAGACAATACATATTGTATATGCCATATTATTTTTAATCTATCGCTTTCATCATTTTTCATTTTTCTTCTACATCTATCTATCAGTTCTTACTAAAATATCATCTTTGTGATATCAAATCTTTTCTTACCATGCCTATTTACCAATCCATGCTTTGATACCACCTTCTGTGACGCCCAAACTGAGATGTCACTTCCTTACCTCAAGATCTTATTGATTGGTAAATGTGAATTAGGATGTTGCCCTGATCACGCGACGGGTTCTTAATTGGATTTCATCCAATTTTTTTCGACTTATTCATCAATCGTTTCTTTACAATCAACATCATTCATCATACAAGCGACAATACACTTGTAATACATTTCATATTTCATTTATAACATCTCATCATGCTTTTCTACAGTAAAAGTTTCCTTGACTAAATCATCACATTTTACATCCATACATCCATACATTCAATCATTGAATCATATAAAACTTAAAATTCTAATTAAGTTCACATACACATTAACATACCTTAGCATATTCATGCTTTCCCATTCCTTATAGCCTACCTGGCCATCATCTCGTGCCTTACTTATTTCTTAGATTTGCATCTCCTTGAGTTTCCAGGTACTTGTCTAAGATTTGGAAAAACAAAACGTGAGTGACAACTCAGTAAGCAAGCATTTTATCTTTTAAGGAAAAACTTCCTTTAAATCATTTTTCTTAAACGTCTTGAACACCTTTTCACTTGAGGACATACATATGTCCTAAAACATTTTCATGAAATCCTTATTAATAAGGATAGTTCCATGTCCTTGAACATTTTCATAAACATCATTCTTAAAATCATTTGCAAGCCACGTATGGGCTTGTTAAGGCAAAACATATACGTTTTACCCTCTTTAATTAATTTTCTTTAATCTTATATGAACATTTCTAATGTTCAAAGACATTTACATAAAATCATCTTTCATTAATGGACGTTTTACGTCCAAAATATTTTCCTCATAACTCCTTTTTAGAGAAGGACATTATCATGTCCTAAAAACATCATACACATAAGCCTTTCTTGGCAAAGGACATTTCTATGTCCAAAAATATTTTTCATCTTAACCTCCTTTAGCCAAGAGACATTAGATGTCTCAAAACATTTTTGACATAACTTTTTGACAATGGACATTCATATATCCTAAAACACATTCCTTTAAAATACTTGAGCATTGGACATTCTCATGTCCATAAACATTTACCATTTAAATCCTTTGGAAATGGACATTCTTATGTCCAAAACCAAGTTTCACATAAATCCTTTTCATAATCCCTGTCTTGGGGCTTGTTTATAACAAACAAGGCATATGAAATACATAATTCATTTTCATAAATGCATTTGCTTAAAAACATTTCCTTTCATTCCTGTTATTTACACTTTTGTGTAAAACATCTCATTTTTAGGGTAATCATTTCATAAAAATCCCTTTAGGATAACTTTCATAAAAATATACTTTCATGTCCCAATCTTTGGGATTTTCAAAAGCAAAACACAAGCAAATGCATTTCTCTCCATCCAGTAGTGACACTTAGCAAATGATCACTCTACCTTTTGGAAGAGAATCCATACTTAACAGCACGCTATCCAAGCGGTTGTTCTTTCATCCTGCTCCCATCTCAGGGAGGGCGCCGCTGGCCTCCTGTCATTCCTTAGCGACTTGGCCATATGTAGAGTGGGTCGCGGCCATCCCGACCGTGCTCTACAATTGGCCTATTCCGTGTACTGGTGCACCATACATCATCCTGACGGACCGCAGTCCGTTTGGTTTAAAGAACCACAGACCGTAGCCCATGTCCTTTTAAACCAAGATCACAGATCGTAGCCTGCATCCATACTTGCAAAACATCACAGACCGAAGTCTGTATCTTTAAAATTTATTTTTTGAAAACGCATCACAGACCGCAGTCCATGTCAACTTGTAAAGCGAGCGCACCCACTTTAAACAAGTTATCATTTGAAATCTAATTTTAGGACGACCTTCCTTAAATTCTTTTAGAAATATTTTGAATAAAACATTTTGATAAACATTTGAAATATTTGAGAAACAATACATCTTAAAAACCCTTATAATAAAAGAATTTCAAAACTTTTGGATTTCCAAAAATAAACCATATATTTCTCTAATATTTTCTTGGTTTCCATTCCTGGGCATTTTTCTTACAAAAGTTATGCAATTATACGATCTCCTTCTCCACAACCTAAAAATTAAGTTATTGTCCACATATCTATTATATTATTTTTACTTAAAGGGGAATTGCACAGCCTTTTGCATGCCATTTAGCAACCTGAAATTAAACCATTTTATGAAATCACTTATTAGGTTTGTCATCCTTAAATCTCATTCAACAACATTCGTATAAACATTTTTGAAGACATTTTTATCATAGATTTCCTTATCTAAAGGAAATCAAAACTTTTCGAATATCATTTCAAAACGTATGGACTCTGTCCAAATCATCGTTTATATTTAATTATCATAACATAGAAAAAAATCAATCTTTTTCCATACATTAAATCACTTTTTCTTTTTCTTTCATAAACTTAGCTATTTATCATAAAACATCATAAGAGAAAACCAAATCTTATCTGCTAAAAAGTACTTTGTGAAAAAGGGAAAAATTTTCTTTTTCTTATAAAATACATTTGAAACAACATCATAAAGAATTTGCTTACTTAAAAGCAAATTCCTAAAACCATCGGCATAAATTAATAAAATTCTTTAAAACAATCGTCATGGAGAACTTGCTTACTCATGAGCAAATTTCTCAATTCCATTAACATAAAGAGTTCTGAATCTTGGCAACACTTGTGATAAATTATTTATCTTAAAAACTGTCGCTTGCTTCCCATGAAGCAAACCTTAAGGCTTTTCATTAAAGTCATCCTGTTCCAAACTTACGACCCTTCATTAAAGTCGACATTTTCGAAACTTATGGCTTTTTATTAAACCCATCAATTTTCAAAAATTGTGTTTGCCCATTCGTTAAAACATAATCATAAAAATATTGACATAATCATCATTTCAACATATAGAGAAAATCCATAATTTGAAAAGTTCGCTTGCTTACCTGAGATCACCATAATCCCCTTCTTCCATTTTGCCTAAATAAATGAAAATAATATTTCGTTTATTCACATCAACTTCAAATACATAAATCCCTTAGGTTTTCTAACCTACATAAATTCATTTGGACTTAGCTTGACCCACTTGTCCTTCAAGTCGGGTACTCATACTTAGTACGTAGCCTATACATATCAATCATTCATTCATTCATTTTAATACTCTTATGTAGGGTAATCTTACATAAATATAATAATCATTTATTAAATCATTATTTGGAGGTTCATTACCTCCATTTATCATTTTTAACATAGTTTTCATTTTTCACACATCGGTGCTCATTTTAAGCACTTAGTTGCTAACTTAGGTATCATATAATAATCTCAAAATTTGAGATTATCATTATTTACTAAAACAGAAACCTAATCCAAGTGTTCCAATCATATCTTTATGAATTTTTATATTTTAACGCTTCACATAATCCATTTATCATTTTCGACATCAAAACATGGAAATCGGGTCTTATACGTATCCATAAGTTTCATCCTTTCTAAAACCCATCTATAATAGGTTAAATCCTCATAATCACTTATGATACTTGTTTATATCCCATTGAAATTTAAATTCCATAACAAAAATCTGGAATTTAACATTTACTTTGATTTATTCCTCAATCTGTCCATAATGCTGAAATCAAACACATTGATCTCTCTAATTTTTGAATCATAATCAAATCAAGGAATTTAAATCTAAAATTTATATCATACCTTAATAACTTCATTATTTAACCAAAATAAATATTTCTAGCACAACATATGAAGTATTTATATTTATTTTGGTATTTTTACTCTGCTGGACAGAAGCATCAATTTTCAGACAGCTCTAATCATGTTAATTATTAGGTATATTTATACTTTCAAAAACCAATTTTTATTTTGGTGGAGTGTAATCATGATGTCTCCCACATCATATAAAATTTTTAGCTCGAAATACCTTGTATAAAAATTACTAAAAATCATTTGGTGTAGCTGATCCTAACACCCGTTTAACCCTATTTAGGTTGATTTTCTCGGATTTTTAATTTCCAACATGCTTACCCTTTTGAGTTGAAATTGGGTCGTTCGTTAATCACCCTATTATGAGTTCTTAAACAAATGTTCATGCTAAAATTCGTTCATTTACTATTTTGTTCATATTTTGGATTTCTATCTCATTTCTTCTAAGTTTTGCTCCCATATTTGCATCTAATTTCAATAGATATGTAAAAATCATTAATCATTTGTTCTTGATTCTTATACCCAACATATATAATCCATTAAATCATGATTCATAATCTAATCATGATATCCAATCCAAACAGCAACTCATGTTGTGAATTTAAGAAAATTCAAGAGAAGTATACTTACTTGAATTGAATCCAACTTGAACTCCATTTTCCTAGCTTGGTTCCTCGTCTTTCTTCCCATTTTTCCTTCTCGTTTCCTCTTTTTTTTCTCCCCTCATGCTGCTGGAATGGGGGACGTGCTTGCTGCCCTTGTTTTGGGGAATTTTTTCCCCTTTTACATATCTCTCTCTCCCTTAGCACATGTGGACGTGCACCTAGGATATGAGCTGGATTTTCCAGCTTTGTGGGACCCACTTTCCACTTACTTAGTAGCTAATTAAAGAATTCTTATCCCCTTTTGTTGACATGGCAAAATATGGGCCAAGTAAATTAGCAATTTTATTTAATAAAATCATTAAAAATCCATGTCATTAATGGACAAAATCTGCCCACATAATACAACGTCCCCTTGCAGCAACCTTTGCACGATTTTTCCACCTAATTTTTACTTTAATTAATGAGTAATTAATCACCCTAGCTAATAGGCTACTTAGAGGTCCACTTAGTCTTTTTAAAAAAATTATTAAAAATTCCAAATGCAGCTTGTACGTGCACCTCACTTGGCTTCTATGTGGTTGTCCACTTGGTGGGGTCCACTTATCATTAACTTTTTGGCATTTTCTTGCCACAAAAATCAACCCAAATCTCATCCACTATTCACCCTAGCTACCTAGGTCATTAAAATGCACATTTTTCATCTTTTTAAAATTCAAAAATCACATGCAATAGCCCCTTGATCGACCATGTGTGGGCCACCTTTTCATGCTCCTTTTGAGCTAATCAACTAACCATTAAATCATGTCATTAATCACTTTATTTTATCATGGATTTTGTCAATTAAAGTAATTCATAAAATTCATGTGTAATTACCTCCTTTTAACACCTCATTTATGCCATTAATCATATAGTTAATCACCTTACTTTAACATAAACATAAACTTTCTTTTTGGTGCACAAAAATCAATAATTATACACTCATTTTTGTGCAACCAATTGTTGATCATATGCTTGCTTTAAGAATGATTAATTTGATTTTGATGATTAACAAATAATTGAAATATCATTAAAAAGGATCTAATAAATTTGTCTAAGTGTTCTTAGATATTTTATCTCTAATTATGTGTATGAAAATGAAAATATGAAATAATTTAAGTTTCAAGAGTTCAAGTTCATGAATTGCAAGTTCAGCAAAGTGAAGTCTCCGCCCAAGTCGACTTCACTTGCGACTTGGGTGAAGTTCCAGACCCAAGTCGACTTCGCCTGCGACTTCGGACAGACAGCAAAGTGAAGTCTCAACCCAAGTCGACTTCACTTGCGACTTGGGTGAAGTCCCAGACCCAAGTGGACTTCACCTGCAACTTCAAAGGCAAAATTCTGGACAGCAAGTTTTAACAAGATGAAGTCGCATCCCAAGTCGACTTCACCCATCCGAAGTCGACTCCACTCATCCGAAGTCGACTCCACTTGCGACTTCAACTCATAATGGTCGAAAATCCAAACGTTGGAGCTCTAGATGCACGTGAACCTCTACTCCAAACGGCTAGATCATTTTTTCTCTATATATACCATTGATATATGAACGTGAAGAGAAGAGAGGAGGAAAGAAAGGGGAAAACACAAGTTGGGCTTTCATCTTCTAATATTCAAGTATGTTGAAGTTATTTGAATAACTATTGAAGCTTCAAGTGCTACAACTTTCAAGTGTGCTTCAAAGATTATCATCTCCACACGACAAGGAGCTTCCGGAGCTTATCGAATACACGTTGTAAAGTGTAATTTCTCTTTTGTCTATTTTGTTTTGTGTTGTTGCCTTGGATCGGTATTGGAGACCGAATTCAAGAAGAAGCAAAACAGGGGGTTGATTTGAGTTTGTCTCACTAACGGGTTTTGCTTGATTGGTTTGAGTTTGTCTCACCAACAGTTTGGACTTGGTTGGTTGGAGTTGGTCTCACCAACAAGTGATTGTTGTATATGCCCCCTAGAGCTAGAATCTAGAAGAGAGCGGGTGCTCTAGATTGTATTGAATATACAATAGTGGAACCCAAGACACAACGGGTGTGTGCTTGGAAGAGTGGAGTAGGGAAGGTTGCCCGAACCACTATATATTATTGTCTCTTGTGTGGATTGATTGTTTACATTTTTATATTCCATTTGCACCCTCTCATTCTATATCATATCACGTTTCATCAAGGGGATTAAAATTATAAGGGGTTAAGTTTTAATTTACCAAAGAATTTTTCAAGAACCCAATTCACCCCTCCCGTCTTGGGTTTTGCCATAAACTCGGGATCAACAAGTGGTATCAAAGCCAGGTTTCTATCTTATTTGAGGTGATCTCTTCTATATATATATGGCAACCTACTTAACTTCTATACCTGTATTTGCCGAAGGCCAATCATTCTTAAGGCCACCTCTATTTGATGACAATAATTTTATTTATTGGAAGTTAAGGATGAAACAACTCATTTTGGCAACTAATATGAATTCTTGGATAGCCATACAAGATGGCATTACATTACCAAAGGGGGACAAGGTGTCCACTTGGACAAAAGAAGAAACTATGTCCGTCCAAAGTAATGCCAAAGCTATGAATTTCTTATTTTGTGCATTGACCGCAGCAGAATTTGATAGAGTTTCTTCATGCACAACGGCTAAAGAGATATGGGTTAAATTGGTATCTATTTATGAGGGTTCCTCCCGAGTAAAGGGAACTAAAAGGAATATCCTTGTTGGTGATTTTGAAAGATTTCAAATGTTAGATAGTGAATCTATTTCAGAAATGTATGCTAGATTTTCCAAAATCACTAATGCTCTTAAAGGCCTAGAAAAGCCAATTTCTGAAAGTGAGCAGGTTATGAAGATACTAAGAGCATTGCCAAACTCATGGAATGAAAAGATCACAGCTATTGAGGAGGCAAAGGACTTAAACAAGCTCAAAGTAGATGACTTGATTAGCTCACTCGTATCTCATGAGCTCATCAAAAGCAAGAAAAAAGAATGTCAAAGAAGTAAGAAGTCTATTGCGCTCAAAAGTATGATAGAGAGCTCAAGTGAATCTACATCAAGTTCATGCTCCAAAATGAAGAGAAATAAATATTTGAGCTCACACAAGAAAATGAAGGATAGAAGAAAGGAATTTCCAAAATGTTATAAATGTGGTGGTGTTGGACATATACAAATCGAATGCATCACTCCGGATGAATTGGAAATTCAAAATAAGAGAATTTTTTCAAAGAGAAAGGCTAGAAGAATGCTTACAAAGGAATATACTACCACAAGATCTAGCACCTCATCAAGTGAAGGAAAAGATGCAGAAAATTGGGCAAGAATTTGCTGCATGGCCATTGTAGAAGAAAAGAAAACTTGCCAAAAAATCTGAAGAAAGTGATGATGCAAGGAAATTGAAACTGTCAACATTGGATGCATCTATAGATATTGAGGTAAGCTCATCTGATTCTTATTCATCTTCTAATGTTTGTTCTAGATGTAATGAGTTGAATGATTTACAACAAACTTATGACTCATTATTTGATTCAAAAGCCTTGGTATCAAATATGTTCAAAAGAAAAGGCAATTCAATACAACTGCCATTGCAAATGGAAAATTAGCGGAGGCGAATGCATCCTTGCAAAATGATATAAATTCCTTGAAGAATGAAACAGAGACATTGAGAAAGGAGAACCAAACTTTGAAAGATTCATTGACAAAGTTCTCCAACCCAGGAGAAAATGTACAGAAATTTTTGAGAATGACCACTCAAGTTGATAAGAGAGGTCTTGGAATTGTAAAGCACATTAATTTCAAACTAAATAAAACAAACTCTCCTATTTGGATGAAGGCTTCTAGTACATCAAATGTGAGGGGATATTTTAAGAAGCTTGTTGATAAATCATGGACAAATATACCTACTTGGCAACCAAAGAGCTATCATGGTACTCCAACCTATACTAGAATCACTTGCCATTATTGTAATAAGTTTGGACACAAAATATATCAATGCAAGGCAAGAAAAATGGTTTATAATGGAGTTAAATTGGTTTGGATGCCAAAGAGACACATCTAAGGTAGAACCAAGTCTTCTTGAGTTCCTATGCATTATGGTATTAACATTCATGGACCCATAACATGGGTACCAAAAGGAAAGAAGATATCATATTTGTGATGCAGGTTTTTATTTCAAACAAGTACAAAGACATCTAGAGAATGAAGGAGCATGAATTGCAAAAGAAAGGGAGAGTTGAGCAAAATAGTAATGATAAATTTTATCAAAGGTAAGTAAAGGTATGTTGCTCTCCTAAAGAAACTAATAAACAAGTGGTACCATAGTCATATTATAGATCATATGCTTGACTCAAAATGAATGATTTGTATAAAAAAAAGAGGGAGAGAGTGTAGTATGAACCTATTTTATATGCCCCATTTGTGCTACCATTTTTGTTGATTGACAAAAAGAGGGAGAGAGTGTAGTATGAAAATATCTTAAGAAAAGCGAATAATATTTCATATAACTTAGGGGGAGAAGTATTTCCATCTATATGAAAAGAATATATATTATTTTTGCGCTTATTGATGAAAATCATGAACTTCATGTAGACATATCTGTGATTCATTTGAGAAGGGAAGATATTTCAATTAAGTTTTGTCAATCATCAAAAAAGAGGAGATTGTTGATCATATGCTTGCTTTAAGAATCATTAATTTGATTTTGATGATTAACAAATAATTGAAATATAATTAAAAAGGATCTAATAAATTTGTCTAAGTGTTCTCAGATATTTTATCTCTAATTATGTGTATGAAAATGAAAATATGAAATAATTTAAGTTTCAAGAGTTCAAGTTCATGAATTGCAAGTTCAGCAAAGTGAAGTCTCGGCCCAAGTCGACTTCACTTGCGACTTGGGTGAAATTCCAGACCCAAGTCGACTTCGCCTGCGACTTCGGACAGACAGCAAAGTGAAGTCTCAACCCAAGTCGACTTCACTTGCGACTTGGGTGAAGTTCCAGACCCAAGTGGACTTCACCTGCAACTTCGAAGGCAAAATTCTTGACAGCAATTTTTAACAACACGAAGTCGCATCCCAAGTCGACTTCACCCATCCGAAGTCGAATCCACTTGCGACTTCAACTCGTAACGGTCGAAAATTCGAACGTTGGAGCTCTAGATGCACGTGAACCTCTACTCCAAACGGCTAGATCATTTTTTCTCTATATATACCATTGATATATGAACGTGAAGAGAAGAGAGAAGGAGGAAAGAAAGAGAAAAACACAAGTTGGGCTTTCATCTTCTAATATTCAAGTATGTTGAAGTTATTTGAATAACTATTGAAGCTTCAAGTGCTACAACTTTCAAGTGTGCTTCAAAGATTATCATCTCCACACGACAAGGAGCTTCCGGAGCTTATCGAATACACGTTGTAAAGTGTAATTTCTCTTTTGTCTATTTTATTTTGTGTTGTTGCCTTGGATCGGTATTGGAGACCAAATTCAAGAAGAAGCAAAACAGGGGGTTGGTTTGAGTTTGTCTCACTAACGGGTTTTGCTTGATTGGTTTGAGTTTGTCTCACCAACAGTTTGGACTTGGTTGGTTGGAGTTGGTCTCACCAACAAGTGATTGTTGTATATGTCCCCCTAGAGCTAGAATCTAGAAGAGAGCGGGTGCTCTAGATTGTATTGAATATACAATAGTGGAACCCAAGACACAATGGGTGTGTGCTTGGAAGAGTGGAGTAGGGAAGGTTGCCCGAACCACTATATATTGTTGTCTCTTGTGTGGATTGATTGTTTACATTTTTATATTCCATTTGCACCCTCTCATTCTATATCATATCACGTTTCATCAAGGGGATTAAAATTATAAGGGGTTAAGTTTTAATTTACCAAAGAATTTTTCAAGAACCCAATTCACCCCTCCCCTCATGGGTTTTTCCATAAACTCGGGACCAACACCAATATCCCATCATCATTTGCTTAATCCAAGCCTCTCATTGCATGGATCTCATAATGTTAACCGTTCATTTCAAATTTCGTCTCAATCCGACTTTTCTAGCTTAAGTTATGATCATTTGAATCCATCTTTGGATTTTGATGGTGATTATTAGTTTTTACCCTAATTTCATCATTATTTTCATAATCCAACATTTTCATATGATTAAGCACGAAATTATGTGCTTACCTTTCAATTTTTATCTTAATCCGCCTTACCGGCGTCGAGTTATGGATTTTCTAGCATTTACTACCTTAAATCCATAATTAACACATAACCTCCATTAATTAAACCTTAATATATGAGGTAATTATCCTCAATATATTAACAGTCTCTAATCCTCATTAAGCCTCTTTAATCACATTGACCCATATCGGCTTATATTGGTCATCCATAATCACTTGTCTTAATTGCAATAAATCATCAATATTGCTTAGGAAAATCATTCATAATTCATCTAAATCATACATGATTCATATGTATATGCCAAATGCATATACATAAGCCTTTCTTAGATCAGGGTATCACACCTTTTCACTACCAAAAATCAGCAAGGAAGAAGGAGAAAAGAGGAGAAAAAGAGAAGGAAAAAGGAGAAGAAAAAGAAGGGGAACCAAGCCAAACAAGTTGGATTCAAGTTAGATTCAAACCAAGTAAGTAAAATCTAAGTTTTGAATCATTTGAATCAAGGTTGCCTCTCTCAAATCATGATCCATGAATATGGTTCATAAAGAACTCTTAAAGGATGAGTTATGATGCCTTGATGAAGGTACTGAATGATTTTTGATGATTTAAATGAGATCAAGAGTTAAAGAGAGTGAAAAGGGAAGTTAGGATTGAATTTTGAGATAAAATCTAACTTGAAAAATTCTCAAAACCCTAAACCAAGTTGCTTTATGATTAAAGCATGATGATTTGGATGTAATTTATGCTCTTTTGAATTATATATGTTGAATTGAGCATTTGTTAATGATTTTAGCAAAAATGGAATTTAGGGTTTTAAGAAATGTCCAATTTTTCCATTTTTGAGTTAAAAATGATACAAGGAAGTGCTTAAATGATTTATGGATTAATTAGAGGGTAAAGTACCCTAAATTAAGGACCCTTTGGATGGCCTAAGTGGGCTGGATGAGATTGCCCTAAATCTGATTTTTTAGGGTATATGTATGGAACATCCAAACGGGGGCCAAAACGAGTATTTTACATGTGATTTTTGTTGCTGTTGTAAACAAATGATTTATGGATGTTATGGAGGGTAAATTACCCTAGGATTAAGGTACTTTGAGCGTCCAAAAGGGCTTGGAAAGATTTTCTCTAAATTTGATTTTAAGAATATATGTATGGACACGTTAAAACGGGTCAAAATGGATACCCTACATGCTTAAGATGTTGCTGTTTTGGAAGAAAATAACTTATGAATTTTAAATATGTGATAATACCCTAAATTTGGGTTAAGAAAATCATGTTTAGTTGCTGAAAATTATGACTTAAAAATCTATTAAGATTTAAGTCTTGAAAGAGGCGTTGAAAGGATGAAAAATGGGTCCAAACATGGCTGTTTTGGAACCCAATGATACATTGATTAAAAATATGAAATTAGACCCTAAATTATATGTTAATTAAAGGGTTTAATGATGATTAAAATGGATGTAAGTTTCTGTGTTAAGAAATTTTGAGAAACACATAATATATGTGTTGTATGATGAAACATGTGGAAAGTATGTATGAATGGATAATATAAGATTTATGCGAAGTTACTAAAATGCAAAATATACATGAATATGTGATGAAATGCATAAGGATATTTCTGTATGAATGGATTTTGATTATCTAAAATTTTGAGATTAAGTTATGAAGCTTAAAACGTCACTTAAATGCTTAGAATGAGCATTGACATAGGAAAAATGGAAAATATATGGAAAATGGTTAATGGGAGATATAAATTCCCATATGTTGATTTATGAATGATAATTATGTGTTTACCTTAAATATGGATTTAAAACACAATATGGAATGGATGGTATGATGCACAAGTAAGTGCGATGTATGTATACCCGGCTTGGAATTCAAGTGGGTTATGTATATGGATTATGGGTTCGAAAACTAAGCAAGCAAATGAAAATATTATGAATGCAATGTCATTCATATATGTGTAGGCAAAGGCAAAGAAAAAATTGATATGGAAAGCTAAGGCGAAGCAGGTAAGCAAACAGTTTTCTAAATGAGTTTTATTTTATCAAATTATGATAAAATGTTGCCAATGATGTTCTAACTGCTTGAATGGTTTAGCAAATGTATGTTTTAAATTCTTTCTAAGATGTTTAAGGATAGTCATTTCTTTATCTCAATGTGTATTGAAATGATATTTCCAATATGATAAGTGAATTACTTACCGTTTCGCAATTATATATGATAAATGATGAAGCATGGATTTAAACAATGTTTCATTGAAACGATGTTTAAAAGGGATAGTGCAAAGAATTCTCTACATGATAATGACAAGTTTCCATGTAAAAGAGGTATATAATGTGTGGCGCCCCGGCCCGAGCGTCACAACCTTACCTCAAGATCGTTCGATTGGTAAACGTGATCGGGATTGTTGCCCTGTCACACGGCGGGTTTTAATGGATATTTATCCAATTAAATATATTTCATAGGAGTTTGATTCCTTCTTATTTTCATCTCATGCATATCTGAGTCATTTCCATCCAATAATGGTAAAATAAAGCATAATGTTCAAAAATATTTCATCATTCTCATAAATCAGATGTCACTGCATGTATTATCATAGTTGTCAACATGAACCATCAAGGTAAATTTACAATCAATCATTCAACATAAGTTTTTCACAAAATGAAACTTATATTGTTCTTCATTTCCTCAACGCTCAGCTCTTGCTCCTTGAGCATCAGGTCTCTTCTTTCACCTGTCTATGGGTTTGGAAAACAAAACATGAGTTGAAATTCAACTCAATAAGCAAGTTGTATATTTTGCAGGAAATTCATTTTGAAGACATGTTTATTCAAAAGCATTTTTCTCCCTTTGGTAGAGACACTTATCAAGTGATTAACTACCTGTGGAGCAAAAACCTTTTCATAAATCATTCATAAACATTTCGTAAATATTTCATAAACATTGGATGTGCAAATTCATCAATTCAATTGATGACATTATCCTTCATGTGACGGTACGCTAGCTCGGGAAACAATATTCCATGACATATCTTTTCCATCCTTAGCGCCGGACCTACCGACTTGGCAACGTCAAGGGGGACTCCTTGTCCACTTACTACCTCGACTAGCCTACTTGATTTCTATTCCATGCATGACTTTTAGTCACCCCGGCATTATATACCCTCTTACACATAGAACTTGTCATTCTCATGTACAGAATTCTTTGCACCATCCCTCTTTAAACACCATTTCAATGAAACATCATATAAACTCATGTTTCAACACATTTCAAGCATAAGTGTGAAACCATAAGCAATCACTTATTTCAACAGAAATAAAGACTTCAATACACATATAAACAAGGAATGGCCAGCCTTAAACACTTTGTAATGAAAACCAAAATCATTTAGAAAGCTGCTTGCTTACCAAAAGTTCTTAGCTTTTCGTCACCACTTTCTCTTTGCCTTTGCCTACATGAAAATGATATGATTTTTCATACATTTTCTTTACTCATATTTCACTTAGTTTTCCAACCCATTCCATATACACACATCATTTATTTGACTACACAAGTCATCATACACATATATGGCTCATTTTGCACCCGTTAACATAATTTACACACATTCGGCTATCATACATCATAGCATATACATATAACCCTAAAATTAGGGTATCCATTTCAATATAATAAAATTCATTCCATACACATCATTCATAGCTTCATTAAGCTTACTTTGCCATTTTTTCCCTTTTTTCCAAAACACCCATATGGGTGTTTCTTCTACGTACATAGCATTGCCTTAGCTTCATAAATCAAGTCCAAAATTTTGGATTTAATACCATACCATCTCAAATAGATCCATAGACATGGAATTCATCTCATTTTTATGTATTTTTTCATACAATCACTTTTCATAAGTCATTCTTCACCCATTTACCGTTATTCCTTCATATACGCTCATTTAACGCATAAACTTGATGCATTTCATAAAATCTCTTAACTCAGAAATTTAATCCCTTTTTCAGTTGTTTAATTACCCTTAATTAACACTGCATTCAGGGTATTTCTACGGGATTTAAATCCATTCACCCATAGGTTTCCAAAACAGCAAGTTTGGAACCTGTTTTTCACCCGTTTTACGCGTCTTTTGACACTTAACCCTATGCAGTCAAATAATTCCGAATTTCCAGAAATAAAATCTATTTTTCTTCATCAATATTTAGGGATTTATCACATAATTAACATCCATGCATTATCATTTCTCAAAACAGCAAGTTACCCTCACGTTTTGAGACCCGTTTCACGTCGGTTTGACGTTTCTTCATAAAAATCACAAAAATCAGTTCTAGGGTTTCTTTCACCCAAATCTTTTGGGCATCCTTCATACCTTAAACCTAGGGTATTTTACCCTACATAACATGCTTAAAACATGCAAGTCAATTTCCATAACATTTTTAGCATATGAACGTAGGAATTAGGTCAAAATCGACACTTGACATTCCATAACTTCAAAAATTCGTCACTTAAACATAAACCCTCATATATTTGGCATAATTACATGATTAATAGCTTAATCAAAATATCAAACCAAAATAGCAACTTGTCTTGGAGATTTAGGGTTTAACAACTTGGATTTTCCACTCAATACACATGCTTAACTTCCTTTTCATCAATCTTAACTTAAAAATTCATACTTAAAACTTAATACCCAATCCATATTCATGAAAAGGCATGTTGAAACATCATTTTACAGATTCTTTAAGCATTCTTTTCATTTCCAAGTTTCAAGTTTAAAAACTCAAGTTAAACATCTCAAAATCATCACATACTTACTTGGATTTGTAGCAAATCAAATCTTAGCAACTTGAAGTGATTTCTTCTTCAATTCCTTCTTCTTTTTCCCTTGCTTTTCTACCCTATTTTCTTGGGAAATTTCGTGATTTCTGCTGCTGTTGCTTTGGGGTGAAAAATTCCACAGTTAGAAATTTTCTCAAGCCTCTCTCCAAGTGATCGTGCATGGCTTATAAGGGCTGGATTTTTTCCAGCTGTGGGGCCCACTTTTGCTGCAATTCCACACCCCTTAAATGCACCCTTATCTACCATATGAGGTGGGTAATTCTCACCCAAGTAAAATTGCTTTTTACCATTTTCAAAAATCACAAAATCTGCATCATCTTTGACCATCCAATGCATCTCCATTTCACGTCCAAATCTGTCCAGATTTTTATCCATTTTTTTCATTTTTATTTTATGAAAAAATGTGGGTAATTTATACCTCTAATTACCCTTTAATTCATGCATTAATTTTATGTAAATAAATTTAACAAATATTGCAGATTCTTAACACCAAAAATCACATTTTCCACCCATACAAGCTGTCCACGTTTTCAGCAGTATATACTTGCCTTTTTCCATTTTTTAATTGCTATGAATCTCCATTATTGAATGCACATATCATGTACTTATATCCCTGCAACATTTAGGCATTTTTTAAAAATAAAAAAAATCAAAAATGGCCACCAAACAGCCCTTGGACGTCCCCTCCTTGCCACCTTGTCTACACTCATGTAGCTTCATCATTTCATTCATTAAATGGACGAATAATTCATGCCATTATGCATTTTATTTAAATACATAAATTTCCTCAAAATTTCCTGCAATGGACACCTCGTAATTCATTTATTTCCATGCCATCATATCATGCACCTTTCCATTAATGATATGGTACTCTATTGGAGCATAAGTCAACCATAGCCACCTTTTTCTATGCAGGCACTTTCCTAACATGTCATGCTTAATCCAAGCCATCCAAAATAAACATCTCACCATTCCATTCAACCGTTTCAAATTTCAACTCAATCCGAGTTTTCTAGCTCTCGATATAGCCGTTTAAAGTTAACGGTTGAAATGAACATATACTTAAACATTCCTAATTCTCATTTCATCAAGAATTTTCATAATCCTTCATTCTATAATACCAAGCCCATCATTACTAATTTCCATTTCAAATTTCACTTAAATCCGCCTTATAGGCGTTGAGTTATGAATTTTTCAATATTTTCCATCAAACTTGTCAATTTCCACATTAATCTCCATAATTCATTTTAAATAATGGAAAACGATTTTTCATTATATATTTGCACATTTAAATCACTAATAATTTATTTTAAACCCATTGTCTCATTTAGGCTCAAAATACTTAATCACATCATTAATGCTAACCCATAGCCTAATTGTCATAATTAGCAAAAATCACATAATGCCTTCATAATTCCATAATCCATAAGTAATCATCATATACACGTTCAATACATACATATGGGTCCTACATGGGTTAGGGTTTCACATAATGCCGGTATGACTAAAAGTCATGCATGAAATGGAAATCAAGTAGGCTAGTCAAGGCAGAAAACAGGACAGAAAATCCGCCCTTGACGTTGCCAAGTCGGAAGGTCCGGCGCCAAGGATGGAAAGGATCATATTATGAAAAAATGTTCCTCGAGCTAAGGTACCCTCACATAAAGAATTATGTCATGAATGGAAATAATGCATTTACACATCCAATGTTTGTGATATGCCCAAAAATTGGGATTAAACTGGTTTACTTGACTGGTTTACATGAATGATTTATGAATAGTTTATGAAAAGGTTTCTATTCCGTAGATAGTTGATCACTTGCTAAGTGTCTCTTACTGAATGGAAAGAAATGCTTTTAAACGGTGTTGCCTTTAAAATGAATTGCCTGAAAACCCTATAGCTTACTTATTGAGTTTCGACTCATGTTTTGTTTTCCAAACCCAAAGACAGGTGAAAGGAAGGAGGCAAGGATCACAGGTGGAGATTCAAGGATGAATGAATTCTTGAGCACTTGTATATGCTTTTATGTATGAATGATGACATTAAATAGTGATTTAATGTTGTATATGAATTATGTTATGGTTTTGTGACCATAAAAGGCGAAAAATTATTATGGTCAATTGTTAAGGATAATTTATCATGATATGATTAAGTTTAAAATTTATAAGATCAAATGTATATGTCTCAAATGTTAAAATGACCTAAAAAGGCATTTGATGGAAATTGAATGTATAAATGGTATAAACTCCTAAGGAGTTAAGTTTCAATGAATAAATATCCAATAAAGCCCGCCATGTGACAGGGCAACAATCCTGATCATGTTTACTAATCGATAGATCTTGGAGTAAGGTTGTGACGCTAGGGCTGGGGTGCCACATTTACCAATCAATAATAGTCCCAGAGTAAGGCTCGAGATGTGATGCTCAGTTCAGGGCGCCACATTACTACTTTATGAATCAAGATCAATCATACCCATATCATTTCTGATTTTATAAAACGATTCCTTTGCTAATGGTTTTGTAAAAATATCAGCAATTTGATCTTCTGTTTTAACATATTCTAGACAAATATCATGGTTTTCAACATGTTCTCTAATGAAATGATGTCTCACATCTATATGTTTGTTCTAGAGTGCAGTATGAGATTTTTAGTTAAGCATATTGCACTTGTATTGTCACATCTAATTGGTATATCTTTGTGTTCAATCCCATAATCTTTAAGTTGTTGTTTCATCCAAAATAGTTAGGCACAATAGCTCCTGGCGGCAACGTATTCAGCTTCTACAGTAAATAGAGCAACACTTGTTTGTTTTCTTGAAAACCATGAGGCTATCATTTGTCCAAGGAATTGACATGTCCCACTGGTACTTTTTCTATCTACCTTGTAACCGGCAAAGTCTGCATTCGAGTAGCCGATTAGATCAAATCTTGAACCCTTAGGATACCATAGCCCTAGATTAGTAGTATTAATCAAGTACCTAAAAATTCTTTTTACAGCTGCTAAATGTGATTCTTTGGGACATGATTGAAATCTAGAACACATGCAAACATTGATCAAATTATTTGGTCTAGATGTAGTCAAATTTAACAAAGATCCTATCATGCTTCTATACAACTTTTGTTCAACTATCTTACATTTTTCATCCTTATCAATTTTGATGATTGAGCTCATAGGTGTTTCCCTTTGCTATTTCGCATTTCAAACTTCTTGAGCATTTCTTTGACATATTTGGACTGATTTATGAAGATGTCTTCACTTAGTTGCTTAATTTGCAGCCCAAGGAAGAAATTTAGTTCACCCATCATGCTCATTTCAAATTCATTCTGCATAATCTCAGTAAATTCTTGACATAGGGTTTCATTAGTGGCACCAAATATAATATCATCTACATAAATTTGAAAAATTAATATATCTTTTCCTTTATATTTGATAAATAATGTGGTATCAACCTTTCCCCTTTGAAAATTATGATCAATCAAAAATTTGCTTAACATCTCATACCATGCTCTTGGAGCTTGTTTTAATCCATACAAAGCTTTGATTAACTTAAAAATAAATTTGGATTGATCTTTTTCTTCAAAATCAAGAGGTTGTTCGACATATAACTCATCTTTAGGTATCCATTCAAAAATACACTTTTTACATCCATTTGAAACAGTTTGAAATCCATGGAGATGCAAAGGCTAGTAGAATACGTATGGCTTCTAATCTAGCTACTAGAGCATATGATTCCTCAAAATCAATTCTTTCTTCTTGGGAATACTCTTTGGCCACAAGTCTAGCTTTGTTTCTCACCACAAGTCCACTTTCGTCTAGTTTACTCCTGAAAACCCATTTTGTACCAATAACCGTGCAATGTTTGGGTTTAGGAACTAGGCGTCATACTTGATTCCTCTAGAACTGGTTTAGCTCTTCTTGCATTGCCAAAATCCAATTTTTGTCATTAAGAGCTTGATCAATTGAATTTGGCTCTATTTTGGATACAAAGGCAAAATCTCCACATATATTATGTCGAGATCCTCTTGTTCTTACTCATTCATATATGTTACCAATTACTTGCTCAATTGGATGGTCATTTTTAAATTTAATTCTTTGGAGGTTGGTAAGAACCATTACCTTCACTTACCCTTTTGTTTGAGGATTGCTTTGCTTTGTTTCCAATTCTCCTTGCTGTTCCATTTGTGGTTTTTCAAGATTCTTTGACATGCAATCTGCATCACTTAACTCATCCCCCTTTTTGGGATTAGGATTAAATTCATCAAATACAACATGTATAGATTCTTCTACCACTTGATTTCTTTTGTTAAAAACTCTATATGCTTTACTATTTGATGAATATCCAAGAAATATTGTCTCATCACTTTTGGCATCTAATTTTCCTAAGTTTATTTTTTCATTATTCAGTACCCAGCAAGTACAGCCAAAAGCATAGAAGTACGAAATATTTGATTTTCTACCTTTCCATAGCTCATATGAGGTCTTTTTCAAGATTGCTCTTATGGTAACTCAATTTAGTACATGACATATTGTACTTACAACTTCTCCCCAAAATTTCTTGGATAATTTATTTTCGTTTAGCATAGTTCTAGTCATCTCTTGTATTGTTCTATTTTTCCTTTCAACTACCTTGTTTTGTTGAGGGGTCCTTGGTGCAGAAAATGTATGATGAATTCCTTTTTCATTGCAAAATTTTATAAATCGTTTGTTTTCAAATTCTTCACCATGATCGCTTCTAATGGATATGATCGTATTTTTCTTTTCATTTTGCACCAAGTTTGAGAAAGTAACTAACATTGAGAAAGCTTCATCTTTGCTAACTAAAAGTATTATCCATGTAAATCTTGAAAAATCATCAATAATAACGAAAACATACTTTTTACCTCCAAGAGTCAAGATGTCGGATGGCCCATACAGATTCATGTGTAATAGTTCAAGTGGCCTAGTCGTTGATATTTCCTTTTTGGAGGAAAATGGCATTTTAGACTGCTTGGATAGTTAGCATGCTTTATAGATTTTATCTTTGTCATATTTCAGCTTTGGTAACCCTTCTACTAAGCTCTTTTTACACAGGGTCTTAATGTTTGACATGTTTATATGTTCAAGTCTTTTATGTCATATCCATGGATCATTATCAATGGCCATAAGACATTATCCATCAAGTTCATCAAGGGAAACCAAATATATATTTCCATGTCTTTTGCCACTAAAAACTATGTGATCTCCATCAAAAACATTACATATAAAAGATTCAAACACAACTTTATAGCCTTTTTCATACAATTGACTAACGCTCATTAGATTATGTTTGAGTCCTTCAACAAATAGCACATTCTCAATACATGCATTTGAGATTCCATAAACGTTTCTTTACCTTTTATTTTACCTTTTTCATTATTTCCAAATGCAACAGTTCTTTCACTACACGGTTTGATTTTATAGAACAGTCCCCTTTCTCCTGTCATATCTATTGAGCAACCACTATCCATGAACCATATGTTGCTGGTCTTTGCTTTAAGACATACTATAAAATAAAATCACGTAGTGCTTATCTCTTTGGTACCCATTTTATGGGTCCATTCGGGTTAGTAAGTCATTGGAGTCTACGTTGCTCTACTTTGGAAGGCATAAATCCAATGCTTTTTGGTACCCAAATCAATTTTGCACCATGGTCATGTAATTTCTTTATTTTGCATTGATAGATTTTATGACCTAATTTGTTGCAGAAATTGCATGCCCTTGGAAGTCTTGGAGTGGGAATCCATGTAGTATGTGGTTCCCAGGTTGGCCTTTTTGTCCAAGTAACATGATTCATTCTTGGTTTAAAAGATGTTGGCTTGGCTTGGTTTTTACTAGATTTTGAAATATTTAATTTACTACTTTCACCTTGCTCAAATGTGGAATACCCAAGTCCTCTTTTGTTATTTTGGCTGGTCATGTTTAAAAATATTTTTACACTTTTCCCTGGGTTAAAAAACTTTACTAATGATTCATTTAATAACTCATTTTCCTTCCTCAGTCTTTCCACCTTGTCAGTTAAGGCATTATTTTCATTTGTTAAGTGGTTGACTCTTTCTGCTAGTTTTCCATTCACAATAATGACTGAGTCACACTGTTGTTTCTTTAATGTGAATTTACTTCCCAACTTTTTAATTTCATCATATAATGAATCATATGCTTATTGCAATTCATCTAATTCAGCACATTTGAGACAATCATGTGTAGAAGAGTAGATAAACTTAGTATTTGAGTGATTGAGTTTGGAGGTTACCTCTTCACTGCTAGTACAATTTGTTGAAGCAGCTTGTCCATCTATAATTTCAGTTGCAGTGAGGTAGATCATGTTGTCTTCTTCCTCAATCCTTGTCATGCAGCATATTCGAGCACAATTTGCTGCTTCATTATCTTCATTTGATGAGTTGCTCGTTGTAGATGTCTCCTCATTTACTTATATTTCTCTTCCTTTTGATTTCTGAAATTTTTAATTTTCATTTTTGTCCTTCTTTTCTTGTTGTTCTTTTGATTTGCTTTCTTCTGGTGTAGAACATGGGGCTTGTATATGTCCTAGTCCACCACACCTGTCGCATTTAGTTATTTCCTTCTTTTTCTCATTTCTATTTCTCTCATTGAATCCTTTGAAGTTTTTCCCTTTTCTTACAAATTTTCTAAATCTCTGGGTAAGTAGAGCAATCTCCTCGTCATCATTCTGAGAGGATGATGTAGATTCATCTGAGTTTTGTGTAGCCCTCAAAGCGATAGCTCTTTTTCCTTTATGCTGCTCCTCGTTCCTTCTCTTTATCAGTTCATGTGACATAAGAGAACTGATAAGATCTTCCATCCTTAACGTATTTAGATCATTTGCCTCTTCAATAGTTGTGATCTTTGGAGTCCATGACTCAGGTAGAGCTATTAAGATCTTCATGACCTATTCAGATTCAGAGATTGCTTTTCCAAGACCTTTTAATGCATTAGTAATCTTGGAAAACCTTGCAAACATTTCAGATATATTTTTAGTGTCTAACATTTTAAAATTTTCTAGTTCTCCAATCAATATATTTCTTCTCATCCTTTGGACTTTAGAAGTTCCCTCGTATATAGATGTTAGTGTGTCTCATATTTCTTTGGTTGTTTAACAAGAGGATACCCTATCATACTCTGTAGCTATTAGAGTACAAAAGAGGAAGTTCATGGCCTTGGCATTGCTCTTTATAGTCTTGACTTCTTTAGTCCATTTGAAGGCTCTTTCACCAATTGGTAGAGTTACTCCGTCTTGGATAGCAATCCAAGAATCTAAATAAGTAGCCACGATGAGTTGTTTCATTCTCAACTTTCAATAATTGAAGTTACTTCTATCGAACAGTGGTGACCTAGTAAATGACTGGCCTTCAGCAAATGTTGGAGTAGAAGTTGATTGGGATGCCATTTAAGAAGATCTCTTTGGTAAAAACTCAAAGACCTACTTTGATACCACTTGTTGGTCCCGAGTTTATGGCAAAGCCCAAGAAGGGAGGGGTGTATTGGGTCTTTTAAAAACTTCTTTCATAACTTGAAAGCTTAACCCCTTGAAAGTTTTAACTCCCTTGAATGAAAAATGTGAAATATATATGAGCAATAAACAATAGAACTCAAGAAATTATAGTGGTTCGGGACAACCCTTCCTACTCTACTCCTCCAAGAACACACCTTAGTGCCTTGGGTATCACTAATTAGAATAGCAATATAGCAGGGCCCTTGCTCTCTTCTAGATTTTAGCTCTAAAGGGCCTTTTACAAACTCAGCACAAGTAGGTGATGAGTTACACTTCAATCACAAGCTACTTTGCCTTAGTCTTAGTTTCCAATACTAAACCAAATGGAATACAAATGATTAATAAATAAAAAAATACACTTTACAGATGTGTAGACTGATTCTTGCACACTGAAGAACTTGTAGAGGAAGTTGATGATGATGTCGTTCAGCACTTAGCAGCTTGACACAGAATTCTTCTTTAAGACTTTCTTTTAGATCACGTACATGCTAGAGAATGAGGAGGTTGAACTCAATCAATGCTATGTCTCTTGTCTCCCTCGTTCATTTGAAGTATCTTAAATAAGGGAGAGTAAATTCGAACGTTTGGAGATAGGTGGAGCACATTTAATGCGCCGATGTTTGAAATTTTTTGACCGTTGCGATTTAAGTCACACTTGAAGTCGACTTGGGATGCGACTTCATTCAAGTCGTAGACTGGAGTCGACTTCGGTCATCTACCTCTTTAGTTAAGTTCCAAACTTGAGTTGACTTGGTCTTCAGACTTGACTCAAGTCACATGTGGAGTCGACTTCGGATGAGACTTCACCAGCTATCTAATTTTCTTGGAGCTCTTGACTTAATGTGATCTATTTGTTTGTTTGTCTTCCCTTGATTTTCACATTTCATGCATATGAATCTTCATTTGAACTTTAGTTCTTCCCATTTTTCATGATATTTGAACTTATTCAAAATTCTTTGATCATTTGATAAAAACTTTAAGTGATCTATACTCAAGCTTGTCTTTATCTCTTGATTTGGACTTCATCTTTCTGAATGAGGAGTTTAGGAACATCTTGATCTTTATTTACACTCAAGTCGAGAGTTCGAGTTGATTTCAGGTGCGACTTCACCCAAGTCGAATGATGAGGTCGACTTGAAATGCGACTTGACTTTGTCGGCTTCAACCCTTATCTCTGAAGTTCTCCCAAGTCGCAGGTGGAGTCGACTTTGTTGGAAATATGTGGAAAATAAGCCAAGTCTATGTTTTGATGATTAACAAATCAATTTGAGTAATTTTTGGTTACTAACATGTTTGTGGAAATGACTTAAGGTTATAAATTTGAAGAATATGAAGCATGACAAGTCAAGTCGATTTCCAAGTCGACTCAGGCTTCGACTTAGGCCAAGTCGATCCCCAAGTCGACTCAAGAAGCGACTTCAAGACGTCATTTCCTTCCAGAGTTGAAATCGAGAACGAGAACAGCCGAAGTCGCATCCCAAGTCGACTTCGCTTGCGACTTGAGGTGAAGTCGCAAACCAAGTCGACTCCAGTCGCGACTTGGAGGCGTCATTTCTGTCCAGAGTTGAAATCGAGGAGCAGAGTTGCCGAAGTCGGAGACGAAGTCGACTCCGCATGCGACTTGGGTGAAGTCGCAGACCAAGTCAACTCCAGTATCGACTTCAGTTGGACAGGGCAGAAACTTCAGAAGCCAAATCGGGGATTAGATCGATTTCAAGGTAGAACTTGAGTTAAGTTGAAGATCAAGTCGACTTAGATGTTCGACTTGGAACATATGAAGACTAAACCAAGTCCAAAGAAAGCAAGATGCATGAATTCAACTATTCTAATCAAAATATATTGGACTTGTTCATGAATACAAAGATTCAAGACTCAAGGACTCAAGGTTTGAAAATCATGGAGCTAAAAGACATCATGCTAGAATGATAACACAGTGGTCTAAAGAGATATAAATCAAGGAAGAACAACCAAACATGAAGAAACTCAAGCAAGCAAAGCATTCCAAAGATTTCAAGTTCATCAAGCAAGCTGTCGAGGTGAAGTTGCACCCGAAATCGACTCCACCTGCGACTTGGGTCAAGTCAAGGACCAAGTCGACCCAGACTGGAACTTGAAGAAGTTGCGAACAGGCGAAGTCACACCCGAAGTCGACTTCATCTGTGACTTGGGCGAAGTCGCACCCGAAGTCGACTCCACCTGCGACTTGGGTCACAATGGTCGGAAAATTTTTGAACGTTGGCGCATTAAATGCGCGCCACCTACCTCCAAACGTTCGGATTCCCTCCACAATTATAAAAGGCATTCAATATGAACGAGGAGGGTAGCTGAGAATCATTGAATGTGCATAACTCCTATCTTCAAGAGCATTAAGTGATCAAGCCAACATTTAGAAGAAGAACGTTGCTTCCAAACTGTCAAGAGCTGCTTGCTGAATCTCTAAGTCTACACTACAAGTTCTTCTCTGCGCCAAAACTGCCTCTAAACAACAGTAACGTGTAGAAACTTTCTTTTATTCTTATTATTGTATTGAACTTGATTTAGTTTGGGTAACTAAGATCAAGTGTAAGCAAAGTAGTGTATGATTGGAGTGGAACTCGTCACCTACTTGTGCTGTGGTTGTATATGCCCCCTAGAGCTAGAATCTAGAAGCGAGCGGAGGCTCTGGTTGTATATGCCCCCTAGAGCTAGAATCTAGAAGAGAGTGGAGACTCTAGTTGTATTCACGGAATACATAGTGGAACCCAAGTCACAAGGGGTGTGAGCTTGGAAGAGTGGAGTAGGGAGGTTGCCCGAACCATTATAAAATCTTGTGTGTTTATTTTTGTTTCTGCTCTTTACATTATTGCTCTCATTTTGTTTCTTCATAAAGGGGACTAGATTAATCCGGGGTAAAGTTTTTGTTTTAGTTGTAAATTTTTAAATACCCAATTCACCTCTCCCCTCTTGGGTAATTGTCATTAACTCAGGACCAACAGACTTGGCGTTGCGACTTCACCTAAGTCGCAAGTGAAGTCCACTTCGGTTGCGACTTCGTCTCTCTAAAAGTCCAGATATTACCGTTGTCGAAATTGTGGGCATTGAAGTTGATCTAAAGTCGACTTCGGTATCGACTTCACCTAAGTCGATGCCTAAGTCAACTTGGCATGCGACTTGGTCTGCCTATCTTTTGCCCTTTGAATATTTGAACCTTGACATCACTGAATAATCACATTAGTACGAAGATAATTCTCAAATTGAGTTATTAATCATCAAAACATGGATTGTGCTTAATTTGTCTCATGTTTACAACACTCTTGTGTTTCCAGATAAATCTCAATATGAATCAAGTGAATCAACCCATGAGGTCTTATTGGAGTGGTCCTATATTCTCTGAGAACACCTTTATGAGGAATTATTTGGGTGCACAAATTCCAGAAGCATGTCAATCTCTGCCTTTTGTAGCTCAAGTTACCCCTACAAAGATAGCCTCCTATTGAAATGATAGAAACACAGGTTTGTTGCATCACCTTTGTTAATTGTGGCTATATATATTTTTTACTTCAATCACTTATTTTTACAGGATTTGGTTCAAGAGAAGGAATTGATGTGGCGGTTCCTCATACTCATCCAGAGGGCGAGGGTGTGAACTTGGAAGGTAGATTTTTCATTCTTTTTCTTTCTCCTTTTCCCTTTTCCTTTTTCTTGTTGCGCATCTTATACTTCATTCACCTTTGATAGTCACCCTAGTTATTGAAATTTTTGATAACGGTACTCATGGTGGAGAGGTCCCAACACCAACTGATAAGTTAGCAGAGATATTGTCGATTTCTCCCATGTCGCCAAGTATTATCTATGTATACATTTTTTTTGCATTTGATAAATTCATTGCCTTGGTCTTTTTGACTTTCTCAGCTTTGGGATCCGGTCGACCTGGTGGTCTTCATTTTAGCTCAACTGGTCCCGGTACTGGTGCGAGTTTGAGTGAGACTCGCCAACTCCCTTATGTCAAAGATCATTTTTTGAATCCATTGTACCATTTCATTTCAACTTTAAGAATAACCAAGGCTAAGCAGTTAGAGCAATTGGACCTCAAGCGTCTAAGGCACGTAGTGATACAATTCAAGAAATGCATTGTTTCATTGTTTCTTCTTTAAGAACTATGGATTCCCCTGATGATGTTTCCGAAGCATTAGATATTTGTGAAGATTTTTCTATGATTCAGGACAAGCTTCAACTTGAGGTCTTTGCTTTTGGCGACGTCATACTCTCACTGGAGAAGTTACATGCTCATTGGAGTGAGCTTGAGGCTGCTGTAAGATCTTTGGTCTCCAGAGAGGATTTAGCATCGCGGATACTGATCTCGCTGGATGAAGAGATCGCCTTACTCAGCTTAAGGAACATAATCTCCGGGTTGCCAAAGAGGTGGAAGGCAAAAAGATGATTGCTGAGAAAATTAGTGCATCTATAGCAACAAAGCAATCTGAGGTTCGTTGTATTGTCACATTTATCTTTGCGAATAAAAGTAGATTAAATTCGTTGATTTCAATCTCTAATGAGCTCCAAGCTGAAGTTGATCTTCATAAAGTGAGAATTGCTTCAGAGAGTCGAGACATCTCTATTATGGAGGCTAAGGTAAAAGAGCTACCATCATACACAGTTCCTCCTACTGATGTAATGAATTCTCTTCGAATACTGAAAGAGTTGCTTCCTTCTACAAGAGAGACTGTAGAGACTCTTTTACAAGATTTTGACGCATGATTGATTTGTAACTTTTATGGATAATATCTTTTTAAGTAATTTCCATTTATTATTTCTTTGACTTGATTCTTGCAATTAATAATTTCATATGTGTCATTGTTATAGACCTTCTCAATAATGTAGGACCCTTCCCATTTAGGCTCGAATTTACCAGTAAGTTTGCCTCCAACCACTAGCTCTATGCGCAGCTTTAGCACCAAATCACCTCTTTTAAATAAGCAATGTCTTACAACTTTGTTATATGCTTTGACCATCCGAGCTTGATAAAGTTCAATCCATTGTCATGCTTGGACTCGCTTTTCATCTAGTGCTTCGAGCTCATCAAAATGAAGCTTGGCTTGTTGTTTAGTAGTCAACCCAGAATAGATAGCAATCCTTAAATATGCTAACTAGGTTTCCATTGGTAAAATTGCTTCTGCGCTAAAAAGTAATTAATATGGTGTTGCTCCCGTCACGGTTTGATATGTAGTTTTGTATGCCCATAGTGCTTCATGTAACCTCTCATGCCAATCTCTATAGCTCCTGACCCGTGGGAGCGCATTACAACATGATACCTTACTCCGCGGATCTTTCTTTAGGTGGTGAAGCTTGTGAATGAAACTTAAGTTTCATTGCTCATACGAGCAGAAGCTTTTCTTAATTTGTCAGGAAATCAGCCTGAATTTTTTTTTTTACTTTTCTTCTCTTTAGAACCTACATTGATTCTATTTCCTTAACTAAAATCTAGCAGCATGCCATCTGTAGTTAAGACATTTGGGTAATACAAAACTTGATAGTCATTACAAATCTAACATTTTACACTAAATTACTTACATCTACTTCAATTCATCTATTTCATCCCTTATACAATCATATTCCACATAAGAAGCTAACTACTACATTTAACAACAACATAAAATATTCAAATATAATATATACTCACAATTATAATAATTACAATCCAATGGCTCCAAATTCTTCAAAAATATTAAAATCATACTTTCACTACTTCACTAACAGTGAAGGCTCTTCTATCAAATTTGCATCATCTGCACTCACTGATTAGTTGAAAATAATGAGTATAAAATGTTGGTCCCGAGTTGATGGCCTAACCCAAGAGGGGAGGGGTGAATTGGGTTCTTTAAAATTTCTTTTGTAAACTTAAAAATCTTAACCCCTTGAAAAGGTTAATCCCCTTTTTAAGCGAATGGAGAGCAAATAAGATAAAGCAGTAAAAATAAGTAGAACACAAGATTTATAGTGGTTCGGGCAAACCTTCCCTACTCCACTCTTCCAAGCTCACACTCCGTTGTGACTTGGGTTCCACTATGTATTCCACGAATACACTTAGAGTCACCGCTCTCTTCTAGATTCAAAGCTCTAGGGGGCATAACAACTAGAGCCACTTGCTCTCTTCTAGATTCAAAGCTCTAGGGGGCATAACAACTAGAGCCACTTGCTCTCTTCTAGATTCAAAGCTCTAGGGGGCATATACAATCACTTGCACAAGTAGGTGATGAGTCTCACTCCAATCACACCCTACTTTGCATATACTTGATCTTAGCTACCCAAGCTAAATCAAGATTTATACAACAAGACAATGAAATAAATGAAACTACACTTTACAGATTTGTGTAGGCAGATTGAGCTCGAGGAAGAAATCAAAGGCAGCTTGGATGATGATCGTTGAAGCAACTTGCAGTTTGAAGCTCTTTCTTCCTTTAAATCACTCAAATATGGAGAAAAGGAATTTGAAAGTCTTTCTTGCACTTCTTTTCTCTCTATGATCCTTAGTGTAGTGTGTATTATCTTTTCTCACGTTCATTTGAATGTCTTTTTATAGAGTGAGAAAGATTGGAACGTTGTAGGAGTGGTTGTCGCGCAATAAATGAACTCCAACGTTCAAAAATTCGAACGTTATACTCCAAGTCGAAGATGGAGTCGACTTGGTCTGCGACTTGGCTTCCAAGTCGCACCTGGAGTCGACTTGGCCTGCGACTCCAGTTCTTCCAGATTCCAAGTCTGAGTCTTTGGTCGACTTGGCTTTGGACTTCGACTCAAGTCGATCCTGAAGTCGACTTGACTTGCGACTTGACTCGACTTTTGCTGGAAATGCTTTGAGCTTCTTTTGATCTGCTTTTTCATCCTTGGTTTTCTTTCTTTTGAATAAGCTTGAGAACTTGTGATTGACTTGATAGACTTGATTTGATGTTGATCTTGAATCCTTGCTTTGATCTTCGAGAACCTTGAGTTGTTCTTGAAAATGGTCCTTGCATCCTTTTTGGATTTGATTATTCTCAATTTGATCTTTTGGATAAGCTTGGAAATACAAACTTCAAGTCTGAAATCCTCAAGTCGAAGTTGGAGTCGACTTGGTCTGCGACTTCGCCCAAGTCGCACATGGAGTCGACTTCGTCTGCGACTTCGCCATGTTCGTGAACCAGATTTCAGCGCTGGACACTTTTGGTCGTTTGAGGTCGATTCCGAAGTCGACTTCGTCTGCGACTTGACTACCCAAGTCGCAAGTGGAGTCGACTTGACTTGCGACTTCACCTGTCAGTCCTTCCATTTTCAAATCTGTCCACCTGTGGCCATTCCAAGTCCCTAGAGAAGTCGACTTGGGTATCGACTTCGTACCAAGTCGAAGTCCGAGTCGACTTGGTGATCGACTTGGTCTCTTTGCTTTCCTTAAACACTTGGCAAACTTATTAGTATTCTTTTTAACCTCAAATTAGTTCTTGTTAATCATCAAAACTTACACTTTGGTCAATTTTGTTTTGAGTCATTGTTTCCAACAATCTCCCCCTTTTTGATGATTGACAAAACTACATTTGAGTTGATACCTTTTTGAGTATTTAAGCAAGTTCATGTAAAAACAGAGCATTCAAACATATTACCATAGAAAGCAGAGCATATACATATTCATGACAGAGCATTATTTTCATAATTCACTCAAAATATTCATGTCAAGCATAAAACATCTTTCATGTATATCTGTTTCATTTTTACAAAATGCAATGAAAAACAAAATGAAACCTAGATACAAGTTACCCAACCCAAAACGAAAGGAAACTCTAACTCTTAAACCGATCTTTTCTCCCCCTTTTTGTCAATCAAGCAAAAATAACGATTTGATAAACTGAAATTGAGAGATTTGATATGGAATAGGTTTGATGGGACAATGGTGGGCCGAGGAGTAGACAAGAGAAGCGTGATCGGGAGTTGCCTCTCTATGAACTGAACCCGACTCGTAGGGATCGAGTTCAGGCATGGGTCTCTTCTTATGTCGGCCTGAGGCAAGATGGTAGCGGATAGTCCGCATTTCCCGCTCGATTCTGTCTTGCCGGGAGTGCATATCCTCGAGCGCATTTAGAACGCCGGTGACAAGACTTGTCATCCGGTCTTCTTTGTAATCCATTTCTGCCCTCAATGCAACTATTTCTTCCTTTAATTCCTTTAGGGTGACCTCCTCAGAGGAGGTTGGAGGCACCCGTTCTCTTGCAGCAGACCCTTGTGGAGAGTAGGATCCGTGCGATGGTGGAGAAGCGGCCCGTGCCGGTGATGCTATGGGAGGTTGCTCCCCCTCAGCTTGTGCATCGTCGTCTCGCTCTTCTTCTGGAGCTTCCGGTCTAAGTTGAAGCACATTGATCTTCATTCTTTGGATGAGTGCTTTGTTAATGGCATTTGTGGTTTTGAGTACTTCGAAAGGCTCACCTTCAATATCCACTTTGTAATGTTCAAGGATTTTTGTGATCCAGGTGCCATATGGGAGAACTCCTCGTGGATTTTCCTTTCTGGATGCTAGGGCTTCAAGAAATAACTTAGGTAAGCTTACCCTAACTTTGTTTGCCACTTTCCATAATATTTCCGCTTCTTGTGGATTTACTTGATTTCTTCCCCCACCTTTTGGGTATATGCAGTGGGCAATTAGAAGTCTGAGTACCCGTAGCCTGGGTGATAGATCCATGTATCGAAGAAATCTAATTCCCGGATGATACTTGTTGCTCCGAGTGAGCTGGTTATACATTTTATCCATTGTGAGATCTTCTGGTAAAGGCTCATTCACAAATGGGACTCCAAATATTTCTCCTAAATCAATCCTTGCTCCCTTTTTGCTTGGAGTTATCCCAATTCCAAGTTTGATTTCTACTCCCTTGACAAAAGTTGCATATTTTTCGTCATCCCATAGATAATAGAAAATCCGAGTAAGATCTGGATAAACCTTTTCATCCTCTTTTAGCAACTTGGTCCATCCTTGAAAATCCAATAGATCTTCTATATCGGATTCATAATCTTTCAAAAATTTGAAATCTATAATCTTGGGTATAAATACCTTCCGTTCATAGAAGCTTTTGTAAAAACGACTGTGCTGGAGTTCGGTTTGGAAGTAAGTGGTAGGCATCTTCAATACTTGAGTTTTCCTAGCCGGAGTACCCCTTTTGCTTGCTCCAGATTGTGTACTCTGTGAGGTTTGGGCTTGTTGTTGACTGGGTGCTCGATCGGATGATTGAGTGGTTTGGAATCGCACCCGTTTCCCAGTCGAAGTCGATGGTTCTTCTCTGGCTCTTTTAGATGGAGTCCTAGATCGTCTAGGAACTTCTTCTTCTGTGTGAGATGTAGGTTGAGTGGCAATCTTTTTGGGGTATGGTTTAGACACGGCTCTCTTTGGTGCCATTTTGGGATTAGAACTTTGGGGTTTTTTGTGAGAGGAAATGGAGATGAAGACAGAGAGAGAGAGGGGAGAAAGTTTTAGAGAAAGAAAGAGAGAATAGATGTTGCCGGGAGAGAGGAGAAGCGGGATTCGAAAATGGGAGAGGTACCGGAGATTTGCCGGAGATGGGTTTTTTGTGGGAAAGAAAGAAAATGGGAAAAAGGAAGAAGGAACAGAGAGAAAGAAAGAAATAGTAAAGAAAGAGAACCGGGAGGAGAGTTTTGCCGGAGATTTGCCGAAGATGGGGGATCTTGCCGGAGAAAACGTGTCGCCGGGGAGAGAGAGAGAAAATGAGAGGAAAAGATGGAGAGATGACGCGGGAAAATGAGAGAGAGGGAAGAAGAAGAAGGAAAGAAGAAGACGGCCGAATGCGAACCGTCGCGCGCGGAGTCGACTTTGCCCTAGGCGAAGTCGACTTCGACACTCTGGAGTCGACTTCGCTATCGACGCGGAGTCGACTTCGCTCCTGTGGAGTCGACTTCGCTCCTGAATCGGAGTCGACTTTACTTTCCCAAGTCGACTTGGCGGAGTCGACTTGGCTCCCATGGAGTCGACTTGTCCCATCAGATTTGCCTTTTCCAAATCTTAATTTTCCTAATTTAGCTCTATCATCCCCATATCATTCCTAATTTTATAAAATGATTCTTTGGCTAATGGTTTGGTAAAGATATCAGCAATTTGGTCTTCTGTTTTCACATATTCTAAGCATACATCATGATTCTCAACATGTTCACGAATAAAGTGATGTCTCACATCAATATGCTTGGTTCTTGAATGCAGTACAGGATTTTTAGTTAAACAAATTGCACTTGTATTATCACATCTAATAGGAATATCAACATAATCAATACCATAATCTTTCAACTGTTGTTTCATCCAAAGTAACTGGGCACAACAACTACCGGCGGCTATGTATTCGGCTTCTGCAGTAGATAGGGCAACACTTGTTTGTTTTCTTGAATACCATGAAACCAACATCTGTCCAAGAAACTGACAAGTTCCACTAGTACTCTTTCTATCTACTTTATAGCCGGCAAAATCTGCATCCGAATATCCGATTAGATCAAAGGTTGTCTCCTTTGGATACCATAGTCCAAGATTGGCAGTTTTTATCAAATACTTAAAAATTCTTTTTACAGCAAGTAGATGTGATTCTTTTGGACATGCTTGAAATCTAGAACACATACAAACACTGAACAAGATATCGGGTCTAGAAGCAGTTAAATATAACAAGGATCCTATCATGCTTCTATAAAGCTTTTGATCGATACTTTTACCGTTTTCGTCCGTGTCGATCTTGATTGTCGAACTCATTGGAGTGTTTGCTCCTTTGCTATTTTGCATTCCAAATTTCTTGAGCATTTCTTTGACATATTTGGACTGGTTTAGAAATATTCCTTCATTTTGTTGCTTGATTTGAAGTCCAAGGAAGAAATTTAATTCTCCCATCATGCTCATTTCGAACTCATTCTGCATTATCTTAGAAAATTCTTGACAAAGATTTTCATCAGTAGCACCGAATATTATGTCATCCACATAAATCTGTACAATCAAAATATTTTTATTTTTGTACTTGATGAATAAAGTAGTGTCTACTTTCCCTCTTTGAAACTCATGATCAATCAAGAATCTATTTAACCTTTCATACCAAGCTCTTGGTGCTTGTTTTAGTCCATATAACGCTTTGGTTAATTTATAAACATACTTTGATTGATCCTTTTCTTCAAAACCAGGGGGTTGTTCAACATATACTTCTTCATTCAAATAACCATTCAAAAATGCGCTTTTTACATCCATTTGAAACAATTTGAAGTTCATATGAGAAGCAAATGCTAGTAGGATGCGTATGGCTTCTAATCTAGCCACGGGTGCATATGATTCTTCAAAATCAATTCCTTCTTCTTGGGAATACCCTTTGGCTACTAATCTTGCCTTGTTTCTAATTACAAGACCGCTTTCGTCTAATTTGTTCCTAAATACCCATTTTGTACCAATGACTGTATGATTGTTTGGTCTAGGAACTAAATGCCATACATTGTTTCTTTCGAATTGATTTAGCTCTTCTTGCATTGAAATAACCCAATTTTCATCATTAAGAGCTTGTTCAATGGTATTTGGTTCAATTTTCGATACAAACGCATATTGGCCATAAACGTTTTGTTTTGATCTTCTAGTTTTTACTCCTTCATATATGTTTCCAATAACTTGTTCAATTGGATGGGCATTTTTAAACTTTAAATCAGTTGGAGGTTTGTAAGATTCATTACCTTCACTTACCTCTTCCTCCTCTGGATTTTCTGGCTTGAGCTCGAGTTCCTTTGGTTGTTCTTTGCCTTTCGTCTCATCTGCATCACTTAGTTCATCCTCCTTTCTCGGAGTTTGGTTAAATTCATCAAATACAACATGTATGGATTCTTCTACAACTTGATTTCGTTTATTGAATACTCTATATGCTTTGCTATTTGATGAATAACCAAGGAATATAGCCTCATCACTTTTGGCATCTAATTTTCCCAAGTTGACTTTTCCATTGTTTAAAACATAACATGTACATCCAAAAACATGAAAATAAGATATATTTGGTTTCCTTCCTTTCCAAAGTTCATATGGAGTCTTTTTCAAGATTGCTCGAATGGTAACACGATTCAAAACATGACAAGCTGTACTCACAGCTTCACCCCAAAATTTCTTGGATAGATTGCTCTCATTTAGCATAGTTCTAGCCATCTCTTGTATAGTTCTATTTTTCCTTTCAACTACTCCATTTTGTTGTGGAGTTCTTGGTGCAGAAAATGTGTGGTGAATTCCTTTTTCATTACAAAATTCCATGAATCGTTTGTTTTCAAATTCGCCACCATGATCGCTTCTTATGGTCACAATAGTACTCTGTTTTTCATTTTGCACCAAATTCACAAAAGTTGCAAACATAGAGAAGGCTTCATCTTTACTAGCTAAGAGAATTATCCAAGTGAATCTTGAAAAATCATCAACTATGACAAATACATATTTCTTTCCACCAATGGTTAGAATGTCGGATGGCCCGTATAGATCCATATGTAGTAATTCAAGTGGCTTTGTGGTGGAAATTTCCTTTTTGGTAGAGAAAGGCATCTTGGGTTGTTTTGATAATTGACATGCCTTGCAAATTTTGTCTTTGTCATATTTCAACTTTGGTAATCCTTCTACCAAATTCTTTTTCCAAAGGGTCTTTATATTTCCCATGTTTACATGTCCAAGCCTTTTATGCCAAACCCATGGATCATTATCAATGGCCATAAGACATTGACCATTCAATTCATCAAGTGAAACCAAATAAACATTTCCATGTCGTTTACCACTAAACATGATATGTTCTCCATCAAATACATTACATATAGATGATTCAAACACAACTTTATATCCTTTATCACATAATTGGCTAATACTCATTAAATTGTGTTTGAGTCCTTCAACAAACAAAACATCTTCCATGCATGCATTTGAGGTACTAAGTATATTTCCTTTACCTTTAATTTTACCTTTTTCATTATTTCCAAAGGCAACCATTCCATCGTTGCAAGGCTTAAGTTTATGAAACAAACTCCTTTCACCGGTCATATGCCTTGAACAACCGCTATCCATGAACCATTCATTGTTTGCCTTTGCCTTAAAACATATCTGAAAAATAAGGAAATAAATCTTATCTTTTTGGTACCCATTTTATGGGTCCATTTGGGTTAGTAATAGAATCTAATCTAAGTTGATCTAACTTTGAAAGCCCAAATCTTGTGTTTCTTGGAACCCAAACTAATTTAACACCATGGTCATATAGTTTCTTAAAATTACATTTGTAAGTTTTATGACCCATCTTATTGCAGAAATTACAAGCCAAAGGTAATCTTGGAGTAGGTTTCCAAGCATGCAAAGGTTCAATCATTGGTCTTCTAGTCCACTTAAAATTTTTCTTTTGTGGCTTGTATATAGATGTATTTTTAGTTTGATTTTTCTCAAGTATTTGTTCATTTGATTTGCTACTTTCTCCTTGCTCAAATGTATGATACCCAAGACCTCTTTTATGTGTTTGGGAGGTCATATTCAGAAACATTTTAACATTTTCTCCTGGATTAGAGAACTTAGCTAATGATTCATTTAATGATTTGTTCTTCATTTTCAGCAATTCAGTTTCATCTTTCAATTTGACTAATCTTTCTGCAAGTTTACCATTTACAATTATTGTTGCATCACATTGTCTCTTCTTAATTGTAAACTTGCTTCCTAATTTCTTCATTTCTTCATATAATGAATCATATGCAGTTTGTAGTTCATCTAATTCAGTACATTTGAGGCATTCATGAGAGGAAGAATAACTTGAATTAGAAAGGGAGAGTTTGGAACTTACCTCTTCATTGCTTGTGTCTTTTGTTGAGGTAATTTGTTCTTCTTGCTCGATTTGTGCCATGCAGCAAATTCTTGCACATTCTTCTGCCTCTATGTCATCGGTTGAGAAGCTACTCGTCGTAGATTCTTCATCATTTACGTACATGCCTCTTCCTTTGTATTTCTGGAATCTTCTATTGTTCCCTCGATCCTTTCTTTGTTCTTTTGCCTTGTTTTCTTCGGGAGTTGGACATTGAGCCTGCATATGTCCCGAACCGCCGCATCGGTAGCACTTGGTTGATTCTTTCTTCTTCTCTTGGGGAGTTCTTTCTTTGAAGCTTCTGAAATTTTTGCCTTTCCTCACAAATTTTCTGAATCGTTTTGTGAGTAGAGCAATCTCGTCGTCATTTTGAGAAGAAGATGTGTCATCGGTGTCTTGTGCGGCTTTTAAGGCAATTGCTCTTTTGCCCCTGTGTTGATCTTCATTCCTTTTCTTAATTAGCTCATGTGACATAAGTGAGCTAATTAAGTTTTCAAGCTTCAGCGTGTTGAGGTCTTTGGCTTCTTCAATTGCAGTGATCTTTGGAGTCCATGATTCGGGTAGAGCTCTTAAAATCTTCATAACCTGCTCAGATTCAGATATTGCTTTTCCAAGACCTTTTAAAGCATTAGTAATCTTAGAGAATCTAGCAAACATTTCAGAAATATTTTCTGTTTCTAGCATTCTAAAGTTCTCTAGTTCTCCAATCAAAATATTCCTTCTCGTCCCTTGGACTTGAGAAGTTCCTTCGTAGATAGAGATTAGTGTATCCCATATCTCTTTGGCGGTTAAGCAAGAGGATACTCTATCATACTCGGAAGCAGTGAGAGCACAAAATAAGGAGTTCATAGCTTTGGCATTGCTCTTCACTATTCTTACTTCCTCATCGGTCCATTTGGAAGCTCGTTCATCGGTAGGCAGTATTACTCCATCTTGGATAGCAATCCAAGAGTCCATATCGGTAGCCATGATGAGTTGCTTCATACGAAGCTTCCAATATCCAAAATTGTTCCCATCAAACAACGGTGGCCTTGTAAAGGATTGGCCTTCAGCAAATGCGGGAACGGAAGTAGATTGGGATGCCATTTCAATAAGATCTCTTTGATAAACTCAAAGACCTGCTCTGATACCACTTGTTGGTCCCGAGTTGATGGCCTAACCCAAGAGGGGAGGGGTGAATTGGGTTCTTTAAAATTTCTTTTGTAAACTTAAAAATCTTAACCCCTTGAAAAGGTTAATCCCCTTTTTAAGCGAATGGAGAGCAAATAAGATAAAGCAGTAAAAATAAGTAGAACACAAGATTTATAGTGGTTCGGGCAAACCTTCCCTACTCCACTCTTCCAAGCTCACACTCCGTTGTGACTTGGGTTCCACTATGTATTCCACGAATACACTTAGAGTCACCGCTCTCTTCTAGATTCAAAGCTCTAGGGGGCATAACAACTAGAGCCACTTGCTCTCTTCTAGATTCAAAGCTCTAGGGGGCATAACAACTAGAGCCACTTGCTCTCTTCTAGATTCAAAGCTCTAGGGGGCATATACAATCACTTGCACAAGTAGGTGATGAGTCTCACTCCAATCACACCCTACTTTGCATATACTTGATCTTAGCTACCCAAGCTAAATCAAGATTTATACAACAAGACAATGAAATAAATGAAACTACACTTTACAGATTTGTGTAGGCAGATTGAGCTCGAGGAAGAAATCAAAGGCAGCTTGGATGATGATCGTTGAAGCAACTTGCAGTTTGAAGCTCTTTCTTCCTTTAAATCACTCAAATATGGAGAAAAGGAATTTGAAAGTCTTTCTTGCACTTCTTTTCTCTCTATGATCCTTAGTGTAGTGTGTATTATCTTTTCTCACGTTCATTTGAATGTCTTTTTATAGAGTGAGAAAGATTGGAACGTTGTAGGAGTGGTTGTCGCGCAATAAATGAACTCCAACGTTCAAAAATTCGAACGTTATACTCCAAGTCGAAGATGGAGTCGACTTGGTCTGCGACTTGGCTTCCAAGTCGCACCTGGAGTCGACTTGGCCTGCGACTCCAGTTCTTCCAGATTCCAAGTCTGAGTCTTTGGTCGACTTGGCTTTGGACTTCGACTCAAGTCGATCCTGAAGTCGACTTGACTTGCGACTTGACTCGACTTTTGCTGGAAATGCTTTGAGCTTCTTTTGATCTGCTTTTTCATCCTTGGTTTTCTTTCTTTTGAATAAGCTTGAGAACTTGTGATTGACTTGATAGACTTGATTTGATGTTGATCTTGAATCCTTGCTTTGATCTTCGAGAACCTTGAGTTGTTCTTGAAAATGGTCCTTGCATCCTTTTTGGATTTGATTATTCTCAATTTGATCTTTTGGATAAGCTTGGAAATACAAACTTCAAGTCTGAAATCCTCAAGTCGAAGTTGGAGTCGACTTGGTCTGCGACTTCGCCCAAGTCGCACATGGAGTCGACTTCGTCTGCGACTTCGCCATGTTCGTGAACCAGATTTCAGCGCTGGACACTTTTGGTCGTTTGAGGTCGATTCCGAAGTCGACTTCGTCTGCGACTTGACTACCCAAGTCGCAAGTGGAGTCGACTTGACTTGCGACTTCACCTGTCAGTCCTTCCATTTTCAAATCTGTCCACCTGTGGCCATTCCAAGTCCCTAGAGAAGTCGACTTGGGTATCGACTTCGTACCAAGTCGAAGTCCGAGTCGACTTGGTGATCGACTTGGTCTCTTTGCTTTCCTTAAACACTTGGCAAACTTATTAGTATTCTTTTTAACCTCAAATTAGTTCTTGTTAATCATCAAAACTTACACTTTGGTCAATTTTGTTTTGAGTCATTGTTTCCAACATAAAATACTCAGTAAGCAAGCATTTAGAAATACATAATTTTCAAAATCCATGACATTAACTGAAATCATAAAATTTTTAAAATTCGGTTATGCATGTGTGATAATGAGATGAATGCACACACATGCATCATTCCATGACTTATTCCTCATTTGGCAAATGACACTTATCAAGTGATCACTCGCCCATACGTCGGACGCACCGACCAGGCAACATCAAGGACGAACTACCTATCCAATTACTACCTTGAAAAAGCCTCCTTAATTCACTTTCCATGCATGAGTTCTATTCACACGTGCATCATATGCATTTATGGCATGAATTGAGTTTCGCCAACTAAACATGATAACAGGGTTTCTATATGGAACTCAAGTTATAAAACATATTTCAAGCACACATTTTTTTATAAAAACTATGCATAGGGTAATGGTCATCCCTAAATACATTTATAATGCATATCAATTTAAAAAAATATTTAAATAAAACAAACTCATTAGCGAATAATGTTTCTTGAATAAAAAGGCAAGAACGGATTCTTCTTACCATAAAATTCTTTTGAACAAAAAGAATCTTGAAGAGCTTACTTACCTCTTTCCTTTGGCTTCCTTCATCTTTTCTTTATCCCTCCTTAGCATAATCATAGGAAACAATATCTAAACATATCATTCTCATCATCAAGCATGTCAATCTACATGCCTACATATTTCCTACTTGCCCCCTTTTTTATTGGCCTTTAATAAGAAATTCGAGCATTTCTTTGCTTGAAAATCTTATTTAAATATAATTCATCCTACACTTGCACAAACACCCGATTCTCGCTCTAGACTTTCAAATATGGAGTTCATCTTGAATGCATTATAAAATTAGATTTCATAGGGTTTCATAAGCCTAATATGCTCAAAAATAATCTTTTATAATCGTAGACCAATTTGAAAACTCATAGACTATATAAGCTATCTTAGTCTTTTAATCATTCTGTAAATGAAATATTCTTAATGAGTCTTATACATTTTGTATATATTGCATTTAAATAACTCATATAAAGGGGATGAGATCTTCTTACGCATATAAAACAAGTTTACTACCAAAAATCTTATCACACGGACTAATTCATACAAAATTTTAACCCATTTAAGACAGATGATTAGAATTCATCCCCATCGAACACAACTCAAATTCTATTACATATATAAAAGAATACCTTCCTCATGACTTGTAGATTCATTTATTCCAAAAATTGAATGATTCAAACTCATATCATATATATACTTCTTATATTTGTGTGATCAACATACTTTAACCTAAACCCAAAATTCATAGACCACACAGCCTATCCGCATGGCTGCCTGGCTAGAATATGTTATATTTTATATTTAACATCATATCATAAGATTTTCATTATGATACTTGCAATATTTTTTAGCATTTGTCATTTATGCTTTAAAATCAATAATTTAGTAAGGGAACTATGCAACAGAACTATTTAACTTTATTTCCTCTAGTTTATTAATTTCAATTGTTAAGACTTTACATTCTATTTCAAATTCACTAACTTTTACGTTTGGAATGTGTAATCCACCTATTTTATCTAAATTACATGGGTAAATGATGTCTAAAAATTTTCCTTTAATTTCATATTAAATTCACACTGTTAATTATTAAAATGTTAATTAAATGCATGTTTTAAGTGGAATTTTATGAAAATCATATTTTTAATAGAATATTTGATTTTGCTATAAAAATGGGTCATTTTGCAACATTCTTGAAAATATAAAATTATGACTCAATTTTAATGTGAAATGTGTATTAGCTTATTAATATAATTTGGGCAAATTTATAAAATCATTTAATTGGAAAAATCATAAATATATAACTATAATTATATTTTAAACAAAGTGAATTATTATATTTAGATAAAATAAATTAGAAGATTAAACTAAGATGATACATGTCATTATTTACAAAAAAATAATAATAATAATACTAATAAATAATAATAATAATAATAATAAAATATATGTAAACTCGTATTTATGCTGCACGAGTACTGGTAATCATGCACCACCGGAGCACTTGTTACAGTGCTCCATCTTCCCCAAAAATCAGCAGCATTATTTTCCAAGAACCGCAAAGCTCGATTTTCTTGAGCACTTAGCCATTTTACGGAAACAATCAGCCCCCATTCTCTCCGAGCAGTTATTAAAATCCAACCAGTAATTGAAATCGGCAACAAATGGAGCAGTGCCCAAATCCATCCGTGCCTGCAAACCCATCCATGGCAGCAACGGCCGTCCAGCGTTCTCCTCTGCTTCAGCAAACCATCAGCAGTATCGTCTTCCCCAACGTCACCAGCAGCTCTGCCACCGACGACATCACCGACCCATCTCACGGCAAGCAAAATCAAGACACAGCTGCCATAGATTTCGGAATCTGTCCAAAAATTATAAAGCAATAGAATCGGCAGCCATTAAAACCCACCATAACCGAAGCTACTGCCTTGCAAATCAACCATTTCTGGCAGCATCAATTTAACCCATCTTCAAACTGCCGAAAATCAACCCAGCAGCCATGGAGATGTGGCGCCCCGAACCGAGGCGTCACATTTGTCCTTACTCCAAGATCTTGTCGATTGGTAAGTGTGAATCAGGATTGTTGCCCTGATCACGCGGCGGGTACTTAATTCGATCTCGTCAAAAAAAAAAATCTTTTTCTTTCATCACATAAAGACACATACTTATCATCAAATCTCAAATATCATTGATAACATTCATACTTGTTTTTGTACAATACAGGTTATTTTAACCTGAACATTTTATACATACATAATTTGAAAACTCCTTATCATATGTTCATGTCATACCATATATGGATCAGCATATCATAAAATTTTCTTCATACCTTCTTTTTCCTTTTCTTCTTGGCCTGTGCTGTACCTGTCTATGGTTTGAAAAGCAAAACGTGAGTCGAAACTCAGTAAGCAAGCATTTTTTTTTCCATTTAAATGCATTTCTCCCGTTCAATAGTAGACACTTATCAAGTGATCTACTATCAACCAGTGGAAACCTTTTCATAAAACCTTGCGTAAAACATATGCTTGCAAACTTAACATGTAAACCACTTTTTCACGAACATAAAACGTTTTACATAAAACTTTCTTTCTCCAAGGACATTCCCATGTCCTTAAAACATTTTTCATAAAACCTTTTTAAAACAAGCATATGCATCATGCATAACGTTTCTGTCCGTCTGGTAGGTGACACTTACCAAGTGATCACCCTTTCCTCCTTAGGAGAGAAACCATCTTTATTGATAACTCGCGAGCCAGGCAGTTATCCGTGTTCTTCTCCCATTTCAGGGAGGGCGCCGCCGGCATTTCGCCTTTTAAAGCGACTTGGCCTATGTAGAGGGGGCCCATCTTGCAACCGCGTCCGGTCTGCATATCCTCTACAGTAGACCTAGTACATAACTCATGTGCACATTCCTTTCTCCATATTCATATGCTAGCATGCTTTTTATAAAACTCCACAGACCCTAGTCTGTGACTTTTCCTTTTTAAAACTTGATGCTAGCATGTCATTTCAAATTAGTACAGACCTCGGCCTGTGTTCCCTTTTCTATCTCTAACTTGATAACTCGGCATAGCCCAAGTTAACAAGTTAATAAAAATATTTTGTAAGGATGACCAACCTTAAATAATTTTAAAAACATTTAAATGGCACATTCTTAAAACATTTGAAATATTTGAGAAATAATAAATTTGAAACATTGCTAAAAAATGTTTATAAATCATTTTTGATCGGTAAAACAATTTTGAAAAACATTTTAATATTTGGAAACCAAAGACTTTGGAAACATTTTTCTTCTCGTTTCTAGATTTTTCATAAACAAAGGATATACTAATGCATAATTCATTTTATATATATATATCAAATTCTTTGTCCACATAACACTTAAGTTTCTTCTATACGAAGATACGCTTGTATGATCCTTTGGTCATTTAAAAGAAATCTTCATTTAAATCGTTTATTGGTTGGCCTTCCTTAAATCTGTTTCAAAACATTTTAATAAATCATTTTAAATTCATTCGATAAAACAAAATACTATTTTGGAAATCAAAACTTTTCCTTTTCCATTATAATGCAACCATTTCCATCTTTCTCTTCATTTATAAGGATTTGCTTATGATAAAGCAATTCCCACATACTTCAACATTTCTTCTTACTTCCATATGAATTTGCTTATAATAAAGAAAATTTGACATATTCCATAGTTGCACTATATAAAAATCATTTTCAAAAGTTTGCTTGCATACCTTTGCTTTGCTTTAATCCGACTCCTTTATCCTTTCCTTTCCTTTTCCTATACAAGTGAAAAGGATATACATACTTTATCATGCATATTTTATATTTATTTATGACCTTATTTTCCACCATAAATTTTTTTATAGAGGTTATCCTTAAAAATGCGTGATCATCATTTTCTTATATGGATTTTTATCCATAAATTCTTAAAAAATTCAATCCATATATCCTCATAAAATATAAAAATAAATCTAAAATTTTCTCCAAAATCACGCTGTTACTGTAGCAAATAACTGTAGCATATTACTGTTCATCCGAGGTTACTGTTCACAGAGACGTGGTTACTGTTCATGGGTTCCAAAATTTGATATTTTTTCCAAAAATAAAAAATATCATGACATACCTCATGCCTATTATATCATAGGACATTTCATACATTTTGAATTTATCATTATTTACTTGGCCAAAAAAATCATTTTCTCCATGTACTAAAAATCAACATAAATTCACTTAAGCATAATCCTTAATTCCAAAAATCATGAAATTAATATATCATTATTACAACATCATATTTATCATAATAATACATCCCAAATCATCATTTATCAATTTTGGAGCATTATTTTCATATATCATATGCTATCTTCCCAAATATCCTATCTTCGCTCCAAATTTTTGATGTTTTGGCATAATTCCATTTAAACATTATATCTATACTTATTTTCTCATGCTTGGGCATTATCTAGGCATGGTTTTACCCTACTTAACATCCAAAACAAGTTTGGGAAGAATCCCCTTACCTGAAGTAGAAAAACTCCCCTTCTACTTGGCCTTTCTCTCTCAAATCTTCTCTCCTTCTTTCTTTCAAGGCCAAAACGTGTTTTGGATGGCTTGGGAACTTGGAATGGCTCAAGTGGAGCTGGGATTGTGCCTTTGGACGTTCACCCCATGCCCCTATTTATACTTTTTTGATTTTTCATTAAATTGCAATTTACCCCCTTGCTTGAGGTGTAAATTTGCAAATGTGTTTTTTTCTAATTTCCAAAGGGTTCCTTGAGCCAAGAGCAGACACCCTAGGCCTGCTACAGCAGCCCTATTGCAGCCCTATTTTTATCCTATTTTTTTAATTTTAAAATTAATTATTTTTAAGCAACTTAATCTCAACCCTTGATTAATGATAAAATTGATTTGTGACCATTGGATCATGACCCCAAAAGTCAGCAACCCCCTTGCACGTCCCTGCCATGCTGCATTTTCATTTAATTTTATTTTTTTTTAATTATTTACTTTATTAAAAAGTCAAAGTATATTTAATAAAAAGTTAAGTTACTTTTTCAACATCTATTTGACACTTCATCTTGGCCATTAATTTGTGAGTTTCATCACATCTTATACCATCCATCATGTTCATCATGTATTTTTAACCATCCATAAAAAATTTCATCTAATTCCGACACCCGGATTGCAATTTATGAATTATTTTCTATTTTTCCACAAAAATCCAAATTTGGATTAGAATATCCAAAAGAATTGCTATTTTGTCTTGTAGTGATTAATTCTCCTTTTGACTTTTTGTGATTAGGTTAATCAAGTGATTAACTCTTAATCACATATCTTAATCCACAATTTCTATGCACGTTTACTATTCACGTGCACTATTCACGTGCACTATTCACGTGCGTCACATTCTTAATTGCATTATTTTAACCTCTAGTACATATTTGTAAAATATAACATATTTCATAAATTTTATTTATCATAAAATCAGTACAGGGATCTAGGGTTTACAACCCTAGGTTTACATGTGCTATTCTAGGATTGCGGGTTTCACAATCCTCCCCCCTTACAAAAGGTTTCGTCCCGAAACCTATTACAACCTATCACACTTTTGCTGCGCCTTTATACACTATTCATTTCTTCTACTAATAGTGCAGGAGTAGTTGGTATGGAAATCATATAATGTCGTCATTAACTAAATCATCATCCATACCTGCAACTTCTTCTTCTTGTTGTTCTTGTGACTCTTCGTGAGTCAATGCATACATCCGCACTGGGTTAGTAGAGGTACCTTGTTGATGAGCAGCCATATTCTTTTGCCGGGCAGACTTTCCTTGACCTCTTGCTTCTTTGTTTGGACATTTGGTGGCAACGTGTCCTACTTGATCACAAATGAAGCACTTTAATAATTTTGCCTTAGCACTTCTGCAGTTCTTGGCTATATGCCCTATCTGACCACACTTAAAACATTTATTAGAACGCTTTAAACATTTACCAAAATGACACCTTTGACAATTTCTACACATTGGAGCACCTACTGAGATGGAGTCTGACTTCATTATTATTGTCATTGTCTTCTTGCTCCTTTCTTTTCCCATATCATGCTCCTGAGTGTCAAAATTAAACTGCTCTTATTCTTCTTGGGTTCTTAATGTTTCTAATTCTAAGGCTCTTGCACTTTCTATGCTTGAGGCATAATCTCTAATCAAATGAGGTGCAAGACTTTCTCTTAAACACGGCTTTAACCCTTGCTGAAACCTTTGTGCCTTATTCTCGGGCACATTTGCTATCCATGGAACAAATCTTACCAGGGCATTAAATTTTGTAGCATATTCCGTAACAGTCATCTCGCCCTGACATAATTGTTCAAATTCAATCACCTTTTGACTTTGGAGACCTGCCGGAAGGTACTCCTTATTAAATTCTTCCAAAAAAATTTTGCCACGTTACTTCCTCCGAGTGTGGCATAGTAACTATTAGAGTCTCCCACCATTCATAGGCGTCCCCAACCAATAAATGGGTGGCGCACAATAACTTCTGTTGATCATTACATGGGGAAATTCTAAATAATTTCTTCATTTCAATCATCCACTGTTCGGCTTTAATAGGGTCCAGCTCTCCTGCGAACTTAGGGGGGTGTTGTGCTAGAAAAGCATTGATAGCCTTTCTATCAGCTTCTAATAGGCTATCTTCCGTTCCTACTGTAGGGGTAGGATTCATCAATGGGCCGATCCTTTCCCTATCTTTGTTTCCTAGCTGGGCATGTTGATATTCCTCCCATAATCCTTGGATCATGCCCATGGCTTGGGCTGTCCATTGCTGCATTGCTTTCTCTACAGCTGCAGCTACTATTTCTTCTATTTGTCTTTCTTGGTTAGTTCCTTTTTCTATATGGGGTTCAGAACTAACCTCTTCTCGAGTCCTTGAACCTGATTGTTCCTCCTGCCTTGGTCGCTTAGACCTATTACTGGTCTCTCCTTTTTCTCGTTGACTTACAACTTCATTATCTGCGACAGCTTTTCCTTTATTCAACCTAGCTCCTGCTCTGGTGATAGGCACCTTTCTATATATTCAAAAATCATATCATTAATAAAACATAATTAATCATATTAATCATGCATACTTATCATATAAGTGTAAAATATTTTCACTTGTATTTAAAACAATCTACATTCATTTATTATTTCAAAAGTCAAAAAGAGACTTTTGCTATTTCCTCTATCCCTTTCTTACCACATATACTCTACTTAGCTAGTGCTAGACCAACCAAGTCATCTTTACTTTTCTTCTTTCCACTTCTATTTATCAATCAAAATTTTGATATCATCTCCTGTGGTATAAAATCTATCCTTTCATCATTCATTATTTTCTCTTTTTTTCCTGCCTATTTACCAATCCTTGCTCTGATACCAACTTCTGTGGCGCCCCGAACCGAGGCGTCACATTTGTCCTTACTCCAAGATCTTGTCGATTGGTAAGTGTGAATCAGGATTGTTGCCCTGATCACGCGGCGGGTACTTAATTCGATCTCGTCAAAAAAAAAATTTCTTTTTCTTTCATCACATAAAGACACATACTTATCATCAAATCTCAATTATCATTGATAACATTCATACTTGTTTTTGTACAATACAGGTTATTTTAACCTGAACATTTTATACATACATAATTTGAAAACTCCTTATCATATGTTCATATCATACCATATATGGATCATCATATCATAAAATTTTCTTCATACTTTCTTTTTCCTTTTCTTCTTGGCATGTGTTGTACCTGTCTATGGTTTGAAAAGCAAAGCGTGAGTCGAAACTCAGTAAGCAAGCGATTTTTTTTCCATTTAAATGCATTTCTCCCGTTCAATAGTAGACACTTATCAAGTGATCTACTATCAACCAATGGAAACCTTTTCATAAAACCTTGCGCAAAACATATGCTTGCAAACTTAACATGTAAACCTCTTTTTCACGAACATAAAACGTTTTCCATAAAACTTTCTTTCTCCAAGGACATTCTCATGTCCTTAAAACATTTTTCATAAAACCTTTTTAAAACAAGCATATGCATCATGCATAACGTTTCTGTCCGTCTGGTAGGTGACACTTACCAAGTGATCACCCTTTCCTCCTTAGGAGAGAAACCATCTTTATTGATAACTCGCGAGCCAGGCAGTTATCCGTGTTCTTCTCCCATTTCAGGGAGGGCGCCGCCGGCATTTCGCCTTTTAAAGCGACTTCGCCTATGTAGAGGGGGCCCATCTTGCAACCGCGTCCAGTCTGCATATCCTCTACAGTAGACCTAGTACATAACTCATGTGCACATTCCTTTCTCCATATTCATATGCTAGCATACTTTTTATAAAACTCCACAGACCCTAGTCTGTGACTTTTCCTTTTTAAAACTTGATGCTAGCATGTCATTTCAAATTAGTACAGACCTCAGCCGGTATTCCCTTTTCTATCTCTAACTTGATAACTCGGCATAGCCCAAGTTAACAAGTTAATAAAAATATTTTGTAAGGATGACCAACCTTAAATAATTTTAAAAACATTTAAATGGCACATTCTTAAAACATTTGAAATATTTGAGAAATAATAAATTTGGAACATTGCTAAAAAATGTTTATAAATCATTTTTGATCGGTAAAACAATTTTGAAAAACATTTTAATATTTGGAAACCAAAGACTTTGGAAACATTTTTCTTCTCCTTTCTAGATTTTTCATAAACAAAGGATATACTAATGCATAATTCATTTTATATATATATATCATATTCTTTGTCCACATAACACTTAAGTTTCTTCTATACGAAGATACGCTTGTATGATCCTTTGGTCATTTAAAAGAAATCTTCATTTAAATCGGTTATTGGTTGGCCTTCCTTAAATCTGTTTCAAAACATTTTAATAAATCATTTTAAATTCATTCGATAAAACAAAATACTATTTTGGAAATCAAAACTTTTCCTTTTCCATTATAATGCAACCATTTCCATCTTTCTCTTCATTTATAAGGATTTGCTTATGATAAAGCAATTCCCACATACTTCAACATTTCTTCTTACTTCCATATGAATTTGCTTATAATAAAGCAAATTTGACATATTCCATAGTTGCACTATATAAAAATCATTTTCAAAAGTTTGCTTGCTTACCTTTGCTTTGCTTTAATCCGACTCCTTTATCCTTTCCTTTCCTTTTCCTATACAAGTGAAAAGGATATACATACTTTATCATGCATATTTTATATTTATTTATGACCTTATTTTCCACCATAAATTTTTTTATAGAGGTTATCCTTAAAAATGCGTGATCATCATTTTCTTATATGGATTTTTATCCATAAATTCTTAAAAAATTCAATCCATATATCCTCATAAAATATAAAAATAAATCTAAAATTTTCTCCAAAATCACGCTGTTACTGTAGCAAATAACTGTAGCATATTACTGTTCATCCGAGGTTACTGTTCACAGAGACGTGGTTACTGTTCATGGGTTCCAAAATTTGATATTTTTTCCAAAAATAAAAAATATCATGACATACCTCATGCCTATTATATTATAGGACATTTCATACATTTTTAATTTATCATTATTTACTTGGCCAAAAAAATCATTTTCTCCATATACTAAAAATCAACATAAATTCACTTAAGCATAATCCTTAATTCCAAAAATCATGAAATTAATATATCATTATTACAACATCATATTTATCATAATAATACATCCCAAATCATCATTTATCAATTTTGGAGCATTATTTTCATATATCATATGCTATCTTCCCAAATATCCTATCTTCGCTCCAAATTTTTGATGTTTTGGCATAATTCCATTTAAACATTATATCTATACTTATTTTCTCATGCTTGGGCATTATCTAAGCATGGTTTTACCCTACTTAACATCCAAAACAAGTTTGGGAAGAATCCCCTTACCTGAAGTAGAAAAACTCCCCTTCTACTTGGCCTTTCTCTCTCAAATCTTCTCTCCTTCTTTCTTTCAAGGCCAAAACGTGTTTTGGATGGCTTGGGAACTTGGAATGGCTCAAGTGGAGCTGGGATTGTGCCTTTGGACGTTCACCCCATGCCCCTACTTATACTTTTTCGATTTTTCATTAAATTGCAATTTACCCCCTTGCTTGAGGTGTAAATTTGCAAATGTGTTTTTTTCTAATTTCCAAAAGGTTCCTTGAGCCAAGAGCAGCCACCCTAGGCCTGCTACAGAAGCCCTATTGCAGCCCTATTTTTATCCTATTTTTTTAATTTTAAAATTAATTATTTTTAAGCAACTTAATCTCAACCCTTGATTAATGATAAAATTGATTTGTGACCATTGGATCATGACCCCAAAAGTCAGCAACCCCCTTGCACGTCCCTTCCATGCTGCATTTTCATTTAATTTTATTTTTTTTTAATTATTTACTTTATTAAAAAGTCAAAGTATATTTAATAAAAAGTTAAGTTACTTTTTCAACATCTATTTGACACTTCATCTTGGCCATTAATTTGTGAGTTTCATCACATCTTATACCATCCATCATGTTCATCATGTATTTTTAACCATCCATAAAAAATTTCATCTAATTCCGACACCCGGATTGCAATTTATGAATTGTTTTCTATTTTTCCACAAAAATCCAAATTTGGATTAGAATATCTAAAAGAATTGCTATTTTGTCTTGTAGTGATTAATTCTCCTTTTGAATTTTTGTGATTAGGTTAATCAAGTGATTAACTCTTAATCACATATCTTAAACCACAATTACTATGCACATTTACTATTCACGTGCACTATTCACGTGCACTATTCACGTGCGTCACATTCTTAATTGCATTATTTTAACCTCTAGTACATATTTGTAAAATATAACATATTTCATAAATTTTATTTATCATAAAATCAATACAGGGATCTAGGGTTTACAACCCTAAGTTTACATGTGCTATTCTAGGATTGCGGGTTTCGCTGGATAAGAACCAACCGACCAAACCAATCCACCCCATCAAAATGATTTTATAAATCCCGAACAAATTTGTGAGCTAGAAAAATTTTGCCAGTAGAAATTGACATTGGCAGGAATTCCATTTGCAATTTTATCCGTCCAGCCATGGAACCATCTTCTTCCCACCAGAATCCACCAACCGGCAGCCATGAATCAGAAAATTCGGGCGACCGCAATCCAGCCATGAACCAGAAAATGTGAGCGGCCCCAAATCGAACTAACAGAACAAGCCCCTTCTCTATTCCAACCGTTCCCCAGTGAACGCAAGTAGCCGTCAGCCATGGCGTTCGGCCCTCTCCACCGCCCCTTTCAACAGCAAATCCATCAGCCCCTTTCCTTCGTTGTCTACCTGAGGGAATGAGTTTTCGTGACTCACTCTGGTGTTGGTGGTGCTTAAAAGGCTGGAATTTCTGCCATTTCGACGCCCGCGTCTCTAAAATTCTATGGAAATGCTCAGACATGAGAAAATGAGTACTGGGTCTCTCCCGATGGGAACTTTGCTTTTCGGTTCGTCAATCGTTCTGACCAGCCAGGCCAGTTCATTGCTGGCGTGCACTTCAATTCTCCTTTAATCCCTCCCCAAATCCAAGCACCAGCTCGGGTTCTTTCTTCCATTGCCCCATTTTCTCTTCTTCCACCTGAAGCAGCAGCCGCACCCGCCTCGATTCATCGAGCAATAGCAAGCTAGCAGCCAGAAATTTCCACCGAATTCCAAGCAGCTGCATCCGGTCACCGTCCACCAGCAATTTTAGCAACATCTTCCGACCAACCATGGCCGACCATTGTCCCGTTTTCTCCTCTTCACCGAACAGCAGCCATCGAATTCACAGAAACCCATCTCCAGCTCGTCTCTGCAAGCTCTTCATGGCAGCAGCGTCTCCATCAGCTGCAGCAAATGGCGAATAGGCAGGTCAAAGCAGTAAAGAGAAGGCAATGCAAGGCAGCCTTGCACAAGCAATCCCACATCGAAAGCCAAGCTGGAGAGAGGGCCCCTCACAAAACTATAAAAGGGCCTCCACTCATCCCAAGGAGAACACCCGATCACAACACTCCTCTCCTTAGGTGGGACCCATTTTGTGGGACCCCTAGCAAGGAGGTGGGGCCAAGTAATAAAAATTTATATTACGTGGAGATTTTGCTCTCCATTTTCGGGTGATGTAAATTTTATGCTTTGTAGTGTTTCGTAGTTATTACTTTTTAATTTGTAGTTTTAATTTTTAGATTAGATTTACTGCTTTATTTTATGCTTTGTAATTTTTAGATTAAATTTAATGTAATTCTCTTTCCTACTTTAATAGTTGAATTTCATAGCTTTTATTGCTTTCTTAGAATAGTTTTAATTAAGTTGTTAGCTAAATATAATTTCTTTTAGCTTCTTGTCTCCCTTTCTTTTCTCTCCAATTTCTTCTATTTTCATTTCTTTTCTCTCTTCTCTCTTTCTCTCTCTAATTTCTTCTAATTTCTCTTTTCTTTTCTTTCTCCAACGTCTCTCTCTCCTCTCTCTTAATTTCTTTCCTTTTCTTTCTCTCTCTTCTCTTTCTCTCTCTTCTCTTTCTCTCTTCTCTCTTTCTCTCTCTTCTCTCTTATCTATCTAATTTCTTCTTCTCTCTCTCTCCTCTTTCTATCTTCTCTCTTTCTCTCTCTTCTTTATATCTTCTTTTTTTTTCCTCTTAAAAACAATTCAAAACTACATCGCCTCTCTGTGGATTCGACCCGACTCACCGTTATTCGACACTATCACCCGTATAGTGGTAGCTTTAATGTGTTTCGGTTAATTTTAATTAAACTGGTGATCACAGTGCTCTTAACGACAAGCACTTGGTGTGCATCAGTAAACGACCAATTAACTTGGTCGTTCCACTTGAATCTCTACACCCATAACTTAACTCATACACATCTTATCATCTAAAAATCATATTAATTATAATTTACGTAAATATATTGATTAAATATCATAACTAACATCCACAACCCATAACCTCAATCAAACAATTGGGTTTTCCCAACTTCTTTGCATTTTCATTAATATAAGCATGAAAATTAACACTCTATTATCATACTGTTACAATTAAAATTAATAATTAATCATTACTAGTCGACACATATGGCCAAATAGTCTATTTCATAAATCCTTTTTTAGGCTTACATTTATCTACCCTAGCTTAACATATATATATTAACTAGCGAATTCAATTTACGGGAATTTAAATATTCATCTCATTACTTGAAATTTCTGGTATATAACTTTCAAACTCAAACAGTAGTCTCAACCCAATATACGCAATAAACATTAGTTTTTAACCTTTAAAATTTAAAATACATATTTCATTAACCCACATCATACGAACTTAATATTAAAATATCAAAAATGACATTTATAAATTATACATTCAAGCTGGGCAATTATTTTTACCCCACAATTATGCATTTTCTGCTCAAGAATTTCAAAATCATTCCATTAAACATTTCTTCCACTTTATTATTCTAGCTTAATCATCTAGCTTATAATTTATCATTTCATTATCGTTCATATGTATTATACTTATTTTAAAATAATAATTATTATCCATTTATTATAACTAAATTCATCATATATGTTTCTGCCTAAATTTAACCTTCATTTAGGCTTACTTGAAATTCCTATATATACACATATACATTTTTTTATAATCACAACTTTGCTTAACTACCCATTTATCACCAATAACATAGGTCATGCTTCTAAAATTACAATTAAATTATTTATGAGCCATCTTTAAACCTAAATTCATCACCCACCATCATTAAATCTAAATTCATCACTCATACACTGCCCAACTTTGGCCAATTAGATGAGTGAGCTTTAAGCTTTTAGATTTAGGGATTTTTCTTCCTTTTACTTTCACATAATTTAAATACAACAAGTTTAATATCTTTATCCCTCCAACCATTCATACACATGTCATACAATTGTAACTCATTTATTCATTCTTTTTTTTTAAATTTGTTTGATACCAAAATTATATGAAATTCACCCCGTACACTTTTAGTTAAAAGAAATCTCATACCTCCATAAAATTTTCTAACTACCCAATTTCATTTATTAATTCTCCCTTTTCTTACTTTATAATTTTAGGCCATTAATAAAATTCTAATTTTATTATTTTCATGGTCCAAAATTTTCATTTATATATGTCATGTGCTTATGGGTTGCAAATCTAAAAATTATGGGTACCACAATCTTGTTTGTTCTTTACTGTTGTTCTTTTGAGGATTCAAACGATGTTCTTGTTGAATGCTTCTGCCTAGCCATTCCATTGTGGATAATATGGCAAAGAGAACACTTGCTTGATTCTGAACTTTTGGCATAGCTAGTTTACTTTGTCATTTTTGAATGGCATGTCATTATTCAAGGTGATTTGATAGGGACACCATAACGGTAAATGATCTGATGTTTGGCGAATTCAACCACCTCTTCTACTTAGACTGTTTTATAAGTTTTAGCTTCTTCTCACTTCAAAAAATAATCCGTGACAGCCAAAATATATAAGTGCCCCTTAGATGATGATGGTTTGATTAGACCAACAATATCAAAACCTAACTAAGAGAAAGGCCATGAGATGGGTGCTGGTAACATCTCCAAGGCAGGAACATGATAAATATCCCCATGTATTTAGCAGGCTTCATAGGATTTTGCAAAATTGACTGAGTCTTAGACCATTATGGGCTAATAATAACCCAATGTCTTGATCCTATGATAAAGGTGCCATCTTGATTGGTGAGCACCACATTCACTTGAATGTGTCTTCCGAAGAACCTGGTGAATCTCATTTTCGTTGATGCAGCGAAGCCAAAGCCATCGAAAGTGGTCCGATATTACTCATTTTGAAACACGGTATATCGCAAAACAGTCTTTCTAAGTAACTTTCTTGCATTAGGATCCTTCGATAAAATACCATATTTGAGGTAGTCGATGACGGGTATGTGCCAGTCATCACTGCTTGCGGGTGCTTCGGATGTACTTTGTCCGATTTGGTTTACTTGGAGATCCTCGTCATCCATAAGTGTTTTTACTCGAACTGTCATGTCATCGAGTTCATTGAAAGCAAAAATACTAACTAGCTTTGATAGTGTGTGGGTGATAACTCATAAAAATACGAGTCATCATGGCCTATTTTAGACTATTTTTGCGTGTTAGTCCAAGGGATTAGGATTAGTTTGCATCCATTGAGCTAAATTTTCACTTGCTTTGTATTTTAGGAGCATTATGTAGTTTTTATGCATTTTTAGTTCATTTATTTAGTTTCATTCATTTTTACAGGAAGGACGAAGAATTACAAGCACACGAGCGAGTTGAATGCAGAACAGAGCCAAATGAAGGAGCATGGGATTGGCGCCCAGGCACCCAGGCGCCATTCTACAGGCCTTTGCCAGAATCTCCAACACTTCACACAATTTATTACATCTAGGGAGTTGGCGCCAAGGCATCAGATTTCAAGACATTCTGAAAGGTTTCTAAGTTACATAGCACACAGAGAGTTGGCGCCTAGGCGCCAATACGCATCCGTACGTGCTCGGGTTTCTGCACGTGCTGCGCAAGTTACCCATTATAAATAGAAACCTAGGGCTACGTGCAAGGGAGTTCCGCAGGCCATAGAGGAGAGACCAAAATAGGGAGTAGCTGCTGTGGAGAAAAGGAGGAAACCAAAGCTTCAAGGAATGAGAGAAGAGCAAGTGGAGATCCAAGCCATCACCGCAAAATCCATTGAGTTTCATCTCCTCTTCTCATCTATTTCTACCTGTTTGTTATTCTCCTTGCTTGGGATGATTGTAAACTCGATTTTAATGGGAATCGAAGTCATGTTTATGGGCTAAACCCTCCTATGGTGGGAGATATGTAGGATTTGAACTCATAGCTTATGATATTTGGTTTTCTTATGCTTGAATAGATAATATTGTTGTGGTGTGACGTATGTTGCTTGAGATTACCCCTATATATCATGCTTAATGCGTTTACAAGCTTTGCAACCTTGTAGATTGATTGAATATTCAGATTCATGCTTGGAAAAGTGGAATTTGAATAAGATTCATATATAAGGCACAGGTATTCTAGCCCTTGTTTGTGTTGGATGTTAATATGGATAGGAATATACCTATTAACCCTGTGTAACCTTGATTAGGTTATATTATCAATCTTGTTTAACTTGTGTGCATGGGAACATAGCATATAATTAAAACTTGGTTAGGTTTGTATGTGTTGGAAGACATATATGAATACGAATGAACCTAGATTAGTGATCTCTGCACAACTAACTTAAATGGGACTAAATAACATAGCTATGATTCAATGAATTAATATTCCCACCTATCTTAATCATCTCAAGGCAATCTCAGCAGTATCTACTCCACTTTGTTCAGTTTCTACTTTCTTAGTTAGTTTAATTCAATTCATTAAAAGCAAACTCTCATTATTTTATCAATTCACTTAGACAATTGAGATTTATGGTGCTAATCCATTTAACACGATCCTCGTGGGAACGATACTCTACTCATTCTTTATTACTTGATCGACACGTATACTTGCGTTAAAACAAGCATTTTAATAGACATATACGCAGCTCGTCAAGTTTTTGGCGTCGTTGCCAGGGATTGGTTTAAACTTAGTAGCTGACAATTTAAGTTGTCTTCTGTGAATGTTTATATATTATACAGAGTTTTTTTTTCTTTCTTTGCTTTTGATAAAATTTTATTTTAGGGATCTTTGTATTGCAATTTTCAATGGCTTCAAATACTTACCATTGGCCAAATGCAGAATTTTCAACACCAAGTACAATGGGTTTTCATGAGTATGACAATACATGGGCACCTCCAGCTCAATTTGCGGATTTTGACAATCAAATGCAGGATATGAACAATTTTTATTCAACTTACTGCGATTTGTGCGGAGCCGAGGGACATTTGTCAATTCAATGCGTATATTACTCAGCATCTATGGGATATCTTGATCATTCTAATGATGCACAGGACAACTATGGAGACCCGCAATTAGAAAATATGATGCCAACGGAATTTCAAGCATATCAAGAAGGGGAGTCATCACCACCTGAAAGCAATTCATCTTTGGTGGACATGTTCATGCAATTCATGAAGAGCCAAATGCAGTTTAATGAGAACATGCAGAAACAGGTGGAGCAATTGGCTATTGCACTCCAATGTCGGCATCAAGAAGCGTCTTTCGGTCATATAGAAGAAATTTCAGCAGAAGATGAGTTAGAATAGGGCTGTGAAGTCACTCCGAGTACTAATGCAGATATATCAATAGATGTGATAGAACAAACTGTACCTCAGCATAAGTGGCCGAGCCAATGGAAAGCCAGGAAGTGGAAGAAGAAATTGACAAAGAAATAGAGGTTGATATAGTGGAGAAAGTTGAAAATTATCATATCAACACTCCTCTAATTTGTCTTCCTGAAATTCAGGTGCAACAAGACTTAATCGATCAATGCAAAGCCTTAGAAAGCAATATCTTGAAGCCATCATTTGTTCAAGACCCTGAAAACCTCTTCTATAGTCTCTATGAAATTCAAGAAAAGAGGCTAACTGATCCATTTGAAGAGGCTAAGAAGAGAGCTGAACTTCCAACGCACAATTTGCATGGAAGGAAGTTCGATAAAGCGGGAATTGGCTAATCATAGTGGAACGTCGGTCTGAAGATGATAAATTTAGCGCTGAATGGGAGGCAACCCATTACACTTTTTGATTTTTGATTCAAGAATAAAGTTGTCATCTCCCAAGACATGGAAGGACAGGATTATCATGCTCGAATATGGATTTTCAATCCACTTTGAAGTCGATAAACGATGGAAGCAAGGAGTTTCAAGTTTATATTCATCATTGAAGACAAGACAATGCAGTCGGAGTGAGGTTTTGGCCTCAATTTTTGGTGCTCGGCACTAAGTTTTTGCAAAAGAACATGTTGCAGCAAGTTGGGATCAGAGAAGTGGCACTCCGGCACCATGATTCAGCGCCCCGGCGCCATATTTTTCAAGAAAATAACATGTTGCAACTTTGAGGCAGCAAGTCAGCACCTAGGATTCAATTTTTGGCGCCCCGACGCCACCCCCATGCCAGTATAAAAAAAAAACAACAAAACACGAGTTTTCAGCATGCCAACTTCAACTGGCCATAACTTTTGATCCCGGAGGAGTTATGGGAGCTACCACATATCAACGGAAAGAATTTTTCAAACTCGTCGACATTAAAACCATGGTTAGCTGAGTTGATATCATTTTCAATATCAAAATCCTTCATCTTTGCATATTTTGGTTCATTGAAGTCCTAGCAATTTCTCTAGCTGCTTTTAGTATATCACCTATTTTATTACTTTAAGTAAAAGGCGTGCAAGTGGGTGGTTTGCATTTTTCATATATTTGCGGGCATGTGGATGTGTTGCTTGTGGGTAACTTTTTGGTTCAAGCTGTTTCATTATTTTGTTGCAGTTAAGGGTTTAAAGTAGTGGGGGAGGAGTTTATGAACTGCACTTGTGGTATAAATCATATGGCTTGAAACTTGAGTTGAATTATCTGAAAAGAGCTTTTATGGAATATATTTGGGGTGTAGAGTCCTGGACATTTGACCTTCCAGTGCACTTTTCAATATTGTGCTGCTCGTTCTTCCTTCTTCCTATTGGTGACGTTGTTCTCAACCGTTCCCAACCAATGTGAGGCTGACCAACTTAGAGAATCTAATGGAAGCCCAAGCCTGGTTTCTACAGTTGTCCAATCGGGCTATGGAGGCGCACTTTCGAAGACTCATGGAGGACCGACAGATTGATATGAAGGCTTTACCATCATTCCCATCGACATCTCCCGAGTTCCGAACCTATTTTGGTCGATCTTCACATCAACCTAGTGAAGAAAGTGAGTGCGACAAAGACGACTCCTCCGCATCAGACGCATAGGGGAGTACCTGTCCTTTCCATTTTATATTCTTTTTGTATTTATTTCTCAGTCTATAATCATGTAGGTTTCATGTAGTTGCATGCATTGAGGACAATGCATCTCTCAAGTTTAGGGGGGTGTATAATTCTCGGTCGTAGGTTTGTTTTCCATGTTTTGTTTAGATTGCATATCATGTCAAATTTTGCCTGTGAAAATTATCTTGTTTCAATCCATTTTGATGAAATATGTGCAAGGTTGAGAAAAACTTTAACTTGAAATCGATTTCATGAAAAATTGGAAATTCAGGCTAAGGATTATGTGTTAAGGAAATTTGCAAGTAACATGTGAAAGAATTGGACTAAATCTCATAGTACATTGTTATAATTCAATTCCATGCTAATCTTTTCAACTGAAACGATAAGAATTGAGTTAAACAAATGTTAACCAAGTGCTTTAAGGGAATTAATGGTTTTAGAAATGGTAATACTTCAAAAATTTTCTTGCATGTTTAGTATCCCTACCAAGTTATCAGAACAATAAAGGGGGTGATTGACCTAAGCTAAGTAACCGGGACTTGGCATCAACAAATGTCAAGGTTCGCGTAAAAAAAAGCAAAGGAAAATCACAGTAAGAACGCTTTAAAAAGAAAACTTTCCCCAGATACCCTGAAATATGGTGAGAGGAGCCCAAAAAAAAATAGATCTCCAGATATCCTGAAATATGGTGAGGAGAGTCTTGCAATAAGTTTGGGGGGGAAGAATGTGCAGTTGGGCAAAAATTGAATCCAATGAATGATTACCATTTTCTTTGACTAGTTAGTCAGCTTAAACCATGGTTCACCTGTTTGGTTTGATTTTCTAACTAGTTTCTTTTGATCAAGAGGAAGATTAGCATGTTGAATTATTACTTTGTACTAGAGAATTCTGTCATCTACATGTAACTTGGTTCACAATTGAAAAAAAAATGAAAATGCATGTCCTGCTTTGAGAAATGGATGATTTTTCAAGTTTACATTATTCTTGATCTTGTTGAATAGAGAAATGGATTGATAGAAGCATAATGGGAAGCAGGTTGAGTTGACAGAGTCCAAATACATTTGTTCATTAATTCATTCATTCATTGTGTTTGCATGTGTTGCTTGAGGACTAGCAACATTTAATTTTGGGGATGTGATAACTCATAAAAATACGAGTTATCATGGCCTATTTTAGACTATTTTTGCGTGTTAGTCCAAGAGATTAGGATTAGTTTGCATCCATTCAGCTAAATTTTCACTCGCTTTGTATTTTATGAGCATTATGTAGTTTTTATGCTTTTTAGTATAAATTAGGCATTTTTAGTTCATTTATTTAGTTTCATTCATTTTTACAGGAAGGATGGAGAATTATAAGCACACAAGCGAGTCGAATGCAGAATAGAGCCAAGTGAAGGAGCATGGAATTGGCGCCTAAGCGCCATTCCACAGGCCTTTGCCAGAATCTCCAACATTTCACACAATTTATTGCATCCAGGGAGTTGGAGCCTAGGTGCCAAGGCATCAAATTTCAAGACATTCTGAAAGGTTTTTAAGTTACATAGCACATAAAGAGTTGGTGCCTAGGCACCGGTTAGTGGTGCCTAGGCGCCAATACACATCCGTACGCGCTCGGATTTCTGCACATGTGCTGCGCAAGCTACCCATTATAAATAGAAATCTTGGGCTGCGTGCAAGGGAGTTCCGCGGGCCATAGAGGAGAGACCAAAATAGGGAGTAGCTGCTGTGGAGAAAAGGAGGAAACCAAGCTTCAAGGAAGGAGAGAAGAGCAAGTGGAGATCCAAGCCATCATCGCAAAATCCATTGAGTTTCATCTCCTCTTCTCATCTATTTCTACCTGTTTGTTATTCTTCTTGCTTGGGATGATTGTAAACTCAATTTTAATGGGAATTGTAGTCATGTTTATGGGTTAAACCTTCCTATGGTGGGAGATATGTAGGATTTGAACTCATAGCTTATGATATTTGGTTTTCTTATGCTTGAATAGATAATATTGTTGTGTTGTGACGTATGTTGCTTGAGATTACCACTATATATCATGCTTAATGCCTTTACAAGCTTTGCAATCTTGTGGATTAATTGAATATTCAGATTCATGCTTGGAAAAGTGGAATTTGAATAAGATTCATATATAAGGCACAGGTATTCTAGCCCTTGTTTGTGTTGGATGTTAATATGGATAGGAATATACCTATTAACCCTGTGTAATCTTGATTAGGTTATGTTGTTATCAATCTTGTTTTACTTGTGTGCATGGGAACATAGCACATAATTAAAACTTGGTTAGGTTTGTATGTGTTGGAAAACATATATGAATACGAATGAACCTAGATTAGTGATCTCTGCACAACTAACTTAAATGGGACCAAATAACATAGCTATGATTCAATGAATTCATATTCCCACCTATCTTAATAATCTCAAGGCAATCTCAGCAGTATCCACTCCACTTTGTTCATTTTCTGCTTTCTTAGTTAGTTTAATTCAATTCATTAAAAGCAAACTCTCATTATTTTATCAATTCACTTAGACAATTGAGATTTATGGTGCTAATCCGTTTAACACAATCCTCGTGGGAACGATACTCTACTCATTCTTTATTACTTGATTGACACATATACTTGCGTTAAAACGAGCATTTTAATAGACATATATGCAGCTCGTCAGTCGGCAACTATATTTTTTGATCGAGGAACATGCTCTACAGAAACCATTTCAAATTTTTCCAGTAGAGCTTAAGTCTTATCATAATATTTTCGTAAATATGGTTGACGTACTTCGTATTAATCATTTAATTATTTAATGACCAACTATGAATCCCCAAATATTCGTATAAACAAGATGTTCGATTGCAAGAGAAGTTCTACACTTATGGGAAAATCCTCGTACTCAGCTTCATTGTTTGTCGTACTTTTTCAAAGGAAGTATGAGTGTGGGAATAGGTCCTTGTGAGGGGAAGCTATTACAATTCCAATGCCGGCTCGAGATGGCTTTGAAGCGCCATCAAAATACATTTTCCCATCGAGTCATCATTTGCATAGAAAACTTCCTCATCAGGTAGACTTTTTAAGATAGAAAATTCTTCTTTAAGTGGGTGGGCAGCTAGGAAGTCTGCTAATACTTGACCTTTCACCACCTTTTGAGGTACATATCAAATGTCAAATTTAGCTAGTAATAATGACCTTTTTGCCAGGCGTCCTGAAAGCATGGGTCTAGTAATCAAAAATTTGAGGGGATCAGCTTTTGAGATTAAAATAAATTGATACACGAAGAAGTAATGCCTTAGCTCCTGTGCCAAAAAGACTAATGCTAGAAAAATCTTCTCAATCGAAGAATAGTTGCACTCAGCTTGTAATAATCAGCGACTGAGATAATATGCAGCTTGTTCTTTACCTTGGGCATTCTCTTGTGAGAGTAATGCTTCCAGTGATTGTGGACTGGTAGCAATGTAAAGAATAAGAGGCTTCCCTGTGACTGGGGTTGTCAATACAAGGGGTTTTTGCAACAATTCTTTGATAGCTTTGAAAGCTCATTGACATTCTGCATCCCATTAGAATGCTATATCTTTTTTCGTTAACTCGTGAAATGGCTGACACCGGCCAAACAAGTTAGAGATAAATTGCTGAATATAAGATAATTGGCCTTGCAGACTCCTGACTTCTTTGGGGTTGCGTGGAGGTGGCATATTTTGAATTGCTTCCATCTTGAGTGGATCGATTTCAATTCCTCTTTGGCAAACTATAAACCAAAGGAATTTCCCAGATGACACTCCAAACGCACATTTTAGATGGTTCATCTTGAGATCATATTTTCTTAGACACAGGAATACCGACCTCAAAACTTTTTTGTGCCTTTTGTGACCCTCAGATCTTACAACCAAATCATCGACATAACATTCGACATATTTATGTAACATGTCATAAAATATATTTTGCATAACCCTTTGATAAGTTGTGCTAGCATTTTTGAGTCCAAAAGGCATGACTTTATAGAAAAAGACACCCATCGGTGTTCAAAATGCGGTCGCGGCTTCATCTGCTAGAGCCATCTTCATTTGATTATATCCAGAATATCCATCAATAAATGAGAATGTATCATACAAGGTTGTGTTATCGATAGTAAATCAACGAAAGAGAGAGGAAATTCTTCCTTCGAGCATGCTTCATTTAGGACTCAGAAATCCACACGGACGCGGACTTGCCCATTCTTCTTTTTGACAGGAATAATGCTAGAAATCCATCTTAGGAATTTAATTTCTTGAATGAATTCAGCATTAATGAGCTTTTTGACTTTTTATCTAGTGCAATATTCAAATAGTGCATTGCAACTGTGGGATTGAGCCCTAGCATTTCAGAATACACCCAAGCAAACATATCCTTAAATTCACTCAGTTTTTCCAAGACCTTTTAATGTGTTAGTAATCTTAGAGAATCTTGTAAACATTTTAGATATGTTTTCGATGTCTAGCATCTTAAAACTCTCTAATTCTCTAATCAATATGTTCCTTCTCGTCCTTTGGAGATGAGAGGTTCCCTTATATATTGATGTTAGTGTATCCCATATTTCTTTGGAAGTTAGACAAGAAGATACCATATCATACTCTACAGCGGTTAAGGCACAAAAAAGGGAGTTTATTGCCTTGGCATTGCTCTTTACTATTCTGACTTCCTCCTCAGTCCATTCGGAAGTTTTCTCACAAATTGGTAGAGTAACGCCATCTTGAATAGCAATCCAAGAGTCCATGTCTGTGGCCATAATAAGCTATTTCATTCTCAACTTCCGGTAACCAAAGTTGCTACCGTCAAATAGTAGTGGCCTAGTGAATGATTGGCCCTCAGCAAAAGCATGGAAGAAGGAGAAGGATATTGTGGCGCCCTAGCCCTAGCGTCACAAATTTAGCCTTACTCCGGGACCGTTATTGATTGGCAAACGTGATCAGGATTGTTGCTTTGTCACACGATGGGCTTTATTGGATATTTATCCACTTAATCCTAACTCCTTAGGAGTTTATATCATTTCATACATCCAAATTTCCATCAAACGCCTTTTTAGGTCATTAAACCATTTGAGAAATACACATATGATAACATAAAATTCATACTTAATCATATCATGATAATTCATACCTTATCATTTGACCATAAATTTTTTCACCATTCATAGTCATAAAACATAACCTAATTCTTATACAACATTAAACCATAATTTAATGTCATCATTCATACAACCACACAATCCATAAATCCATACATAGGTAACTCATAGAAATTCATATATTCTTGAATCTCCACCCGTGCCCTTGCATGGTGCTTCCTTTCACCTGTCTTTAGGATTTGAAAAATAAAATCGTGAGTCAAAACTCAATAAGCAAGTTATAAGGTTTTCAGGCAATTCATTTTCATTTAAAATAACTTAAAAAGCCATATTATACCCACTCGAGGGTATATCATAAAAACATGCTTCTTATACTTGTCAAGAGTATATCATAAACAATGAGATGTATTATTTTAAAACACGACATCCTTGGATAGAAGCTAGCTATGCAACCATCCACCTTGATCCTCTCTCCCGTTCTAGGGAGGCGCCGCCAGCTCAAAGCCTATCTTAGCGACTTGGCTGCACCAAAGGGGAACAATCGATCCGTTTATACCTTTGAGGTGGACCTCATGCTTTGTGCACATGATTCCTTTCATAAACATGAACTTTGACATGCTAGCATGATTTTTCATTCATAAATCCATGATTCATCACTTGTCATAAATAATTGCAAAACAGTGAGCAATTCATTTATCATATTGGAATATCATTTCAATACACATTTATATAAAGGAATGGCCATCCTTAAACAACTTAGAAAGAATTTAAATCAATCATTTGCTAAACCATTAAAACAATTAGAACATTATTGATAAACGTTTGATTGCATTTTGATAAAACAAAACCATTTAGAAAATTGCTTACTTACCTCGTTACCTTAGCTTTCTGTGTCACTTTTCTCTTTGTCTTTGCCTATACATAAAAATAGCATTGCATTCATAACAAATTCATTTTCTTGCATTCACTTAGTTTTCCAATCCCATAATCCATTTCACACATAACCAACTTGAATTTTCAAGTCGGACATACATACACAACATTCACTTGTGCATCATACTATCCATTCTATATTTCATTTTAAACCCAGATTTAGGGTGAGCATAAAATATTCATTCATAAATCAACATATGGGGATTTATATCTCCCATTTATCATTTTTCATCCATTTTTTATTTTTCCTACGTCAATGCTTATTCTAAGCATAGAATTGACGTCTTAGGCTTCATAATTAAATCTCGAAATTTGAGATAATCATAAATCATCCATACAGATATATAATCATGCATTTCATGACATATTCATGCATTTTTACATTTTAGAAATTTCATATAAGTCATATATCATCCATTCATATGTATCTATCTACATACATTCAACTTACAACACATATATTATGTGTTTCTTAAAATTTCTTAACACAGAAACTTACATCCAATTTCAACATGATTAAACCCCTTAATTAAAATATAATTTAGGTTCTAATTTTGAAATTTCAATCCATTCTTCATTGGGTTCCAAAACAGTCATGTTAGGACCCGTTTTTCATCCTTTCAAAGCCTCTTTCAATACTTAAATCAAAAAAAATTTAAAACCATAATTTTCACCAATTAATCATAATTTTATTAACCAAAATTTAGGGTATTATCATATATTTTAAATTCATGATTTATTTGCTTCCAAAACAGCAACACCTTAAGCATGCAGGATACCCATTTTACCTCGTTTTGACGTGTCCATACATATGTCCTTAAAAATCAGATTTATGGAAAATATTTCCAAGCCCTTTTGGACATTAAAAGTACCCTAATCCTAAGGTAATTTACCCTCCATAACATTCATAAATTAATTATTTTCAATCAGCAACAAAATTTATATATAAGGTACCCGTTTTGGCCCCCGTTTGGATGTTCCATACATGTACCCTAAAAAAATCAGATTTAGGGCTATCTCATCCAACCCACTTATGACATCTAAAGGATCATTAATTTATGGTACTTTACCCTAGAATTCATCCATAAACCATTTAAGCTCCTTTTTGCATCATTTTTAGCATAAAAATGGAAAAATCGGGTATTTCATGAAACCCTAAGTTCCATTTTTGCTAAAATCATTAATAAATGACCAAATCAACATATGTAATCCAAAAGAACATGAATTAAATCCTAATCACCATGCTTAAATCAAACAGAAACTTGATTTAGGATTTTAAGAAATTTCAAGATAGATTTCATCTCGAAAATCAACCCTAACATCCCTTTAACCCTCTTGAATTCTTGATTTCATTTATACCATTCAAAAATCATTCAATACCCTCATCAAGGAATGATAACTCATCATTTAAGAGTTCATTATGAATCATATTCATGACTCATAATTTGAGGGAAGAGAACTTGCTTTAAATGATTCAAAACTTAAATTTCACTTACTTGAATTGAATCCAACTTGAGTTCAACTTTCTTAACTTGGTTATTCTTCTCTTTCTTCCCCTTTTTTTTTCTCTTTTTCTCCTCTTTTCTTTCCTTTCCTTGCTGGGTTTGGACTTCCAAATCTTGCTCCTCACTTAGAATTTTATTTGAGAGTTTTTCTCCCCTTTTTCAAATGGACGTCCCCATGTGCTACCCCTTGCTTTTATAATTTTTTTACCAGCTCATGGGACCCAATTTGCCACATGTCATGAGGATAATTTATTTCTAACTTATCCCTTGTTGACATGGCAATTTTATATCCAAGTAAAATACCCATTTAATATTTAACAAAAATCATCAAAATCCATTCAAATCAATGCACCCAAGCTATCCACTAGGTGACACCCCTTGTAGCCCTGCTTTTTGACATTTTTGTGCCCATTTTTCCACACATTTAAATGTCCCATTACTTACCCTAGGTTCTTATCTACATAAATACACATTTTGGAATTTTTAAAAAATCCAAAAATCATGCCTTATCTCCCTTGGACGTCCTCTTTGGATGCCACCTTAGCTAAGCTCCATTTAGCTACACATTAGGCATTTAAACCCATGCATTTATGCCCTCACTTTTCCATGGATTTGAACCTTAAACAATTCCAAAAAATCCATCTCCATTCACCTCCATTTGACACCTCTCATATGCCATTAAATAATGCATTTAATGCACTTACTTTCACATAAATGCTATGGTACTCTAGGGTGCACAAAGTCAAAGTTATGCACCTTTTTTCGATTAAGCATATTCCCATGGTAATTAGCTTAATCTAATCCTTCTATAACATAGATTTCATAATTTTATTCAATCGTTTCAAGTTTTGTGGCGCCCCAGTCCGAGCGTCACAACCTTATTCCAAGATCTATCGATTGGTAAACGTGATCAGGATTGTTGCTCTGTCATGCGGTAGGCTTTATTGGATATTTATCCACTTAAACTTAACTCCTTAGGAGTTTATACCATTTATACATTCTAAATTACATCAAATGCCTTTTTAGGTTATTATACCATTTGAGACATACACATGTGATCTCATAAATTCCATACTTAATCATAACATAATATTTCATGCCTTAGCATTTATCCATAAAAAAATTTTGTCAATCCATAGGCATAAAACAAAACATGATTCATATACATCATCAAAATAATCCTTTAGGATCATCATACAACCATTCATACATAAAGTCATACACAGGTGTTCATAAGAATTCATTCATTCTTGAATCTTCACCTGTGCTCCTTACCTCATTCCTTTCACCTGTCTTTGGGTTTGGAAAATAAAATATCTGTCAAAACTCAATAAGCAAGCTATAGGTTTTCAGAAAATTCATTTTGAAGACAACACTGTTTAAAATCATTTCTCTCCATTCGGTAGGAGACACTTAGCAAGTGATCAACTACCTACGGAACAGAAACATTTTCATAAACTAGTCATGTAAACCAGTTTAATCCCAATTTTCAAGCATTTCATAAATATTGGATGTGCAAATGCATCATTTCCATTCATGACATAATCCTTCATGTGAGGGTACGCTAGCTCGGGAAACATACTTTTATAACATGATCCTTTCCATCCTTAGCATCGGACCTTCTGACTTAGCAATGTCAAGGGCGGACTTCTTGTCCTGCTTTCTAACTTGACTAGCCTACTTGATTTTCATTCCATTCATGACTTTTAGTCACCCCGATATTATATATCTCTTACACATGGAAATTTATCGTTCTCATGTAGAGAATTCTTTGCACCATCTCTTTTAAACATCGTTTCAATGAAACATCGTTTAAATCCATGCTACATCACTTTTCATAAATACTTGCAAAACAGTAACCAATTCACTTATCATATTGAAAATATCATTTCAATACACATTAAGATAAAGAAATGGTCATCCTTAAAGATCTTAGAAAGAATTTAAAACATACATTTGCTAAACCATTCAAGTAGTTATAACTTCATTAACAATCATTTTATCATCTTTTGATAAAACAAAAGTCATTTAGAAAGCTGCTTGCTTACCTACTTCGCCTTAGCTTTCCGTATCGCTTATCTCTTTGCCTTTATTTATACATATAAGAATGGCATTTCATTCATAAGATTTTCATTTACTTGCTTAGTTTTCGAACCCATAATCTATTAACATACATAACCCACTTGAATTCCAAGTCAGGTATACATACATCGCACTCACTTGTGCATCATACTATCCATTCCATATTGTGTTTTAAACTCATATTTAAGGTAAACACGTAATTATCATTCATAAATTAACATATGGGGATTTATATCACCCATTTATCATTTTTCATCCATTTTTCACCTTTCCTACGTCCATGCTCATTTAAAGCACATAAGTGACGTTTTAAGCTTCATAAATAAATCTCAACATTTGAGATAATTCAATAATCATCCATACAGAAACATACTTATGAATTTCATCACAAATTCATGCATTTTGCATTTTTAGCAATTCATATAAGTCATGTACCACTTATCCATGCTTAGCCTTCCACATACACCCATATTACAATTCATATATTATGTGTTTCTTAAAATTTCTTGACACAACAACTTTCATCCATTTTCACCATAATTAAACCCTTTAATTAAAATATACTTTAGGGTTTAATTTTTTATTTTTAATCCATTTATCTCTGGATTCCAAAACAACTATGTTAGGACCCGTTTTTCATCCTTTCAACGCCTCTTTCAAGACTTAAATCATAACAGATTTTTAAGTCATAATTTTTAGAAACTAAACATGATTTTCTTAACCCAAATTTAGGATATTATCACATATTTAAAATCCATAATTTAGTTTCTTCCATAACAACAACAATTTAAGCATGTAGGGTATCCATTTTGACCCGTTTCAACGTGTCCATACACATATCCTTAACAATCAGATTTAGGACAAATCTTTCCAAGCCCTTTTGGACACTCAAAGTACCTTAATCCTAGGGTAATTTACCCTCTATAACATTCATAAATCATTTGTTTACAAACAGCAACAAAAATCACATGTAAAGTACCCGTTTTGCCCCCGTTTGGACGTTCCATACATATACCCTAAAAAATCAGATTTAGGGCAAACTCATCCAGCCCACTTAGGTCATCCAAAGGGTCCTTAATTTCGGGTAATTTATCCTACAATTCATCCATAAACCATTTAAGCACTTCTTTGTATCATTTTTAACTCAAAAATGGAAAAATGGGTAATACTTGAAACCCTAGGTTCCATTTTTGCTAAAATCCTTAACAAATAATCAAATCAACATATTGTTGGAAACAATAGTTAAAATAAAACAAAATTGACCAAAGCATAAGTTTTGATGATTAACAAATTCAAATTTGACTATAAATTGATTACTAATGAGTGTGATGAATGTCTTAAGGAATGAAAATCAGCCAAGTTGATTCCCAAGTCGACTCGGACTTCGACTTAGGGTGAAGTCGATCTCGAAGTCAACTCCACATTCGACTTCAACATGTACCTGATGGACAGATTTGAATTTGGAAGGTGAACAGCTGAAGTCACAGTCAAAGTCGACTCCACTTGCGACTTGGAAGCCAAGTCGCAAACGAAGTCGACTCCAATATCGACTTGAAGATACACATTTCCTTCCAGCGTTGATTTTGAGACAGAACATTTCGAAGTCGCAGTCGAAGTCGACTCCAGCATGCGACTTGGGCGAAGTCGCAGACTAAGTCGACCCTAAGATCGACTTGAGTTTCTCAAGTCCAAGTCAAAAGCTCAAGCTCATTTCAAGATGAAGACAACTCAAGATATGAAGACTAATATAATTTTAAAGCATTCAAGATACATGAATTCATTCCAAATCAAAGAAGATTTGACCATACAAGTTTTCAAGTTCTCCAAGAATCACAAGGTTTGCAAGATTTGAAGCCAATCCAGAATGAAAATAATGTTTCTATTATTGAAGGAAAGTAGCTAAGCAAACAAGAGGTGAATCAACAAGGATCAAACTGTTTTGGCATAAAAACTGGTCAAGTCGCATCCCAAGTCGACTCCAAGATCGACTTGAGGCCAAGTCTGAAACCAAGTCGACCCAGAACTCAGACTTGGAAACTGAAGAGCTGCCGAAGTCGCACACGAAGTCGACTCCAGCATGCGACTTGGGCGAAGTCGCAGACGAAGTCGACTCCACCTGTGACTTGGGAAAGTAACGTTCGAATTTTTGAACGTTGGAACATTTATTGCGCGCCAACCACTTCTAAACGTTCAAAATCTTCCCACTTCTATATATAGACACTCAAGCAAACGTGAATACACACAAGACAGAGTCTAAAGAGAGGAAAGAAGTACAAGCAAGAGTTCCTATTTTCTTTTCTCTAAATTTGAGTGATCTATACACTTTCAAAGGAAGAACAAGCTTCAAAGTTGCGATTTGCTTCAACGAAACACAATCGGTTGCTCCTACAGATTCTTCCTCAAGCTGAAACTTGCTACACAACTCAGTAAAGTGTAGATCTTCTTTATTTTTACATTATTGATTGTTTTAGTGCTTGGTTTAAGTTTGGTGATTGAAACCAAGACGTTGCAAGTAGAGTTGTGATTGGAGTGTAACTCATCACCTACTTGTGTTGATTGTATATGCCCCCTAGAGCTTGAATCTAGAAGAGAGCAGAGGCTCTGATTGTATATGCCTCCTAGAGCTAGAATCTAGAAGAGAGCGGAGACTCTAGTTGTATTCGTGGAATACATAGTGGAACCCAAGTCACAAGAGGTGTGAGCTTGGAAGAGTGGAGTAGGGAGGTTGCCCGAACCACTATAAAATCTTGTGTGGTAATTTATATTTCTGCTCTCTATATTATATTGCATTCCATTTTGTTTCTTCATAAAGGGGACTAGATTAATCCGGGGTAAAAGTTTCTGTTTAAGTTTTAAATTTTCATAATACCCAATTCACCCCTCCCCTCTTGGGTAATTGCCATTAACTCGGGACCAACACATATGTGATTCAAAAGAAAATGAATTACATCCAAATCATCATGCTTTAATTATACAGCAACTTGGTTTAGGGTTTTGAGAAATTCCAAGTTAGTTTTCATCTCAAAATTCAACCCTAACTTCCCTTTTCACTCTCTTGAACTCTTGATCTCATTTAAATCTTTCAAAAATCATTCAACACCTTCGTCAAGGCATCATAACTCATCCTTTAAGAGTTCATTATGAATCATATTCATGACCCATAACTTGAGGTGAAAAACTTAGGATTAAAGCATCCAAAACTTGAAATATACTTACTTGAATCGAATCAAACTAATCCAAATTTTCCTAGCTTGAATCCCTTTCTTTCCTCCCCTTTTTCCTTCTCTTTTTCTCCTCTTTTCCCCCTCTTTTCCTTGCTGTTTTGGGTCATGCAAGAGCTCCCTTGCTTGGAGGATTTTGCTCCTCAAAATTTTTCTCTCTCTAACCCTCTTGAAACGTCCCCATGGAAGTCTCTTTTATACCCTTCATTTTCTAGATTTTTGGGCCCACTTGCTAAATCATTTGGGGGGTAATTTAGTGCTCTTTTATCCCTTTGATGTGTTGGCTAATTCTCATCCAAGTGGAATATGCAATTATCCCATTTTAAAAATTCCAAATCCAAGCTCTTAAATGAGCTACCTAACTCCCTTAGGTTGGGCGTCCACATGGCTTGCTTGGGAGGGTTTTCTTGGTCACCAAGTCACTCCCATTTATGTGCATTTACATGCCCTTGCTTCCTTAGCTTAGCTAGGTTTTGACTTTGGTAAATAAAAAAATCAAAAATCAAGTAGAGAGCCAACCCCCTTGGACATCCCCTCCATGTGCCACCTCCATGGCCTCTCTTAGCTAGCTCATTAGCCTCTTAAACCATGCGTTTATCCACTTGACTTTTCAAGGATTTTATCCCTTAGAGTTATCCAAAAAATCTAGCCCAAAGCACCTCCTTTTGACACCTCTCATGGGCATTAAACCAAGCCATTAAACCACTTGCTTTAACATAAATGCTATGGTAGTCTAGGGTGCACAAAGTCAATGCTAGGAACCTTTTTCTGATTAAGCATATTCTCATGGTAATTAGCTTAATCCAATCCATCCATACCATAAATTTCATAATTTTATTCAATCGTTTCAAATTTCATCTCAAACCGACGTTTCTACGGCAAGTTATGAACCTTTAAAAATAACCTTAGAGTGTGAGATTAATAACAAATAATTATCACTTTAATCTCATCACTTTGCCTTAATCCAATTCACTCATAAGGTTGAGCCCAAAGTCATGAGCTTACCTTTCAAATTTTATCTCATTTCACCTTATAGGCGTCAAGTTATGAATTTTCTATGATTTCCAACATAATTCCATAATTTTCATTTTAATCTCCATTAATTATATCATGGAAATTAAAATAAATATTTTTGCCACATTAGCATATTCTAATCCTCATTAAGCCCCTTTAGTCATCTTGGCTCACTTTGGCTTTGGCGAAGAATTTTAATCACCATCCTTAATTGTAAACCCTAATTGCAAAATACTATTAAATCATAAAAGTCATAAATCATCCATAATTCATTTAAATAACACGTGTCATATTTATAGACCTACTTGGGTCTGGGTATCACAAGTTTCGTCTTAAACTGACTTTTCTACGTGAAGTTGTGATCCTTTGAAAATAACCTTAGAGTATGAAATTGAAAACAAATAATTATCGCCTTAATCCCATCACATTTGCCTTAATCCAATCCACACATAAGGTTGAGCCCAAATTCATAAGCTTATTTTTTAAATTTCATCTCAATCCGCTTTATAGGCGTCAAGTTATGAATTTTCTACATTTTCCAACATAATTCCATAATTTTTATTTTAATTTCCATTAATTAAATCATGAAAATTAAAATAAATATTCATGTCACATTAGCATATTCTAATCCTCGTTAAGCCTTTTTAGTCATCTTGACTCACATTGGCTATGGCGATTAATCTTAATCACCATTCTTAATCACAACCCTAATTGCAAAAATTCATCACTTCATGAAAATCATCCATAAATCAATCAATTCAGATATGAATCATAATTACAAATTTAAATGCATTTATATGAGTCCTACTTAGGTCTGGGTATTACAGATATAAGTGGAAAGGAGTTAGGTAAAGTATAAAAGAAGGGGAAGACAACTAGGTTTGAAAAATGGAGCATGATAATATACATCATGATGTATTTTACGCTAAAATACAACATTCATTTATGTTTACAATTAGTTATATTTTTTATTTTTTCATCATAAACATATTTTCTTAAGTTTATTCAATCTATACATACAAAGTTTTGTCATTTTACAATACTTTTACATATTTATTTTTAATTATTTAAAAATATCAATTTCAAGGGCATTTAAGTCATTTTCTGCCACTTTAAAACTTTATTTTTAAAAAATCAAAAATAAATATGTAAAAGTATTGTAAATTGGAAAAATTTTATATATAGATTGAATACACTTAGATAAACATGCTTATAAAGAAAAGTAAAAAAAATAACTAATTGTAAAAATAAACGAATGTTATATTTTATCCTAAAATACATTATGATGTATATAATCAAGCTCCTCACAAAGTGATTTAGCCCTCGTCGCATAATATAGGCCCAGATCTAACCCTTCTCCAGACGTGCATAACCCAAGCTTAATGAAACTGGCTACCAACTCCCACAAGTCTCTGTAGAACGTCTTATAAAATACTCCTTTGAGGAATCCGCTATCCTGGTGAGTATGCTCTACATCGATTCTTTGTAATATATAATAATATAAATCTATTAAAGCTTCGGTTAAATTTTTATTTTTGATTGTTTATATTTTTTAAATCCAAGTCATCGATCATATTTTACTCCACTAATATTTGTTTGACATGAAAATTCATGTTACTGAGATTTCTATATTATTCATAACAAGTGTAAATGCATGAAGTCATTTATAATTATATTTTTAAAATTACTGATTAAAAAATTTTAATACTTAGTTTATTTATGTAGAGACTAAATAAATAGTATTAAACACAACAGACGGATTAGATGTGGAAAAAATTTAAAAATAAAGTGGCTGTAAATAGAATCAATTGTATTGAAGTATTCCTCAAATACATGGTAAAAATTTATAAAATTCAAGACACAGCAAATCCTTCATTTAGTCCAAGAGATATTTGTAAAACTAAATATTTTTATATTTTAAATTACATTATATTTGTGTTTTTCAAATACGATTGTTTAAAAATAAAATTCTTTTTTGTAATATTTTCTAGTAATAGATATACTATGTAATATACTATATCAAATCGTATAATAACCTTTAATATATTTATATTATTCATATTAAACAAAGTCATGGATAGCAAACACCGTATTACTTTTGAGGTCCCGAATGGAATATTTAGGATTCATTAAATAGAAACCAACTGCTTTGATATGGATGCAAAAAATTACTTCTGAGGTGAAATGGATGCAAATAACGCTGTAGTCACATATTTTAAACTTCTGAAAACTCTTGAATGGATTTAGCGATTCAAGTGGCCAAGTGCATTTATGTCCCACCACATACAATCCGTTTCCAAGGCGCTAAAGGAACGAATAGCCCGACTGCGTTCCAATAAATCAGTAAAAATTGTTCAAATACATCAACGCCATCAGCGGGCACACAGACATGGTGTCCATGCTGCAATTGAAACTTTTTGGAGTAACCAATACCCGTTATCATCATTAATACAAAGGTTATCTTACAGATATAAACATATTATTTCCCTTGCTTGATTTCTTTAATCTTACTACTATATTGCGGGGTTTATTTTCCCCAACTAAACAATACTAATTTAAGGTTAGGTATCACCTTCTGCATTCTGCCCCATATTACCCTTCCATCAGCCATAGTAATTTCTGTATATCCGTATATACTCTTGGTCAGTCATGGCCTACCAGAACTCGAGACAAATGTCTCAAAGAAACAGAAAAAAGATACTCCCTCTGATCAGTTCAAAACTTGGGTTAACGAGGCTCTCTCACAGTTTTAATCTTTTGATTGATTCGTTCATGTACACAAGCTGAAGGCTGCTCAGAATGCTGAATTACTGAAACCCCCAACCATCTGTAGATCGGCAGACACTAACATGGATATATGCAGCAATGGATTTCAATTTATAGGAGAGAGGCAGCATCAAATGGACCTGTCACTCCTTCACTCAAAAGGCGCATGGCAGCTCCCTGTGAAAACTTCCTTGCAAAGATAAAACAAGTCACTGAAGTAGCATTGCTCTGGCACCATTCTGTTCGATACTCAGTCTCATAGTAAACATGGTCAATGTCCTGGAAGAAACAAAACCTAAAGTGGTTAGGAAGTTAGACACCAATCCCGCTTTTAAGCATTGTCAGCACAACACTTATCATTGGTTGATTCCATCCAGCTCACTTCCATGAGTTTGATGAGACTGCAGATAGACACGTATACTATCCAAAAAAAAGGAGAAACAAGAGAAAAAACGATGGGATTTCTGACCAAGTGGATATTGTTATCTTTTCCTGCTCATCTTTCAGTCTAAAAAGTTCCCTACCAAATTTTGAGAAAGATGCACATGACTTGATGATTCGGTGGGCTAACATGCCTGTTTTACATACAAAATTTATCATCATTATCTTATGTCATGTATATCAAAGCTCAGATCTTGTGTCCATGCATTCATTAATGGATTCTTCTGATACACATTTGACTTTTCTAGTGAAATAAACAAAATGTGCCAGAAGGACCAGAACTATCCTTGGTATCTGTTCACAGACAATGAAAGCATCTAGATATTAATAAAGTTAAAAATTGTCATCCTCATCATTGTTAACACCCAACAACTGATAGTATTCAGTACATGAATCCGGCAGAACCATTGGACTAGTCACAGACCACATAAATTTCAATTTAGAGAAGGAATAACAATCTTGACTATGTAATTAGATTTCTATGCAGCTAGACAGACTAATTCCAAACCAAAAGTACTTAATCCTAAAAATGCAACCAAGGTTAAAATTTCCCATCAGTGAGGTGTAAAATGTGCTATAACAGGTGGAAAATAAATTATCCTCATGATTCTTATCATCAGCTATTCATGAAATAATCTGGATTGCATCTGAAAAACAAACAATCAAAGAACTAAAGAAGACATGCATAATCGCAGGATAGTTTTGAGAGAAAGCTATGCACCTTTATTTGCTGCATGCGTTCTGGGCTTGCATCACGAAAGTAAAATGTAATTGGATGCCAACCTTTTCTTTCCATTTTGTTTGTAGACTGGTTCCATAAAGTATAGGTCAAAGTTCTTCGTTCAAGTTCATCTTCGAGCTCACTCATCTAAAAGAAAATTAAATAAACATAAAAGAAAAACAGTTCACAAGAATGCCAGAGATGCTGACTTCTGAAAGTTGGCAATTTCAAATCTATTTGAACTCAGGAATGATAGAAATGTTGACATCTAACAATTAGCAATTCCAAATCTATTTGCTGCATAAACCTTTGGACGTAAATAATGAGTCATGTCAATTGAGAAGTGATCAAGATAAGTGATGGCAAGCCAAAGACGAATGATTGCAAAAACCATTTCACAGAACTTTCTAGAAAGCCTGCATCCAATATAAGCATATTTTTCCCTTTTGAGATCCATAGACAATTCCACATTTAATTTGACAATTCGAAATCCATGAGTTGTTACATAAGCATCATTGAAACAAATTATTTTATAGAATTTTCTAAGGAGCTTCCACACATTATGGGTGTGTTTGGCATTAGGGAAAAAATGGGGGAAGTTGTTGGGAAATAAGTTTTGAAAAAGTGAAAAATATGAAATGATATGGTAGGGATAATAATGAGTAAAAGGAACAAAGGTAAAATAGATAGGATAGGTGTATGAAAATATGTGAAAAAAATTACTAGAAAATAGGGTAGTTGTTAAAGTATGTGCAATAGTGGAGAAAAAAATTTGTATTGCCAAACATGAGAACCCTTCAAATGCAGTTGAATTGCACTATAATTAGGGTGCAGTCAATTGTGAAAGTAGCCCCACATGCATTAAAAGATAATAATAATACTATACAATCATTTATTTACATAAAAATAATATTTTAGATGATTTAGATGTTGAAAATACAACTTTAAAAATGATATTTACATTAAACATTTGATTTTTTACCACTTTAAGATGGGGCCAATACAGATGTTTGATTTTGATGAAATTGGTAAGCTACTAAAGTAAAAATAAAAAATGACAAACAAATTCTAAATACAATGGATCAGGTAAATGTTATTTTCATTATCAAGTAGGCCCCATTTGAAGTGGGCTGCACCATAACTATTGTGCAATCCAATGCACTTGAATATTCTCCACCGAACATATCTCACATATAGCCTACATTTCCCTTCTAAGATTCATAGAGATTGACATGTGAAATTTTGACTATTCCAAATCCATTTTCTATATAAAAAAACTCCAGCATGAATGTCATGCTTACTTTTCCATTCAATTGCTACATTAGATGTCCAATATGATTAATGAGTCACTCAAATGAGAATTTATCAAATGGAGCAATAGCAAGCCAGGGAATCATGATTCTGTATAAGTCCTTCTGAGAAGCTCATCTTCTAATATATAGTTTACTTTTCCTTCCCCTTTCCACACATAAGCATTCTTATTCTTTCCCCTTTCTTTGCATTAAGCATTCATCTTCCCACTTTTCTCACATAAGCATTCTTGTCCCACTTTCCTGACATAAGCATTCTTCTTATTCTGTTTTCCTGATTTAAGCATTCATCACCATATTTGTTCCTCAGAAATATTTTGCTGGAACCTGGGTTTCACATCTTATCAATTGCTATAAAAATTTTAGTCTTCAGTCCAAAATCTCGAATCCTATAACAGACTATTTAGATACATGGAAGGGCAAACTAAATGACGTTTCTCTGGAAAAAAAGATATTTTAGGAGACTAGGATCCTCCTATAAAAAAGGCAACAGAATTTCCATATATATTTTTCAGAAAGATTTCAGTGTTTGCTTTCAAATAAATAATATAAAAAAATTTACTCAAGTGTCATGCCCCCAGCCTTAATTAACAAATACTTCAGGCTGATATCTCCTTACACCGGCTTTTTGGAAGACCGGATGGATTACAGATTAAGTTTTACTATCACTATCATTTGTCTTTCATTGTAGTCTGTCCCAAGGGAATGAGTACTTAATCAACCTTACATTCTTAAGATTGCAAGCACAATATAATAAAGGAGCATCAAATGATCATCATAAGGTTAACCATGATTAAATAATGGTGAACCACCCTAAAACTTGTATATTGCCAAACACGCCCTAAATAATTTCTTCATCAATGGCTCATCGTCATCATCACCATCATAAACTATTTCCCATCTAGGTGGGGTCAGTTGCAGGGATTCTGTTGCACCATTCTTGACGATTCGAAACTAAATTTTCGATAATCTTTAATATTGTCATATCTTGTTTAATTACTTCCATCCATTTTTTTTAGATCTTTCTCTCATTCTCCTACTATTTTCTACTTTGATAGACTCGGCCCGCCTAACCAGTGTCATTCCAGGCCTCTATTTAACATGACAAACTATCTTAATCTGTTTTCCCTCATTTTATCACCTATTGGGCTCGCTTTAAGATTTTCTCAGATTATTTTATTTCTAATTTTATCTTTTCTTGTTTTACCACCCATCTACCTTAACATTCGCATTTCAGCTATGCTTATTCTCTGTGTATATTATTCTTTAACTACCAAACATTCTACACCATAAAACAGAGAAAATCTAAAGCTAGTCTAATCACAGTTTTATAAAATTTTCCTTTTAAATTAATTAGGACGAAGAACACATAAAATGCCTAATGCACTTCGGCATTTCTTCCATCCTGTTTGAATTTTATGTATTATATCTTTCTCAATTTTTCCATTCTCTTTAACTATTAATCCTAAATATTAAAAGTAATTTGTTCTTGTTACTACTTGATCTAAGATCTTAATTGGTTCTTCATTTATGGCTAAGCATGATTAAATCTTACCATCTAGTACGTGATATTGATGAATGACAAACCAAGATAAAATATATTTAAAAAAACCTTTGAACAATAACAAATAGTGAAGTGGGTGCAGAATTCAAATCAATCAGTTAAAAGGTGAAGGTGAAAATAAAAAAAAATTAAAAACAAGTCACGAACGAAGTTGACCTTGCAACTCGTGAAATAGAGGAGTTGGGTTGAAAGAATTTATTTGCTTGGAACAAGATCAAGCAAGGATCAAGCATTATTTCTCTTCCAAGGTAACGTCAATATTTTAAATTTGATTATTGTGATGGATAATTGAAGATTTAGATGGGAGGTGATAGCCATGATCAACGGACTTTGTCCCTAGACAACAAGATTATAAAAAAATGTAAATCACACTATTCATCAAATCCATCAGTTATAGCACAAGGCAAAGCAGACTGCACTCAAATTTCTTGAAACAACTCTATACAGTGGCCTCCACCGTAACTCGAACAAAAAAAGTAATAAGATATTGTCCATTTCAAGCTACAAAGTTGCACCTGCTATAGGGTCATCTCATATCTATTGATATCTTTAATGATTGGATTTCACACGTGCCAAATATTAGTAAGTCTCCAAATTTTAGTATCGTTCCATCATAGATGGACCCTGAACAATTGTGATTATAACCTGTTCATGAAACAGTAAAAAATGGGTAGCTTAGTGATGCTTCAGGACTTCGATTAGATACAATGATTGGACAACTGGCTTGACCTAAAAATTCATAGGGTACTTAATTTATCGTGAAAATTAGGTGGCTATAGTTCTAGAAATTGATCACGATACCCAACAATGTCAAATTCGTTTTTCTGAAAACCAACTTTTGGACCAACTTTACTAGACCAGATCAAAAGACGTCCTTTGATTTATCTTCCCATGAAAATTCTTGGACGTACTAGGAGATACAGAAAACAAAATCATTGGCTCGTTTTATGAAAATCAAATCATTTGATAACAGATAAGTCTGTCACAAATGTGGTAAACAGATAGACATTGCTTAAATTGGCAAGGATGAGCCAGCAACTTGTGGGGCCCAGGTCTACATCCAACATGATCATCGAGCCATGAAGCTTGGTGGGTCCTTATTACGTTATGTAAACTACATAATAAACAGTCAAATTGGTAAGCTCACTAAGCATATTTTCTCCAAACAGTCTATTAAACTCAACTAGAATCCATTGAAACCTTGTTAAGGAGTTACTATATGGACCTCACAGTCCCATTAGACCTTGATAATCATTTGTAGCTATGAGATAAAGGCCATAACAATTGTGAATTGATTAGTCATAAATTTCATAACATTTGGACAAATTTTTGGCTGAATAAATTATTAGTCACTAAATCATGCTTTATTGATGAGAGGACATACCAGCAAGGAGTACGTGGGAAAATCAACTTAGAAATATAAAAACTACATTTTGAGATTTTTAACCAAATAAAGTGACCAAACAAGGATATTCTATTCCTACAAGCCAATGGAACCCAATTTGGATTATTAAATCCCATCAATAGAATAGTACAAGTAATCTATCAATTTTGACGATACGGATTATCTTAGTGGATATCCCAAGTAAAAGTGAACCTCAACCACACATTAGCGAAGTTGCCATTGGAAAGCAGTTGCTAACCTAGATCAAATCTAACCCAAACTTGAGTCAATTAAATAAATCATAACAATGGTCAACCCCCATTCATATTCGGGCTGTTAAGGATTTGCATAGGATGACATTGTAAGTAAACCCATATACTCTCTCTTGTCTCAGCTTATGAATAATGTCAAGTACTTTATGTATGTTGCTAAATTACGCAACAGTATTCACTTATCTAAATCCCCATGTTTTATATGCTTAACATTTTTTTGTGTTTGATTTTTGGCCATAATTCGATCAATAAGCTTTCCATTTAAACTGAATGTTTGTGTTTGATGTTTGATGTTAAGAATACACGCTTCACTTGAATGGAATGTATGCATTGATATATAACATGCACAAGCATCATAAGTCCAGATTGGGCAAATCATTCCTCTACAAGGCCAGGTCATATGAACGATTAAAAGCATAAGATTCCACTCTGATGAAAGGCCATATGATTGATCCAAGGTACTTCCTATCTGCCGGACCAAGTAAACCATGAAGTTCATACCATGTGCACAACATAACTTATGCTATTTTAATTACACAAGACAACGTACACAAATGACATGCTTTGAATAAAGTGTCATGCATTTCAGGATTTATTAATGAAAGCATGTTGTGTAAACAAATGTTTTAATTTGCACTTGTTTGTTGACTAGGCTTCTAGCTCATTCCACATATTCTCTCAGAACATAACCAGGAGAGACTTGACCAGGCTAGCTGGAACTAAGGAACTTATATGGCATAGTCATGTTGGGGCTAGGAGAAACGCACCTTAGTCTAAGGTTCTTGAATTCAGAATTTTTGAGAATGATGTTCAAATTTTGAAGTTCACGGATCTCTGTAATAAGGATTATTTTTGTTCTCATTTATTTTCCTTTTTGTTCATGAACTAATGAATCATAAACTCCTACTTGTAACCCTATCATGATACTGTGATGCTCCCTAATAATATTACACATACGATGTTAGGAATATAAGGCTAATTAAGTACTCATTTACTTGGAGAATGTACAATGAAAGAAAAATGGCAGAAACAATAAACCAAAAGTTTAATCCATCTATCATGTCTCTCACCAAGTCAGGCCAAGGAGATATCATCCTGAATTCCTTGATTTAGGAATGGCTAGCTGGTGTGACAGAAGTGATAATGTTAGAAGTAGAAACAACTGCATGGTTAAGCATGTTCTGGTGTAACAAGTACCAGGAAGGGTAACCAACTGGGAAGTGTTCTCTCCACACTAGTTAAGCTACAACTCAAAGGTGGAAGGAGTAGACTGTCCCACAAATCCCTTGGTTGAGGGTTTAAGTAAAAGCAGGGTTCTGCAGGCCCTAAGGAAGCTCTAAAGTCCAAGCAAAGTAGACAATACCTAGGTGGGTCTAGGCTTTGGCCAAACTGATGTTGATTCCACAGTAGACGAAGGCTGCTTGGGTGTGGTGGCGTTGTGTATCATCTCACAACCACTACGAGGTCAGGTCTGAGGACTAAAGTCCTAGGGTGTGGCATAAGAATGTTTTTCAAGTGATATTAGAAGTGAAGAGAACTATGCAGTTAAACATACTTCAACGGGAGCAGTACCATGATGGATAACCAAGTGGAAAGTGTTCTCTATGTAGCACTAGTGATTCAATAGGAGACATGGGGTGTAACTAGGGGTGTTAACGGATTGGGTTGAACGGGTTGAAGCCTAATCCTAATCCTAATCCATTTAATATATCTCCACCCTAATCCGTTTATTAACCCATTTAAAAAACTTCAACCCTAACCCATTTACAACCCATTTAATAAACGGACTAACGGGTTGTATTTGTTACTAATTTTCATGTTAAAAATCTTCAATAAAGTATGTAAATTTAAATAAATTAAATAATTCGAAGCTAGCATACCTGAATTTAAGTTATTTTGGCTTGAAAACATCAGCTTCAATCTCAAGTCATCTCTTTAATGTCAATTCCTGTTATAAATATTATATATATACTATAATATATTATATTAAATGAGTTATACGGGTTGAACGGGCTAAATAAACGGGTTGGACGGGTTGACGGGTTGCGAAGCCTCAACCATAATCCGTTTATTTAATTAAATGGTTGAACGGGTTGACGGATCATAATCCATTTATTCAAAAATCCCAACCCAAACCCATTTATTAACGGGTTGAACGAGCGGGTTAACGGGTTGACCATGACCATTAACACCCCTAGGTGTAACCGAATCTGGTTATACAAGTTGGAGGCTTATCCTAACCCTAATCCCTTAAAAAAAAAAAAACCTCAACCCTAATCCTAATTCATTTAACATATACAGATCGAGTTGTGCATTTTTAACAGAAAATGGATTCCTAATGGATTGAATAATAAAAAATAAAAGCTATAAACTATTAAAATGTACTCATAAACAATCAACGGAAACTTATAATGCTGGAGATTTCTTTGAATGTAAAAGATTAATTTTTATATTTAATTTTCATCGAAATAGAATCAATATTATGCATAACTTATAAAATAAACATCAATAAAAAAATGCTAGCTCTTTTAGCTTATGAGTTGTAAATATGTTACATGGGTTGAATAATCGGATTGACAAGTTGGATAAGCTCAACCACATGACCAACATATTTATTTAAATGAGTTAAATGAGTCATATAAATAGGTTGGTGGGTTGGAAAATCTCAACCCTAATCCGCCTCGAACCGAGTTCAATCAGTCAAGTCACTGGTTGACCCTAACCTAGCCACACCCATAGACTTGGATCAATTGTCAATGCAACACCCGACTAGTAGCTCCCAAGTGTCAAGCTTTGGACTAGTAAATAAGGAGTGGAGTAGATTCCTCACAGTTGACACCCTCAGGCATGGTAGGGACCAAGCTAGATGAGCGACATATGACCTAAAAAAGCACCTTTATTGTGCCATTCCTTGCCTAGCCTGAGCTCTAAGGAGGTATGAGACTCCCTTTAAAGCCTCAACCTTCCCCACCCACCTATGGAGATCTCTGTTTTCAAGGACCCGCCCACCTGTATTTCTTCGCCTCATGCAGGTTTTTCTAGGCTACACACTTAACCATGACTTCTACTAGATCACAGGTATGAGAGAGAGAACTTCCCGAGTAGTTGCGCATCATAATACTACAAGTAATTCAGAAGAGCACGCTTTAGCTACATAGTTCACTCTACTTCGCACATCACAAATAATACAAATTAACATAAAAGGTGTTAGCTATGGCTGTTACCATATGAGGAATGATGATCAACATGGAATAGTTATTGAGTTCCGTTTCAATGCACCTAGGTGCAAAACCCATTTTTTAAAATAATTTTTTGAATTTATTTTAATCCAGGTTTATTTAACTTACGTATTAAATTTTACCCTTTTTGAATATATGCATATATTTTTTATTTTTAAAAACAATGATATTTTAGCCATTTAATAATGACTAAAACCCCTTCTTTTTCAAAAATACAGTTGGGCACATTCCATGCCTTTTTCCCCATTCTATAAAAACTAATTTTTTGAATATAATTGGCGGCAAAATTACTTCTAATGAAATTAATAGAACATGAAGTGAGTCAAGAAAATTTAGATCAACAAAGTGGACATTTAAATGAAAACCGAGTTTACTCCTTTATCGTCAGCAATAAATCCCAATCAATTTCTCTTTTTTATTTCGCTTTCTTTTTCCTTTTGGTTCTTTTTGTTCGCTTTTTTCTTTTTGATTTTTAAATCTCAGCTGAATTGGAAACATATGTATAGAAAATAAAGCAGAATATTCAAGATAGTATTTTCCTCTCAAGGATAGTGAGAACAATATAATTTCACATACAGAAAATGAAATTTTACGTAATCAAATGTGCAATCCTTACAGCAAGTAATGTCTGCACATAATGCTCATCTGGAATACAGTTGTGCTCCTTCTGAACAATCTTTACCTGCAGTTTCAATGTTTGGAAAGAAATTATGTCAAATGCAATACAAGTAAAGTGCTCCAAATTCCCCCTCAAGAGTTCAACATCTAATAAACTGTAGAAGATTATAGGAAACATCTTAAAACACCTCCTATCGTCTAAATCAATTTAAGGATAATTAATATGATAACTGATGCTTAATGTGAAAACAACAGTACAACCTATTAAAACGGTGGGAGCCACAAACTCACTTCTTGTTTTCTTTGCAAGGAAAGTTCAAAATGAAAATCATGAGCTTTCTAAGTCTGACTTAGTGGTTCTTGAATAAACATATTCCAGGTTTTTATTCCAGGCCACATATTCGCTGGCTCTGTATAGTAAGTTCTCCAGAGTTTATTGCTTCAACATTTCTTAAAATTTATCACTTTTCTCCACAATAAACAACAAAAGATTAAGTTACAATTAGGTGGCAGTAATGTAGACAGTTCCTAAGCCACACAAGTCCTCGGAATGCAAATGGAAATATTTTAAAAATCAAATATGAACATCTATATTACTGTGGTGGTCATTATCCTTCAGTATAAGATGAATTACAGAACAAACCTTCAAAACAAATTCATCACAAAATAGGAATTTTAAGTGTTTTTTGAATAAAAACAAAATGAAATGAAATGACAGAATCTTTAATAACAGAACATGAATTGTTATAAACTTTTTTCATGACTTATCATATAGATTCTTGAGGTGGTTTCATAAGCTAGGAAAGAAATCACTCACAGGCTTCTGCTTTCCTTCAAGGTCCAAAGGTGGCCGCCGCTGCAAATGACAAGAATCAAAGATACTTGTTATAATCACAAAAATCTTTGTTGAAATTCCCAAAGGATAGGAACCGTTAGTAAATAATAACAAAAGAAACGTCATACCTTGCAATATTTCTTGAAGACAGGAAACACAATATCATCATCCACAATTACCTCTGCATGCTTTCTAACCAGTGTAATCCACTAGTTGAAAATGGAATTCAAGATGGAAGAAAAATCAATATAGAAGAAAATGATGCTAAATTAAAATTGTAATGCACATATCATATAGTACATGACATCTGACGTAGGTGGGAAATGGAAAGAATACCTGTGATCCTTTCCTCCATTTCCTCTTTGGTATTATTGGCGACATTTTTGGATTGTAACGACCTTCCTTCTTATCAAGAAAGCTACCAACACAAGACAGATAACATAAATCAACTACTGCTAAGAAATAAAATAATACAGAATAAATGAAGAAAATGTGTAGTCATAATCACTTGATATGAAGAAAAAATGTGTAGTCATAATCATTTGATTTTTGTTGCCCTAACAATGAGAATATGTGAAAAACATGCCAAAAAAAGCAAATGCCTGGAGTTTACCTGTCAACAAAACTTTTGGAAGATGACATAATATAATTGTATATGTAGCTGAAGTTGTACATTGGAACACAGCTGCATGAGTACACAAGTTAGAACTCATATCTATCAGTATCCATTGGAAAGATTAGACCATCCCTGTTATTTATTTATTTCAATGAATCATTAAGCAGAATAATGAATTAATAAAGCAACTGGTTTTTCCTCTGACAGGTCTGACTAATAATACCTTGTTGTATTTATCAATGACATACCCAAATAAAAGAAAAAGAATTGGCTACCATAAGGACAACTACCCTTTTATGTGGTACATGCACTTTTGAACATCTTCCTCTTTGTTTTAAAAATTTTCGAACAGTTCACCTACATCCTCCATATGGATTCACCAGAGGCATTGGAGGAGGAATTGATAACAAAAAATTGTCCATATGGAGTTTGCCTTAGCAAGTGCAGGGTTCACCTTGTGCAAAAATGCCATCCAAGTAGTTAAAGAAAGGCCAATTCAACTATCATGCAAAGAAGCATAAAAAATTTATCGGCATAAAATTGAAAACCTCCAAATTCACATGGTCATGCAACTAGCAGCCTGATTTACTGTAATTGAGTAAAACATTTTCAATGAGAAAGTAGCTGAAGATGTGCCGTCATAGCAGGTCACCACATCTTTAATTTAACTCAAAGGCGCCAAAAGAATCAACTACTTATATCAGGATATCCAACGAACAGGTCTTTGAAACATCAGACAAATGGAGCATATATGACTCGCATTAAAGAGCAACACTCGCAGTTTTCTACAACCCCTCTACTTCACTGAGCAAGGTAGGGGAATGATTAGAAACAAATGTTTTTGCAACAGGGGGTTTGCACAAATGGTTTTTTTCCTATTTCTCATAAGATTTTTAATACCTAAACAGTTTATAGTGTTCATCTATATCGATTTAGTTATTTTGCTAAAAATTAAATATTTTGAAAACTTTTGCGTGCTACATATTTATGTTCAAATTTTTTTGATTTACCTTTACTTTATTTTCAAATTTTAATAGTTTCATATCCTGGTAGATATTTTCGACATATAATTTTCCAAGAAAAGTATTTGTTGGCATCAAATTAATGTCTAAACAGTTGATACCTTTCACAAACATATTTAGTATGATGCTGAAAATCAAATATTTTGAAAAACTTCTACATATATTTTCAAATTTTAACAGTTTCTTATTCACCCTCAATGATTTTTGGCATCATAAATATATGATATGAATTTATACTATGAATGGTTTAGATGATAAAATATATATAGAAATATAAAAATCAACAATTTTTATACCCCATATTGTACAAACATTCGTTTCAAATCACTTCCTCACTATCTACTCCAAGATTATAGAAATGTACGAGCACACTAGGGCCTGTGGTATTATCCTGGAAGTTCTATCTAGAATTGACAATCCTAAACTAGTTAAACAGCCTTGAGAAAAATACGGACCGCATGTCTTTTTCTTCCGAACATGTCCAGCCTTGAGAAAAATATAGACCGCATGTCTTTTTCTTCCGAACATGTCCAGTTTTCTATTCCGCTTACACACCAAGGCAAGTGAACTTTCTATGAGTGGGTTGGCCAACCTTTCACATCTACCCCATCTTAAGCCCACCGTCTTGAAACAATGGGTGGCCAGGATTTTGCACAATTGAGCTTAAGATTACATATGGTAGAAGGCATGCCCACAATCATGCAAAAAATATACAAAAATAAACAGCACTCATAGAATAACCTCAAAGAAACCTAGACGAAATTTTATCCGATACAGATTCGTATTAAATTTTAACATTTCCAAAAATCCAAATTTTTTTAGGCTCAGGGCTAATCGAAACAAGCACTTCAAGTGCGTAATTTCTTAATGAATGCTGATGCGGACGCTCGGCGGCATGATGGTGGACTAGTAACTCACCTATCAGATACTAGAACAAACCGCTGGTTCGCAGGATCCTCAAGAGCTTCTTCAAGCAACAACTTCTCAGCTTCTATCATGCTCGACTCCCCCCACGCCACCTGCAAGGCGGCAGCAGCAACCCATTCAACCCCAAATGCAAACAAAATCCATTTCCGCTTGCGATTACTCACAAATCCGAAAAACCAAATCCAATCCAATCCAAATCACGTCACAACACCTCAATACTCCTGCTGAGCTGACGACCGTAAAAGAGCGGGCAGCGAGTCGTCGACTCGGCGAACACGAAACCGGGCTTGGAATGGATATAAATGGAGAAGGTTCTCTTATCGGCATTCTGAAAATCCCGAAACACAAAAATCAATAAACAAATAATCAAAATTTGACGATTTCCACCCGTTCGGGCGCCATACCTGGAAGAAGTTCTGCCAGAGGAAATCGATAGGGAGGGTGGTTCGGGCGAGGAAGAGGAAGGCTATCTTGGGCGGTCCGACGAAGGGAACGGAGATCCTCCTTGGAGGGGAGAGAGCCCCAAGCGACGATGTAGAGGAGCGGGAGTGGAGTCTGAGAAGAGCAAAGATGAAGAGGAAGGCGGCGAAGGAGACGACGATCTTCGATCCCAGGCGGAGGCGATGGCGGAGGGCGGAGGAGGGGGAAGAGGCCCTCTTCTTCGTCATGGCTCTGTCGGGAAATCCGGGAGGAGGGGGGACGAAAGGTTCGGGAGAGAGGCGGAAGGCCATGGCTGCATTTCAAGAGGGCTTGGAAACGGATGGGAAGCTCGAGCAGGAGCAGTTGCAGCTGCTGCAGCAGCGTCTGGAGGCCTGTGACGTGACGGAGCTGGCTTTGGCCGGTGGTTTGACGGTGCGGGCGGGATGATACGCGGCATCTGCACGTGAAAGGCACGCGATGACGGCAGGGCGATAGAGAAAGAAGTATCGTCTTTTCCATTTTTCAAACTTTGAATAGGGTGGTACTGGTACATCGGGTTCATTTGACGCAGGTGATATTTGCACTGTCATAAAAAAATAATAAACTACACAAATTATATAATAATAATAGTATAAGAAACTTCCAAATTAGTTGATGAATCACATTTGGTCAAAAGAGTTGGCATATCGCATCATCTTCAAGCGGCACTTCGATTACAAATTTTACAAAATGTGTTTAAGAAAATAGAGCCTAGGTTGTTAGTTTTGTTGGGCTTGGACTGCATAAAAGGGATATCATATAATTCCTTTTATTTTTAGATTAATTTTTATTCAAATTAAATATATATATGTCACGTTTGCTGAAAAATAAATATATTTTTCATGTATAAATTAGGTAAAATACTTTGATTCATTCATACATATATTAAAATATAATAATACTTTATATAATTATTTATTCACATAATAGTAATATTTTAAATAGTTTAAATACTGAAAATATTACTTAAAAGTTAATATTTAATACTAAATCGTTGATTTTATGCTTTTACAGATGAGACTTAATACTAAACAAATGAGATAATATGATAATATAGATTATGTTAAATATCATAGTCATAATGAATTTTCATCAACCATCAAGATATTAAAAATAAATAAGATTACATAGAAAAAATTTTGATAAAAATAAAGCCCATTTTCTTTGGGAATTTCATGAAATGGTTGATACAAATGTTTCATTTTTTATTTTTTAAAGTTCTTTGCTATGCCAAAAATATTTATATGTTATAAATATTCAATATTTTAGGGTGAATATAAAATCATTGAATTTTTAAAATATTTATACAATTTATAAAAAAATTAAATATTTAATTTTTAGCATCGTAACTTAACATATTTAGATGAATATTGTGAATAATTTAAATATTAAATCAAATGGGAAGGGGGAAAACCATTTGTCCAAGATATTTTATTCAAATATTTATTCCTATATAATTTCTTATGTAAATTGTAAATATACTTGCATAGTTTGACACAATTTATGTTTTTTGTATTTTAAATCATTTAATATTGTGTTTTTACGTTTTAAATCTTAAAGTTTAGCCATTTATATTTTAAACTTTAAGAACCTTAGTTCCTTTATATTTAAAATCTTTACCCACCATGCTATTAAAAAGTACCACTGATTTATGGGAAATGACGTAAATACCTTCTAATATTTAAAAAGAAAAAAAATCATTTTAAACTTGACTACTAGGTTTTCTACATTTTGTCCTCAGAGGCTTCGACAACCTCTTTGTTGGTCCCGAGTTGATGGCAAAACCCAAGAGGGGAGGGGTGAATTGGGTATTTAAAAATTATATCTTAAACAGAAGCTTATCCCCGGATTAATCCAGTCCCCTTAATGGAGAAACGAAATGGAAAGCAATGTAAATAGCAGAAGTATAAATCAAGCACACAGGATTTTTATAGTGGTTCGGGCAACCTCCCTACTCCACTCTTCCAAGCTCACACTCCTTGTGACTTGGGTTCCACTATTGTATTCTCTCAATACAATTAGAGCCACTGCTCTCTTCTAGATTCCAACTCTAGGTGGCATCAACAAAACACAGCACAAGTAGGTGATGAGTCACACTCCAATCACACACTACTTTGCTTACACTTGATCTTAGTTCCTCAAACTAAATCAAGTTAACTAAATCAAGTTTAACACATATAACAGAAACAATAAGAAGACTACACTTTACAGATGTGTAGAAGCAGTTTGGCGCAGAGAAGAACTTGTTGAAGTGGCTTTGTATGATCAGTAGTTGAGCTCTTGCAGTTTGAAGCAAAGTTCTTCCTCTTTGGTTAGCTTGATCTCTTTAAAGCTCTTGTAGATGGTAGTTATGCACTCTTAATGATTTTCAGCTACTTCTCTCGTCCACCATGAATGCTATTTATAATTTTGGAGGGAATCCGAACGTTAGAGGGTAGGTGGCGCGCATTTAATGCGCCAACGTTCGAATAAATTCCGACCGTTGCGACCCAAGTCGCATGTGGAGTCGACTTCGGATGCGACTTCGCCCAAGTCGCAGATGGAGTCGACTTCGGGTGCGACTTCGCTTCTCCGTCGCAACTTCAAGTTTCAGTCAGGGTCGACTTGGGCATCAACTTGACCCAAGTCGCAGGTGAAGTCGACTTCGGGTGCGACTTCACCTCGGCAGTTGGCTTTATGAACTTGAAGACTTGGAAAGCTCTTTCTTTTGCTTAGTCTTCTCCATGCCTTTAGTTCTTTTGCATTTTTGTATTACTTTTAGATCATTGTGTCTTGCTTTCATTAGCTCCGTAATTTGCAAACCTTGAACTCATGAGTCTTGAACTCGAACAATCTTCTTGGTTTATGCATCTTGCTTGAACTTGGATTGTTCTTCTTCTTTGTAGACCTTGTGAATCTTGGAGACTTTGTATTGGTTGTTTTTCCCTTTGATTCATTAATATTCATAATTTGAAAATATGCTTGGAGCTTTGCCTTGGACTTGAGAATCTTAATGTTGATCTTGAAATCATTTAATCCATCTTGTCTTCAGGAAAATCTCCTCTGCCCGATCCAAGTCTATGTCGGAGTCGACTTCGTCTGCGACTTCTCCTCAAGTCGCAAGTGGAGTCGACTTGGGGTGCGACTTCGGCACTTCGTGTTCTGAACTTCAACTCTGGAGAGTTTTCGCCATCTGAAGTCGATCCTGGAGTCGACTTCGTTTGCGATTTGGCTTCCCAAGTCGCAAGTGGAGTCGACTTGGCCTGCGACTTCACTTGTTCTTCTCCCATTTTCAACTCTGGACAGTTTTTCATGTTTGAAGTCGATATCGAGGTCGACTTCGTTTGCGACTTGACTTCCCAAGTCGCATGTGGAGTCGACTTGGGATGCGACTTCACCTGCAAGTTGATTTTGCCTTTGAGGTTCTTTCTCAAGTCGATAGTTAAGTCGACTTTGGGATCGACTTCACCCTAAGTCGAAGTCCAAGTCGACTTGGGGATCGACTTGGCTACTTAAGTTCCTTAAAACAAATGGCAAACTCATTAGTCCTTTAAATATACTCAAGTTAGTTGTTGTTAATCATCAAAACTTAATCTTTGGTCAATTTTACTTTGTTTTGAAGTATTGTTTCCAACACTCTTCACTTCTAAAATAGATTTGGATTTTATTTTAAAAAAAATATTAGAGAGTATTTGCGTCATTTTGCATAGATTAATAACAATTTTTAATGTTGTTATTGGTAAGAGTTTATAATGTTAAGAAACCAAAGTTTTGAATGTTTAAAATGCAAAGGGTTAAACTTTAGAATTTAAAATACAAATATATAAAGTTAGAAAGTTTAAAATATAAAAAATCCACATAATTTTTATATTTATATTTTTAAAATGTTCAATTTGCAAATGCATTCGCACCAGTGTTGGTCGATTTGTCACATAATTGATTATAAGAACAAAAACGCTATATAGTTCTATGGAACCCCATTCACTTGGTTCATTGTATTCAACATTCTTTATATTAACATAAAAATTTCTCCATTTATCAATAACATTATAGATGACTCCATATTAGATGTATAAAATTAATATAATAAAATAGTTTAATACCCAAAACTAATTATAAAATTGTATTTTTAACATCTAAATAATCTAAAATATTACTAATATGTGAATAAATATCATATGAAAGACTATAATATTCTCATGCATAAGTAAACAAATCTAAGTGTTGGAATCAATGGCAAATTAAACAAAATCTGTGTTTTGATGATTAACAACTCAATTTGAGTAAGTATTGGATACTAATATGTTTTGTGAAAATATTTAAAGGTTAGAAAAATGAAAATTAGAATCTGACAAATTAAGTTGCAAAACCAAGTCGACTTAGCCATCGACTTGAGTCAAGTCGATGCCCAAGTTGACCTCAGGATCGACTTGGAAACAAGCAAAACAGTCCAGAGCTGAATTTTGATCCAAGACAGATGAAGTCGCAAAGCCAAGTCGACTCCATCTGCTACTTGGGTGAAGTCGCAAACCCAAGTCGACTCTACCATCAACTTCGAGAACTCAAACCTTCTAGCGTTGAACTTTGGATCTAAGACAGGCAAAGTTGCAAAATCAAGTCGACTCCAGCTGCGACTTGGGTGAAGTCGCAAATCCAGGTCGACTTCGCAATTGACTTCAAGGGTTCAAAACTTCCAGCGTTGAAACTGGAACCCCGGATGGGTGAAGTTGCATACCCAAGTCGACTTTACATGCAACTTGAGTGAAGTTGGAACCCAAATCGACCCAGGCATCCGACTTGAGTCAGATTGAAGATGGATATAGTTTAGACAAGCAATACCACATGATAATATCATTCAAAACTATATTCTACTCAAGGAAAAATCATTTAGCTATTTCTAAGGATTGCAAAATCAAGAATATCAAAGCATCCTAAATCCAAGGCATGAAGACAAAGTCCCCAAGAGTAATTGAACATAACAAAGTTTCAAGATTGAGTATTCAGTGAAAGAACAAATACAAGATAAATAACAAGCAAGCAAGTTCCAGGAGAACTCAAGTTCATCAAGTGAATACAGAAAATAAAGTCGCACCCGTAGTCGACTTCACCTGCGACTTGGGTCAAGTCCAAGACAAAGTTGACCTGAAGTGGAACTTGAGGTATTTGCTGGGGGTGAAGTCGCACCCGAGGTCGACTTCATCTGCGACTTAGGTCGCAATGGTTGGAAAAATTCGAACGTTGGCGCATTAAATGCTCGCCACCTACCTCCGAACGTTCGAATTTACTCCACCATTATTAATGTGCATTCAAGAGATCATGCTAGAGGTTAGAGAAAGTAATTACTGAGATCCAACTACCATCCTCTCCTAGCATTAAGTGATCAACACAAGTCTTCAAGGGAAGAATAAAGCTCCAACTTGCTGCATGCTCTAACGCTGATCAAATCATCTTTTCTACAAAATCTTCCATGAGCTGAAACCTTCCTACACAATCTGTAAAGTGTAGATTTCCTTATTTGATTCATTATTTGTATACTTGGTTTAATATTTGTGTTTTGAACCAAGGGAAAGCAAAGTAGCATTGTGACTTGAGTGGAACTCGTCACCTATTTGTGCTGTGATTTGTACACACCCCCTAGAGCTGGAATCTAGAAGAGAGCTGTTGCTCTAGTTGTATTTGATAATACATAGTGGAACCCAAGTTACAAAGGGTGTGAGCTTCGAAGAGTGGAGTAGGGGATGTTGCCCGAACCACTATAAAATCATTGCTTACTGCTGGGATTTATATTTCTATTTTTACTGCTTTATTACTCTTCATTTTATTTATCTGTTTCATTAAGGGGATTAAATCAAACGAGGAAAATTTTTTGTTTAAAAGAAAATTTTAAAATACCCAATTCACCCCTTCCCTCTTGGGTAATAGCCATAAACTCGGGACCAACAAGTGGTATTAGAGTAGATTTTTGAGTTAAACCAAAGAGATCTTTTGAAATGGCATCTCAATCAACTTTCACCCCTGCATTTGCCGAGGGCCAATCTTTCACAAGACTACCTCTATTGATGGGACTAACTTCGGTTATTGGAAGTTGAGAATGAAACAATTGATCAAGGCTATGGATATTGATTCTTAGATTGCTATCCAAGATGGTGTTGTGTTGTCTATTGATGAAAGAGTCTCCACATAGTCCAAGGTGGAAGTAAGAACTGTTAAAAGCAACGCAAAGGCTATGAACTCCCTATTTTATGTATTAACGACGTCTGAGTATGATAGAGTATCCTCATACCAAACCGCTAAAGAAATATGAGACACTCTTACATCTATCTATGAGGAAACTTCTCAAGTCCAAGGGACTAGGAGAAATATTTTGATTGGAGAGTTAAAAAAATTTAAAATGCTTGAAACTAAAAATATTTCTGAAATATTTGCTAAATTTTCTAAGATCACTAACACCTTGAAAGATCTTGAAAAAATAAATTTTGAATCCGAGCAGGTAATAAAAATCTTAAGAGCGCTACCTGAATCTTGGACTCCGAAGATAACGACCATTGAGGAATCAAAGGACCTCAACACATTATGGCTAGAAGATCTAATAAGCTCACTTATGTCTCATGAGCTAATAAAGAAGAGAAATGAAGAGCAACACAAAGGCAAAAGAGTTATTGCTTTAAAAGCCGCACAAGCTTCAGACGACTCCACCTCATCCTCTCAAAACGATGACGAGGAGATTGCCTTGCTTACGAGAAGGTTCAGAAAATTTGTAAGGAAGGGGAGGAACTTCAAGAGCTTCAAAGAAAGAAATTCAAAGGAGAAAAAGAAGGAAGCTACAAAGTGCTTCCGGTGTGGTGGTATGAGTCATATGCAAGTCCAATGCCCGACGCCCGAAAAGACCAAAACTAAGGAGCGAAGAGAAAAGAAAGATCGAGGTGAAAACAAAAGATCTCAAAAGATCAAAGAAAGAGACATGTACATCAACGAGGAAACATCCGCAACATGTAGCTTTTCACATGAAGAAAACGAGGTCGCAAATTGCGCAAGGATTTGCTACATGGCCACCATGAAGGAAGACCTCAACTTATGCCTCGCAACAACAGAAATCTTGGAGGGTCAAACCACTTAAATAAACTATACGAGTAGTGAAGAGGTAACCTCTAAACCAAAATTTATTTCTATTTTTACAAATGATTGTCTCAAATGTGCTGAATTGGAAGAACTACAACAAGCCTATGATTCATTATATGAGAAAATAAAGAAATTAGGAAACAAGTTCATAATGAAGAAAAGACAATGTGAATCTGTGATGCAATAATTATTGTGAACGGGAAACTTGCCGAAAAAGTTGATCACTTGACAAATAAAAAGAACACCTTGATAAGAGAGATAGAAAAACTTAAAAAGGAAAATGATTCGTTAAATGAATCACTTGCTAAGTTTTCCAATTCAGGGGAAAGTGTCAAAATATTTTTGAATATGACCGCCTAAAATAACAAGAGAGGACTTTGATATTTCACATTTGAGAAGAGAGAAAGCAGCAAGTCAAATGCTCTATTGACTCATAGAAACCAAGCAAAACTCATCCATGCTAAACCAAAAATGAATCATGTTGCTTGGACCAAAAGGTCAACTTGGGAACTAACTACTACATGGCTTCCTACACCAAGACTTCCGGGAGCTTGTAATTTTTGCAATAAGATGGGGCACAATGCAAAATGGGAAAACTACAAGACCTTGGTGCAAAGTTGGTTTGGGTACCTAAGAGCATTAGATTTATGCCTTCAAAAGTAGATCAACGTAGATTCTAATAGTTAACTAACCAAAATGGACCCATAAAATGGGTACCAAAAAGATAAGCTCCACTTGATTCGTTTTTTTGCAGGTTTGTCTTAGAGCAAAGACCAATAACATGTGGTTTATGGATAGCGGGTGCTCAAGACACATGACGGAACTTGATGAGTATTAGTCAATTATGTGATAAACGTTATAAAGTTATATTTGAATCTTCTATATGCAATGTATTTGATGATGAACACATAGTTTTCAGTGGCAAAAGACATGGAAATATATATTTAGTTTGCCTAGATGAACTTGATGGAAAATGTCTAATAACAATAGAAAATGATCCATAGATATGACATAAAAGGCTTTGACACATAAATATGTCAAATATTAAAACTTTGTGAAAAAAGAGCCTAGAAGAAGGGTTACCAAAGCTTAAATATGACAAAGATAAGATTTGCAAAGCTTGTCAATTATCCAAGTGATGCGCACAAAGTGCTTGTCGTTAAGAGCACTGTGATCACCAGTTTAATTAAAATTAACCGAAACACATTAAAGCTACCACTATGCAAGTGATAGTGTAAAATAACGGTGAGTCGGGTCGAATCCACAGAGAGGCAATGTAGTTTTGAATTATTTTTAAGGAAAAGAAAGGGTATAGAGAAGAGAGAGAGAAATAAAAAAAAGAAAGAAATTAGAGAGAAAGGAGAATTAGAAAGAAAAAGAAGAAGAGAGAGAAAGAAACGTTGGAGAGAGAAGAGAGAGAAAGAAGTCAGAGAAAAAGGAAAGAAATTAGAGGAATAAGGGAGAGGAGAGAGAGACGTTAGAGAGAGAGAGAAGAAAAGAGAAATTAGAAGAAATTAGAGAGAGAGAGAGGGAAAGAATTAGAAAGAGAGAGAAAAGAGATAAAAGATTAGAAGAGATGGAGAAATAAAAAGAAAGGGAGACAAGAAGCTAAAAGAAATTATAATTCACTAACAACTGAATTAAAGTTATTCTAAGAAAGCAATTAAAGCTATGAAATTCAACTATTAAAACAGGAAAGCGAATTACATTAAATTTAATCTAAAAATTACATAAAGCAGTAAATCTAATTTAAAACTACAAATTAAAATTTAACAACTACGAATCACTACAAACTATAAAGCAGCAAAATAAAATTCACATCACCCATATAAAGAGCGAATCTCCACGTAATGGAATTTTTATTGCTTGGCCCCACCTCCTTGCTCGGGGTCCCACAAAATGAGTCCCACCCAAGGGAGATGATAGTTGTGGTATTCGTGTTTGGGTTTGATTGCAGCTTGTCTGCTGTAGTTGCTGCCATGGCTGCCGTTCGATTTTGGGAAGATGGAGCTTTGAAATGGTGCTCCGGCGGTGGTTTGCAGTAACCGTGCACATGCAGAAAACGAAAATATGGATTTAACATTTAATTAATTAATTTATTATTATTATTTTTTAAATAATAAGCTCGCAAAGATGTTTAATTTACTTTTTCTTTTTAAGCCCCTATTTGTTTTATCTTAAGGTTTCATAATGGTTTACTTTATACCCATATTTTAATGTGAGCCTATTTAATCCCTTTTAGCATGTGTAGTTATTTTTATAATTTTATATTTTCAAAATATTGCAAAATGACTCATTTTATAGCAAAATTAAGAATTTTATGAAAAATATAATTTTTATGAAATTTCACTTAAAACATGTATTTGTTTAACATTTTAATGTCTAACAGCGTGAATTTAATATGAAATTAAATGAAAATTTTTAGAATTATCACCAAGCAACCCAAAATGTCATTTTCCACCAAAAAGAAAATTTCAACGACTAGGCCACTTGAATCATTGCATATGGATCTTTATGGGCCATCAGACATTTTAACTCTTGGTGGGAAAAAAGTATGTATTTGTAATTATTGATGATTTTTCAAGATTTACTTGGATTATACTCTTAGCTAGAAAATATGAAGCATTTTCTATGTTTGTCACGTTTTCAAATTTGGTGTAAAATGAAAAATAAAATATAATTATTTCTATTAGAAGTGATTATGGTGGTGAATTTGAAAATAAACAATTAATAGAATTTTGCAATGATAAAAGAATTCACCATACATTTTCTGCACCAAGAACCCCCCAACAAAATGGGGTTGTTGAAAGGAAAAACAGGACAATACAAGAAATGGTTAGAACTATGCTAAATGAGAGTAAATTGTCCAAAAGATTTTGGGGTGAAGCTGTAAGTACAGCTTATCATGTAATTAAACCAAGTTACCATTAGAGCAATCTTTAAAAAGACCTCATATGAACTATGGAAAGGTAGAAAACCAAACATATCATATTTTTATGCCTTTGGATTTACATGCTATGTGCTAAACAATGGAAAGACAAATCTAAGAAAATTATATGCTAAAAGCGATGAAGCAATTTTTCGTGATTACTCATCAAATAACAAAGCATGTAGAGTCTTCAACAAGAAAAATTAAAAAGTAAAAGAATCAATACGCGTTGTCTTTGATGAATTTAACCAAACTCCGAGAAAGGATGATGAATTAAGTGATGAAGATGAGGCATCAAAGAATCCTAAGGCGGAACGACAAGAGCAACAAGGAAACGTCGAGGCAAAACAAGAAAGGTTCATGGAGGAAAGGGTAAGTGAAGGTAATAATTCATACAAACATCCAACTTATTTAAAATTCAAAAATGACCATCCAATTGAACAAGTCATTGGTAATATCTATAAAGGAGTGAAATCTAGAAGATCAAGATACAATATTTGTAGAGAATTTGCTTTTGTGTCAAAAATAGAACCAACAACTATTGATCAAGCTCTTAGTGATGAAAATTGAATTACCGCAATGCAAGAAGAGCTAAATCAATTTGAAAGAAATAATATATGACACCTTGTTCCTAGACCTAAGGATTGCACAGTTATTGGTACCAAATGGGTATTTAGGAACAAACTAGATGAAAGTGGACTAGTGGTGAGAAACAAAGTCATATTAGTAGCCAAAGGTTATTCCTAAAAAGAGGGAATAGATTTTGAAGAATCATATGCACCTGTGGCTAGATTAGAAGTCATACGTATCTTATTAGCTTTTGCTTCTCACATAGATTTTAAACTGTTTCAAATGGATGTAAAAGTGCATTTTTGAATAAATACTTGAATGAAGAAGTATATGTTGAACAACCTTTGGATTTTGAAGAAAAGGATCAATCAAAATATGTTTACAAATTAACCAAGGCTTTATATGGACTAAAACAAGCTCCACGAGCTTAGTATGAAAGGTTGAACAATTTTTTGATTGATCATGACTTTCAAAGAGGAAAGGTTGACACAACATTATTCATCAAGTATAAAAACAATGATATATTACTTGTTCAAATTTATGTTGATGATATTATATTCGGTGCTACTAATGAAACTATGTGCCAAGAGTTTTCTGAGACTATGCAGAATGAATTTGAAATGAGCATGATGGGAGAATTGAACTTCTTCCTCGGACTGCAAATTAAGCAACAAGCAGAAGAGATCTTCATAAATCAGTCTAAGTATGTCAAGGAGATGTTAAAGAAGTTTGGTATGTAGAATAGCAAAGGTACAAACACACCAATGAGCTCAACTATCAAGTCGACAATGATGAAAAGGGTAAATCTGTCGAACAAAAGTTATATAGAAGCATGATAGGGTCTCTATTATATTTAATTGCTTCTAGACCTGATTTCTATTCAGTGTTTGCATGTGTTCTAGATTTTAATCATGCCCTAAAGAATCACATTTAATAGTTGTGAAAAGAATCTTCAGATATTTGATAAACACTACTAATCTAGGACTATGGTATCGAAAGGGGTCAACTTTTGATCTAATCGGCTACTCGGATGCAGATTTTGCTGGTTACAAAGTAGATAGAAAAATACCAGTGGAACATGTCAATTCCTTGGAAACATGTTGGTTTCATGGTTTTCAAGAAAACAAACCAGTGTTGCTCTATCTACTGCGAAAGCTGAATATATAGCCGCCGAGAGCTGTTGTGCCCAATTACTTTGGATGAAACAACAACTTAGGGATTATGGTGTTGATTATCATGATATTCCAATTAGGTGTGATAATACAAGTGCAATATGTTTGACTAAAAATCCTGTGCTGCATTCTAGAACAAAGCATATAGATATGAGACACCATTTCATTCGTGAGCATGTTGAAAATCATGACATTTGTTTGAAATATGTTAAAACTGATGACCAAATTGCAGATATATTTACCAAACCATTACCAAAAGAGCCATTTTATAAAATTAGAAATGATATGGGAATGATTGAGTTTGATTAGAAGCATATATGATAAAGGGAGTGTTTTTAGAAGGTCCAAGTGAAAAGAGCCAAGTCGACTCCTGTAGTCCCAAGTCGACAGTCGACTCCGCATGGGCGAAGTCGACTTCGGTTAGGGCAAGTCACTCTAGCGCGCGGCCGGGCCTTTTTCCTTTTCTTTCCCTTCTTTCTTCCTCTTCTCCAGTGTCGAAACCCCTCTCATTTGCATCTCACAAGCTCTCTCTCTCTCTCTGTTCGATTTCCTTCTTCCTCTCATCTCTTGTTTTCTCTCTTGTCTCTCCCTTTCGAGCTCTCAACTCTCTGCTTTTCTATCTCTGTCCTTTTCACTCGGATTCTTACTGTCCAGCGGGCGTTCTCATTTCTAGCAGCAATTTCCGGCCACCGGTTCCATCTTTCCAAGTCCATCACTCTTTCCCTCACTCAGCTCATATCTCTGTCTCTCTAGCCTCTCGATTTCTCTCTATGTCAGATTTCATTCTCCCCCCTTTCCAGCATCTTTCTAAATCTCTCTCAGCTCGTATTTCTCACTGTTTTTCTCATTTTTCTCACTCAGAACTCATTCCTCTTTTTCTATTGCATCTCACTCTCTCTCAGATCCTCTCTTTCTCTCTAAGCTCGACCCATCTCTCTCTAATTGTCTATCTCTTTCTAAAAGTTTGTCCTCATTTTTTAATCAGCTCTCCAAACTTCCCATTCTCAGATTTCCAATTTGAAAACCCATTCCAGTTTGAAATTCATAAATCAAATGACCCCAAAAGCTCTCACCAAGAAACAAGTTGTGTCTAGGCCTTCCAAATCTAACACTGGCGAGGGGTACCCCTGTGGAATCCCAAATTTTAAGACCATGTATGAAACCCTAAGGTCATGAACCCTAGGTAATGTATTGATTTTTTTTAAATATATGATTTTGTAATATATAGAGTTGAAGGATCAAATAATTAATTTAATAAATAGTAATTATGTGATTAAAATAAAGTGATAAGTTAATCACTTTGAATTAACTTAATCACAAAAAACAAAAAAGGAAGCTTCTCACAATAGGACAAAATAGTAGTTGAGACAAAAAAGAAACTTAATTGAAGTCTACAAAGGTTATATTTGGAATTTATAAGAAAATGAAGGGTAATTTATGATTTCATAAAGATTGGATATGAAAATGAATTTTTACAAATTTTTCGAAAAGAAATTTCAAAATTCTGAATAATACCAAGTGAAATTGTTTAAATTTACGGACCTTATGGAAAAATAAAAATAAATGGAAAATTTTGGCCAATTAGGAGTCCTAACTAAAAGCTTATATTCATCTTCATTGTTTTCATTAGATCTAAGCACGTATAACTCGAATGGACAGGAGAATTTAACAGAAAGTACTAAATTATGTGTTCTCTAATCTAGACAGATCAGATTATGAAAAGTAGTTGACTAAATTACCTAACTCGAGTGCATCAAAAAGCGTGCCAAAGGCATAAACTTACGTCCAAATGCATGTAAGTTGATATTTTGGTTTTTTTACATAATTACTTAGTTAATTAATATTTTAATGTATATAAGGCCATTTGAGATGAAACTTTTGGATCAAGCCTATTTTAATATACCCTACATAATGAATGGATTAAATTTTGAAAAACATGTCTACAAGTTTTTAAAATGAAATTTTATGCCAAAATATGATTTTGATTAAGTTAAAATATGTACTTGACTCCAATTGAGGTGAAATTTTATGGGTAAGCCTATTTTAACATGCTCAATTTAATGAAGGAATGTAATTTTGGAAAACATGTTTCTAAAATTTTAAAAAGAGATTTTATGTCCAAATATGAATTAATTTATTAAAAAATAAAAAAATTTCAAAATTCCGAATGGTGCATTTTGTGAGCAATTGGATATATATTAATATGAAAAATTTTCATAATATATAGGTGTGTATATAGATAGTTATGAATTAATTTATTAATGTTAAAAATCAACCGTTTAAAATATATATATATGCATGGAAAATCACGGTGGCAACACAGATGAAACGCTGGCAGTAAGAAATGGACAAAGCGAATACGTGGACCGTTACATACACTGCAATAAATTTTTTTTTACAGCAACACGTTGAACGGTGGACTTGGGTTAATCAAGAGGTTAACCATGGTCACACCGTCAATCACATAGTATAAATAGGGGCGTCAGATGACATTTGCTGAACAATTAAGAGGAATGGACACCAGCAGCAGCATTTAAAAAAAAAACTTTGCTTTTGCTTCAGCAAAGCCAAGCAACGGTTCAGCAATCCAAAAAGGTATCTCTTCATTCCTTTTTATTAATCTGAAATGCTGCTCGCCATCTGATTTTCTATTAAAGCTGTTAATATACAGAACTTTTAATTAAGTATTCTACTAATGATAAATTAATATGATGAATAAATTTATGGATACATGATTTAAATACCAATTCAGCAGATTTTAATATCAGCATGATTTTCATATTATTTAATTTATGCACCATGACTTTCATTAATTCAGCATGATTTTACCATGATTTTAATGCTATTCAAATTAACCCAGTATAATTCGGTTTGATTCATCATTAAATAAATAAGATTCAAGTATTGAAATGTTGCACGTTAAATTTTTTAATAAACAGCATGTATAAAAATGCATGGATGATCATTACCGTTCCAAATAGATTTATGTATTTTTTATTTTTGGTTTTGAAATTCATAATTCAGAAATTTTGTTAAATATCTTGCTGAACGTTACTATTGTTGGTCCTGAGTTAATGACAATTACTCAAGAGGGGAGAGGTGAATTGGGTATTATGAAAATTTAAAACTTAAACAGAAACTTTTACCCCGGATTAATCTAGTCCCCTTTATGAAGAAACAAAATGGAATGCAGTATAATATAGAGAGCAGAAATATAAATTACCATACAAGATTTTATAGTGGTTCGGGCAAGCTCCCTACTCCACTCTTCCAAGCTCACACCTCTTGTGACTTAGGTTCCACTATGTATTCCACGAATACAACTAGAGTCTCCACTCTCTTCTAGATTCAAGCTCTAGGTGGCATATACAACCAGAGCCTCTACTCTCTTCTAGATTCAAGCTCTAGGGGGCATATACAATCAACACAAGTAGGTGATGAGTTACACTCCAATCACAACTCTACTTGCAACGTCTTGGTTTCAAACACCAAACTTAAACCAAGCAATAAAACAATCAATAGTGTAAAAATAAAGAAGATCTATACTTTACTGAGTTGTGTAGCAAGTTTCAGCTTGAGGAAGAATCTGTAGGAGCAACCGATTGTGTTTCGTTGAAGCAAATAGCAACTTTGAAGCTTGTTCTTCCTTTGAAAGTGTATAGATCACTCAAATTTAGAGAAAAGCAAATAAGAACTCTTGCTTGTACTTCTTTCCTCTCTTTAGACTCTATCTTGTGTCTATCCACGTTTGCTTGAGTGTCTATATATAGAGGAGGGAAGATTTTGAACGTTATATAAGTGGTTGGCGCGCAATAAATGTTCCAACATTCAAAAATTCGAACGTTACTTTCCTAAGTCGCAGGTGGAGTCGACTTCGTCTGCGACTTCGCCCAAGTCGCATGCTGGAGTTGACTTCGTGTGCGACTTCGGCAGCTCTTCGGTTTCCAAGTCTGAGTTCTGGGTCGACTTGGTTTCAGACTTGGCCTCAAGTCGATCTTGGAGTCGACTTGGGATGCGACTTGACCAGTTTTTGTGCCAAAACAGTTTGATCCTTGTTGATTCACCTCTTGTTTGCTTGGCTACTTTCCTTCAATAATAGAAACATTATTTTCATTCTGGATTGGCTTCAAATCTTGCAAACCTTGTGATTCGTGGAGAACTTGAAAACTTATATGGTCAAATCTTCTTTGATTTGGAATGAATTCATGTACCTTGCTCGCTTTAAAATTATATTAGTCTTCATATCTTGAGTTGTCTTCATCTTGAAATGAGCTTGAACTTTTAACTTGGACTTGAGAAACTCGATCTTGGGGTCGACTTCATATGCGACTTGGCCTTAAGTCGCAAGTGGAGTCGACTTCGACTGCGACTTCAGAATGTTCTGTCTCAAAATCAACGCTGGAAGGAAATGTGTATCTTCAAGTCGATACTGGAGTCGACTTCGTCTGCGACTTGGCTTCCAAGTCGCAAGTGGAGTCGACTTCGACTGCGACTTCAGCTGTTCACCTTCCAAATTCAAATCTGTCCATCAAGTACATGTTGAAGTCGAATGTGGAGTCGACTTCGAGATCGACTTCACCCTAAGTCGAAGTCCGAGTCGACTTGGGAATCGACTTGGCTGATTTTCATTCCTTAAGACATTCATCACACTCATTAGTAATCAATTTATACTCAAATTTGAATTTATTAATCATCAAAACTTATGCTTTGGTCAATTTTGTTTTAACTATTGTTTCCAACAACTATGATGAATATTTTGCTGAAAGTATACCCTATTTGATTTCATGTTGAATTAACAGATTTTAATTTCTGTTAAAATCTTGTTTAATATATGGCTTGAAAATATTGAGTATAAGTGACGTTTAAAACAAATTTTTATAATCATGTTTAAAATATGATCTATGAATATTGAAAAGATGAGTAAAAATTAATTTCATTAAACTAATTCAGCTTTAAAATAATTTAGGGACATTTTCATGATTAATTTGATAAGTCATAGTTAATCTTGATTTATTACTTCAATTTTGGAGGTTATGTAATATTAGAAACAAAAATATGAAAACAATAGTAAACGAAGGAATTTTTCCATGAACATTTGATAAAAGCTCATTATATTATCATTAAGGAAAGAACAAATTTTTAGCTTAAAACATTAAGCAGATTGCAAATTAAAAATCCGAGAATATTAACTTAAACAGGGTAAAACGGCTGACAGAATCAGCTATAGTAAATGATTTTTAATAATTTTTGTAGATGGATTTTTGATCTGAAATTTTGATATGATGTAAAAGATATCATTATTATCATTTAAAAAAAATAAAATATGATTTTTGGAAAACATAAGTATGGTTTAAAAATAACGTGATTAGGGCTGTCCCTAATTTCATAATACTGTCCAGCACAGTGAAAATGCCAAAATAAATATATAATGTTAATATTTCTTGCTGAAATGAGGGTTAATTCATGTAGTTATGGTTGTATGATAGAAATTTCAGAGTTAAATACCTTGATTTGATTATAAATAAATATTTAAAGAAATTAGTACGGTTGATTTCAGCAAATGAGGACAGTTTGAGAAATAATAAAAAAGAAATATGAAACCTAAGTGGAAATGACCCAAATTGATATATGTGTTAGTCAAGAGTGTAATAAAAGATTAAGGATAACAAGAATGATTAATAATTGATGTTGTAATATGTATATGGAATTAATGGGTAAATAGGAAGATGAAACTTAGTGAAAATAAGAAAACAAAGGCTGTTTTAGAATTTAATAATAAGTTCCAGAAATTTTAAATGAAATTTATTTTCATTATAATGTGTAAACAAGGTTTACAAAAAAGGTACAAATTTATGATCACTAAGTAAGTGATTAAGTACCTAAGATGTGATTTTAGAAAATATAGATGAAGGTTAAATGTAATATATAGGGCTGTTTCAGGGAAATTACAAAAATTATAAAAATTTTAGACCCAAATTATAAGCCCTTAACCTTAAGCAAATATCTTGAGAGATTTTCTCAAATAATATGTCAATTATAGGAAATATATGCTAAGTATAAAATGCTAAAATGTAAGATGTTGGATTTAGCTAAGTATTACAAATCCTAAGTAAGATTTGGAAAATTAACCCTTAAATAATGATGTCAAAATAAATGGAATGGTTAGACCTTGAAACAAGTTCAACCAAATGAGGATAAGAGTGGTTGGTATTAGCCAAATATGAAAATATGGTTAGAAGATAATTATATTGAATTTATGGAAAAAGGAAGATAAACGGCTTATTTGAATTGGTGACATCAAATGACTTAGGAAGTTCATAAGCAATTGCCTTAAGAAGTTGACTAAAGGAAAGAAAACAAGTGTTAAAGATGGAATTGATAAGTGAGAGATGGTAAACATAAGTGAATTGGAACAGAGTGATGACAATATTGAACTAAAGGTAGAAATGGGTCAAAGTTGATATGAAACACACATGAGTTAGAAAACCCTAAGATAGATTTAGAGTTAATAGTAGAAATGTGCAAGCATGGGATATTATGTTTATATGAGAAAAAAATGGTCCTTTTCATTTGTATAGGAAAAGGAAAGGAAAAAGGTGAAAAGTACAAGTTGACTATCACAGGTAAGCAAGTTACATGCTTTCTAAAATATTTCTAAATGTTTGCAAATTGTTTGCTCACATGATTTATAAAATATATTTAAGGATGACCATTCCTATAATGCTTTACATGAAATGATTGCTAACTACTTGTTAACTGCTTTTATGAGAAGTTTATGATTTATAAAAGTTATGCCAGCATTTGAATGTGAATGATTATGGTGCACGAGGATTAGGTTACGAGAGAGGTGTAATTGGACCGGTTGTCCTCCTCTAGCGTGACCGAGTCGCTAATACAGGCTGAGGCCGGTGGCGACCTCCCTGAAATGGGAGCAGGATTAAGTAGTGGATGCCTAGCTAGCGATCCATTTGGAAAAATGCCATGTATGCATTGAATGCATTTGCATTTTCATATTTTGCACAAAAAGGAAATGGAAAATGTTTACTTACAAAAGGAAATGACTTGCTTACTGAGTATTAGTACTCATGTGTTGTTTTCCAAAATTTAGTCAGGTAAATGGAGATGACCCATGGAGAAGGACAGGTATAAAAAGAATGTCAAGATGCTTATATTCGTTTGCATGTGTGAAAAGAAGAAGATGAATTTATAGTATGATTAATGTTATGTTGAATGTTGATGAAAACAATTAAGTTGAGGTAGTACAACCTGTATGGAATATGTGAGAAAATGCAGAATTATATATAAATGGTGTATATGATGATTTTTCTGTAAAGACAATCGTTATGACTCTGATAATGTAAAGACAATCGTAATAACTTTGATAATGTAAAGACAATAGTTAAGATTATGATATGGGAAATGCTTTCCAAGTTGGATGAATGAAAACGTTATCTGCATTGATGTTATATATTTATATATAAAAAGAAATTTGCCGTGTGATCAGGGCAACAATCCTAAGTCACGTTTACCAACCCTTTTCGACTCCGGAGTAAGGACTATGTGCAGCCTCGGGTCGGGGGCGCCACAACCTCGCCGACAACGGACTCCATCCAAACGGGTCCGGGAGGAAGCCTCTGCATCAGCGGGACGCCGTGTGCGTTTCTTTGAGGCCAACCCTTCCTCGTCGGCACCCAACAGACCAATTCTGATTCTGGATCGAGTAGCGACACATTATCTGCTGCTAACAAACAGGGGACACCGTCTCAGAAAGCTCAAGTCCTTAAGATGCCGACCACCTACTTCAAGACAGAACGGCAGGACAACATATTTTACCGACACTTTTATGAGCGTAAGATCTTTGTCCAAAGATTATTAATTTAAAATTCCTAGATGATTATGAATTTGGGATGGAAGAATTGTTAGAATTCCAAGGATGGATAGGGCTTTTAAAAGCCGATGACAGGGTGTATCCTGATTTGACCCGTATATTCTATTACCTATGGGATTAGGAATACTATGTTACATTTGTTAAGGGAAGAGAGATAAATTTGGGATTTGGAGCAGAAAATCACAGAGAAAATGCAATTGCTAGAATTGCGCATATGTTGGATGTCCCAAAGAAGATGAGTTGCTTCCAGATGGGTTGTCATTGATACAATTATATGGGTTGTCATTGATACAATTATATAATCAGTTGACAAGGAGCAACAAGTACCACCTAGGAATCAAGTTCCTTCACTATATGGACCTATTTCCCAGGCTTAGGGTACTCAGGTTGTTGATCGCGCATTGCATATACCCTAAAGGAGGAGGCCGAAATCAGCTAAACCCATAGGAGGCAGAAATCTTGTGGAAAGTAGAAAACAAGATCAAGGTTAGCCTACCTGCACTACTCTTGGAAGCTTTGACTTCAAAGAAGGACAACTGTGGCGCCCCGAACCAAGTCGTCCACATAGTCCTTACTCCAAGATCTTGTCGATTGGTAAGTGTGAATCAGGATTGTTGCCCTGATCACGCGGCGGGTACTTAATTGGATCTCGTCCAATTTTTTTTTTCATTTCTTTTTCTTTCATCACATAAACATATATCATCATCATTCATAATGGACTTATCCATAACATCATAAATCATCAACTTCTCATATTATTCATAACTTCACAATTTCATATAACCTATGTCCTTTTTCATCATATCCCATTAGGGAATCTATTCATACAAAAATCTACTAACCTTTATAGATTCCTCTTTTCCTTTAGCAACACATGCCCTTCATCTCTTGACTTTCCCTACACCTGTCTGAGGTTGGGAAAACAAAACATGAGTCGAAACTCAATAAGCAAGCATTTTTCATTTTAAATGCATTCCTCTCCATTCGATAGAAGACACTTATCAAGCGATCAACTACCAACGGAATATAAATCTTTTCGTAAACCATTTTTAGAAACCTTTCATAAATCATTCATAAAAACCATTCATGTAAACCATTTGTAAATGCATTTCTCTCCATTCGATAGGAGACACTTAGCAAGTGATCAACTATCAATGGAATAGAAACCTTTTCATAAACATTGGATGTGCAAATGCTTCCTTTCCACTTCTGACATAAACCTTTGTGTGCGGGTACGCTAGCTCAGGGAACATCTCACATAACATGGTCCAATACGCCGGTTGTCTCCGACTTGGCCTCATCAAGGGGAACCTCTCTTCCTCTTGACGCCTACATGGTTCCTACATGCATGACTTTTGATTTTTCCGGCATTATATACCTCTCACACCAGGTGACTTGTCATTCTCATGTAGAGAATTATTTGCACCATCCCTTAAAAACATAATTTCAAATCCATGCTTTCCTTTTCAATCCATGTATGAAAATGCAATGCATTCATTCAAACATAACATTCCTTTGCGTCCACCTCTGGGGAGGACGCCGTCGGCACACAGCCCATACGACTGGAAATAGTGAAGGGGGACCCTCTGATCCGCTTTCTACCTCCACCAAAGCCTCTTTCTTATACATCGTACATGTGCACATGTCCATAAACATCACATGATATCAATATGCTGGCATGACTTTTCATAAAAACTCATAAACATTCATCATTTCAAAACATTATAGGAATGACCACCCTTAAACACATTTCATAAATACTTGAGAATAAAATATATTTTCAATGTTGTGCTTGTTGGGTCCCGAATTGATGGCAAAATCCAAGAGGGGAGGGGTGAATTGGGTTCTTAAAAATTTCTTTTGGTAACTTAAAAACTTAACCCCTTGTAGAATTAATCCCCTTTAATGAAGAAACTGAATGGAAAGCAAAGTAATAAAGAGAGCAGAAATAAAAGCAAGTAGACAAGGATTTTATAGTGGTTCGGGCAACCTCCCTACTCCACTCTTCCAAGCTCACACACCTTGTGACTTGGGTTCCACTATTGTATTCTCTCAATACAATTAGAGCCTCTTGCTCTCTTCTAGATTCAAAGCTCTAGGGGGCATCAACAACTAGAGCCACTTGCTCTCTTCTAGATTCTAGCTCTAGGGGGCATCAACAACTAGAGCCACTTGCTCTCTTCTAGATTCTAGCTCTAGGGGGCATCAACAACTAGCACAAGTAGGTGATGAGTCACACTCCAATCACACACTACTTTGCTATCACTTGATCTTAGCTACCCAAGCTAAATCAAGTTCAATACAAACAAATAATCAATGAAAGTAAACTACACTTTACAGGTGTGTAGAAACGATTTAGCGCAGGGAAGAACTTGTAGATGATGGCTTTGAAGTTTCTGAATGTAGCTCTTGCAACTTGAAGCACAATTCTTCCTCTCTTGATTGGCTTGATCACTTTAATGCTCTTGTAGATAGGAGTTATGCTCACTTAATGTTTTCCAACTGCTTCCCTCGTCCACCATGAATGCTATTTATAATTTTGGAGGGAATCCGAACGTTAGAAGGTAGGTGGCGCGCATTTAATGCGCCAACGTTCGAATTAATTCCGACCGTTGCGACCCAAGTCGCAGGTGGAGTCGACTTCGAGTGCGACTTCACCCAAGTCGCTGACGGAGTCGACTTCGGGTGCGACTTCGCGGACTCCGGTCTTCAGTTTTCAACGCTGGAAGTTTTTCCTCGATTGAAGTCGATCATGAAGTCGACTTGGCTTTGCGACTTCACTTCCTGTAGCGTCTTCAAGTTCCAGGTCGGGTCGACTTGGCTTCAGACTTGACCCAAGTCGCAGGTGGAGTCGACTTCGGCTTCGACTTCACCTCGGCAGTTTGTTTTATGAACTTGAATAATTTCGAGATGCTTTGTCTCATCATGCCTTTGCTTCTTTTGTGTTTTTCATGTCTTGAATCATTGAGTCTTGCTTTCATTAGCTCCATGATTTGCAAACCTTTGACTTGATAGACTTGAATTGATCTTGAATGCCTTGAAGCTTTTTCTCTTGGACTTGAGAGGCTTTGAGTTGATCTTGAAATCATTTAATCTTGAAACTGCATCTTTGATCTTTGAAAGAAGCTTGAATCAGTATCTTTGAATCTCCAAGACCTCAAGTCGCACTTCGGGGTCGACTTCGTTCGCGACTTCACCCAAGTCGCAACTGGAGTCGACTTGGGGTGCGACTTCGGCATTCTGCTGTTTCGAATTCAACTCTGGAAGATTTCGCCCGACTGAAGTCGATGGTGAGGTCGACTTCGTTTGCGACTTGACTACTCAAGTCGCAGGTGGAGTCGACTTGGCCTGCGACTTCACCTTCAGCTCTGGACGTTCTGCATGTTTGAAGTCGATCTTGGAGTCGACTTGGGGATCGACTTGGCCTTCCTAACTTGATTTTCTTCAAATGGTTATTCCTTAAACATTTTCACAAACTTGTTAGTAGCCAAGACTTTCTCAAATTGATTTGTTAATCATCAAAACATAGATTTAGCTAGTTTTCCTCATGTTTCCAACAATCTCCCCCTTTTTGATGATTGACAAAACCGATTTGAGTGGATACCTTTCATTTAAATAAATAAGCTCATATTCATAATGCAAACATTCAAAGTATTCATTTAAGCATATACATATCCTACTCTTCTCTCCTTAAATCTCTCTCCCCTTTAATCATAAAGACTTATACTCAAATAACTTATACTCAAATCCTCTTCTTCTCCCCATTCTTAAATCTCTCTCCCCCTTTTTGTCAATATATCAAAAATGGGTGCTCCCCCTAAATGGGTGCTCCCCCTCAATTTATGTTTTAAGTTAGTTCAAGCATTCCCATGTCATTTCTAAGCTTATAAAATGCTTCTTTTGCTAGGGGTTTAGTGAATATATCTGCAACTTGATCCTCTGTTCTTACATATACCAAACATATGTCATGATTTTCTACATGTTCTCTAATGAAATGATGTCTAAGGTCTATATGTTTGGTCCTAGAATGCAAGACTGGATTCTTGGTTAGACATATGGCACTGGTATTGTCACATTTGATAGGTATATCTTTAAAATCCATGCCATAGTCCCTAAGTTGCTGTTTCATCCAAAGTAATTGAGCACAATAGCTCTCGGCGGCAATATATTCGGCTTCCGCCGTAGATAGAGCAACACTAGTTTGTTTTCTTGAAAACCATGAAACCAACATGCTTCCAAGAAACTGACATGTTCCACTAGTGCTTTTTCTATCTACTTTGTAACCAGCAAAATCCGCATCCGAGTAGCCGATTAGATCAAAATTTGAGCCCTTTGAATACCATAGTCCTAAATTGGTAGTGTCTACTAGATATCTAAAAATTCTTTTCACAGCTACCAAGTGTGATTCTTTTGGGCATGATTGAAATCTAGAGCACATACACACACTAAACAAAATATCTGGCCTAGAAGCAGTTAAATACAATAAGGAACCTATCATGCTTCTATACAATTTTAAATCAACTACTTTGCCCTTCTCATCTTTGTCAAGCTTGATTGTAGAGCTCATGGGCGTGTTTGCTCCTTTGCTATTCTCCATGCCAAACTTCTTTAGCATTTCCTTGATATACTTGGACTGGTTAATAAAAATTCCTTCATTTAATTGCTTGATTTGCAGTCCAAGGAAGAAGTTTAGCTCTCCCATCATGCTCATCTCAAACTCTTTCTGCATAAGCTCAGAAAATTCTTGGCAAAGAGTTTCATTAGTAGCACCAAAATTAATATCATCTACATAAATCTGAATGATCAATATATCCTTTCCATTGTACTTGATAAACAAAGTGGTGTCTACATTTCCTTTTTGAAAATCATGATCAATCAGAAATTTGCTTAGTCTATCATACCAAGCTCTTGGAGCTTGTTTTAATCCATATAATGCTTTGGTTAGCTTGTATACAAATTTAGATTGATCTTTTTCCTCAAATCCAGGTGGTTGTTCTACATACACCTCTTCATTTATATAACCATTCAGAAATGCACTTTTGACATCCATTTGAAACAATTTAAAGTTCATGTGAGATGCAAAAGCTAGTAAGATGCGAATTGCCTCTAATCTAGCAACCGGGGCATAGGATTCTTCAAAATCTATTCCTTCTTCTTGTGAGTATCCTTTTGCCACAAGTCTAGCTTTGTTCCTCACTACAAGTCCACTTTCATCTAATTTGTTCCTAAAGACCCACTTGGTGCCAATAATAGTACAATCATTTGGTCTAGGAACAAGGTGCCAAACTTGATTTCTTTCAAATTGATTTAGCTCTTCTTGCATTGCTATAATCCAGTTTTCATCATCAAGAGCTTGTTCAATATTAGAAGGTTCAATCTTGGATACAAAAGCATATTGTCCACACACATTTTGCTTTGACCTTCTAGTTTTTACACCTTCATACACATTTCCTATAACTTGCACAATTGGATGTGCATGATTGAATTTTAAATCAGTTGGAGGTTTATAGGAATTGTTACCTTCACTTACCCTTTCCTCCATGGAATCTTCTTGCTTTTCCACATGCAGCCTTTCAAGGCCATTTGCTATGTCATCTGCATCACTTGAATCATCCTTTCTTTTAAAGCATGGGTTAGTTTCATCAAAAACAACATGTATGGATTCTTCTACAACTTGGTTTCGTTTATTGAAAACTCTATATGCTTTGCTATTTGATGAATAACCAAGGAATATTGCTTCATCACTTTTAGCATCAAGTTTTCCCAAGTTGGTTTTTCCATTGTTCAGAACATAACATGTGCATCCAAAAGCATGAAAATAAGATATGTTTGGTTTCTTTCCTTTCCATAGCTCATATGGGGTCTTTTTCAAGATTGCTCTAATGGTAACTCGATTCAATACATGACAAGCTGTACTTACAGCTTCACCCCAAAATTTCTTAGATAGTTTGCTCTCATTTAGCAATGTTCTAGCCATCTCTTGTATAGTTCTGTTTTTCCTTTCAACTACTCCATTTTGTTGTGGAGTCCTTGGTGCAGAAAATGTGTGATGAATTCCTTTTTCATTACATAATTCTGTGAATCGTTTGTTCTCAAATTCACCACCATGGTCACTCCTTATACACAAAATGGTATTCTGTTTTTCATTTTCCACCAAGTTTACAAAAGTTGAAAACATAGAGAAGGCTTCATCTTTGCTAGCTAAAAGAATTATCCATGTGAATCTTGAAAAGTCATCAACAATTACAAATACATATTTCTTTCCACCAATGGTTAAAATGTCGGATGGCCCATATAGATCCATGTGTAGCAATTCAAGCGGCCTAGTGGTGGAAATCTCCTTTTTGGTAGAGAAAGACATCTTTGGTTGTTTAGATAATTGACATGCCTTACATATTTTGTCTTTGTCATATTTCAACTTAGGCAAGCCTTCTACCAAACTCTTTTTCCATAGGGTTTTTATATTTCTCATGTTTATGTGTCCAAGCCTTTTATGCCAAACCCATGGATCATCATCAATGGCCATTAGACATTGACTATCTAGTTCATCAAGTGAAACCAAATATATATTTCCATGTCTTTTTCCATTAAACATGATATGTTCACCATCAAATACATTGCATATAGATGATTCAAACACAACCTTATATCCTTTATCATATAATTGGCTAATGCTCATTAAGTTATGCTTGAGTCCTTCAACAAACAAAACATCCTCCATGCATGCATTTGAGCTACTGTAAATATTTCCTTTACCTTTGATTTTACCTTTCTCATTATTTCCAAAGGCAACCGTTCCATTGTTGCAAGGCTTAAGTTTATGGAATAAACTCCTTTCTCCGGTCATGTGCCTTGAACAACCGCTATCCATGAACCATACATTGTTTGCCTTTGCCTTTAAACAAATCTGAAAAATAATCAAATAATTCTTATCTCTTTGGTACCCATTTTATGGGTCCATTTGGGTTAGTAATATTATTCAACCTTTGTTGCTCTATCTTAGAAAGCCCAAATCTTGTGTTTCTTGGAACCCAAACTAGTCTTGCACCATGGTCATACAATTTCTTAAAATTACATTTGTAGGCTTTATGACCCATCTTGTTGCAAAAATTGCAAGCCATTGGTAATCTAGGAGTAGGCCTTCAAGTATATTTTGGTTCAAATGTTGGCCTTTTAGTCCACATTACATTTTTCATTTTAGGCTTGTATATGAGTGCAGATTTGGTTTGATATTTCCAAAGTGTAGGCACATTTGACTTGCTACTTTCTCCTTGCTCAAATGTATTGTATCCAAGACCTCTCTTGTTTGTTTGGAAGGTCATGTTCAGAAACATCTTTACACTTTCTCCTGGATTAGAGAACTTTGCTAATGATTCATTTAAGGATTTGTTCTCCTTTTTCAGTTTCTCTACTTCTTTCAACAATGATTCATTTTCTTCTTTCAGTTTTGTTGATTTTTCAGCTAGTTTTCCATTTTCAATAATAATAAAGTTGCATTGTTGTTTCTTTGAGGACAACTTGTTTCCTAGCTTTTTGATTTCCTCATATAATGAATCATAGGCAGTTTGTAGTTCTTCTAATTCAGCACATTTGATGTAATTTTGAAAAGAAGAATAACTTGATTGAGAATAGCAAGGTTTGGAAGTTACCTCATCATTGCTTGTACATTTGGTTGAGGTGGATTGTTCTTCCAAAACTTCAGTCGTGTTTAAGCATAGCAAGTCCTCTTCTTGCTCGATTCGTGCCATGCAACATATTCTTGCACAGTTGGCTGCATCATTTTCGTCGGTTGAAGAGCTGCATGTTGATGAAGTCTCCTCGTTGACGAACATGCCTCTTCCTCTTGGCCTTTGGTATTTTCTTCTTTCATGACTCTCCTTTGGCCTTTCTTCTGGTGTAGGACATTGAGCTTGCATATGTCCTACGCCCCCGCATCGGTAGCATTTTGTAACCTCCTTCTTCTTTTCTTTTTGTGGTCTTTCTTTGAAGTCTTTAATGTTCTTTTCTTTTCTCACAAATTTTCGAAACTTGTGAGTAAGAAGTGCAATATCTTCATCACCATTGTTAGACGAGGAGGTAGACTCATCTGAGTTGCGTGCAGCTTTTAATGCAATGATTTTCTTCCCTTTATGATTCTCTTCGTTTCTTCTCTTAATTAGCTCATGTGACATTAGTGAGCTAATTAGATCTTCTAGCTTTAGGGTGTTGAGGTCTTTCGCTTCTTCAATAGCTGTAATCTTTGGAGTCCATGAATCCGGTAGAGCTCTTAGTATCTTCATCACCTGTTCGGATTCAGAGATAGCTTTTCCAAGACCTTTGAGAGCATTAGTAATCTTAGAAAATCTTGCAAACATTTCAAAAATATTTTCAGTGTCTAGCATTCTAAAACTTTCCAACTCTCCTATCAAAATATTTCTCCTAGTCCCTTGGACTTGGGAGGTTCCTTCATAAATGGATGTTAGAGTATCCCATATCTCTTTTGCAGTCAAACAAGAAGATACTCTATCATACTCCGAAGCCGTAAGAGCACAAAATAAAGAGTTCATAGCCTTAGCATTGCTCTTGACGGTTCTTACTTCCTCTTCGGTCCATTTGGAAGCTCTTTCATTAATTGGCAAAGTTACACCGTCTTGGATAGCAATCCAAGAATCCATATCGGTAGCCATGATGAGTTGCTTCATACGAAGCTTCCAATAACCAAAGTTGTTCCCATCAAACAATGGTGGCTTAGTGAATGATTGGCCCTCAGCAAAAGCGGGAACGGGAATCGATTGGGATGCCATATCAATAGATCTCTTTGGTTTAACTCAAAGACCTGCTCTGATACCACTTGTTGGGTCCCGAATTGATGGCAAAACCCAAGAGGGGAGGGGTGAATTGGGTTCTTAAAAATTTCTTTTGGTAACTTAAAAACTTAACCCCTTGTAGAATTAATCCCCTTTAATGAAGAAACTGAATGGAAAGCAAAGTAATAAAGAGAGCAGAAATAAAAGCAAGTAGACAAGGATTTTATAGTGGTTCGGGCAACCTCCCTACTCCACTCTTCCAAGCTCACACACCTTGTGACTTGGGTTCCACTATTGTATTCTCTCAATACAATTAGAGTCTCTTGCTCTCTTCTAGATTCAAAGCTCTAGGGGGCATCAACAACTAGAGCCACTTGCTCTCTTCTAGATTCTAGCTCTAGGGGGCATCAACAACTAGAGCCACTTGCTCTCTTCTAGATTCTAGCTCTAGGGGGCATCAACAACTAGCACAAGTAGGTGATGAGTCACACTCCAATCACACACTACTTTGCTATCACTTGATCTTAGCTACCCAAGCTAAATCAAGTTCAATACAAACAAATAATCAATGAAAGTAAACTACACTTTACAGGTGTGTAGAAACGATTTAGCGCAGGGAAGAACTTGTAGATGATGGCTTTGAAGTTTCTGAATGTAGCTCTTGCAACTTGAAGCACAATTCTTCCTCTCTTGATTGGCTTGATCACTTTAATGCTCTTGTAGATAGGAGTTATGCTCACTTAATGTTTTCCAACTGCTTCCCTCGTCCACCATGAATGCTATTTATAATTTTGGAGGGAATCCGAACGTTAGAAGGTAGGTGGCGCGCATTTAATGCGCCAACGTTCGAATTAATTCCGACCGTTGCGACCCAAGTCGCAGGTGGAGTCGACTTCGAGTGCGACTTCACCCAAGTCGCTGACGGAGTCGACTTCGGGTGCGACTTCGCGGACTCCGGTCTTCAGTTTTCAACGCTGGAAGTTTTTCCTCGATTGAAGTCGATCATGAAGTCGACTTGGCTTTGCGACTTCACTTCCTGTAGCGTCTTCAAGTTCCAGGTCGGGTCGACTTGGCTTCAGACTTGACCCAAGTCGCAGGTGGAGTCGACTTCGGCTTCGACTTCACCTCGGCAGTTTGTTTTATGAACTTGAATAATTTCGAGATGCTTTGTCTCATCATGCCTTTGCTTCTTTTGTGTTTTTCATGTCTTGAATCATTGAGTCTTGCTTTCATTAGCTCCATGATTTGCAAACCTTTGACTTGATAGACTTGAATTGATCTTGAATGCCTTGAAGCTTTTTCTCTTGGACTTGAGAGGCTTTGAGTTGATCTTGAAATCATTTAATCTTGAAACTGCATCTTTGATCTTTGAAAGAAGCTTGAATCAGTATCTTTGAATCTCCAAGACCTCAAGTCGCACTTCGGGGTCGACTTCGTTCGCGACTTCACCCAAGTCGCAACTGGAGTCGACTTGGGGTGCGACTTCGGCATTCTGCTGTTTCGAATTCAACTCTGGAAGATTTCGCCCGACTGAAGTCGATGGTGAGGTCGACTTCGTTTGCGACTTGACTACTCAAGTCGCAGGTGGAGTCGACTTGGCCTGCGACTTCACCTTCAGCTCTGGACGTTCTGCATGTTTGAAGTCGATCTTGGAGTCGACTTGGGGATCGACTTGGCCTTCCTAACTTGATTTTCTTCAAATGGTTATTCCTTAAACATTTTCACAAACTTGTTAGTAGCCAAGACTTTCTCAAATTGATTTGTTAATCATCAAAACATAGATTTAGCTAGTTTTCCTCATGTTTCCAACAATCTCCCCCTTTTTGATGATTGACAAAACCGATTTGAGTGGATACCTTTCATTTAAATAAATAAGCTCATATTCATAATGCAAACATTCAAAGTATTCATTTAAGCATATACATATCCTACTTTTTGATCTTCAAATGACGTTTAATCTTGACCCTTAATTCATGATTTTTGATCAATCTTGGACCACTCATCATGTTCATCATCATATTTTGGCCATCCATAAAATATTTTATCTCAATCCGATGTCCGGATTGCAAGATATGAATTTTTCTTCATTTTCTTCACAAAAATCCATAAAAATCCGAAAATACTAAATAAATCAAAAAGTTGCTATTTTGTCCTTTTGTGGGAAGCTTCCTTTTTTTTCTTTTTGTGATTAAGTTAATCCAAAGTGATTAACTTAACATATTTCTTAATCCCATATTTACTATTCACGTTTCACTATTCACGTACACTATTTATCTGAATTCCATAAATAATTATTTTAACCTTTATTCCCACATATTTTCTATACTCATGAATATATATTTTATTAATATATTACCTAGGGTTTACAACCCTAGGGTTTCATATATGTGTCTAAGATCGGAGTTTCACAACAACCCTCGAGGGATACTGCCATACGAAACTTGGATCACCTGGATTACGCATTACATGGGTGTAGACCTCGATGGTGAGCCATTCGAAGTATTAAAACCAACAAATGCCATAAACAAGGCATTGCTGCGAAGGATGAAGATCAACGTGGAACAATTCAGGGTAGAAATAATCAAAACAAGAATGGGACAACCGGCCCAAGAGGAAGCCGGGGGAGCACGAGTTGAGGGGGAGCAGATCCCACCATCACCACAGCCACAGGCCGTCCCATCTCCACCACCTGCAGTCCCAACTGAGCCCGCATCACCCCATTCACATAGGTCTTGTTCCCCTAGAGGCTCTGAGATTCCCGATCTCCCTCCCCGTCCGTATATCACGGATAACTCAGTAAATGCCATTAGGGAGCATTTGGAGCAAATGGAGGATAGACTGACCTCCCAGATTGCTGGGATCCATACAACCATCATGGATATGCATACGAGACAGGATCGTATGGATCAGGAGCTCAGAACGATCAAATACCGGCTTGCATCAGGGAGCGGCAGAGTTCGGCCTATACCCAATCTAGATCCATTTGTTAGTGAGTCTGTACGGGGTGCGCCCACAGCTCAGCCTATATCCTCGTTTTACTCATCCGCTCATGTCAGACCTACACCACCGGCCATCCAGTCACCCTATCCTATCTCGGCTTTCCAATTCACCAAATCTCAAATTCTTGATCTCCTTTTTTGATTTATTGACAAAAGGGGGAGAATAGTTGGAGTTGAGTAAGTTTTTAAGATAGGAGTTGAGTCTTAGATTAGTTTACTTCTTTATGGGTTGGGTAGTTTGTACTCACATAGGTTTGCATTTCATTTTGCATTTTGTATAAAATGATTGATTATATATGGAAATGATATGTTTTTGAATTGTGGAATTGATATGTTTTTGAATTGAAATGATTGACTTATGTTTTGTATATGCATGAAATTGTTAAAAATGAAATATGAATGTTTCATCAAGTTTGAAGTGCAATGCAGTTAATTCATATATGATATAAGATTTCCAAATAAGATAAAAGAGTATGTTATAAAGTAAAAGAAAGGTATAAACTCAAATTTGTTTTGTCAATTATAAAAAAGGGGGAGATTGTTGGAATCAATGGCAAATTAAGCAAAATCTGTGTTTTGATGATTAACAACTCAATTTGAGTAAGTATTGGATACTAATATATTTTGTGAAAATGTTTAAAGGTTAGAAAAATGAAAATCGAAATCTGACAGATCAAGTTGCAAAACCAAGTCGACTTAGCCATCGACTTGAGTCAAGTCGATGTCCAAGTCAACCTCAGGATCAACTTGGAAAGAACCAAAATAGTCCAGAGTTGAATTTTGATCTAAGACAGAAGAAGTCGCAAAGCCAAGTCGACTGCATCTGCGACTTGGGTGAAGTCGCAGACCCAAGTTGACTCCACCATCGACTTCGAGAACTCAAACCTTCCAGCGTTGAACCTTGGATCCAAGACAGGCGAAGTCGCAAAGTCAAGTCAACTCCAGCTACGACTTGGGTGAAGTCGCAAACCCAGGTCGACTTTGCAATTGACTTCAGGGGTTCAAAACTTCCAACGTTGAAATTGGAACTCTGGATGGGTGAAGTCGCATACCCAAGTCGACTTCATATGCGACTTGAGTGAAGTTGGAACCCAAGTCGACCTAGGCATCCAACTTGAGTCAAATTGAAGATGGATTGTGGCACCCCCAACCGAGCGTCACATCCTTACCTCGGGATCTATTGACTGGTAAACATGATCAGGATTGTTGCCCTGTCACACGGCGGGTTTTAATGGATATTTATCCAATTAAATATGTTTCCTTAGGTATTTATTTCCTTCTATTTTTCATCTCATGCATATTTAGGTCATTTCCACCCAATAATTTCATAACTAATCATGATATTCATGATATATTTTAAACTTTCCCATAAGTCATATGTCACAGAATGTATCATCCATTGTCCCATGTATATAAAATACAAGGCATATCATAGATCACATATGATCATAAAGACATTAAATACCAAGTCATAGTACATCCATTTGCCATAAACGGCATATAGTAAAATTCATCAAATTTTTTATTCTTCCATGCTCAACTTGTGCTCCTTGTCTCCTTCATTTCGTCACCTGTCTATGGGATTGGAAAACAAAATGTGAGTTGTAAACTCAATAAGCAAGCTATACACATTTTTCAGGCAATAAATTTTGAAGGCAACCATGTTTAAAATATTTCTCTCCATTCAGTAGAGACACTTAGCAAGTGATCAACTACCTGCGGAGCAGAAATCTTTTCATAAAACTTTCATGGACAATTCATAAACATGGGATGCGCAAATTCATAATTTTCATTCATGACATTATCCTTCATGTGACGGTACGCTAGCTCGAGGAACATTTTTTTTTCATAGCATGATCCTTTTCATCCTTGGCGACGGACCTTCCGACTTGGAAACATCAAGGGGGATTCCTTGTCTACTTACCACCTCGACTAGTCTACTTGATTTCCATTCCATGCATGACCTTTAGTTATCCGGGCATTATATACCTCTTACACATGGAACTTGTCATTCTCATATAGAGAATTCTTTGCACCATCCCTTTTAAAACATTATTTCAATGAAACATCGTTTCAAATCCATACTTCATCATTTTCATGAATAATTGTGAAATAATAAACAATCATTTATTTTAATAGAAATAACATTTTAACATACATTTAGACAAGGAATGACCATCCTTAAACACCTTAGAAAGCATTTAAAACAAACTCATTAGGAAAATTTGGCTTGCTTACCTTGATCACGTGAGCTTCCCGGGTCAACCCTTTCTTTGCCTTTGCCTATACATGTAGAATGACATAGCATTCTTATAAATTCCATTTGCTTGCATTCAACTTAGTTTTCCAACCCATTTTCATAAATATTCATAGCCCGCTTGAATCCCAAGTCGGGTATACGTACATAACATACTTATGTATCAACCATTCATTACAACACATATTCAATTCCCATATTTAGGGTATCATTCATATATATCAAAAAACATTCCTTAATCATCATATGAAGGTTTATGATTTTCACTTAACATTTTTCACATATTTTTCATAATTCACATATTATGATCATTCTTAAGCACTTAATTAATATCATAACCTTCATATATCAATCTCGATTATTGGGATTATCTAAACAGCAACATAATCCTCATAATAACGTATGATACTTGTTTATATCCCATTGTAATTTAAATTCCATCCCAAAAATCTGGAATTTAACATTTACTTTGATTTATTCCTCAATCTGTCCATAATGCTGAAATCAGATGCACTGATCTCTCTAATTTTTGAATCATAATCAAATCAAGGAATTTAAATATAAAATTTCTATAATACCTTAATAACTACATGATCTAACCAAAATAAATATTTCCATCACAACATATGAAGTATTTATATTTATTTTGGTATTTTTACTCTGTTGGATAGAAACATCAATTTTTAGACAGCTCTAATCATGTTAATTATTAGGTATATTTATTACTTTTAAAAACAAATTTTTATATTTTTTAAGTGTTACTCATGATATCTTCCACATCATATAAAATTTTCAGCTCAAAATAACTTGCGTAAAAATTATTAAAAATCATTTTGTGCAGCTGATCCTGACATCCATTCAACCCTATTCAAGTTGATCTTCTCGGATTTTTAATTTTCAACATACTTATCCTTTTTATCTGAAAATTAGGTAGTTTCTTAATCATGATATCATGAGTTTTTAAGAAAATTTTAATACTAAAATTAATTCATTTATAGTTCCGTTCATATTTTAGATTTCTGCGTCATTTCTTCTAGGTTTAGCTCCTATATTTGCATCTAATTTCCATTTCAACTTCTTAAATCATCAAGATTCATCAATACTAGCTAATACTCATTTAATATTCTAATTAATGACATTGTAATTCACCATTCAAGGATCCTTTAAGAACCATATTCATGTCTCAAAACTTGGATTAGAAAACTTAGGATTAAAGGGTCTAACAAGTCATGTATATTTACTTGAAGTGAGTAACACTTAACCCCACTTAACTAACTTGCTTCCTTCATTTATTTTTCCTTTTTCTTCTTCTTTTTTCCTCTCCTTTTCTTGCTCTCAAGATTCTGGAAAAATGGGGACGTGAACCACTGCTTACTAGGGAGTTTGCTCCTTAGAATTTTTCTATCTCCAACCTTATACACATGTGGACGTCTCTCCCTAAGTAGAGCTGGATTTTCCAGCTTGTGGGTCCCATTTGCCACATAATTTGGGGGTTATTTTAATAAATGTTTATCCCCTTTCTGACATGGAAAAATATCATCCAAATAAATTAGATAATTATTTTTGAAAAATCCATCAAAATCCATGTCATTAATGGACAAAATCTGTCCACAAGATGCAACATCCATTTCAGCTGCTGTTTGCCATTTTTTTCCATGAATTAGCAGCTTTATTTAATGCATATTTATATACCCTAACATGTAGACTAATTAGGCATGCATTTAGAATTTTTAAAAAAATAAAAAAAATCAGATTGCTAGCTGTTTGGACAGTCCACATTTCAGCTCCATTTCGCTGTCCACATACACGTCCCTATTTCAGCAGCAATTTTGAATTTTTTGCACCATGGTTCAGCTTTAATTTAATTCTCATTTAATAACCTAGTAATTTAGGTCAATTGGGGATCAATTGAGAATAATTAAAAAATTATAAAAATTCCAAAAGCTGCCACAACCGTCCCCATCTCTTACATGCACCCTTGCTGTCCATTATTTGATCACAGCTCAATGGTCTAGATTTGATGCCTTTAGCCACGAATTTTTACTCCAATTTAATGAAAATTTATCCTCATTAATCCACAGCTGACTTTGGGCATGTATTTTATTTGAAAATATTTCACAAAATCCACTTTAAAGGACTATTTGGACGTCCATACATGCCATAGGTGCTATGCTACTTTAAGCTCCTTAATTCAGCATTTATTTATGAGATAATTGCAGAAATTTTTCTATTTTTAATAATCCATAAAGTACCCTGCAATTGACCTCCTTTCGACACCTCTTTTTTGACTTTATTTATTTAATTATTTTATTCAACTTTAACATAAATGCTAATCACTTTTTGGTGCAAAAGTCAAAAGAGTTGATCCCAATTTCGTGAACCCTTAATCTTAGAATGATTAGCTTGATCAAAACCTTCCATAACCTTAATCTCATAATTTTAACCGTCCATTTCAAATTTCATCTCAATTTGACTTTTCTAGCTCAAGTTATGATCGTTTTAAATTTTGAACGGTGATGATCAATTATCATCAAAATTTTCATAATCTAACTTTTCCTTGTGATTAAGCACAAAATTAAGTGCTTCCATTTCAATTTTTATCTTAATCGTCTTTACGGGCATCAAATTATGAATTTTCCAACATTTTTCAACTTCGCTCTATAATTAGCCTCCTAATTTCCATTAATCACATTATGAAAATTAATTAATTTTTCATGGCACACTAATACCTTTTTAATCATCATTAGGCCACTTTAATCATATTGGCCCATTTTGAATTAGAGTGATTGATTTTTACCATCATTCATAACCTCTGACTTAATTGCCATAAATCATCAATATTGCACATAAATTATTTATAATTCAATCAAATCATACTTGAATCATACAAATGTATATATATGAATCCTATGTAGGTCAAGGTTTCACATGGATATAGTTCAGACAAGCAATACCACATGATAAAATCATTCAAGACTATATTCTACTCAAGGAAAAATCATTTGGCTATTTATAAGGATTGCAAAATCAAGAATATCAAAGCATCCTAAATCCAAGTCATGAAGACAAAGTCCCCAAGAGTAATTGAACATAACAAAGTTTCAAGATTGAGTATTCAGTGGAAGAACAAATATAAGATAAATGACAAGCAAGCAAGTTCCAAAAGAAACTCAAGTTCATCAAGTGAATACAGAAAGTGGAATCGCACCTGAAGTCGACTTCACCTGCGACTTGGGTCAAGTCCAGAACCAAGTTGACCTGAAGTGGAACTTGAGGTATTTGCTGGGAACCGAAGTCGCACCCCAAGTCGACTCCAGTATGTGACTTGGGTGAAGTCGCACCCGAGATCGACTTCATCTGCGACTTGGGTCGCAACGGTTGGAAAAATTCGAATGTTTGCGCATTAAATGCGCGCCACCTACCTCCAAACATTCGAATTTACTCCAACTTCAAGAGATCGTGTTAGAGGTTAGAGAAAGTAATTACTGAGATCCAACTACTATCCTCTCCTAGCATTAAGTGATCAACACAAGTCTTCAAGAGAAGAACAAAGCTCCAACTTGCTGCATGCTCTAACGCTGATTAAATCATCTTTTCTACAAATTCTTCCATGAGCTGAAACTTGCCTACACAATCTGTAAAGTGTAGATTTCCTTATTTGATTCATTATTTGTATACTTGGTTTAATATTTGTGTTTTGAACCAAGGGAAAGCAAAGTAGCGTTGTGACTTAAGTGGAACTTGTCATATACTTGTGCTGTGATTTGTACACACCTCCTAGAGCTGGAATCTAGAAGAGAGATGTTGCTCTAGTTGTATTTGATAATACATAGTGGAACCCAAGTCACAAAGAGTGTGAGCTTAGAAGAGTGGAGTAGGGGAGATTGCCCGAACCACTATCAAATCGTTGCTTACTGCTGGGATTTATATTTCTATTTTTATTGCTTTATGACTCTCCATTTTATTCATCTGTTTCATTAAGGGGATTAAATCAAACAAGGGGAAATTTCTGTTTAAGAGAAAATTTTAAATTACCCAATTCACCCCTCCCCTCTTCGGTAATAACCATAAACTCGGGACAAACACTAAGCACATTCTCATGCACATGTAAACAAATCTAAGCAATTTTATATTACACAAGAAATATATATATTAAGTAAGTGTGATCCATTCACATCTTTCATTTAGATTAAATTTGGTGTGTGTTTGTCAATTGATAAAAAATGTCAAGTTAAAACTTTTTAATCTAAAATTTTTCACTTTTCACAACTATCATATTTTTTAATCATTTTTTCACATTTTCCTATACAACTACCCTACTTTTCAATCATTTCTACACAATTATCTACATAACTAACCTATCTATTTTAACTTTATCCTCTTTACTACTCATCATTACCCCTATCATATCACATCATTTGACAACTTTTACTCTTCAAAACTTTTCATCAAAAATTTTATTCATTACCAAACACACCCTTGGTCTCATACTCAATCAAATAATATAAAAACAATGAATAGAGTAAATTTTCACTAATCATCAATGTGAGAATAGATTAAACTACTATATAGCCTAGTGTTATGTTTTATAGATTCAATGTTATAAAAATGTATATAAAAAAAGTTATAAAGATAAGTGTTACTTATGGTTAATTTATTGTAAGTATTAACGACAACACATATGTATGTCGATTTTTTATGACTTTAAAATTTTCTAACATGGTGGATATATTTATAGTTTTAAAATTCAAAAGAATTCACTTTACCATAATGGATTATTCTTTGTGATTCAAGAAAATGCATCTTTAGTTAAAATGAATTTACAATATTCATACATATATAAATAAATCTAAACACCCTTTTGTAATTTACATAAGATATATATTTTTTAGTAATTGTGATCGATTCACATCTTTTATTTGGATTAAACTTGGTCTCATACTCAAACAAATAATAATGAATATAATGAATAGAGTAATTTTTCACTAATCATCAGAATGAGAATAGATTAAATCAATGAAACTAGTGCATAGCCTAGTGTTATGTTTTATAGATTCAACGTTATAAAGATAAGTGTTACTTATGATTAATTTGTTAATTTATAGTAAGTATTAACGGTAACACACACATATATATGTCGATATTTTTATGATTTTAAAATTTTCTAACATGGTGGATATATTAACTATTTTAAAATGTCAAAAGAATTCACTTTAACTTAATGGATTATTCTATATGATTCGAGAAAATGCATCTTTAGTGAAAATGAATTACAGCACAAAAGTAAATTACTTTAAATCGGATATTTCAAATATTCACTGAAATTTTAAATAATATATTTTTTATCCGCACAAGCTTTTATTAATATACTAGTATATTATTAGTTAAATAAATATTTCAAACATAATAAATAGTTTTTATTGCTGAAATTAATCTATTAAGCTGTTAATGTAGTAGAAATTTTAAGGTTTTCGTCATTTGTTGAGCTGTTTTATTACAAAATTTTTGTATGGTACAAACAGATCGTTTGATACAAACCGAATATTTAATAATAAAGAAAGAAAGAAGCACAATGCTTGAAAAAGAAAGAAAGAAAGAAAGAAGCATAGAAATGGGGACAAAAACAAAATTTTTATAACCTAGAAAATTTTGGGAACAGAGTAGTTTCTCACTAATCATCAATATGAGAATAGATTGGATGACATGAAACTACTATATCCTCTAGTTCTACGTTTTATGAACGAGTTTTATGGATGAGTGTTTCTTACAACTAATTTATAGTAAGTATTAACAGCAACATTCATATATGTTGATATTTTTATGACTTCGAAATGTTCTAACATGGTGAATATATTTACGATTTTAAAATGTCAAAAAAATTCACTTTAAGATTTAAGTTAATGGATTATTCTTTGTGATTCAAGAATATGGATCTTTAGTTAAAACGAATTTATAACATTGATAGAAGTTTGGAAAGGCACGAAAGTAAATTACTTTAAATTAATATTGTAAATATTTATCGAAATTTTAAATAATTTAGGAAAAAATCTATATATACCCATGGATTTTACTCCTAAGTCTATTTATACCCACAAATTTTAAAAATTCTTAATATACACATATTTTGATTAAAATTTCACTTAAGCCCGCGTCATTAGGGATCTATTAAAGGAGTTGTTAGTACCCTTGTAAAATGACTAATATATCCAAATCCAAATAGATTTTGAGTTCAGTTTGCTCAAATCTAAAAGTTTATATTTAAATAATATATGATTTGTCATTGTAAAAGTGCTAAAAATTCATTTGAATATGAATTTTTAGCCGCAAAATCATAATTAGAGATGAAAATTTTCCTCATTTAACAGTGGTGCTAATGACCCATTTAATAGATTGTTAATGGTATAGACATAAGTAGAATTTTAGGTAAAATACGTTGGTATATTAGGAATTTTTAAAAATTTGTAGGCATAAATAGAATTAAGAGTAAAATTCATGGGTATACATGAAATTTATCCAATATTTTATTTTTTATGTGCACAAAATTTTATCAATATACTAGTCATATTATTAGTTAAGGGCATGTTTATTTTAACAAAAACTTTTCAAACTAAAAGTTTTTAATTTAAAATTTTTCACTTTTTATAACTATCATACTTTAAATTATTTCTTTACCTCTTTCTATACAATTACTCTATGTTTAATCATTTATACCTAACTACCTATACAACTAATGCATCTATTTTAACTTTATTTTTTTATACCACATCATCCCTATTATATCACATTAATTTCTATCAATTTAATAACTTTTACACAAAAAAAAATTTCATCCAAAAGTTTTTTGACTACCCAAACACACCCTAAATAAATATTTTAAACATTATAAATAGTTTTTATCACTGAAATTAATCTATTAAGCCATTAATGTAGGAGAAATTTTACGACTTTCCGTCATTTGTTGAGTTTTTTTATTACACAATTTTTGTATAGTACAAATAGAGCGTTTGATACAAACTGAATATTTGATAATAAAGAAAGAAGAATGAAAGTGAGGATAGAAACAAAATTTTTATAGTCAAGAAAATTTTAGGAATAGGGTAATTTCTTGCTCATCATTAATATGAAAATAGATTGGATTACATGAAACTGTTATATCACCTAGTTTTATGTTTTCTGGACCAATATTGTCAGAACCGAACCGGTGATTGAACCGGAAAAGTTACTGGTCTGGTTCGAACCGGTTCGACCGGTTAATCAAACCGGTTCAAACCGATGATGTCAGCATGACATATTTATGACGTCATAAATATTTAATTATTTTTAATTTAAATTTAAAATAAATATATTGATAAAATTATATTTTTATAAATCCTAAATATATATGTTAGATTTTAAGAATCACAATATAAGTACAAAATATGCAGAAAAAAATTAATATAATGTTTTAAAAAAAATTTAACCATGCATGTTAGAAAATTAACTACATTGACTAACATGTAATAAGCACCAGTGTAACATATCAAGCAAAAACAGCTAGAAATTCTAACTTCTTTCAATGATCAAAGTTCACATATGATCCACCAGTGTAACAAATAAGCAAGGCACGAGTGCAATCACAATTAATAAAGATTTAGCATAAAAAAGAAAAGTTTTTTACAGAAAACATTTCAGAAAAGTGGTCGCCGAAACTGAATGCAAAACAAAGAATGGGAAAACAGAGAATGGGAGCTGGTGGTCGTCGGAACTAAATGCAAAACAGAGAATGGGAGCTGGCGGTCGCCGGAACTGAATGCAAAACAGAGAATGGGAGCTGGTGATCGCCGGAACTGAGTGCTCTCTGCTCAGCAGAGAACGGGAGCTGGTGGTCGCTGCTGGCCGTGAAATGGATTTGGGGGATCGAAGCTGTAGACGAGATGACGACCGAAACGGCTAGCTGATGACGACGATCGGAGCTGTGCTGCTGTGGACGAGATGAGGAAGATCGAAACGGCCAGCTGATGATAACGATCGGAGCTTCTGTCTCAAGGAACCGACGTCTCGAGGAAGACAAGACACTGAACAGAGGAAGACCACACGCACTGCTGACGCCACAAGGAAGATGAGATTGAACCAGATCTTCGCCGAATGCACTGCTGGTCGCCGGCGATGGGAGCTGGTGATCGCCCGAACTGAGTGCTCACTGCTCAGCAGAGAACAGGAGCTGATGGTTGCTGCTGGCCGTGAAATGGATTTGGGGGATCGAAGCTGTAGATGAGATGACGACCGAAACGGCTAGCTGATGACGACGATCGGAGCTGTGCTGCTGTAGACGAGATGAGGAAGATCAAAACGGCCAGCTGATGATAACGATCGGAGCTTCCGTCTCAAGGAACCGACGTCTCGAGGAAGACAAGACGCTGAACAGAGGAAGACCGCACGCACTGCTGACGCCTCGAGGAAGATGAATTGAACCAGATCTCCGCCGAATGACTGCTGGTCGCCGGCGATGAGGAAGACGGCAGTCACAGCACGCACCGAGCAAATGGACCAGACGAAGAAGACGACCGAAAAAATGGGAAAGGGAAAGTGCTGCCGATTCGGGACTCGGGAGGGAAAGACAATCGGGTTTTGTCATTCTGTGTTTCTTTTATTTGCGAACCGGTCTAACCGGTTTAACCGTGTTTTCCGGTTGAACCGGCGGTTCAACGGTTCATGCGGTTTAATACTATCAGACCGAACCGCATGAGATCAAACCGGATATATGTCCGGTTCCCGGTCGGACCGGTTCGACCGGTCGGTCCGGTCCGGTTTTAACAACACTGTTCTGGACTCAACGTTATAAGGATAATTGTTACTTCTAATTAATTTACAGTAAGTATTAACAACAATATATATGTCGATATTTTTATGGCTTCGAAATTTTCTAACGAGGTGGTTGTATTTACAATTTTAAAATGTCAAAAGAATTCACTTAACCTTTATGGATTATTGTATGTGATTCAAGAAATTGAATCTTTAATTAAAATGAATTTATAATATTGATAGAAGTTATAGAAAGGCACAAAAGTAAATTAGGGTAATTTGCAAATATACCTATATAGTTTTATAAATTGCATATTCTCCCAAATAATTTTACCAAAATTGCACGAGTACTCATGAGCTTGCTTTCCCGTTAGCCATTGTTAATTTATGGTTGGATATTTTTTAAAATAACTTAAGTGACCCTCTATGGTGTCTATTGTTGGGATTACATGTAGTGCATGAAGAAGATGAACTCCCCGAGGTGGAATTCAATCCCACCAGCCCAACTATCAGATTCTCGGCCTCCTCGGTCTACATTCTTCATCAAATGTATATACATATATCCATATGCAGGATTGCTAGGTTTATCGCTGGGCAAATCCTCCTCCTAGCGTCGAACGGTATCATCTTCACCTCACCTCCCAGATCCTTGTTATATCCACGCCCTCTTCTTCCTCTGCTATTAGAAACGACTCTGGCTTGAACTCCAGCGCATCCTCCCACACCTCCTTATCCACCTCGATATCCAACAAGGCGAAATTGATGATGATGTTCTTGGGTCGTGGACAAGAGAGGGATCAAAGACAAAGATGTAGGGGCATGTGCCGAGGGAAAAGGTGATGATGGGGTTGTATATGGGTAGGAGGCGGCAGAGTAAGAGGCGGATTTCTAACAAGGGGTGACATGCAAGTGGACGATGCCGAGCAAGGCAAGGAGAGGAATTTCACAGCGGCCGCTGCTGCAGCCGCATAAGAAAGAGGAAGCTGACGATCATTCCACCAATGATTAAATCCTAATCAACCTCTTCCTCATGGTTGACACCCACCCAACCAGCCATTCGACCTCCATCTTCCTCGAAACTAGTGAAAACCCACTACAACGGAAGCCTATGAAATCAAGCATGTGTCTCTGCTATAGTCTCCTCCAGATCCAGTTACACTACCCCACCCAGCGGTGAAGCCTCATGAAATGAGCTGTAGCTGTAGCACTCTGATATCTTCTTCGGTGAGGCTCGATTTGCACAACGATAGCGATTTGAGGGAGTCAACCACAAATCAAACCCCAAGCCATCCACCTCTCAGATTACCATTCAAACACTATGAATCATCAGCAACAACAACTACATAGAGGCCATGGTCGTGGATTGCAGCATCCATGCTCATGGCCAATGGTGCCAACGTCTACAAATTCTACCAACCTTGATTATAAAAGAGTAGCATCATCATAATTATCAGACACAACCTCCTAACCAAAATCGCTAGCGATAAAAGAGTTGCCATTGTTGCCCCCTCAGGATAGACGACAGCAACAACATGCTTTGTTAACCTTTGCAGTTTTGATATCTCCATGGTGTCGCTTTCTGAACTACCAGATCCAGCATCTTCAGCACAAGCAAGCACGCCAATCTCCTACATGCATGCCTTCCTCATCACTAGTAGGGTCGTCTTCCCCAGCAACGACCTTCACAACCACACCAACCAGCATCTATCACTGCCCTCCAACGCAGCAATATCATGGACGATGATCCGAAGCTCGATAACAACCTATAGCATGGAGACAGTGGTTATGGAGTCGCTGATGGCGTTTTTCAAGAGGGTCATTTTTACACAATATCTAGCCATGCGTTAGTGGTAGCTAACAAAAAAGTGAGCTCATGCGTACACTTGTAATTTTAGTAAAATTATGTGGTGGTAAATATGCAATTCGTGGAACTATATGGATATATCCATAAATTACCTAATAAATTACTTTAGCTTGGATATTTTAAGTATTCGCTGAAATTTTAAATAATTTATTTTTTATCTGCACAAACCTGTATCAATAAACTAGTTATATTATTAATTTAACAAACATTTCAAACATAATAAATATTTTTTATCGTTGAAATCAGTCTATTGAGCCATTAATGTAGAAGAAATTTTATTGTTTCTATTGTCCCTTGAGCTTTTTGACTACACACTTTTTTGTATGATACAAACTAAGTATTTGATAACAAAGAAGGAAGTGTGGAAACGAGGATAAAAGCAAAAGTTTTATAATGGAGAAAATTTTAGGAAAATACTCAAAATGAATAAGAGAAGTAGATAAAAATGAAATAAATAAAGTAAAATAGAAGTAGATTCAACTTCTTTCTTCCCTCACTTTTTCAGGGGCTTTTGATTTGTTTCAAAATGTTTGCAAACTTACTCCTTTTCAGCTAGTGCTATACGCTATAGCTCTGTTTGACAATTATTTGATGGATATTCATTCATGTCTTCACCTTGACAAATACATTAGTAATGATTTTATTATTCTCCTTCAAGTCCGAGAGTCACTTTCTTGTGCAGAACCTGAAGATGAATGAAGAGTTTTGGAACTTAGGGATTAAGCCTTAAATTCGTGTTACTGGTGGGTTGAAGTGTTGAATGTATTCTTGTAACAACTCTGAATTTTCTTGTTAAATCAACGTCAAATTAGAAGGGTTTTTAATATAGACTGCAATGAAATGCATCAAAAAAGTGCTGACTAGCATATTGAGTAAGGCTATAGAGGAAGGGGTAAACTACAAAACCATGTTCGGGCTTTCCCCTCTAACATTCTTATGAAAACCCCACACTTTATCTTATTTGAAAGACCTGATAAATCAACGTGGATGTAGAAGCAATCAAGGTGATCTTGGGATAAGCTTGATCGTCACGTAATTTCATAACTATGGACTTGAATTTGATTGGTAATGGCTTGTTGACAATATCGATAGTAAAGAGTGATTGTCCCACAGTCTTAAGTGTTGTTTGAAGTGTAAATTGGAATGAAGGAAAACCAATACCAAGAGTAAAAAAGATGTTTTCACCGTTCGCAACATTGGGGGCTTTGGAGTTTAGAGGGGCATCTATCTAAAGCTAGAAGATGGTTGTTTTTGGCTTGTGGCTATATCATCCATTCATTCAAGACTGAGACAACTAATTGAAGTTCTATCTTAATAATTTGTCTCAAACACTTATCTTGAGTAGTGATATGGCTCAAAGAGCCACTACTAGCATTGCTCATGCCTTCCATGTTCACATTTTGATTGTTGTTATTCAAGTGAAGTTGCTACTCGTTTTGCTTAGGGGAAGCGTTATCATTGTGATTCATTTTTCAATTTATGGGAAAAGCAAATACAAAGGATAAGAAAAATGAGAAATAAAAAATATTTTACACAGATAGGTTAAGATTCACACAAGTGCAGAGGGGTATGATTCAATGGGTACCGCACATAGGTAGGCGATTTGGAAAGAGAAAATGAGTGGCAGTAGAGTTGTAGTCCTAATGGAGTTATAGTTTGGGTAGGAGATGATGGATTCCTTGCTTAGCTCAAGTATGTCTTTCATAGATATGTGCACCTTCGATTTAGGAGGGAATATAGTGAGTTTTTCCTATCCTTTTTAACATACCAAGGAATATGGTGCATACATGTATCTGGCAATGGCTATTTTGAAGAATATGGTCGGTGCAGCTGAATTAAGGTAACAAAAAAAGGTATAATTTTTTTATGGATTAAAAAATTGGATTGAATTCTGTATCATAAGATAGCACTAAGGTAGTGATGTCCGCTAGATAATGTTGTGATGGATGGGGGAAGACATTTGGTCCTGACAATCCATTAAACACTACAACGAATTCTAGTATGGCAACAAAATATTTTGTTTCCAACACCACAAATTTATTGCCATTGCTATTAGCAAAACAAATTTTTTTTTGCAAAATTCGTTGCTGAAAGACTATTGCATTTGGGCAAAAAAAAATGCAACAAAACTGTTGAAAATTCGTTGTTGTTGCTGCGATATTTGACCAATAGTTGACTGCTTGTTTTGGTTAATTGTAACAAAACTTTGGTTGCACTTGCTGATACTTTTTAAAATTACAAAAAAATACTCGTGATAACCTTAAACAAGCTTTTAAAAAATATAAAATATACTAAATGCAAAAAATAATTTTATTAACATGAAATTTTTTTATAATCCTTATTTACAAATGAATCTCTCTTTTACATAGCTCATTTGAATATCTATCAACTGAAAAAAAGTAAGAAAATTTTATTGATGACCCAAAGGCCAATAGCTCGTTATGATTGCTGAAATGAGCCTTATAGACACACTCGAACTAAATTCTCCTCCTTCAAAATGTTTTTGCAGCTGAAACTGTTGGTTACTGAATCTATCATGCATATTCAATCATGGTAATTCCAACCTTGAAGTTCATTCCCTAATCTAATTGAAATTGGTTCTTCTCCAGCTACACTAGCATCGATTGACAAAAAGAGCATACAAAATCGACATAGAAATGTCAAGAAAGGACAACCGCTCAATGCTTCTTTAATTGAACTGTTGCAGCTTACTCCAAATATAAATCAGTTTGCAAAAAACAAATGCCTGTTCAAATGATGAATTTGGTTTACTGTCTTCAACCACATACCTGTTAAATGCATTTGAGAATGACACTCACTAAAATTTGAAGCAAAGGCATGGGAAATTTGTCTTCAAATGTTTCTTTATTGAGTTATATCAGAAATATTTTTATAAAAGTTTGAAGAGAAGGAAATAATCACAACCCTCACAAGGAGATGGGGAAGATAGTTTATAAAAGGAACCCTAAGAAAAGTAGAAACTTTTTTCTTTTCTTCTCCATGTGGACTCAAACAAGCTACGAACTTGAAAAAAAAATAAAACACAAAAAACGCAGAAGACCTCCCAATAAATAAAAATAGTACTTACCTCCCAATAAATGTAAGTATAGAAAGACATTTTACCCCATTTATTGACTTGAAATAACAAAACCTATAGTAATAGGGAACTACTTTTCACCCTTTTTACTTCTCTATTTTCTTAGAATTTATGTTGATTCAAAAAGAGAAACTGCAAAAAAAAGCCTTCCAACTGCCAAAAAAACAAAAAATACTTGTAGATATCAAACTGTGAAAAGCATATATTAAACATCTAAGGTATCATGCATGCTTGGTCTGGGTTAGAAATGAGTCTTATGTATTGTGATGAACTAAGGCATTATATAAAATAGTTAATCACCAAAGGCCGGAAAATAACCGCGGAAGAAAAGGCACATAAAAATTAAAATTAAAATTTTAAAAATATTTTTTGCTATTGGAATTTTCACATTAATATTTCCTCTTTTGAAGTTAGGTGTTTTTTAAAGGATGGACTTTGCCTTTACAAGAATCGCAGTGTGCCAATACCAATATAATCCTTATCATTAGTAACTTTGACTGCTGAAGATGGGCCCAATTGAACAAAACAGCCAATTCAACAATTAAGGCTAACAAATTTAAAAGTCTTGCAGATAGCACTGACTTCTAAATATGAAATACACAACATTATTTCGAAGATGCCTTTGCATGCACCATGCAAGAATATGGATAAAACCTAAAGCAAGAAAGTAAAAGAGAAATGAAAAGAAAGAGATTCTTTTATCAAACAAAATGTGCCACTTAGTCAAGCTCCATAGGCTGTTTTTAACTAAACATACAGGGAAGATTGTGACAAATATTTAGTGAACAACCTACAAAAGTCAGCTAAAATAAAATTTCACCATGGTTGGATCTTTTATTGAACCTTTTCCTCTAATGCACACATGATAGCTAGTGGACGCCTCAACTCATTTTAGGGAATTGCCCTTTGGAACCAAAAGCTGCCCAACAAAATTGAACTGCTAAAAAACAGCTCATTAGTCTTGAATATAGGTCATTAGTCTTGATAAAAAGTATTGATAGAGTATATTACTTCAGACTCTTCTATTATTCCCACCAATGCTGATAAAAGTGAGCCCATATGTGCATCACATTATTTAGACACACTTCAGGAGTAATATATGATCATGAACAACATAAAAAACCAAAAGAAATATACATGAGGATAAGTACTACTAGAATTTCCAAACATAATATCTTCCTTAAGATATATGAGCACGGGCTTGCAGGTGCTCTTTGCTAGTCCATTGTCATTCCCTTTGACATGCCTAACCTCTGCTGTAATATATAGCGCATGTTATAGTTTAATAGTATTTCTACAGAAAATTTTGCATACAAAGAATGCTAAGATGGAAAAGGCTAGTTGGAAGACACAAATCTAATGCTCATTGGTACCCAAACTAATTTAGCACATTGGTTGTATAATTTTTTTTATTTTGTATTAATAAATTTTATAACCAAAGTTATTGCAGAAATTACATGCCCTTGGGAGTCTTGGAGTAGGGCTCTATGCATAATGAGATTTCCAAGTTGGCCTTCTAATCTAAGCAACAATGTTCATTTTTGGTTTATGATGAAAGATAGTTGTCTTGGCTTGGGGTTTCACCCATTTTGGAGTATTTGACTTGCTGCTTTCACTTTGCTCAAATGTGGAATACCCAAGTCTTCTTTTATTACTTTGAGTAGTCATGTTTAAAAATATTTTGACACTCTCCCTTGGGTTAGAGAATTTGGTTAATTATTCATTCAATATTTCATTTTCTTTCTTTAGCCTTTCAACTTCATCTGTCAAGACATTGTTCTCATCTGCTAAGCACTTGACCTTTTCGGCTAGTTTTCAATTTACACTAATAATTGAGTCACATTGCCATTTCTTTAATGTATATTTTCTGCCTAACTTCTTAATTTCATCATATAATGAATCATAGGCTTGTTGCAATTGATTTAACTTAGCACATTTGAGACAATCATGAGTAGAGGAATAGATAGACTTGGAATTAGAGTGGTCAAGTTTAGATATTACCTCTTTACTGCTTGTGCAGTCGGTTCATGTGGTTAATTCTTTTATTACTTCAGTTGCAGTGAGGCAGTTCAATATGTTTTCTTCCTCAACTCTCATCATGCAACATATCCGTGCATTTTTTGATACTTCATGGTCCTCATTTGATGAGTTGCTTGTTGTGGAGGTATCCTCATTTACATACATTCATCTACCCTTAGGCTTTGGAAATCTTTTGAGGTAGACTTTATCTTTCTTCTCTTGTTGTTCTTTTAATTTGTTTTCTTTTGGTGTGGGACACTGTGCTTGCATGTGTCCCACTCCACCACATCTATAGCATTTAGTTATTTCTTTCTTCCTTTTCTTTCTACTTCTTTCCTTGAATCCTTTGGAGCCAAAGTTTTTCCCTTTCCTTACAAATTTTTTAAATTTTCTTATGAGTAATGCAATTTCCTCATCATCATTTTGAGAAGAGGACATGGATTCATTTGAGCTCTATGTTACTTTTAGGGCAATTACTCTTTTTCCTTTACGATGTTCCTCATTTCTCTTCTTTATCAGTTCATGCTACATGAGTGAGCTGATGAGATTTTCTAGCTTTAAAGTATTTAGATCATTTGCATCCTCAACAGCTGTGATCTTTGGAGTTCATAACTCGGGCAGAGCTCTTAAGATCTTTATAAGCTATTCAGAATCTGAAATTGCTTTTTCAAGACCTTTCAATGTGTTAGTAATCTTAGAAAATCTTGCAAGTATTTCACATATATTTTCAATGTCAAGCATCTTAAAATTTTTCAATTCTTCAATCAAGATATTCCTTCTAGTCCCTTGGACTTGAGAAGTGCATCATATATTGAAGTTAGAGTATCCCATATTTCTTTAGCAGTTAAACAAGATGATACCCTATCATATTCAGCTGCAGTTAGGGCACAAAAATAAAAAGTTCATTGCCTTGACATTCCTTTTTACCAATTTGACTTCTTCCTCATTCTATTTGGAGGCTCTTTCACCTACGGGTAATGTAACATCATCTTGGATGAAAATATAAGAGTCTATATCTGTAGCCATGATTAGTTGTTTCATTCTCAACTTCCAATAACTAAAGTTACTCCATCGAATAGAGTTGGTCTAGTGAATGACTGACCCTCAGTAAAAGCAGGTGTGGAAGTCTAATGGGATGCATTTAACTAAGATATCTTTTTTTATAAACTCCAAGACCTACTCTGCTACCACTTGTTGGTCTTGAGTTTATGATAAAATCCAAGAGTGGAGGGACGAATTGAGTTCTCAAAAATATTTCGGGTATTAGTTGTAACCCTCATTGTAAACTAAGTCCTGTTGAATAAAAAAACATGGAGAATGAGATAGCAAGTAGAAGAAGCAAAACAAACATAAAAAATTATAGTGGTTTAGGATAACCCTCCCTACTCTACTCCTCCAAGAGCATACTCTTGTGCCTTGGGTTCTACTATGACAATGACAATATAGTTAGAACACTTGCTCTCTTCTAGATTCCAGCTCTAGGTGGGCTTTACAATTTTTGCACAAGTAGATAGCGAGTCACACTCCAACCACACTCTACTTTGCCTTTCACTTGGTCTTGGTCTTCAATACTGAACTAAGTGGAATCACATATAAAAAAATGAAAATAGTATTCTACACTTTTCAGTTATGTATATAGATTTTAAGCTCATAGAAGAACTTATAGAATGATTGAGTAGATGTACACTAGAACATGTGCAACTAAAAAGCAGAGTTCTTCTTGTAGATTTTTTTAATGAGCACTTGAATGCTAGAAAATTAGAAGGTGAAGCTTACTTAATGCTCTTGCTTAACCGTTTCCCTTCCACTGATGTATATTAAATAAGAGAGGAGTAAATTCGAACATTTGGTGATAGGTGGCTTGCATTTAATACGTCAACATTCGTATTTTTCCAACTGTTGCGACTCAAGTCGCACTCGGAGTCAACCACGGGTGCGACTTCGTCCAAGTAACAGATTGAAGTCGACTTGAGTTCCGACTTCATTCTTTAGCTCTTCAGTTAGGTTTCATTTCAGGTCGACTTAATCTTAGACTTGAATCAAATCGCAGGCGAAGTCGACTTGGGTTGCGACTTCATTCTCTATTTGATTCATTGGAATCTTGACACAACATGATCTTGATCGATTAGTATAATTGCCCTTGTTTCTTCATGATTCATCTTCATAAATATTCACTTGTATATATGGGCTTTTAAAACTTCTTAAATGCTGAACTTGGTCAAAATCTTTTGAGTATTTTTCAATGATCTTGTCTTTAATGTATCTTAAGTTAAACTTCTCATTCTTGAGCTTGAAACTCCATGACTTGAGCTTCATTTGTCTAAGCTGAATGCTGGGATTGACTTGGTTTGCAACTCCACTCAAGTCACATGTCTGAGTCGACTTCATGTGCGACTTCACCTAAGTCGCATGTCAGAGTCGACTTCAATTGCAACTTGACTTTATCTGATTCAGCTTCGGACCCCTGATGATACCTTAATTGTTGACAGAGTTGACTTGGGTTACGACTTGATCCAAGTCGCACGCAAAGTCGATTTGGTTGCGACTTTGCCTGTTCATGCGTCCACTTGTCAGCACTGTTAAAAAATGCCCATTTGAAGTTGATGCTGGAGTCAACTTCGGTATCGACTTGACCCAAGTCGATGCCTGAGTTGACTTGGTGTGCGACTTGATCTGCCGAGTTGAATCTTGAAGTATCTAAACCTTAACACATCTTAACATATATGTTAGTGCTTTAATCTTTTCAAATTGAAGTGTTAATCATCAAAATATAGATTGTGCTTGATTTTCCATTCATTCATAATAGATGATTCCAATTTCTTAGAGTTACCCTCCATGGAGGATTGTTGTTCTCTACTTGGTCTTCCTCTTACTCTTGTCGTGGTGAGACTTGATTAGTGTGGTTCACCATGGTTTCTTACGTGGATTGCTGCTTTTTTGTATTCACGAACACTTCTCATAAATATCAATCTTAGGGTCAGTAGCAAAGAGTTTTTTTAGCTAGTTATTATGCAAAACTTCAAGTATGTGGGTGCATAGAAGGATTTACTCGCCAATTTAGAAAAGATAAAACAAATAAGAACGGGAGATGGAAGAAAAAAGAAGAGAATAAATAGAGACAAGAGAAAGAAAGTAGAAAGAGAAAAAGAATAGATAGAGAGAAAGTAATAAAGAACAGAAAAGAAAAGAACAAAGAAAGTATCTAAAAATAAAATTGAGAGTAACGCCGAAATCCCTGACAATGGCGCCAAAATACTTTTTCGTAATCTCATCGCAAGTGCATGGGTCACAGATTGTAGTATATAAATTATCGATCTAAGAGAATTCAGGACTATAAATTTTATTTTTAAACGCTTTTGTGTTGAACATAAAGAGAATAAAATAAATAAAATGGAATAGAAAGTAGAGACGTGGGAAGAGAAAATAAAATTAAAAACTAGAATGGGTAGTAGAAAATAAGAATGCGAGTACCTATGGTCTAGCGTTTCACATGTGTCTTTTACAATGGGTGGTGGTATAATTATTTAAACCGAATATTGTTTGTTAAAGGAGAATAAACCCTAATTTATCCTTGTACATTTTCTCAAAACCTATAAGGTGTGCCTTAATCTTCATAACCACATATTCTCATGAGATTAAGTTAATTAGAATCCATTAAGTTCTTTCACTTGTTCATGGAATTTCTCAAGGTCATCATGCCTATTTTCATGGTCTTAGATTTTCAGATTTAATATCTGGATTATCGTATATTAGATTCCACCTCTCAGTTCGATCACCTAATATATGGAATCATGTCAAAGTACGGGGCCCCATATACAAAGCAAGCATTAAAAATATAAGATATTAAAGTAACAACAATATCTATTATAAATAAATTAAAACCACACACCACGTTACATTGTATGCATGCTATATCCTAAACCCTAGATTGAGGGCTTAGTCGAGCATGTTTAAGTTTAAAATAAAATTAAAATTTAAACACATCTTAAACAAGACAATTAAAATTAAAAAGGAAAGAAGATAAAAAAGCTTATTGGTTGGAAGCCCTGATGGTGTGTTGGCCGCTCCATGCAACTCGTCGTCCACCTCTTGCCTGATGCTTTCTACCCTGCTGCTCCTCTTCTCTCAATTCTCCTCTCTATTTTCTGTCTCAATTTCTGCTCCAAATTTTTCTCTACTTTTTTCTATCTGGAATTCTAATCTCAAATCCCTTTTTATATTTCTCTCAAAATTTGCACAAAGTGACGATGCGGGATTAGATTTGGACACAAATTGTATAATTTAAATTGAACGGCTAGATGGCATGGGCTAGACGGCTATGATTTAATGGTGGAATGCATTTTGATTTGAGTAGGAATTTAGCTGTCGTGGACATTTTTGATTTGCATTGAATGGACGCACATGATTTCTGGCGGGCCTTGCATTAATCAACAGTTTGGATGGCAAGGATTCTAGTGGGCCGCACATGAGCTTGGACGACTTGAATTCTGTTGGACAAATTGGACGGTCAGACGGTTTGAATTAGATAGAAAGCTTATCAAAATGGACGATTGAAATTGGCGCATCCCTTACTGCTGCAGATGGAAGGTTTTTGGCTGTTTGATTTCATGTGGACGGCTAATGTGAAAATAGACAATTGGATCTTGATTTGCTGGATCTGAAAGTGTATGGTGCCCTCATCAGCCCTGATGGACGACTGAGATTATTAATGGACAGCTGCTTTACGCTGCATGATCTGCTAGACGATTGCTTGACTTGGAGATTAATTTAGGGCAATGGAAATCTGATTTGTGATTCTGGCTAGCTTGATTGCAATTGCACAGTTCTGAGTGTTTCGATAGAATGGGACAATGATAAAATGGATGGATGGCTCAGATGGGCTATGCTTAAAGCTGGTCAAGCAATTTTCCTGGTGGGCCCCATGCCTGGATTTTGATTTCTTGTATAAAAATATTTAAATCATTAATTCAACAAATTCATTGATGGGTTATCGATACATTAAAAAAATATTTTAAGCCCATTAATTGTATGACAACAAAAAAATGTAATTTTAAACTAAAGGATTACAAAGATTATTTAAATAACTTGAAACTAATATTTACTACTCAATTGTTGCAAAATCAAAATTTAAAGCAAATTTCACAATAAACTCAAATATTTACCCACCAAATTAACATAAAATATCCACAAAATATATGATTAATCAGAATTATCACAGAGACATCCCCATTAGATGTCATAATACCAATGCAATTTACCTAACTATGAATCCAATTTTACATTTTAGGACTAAACATATAGATGTTAGGCATCACTTTATAAGAGAATATATAGAAAATCATGATATATGTTTGGAATGTGTAATAATAAAAGGCGAAATTGCATATATATTTGCCAAACCATTATAAGTTGAATCATTTTATGATAAAAGATACGGGAATGATGGATCTAGATATATAAAAACCAATTTTAAAAACTATTTTGAATATGTTGCACATAAATGTGACATTTTTTTAATACGATTAATGATTTGAGTTGATGTGCTAATGAATGAATAGAATTTTGAAATGTGTGATTTATTGGTGACCTAAACATAGTGATTGTAGAAGGGAATTAACATAAATTTACATTAAAACCGAGTTGGGCAGGTAGGTCAAGTTGACCTTGCACAACCCAAATCGACTTCAAACCTGACTTAAGGTTCGAGGTCGATTTCATAACGTGCCATTTCAACTCCTTTTATAAGCTATTTATTCTCTTTTTACTCTCATCTCCCTCCTCTCCCTCGCTCGAATTCCTTCATTCTAGATTTCAAACACTTAGATCTTCATTCTTTCACTCCCAGATCACTCCATCCACCTGTATTTTCACTCTCATCACTTCATTTCACTAATAACACCTAAAAGATCCATGAGCAACCCTCCAAACTTTCGGTTTCCCATCCATCTCTCTCCAACACCAAGGGAGACATCCCAAGAGACAATGTTTGCCCACAAAATGGCCAAGGGAAGAGGCCACAAGCTCCTAACCAATGAAAGAAAGATTTTCACTCTCAAGATCACTGATTTTGAGTTTCTAAAAGAATATGAATTTGGGATTAAAGAATTATTGGATTATCAAGAATAGACAGTCTTTTGAAGTAGGAGGGAAAAATCTATTCTGTGATACCCGGACCCAAGTAAGGCTTACATATATGCATTTGGCATATATAAAGGGATCATGTATGATTTAGATGAATTATGAATGATTTTCTTTGCAATATTGATGATTTATTGCAATTAGGGCAAATGATGATGAATGATCAATATAAGCCGATATGAGTCAATGTGATTAAAGAGGCTTAATGAAGATTAGAAAATGTGAATATATTAAGAATAATTACCTCATGTATTATGGTTTAACTAATGGAGATTTTGATGTTAATTATGGATTAAATGAGGCAAATGCTAGAAAATGCATAACTCGACGCCGGGAAGGCGGATTAAGATGAAAATTGAAAGGTAAGCACATAATTTTGTGCTTAATCTTATGGTAATGATGGATTATAAAAATAAGGATGAAATTAGGGTGAAAATTGATCATCACCGTTCAAAAATTCAAATGGTCATAACTTGAGCTAGAAAAGTCGGATTGAGATGAAATTTGAAATGAACAACTAAAATTATGAGATTAATGCAATAAGAAGCTTGGATTAAGCTAATTATGATAAAATCTAGTGATTAATGACATGATTTAAAGGTTATTGGATTAGCTCAAAGGAGCATGAAATAGGTGGCATGGAATGGACGTCCAAACTAGCCCCTAAAGTGAATGTTTGTGAAATATTTTTTAATAAAATATGCCCAAAGTCAACTATGGATTAAGGGGATTAAATGTGAATTAAATTGGAGTGGAAATTCGTGGCTAAAGGCATCAGATCTGGACCGTAGAGATGTGATCAATTAATGGACAGCAATGGAGCATGGGAGAGAGGTGCATGGTCAAGCAACTTTTGGAATATTTAATAATTTTTTTAATAGCTAAATTGACCCCTAATTAAGCTATATACCTAGGTTGATTAAATACCCATTAATTAAAGAAAAAATTGGGTGAAAAAATGGCAAAAAGTTTCTGCAAGTGGACCCCACCCAAGTGGACAGCTTTATCTAAAAGCTGGATATAGCTGTGGAAAACAATCCGAAATAAATATTAAATGATTAAATATGTGGCTGAAAATTTTTGTGTAAACTATAGGGTAAATTATCAAAACTTTACCCTCCATTTTGGGTCAAAATTATGAAGGAAAAATTGAAAAATAAATGCTTATATAAGCAGGCAGTGTGGACGTTCCAGATTTCTGTTTGGGAGAGAAAAAAAGAAACAAAATCAAAGGGGAAGTGGCTGGAACGATCCAAGGGAAGAAACCATGAAGAAAATAAGGAGATTTCAAGTGCTCAAAGGAAGGATTACCAATTAATCAAGTAAGTATATGATTATTTTGATTTTATGTTTCAAATCTGGAAATTATATGATGTTGTAAACTAAAATATAGACGGAATAGTAAATGGATGAATTTTAGCTTGAAAATATTTGGGGATAATTCTTATGGGGTGATTAATGAACGACCACATTTTCAGTTAAAAGGATAATTAATGTACAAATTAAAAATCCGAGAAGATTAGCCCAAATAGGGTAAAATGGGTGACAGGATCATCTGTAGAAAATAATTTTTAATAATTGTTATACAAGGATTTTTGGGCTGAAAATTTTACAAGATATATAAGATATATTGAGGATCATACAAAAAAAATAAAAAAATAGGTTTTGATGTGTATAAATATACCCCATAATTAACGTCATTCAGGCTGTCTAAAAATGGATTCTGCTGTCTAGCAAGGTAAAAATACCGAAATAAATATAAGTACTTAATTTTTTATGTTAAAAATATTTATTTTGGTTAATTAATGTAGTATTAAGGTATGAAAGAAATTTTAGATAAAAAATACTTGATTTGATATTAATTCAAGATTTTGAGATTTCAGTATGCCTGATTTCAGCATATGTGGATAGTTGGAGAAAAAAATCAAAACGAAATATGAAACCTATGTAGAAATGACCCAAATTGATATATATGTTAATAGACTAAATTTGGGTTTTGAAAAGTTTGATTAATTTTTGAAAATTCGAATTTATAAAACTGTTTAGGGTTATGTGTTGAGATACATGTTAAACGTGTGAAAAATGGGTTCCAAAGTTGCTGTTTTGGAAACCTATGATTAGTGGATTTAAATCCCATAAAAATACCCTAAATAAAGTGTTAATTAGGGGTAATTATTATGCTGAATTGGTGACCAAATTGCTGACTTGAAAAATTTTATGAAATGCCTCATATATGTGTTGCCAAATGGGCATTTGTGAAAGGATAAACATGCATATGTGATAAATAACTTATGTAATGTGATTTTGTGCAAAAGTGCATAAAAATATGATAAATTTTGTGAATATATTGCTGTTTAGAATTACATGATGTTAATCTCAAACTTTGGGTTTAATTAATGAGGCTTAAGGCAACAACATGTGCTTAAAATGAACAACGATGTGTGAAAAATGAAAAATATGTTAAAATATGATAAATGGAGGTAATGAACCTCCAAATAATGATTTAATAAAATATTATCACATGTATGTAAGTTTACCCTACATAAGGGTATTAAAAATGAATAATGTGATGTATAGGTTATGATACGTATGAACACCCGACTTGGAAGACAAGTGAGCAAAGTTAGTATAATATAAGTCCAAATGGATTTATATAGGTTGGAAAATCTAAGGAATATAAGTATTTGAAGATGATGCAAATAAATGAAATGTTATTTTCATTTATCTAGACAAAAGCAAGGAAAAGAATGGAAGAAAGGGATTAAATGTTATTTTTATTTTTCTCTATATGTTGAAATGATGATTTTGTCAATGCTTTTAGGATTATGTTTTGATGAATGGGCAAACACATGTTTTGAAAATGACGTCTTTAATGCAAAGCCATAAGTTTTGAAAAATGACGGCTTTAAGAAAAAGCCTCAAGGATTACTTCGTGGGAAGCAAACAACGATTTTAAGATAAAGAATTTATCACAAGTGTTGCCATGGATTGGCAATGCTATGTTAATGGATTGAGAAATTTCCTTATGAGTAAGCAAGTTCTCCACGATAATATTTTCAAAAGATTTCATGTTTTATGTCAATGGTTTTTAATAATTTGCTTTTAAGTAAGCAAGTTCTTTATGGTGTTGTTTCAAAAATATTTTATAAGAAAAAGGGAATTTTACCCTTTTTCACAAAAAGACATTTGTGAATAAACTTTGAATTATTTTTACAACAATTTGTGATAAATAATTATGTTTATGAAAGAAAAAAATGATTTATGAAAAAGATTGGTTTTGCTATGTCAAGATAATAAATATAAATAATAATTTGGACATAGTATATATGTTTTGAAATGATATTCAAAAAGTTTGATTTCCTTTAGATAAGGAAATCTATGATGAAAATGTTTTGAAAAATATTTATACGGATGTGTTGAAGGGGATTTAAGGATGACCAACCTCCTAGTTGATTTTATAAAATGGATTGATTTCGGGTTGCTAAATAGTATGCAAAAGATTATGCAAACCCCTTATGTAAAAATGGTACAATAGATAGGTGGACAATAATTTGATTATTAGGGTGGTTGAGAAGGGATAGCATAATTGCATAACTTTTGTGAGCAAAAGCCCCGAAATGGAAACCAAGAAAATGTTAGAAAATATATAGTTTAATTTTGAAAATTCAAAGGTTTTGAAATTCTTTTATAAGGATTTTAAGATGTATTATTTTTCAAATATTTCAAATGTTTATCAAAATGTTTTACTCAAAATATTTCTAAATGAATTTAAGGAAGGTCATCCTAAAATTAGATTTCAAATGACAACTTGTTAAAGTGGGTGCGCTCGTTTACAAGTTGACACGGACTGCGGTCTGTGATGTGTTTTTGAAAATGATTTTTTAAAGATATAGACTTCGGTCTAATTTTTTTTGTGTTATGGATGCAGACAGAAGTCTGTGATTTTGGTTTAAAAGGACATAGGCTGCGGTATGTGGTTCTTTAAACCAAATGGGCTGCGGTCCGTCATAATAATGTACGGTGCACCGGTACAATAAACAGGCAGGTTGTAGAGCACGGTTGGGATGACCGGAGCCCACTCTACATAAGGCCAAGTCGCTAAGGGATGGCAGGAGTGCCAGCGGCGCCCTCCCTGAGATGGGAGCAGGATAAATAAACAGCCGCTTGGCTAGCGTGCTGTTAAGGATTCTCTTCCAAAAGGTAGCATGATCACTTGCTAAGTGTCACTACTGGATGGGGAGAAATGTGTTTGCTTATGTTTTGATTTTCAAAAGCCCAAAGATTGGGATATAAAAGCATTTATATGAAAAAGTTATCATAAATTGGATTTTTATGAGCTATTATGTATAAGTTACCCTGAAAAAAAGGGTGTTTTACACAAAAGTGTAAATAACAGGAATAAAAGAAAATCTTTCTATGCAAATGCATTTATGAAAATGGTTTATGTATCTTATATGCCTTGTTTGTTATAAACAAGCCCCAAGACGGGGATTATGAAAAAGAATTTATGTCAAACTTGTTTTCGGACATAAGAATGTCCATTATTAAAGAGCCTAATGAAAAGTGTTTATAGACATGAGAATGTCCAATGCCAAAGTGTTTTAATAAAAAGGTGTTTTAGGACATATGAATGTCCATTGCCAAATGAAGCTATGTGAAAAATGTTTTGAGACATTAAGGGTGTGTTTGGGAAGTTGTAAAACTTTTGATGAAAAGTTTTTTTATGTAAAAGTTGTCAAATCAGTAGAAAATGAGGTGATATTGTAGGGGTAATGATGAGGAATAAAGAGAATAAATTTAAAATAAATAGGTTAGTTGTATTGGTACTTGTGTAGAAATGATTGAAAAGTAGGGTTGTGGTATAGAAAGATGTGTAAAAAATAATTTAAAAAAGAGTAGTTATGGAGATTGAAAAGTTTTAGATTGAAAAGTTTTAACTTGACATTTTTTTCAAATTGCCAAACACACCCTAAATGTCTCTTGGCTAAAGAAATTTATGATGAAAAATATTTTTGGATATAAAAATATCCTTTGCCGAGAAAGGCTTATGCAAATGATGTTTTAGGACATGAGAATGTCCTTCTTTACCAAAGGATTTATGAGAAAAATGTTTTGGACGTAAAACGTCCACTGGCAAAAGATGGTTTTATGTAAATGTCTTGGAACATTGAAAATGTTCACTCAAGACAAAAGAAAATTAATTAAAGAAGGTAAAACATGGATGTTTTGCCTTAACAAGCTCAGAGGTGGCTTGTAAATGATTTTTAAGAATAAATGTTTTATGATAATGTTCAAAGACATAGAATTGTCCTCATGAACAAAGTATTTCATGATAATGTTATAGGACATATAAATGTTCTCAAGAAAAAGGTGTTCAAGATGTTTAATGAAATGATTTTCAAGGAAGTCTTGCCCTAAAAGATAAAATGCTTGCTTACTGAGTTGTCACTCACATTTTGTTTTCCAAACCTTAGACAGGTACTGGGAGACTCAAGGGGTTGATGACCTAAGAAATGGAGAAAAGGTACGTAATGATAGCCAAGTGGGCTATAAGAAATGGGATAGCATGGTTTGAAGTGATAAGGTATGTTGATGTATATGAACTTATTTATAATTATAAGTTCTATATGATTCAATGATTGAATGTATGTATGTGTGGAAATGTAAATGTTATTGTAGAAAAGTATGAAGAGATGCTATGAAAGAGATGATGAAATTTATTACAAGTGTATTGCCGCTTGTATGATATATGATGTTGATTTTAAAGAAATGATTGATGAATAATGGTGTGAAATGTAAAGATATGAATGAGTGATGCAGAATGTGAAGAAAACGATGATGAAGGAAAAAACAATTTGGACGAGATCCAATTAAGAACCCGCTGCGTGATCAGGGCAACAATCCTGATTCACATTTACCAATCGATAAGGTCTCGAGGTAAGGAAGTGACATCTCGGTTTGGGGTGCCACATATTCTCACCTAACTAAACAATTCTACTATGCTTGGAGCGTAGATGACTTGAACACCTTTGTAAAGGGAAAAGAAATCAATGTCAGACATACACATGGAATATCCAGAATATTTATAAGATAACACCTTGCCTACATTTTTGGAGTACCCTATGATGAAGAGGCTTTACTCAAGCTCAAATGTATCATCAATAGTATGTAGAAGGAATGAAATTTTTACACTACATGGATCTCCCTCCTCAGCTTAGAGATTTGAGATTGTTGATTGCATATTGTATTTACCCAAAAGGAGGAAGAAACCAGTTTAATCCACAAGAAGCAAAAATATTATGGAACATGGAAAACAAGAGGAAAATCTGTTCATCAAGACTGATTATAGAAACCTTGGAAGTAAAGAAAGACAATTCCAGAGGCATTAAACATGTGACATGTGGATTACTAAAGTTATGGAGTATTATGGTGTAGACCTAGAAGAGAGTCATTTGATGTCCACCAATGTGGTAATGCCATCAACAAGGCTCTCCCACAAGAATGGAAATTGATATAAAGAGATTTATGGCTAATTAGATAGCTGCAAGCTTGGAGCTCAAGTTAAAAAAGAAAATTGATGCGCACCAAGTGCTTGTCGTTAAGAGCACTGTGATCACCAGTTTAATTAAAATTAACCGAAACACATTAAAGCTACCACTATACGGATGATAGTGTAGAATAACGGTGAGTCGGGTCGAATCCACAGAGAGGCGATGTAGTTTTGAATTATTTTTAAGAGAAAGAGAAGGTATAGAGAAGAGAGAGAAAGAAGTCAGAGAAAAATGAAAGAAATTATAGGGAAAGGAGAAGAAATTAGAGAGATAAGAAAGAAGAGAGATAAAGAGACGTTAGAGAGAGAGAGAAGAAAATAGAAGAAATTGGAGAGAAAAAGAAAAAAGAGAAAGAGGCGTTAGAGAGAGAAGAAAAGAGAAAATAGAAGAAATAAGAGAGAGAAAGAGAGAGGGAAAGAAATTAGAAAGAGAGAGAAAGAAGAGAGAAAAGATTAGAAGAGTTGGAAAGAAAGTGAGACAAAAAGCTAAAAGAAATTATAATTCCCTAACAATTGAATTAAAGTTATTCTAAGAAAGCAATTAAAGCTATGAAATTTAACTATTAAAACAGGAAAGAGAATTATATTAAATTTAATCTAACAATTACAGAGCAGAAAATAAAGCAGTAAATCTAATCTAAAAATTAAAACTACAAATTAAAGATTGCCAACTACGAAGCATTACAAACTATAAAGCAGCAAAATTCACATCACCCATATATGAAGAGCAAATCTCCACTTTATGAAAATTTTATTGCTTGGCCCCACCTACTTGCTAGGGGTCCCACAAGATGGGTCCCACCAAAGGGAAAGAGAGGAGTGTTGTGTGTTTTTGGTGTTTGGAGGGACCCATGCTTTTACAAGTGTTGGGTAGCCCTCTTTCAATTTAAAAAAATTGATGTGGGATCTCTGTTTGGATGACACTGTAGCCAGCATTTGTTGCTTCTCCATTCTTCTTCCTCGCAACCCTCGCCAACAATTCGTCTTCTAGTGACTTTAGTTTGGTCCGCATCATTTGCGACAATCAAGAATTTTGAACTACCAAAGATGCCAACGAGCTCACGGCCCGCATCTTCCATTCCTGATGAGACTTCACTTCTGCGAGATCCAACCATTCATTTTCAAGGCAAACCAAAGGATGTTCTCTATTTTCATCAATCGCAAAATGGCTGAACCGGAAGCTGATTTACAGTAGGTGCTGAAATGGTTTTTGGAATTATAAAGGAAGGAGGCTGATCGGAGGTAGAAAGAAGGCCAGCTGGTAACTTGGTTCTGTTTAGTGGAAAAGGGATGAGGTTTAGGAGAATGGAAGCTGGGAGGTAGCTGCTTTGGCTTGGAGCGGGGTAGAGGAAATGGCGAACAGAGGTAGGCTGATTTTGGGCGATAATTTCTGCTCGGGAATGATATGGGTTTTGTGCTGGATCGATGATGGCGAATTTTCCAGCTAAAACCGAGTAGGTGCAAGGTTTAGTTTGAAAAAAAACGCAGCTGAGATTGCTGCTGGATCGTGGCTGCTTGCTCGGTTTTTTCTGGTGTTGTTAAAATGGGGCTAAGATCGATTCTGTTGAGATAGAAGACAACCATAGGTTTGGGCGATCAATCGATTTTTGCTTTTGGGCTGCTGGATCGTGGCTGCCTCCATTTGCAGCTGCCGGTTGTTGCTTCTAAAACCGGAAGAGAAGAACAAAGGCGAGATGATCGAATCGCTGCTGCTACAATGGGTTTTCCATGGCCGCCGATTGGGGAAGATGGTGGAGAAGACGGGCTGAAGTTTTGATGGAGTTTGGTTGTTGCCGGAGATCGGGACGGAGAATAGGGGAGAACTGTCGATTTTTTCGGTGATGGGTTTCTGCTGCCATTGGATTTTCTGGTTGGGGGCGAAGCTGCAAAAGAGTTTGGTACTGCTGAAATGGGTCGGGGCTGGCCGGATTTTTCTGCCGTGATGACGTGCTGCCGGATCTGCCGCTTTGGGGAAGATGGAGCACCATAACAGGTGCTCCGGCGGTGCTCCGACCATCTGTACTTATGCAGAAAAAAAAAATGTGATTTTCCATTTTTGATTTCTGTTAAAATATTTTTAATAAACCCACATAGACATTTACTTTTGAGCGCTTTTTGAATTTATTTTATTTTATCTTAAGATTTTATAACGGTTTACTGTGCACCCATATTTCAAAGTTAGCCTATTTAATCCCTTTTAGCGTGTCTAATTATTTTTTATAATTTTATATTTTCCAAAATATTTCAAAATGACTCGTTTTATAGTAAAATTAAAAATTTTATGAAAAATATAATCTTTATGAAATTTCACTTAAAACATGTATTTATTTAACATTTTAATGTCTAATGGCGTGAATTTAATATGAAAATAAATGAAATTTTTTAGACTTATCACACCCCCCAACTTAAACATTGCTAGTCCCTTAGCATTGGAAATAGTTTAATGTATAATTCTCTTTTTTTTTTATGATAGTGTACTACTAGGTGCATTGCTAATAATGATAGTAAGCTTTAGAAGTAAATTTCTTTAGTGTATATGTGTAAAATATTTTTCATGATGCATATAAAAGATTATAGCACGTGTGTATGTGTACTAATGAACAAATGGGCATTTGATAAATAAGTTATTTTCAACTCATCTAATCTAAGTAATATTTATATCAAAATTATGATAGTGACAGTTAAATTTTTTTTTTCAACATTTTTTTTCTTCCCCTCACCATATTTTAGGATATCTAGGGATTTTCTTTTTCTTTTTTTTTTAATTTTTATTTTTTATATTCTCCCCTCACCATATTTCAGGGTATCTGGGGATCTATAATTTTTTTTTAACTAACAGCTATCAATTACAATGATATTAAAAATTACTTGCTTGGATGAGAGAGAAAAACTATATTATCATGGTACCCACAAGGTTCATTAACGTGTAAGTGCAATCAGTGATAATAAAATTTTGAAAACACCATGAAAATATTTTTACAAATATAACTAATTACAGTTTGCTTCTTCACTTAGTATCAAGCATAGCAAGTGTACTTTGATTTATCTCTATGTTTTTTTTTTATATTTTATATAATTTTTTTTATTTTATATTATATACATATTTTAAAAAAAATCACGTTAAGCAAACCAGACCCCCCAACTTAAACAGAGCTATCTTTGATAAACATGCACAAAATATATAAATTCATGATAATAAGATAGCAGGGAAAGAGACAACCTGGGGTGTAATGATCTGATGAAATTGCTGCAGCTTTTACCTAAAAAAATGAAAAGAAAACTAACGGAAAAGAGATATATACATGTTGGGTTGCCTCCCAACCAGCGCTAAGTTTTATGTCTTCAGCCGGACATAATATTTAATGTTATCCAATTCCTACTCTGTTAAAATTTTTAATACTATGTAGATTATTTATTATTTTCATATATTCATGCTCCAGAGTTGTGAATGAATTATCAATGACGTTTAATATGTAGCATTCTTCAATTTGATCTAATTTATTGAACTATTACCAAATGAGAGCATGATTTTATTTTGGGTTAAACAGTATTCCGTTTGAATACAACGCCCTGGGAGAAATTGACTATAATTTGGAATATACTGAATAACATCAAAGAGCGAAATTTTAACTTGAACCTGTTTAAACATTTGAATCATCTCTTCCTTTTTCATTAATTCATCTATGCTAATGAGCTCATCTTTAAAAGTGCTTGAAATAATAGGTATGTACTTTCCAAAATTTTCATTAATAATTTCATTTTCATCTCCCCCAACTTATCCTCAATAGACTCTTTATTTCTCACCTTACCATCATTTTGGCTATGATCATCAATCTCCTCAATATTTTCTTGAGCTTTTGCTCCTTCAAATTTATCATTAATTAATTTTCCATTATTTTCTATAATATTTTCTTGATTATGAAGAGAGGAATTCTCGTTAAGTGTATGATCTGAGAAACCATCACTACATAATGTTGTAATTATTACCAAATTTTCAGACAATAGATTTTCTGATAGTAATTGATCTGATTGAGTTTGATAATCAAAATGATTTACCGGAGTGATAGTTGATTCATTAGGTTTCTCCCCACATAATGTATCAAAATATTCATCATTTATTTTCAAATTATCTTTCTTTTGACTTAGCTTTTGTTTGTTAAGGGATTCACCTTCTAAAGCATTTGGAAATGCTAAGTCATTTTCAAAATATGGATTTTCTAATGGTATTGACTCTAATTGAATTTGAAAATTCGAGTAATCAATTAGATGATCAATTTGGTTAGTAGAAAATTCCTCTTCTCCTCTCCTCTTCATGGCTATTGTTACTTGATCTTCATGATCTGTCGTCTTAGCAAATAATTGTTGGTCGGAAAGGATTTATTGATCTAATCTTTCGAATCCTTCCTCCAAGTTATCTAAGTGAGGAGATTGTTGATAATCTACTTGATTTGATGAAAAATTTGAAAAGTCCTTTTGTGGGGGATTCGAGTGAAAATACATATTTTTGCAATGTTCAACTCGATTTAGGCACTCTGAAAATTTATTTTCTATGGTTTGAAAGCCATCGAGAAATTTTTTTTTAGTTCTTCAATTTCCTCATTATAATTATATGTTTGATGAAGAGATTGGTTAATAGGTTGAGGTGATGAAAAATTTTCTTCAGGATATGCAGATGGCCCATATGTATTTTCATAATGATTAGATTGATATTGATAATTTGAAAATTGACTTTGCTCAGGTGGCCACTGGGTTTGTAGATATGGAGGGTAGGGTTGCATTTGTTGGTTTGTCTAAGAAGTATTAGGACAACTCAATTCTGAGTTATATGTATATGAAAATGAATTGTAATCAGGTGTAGGTAACTCATGAAAATTTTGAACTTGTTCTTGAAATGGTAAAAATTAAGTCTCATTAGAATATGTCGTTTGAAAAGGAAACGATGTATTTAAGAATGAACTATTTGAGTTTTGATAGGCAAGTAAATCATTAAGCTTTTGGTTTAATTCTTCTAACTTACCTAACTGCTGATCAATAAAATTCATGTCCATTCTTTAAATTTAAATTTTTTTTAATTAGATTTTTTTTGTTTTTAATTAGTAATTCATTTACTAAGAATAACTAAGGTGCAATTAAATTCTATAATCTTTCCTTTGGTCAGCCAGGTAAGAGGTGAGATTGTGGGAGGCTCTCCTTGTATTCACAAGGTCCTAATTAAATAACCACAGATCCACTTAGGCGTTTTGCCTTTAAACCTCTAGCCTAGACACCAACCTCCAGTTGTCAAATAGAAATTTAATTAGACCAAAGATTTTCTCAATAAATGGTCACTAATTAAAATTGGGAAAGGATCAACATTGGTAATCTAAAGTTCAAGTGCAGTAAGTAAAGAAAGCAGGTAAATAAAGCAGTAAAGATTATACTATTGCAAGCAAGTAAAGGAAATTTAAAGCATCTAATAAAACAATTCAAACCTCAATACGCCTCCCCGGCAACGGCGCTAAAAACTTAATGCGCACTAAGTGCTTGTCGTTAAGAGCACTGTGATCACCAGTTTAATTAAAATTAACCGAAACACATTAAAGCTACCACTATACGGATGATAGTGTAGAATAACGGTGAGTCGGGTCGAATCCACAGAGAGGCGATGTAGTTTTGAATTGTTTTTAAGAGAAAGAGAAGGTATAGAGAAGAGAGAGAAAGAAGTCAGAGAAAAATGAAAGAAATTATAGGGAAAGGAGAAGAAATTAGAGAGATAAGAAAGAAGAGAGATAAAGAGACGTTAGAGAGACAGAGAAGAAAATAGAAGAAATTGGAGAGAAAAAGAAGAAAGAGAAAGAGACGTTAGAGAGAGAAGAAAAGATAAAATAGAAGAAATTAGAGAGAGAAAGAAAGAGGGAAAGAAATTAGAAAGATAGAGAAAGAAGAGAGGAGAGATTAGAAGAGTTGGAAAGAAAGTGAGACAAAAAGCTAAAAGAAATTATAATTCCATAACAACTAAATTAAAGTTATTCTAAGAAAGCAATTAAAGCTATGAAATTTAACTATTAAAAGATGAAAGAGAATTATATTAAATTTAATCTAACAATTACAGAGCAGAAAATAAAGCAGTAAATCTAATCTAAAAATTAAAACTACAAATTAAAGATTTCCAACTACGAAGCATTACAAACTATAAAGTAGCAAAATTCACATCACCCATATATGAAGAGCAAATCTCCACTTTATGAAAATTTTATTGCTTAGCCCCACCTCCTTGCTAGGGGTCCCACCAAAGGGAAAGAGAGGAGTGTTGTGTGTTTTTGGTGTTTGGAGGGACCCATGCTTTTATAAGTGTTGGGCAGCCCTCTTTCAATTTAAAAAAATCGATGTGGGATCTCTGTTTGGACGACACTGTAGCCAGCATTCGTTGCTTCTCCATTCTTCTTCCTTGCAACCCTCGCCAACAATTCGTCTTCTAGTGACTTTAGTTTGGTCCGCATCATCTGCGGCAATCAAGAATTTCGAACTACCAAAGATGCCAATGAGCTCACGGCCCGCATCTTCCATTCCTGATGAGACTTCACTTCTGCGAGATCCAACCATTCATTTTCAAGGCAAACCAAAGGATGTTCTCTATTTTCATCAATCGCAAAATGGCTGAACCGGAAGCTGATTTACGGTAGGTGCTGAAATGGTTTTTGGAATTATAAAGGAAGGAGGCTGATCGGAGGTAGAAAGAAGGCCAGCTGGTAACTTGGTTCTGTTTAGTGGAAAAGGGATGAGGTTTAGGAGAATGGAAGCTGGGAGGTAGCTGCTTTGGCTTGGAGCGGGGTAGAGGAAATGGCGAACAGAGGTAGGCTGATTTTGGGCGATAATTTCTGCTCGGGAATGATATGGGTTTTGTGCTGGATCGATGATGGCGAATTTTCCGGCTAAAACCGAGTAGGTGCAAGGTTTAGTTTGAAAAAAAATACAGCTGAGATTGCTGCTGGATCGTGGCTGCCTGCTCGATTTTTTCTGGTGTTGTTAAAATGGGGCTAAGATCGATTCTGTTGAGATAGAAGGCAGCCATAGGTTTGGGCGATCAATCGATTTTTGCTTTTGGGCTGCTGGATCGTGGCTGCCTCCATTTGCAGCTGCCGGTTGTTGCTTCTGAAACCGGAAGAGAAGAACAAAGGCGAGATGATCGAATCACTGTTGCTACAATGGGTTTTCCATGGCCGCCGATTGGGGAAGATGTTGGAGAAGACGGGCTGAAGTTTTGATGGAGTTTGGTTGTTGCCGGAGATCGGGACGGAGAATAGGGGAGAACTGTCGATTTTTTCGGTGATGGGTTTCTGCTGCCATTGGATTTTCTGGTTGGGGGCGAAGCTGCAAAAGAGTTTGGTACTGCTGAAATGGGTCGGGGCTGGCCGGATTTTTCTGCCGTGATGACGTGCTGCCGGATCTGCCGCTTTGGGGAAGATGGAGCACCATAACAGGTGCTCCGGCGGTGCTTCGACCATCTGTACTTATGCAGAAAAAAAAACGTGATTTTCCATTTTTGATTTCTGTTAAAATATTTTTAATAAACCCACATAGACATTTACTTTTGAGCACTTTTTGAATTTATTTTATTTTATCTTAAGATTTTATAACGGTTTACTTTGCACCCATATTTCAAAGTTAGCCTATTTAATCCCTTTTAGCGTGTCTAATTATTTTTTATAATTTTATATTTTCCAAAATATTTCAAAATGACTCGTTTTATAGTAAAATTAAAATTTTTATGAAAAATATAATCTTTATGAAATTTCGCTTAAAACATGTATTTATTTAACATTTTAATGTCTAATGGCGTGAATTTAATATGAAAATAAATGAAAATTTTTAGACTTATCAAAAATCAAGAAGCTCCTAGAGAGGATTCAACATCAATTTAGGGGGGAACTCTAATTCTAGAGCTCCGACCTCAAGCCCCAAAGCATCAACCACCTACATCTCATTCACATACATAACATTCTGCCTAAGCATCTCATGCATCCCGTAGGTTTGCACAACCTTCTGCACATGCATTCATGCACCTTTCTTTGTTAGACTATCTTTAAGCCATGGAAAGTAGAATAATTCAAGAGTTAGGCAACATTAATTCATCTCTTATGGCCATGCATAATAGGTAAGACAAACTAGAGCAAGTACCCAAAAGCATGCACCCATTCCTAGCCTAGATCTATATATAGAGTCGAAGGTCTCCTCTCCCTCTGTTGAAGACCAACCTACCTTCTTTACTCCTTGTCATTCATCTTTCTCCTCTCATTTTTCACATGAACAAATGTCCTATCCAATTACTCCTTTTACATTTAACAAAGCCTCCATTATGTTTTTGTTTCCCTTCTTGGTGGTTATGAAAAAGGGAAAGAATACATAGAAAGGAAAGAGTGAGAAAGAGTAAAATTCTAAACTCTTGTAAATTTTGGGTTGACCAATCTGTATTTAGGAAAATGCTTTTAACACATAGACTTAGAAAAGTGACCATTGGGCCTGACGCATAGAACATACAGATCCAAAAAAATGACCATTGGGCGTATGGGTTATGGGTCTCACATTGTGATATTGTCTGCTCTGGCCTGACAACTTAGTTGCGCAGTTTTAAAACTCGTCACATTATGTTTAACTTGAGATCCACTTATAAACCACAGGGAAGTTTCTCTCCTTTTTGATGTGGGATTCGACTCTGGGCTATTACAAGCCCACCAGCCTACCTAATTCGTCCTTGAACCACAACTCCACTTTAGGCTTCTGCCTGCAACCCTGGCTTTAACTAACTCAACTCTTAGAATTACATCTATTGGAGGGGGAACTGCTCTAATACTACTATAACACTTAGATCCAAAAAAGTTATCATTGGGCTTGACACATAGAACACACAGACCCAGAAAAAAGACCATCGGGACTGTGGGTTATGGGCCTTACAATGTGATATTGTCTATTCAGGCTTCGCAGCTTAGTTTGCATAGTTTTAAAATATGTCACACTATATTTAACTTGAGACCCACATATAAACCACCGGGAATTTTCTCCCTTTTTAGATGTGGGATTCAGTTCTTGACTATTACAATGCCGAATGAAAATTTTCTAACTTTTATTGAATTGAATGGAATGTTTACTACATGTTTGATATGTGTGTTGTTTGGGATGCTTATATTTTGGATGTACGCACAAACATGGGTTAGATGATCAAAATGTAATGACTAAATGAATGATAAATGAATCAAACAAAATGACTTAAATGCTAAATAATTGATTGAATTGAAAATTTTCAAGTACTGATGCTTAGCGATGATTGCAATGCAAATGAACATATGGAACCTAGATTTCCAACTTGTAACGCTTATTTCAAAGAAAGATATAATCTCAAAATGATTTTGTTAATAATAAAAAAGGAGACATTGTGAACTTAATTAGGGCGAATTGTAAATCAATATCCAAATTTTGATAATTAATGACCAATATAAGAGTATTAAGATTATTAATGATTTTGGGTTATGTGTTAGAATTTAGAATTTCAAATTTTCAGATTAAGTGGTTGAAGTTACAAAGTCAAGTTGATTCCAAGTTTGATTTGGGTCAAGTCCTAACCTAACTTGACATCATAATCGACTTCAAATACACTTAAGAAAAGAAAAATTGATAATGGCAAGACTTACAGTCGAAATCGCACCTCAAATTTACTTCATATGCGACTTGGGTGAAGTTAATTCCTAAGTGGACTCCACTTGCAACTTAGAGACCATCAAGGCACCCAAAAATTTCTCTGACTAAAAAATGTAGTTTGAAGTCGCACTTCAAATTGACTTCACTTATGACTTGAGTAAAGTTGAATCTAAAGTTGACCTATAACATGCAACTTAGAAGAACAAGTGAAGATCTGAAGAATTTTTGACAAGTACGAAGTCGCATCCCAAGTCGATTTCACATACGACTTGGGTGAAGTCCCAAGTCCTGAGTCGACTCCTCATGGAATCTTAAAGACAAAGACTTGAAGTATTTTTCTCACAAGGCATATGAAGCACTGAAGTCAAAATCCAAGTCTATTCTGACTATGACTTAGGTGAAGTCACAGGCTAAGTCGACTCCAGGAGTGACTTAGATCGTAACATTCATAATTTTTTTAAATATCGGCACATTAAATGCACACTACCTACCACTGAACATTCAAAATTCCTTCAAATCTACTTAAGAGATGTGGAATAACATTGAAGGAGCTAGCTAAGGCATTCATTAAGCTTCAACCTTCCCATCTACAAGCACTCAAAGCCTCAATCAATAAATTTCAAAGCAAGCCTAACAAATTTATTGAAGAAAGCTTTGAGTTCACATCTTCTCTTTTCTAATCAAAGCTTGTCGTTGTGCTTCCTTGTTCTATACACACTTGTAATGTGTAGCTTCACTTCTTTTCAGATTCTTTATTGGATTTGGCTACTTGGATTAGTGTTGACGACCAAGATAAGTTATAAGTAGTGTTCAATTGGAGTGGTACTCGCTAACTATTTATGTGTTTATTGTAAAAGGTCACTTGAGCTAGAATCTAAAAAGGAGCTGAGGCTTTAGTTATATTGTTGACGACATAGTGGAATCCAATACACAAGGGTTATGTGCCTGACATAGTTGAGTAAGGGTGTTGCCCAAACTACTATAATTTTTTGTGATCTCTCGTGTGCTTGACTTGATTCTCCTGCTTTCTCTCATTAGTCCTATTTATTTCATTTAAGGAGACTTACTTAACTAGGGTTGAGTTTTAAATACCCAAGAATTTTTTAATAACCTAACTCACCTCTTCCCTCTTAAGTTAAGCCAATAAAGTTGTACCTACAATTTCAACTACCAAAATAAAATTCTCCAACTTATAGATGACATTGAAAACTATTTATAAATTATCTATGTCTCTCATTGCATTAATTCAAGATGACTTATTAATTAATTTATTATGAATGTAAATTAATTTATCAATTTTTTATTAATAAATTTATTATTTTATTTAATAGTTAAGTAATTTATTTATTTATTTATCAATTTGTTAAGTAATTAATTTCTTTTCAAGTTTATTTATTTGTTACTTTCTAATTTGTTATTATTTTATTGATCTATTTTTTAGTTTATTATTCACTATTTTATTAATTTTATTAATAATCTATTAATTTTCTATATTAGTATATTTGTTAGTTTAGTTATATTTATTAGTCAATCAATTTATAATTTATTTATTATTAGTGTCTAATTTATGCAAGAGAGGTGTAAATGATTTAGAATTCAATTTTCAATTCGTGTAGGACCTCATATTCTGTCTCATTTAATAATATTCCTTATGCTTAACAGCATACAAAAGCATTTCTTATGGATTAAACACATTTTTAAAATATGTTCATGAAAAATTTTAAAAAATTAAATGCTGTATAAGGGCTACGTGTGATCAATCACATATGAACTACCTCCATCATCTCCTCTCTCTCTCTCTCTCTATATATATATATATATATATATATATATATAGAGGGCTGTACCGGTGCAACACAATTGCACCGGAACAATGATATATTTACCCAAAAAGGACCCCACACATGGAACAATACAATGAAACTTTATATAGTCATTTATCCACATATAAATTTTATAGAAAATGATTTACATATTGAAAAAATCACTTTAAAGTTATTATTTACATCAAACTATTTTATTAAGTTGAATTTGTACCATTTTCAGATGAGGTCCATATCCAATTGGAACGAAAATTGATATGGTAATAGAATACATTATTCTAAGTACAATGGGTGAAGTAGATTATAATTTGATAATCATGTGGGGCTCATTTCAGCGCCATTGCACCGTAATTACGGTGCAGCGGCGCTGCACTTGAATATAACTCATATATATATACACCTACCTTTGTGGTTGAGATGTCATAGATGGTTACTTCTATTAACTTAGAGGGAAATTATTTTTTTCCTATTTATGCACTTTCTATTTTTTATGTTTTGTTGCACTTAGTTTTACCCTTAGTTAGTTTTTGAAAGAAGATTTTGGTTTCTTAGTTTAGGGCCGGTTTGATTGTAATATACTGACCTCCTTGATCAAAAGCTTCATAAAAGCTACTACAAATCTGGATCAGGGCTTTTTTATTTAGGTTTTTTTTAGCATAGCTTTCTTTTTTTTGATTAGATATGAGCTACCCATCTAGTCCCTTGAAAGCACCTAGTGTTATTGAGGGAGGGGAGGAAGCTCTACATTTAACAAATGAATAATGTTGAGTTCCCTTTAACAAAATAGGGGTTGTTGTCTTGCGTAGGATCCATATTACTGTTGTGTTCCGTTAGGTATGACTCTTCATTCATACCAAGGTGTCTGTTGGAGTTATGGCTGCTACCTATCATTTTAGTTGTAACTGCTTTATTAAATTCCACAATATTGGCTTCATTTCTCCTTTCACTGCCTTTGTCGACTCTTATAGTAACTATTTTACCAATGTATTCTTCATCGGCACTACCACTACTATTATCTTCTGACTTTAGTAGGCTTGATAGATACTCACATGGTTGCACCCTGTTTCCTTCACCCCATCCATACAATAAACTTGCATGCTTGAAGCCTGCCTACAGGAAGTTCCCGTAAGGTAGTTCATCCTCATGCTTCTCTCTTAGTCCCATATTTGTGTAAGAACAATCCTTTACTACATGCCCTAACCTTCCACAAGCAAAAAAAAATGTGGGTAATATGTCATATTGAAACTGCAACAAAATCTTCCTTATTTGGGAGTTTCAATTGAAAATGCCCCTATGTTAAGGGCCACCTAACGTCTAGATTGACTAGAATCTAAACGTCACTGTTAGTCTATTTTAGTTCCCAACGGTTACTAAAAAATTTGCCCACCATGTTTCTAATAGCTTCCTTATCATATAGGTAGAATTTCTTTTATATATATCGATGCAAACTAAGTGCTTGTTGTTAAGAGGACTATTATCGCGAATTTAATTAAATTAATTGAAACACATTAAAGTTATACACTATACGAGAGATAGTGTAGAATAATAGAGAGTCAGGTCAAATTTATAGAGAGATGATAAGGTTTTGAATTGTTTGATATTAATATATTTTACGAGAGAAGGGAGAGAAGAGAGAGAAAAAAAGAGAAGCCAGAGTGAGAATAGAAGATAGAAACTAGAAAGAGAGAAGAAAGGGAACAGAAAGAAGCTAGAGAAAAAGATAAGAGGGAATATCGAGAGAGAAAAAAGCAAGAGATATAAGGGAGAGAAGATAGGAGTAGGCAGAGAGAGAAGTGAAATGGTAGGAGAGAAGAGAGGAGAGGAAAAAAAGAGAATTCTAAATAGAAGGAAAGTACAAATAATTAAATAACATTCAAAATTAAATCTAAACTTAAAAAGCAATTAAACGATTGTAAAAATAAATTTTAATCAATGAAAGAAATAAAAGAAAAGTTGGAATGATAGAGAGAAGGAAATTACAAATAATTAAATAACAACCTAAATTAAATCTAAACTAAAAAAAGCAATTAAATGATTGCAAAAATAAAATTTAATCTATGAAAGCAATAAAGGAAAATGTGTTGTAAATGAATGGAAAATCAAGCACAATCCATGTTTTGATAATTAACAATTCAATTTGAGAGGTTTTATAGGACTAACATATGTGTTAGAGTGATTTAAGGCTTAGGGATTTCAAGATTTAAAGCTTGGTAGGTCAAGTCGCACGCTAAGTCGACTCAAGCATCAACTTAGGTCAAGTTGATACTGAAGTTGACTCAACATCAACTTCAAAGGGTCATTTTTGACATCGCTGAAATTGTGGACATGTGAGTAGGCAAAGTCGCACCCGAAGTCAACTTTGCATGCGACTTGGGTCAAGTCGCAACCCAAGTAGGCTTAAAGTTTCCGAAGCTGAGTTTGGTCAGCCCAAGTTGCAACCTAAGTCGACTCCAATATGCGACTGGAGTGAAGTCGCACATGAAGTCGACTTAGACACGTGACTTGAGTGAAGTTACAAACCAAGTCGACCTCAATATTCAACTTAGATAAAAGAAGGGTAAATCAAGAAGTTTCAAGATCAATGATGTCAAAAATGAAATCAAGCAACATTATCCCAACATGATTCAAAGTCCAGAACACAAGTCCATTCAAGAATTTTCAAATGGACATGACCAAGTTCAATATACAAGAAGTTTGAAGGCTTGGATGTACAAAAAGGAAGTCCTTTAGAGCTAATTTATCAAGATACAAGGTTATACAAGCTAAAGGATTAAGATTATGAAGCACCAAGTTCTAATGAGCTAAGTAAAAAGTGAAGCCGCAGCCCTAGTCGACTTCACCTGTAACTTGGGTCAAGTCTGAGGCTAAGTCAACCTCGAATGGAACTTAAAGTTGAAGAGCTGAAGAGTGAAGTCACATCCTAAGTTGACTTCAGGTGCGACTTGAGTCACAATAGTCGAAAAAATTGGAATGTCGGTGCATTAAATGCGCACCACCTACCACCAAATGTTTGAATCTCTTCTCTCCTATTTAATACACGTCGAATGGAAGGGAGAGAGTTAGCTAGTGCATTGATTAAGCTTTCACCTTCCAACTCTCAAGCATTCAAGTGCTCATTAAGGAGATCTATAAGGAGAACTGTGTTCTTTGACTGCAAGTGCTATTCATTCATCCACTCATTCCACAAGTTCTTTCACGAGCTAAAAATTTGCCTACACATCTGTAAAGTATAGATTCTTGTTTTCATTCTTTGTATTTGTGATTCCACTTCGTTCGGTGTTAGAGATCAAGACGAAGTGAAGGCAAAGTAGTGTGTAGTTGGAATGCGACTCACCACCTACTTATGCAAAATTTGTAAAGGCCCCCTGGAGCTAGAATCTAAAAAATAAAAAGAGCTCTAATTATATTTTCATTGATATAGTGGAACTCAAGGCACAGGAGTGTGTTTTTGGAAGAGTGGAGCAAGGAGAGTTATCCTAAACCATTATAATCTCTTGTATATGATTTCTTTGCTCTACTTGCTATGTCATTCTCAACATTTTTCATTCGAAGGGACTTAGTTCACAAAGGAGGTGACATCCAATACAACAGAAATTTTTGTTAAGAACTCAATTCACCCTTCCCCTCTTGAGTTTTGCCATAAACTCGAGATGAGCAGGTGGTATCAAAGTAGGTTTTTGAGTTTACATCAAAGACATCTTAGTTAAATAGCATCCCAATCAACTTCTATCCCTGCCTTTTTTGAGGACTAATCTTTCAGTAGACCACCTCTATTCGATGATAGTAACTTTGGCTACTGAAAGTTGAGAATGAAACAACTCATCATGGCAACAAATATGGACTCTTGGATTGTTATCCAAGATGGTGTTACATTACCTAAAGGTGAGAAAGCTTCCAATTTGGCCGACGAGGAAGTTAGAATAGTAAAGAGTAATTCCGAAGCTATAAATTCTCTCTTTTGTGCCTGAACTATAGTCAAGTATGACCGGATATCCTCTTGCTTAATTGTCAAAGAGATATGTGATACTTTAACTTCAATATATGAGGGTACTTCTCAAGTCCAAGAGACAAGAAGAAATATTTTGATTGAAGAATTAGAAAGTTTTAAAATGCTAGACACTGAAAACATATTTGAAATATTTGAAAAAATTTCTAAGATTACTACGACATTGAAAGGTTTTGAAAAACTATTTTTGAATCTAAACAGGTCATGAAGACTTTAACAGCTCTACCCAAATCTTGGATTCCTAAGATTATAACCATTGAAGAGGTAAAGAATTTAAACATATTGAAGTTGGAAGTGTTGGTCCCGAGTTGATGACAATTACCCAAGAGGGGAGGGGTGAATTGGGTATTTAAAAAAATTTAAAACTTAAATTATAAACTTTACCCTGGTTTAGTTTAATTACCTTTAATGAGCCAAATGGAAAGCAATAAGATAATGAAAGCAGAAATGAAAAATAATAGACAAGATTTATAGTGGTTCGGGTAACCTTCCATACTCCACTTTTTCAAGCTCACACTCCCTTGTGACCTGGGTTTTACTATGTATTCTGCGAATACAACTAGAGACTCCACTCTTTTCTAGATTCTAGCTCTAGGGGGCGTATACAACAAATAGCACAAGTAGGTAACGAGTTCCACTCCAAAAACCAAATAACAAGATGAAATAAAAGAAATCTACACTTTACAGATTTGTGTAGCAAGTTTCAGCTCGAGGAAGAATTTGTGGAAGTGACGAATCGTTCTGTGTTGAAGCAAACCGCAACTTTGAAGCTTGTTCTTCCTTTGAAAATGAATATATCACTCAAATGTAGAAGAAAGTAGAATATATATCTTAGTAGCACTTCTTTCCTCTTTTTCAGCTCTTACTTGTATATTTCCACACTTGCTTGAGTGTCTATATATAGAGGAGGGAGAATTTTAAACGTTATAGAGTTGGTTGGCACGTAATAAATGTTCCAACGTTCAAAAATTCGAACATTATTCCTCCAAGTCGCAGATGGAGTCGACTTCGAGTGCGACTTCGGCTGTGCTCAGTTTGTTCAAGTTCTTCCTCAAGTCGACTTGTCCTTGGACTTGACCCAAGTCGCAGATGGAGTCAACTTCGGGTGCGACTTCGGATTGCTTCGGCTTCCAAGTCCGTCTTTTGCGTCGACTTGGTCTGGGACTTGACCCAAGTCGATGCTGGAGTCGACTTCGTTTGCGACTTGACCTTGTTAACTTACCAAGTGAGCTTAAACTTCCTTAAAATGTCCTTTACTTGCTTAACTTCTTCAGCATAAGTGTTACTTCTTAGATTTGCATTATTTGGAGTTTAGTATATTCACTTTGCAGAAAAAATCGTTTAGCTTCACGTCTAGGAATCTTGGAAACTTGAATCTTGGTATGCATGAACAGATCTAATATATATATATATATATTATGATTTAAATGGATGAATTCATGCATCTTGCTTGCTTTGGACTTGGATTAATCTGCATATGTTCCAAGTCGAATTTTTAGGTCATCTTGGTCTTCAACTTGACTCAAGTCTGCCCTTAAGTCTACTTGGCCTTCGACTTGACTTCTGAAATTCTGCACTGTCCAACTGAAGTTAATGCTGGAGTCGACTTGGCCTGCAACTTCACCCAAGTCGCATGTGGAGTCGACTTCGTCTGCGACTTCGGCACCTCTTGGTCCCCAATTTCAACGCTGGACAAAAATAGGCACTTGAAGATGCTGCTAGAGTCGACTTGGGGATCGACTTGGCCTAAGTCGATGTCTGAGTCGACTTGGAGATCGACTCGACCTTCCATACTTCATATTTTTTATTTTTATATCCTTAAACAAAACACAAAACACATTAGTAGCTAAAACTTACTCAAATTGTATTGTTAATCATCAAAACACATGCTTGGGATATTTTGTATTCGATTTTATCAATTGTTTCCAACAATCTCCCCCTTTTTCATGATTGACAAAACCAATTTGAGTTTTTACCTTTCAATATGTCATTATATCCTATTTTTAGGATAGTCATAAGTCATTTGCCTTTTGAACTTGGTGAGACTGTCATATATATTTCATTTTCATCATTTGCATATGTTGTTTCAAATAATCACAATTTGAATTCTTATTTAAACAATCATTCAACCATTTCAAAGAAAATCATTAGTGATCAAAGCAAAGCATAATTAATCTAGGCATGAAACAGAGCATTTGTAATCAGAGCATAATACAAATTATAATCATAAACAAACTTTTCATAAACAACCTTTTCATATAATCAAAAATTTCATACAAGTTTTCAAAAGAAAATAAAAACCTATATACAAGCTACCCAACCCAAAATCCTAAAAATCTAAACTCAATGACTCAACTATTCTCCCCTTTTTTGTCAATCGAGCAAATAGGGGTCGACTCGCAGAGATTTGATGAATTGAAATGCAGATTTAGGATAAGAGATTGGTCGGATAGGCCGTACATGGGCTGAAGAGTAGAAGGATGATATGGGTGCCGGTGTTGGATCTCTGCGAACTGATCGGTGTTAAATGGATCCAGTTCGGGGATGGGCTGATCTCGATGGTGCCCGGATGCCAGATGATATCGGATCATCCTCAGTTCCCGATCCATGCGATCCTGGCGAGAGTGCATATCTATAATAGCCGTTAGAACTTCGGAGATCTGACTCGTCAACCGGTCTTCTATTTGATCTAGATGTTCTCGGATTGCATTCACCGAGTTATCCCATGATGGAGGCCTAGGTGCGAGATCAAGTATCTCAGATCCATGAGGTGAAGACGAGCCATGTGAGGCAGGCGATGCAGGTGCCTCATGATCATCCTGAGGTGGAGCTGGCTGCTCCCCTGGAGGTGACGGGGGCTGCTCCCCCTGTCCCTGTGCGTCCCTGGCTTCATCTTGGGCCGGAACACCCATTCTTTCTTGAATCCTCTCAGCTCTAAATTGCTCCACATTTATCTTCATTCTCTGGAGCAAGGCCTTGTTGATGGTGTTCGTAGACTTCAGAACCTCGAACGGCTCGCCATCAATGTTCACCTCAAAGTGCTCGAGGATCTTAGTGATCCAAGTCCCGTAGGGCAATACCCCTCGTGGGTTGTCCTTCTGTGAGGCCAATGCTACTAGAAACAGTCGCGGTAGGCTGATTTTGACCCAATTCGCGACTTTTCAGAGAATTCCTGCCTCCTGCGAGTTTAACTGGTTCCTTCCGCCACCCTTTGGATAAATACAGTAGGCTATCAGTAGGCATAGAACCCGTAGCCTCGGGGACAAGTCCATATAGTGTAGGAACTTGATTCTGGGATGATACTTGTTGCTCCGAGTGAGCTGATTATACATTTAATCAAGGGTAAGATCCGCAGGGAGCTGCTCATCCTCAACAGGAACACCTAGAATTTTGCCTATCTTGATTAAGGCATCTGCTTGATTTGGGGCTACCATTGAACCCAAAAACATTTCAACTTCCTTGACATAAGTACAATAGTTCTGATCATCCCATAGATAGTAAAAGATCCTAGTCAGGTTGGGATATACTCTGTTATCGGCTTTCAACAAACTAGTCCAGCCTTGGAAATCCAACAATTCTTCAATCTCGAATTCATAATTACTCAAGAACTTGAAATCTATGATTTTTGGAATGAATATCTTCCGCTCATAGAACGATTTGTAGAATCGGTTGTGCTGGATTTCTGTCTTTAAGTATGTGGTCGGCATCTTCAGGACTTGTGCTTTAGCTGCAGGGGTTCCCTTTCTTCTAGCCCCTGTATCCGTACTTCTAGTCGCCTGACTTTCTACTCCTTGGGCAGCCGTTGTTGATGGGGTTGCAGTTTGAAATCAGACCCTACGGCCACTAGAGGTCAAAGGCTCTTCTCGAGCTCGCTTCGAGGAAGTTCTTTGCCTTCTAGGTACCTCTTCTTCATGTTGGGAACTAGATGTTCTAGGGACAGGCTTTAACGACGGTTTGGACACAGCCAATTTGGGCAGTCATGATTTGGGTGCCATTGAAGGGATTTATGGATTTTTCAAGTAGAGCTTGAGAGGCAGCAAGGTGAGGAACTTGAAAACAGGGAAAGAGAGATGAAATAGAGAGAGATCAGACGTTGCTAAAGAGGAAATGCTGGAAGTGAAGAATGAAAGAGAGAAGAAAAATAAAGGTTGCCGGAGCAGAGTGGGTTTTCCAGAGAAGAGAAATGGAGGCCGACTGATGGTTTGAATGGGAATAAAGTAATTTTGAGAGAAACAGATATAGGGCTACTTGGAAATGCTGAAGAGATGTAGGGAAGTTACAGCAAGAGGGAGAGAGAGAGCTGACTGGAGAAATGCCGAGAAGGGAAGGCCGAAACAGAGTGAGCTGAAAAGATAGGGGGCAGTTTCAGAGAGAGAGAGACAGAAGAATGGAGAGGCAGTGCTTGTTGGAGAAATGCCGAGAAGGGAAGGAAGAGGGATTTGCTGGAGAAGAAAAGAGAGCTGGAAGGGAGAGAGGCAGCCGGTCGCGGGAGAGAAGACGAGAGAAATAGAAAAGAAAGAAGAAGAAGGAAAGAAATGGAGGGACGACCGGAATCTCGACGGTCGCGCGCTGGAGTCGACTTTGCCCCAGGCGAAGTCGACTTCGCCCCAGCAGAGTCGACTTGGATTTTTCTAAGTCCATTTTTCAGCTAACTATTTCTAGTTTAACTCAATCATCCCCATATCATTTCTAATTTTGTAAAATGATTCCTTTGCTAAAGGTTTGGTAAAAATATCTGCAATTTGATCCTCGGTTTTTACATATTCCAAACAAACATCATGATTTTCAACATGTTCACAAATAAAATGATGTCTTACATTTATATGTTTGGTTCTAGAATGCAATACTGCATTTTTAGTTAAACAAATTGCACTTGTACTATCATATCTGATTGGAATATTATAATAATCAATACCACAATCTTTTAATTATTGTTTCATCCAAAGTAATTGGGCACAACAGCTCCCGGCGGCTATATATTTGGCTTCCGCCGTAGATAGAGCAACACTAGTTTGTTTCCTTGAATACCATGAAACCAACATGTTTCTAAGGAATTGACATGTTCCACTAGTACTCTTTCTATCTACTCTGTAACCGGCAAAATCCACATCCGAATAGCCGATTAAATTAAACGTTGACCCCTTTGGATACCATAGTCCAAAATTAGTGGTATTTATCAAGTATTTAAAAATTCTTTTTACAGCCAATAAATGTGATTCTTTAGGACATGCTTGAAATCTAGAACACATACAAACACTGAAAAGAATATCGGGTCTAGAAGCAGTTAAATACAACAATGATCCTATCATACTTCTATAAAGCTTTTGATCGATATATTTACCGTTTTCATCCGTGTCGATCTTGATTGTTGAACTCATTGGAGTATTTGCTCCCCTGCTAGTTTGCATTACAAATTTCTTTAGCATTTATTTAATATACTTGGACTGATTTATGAATATTCCTTCTGCCTGTTGCGTGATTTGCAATCCAAGGAAGAAATTTAATTCTCCCATCATGCTCATTTTGAATTCGCTCTGCATAATCTTAGAAAATTCTTTGCACAGAGTTTCGTTAGTAGCACCAAATATTATATCATCTACATAAATTTGCACAATTAAAATTTTTTTGCTTTTATACTTGATGAATAAGGTAGTATCAACCTTTCCTCTTTGAAATTTATGATCAATCAAAAATCTATTTAACCTTTCATACCAAGCTCGTGGAGCTTGTTTTAGTCCGTATACTGCTTTGGTTAATTTATAAATATATTTTGATTGATCCTTTTCTTCAAATGCAGGGGGGTTATTCAACATATACTTCTTCATTCAAGTATCCATTCAAAAATATGCTTTTCACATCCATTTGAAACAATTTGAAATTCATGTGAGAAGCAAATGCTAGTAAAATGCGTATGGCTTCTAATCTATCCACGGGTGCCTATGATTCTTCAAAATCAATCCCTTCTTCTTGGAAATACCCTTTGGCTACTAGTCTAGCTTTGTTTCTTATTACAAGTCCGCTTTCGTCCAATTTGTTCCTAAATACCAATTTGGCACCAATAATAGTGCAATCATTGGGTCTAGGAACTAAATGTCATACATTGTTCTTTTCGAATTGATTTAGCTCTTCTTGCACTGCAATAATCCAGTTTTCATCATTAAGAGCTTGGTCAATAGTTGACGGTTCTATTTTTGATACGAAAGTATATTGTCCACAAATATTTTGTTTTGACCTTCTAGTCTTTACTCCTTCATAGATATTGCCAATAACTTCCTCGATTGGATGGACATTTTTGAATTTCAAATCAGTTGGAGGTTTATAGGAGTCATTACCTTCACTTACCTTTTCCTCCATGGAATTTTCCGGCTTGAGCTCGGTTTCCTCTCGTTGCTCTTGTTGTTTGGCTTTTGATTTCTTCAATGTATTATCTGCATCACTTAGTTCAACCTCCTTTCTCGGAGTTTGGTTAAATTCATCAAAAACAACATATATTGATTCTTCTATTATTTGATTTCTTTTGTTGAAAATCCTATATGCTTTGCTATTTGATGAATAACCAAGGAAAATAGCTTCATCACTTTTGGCATCTAATTTTGCCAAATTTGTTTTTCCATTATTCAATACATAACAGGTGCATCCAAAGGTATGAAAATATGATATGTTTGGTTTTTTGCCTTTCCAAAGTTCATATGGTGTCTTTGTCAATATTGCTCTAATGGTGACTCGATTTACTACATGACAAGCTGTACTTAAATCTTTTGGACAACTTACTCTCATTTAGCATAGTTCTAGCCATTTCTTGTATTGTTTGGTTTTTCCTTTCAACAACTCCGTTTTGTTGAGGAGTTCTTGGTGCAGAGAATATATGGTGAATTCCTTTTTCATTGCAAAATTCTATGAATTGATTGTTTTTTAATTCAACACTATGATCACTTCTAATGGAAATAATTGAACTTTGTTTTTTATTTTGCACCAAATTTGAAAATGTGACAAACATAGAAAATGCTTCATCTTTGCTAGCTAAGAGTATAACCAAGTAAATCTCGAAAAATTATCAACAATTACATACACGTACTTTTTCCCACCAAGAGTTAAAATGTCCGATGACCCATGAAGATCCATATGTAACAATTCAAGTGGTCTAGTTGTTGAAATTTCCTTTTTGTTAGAAAATGATATTTTGGGTTGTTTAGATAGTTGACAAGCTTTGCAAATCTTATCCTTGTCATATTTAAGCTTTGGTAACCTTTGTACTAGATTCTTTTTCCACAATGTTTTAATATTTGACATGTTTATATGTCCAAGCCTTGAATGCCATATCCATGGATCATTTTCTATGGCTATTAGACATTTTTCCTTGAGTTCATCAAGGCAAACCAAATATACATTTCCATGTCTTTTGCCACTAAATATTATGTGTTCATCATAAAAAACATTGCATATAGAGGATTCAAATACAACTTTATATCCTTTATCACATAGTTGACTAATGCTCATTAGGTTGTGTTTGAGTCCTTCAACAAATAGTACATCCTCAATACATGCATTTGAAATACCATAAACATTTGCTTTACCTTTTATTTTACCTTTTTCATTATTTCCAAAGGCTACTGTTCCTTCATTGCATGGGTTGATCTTATGGAACAGTCCTTTTTCTCCTGTCATATGTCTTGAGTAGCCACTATCAATAAACCATATGTTATTGGCCTTAGCTCTAGGACAAACCTGCAAAAATTAAGTCAAGTGGAGCTCATCTTTTTGGTACCCATTTTATGGGTCCATTTGGGTTAGTTGTCCATTGGAGTCTATGTTGATCTTCCTTTGAAGCCACAAATCCAATGCTTTTGGGCATCTAAACTAATTTCGCACCAAGATTTTGTAATTTTCTTAATTTGCATTGATAAACCTTGTGTCCCATCTTATTGCAAAAATTACAAGCTCCCGGGAGTCTAGGAATGGGAAGCCATTTGGTGATTGATTCCCTGGTTGGTCTTTTGGTCCAAGCCATATAATTTATCTTGGGTTTAACATGAATGGGTTTGGTTTTGTTCCTTGGAGCATTAGATTTACTCTGCTAAAATGTGGTATACCCAAGTCCTTTCTTACAACTTTGGGTAGTCATTTTCAAAAATATTTTCACACTTTCTCCTGGATTAGAAAACTTGGTAAGCAATTCATTTAATGATTCATTTTCTTTTTTGAGTTTCTCTAACTCATTTTCCAAGGTATTCTTTTCATTTTTTAATTTATCTATCTTTTCAGCAAGTTTACGATTCACAATCATTACTGCATCACATTGTCTTTTCTTTATTGTAAACTTGTTTCCTAATTTCTTTATTTTCTCATATAATGAATCATAGGCTTGTTGGAGTTCTTTTAATTCACCACATTTGAGGCATTCATTTGTAGAGGAGAAAATTGAAAAGGATTTTTGTTTGGAGGTTACCTCTTAACTACTTGTGCAGTTCGTTGAAGTAGCTTGATCCTTCAAGATTTCTGTTGCTGCAAACATACATCGGAATTTGCCATGCAACAAATTCTTGCGCAATCTGCTTCACATTCTTCACTTGAAGAGTTGCATGTCGTTGATTCCTCTTCATTTACGACATGCCTCTTCCTTTGATTCTTTGAAATTTTCTGTTATCGCCTCGATCATTTCTTTGCTCCTTTGCTTTAGTTTCTTCGGGCATTGGGCATTAGGCTTGCATATGCCCCGAACTGCCACACCAGTAGCATTTTATTGTTTCTTTCTTCTTTTCTTTAGAATTTCTTTCTTTGAAGTTTATGAAATTTCTACCTTTCCTTACAAATTTTCTGAATCGTTTTGTAAGTAAGGCGATTTCATCATCGTTTTGTGATGATGAGGTAGTGTCATCCGAATCTTGTGCGGCTTTTAAGGCGATGACTCTTTTGCCTTTGGGCGATCTTCATTTCTTTTCTTGATTAGCTCATGTGACATTAACGAGCTAATAAGATCTTCCAACTTCAATGTGTTTAGATCCTTGGCTTCTTCTATCGCAGTAATCTTTGGAGTCCATGATTCGGGTAGCGCCCTTAAAATTTTCATTACCTGTTCAGATTCAAAAATTGCCTTTTCTAATCTTTTCAAGGCGTTAGTAATCTTGGAAAATCTAGAAAATATTTCAGAAATATTTTCTGTTTCTAACATCTTAAAACTTTCCAATTCTCCAATCAAAATATTTCTCCTTATCTCTTGGACTTGAGAGGTTCCTTCATAGACAGATGTTAATGTATCCTAAATCTCCTTGGCGGTCAAATAAGAGGATACTCTATCATATTCAGAAGCAATAAGAGCACAAAATAATGAATTCATAGCCTTGGCGTTGCTCTTTACAATTTTCACTTCCTCATTGGTCCATTTGGAAGATCTTTCATCAGTAGGCAAGATCACACCATCTTGGATTGTAATCCAAGAATCTATATCTGTAGCCATGATGAGTTGTTTCATATGAAGCTTCCAATAGCCAAAATTGTTCCCATCAAACAATGGTGGCTTAGTAAAGGATTGGCCTTCGGCAAATGTGGGAACGGAAGTGGATTGGGATGCCATATCAAAAGATCTCTTTGGTAAAACTCAAAGACCTGTTCTGATACCACTTGTTGGTCCCGAGTTGATGGCAATTACCCAAGAAAGGAGGAGTGAATTGGGTATTTAAAATATTTTAAAACTTAAATTATAAACTTTACCCCGGTTTAGTTTAATTCCCTTTAATGAGCCCAATGAAAAGCAATAAGATAATGAAAGTGGAAATGAAAAATAATAGACAAGATTTATAGTGGTTCGGGCAACCTTTCCTACTCCACTTTTCCAAGCTCACACTCCCTTGTGACTTGGGTTCCACAATGTATTCCGCGAATACAACTAGAGTCTCCGCTCTCTTCTAGAATCTAGCTCTAGGGGGCATATACAACCAGAGCCTCTGCTCTCTTCTATATTCTAGCTCTAGGGGGCGTATACAACAAATAGCACAAGTAGGTAACGAGTTCCACTCCAATCATAATCCTACTTTGCTATAACTTGGTTTGAAACACCAAAATCAAACCAAGCACCAAAAACAAAATAACAAGATGAAATAAAAGAAATCTACACTTTACAGATTTGTGTAGCAAGTTTCAGCTCGAGGAAGAATTTGTGGAAGTGACGAATCGTTCTGTGTTGAAGCAAACCGCAACTTTGAAGCTTGTTCTTCCTTTGAAAATGAATATATCACTCAAATGTAGAAGAAAGTAGAATATATATCTTAGTAGCACTTCTTTCCTCTTTTTCAGCTCTTGCTTGTATATTTCCACACTTGCTTGAGTGTCTATATATAGAGGAGGGAGAATTTTAAACGTTATAGAGTAGGTTGGCATGTAATAAATGTTCCAACGTTCAAAAATTCGAACGTTATTCCTCCAAGTCGCAGATGAAGTCGACTTCGTGTGCGACTTCGCCCAAGTCGCATGCTGGAGTTGACTTCAGGTGCGACTTCGGCTGTGCTCAGTTTGTTCAAGTTCTTCCTCAGGTCGACTTATCCTTGGACTTGACCCAAGTCGCAGATGGAGTCGACTTTGGGTGCGACTTTGGATTGCTTCGGCTTCCAAGTCTGTCTTTTGCGTCGACTTGGTCTGGGACTTGACCCAAGTCGATACTGGAGTCGACTTCGTTTGCGACTTGACCTTGTTAACTTACCAAGTGAGCTTAAACTTCCTTGAAATGTCCTTTGCTTGCTTAACTTCTTCAGCATAAGTGTTACTTCTTAGATTTGCATTATTTGGAGTTTAGTATATTCACTTTGCAGAAAAAATCTTTTAGCTTCATGTCTAGGAATCTTAGAAACTTGAATCTTGGTATGCATGAACAGATCCAATATAAATATATATTTTGATTTAAATTGATGAATTCATGCATCTTACTTTCTTTGGACTTGGATTAATCTTCATATGTTTCAAGTCAAATTTTTAGGTCATCTTGGTCTTCAACTTGACTCAAGTCTGGCCTTAAGTTTACTTAGCCTTCGACTTGACTTCTGAATATCTGCCCTGTCCAACTGAAGTCGATGCTGGAGTCGACTTAGCCTGCGACTTCACCCAAGTCGCGTGTGGAGTTGACTTCATCTGCGACTTCGGCACCTCTTGGTCCCCAATTTCAACGCTGGATAAAAATAGGCACTTGAAGTCGCTGATAGAGTCGACTTGGGGATCGACTTGGCCTAAGTCGATGTCTGAGTCGACTTGGAGATCGATTTGACCTGCCATACTTCATATTTTTCATTTTTATATCCTTAAACAAAACACAAAACACAAAACACATTAGTATCTAAAACTTACTCAAATTGTGTTGTTAATCATCAAAACACATGCTTGGGATATTTTGTATTTGATTTTATCAATTGTTTACAACAGGAAGACCTTATCAGCTCCCTCATATCTCATGAGCCAATCAAGAAGAGAAATGGGGAACACTACAAAGGAAAAATGACTATTGCCCTAAAAGTAACACAAAGCTTTGACAAATTCACCTCTTCCACCCAAAATGAAGATCAGGAGATCACACCCTTACAAGAAAATTCAAAAAATTTGTGAGGAAAGGAAATAACTTAGGCTCCTCAAAAGAAAATCAAGCACAATCCATATTTTGATGATTAACAATTAAATTTGAGAGGTTTTATGAAACTAATATGTGTATTGAAGTGTTTTATGGATTAGGGATTTCAAGATTCAAAGCTTGGCAGGTCATGTCGCATGCTAAGTCGACTCAAGCATCAATTTAGGTTAAGTCGATATCGAATTCGACGCCAGCATCGACTTCAATGAGCTATTTTTCGACAATGCTGAAATTATGGATGCGTGAGTAAGAAAAGTAGTACCTAAAGTCGACTTCACACGCGACTTAGGTCAAGTAACAACCCAAGTCAACTCCATCAGCGACTTGAGTAGACTTAAAGTTTCTGAAGCTGAGTTTGGTCAGGTCAAGTCAAGTCGCAATCTAAGTCGACTTCGACATGCAACTTAGGTGAAGTCGCACATGAAGTCGATTCAAACACGCGAGTTATTGCAAAACGATGGGAAGAATAATATAGAATTCCCAACTTTCCAAGTAACCTGTTCTACTGGTATTCATTGAACTAAAACAACCTAACCTGTACAAATTAAAGTAGGGACCATGTATGAACATTGACCAAATTTTTGCTAATTAGTCCAAAAGGGCAAACAGGTTGCCATTAAGAGTCATGAGAAAGAAAATGGACAAGGGCTCGAATTTGACTAGAAAAACCACATGTTAAATTATCCAATATGCACGCTGAATATGTTTCACTTTCAATCGAATTGGAGTGGCTTTCATGTCAGCATATGCCATATATGCATTTGGTAAGTGACCATATTTCGTACATCTCCAGTTGCACAACTCTTTTCCCTGACTATTCTTTCTTTCCTTCTTTGGGGGGGTGGGGAGAGGGATTCCATTGAAGAATATGACCGAAATTCAAATAAATTGACACTTGGATCTCAACCATCATAATTCTCTGTCATCCAAAATGCGACAGCAGACAATATTTCTAGCAAATATGCATATGTATATTCATATCCTACTGGGCAAAATAACTATATAAGAATCATAAAGATCCCCTTATGCCATGTGTTCCAAGTTCCTTCTAACTTCTTTGAAGAAGCTTTTCAAATAATTCAAGAGTAATGCTTACATAATGGTTGAACTTTTTTGTAACTTCTATTTTCATTTGATATAAAGATTTCAAACATAATAAATTACAAACTAAAACTCTCGAAGACCTACTTGAGATTGATGTGTGATGTCTTCATAAACAACATAAGGCTTATACTTCGGAATTCTAACAGGAAAATCTGCTTGGATGGATATTTAGAATATGAATATAAAGAAGAAGATTTTGAGAAGCCACCAGCCCCACACAAATACAAAGTGTTCCTGCAATTTGGATAATATAACTAGTTGAAATTCTTGTTGTTGTAAGATTCCATGGCTATTTTTAAGTCAATATTGACCTGTTCATGCACAGAGCTTCACCAGACTCACTATAGCTAGTGGTTTCTATTTCAAGAACACTTAATAACCTCCTGCAAATTTAAGTAAAAAAAGTACTTCTATCAAAAATGCTAAAGAAAATATAGTTTCTGCATAAAAGCAGCTGAAATGCTTGTAGGAGAGTGCACAGAAAAACCAGTCCAAGGTAATCTCAAATTCCCGATGCAATGACAAAGTACAACTACATAAGCATAATGATAAACATGGTCTTGAATAATGATGTGATAATTAAAGAAACATATGATGCAGAAGATGAAATAGAAAAGGAGAGGACAGGATCCTCTCAAAGGGATAAAAAGGAAAAAAAGGATCATATCCTCCACTAAGCAATAAAATCCAATACAGGCTACTCCATTAATGGAATCAAAAGAAAAACTTAAGTTGAGGAACCAAAAAAAAAAAACTCAAATAAAGCACTGAAAGAATATCCAAAATGGTGATCACATTTAAACTTTCAAAATAAAATAATTAAACTACAATTTTACAAAAACATATTAATCGGATGCATAGCATCATGATCTCCATATAGCAAATGGTCTCTCATTTCAACTGAGGCAGTGGCATACAACATATTGATGGCCTAACTTGACTAAGATAGCAACTAGCCTACCCTAACTAGTTGGGTATGATCATGATGCAAAAGATGAAGTGACTTGGCTTAGGTGGTTTGATAATGTGCAAGAGGATAAATAACTGCACTAGTCAAGAGAAGTTAGTTCAAATTGAAGAGTTGTAGAAGGCCAAGAAACACCCAAAAGACACAGGTGAAGTTAATAGAAAGTTTGCAATTTTGCAGCAACCATGATGTTTTTCTCTTAAACCTAGTTAGCTGTTATAAGAATTTGCCAACAATGATGACTACAATAGAAATAATAAGAACAAATTGGGCAGAACCAAATACCTGCATGAGATAGAAGAATTCTCCTTTATAAAAAAATAAGAGGAATAATGGTCTACTCAATCATGTTTACGACAGCTCTGAGCATGTGAAGCAGGATCAAAGGAGTGCTATTGGGCAACACACAACAACAACAACAACAAACCATGTTGAAGAGCATTTTTCTTTAGTCTGAAATTACTTAAGAACTTACCCCCATTCCCATCCCAGCACCAAATTCAATCTAGCCTCACCAAATTCATCATACAAGGACCGTTTCTCATCATCTAATAATACCTGCAAGGAAAGCCAATATCCAGAGTACGAGATGGAAAGCAAGAAAAAGCTAAAGATGTTACAACAGAGTAAGTTAGCCCTAATGCACCAGAACAGACATAGCCGCATGGTGATCTAACACGTTTGCAGGCCACCTGAATGGGTGTATCAATAGATCATATATAGATTAACAAGGCCAAATACCAGATGAACTCCTCATTTGCAGATGCTGTTGGGAATCCTATTGGAATTAAGCTGTCCACTCCCAAGTCAACCAGAGATAAGTCCATTGGGCGCTACCAACAAAAGGCAGCTGACAGTTATGGCCAATTTTGTAAAATTTTGGATAATCACTTTTGAAGGTTCTCGGTGAACATTCAATAGTTTTCATATTTGCATTAGCCAGTTCAATATTGCTAGGCTACAATACAGGTAGGATACATGTTAAATGCCAAGGTCCTTTGTCATCTGATTGGAAGTGTCCATCATAGCTGCCTTACTCAGAGTGTCTGTCCTGGAGTCAAGGACCCTTTGCCTCTCGATGAACTCTTCCTTTGATACTCTCCATCATTTTTATCATAACGAACCATGTTGATGCCAACAACCTTCATGATGGACACCTTATATCAGATCTTTGATTTATCAGACAGATGCTTCCCCGAATTCATGCAATCTAATTTCCTTTAAGGGGAAATGATTGATGTACCTCTACATATTTCATAAGTGTTCTACGCAAAGGTCCAGATTTTCAACAAAACAATCTGCAGTTGTGAGGATTAAGAAGAAATAGATGCAAGGCTTTCTCTGAGATCACAAAAGTAAGCCATTTTACGCACAGAAAACAAAAAATCAAAATCAAAACATCAACATTCAGATTCACCATGATTAATAACTCACATCAGCCAGTTTATGAAGAAAATCAACTTTATTTTGAAGATCTTCATGAACCCTTTTTAAGCCAGCATCCTCTAATTTTTTATGTTTCTGAATGAAAGCATTCCATGATTTCCATCATATAGTGAATAATCCTAACAAGATTCACCATGATTAATAACTCACATCAGCCAATTTCTGAAGAAAATCAACTTTATTTTGAAGATCTTCTCATATAGTGAATAATCCTAACAATCCAAGGATGTAGGGTCACCAATTTGTCTACACAAGACTATCTACTGAGTACTAAAACCAGTAAATAAATAGCGAAGATCTAGATGCACCTCCTTGGAGGAAGAACAACCTAGGTGTAGAATGGATAAACTCAAAAGTTCAAGAAATTACAAATCAGCAATGCTCAATTCAACCATAACATGAAGAATGGACATTTGAATATCATTATTTCACAATCAAATAGTGCACAACCTGTGAAAATATCACAGCTGTCATTCTGCTTTCAAGTTTTGAAGAAAGATTTTCATTTCTTTAATAGTAGGGTGACTACTTGAAGGTGGCATGAAACGACCATTGTCACACCACAAAATAAGAGTCCAAATGAAGCAAACTAAATCACGCTACTTGTGAGAAGAAATAAAAGTCCAAATGAAGCAAACCGGGTTACACTACCAGGAAGAAGAGATGAGAATATAGATTCGCCTGCTGCTAATGGATATTTAGGAAATTACAATTGGCCCTTTTGCAGTGATTATATGCTAAAAAAATCTTAGCTGGACAAGAAAAATAATATGTATTACAAATTGTACTATCATTTTCAGTGTATCCATCATTTAAACTTTGTCCCAACAAATGTAGGTCAATGGAAAATTCTGCAATTTACTCTATGAAGGATCATATCTTCAATATCAGCGACAGACAAATCAAATTATTGGATAGCACACTACAATGAATACCTGAGAAACCAGATCTTGTATCTTTCTCTTCCCAAGAAGTTGATTGCTTGCTTCTGTCCCTTGGCTTGAACTCCCACTTGGTGTTGTTGTGCCAGATGCATTAGTTTCTGGTTGTGATCCAGTCAAACTAACAGATTTCTGTACTGCTGTTCCTGGTTTTGGAGATGGCTGCTGCTGCTGTTGCATGTACTGCTGTTGCTGATGCAACTGAGCCTGTTGCTGGCGATGCATTTGCTGAGGTGCGCTCAACTGTGGCTGATGTACAAGTTGAGATAGCTGCTGCTGTTGCTGCTAGTTTAGTGACAAAGCCTTCTGCTGCAGCTAAGGTGATGGAGACAATTGTTGCTGCAAGTAGGCAGCAGGCTGTTGCTATCTGTGCTGAAGATGATAAGAAGGAGAACCTGGTGTAAAACTAGTGGGCTGCATTTGTTTCAACCACTGCTGTTGAGATAAGGAATTTTGCATCATAGCAGATGGTCCATTTGAGGCCAGCCTATATAAAGGAGGGTTCATTGATGTCAGTGATACTATCCTTGGCATGGTTTGAGCCTGTAACTTCTAGAGATATTTCAAATCTTAGAAATATGCATAAAACATTTGTAATGATAGACCGCATGAAAAAAGAAACTAGCTAAAAATCCTTTTTAAAAAAATAATAAATAAAAAGAAGAAAATTTGCAGAATGGATCCTACTCATCAAGAAAAAAAAACTTGAAGCAAAAACACCCATCCGCTAGACTATCCACAGATTGTTGACTATGTTTAAATTGCATTCATTCACCAATCAAATATAGCAGCATCACATACACATGCAACAAGCAAGATATTGGCCATTGGGTATACCTACATACCTTCATCATAAAAATTCTAACATATCATCAAAAACTACATTTCCTTTCAAAGAAAATTATAAGTGGCTAAGATAATATCATAGAGCTGTACAAATTATGCAATGATTAGTACCACTTGCTAGATGTATTACTTTTTAAAGTACACAGAATTAACAGCAGCAAGCACAGAAATTTTTCTAATTACCTGAGGAGAACCCAAAGATGCCTGTTGAGACAATTGTTGTTGCCTAATTGTTGCAGGATGGCCCATACGTTGTTGTGCATATGAAAGAGATCCATTTGCTCTAAGCTGTAAGCTCAAGCCAAGTGAACTCATCATTCCAATTTGTGCTTGCAATGGCTGCCTTGTTGAATTCACTGGATGAAATCTTTTGCCTCTGCTGCCACAAAACAAGGTAAAACTGGTCAAAGAAACTATTCCGACGCTCACATTAAACTTTCTCTACAGATAATGCCATATTCCATTTTTATCATGCAATTAAAATAGAGGCAATCTGGATTCCATGAGGAGTTGGCTGCGAACTAACAAATCATTATTTTAGTCAGCCACCTCAGTGATTAAAAATCTAGCATTCAGACAAGTTCCTAATCATCAAGTCCAGAATGTAGTGTTGCATGTTGTCAACAAGTCAAGCTCCATGGGCTCACTTTGGATAAATCAGGATCATCGTGCAGAAAATGATAGAATTCTTTACTTTGGACATCATTTTCCACAGAAATAGAAATCAATAACAAGGCAGAAAACTAGACATGTGGATGCCCAATAAGATTTCCCTCTCGCAAAATTTGATGATCTTCAACGCCCAACAAAAAGAATTCGATTTACTGTAGGACGTAGTTGTTGGAAACATGTGGAAAATATGCCAAGTCTATGTTTTGATGATTAACAAATCAATTTGAGTAAGTTTTGGTTACTAACGTGTTTGAGGAAATGATTAAAGGATATACAAGTGAAGAAAATGAAGCATGACAAATAAAGTCGATTTCCAAGTCGACCCAGGCTTCGACTTAGGCCAAGTCGATCCCCAAGTCGACTCAAGAGCGACTTCAAGACGTCATTTCCTTCCAGAGTTGAAATCGAGAATAAGAGGTGCCGAAGTCGCATCCCAAGTCGACTCCGCTTGCGACTTGGGTGAAGTCGCAGACCAAGTCGACTCCAGCATCGACTTCGAAACGTCATTTCCTTCCAGAGTTGAAATCGAGAACGAGAACTGCCGAAGTTGCATCCCAAGTCGACTCCGCTTGCGACTTGAGTGAAGTTGCAGACCAAGTCGACTCTAGTTTCGACTTAAGTGCGGAAATTGCTGAAATAAAAGATTTGAATGGAGATGAACATCAAGACAACTCAAACAATCAAATGAAGTCCAGAGCAAGCAAAGTTGCATATTTTAATGGAGAATCAAAATTATACATTTGTACCTCTCTCAAGACATGGAGTCAAATGTGCTTTAAGATAGAAGAATTAAAGAATCTTAAGTATAATCAAAGGAAGAACAACCAAACATGAAGAGATTCAAGCAAGCAAGGCATTCCAAGAACTTCAAGTTCAACTAGCAAGCTGAAGGAGTGAAGTCGCACCCGAAGTCGACTTCACCTGCGACTTGGGTCAAGTCGAGGACCAAGTCGACCCAGAATGGAACTTGAAGAAGCTGCGGATAGGCGAAGTCGCACCCGAAGTCGTCTCCATCTGCGACTTGAGTGAAGTCGCACCCGAAGTCGACTCCACTTGCGACTTGGGTCGCAACGGTCGAAAAATTTTCGAACGTTGGTGCATTAAATGCGCGCCACCTACCTCCAAACGTTCGGATTCCCTCCACAATTATAAAAGGCATTCAATATGAACGAGGAGGGTAGCTGAGAATTCATTAAGTGTGCATAACTCCCATCTTCAAGAGCATTAAGTGATCAAGCCAACATTTAGAAGAAGAACCCCGCTTTCAAACTGCCGAGAGCTGATTGCTGAATCTCTAAGCCTACACTACAAGTTCTTCTCTGTGCCAAAACTGCCTCTACACAACAGTAACGTGTAGAAACTTTCTTTTATTCTTATTATTGTATTGAACTTGATTTAGTTTGGGTAGCTAAGATCAAGTGTAAGCAAAGTAGTGTGTGATTGGAGTGGAACTCGTCACCTACTTGTGTTGTGTATTGTTGATGCCCCCTAGAGATAGAATCTGGAAGAGAGCGGAGCCTCTGGTTGTATATGCCCCATAAAGCTAGAATCTAGAAGAGAGTGGAGACTCTAGTTGTATTCGTGGAATTCATAGTGGAACCCAAGTCACAAGAGGTGTGAGCTTGGAAGAGTGGAGTAGGGAGGTTGCCCGAACCACTATAAAAACCTTGCTTGTTGATTTTTATTTATGCTCTCTGCACTATATTGCTTTCCTTTTTCTTTCTTCATAAAGGAGACTAGATTAATCCGAGGTAAAGTTTTTGTTTAAGTTGAAAATTTTTAATTACCCAGTTTACCCCTCCCCTCTTGGGTATTTGCTATTAACTCGGGACCAACAAGTGGTATCAGAGCAGGTATTTGAGTTATACCAAAGAGATCTTTTAATATGGCATCCCAATCGACTTCCGTTCCCTCATTTGCCGAAGGCCAATCTTTTACTAGGTCACCATTGTTTGATGGGAACAATTTCAGCTATTGGAAGCTTCGTATGAAGCAACTCATCATGGCTACAGATATGGACTCTTGGATTGCAATCCAAGACGATGTAACCTTGCTTATTGATGAAAGAGCTTCCAAATGGACCGATGAGGAAGTGAAAACTGTTAAGAGCAACGCCAAGGCTATGAATTCTTTATTTTGTGCTCTTACCGCTTCCGAATATGATAGAGTATTCTCTTGTTTAACTACAAAAGAGATATGGGATACACTAACATCTATCTGTGAAGGAACTTCTCAAGTCCAAGGGACAAGGAGAAATATTTTGATAGAAGAATTGGAAAGCTTTAAAATGCTAGAAACAGAAAATATTTCTGAAATGTTTACTAGATTCTCTAAAAGTACTAATGCTTTAAAAGGTCTTGGAAAAGCTATCTCCGAATCTGAACAGGCCATGAAGATCCTAAGAGCTCTACCGGAATCTTGGACTCCAAAGATTACTGCGATAGAAGAAGTCATGGACCTCAATACATTGAAGCTAGAAGACCTTATTAGCTCATTAATGTCACATGAGCTAATCAAGAAAAGAAATGAAGATCATCACAAAGGAAAGAAAGCAATTGCACTTAAAGTCACATATAACTCGGATGAGTCCACCTCCTCATCCCATAACGACGATGAAGACATTCAATTGTTAACCCGGAAATTTCGAAAGTTCGTAAGGAGATAAAAGAACTTTAAAGATTACAAAGAAAGACCGCGAAAAGAGAAGAAGAAGGAGGCCACAAAGTACTATAAATGCGGCGGTACAGGACATATGCAAGGTCAATGTCCAACACCGGAAGAGAGATCAAAGGATCAACAAGAAAGGAAGGAAATATATGAAAGCCGAAAATTTTAAAGGCCTAAGGGAAGAGGAATGTACGTGAATGAAGAAACTACATCAACAAGTAGTTCCTCAACCGACGATTTTGAAGCGGCAAATTGTGCAAGAATATGCTGCATGGCGCGGATTGAGCAAGAAGAAAATTTGTTCTGTTTGAACACAACGGAAGTTTTGGAAGAACAAACTACTTCAACAAAGTGCACAGGTAATGAAGAGGTAACTTCCAAATTTTGTCATTCTCAATCTACTTATTCTTCTTTTCAAGAATGTCGCAAATGTGCTGAATTAAAAGAATTACAACATGCATATGATTCATTATATGAGGAAATCAAAAAGCTAGGAAATAAGTTATCATTAAAGAGACAACAATGTAACTCCATTATTATTGTAAATGAAAAACTAGCAGAAAAAGCAACAAAACTGAAAGAAGAAAATGATTTATTTTTGAAAGAAGTGGAAAAATTGAAAAAGGAGAATGAATCATTAAATGAATCATTAGCTAAATTCTCTAATCCAGGAGAAAATGTGAAAATATTTCTGAATATGACATCTCAAAACAATAAAAGAGGTCTTGGATACTCCACATTTGAGCAAAGAGAAAGTGGCAAATCGAATGTGCCAATACTTGGGAAAAATCAAACCAAAACTACACCTATCTACAAGCCCAAAAGGAAAAATATCATGTGGACTAGAAGGCCAACTCTTGAACCACTACATACTTGGAGGCCTAATCCTAGATTACCAATGGCTTGTAATTTTTGCGATAAGATGGGTCATAAAGTCTATAAATGTAATTTTAAGAAACTGTATGACCATGGTGCAAAATTAGTTTGGGTTCCAAGAAACACAAGATTTGGACTTTCAAAGATAGAACAACGAAGATTAAATCAGTTTACTAACCCAAATGGACCCATAAAATGGGTACCAAAGAGATAAGGTTTATTTGTTCATTTTTTAGATATGTTTCAAGGCAAAGGCAATCAACGTTTGGTTCATGGATAATGGTTGCTCAAGGCATATGACCGGTGAAAGAAGTTTATTTCATAAACTCAAGCCTTGCAATGATGGAACTGTTGCTTTTGGAAATAATGAGAAAGGTAAAATCAAACGTAAATAAAACATTTATAGTATTTCAAATGCATGTATGGAAGATGTATTATTTGTTGAAGGACTCAAGCACAATTTAATGAATATTAGCCAATTATGTGACAAAGGATACAAGGTTGTGTTTGAATCATCTATATGTAATGTATTTGATGGAGAACATATCATGTTTAGCGGAAAAAGACATGGAAATGTATATTTGGTTTCACTGGATGAACTAGATGGTCAATGTCTAATGACCATTGACAATAATCCATGGGTTTGGCATAAGAGGCTTGGGCATATAAACATGACAAATATAAAGACCCTATGGAAGAAGAGTTTGGTAGAAGGATTGCCTAAATTGAAATATGACAAAGATAAAATTTGCAAGGCATGTCAATTTTCAAAACAACCTAAAATGCCTTTCTCTACCAAAAAGGAGATTTCCACCACTAGGCCACTTGAATTGCTACAAATGGATCTATATTGGCCATCCGACATTTTGACCATTGGTGGAAAGAAATATGTGTTTGTAATAATCGATGATTTTTCAAGATTCACATGGGTAATTCTCGTAGCTAGCAAAGATGAAGCCTTCTCTATGTTTGCAACTTTTGTAAACTTGGTGCAAAATGAAAAATAATGTACTATTATGACCATTAGAAGTGATCATGGTGGTGAGTTTGAAAATAAACGATTCATAGAATTATGTAATGAAAAAGGAATTCATCACACATTTTTTGCACCAAGAACACCACAACAAAATGGAGTGGTTGAAAGGAAAAATAGAACTATACAAGAGATGGCTAGAACAATGCTAAATGAGAGTAAATTATCCAAGAAATTTTGGGGTGAAGCTGTAAGTACAGCTTGTCATGTGTTGAACCGAGTTACCATTAGAGCAATCTTGAAAAAGACCCCATATGAGCTATGGAAAGGTAGAAAACTAAATATTTCATATTTTCATGCTTTTGGTTGCACATGTTATGTTTTGAACAATGGAAAAATCAACTTGGGAAAATTCGATGCTAAAAGTGATGAGGCAATATTCCTTGGTTACTCATCAAATAACAAAGCATATAGAGTCTTCAATAAAAGAAACCAAGTTGTAGAAGAGTCAATACATGTGGTTTTTGATGAATGTAACCCATGCTCCAAAAGAAAAGATGATTTAAGTGATGCAGATGATGTCATAAGCAATCTTGAAAAACTGCATTTGGAGAAGCAAGAAGAATCCATGGAGGAAAGGGTAAGTGAAGGTAATCATTCCTATAAACCTCCAACTGATTTAAAGTTAAAAAATGACCATCCAATTGAGCAAGTTATAGGGAATGTTTATGAAGGTGTAAAGACTAGAAGGTCAAAATAAAATATTTGTGGACAATACGCCTTTGTATCCAAAATTGAACCATCCACTATTGATCAAGCTCTTGATGATGAAAACTGGATCATAGCAATGTAAGAAGAGCTAAATCAATTTGAAAGAAACCAAGTTTGGCATCTTGTTCCAAGACCAAAGGACTGCATTGTCATTGGTACAAAATGGGTCTTTAGGAACAAATTAGATGAAAGTGGACTTGTGGTGAGAAACAAAGCTAGACTTGTGGCAAAAGGATACTCACAAGAAGAGGGAATAGACTTTGAGGAATCTTATGCTCTAGTTGCTAGATTAGAAGCCATTCTTATCTTACTAGCTTTTGCATCTCACATGAACTTTAAATTGTTTCAAATGGATGTTAAAAGTGCATTTCTGAATGGTTATATAAATGAAGAGGTGTATGTTGAACAACCACCTGGATTTGAGGAGAAAGATCAATCTAAATTTGTATACAAGTTAACCAAAGCATTATATGGTTTAAAACAAGCTCCAAGAGCTTGGTATGAGAGATTAAGTAAATTTTCGATTGATCATGACTTTCAAAAGGGAAAGGTAGACACCACTTTGTTTACCAAATACAAAGAAAAAAATATCTTGATTATTCAAATTTATGTTGATGACATTATTTTTGGTGCTACTAATGAGATTCTTTGTCAAGAATTTTCTGAGCTTATGCAGAAAGAATTTGAGATGAGTATGATGGGGGAGCTGAATTTCTTCCTTGGACTACAAATCAAGCAACTAAACGAAGGGATTTTCATCAACCAGTCCAAGAATATCAAAGAAATGTTGAAGAAGTTTGACATGGAGAACAGCAAAGGGGCAAACACGCCTATGAGCTCAACAATCAAAATTGACAAAGATGAGAAAGGCAAAAACAATTGATTTAAAATTATATAGAAGCATGATAGGTTCTTTATTGTATTTAACTTCTTCTAGGCCTGATATATTGTTTAGTGTGTGTATGTGCTCTAGATTTCAATCATGTCCAAAAGAATCACACTTGGTAGTTGTAAAAAGAATTTTCAGATATTTAGTAGATACTACCAACATAAGACTTTGGTATCCAAAGGGTTCTAATTTTGATCTAATCGGCTACTCGGATGCGGATTTTGCCGGATACAAAGTAGATAGAAAAAGCACTAGTGGAACATGTCAGTTTCTTGGGAACATGTTGGTTTCATGGTTTTCAAGAAAACAAACTAGTGTTGCTCTATCTACGGTGGAAGCCGAATATATTGCCGCCGGGAGCTGTTGTGCCCAATTGCTTTGGATGAAACAACAACTTAGGGACTATGACATGGATTTTAAAGATATACCTATTAAATGTGATAAAACTAGTGCAATATGTTTAACTAAAAATCCAGTATTGCATTCGAGGACCAAGCATATAGACCTTAGACATCACTTTATTAGAGAACATATAGAAAATCATGATATATGTTTGGAATATGTAAGAACAGAAGATCAAATTGCAGATATATTCACCAAACCTCTAGCAAAAGAACCATTTTATAAAATTAGAAATGATATGGGTATGCTTGAATTAATTTAAGATAAGCACAAGCTGAGGGAGAGCACAGGTTCAGGGGGAGCAACCCCGCCATTCTCAAAGGATTAACTCGCTCTATCTGTATTTTTTGATAAATTGACAAAAAGGGGGAGAAGAGATCGAGATTTGAGTCTCCGTCTTAAATATGTGTATGAATGTTTTTGGTGATGTACTGAAATTTTGTGATGTATTGAAAGTAAAATATGTCTGTTAATCTTATGTTTTTAACTTATGATTTATTGGAAGTAAAATATGCATGTTAAACTTCAAAATGCACAAATAGTATGTGTTTAAAGACATTTAAAGGTATACACTCAAATCGGTTTTGTCAATCATAAAAAAGGGGGAGATTGTTGGAAACATGTGGAAAATAAGCCAAGTCTATGTTTTGATGACTAACAAATCAATTTGAGTAAGTTTTGGTTACTAACGTGTTTGAGGAAATGATTAAAGGATATACAAGTGAAGAAAATAAAGCATGACAAGTAAAGTCGATTTCCAAGTCGACCCAGGCTTCGACTTAGGCCAAGTCGATCCCCAAGTCGACTCAAGAAGCAACTTCAAGACGTCATTTCCTTCCAGAGTTGAAATTGAGAATGAGAGGTGCCGAAGTCGCATCCCAAGTCGACTCCGCTTGCGACTTGGGTGAAGTCGCAGACCAAGTCGACTCCAGCATCGACTTCGAAACGTCATTTCCTTCCAGAGTTGAAATCGAGAACGAGAACTACCGAAGTTGCATCCCAAGTTGACTCTAGCTTCGACTTCAATGCGGAAATTGCTGAAATAAAAGATTTGAATGGAGATGAACATCAAGACAACTCAAACAATCAAATGAAGTCCAGAGCAAGCAAAGTTGCATATTTTAATGGAGAATCGAAATTATACATTTGGACCTCTCTCAAGACATGGAGTCAAATGTGCTTTAAGATAGAAGAATTAAAGAATCTTAAGTATAATCAAAGGAAGAACAACCAAACATGAAGAGATTCAAGCAAGCAAGGCATTCCAAGAACTTTAAGTTCAACTAGCAAGCTGAAGGAGTGAAGTCGCACTCGAAGTCGACTTCACCTGTGACTTGGGTCAAATCGAGGACCAAGTCGACCCAAAATAGAACTTAAAGAAGCTGCGGATAGGCAAAGTCGCACCCGAAGTCGACTCCATCTGCGACTTGAGTGAAGTCGCACCCGAAGTCGACTCCACTTGCGACTTGGGTCGCAACGGTCGGAAAATTTTTGAACGTTGGTGCATTAAATGCGCGCCATCTACCTCCAAACGTTAGGATTCCTTCCACAATTATAAAAGGCATTTAATATGAACGAGGAGGGTAGCTGAGAATTCATTAAGTGTGCATAACTCCCATCTTCAAGAGCATTAAGTGATCAAGCCAACATTTAAAAGAAGAACTCCGCTTTCAAACTGCCGAGAGTTGATTGCTGAATCTCTAAGCCTACACTACAAATTCTTCTCTGTGCCAAAACTGCCTCTACACAACAGTAACGTGTAGAAACTTTCTTTTATTCTTATTATTGTATTGAACTTGATTTAGTTTGGGTAGCTAAGATCAAGTATAAGCAAAGTAGTGTGTGATTGGAGTGGAACTTGTCACCTACTTGTGTTGTGTATTGTTGATGCCCCCTAGAGCTAGAATCTAGAAGAGAGCGGAGGCTCTGGTTGTATATGCCCCCTAGAGCTAGAATCTAGAAGAGAGTGGAGACTCTAGTTGTATTCGCGAAATTTATAGTGGAACCCAAGTCACAAGAGGTGTGAGCTTGGAAGAGTGGAGTAGGGAGGTTGCCCGAACCACTATAAAAACCTTGCTTGTTGATTTTTATTTCTGCTCTCTGCACTATATTGCTTTCCATTTTGTTTCTTCATAAAGGGGACTAGATTAATCCGGGGTAAAGTTTCTGTTTAAGTCAAAAAATTTTAATTACCCAAATCACCCCTCCCCTCTTGGGTATTTGCCCTTAACTCGGGACAAACAGTAGCAACTCAATCATGAAGTGAAAACCCAACAAACTGATTGAATGCCATTCTCGCACATCAAAGCATGTAAAAACCTTATAAGCTATTCAAATTATTTCAAGCAGAGATGAGAGATTGGGAAGGTTACCCACTTGAGTGTCGATTTGCATTGCCGGCTCTGTTGATGGTTCTACTTCACCCTGCGGTGCTGCTAGCTGGAGCCTAGAAGGAAGAAGGCGTTGCCAGTTGGGGCTGCCGATTGCAGGGAAGAAGAAGACGTCGGCTGGGGGTTTGTGAGAAGGCTGCTAGAGAAGACGCAATTTGGGGTTGCCGGAATGATGGTAGCAACTAGAGGGTAAGGAGGGAGACCAAATCTGTGAGACGAGTTGAGAGGCAAGGAGACCGATACAGAGGACGAATCTGGATGGAAAGGAGTTAGAAGGAAGAAGGCGTTGCCAGTTGGGGCTGCCGACCGTAGGGAAGAAGAAGACGTCGGCTGGGGGTTTGTGAGAAGGCTGCTAGAGAAGACGCGATTCGGGGCTGCCAGAATGATGGCAGCAGATAGAGGGCAAGGAGGGAGACCAAATCCGTGAGACGAGTCGAGAGTCAAGGAGACCGATGCAGAGGACGAAGATGCAGAGGACGAATTTGGATGGCAAGGAGGCAGACAAAATTTCGAAACCCTAACCCAAACAAAGAATAGACCGATGCGAGTAAGGAGGTCTCAGCAAAGCCTTCCTACCCGAAATTTTATCCCGAATATGCCCTTTTTATTCTCAGCCATAGATTGAAAACAGACGGTGGATGAAGCGCTTCCCTTGAGAAAAACGGGGGAAGCGCTTCCCATGGGTTGGGCCTCTAGATGGACAATGAGGGGACGTTTGTAAACCCACCGATGTGGGATTCCTTCATGTTCCATGCCTTTTTCTTTCGGCCTTCTATTGCCTCTCTTCATTTATGACTAACCAACTGTGGCCACATCATCTTCTTGCTGCTGAATTTGCATGAAATAGGTGGGACAAGGCTGATGGATTGCGTGAAATCACGCAATTTCTGATCAGAGCTAATGGAATCAAAGGGGCATTTTTTTTCTTTGCCGGCTGCTTAGTTTTGTTGAATGGCGTTAAATAGGATGATGAATGGAGGAATTGAAGTAGTCAACTTGGGGCTTATTGCTGCAAAACAAAGAGGAACGACTGCCATGTGTGTTTGGTTCGTTGTTCTGGATTCCTACTGCCTCGGTGTGCTGTAATTTGGTTAGAGTTCATTTGATAGCTCCCGGATTAATGGAGGCTAGCTGGAATTAGATGCAGGTGGTTGCAATCTTAGGTTTTTGCTGATTGTTGATTTTTATTTTTTTGATAAATCATTGCATGCTAAAATTCAAAGAGGGCAGCTAGTTCTACTCAAATGGGGTTGTGTTGGAAAAAAATGGGTACTAGATGGTGCTGGTGAAGAGGCGGTGGGTACCAGATGGGACTGAATCAGATGGGTCTGTTGAAGCTTGGATCGGGCGGCTGAATGGATTCGAAAAATGGAGATGCCACAGATAGACTTATTTGGGTCGCTACTGATTTTTGGGATGGTTAAAAATTTTGATTTCATGGCTGTCGGTTGATCGTTTATTCGAATTGTAGAGGTGGTGCTGTCGTGGTGTGAGCCGCTGTTGGCATTGCTTGGATGGTTGATTTTGTGCTCTGAATTTCCATACCTACCAATTGAGAAAGTGGAGATAATGATAATGCCAAAATTTTTGTGGCTAGCTGGTTACAGCGCTATAGCTTGGGAGGCAGGCATTTCAGTGCGTCGGTTGCTGTTGAGGAAGATGATGGAGCATCGATTTTGGTGCTCCAATGGCTTATACACAATCAGTGCATATGCGGGTAACCAAAAGGAATCTGGACCATCCAAAAATATATATAACTTAATTTGCTCGAAATATTTAAATAAACCACTAAATATATTTGTGGATATTATACGAATCTAATTCTTGAATTTTTATTCATCATACAAATTATTACAAAAAAATTTAGGGTTTACGACCCTAGGTAATATGTGTATTGTCTAAAAGAAGCTGGGTTTCACAATCCTCCCCCCCTTGAGGATATTTCTTTTTGACCTCTTCTCGTAGCTCCCAAGTAGCTTCGGACTCTGAATATCGATCTTTCTGTTCCAAAGCTTCTTGATTTTAAAATCCAATATTTTGATCGGCCTTTCCTCATAGTTCAAATGTTCTTAGATTGACAAATTTTCTGCTATCAACACATGGGTAGGATCGGAAACATATTTTCTTAGCATGGAGATGTGAAACACATTGTGGATAACACTTAGAGCTGGAGGCAAGGCTATTCTAGGCTAAGTTGCCTATCTTTTCCAGAACTTCAAAGGGCCCGACGTATCTTGGGTTCAGTTTTCCTCTCTTTCCAAACCGGGTGACTCCTTTAAATGGCGTTACATTGACAAACACGTGATCCCCAACTTGGATATTCAAATCTCTTCTTTTGCAATCAGTATAACTCTTTTGCCTGCTTTGGGCTGTGAGTATACACTGGCGAATCACTTGGACCTTTTCTGCCATTCTTTTTGATAGGTCTGGAGCTAATTTTCTTTCTCTGACTTCATCCCAGTTAAGAGGAGTTCTGCATTTCCGTCGATACAATACTTCAAATGGGGTCATTTGAATTCTTTCTTGATAACTGTTGTTATAAGAAAATTCTGTCATAGCCAAGTATTCATCCCATGATCCTCCAAATTCTATTGTGCACATCCTTAGCATTTCCTCAACTATTTGATTTACTCTTTCCGTCTGCCCATCAGTTTGAGGATGAAATACCGTATTGAATTTTAGCTATGTACTTAAGGTTTGATGTAAACTTTTCCAAAATCGAGACGTAAAACTGGAATCTCAATCAGAAATTATTGACTTAGGTACTCCATGCAGTCTTACTATCTTCTTATAATAAATCTTAGCCAGTCGCTCAGCAGTAAAATTTTTCTTGATGGCTAGGAAATGAGCTACCTTTGATAATCTATCAACTATTACCCATATAGCATCATTCCCATTTTGGGTTCTTGGCAACCCTTCAATAAAATCCATAGTGATATCATCCCATGTTCATTCTGGGACTTCTAGCGATTGTAATTTTTCAGGGGTCCTTTGGTGATCAGCCTTAACCCTTTAGTATGTTAAGCACTTAGCCACATACTCAGCAATTTCTCTTTTCATTTTATTCCACCAATACATTCTTTTGATGTCCTAATACATCTTGGTGCTACCCGGATGCATTGAAAATGGAGTGAAATGTGCTTGTTTCAATATCTGTTCCTTGATTTCTTTTTGATTGGGTATACACAGGCGACCCCTATATCTGTACATTCCATGTTCATCTTATATATATTCATTGAGATTTTTCTTGATCATTTTCTCAACATAACTTTTTAAATCCCCATTTTCTTGTTGAGCTATTTTAATTTGCTCAAATAAATTCGACTCCATTTGTAATTGAGACAATCTAACTTGTACCCCAGGTGGGCTTACAATTAATTCTAATTTCTTAGTTCTTGTAGTAGCCCTTCTTCCTTTGTGATGAGATGTGCTAAGCTAATATTTCTACTTAGCGCATCGGCTACTACATTGGCTTTGCCTGGATAATATAAAATATTGAGGTCATAATCCTTGAGTAACTCGAGCCATCTTCTTTGCCTCATATTTAACTCATTTTGAGTAAAAATGTACTTGAGGCTTCTGTGATCAGTATAGACCTCACATTTAACTCCATACAAATAAAGTCTCCAAATTTTCAAGGCAAAGACTACTGCTGTCAATTCTAAATCATGGGTTGGATAGTTTACCTCATTTGGTTTGAGTTGCCTGGATGCGTATGATATAATTTTTCCATTTTGCATTAGTACACATCCTAATCCTTTCTTTGAGGCATCACTATAGATCACAAACCCTTCATTCTGCATAGGTAGTGTTAGAATCAGCGCTTTTACCAGTCTTTTCTTTAACTCTTGGAAGCTATTCTCATATTCTTGTGTCTATTCATACCTAACTCCTTTCCTTATCAGCTTTGTGAGTGGAGTTGACAATTGTGAGAATCCTTCCACAAATCTCCTGTAGTAGCCAGCTAGCCCTAGAAAGCTTCTTATTTCTATGATATTTGTTGGTTGTGACCACTTTGTTATTGCCTCAATCTTTGAGGATCTACTTGTACTCCCTTCTCGGACATAATGTGGCCGAGAAAGGCTACCTGTTTCAACTAAAATTCACATTTCTTGAATTAAACATATAATTTCTCCTTTCAGAGAATTTCTAACACTATCCTTAGATGTTTCTCATGCTCTGCTTCTGTCTTTGAATAAATCAATATGTCATCGATGAATACCACCACAAATTGATCCAAAAATTCTCAAAAAATTTTGTTCATCATATCCATAAACATAGTTGGGGCATTCATTAGTCCAAATGGCATGACTAAGAATTCATAATGCCTATATCTTATTCTGAATGCTGTTTTATGGATATCTTTTGGACATATCCTCAATTGGTGGTACCCTGACTGTAAATCAATTTTTGAAAATGTAGAAGCTCCTTTTAACTGATCAAAGAGATCATCTATTCTTGGGAGTGCGTACTTATTTTTGAATGTTACTTTATTCAATTCTCTGTAATCAATGCAGAGTCTCAAACTCCTATCCTTTTTCCTTACAAATAGTACTGGAGCTCCCCAAGGTGATGCACTTGGTCTAATAAACTCTTTATTTAATAATTCTTGGATTTGTACTTTCAACTTAGCCAATTCGGCTGACACCACTTATATGGGGCCTTAGATATTGGAGCTGTCCCAGGGATAATTTCTATTTCCATATCCATCTCTCTTTCTGGTGGTAAATTACATAGCTCTTTTGGAAAAATATCTAGAAATTCCTTTACCACTGGAATTTGTTCCATAGGTATCCCATCTCTTTTTATTGTGTTTGTAGAGACCAGATAGACTGTACATTGTTGGCGTATCAGCTTAGCTGCCTTGATAGCTGATATCATCCTTATTGTTTTTTCTGGCTGTCTTATTTTACTGATCTCTATTTCATCCTTTGATGCTTCAAATTGCACCTTTTTATTCTTGCAGTCAATTGTTGCACCCCAATGACTTAGCCAATCTATCCTTAATATGACATCAAACTTTGTCATTGGCAATAGGATAAGATCTGCTTCTAATATTTTTGATCCTATCCTGATAGGGTATCCTTTACATATTTAATTTATGCTTGCCAATCTATATACTGGTGATTCTACATGTATAGTACTAATAGTTTCTTCTACCCGGAGTGCGTGTGTGCTCACGAATTGGTATGAAATAAATGAATGCGTAGCTCCTGAATCAAACAAAGCTACTACAGGATTTCCTAAAATGTAAATCATACCTGTAATTACTTTTTTCTCCATCTCTTGTGACTCTGTCCGGGTGAGGGCTTGGATACCCACTGGGTTGACAGAAGTACCAGGCCGATTGGTGATGGCAGGAACCTTTTGTTGGAAATATGTGGAAAACAAGTTAAATCTATGTTTTGATGATTAACAAATCAATTTGAGTATGTCTTGGCTACTAATATGTTTGTGGATATGTTTAAGGGATATACATTTGAAGAACATAAAGCATGGAAGGCCAAGTCGTACCCCAAGTCGACTCCAAGATCGACTTCAAAGAGCCCAAACTGTCCAGAGTTGAAAATGGGAGAAGAACAAGTGAAGTCGCAGGCCAAGTCGACTCCACTTGCGACTTGGGAAGTCAAGTCGCAAACGAAGTTGACTCCAGGATCGACTTCAGATGGCGAAAACTCTCCAGAGTTGAAGTTCAGAACACGAAGTGCCGAAGTCGCACCCCAAGTTGACTCCACTTGCGACTTGAGGTGAAGTCGCAGACGAAGTCGACTCCGACATAGACTTGGATCGGGCAGAGGAGATTTTCCTGAAGACAAGATGGATTAAATGATTTCAAGATCAACATTAAGATTCTCAAGTCCAAGGCAAAGCGCCAAGTATATTTTCAAGTTATGAACATTAATGAATCAAAGGCAAAATCAACCAATACAAAGTCTCCAAGAATCACAAGGTCTACAAAGATGAAGAACAATCCAAGTTCAAGCAAGATGCATAAACCAAGAAGATTGTTCGAGTTCAAGACTCATGAGTTCAAAGGTTTGCAAATCATGGAGCTAATGAAAGCAAGACACAATGATCCAAAAAGTAATACAAAATGCAAAAGGCATGGAGAAGACTAAGCAAAAGAACCAAGCATTCCAAGTTCTCAAGTTCACGAAATCAACTGCCGAGGTGAAGTCGCACCCGAAGTCGACTTCACCTGCGACTTGGGTCAAGTTGATGCCCAAGACGACCCTGACTGAAACTTGAAGTTGCGACGGAGAAGCGAAGTCGCACCCGAAGTCGACTCCATCTGCGACTTGGGCGAAGTCGCATCCGAAGTCGACTCCACATGCGACTTGGGTCGCAACGGTCGGAATTTATTCGAACGTTGGCGCATTAAATGCGCGCCACCTACCTTCTAACGTTCGGATTCCCTCCAAAATTATAAATAGCATTCATGGTGGACAAGGGAAGTAGCTGAGAATCATTAAGTGTGCATAACTACCATCTTCAAGAGCATTAAAGAGATCAAGTCCATTCAAAGAAGAAGAACTTCGCTTCAAGTTGCAAGAGCTATATTTCAGAATCTTCAAAGTCATTACTACAAGTTCTTCTCTGCGCCAAACTGCTTCTACACAACTGTAAAGTGTAGTTTTCCTATTGTTTCATTTGTTTGCGTTGAACTTGATTTAGTTTGAGGAACTAAGATCAAGTGTAAGCAAAGCAGTGTGTGATTGAAGTGTAACTCATCACCTACTTATGCTGTAATTTGTTGATGCCCCCTAGAGCTGGAATCTAGAAGAGAGTAAGAGGCTCTGGTTGTATATGCCCCCTAGAGCTGGAATCTAGAAGAGAGCAGTGGCTCTAATTGTATTGAGAGAATACAATAGTGGAACCCAAGTCACAAGGAGTGTGAGCTTGGAAGAGTAGAGTAGGGAGGTTGCCCGAACCACTATAAAAATCTTGTGTGTTTGATTTATTTATCTGCTCTCTACATTATATTGCTTTCCATTTCGTTTCATCATTAAGGGGACTGGATTAATCCGGGGTTAAGTTTCTGTTTAAGTTATAAATTTTTAAATACCCAATTCACCCCTCCCCTCTTGGGTTTTGTCATTAACTCGGGACCAACACCTTTTGCTGGGCCGGCCTCCCTCGAGATGGTGCTCCTTGTGGCTTATTTGGACAGTTGGGTGAAATGTGTCCAACTTGACCACAGATGTAGCACTTTAGTATTTTGGCTTTGGCAGTCCTGCAATCCCGGGCCATGTGACCAACTTGGCCACACTAGTAGTATTTCCCCGATCCTTGTAAACATTCGCCTGAATGACATCTGTGACAAGTTTTGCAAGTCGAGGTGCTTTTTACCTTGTCGCCGATCTTCTTCTTTTCCTTTATTAGCCTCGCCTTCCTTGGAGGCTGTAAAGAATCGTTTTTGAGCTTGCCTAAGCTCTTGAGTCCTCTTTGACTCCATTTCCAATGCCCTAGCCCTCTCGATGCTAGAGGCATAGTCTTTTATTAATAATGGGGCTAATCCCTTTCTTAGTTGGGGCTGTAATCCCCTTTGGAACTTTTGTGCTTTATTTTTTGGCACATTGGCAATCCATGACACGTATCTTACTAAGACATTGAACTTTGTGGCGTATTCCGTGACTGTCATCCTGCCTTGGTAAAGTTTCTCGAATTCTATTATCCTCTAGCTCTATAGCCCTACAGGGAGATATTCTTTTTTAAATTCCGTTAGAAATTTCCTGCCACGTAACTTGCTTAGGATGTGGCATGGTGACCATCAGCATTTTCCACCATTCATAGGTGTCTTTTATCAGCAAGTGGGTGGCACATAAGACCTTTTGCCGATCATTGCAGGGTGATATCCGGAATAGCTTTTTGATTTCTGTAATCCACTGCTATGCAATAAGGGAGTCCGGTTCCTCTCCAAACTTGGGCGGGCGCTGGGCAAGAAAGGCATTGATAGCCTTTCTATTGGCCTCAAAGAGACTGTCCTCCATCCCCCTTGACGTGCTAGGGTTGGCCGAGGGGCCTGGTCTTTCCCCATCCTTTTCCTACTGGTTCCATATCCCGCGTAGCATACCAGCGGCCTGGACTGTCCATTGCTGCATGACTTTCTCGACTGTTGCAACTATCCTATCTTCTATATTGACCTCTTCTTGAGGTCTAAAGCTTCCCTCTTGTCGTTGGCGGGTCCTAGAGGACTGCTCTTCGGATTCCGCCCCATTAATCCTTTTACGGGTCTCGCCCCTTGTTTGATCAACTGATTCTTCCATCGGGGCCTTTCCCTTGTTAGCTCTTGCTTTAGCTCTGGTAATTGGCATTTTCAATATTTTTTAAACATAAAACATTCATTAGTATCTCACCAATATTTATCATAATACACTTAGTCAGATAAATTCAAACACATAGTCACATGATCATATAATTCACATATATTATACATTGTCAGCAAACCTTTATACATTTGTCAAACCTTTGTACATAGGCTACCTTAGCCTTATGTACTTGTTTTTAACAATATTTACATATTTATAAAAAGAAAATTAAGATGTCTTGGCGATGGTTGTGTCTTCCTGATCCCCGTCCCTTTTTAACGTCCCCTTCTTCTTAACCTTAGGAACCTACTAAGACTGAATGATACTTATGTGCGTTCCTCAGTAACCGTACTGGTATCAGACCAGTCTCGAGGTTCTGGGTTCTCATCTTCCTCTTCACTATTAGACCACTCTATAGGGTCCTCGTCATCGACTGCTAGAGGGGCGGGAGGTGGGGCTTCGGGCATTACCTCTAACTTTATGACCCTTATAATAACCTCACCAGGCTATTTAGGAGGGGGTTGCTCCATCACTTTTTCTCCCCTTGCTAAAGCTTCTCGGTGTTCCTGGGCAGCCTCTCTTTCCCTACGGTCTATCTGAGCCCATGGTGCTCCATATCGGAACTGAATGTATCCGGTATCAAATCTAAACCATGGCCCTGGATTAGGTGGAACTGGGGCAACTCTCCTTTGCCAATACCTTTCTAAGTCTTCCTCAGCGACCCAATCGGTGACCACCGATGGCCTAAGCAGTGGGCTGGCTGGGGTGTATTCGGGAGAAGCTGGAGTGTATACTGGAGAGTTTGGGAGTGTAAGCGCCTTGTTAGAGGACTCTGCCTGGTGGGTTTCAGGTAATACTGGAAACCCTGGTGGTTGGCTAGGGAAGATCGTACGTACTGGAGGGCGACGTGCTTCTGGTCCTCTAATATATGATAGAGTCTGGTAACTAGTGGGAACTGGGGGTCTCACGGTTAAACCTTCTTGAGACGCTAACCATCGATCAACTCTTTCCCGAGCCCGTTCCCTTTCTTGTTCCTCCTCTAATTCTCTTGCACTTAATGCAGCCTTTCCTTTATCTGCCATCTACATATAGATCATCAATGATAAATCAATTAATCATAATCAAGATTTCATGTATTCTAATTTGATCATTTCTTTCCTTTTCTACCTATTTACCAATCCATGCTCTGATACCAACTTCTGTGGTGCCTCGAACCGGGGTACCTAGAAGCCTTACTCTGGGACCATTTTTGATTGGTAAACGTGACTCAGGATTGTTGCCTTGATCACACGGCATGATTATATATATATACACATATATATAACATCAATATATGGAGAATTATCATCATCCATTCAACTTGTAATATACTTTACATATCAGCGTTATGATTTTTGTCTGTACATAAACATCATCATTCTTCTAACGGGAAAGATATTTTTTCTACATTAAGATCTTTATCATTGTCTTTACATAAACATTATCATATACAACATTGATATCAGTATGTCATTTTGCATGCTACCTTCCCTATCATTTCCTGTTTGACGTTTGAAAAATATGGGTGAGTCATAATACTCAGTAAGCAAGCCATACATAAGTTTTCAATCTTTTTCATGCATTTCATAAAATGCAAGTGCGATGCATCCATAGCATTCATGACATTCCTTTGGATGCGACGCTAGCTAGGCGCCCATCCCATACATGCTCCCATCTCAGGGAGGTCGCCGCCAGCCTGGGCCAATATAAGCGACTTGGCGATAGAGAGGGGGACATCCGGTCCGCTTACTACCTCAACTATGACCTATTCCTCGTGCACCATGCTCATTTACGTACACATGCTGACATGATATTTACAAATCATAAACATTTTATAAAAATATTTAACAAGCAATTAGCAATCATTTCATATAAAGTATTATAGGAATGACCATCCTTAAATATAATTCATAAAACATGTGAGCAAACAATTTGTAATCATTTAGAAACATTTTAGAAAGCATATAATTTGCTTACCTCCTCAGTCGGTATCCTCGACCTTTTCTTTTCCTTTTTCTATTCAATGAAAAAGGACATTTTATTCATTCTATTCAGGTTGCTTCTCATGCATGTTTTATAAAATTTGGTTATTATCTCCTTATATGGATTTTTTTATCCATAGGTTCTTCAAAAATTCCATCCTTATATTCATAATATAAATCTCAAATTTTCTTCAAAATCAGGTTGTTCACTGTTCATAGTTACTGTTCAAAATCATTGTTCATGATTAGTGTAGCATATTACTGTTGAAGTTTACTGTAGCAGGTTACTGTTTACAGTGTTGAAAGTTACTGTTCATGGGTTCCAAATATCGACATTTTTTTCAAAAATAAAAAATACCTTAACATAGCTTATGTTTAGTATATCATGGAAAAATTCATGAATTTTGAATCTATCATCATTAAATTGGCCAATTAAATAATTTTCTCGATATACTAAAATTCATCATAATTTCACTTAAGCATAATCCTTAAATTCAAAAATTATGAGATTAATATATCATTATTCCAACATCATAACTATCATAGACATTCATCCCAAATCATCATTTAGCAATATTGGAGCATTATTTACTTATTTTATGCATGATTTTCTCGGATGCTCTATCTTTGCTCCAAATTTTCGATGTTTAGGCATAATATCATTGGGGCATTTAACTATACTTATTTTCTTATGCTTAGGCATCATCTAAGCATGGTTTTACCCCACTTAATATCCAAAAGAAATTTAGAAAAAATTTACTTTCTTCAAGTGAAGAACTCCTCTTCTCCTTCTCACTTTCTCTCTCTTTCTTTCTCTCTTCCTCTCCTTCTTTCTCTTTGGCTTGGGACGCTTGGGGGCAAGGGATTTTTGGCTCAAATGGAGCTGGGTGTGTGCATTTGGACGTCCAAGGCTCCTCTATTTATAGTGTTTCATTTTCTACTTAATTGCAATTTACCCCCACTTGCTCAAGGTACTTAATTCTAAATATTTTTTTCTAATTTCCATAAAATGTGTGGAGCAATGTGCAGCAACCCTACAGCAGCTCATGCCCCCCTAGCAGCCCTATTTATTTGTGATTTTTGATTTATTAAAATTAATTATTTTAAGCTAATTAAATCTCAACCGTTGATTTTTGATGAGGATGATTTTAGGCAATTGGATCTTTGCCCAAAAGTCTTCCCCCATTGCACGCCCTTGCCCTCCTTGGCCTTTGTGCTGATTTTGTATTATTTTTTTGATTTTTAATTAATTAAATTTAATCCAAAAGTCAAAGATTATTAATGAAAAAGGTGGGCTACCTTTTTAATCTCCAAATGACATTTCATCCTGACCCTTAATTCACGATTTTTATCACATCTTACACCATTCATCATGTTCATCATAAATTTTTAACCATCCATTAAAAATTTCATTTAAATCCGACGTCCGGATTGCAATTTATGAATTTTTCTTTATTTTCCACTAAAATTTGAAATTTTCTTAAAATATTAAAAAGTACTGCTGTTTCGTCCTTTAGTGCATAAATCTCCTTTTTTCATCTTTTTGTGATTAGGTTAATCCAAGTGATTAACTCTTAATCACGTGTCTTAATCCTTGGGTTACTGTTCATGTGCACTATTCACGTGTACTATTACGTGGGTTAAATCCTTGATTGTATTATACACATATTTACGAATGTAATTCATGAATTTTTATTCATCATAAAAATTATTACAAAAAAATCTAGAGTTTACGACCCTAGGTAATATGTGTATTGTCTAAAAGAAGCTGGGTTTCACAAGACTTGATCAACTAAATGAGTGTCTTTTGATTCTAGGAGAATAAGTTGCATAACAAGCTATCCATCAAAATGATAACTCTGATAAGCCTCCTAGTAAACCATACATGAGGCTCTACAAATTTTTCTAAGGATTACTGTGAAATCATCTCGAGAAATGAGGATCAAGTAGAGGATGAGATACATATAGATGTACAAGAAGAATCACAAAACTAGGCATATCATGAAGATATTTTGAATGATGTGAATTAGGCAAAGGATAACATGTAAGGATAACATAGGAATAGTTTTCCTTTAACACTTAATATTCAAATTAAATAATCATTCCACGTATCAATTGCTGAAGATGTATGTGAAACCCTAGAATCTAGGTACTCTCAGCTCATAATTTCTATTCCTGTTATCGATTGTTGAGATCGATTTTCTTTCTTGTTATTTTCCTTCTTCTTCTTATCTTATCCTCTTTATTTTGGTTATTAAGTGTTTAAATCCAACATTTTAAGTCATGAATTTCCTATGGGATCGATATTTTATATATTAAAATCTACGACCCGTGCACTTGATAAGAGATTACAAACAGACATGAGAACTCACAAGTCAAAGAGGGCACTAGGGAGGACTTCTTTAGCGTAGCTTTCTAATGAAGTAAAATCTCTAGTCAAAGGGATTTAGTGTAAAACATTAACTATGTGTTTCCTAGAAGAATTTGAAATTCTTATCTTTCTTAGGCTTTATTTGGGAAGTGATAAAACTTTTAAATAAAAATTTTTTAGTGTAAAATTTTTGAATTTTAAGAAAATGATGTGATGTGATAGGAGTAATGACGAGGAGTAAAAATAATATAGTTAAAATAAATAAATTAGTTATATAGGTAGAGAAATGATTGAAAAGAAGGGTAACTATATAAGAAGTTGTGAAAAATGATTAAAATGATAGTTGCGGTGAGTGAAAAGTTTTAGATTGAAAAGTCTTTGTTTAAACAGTTTTCGTGATAGATAAGCATTCCTTTAATAAAATGAACCATACTTTTTTAATTTCGAAAAGCGTTGATAAGCAGATACATCATGAGGATGAATAGGCCCTTAGCTTCGTTCACATGGATGCATAAATAAGTCATGCTAACTTGTTTAACCAACCTCTTTATAAATAATGTATTAGGGTTGACCTTTTTGCCTAAGGGCATCTTTTTATACAAAAACCTTTTCAAATAAAAAACATCTCAATCTAAAACTTTTCACCCTCCACAATTATTATATTTTTTAATCATTTTCACATCTTCCCATACGACTACCCTGCTTCTTAATCATTTCTATACAAATATACATGCAATTATACTATCTATTTTAGCTTTATTCCCTTTACTCCTCATCATTACCCTTATTATATTACATCATTTTCTCCAAATTCAAAAATTTTTACATAAAAAATTTTTCATCCAAAAGTTTTCACTTCCCAAACACACCCCTAAATCGGTTGTAACTCTTTAATATGATAACCCATTTAAGTCAAATAAATGAATTAGGATAGACTGTTAGTAGTCCATCAGCTTGTGTAGTGATCTCTTTAACCATTATAACTCATAAAACCCATCAACTTATTTTTAATTGGTATTTTGTATTATAGAACATCTGATATTACAGTAAAACTCATTGGAATAGGAGACAACAACCTCCTATATATCCTTAGGGGAGGCAACATGTTCCCATTTTTATTTTCAAGAGAGATAACAAGTCCAAACTGCATGACTAGATCATCGAGACATGTCCACGACCAATTAGGTACCAACTAGTTGGCCAACCCATTGATTTATTAACAACTTATATATTCTATTTATTTAGCTCAAGCTTGGAATACCTTAACCCTTTTAATTTGGACTAACTATAGACTACTACTTAGGATTACCAAGTATGTTTGTGATAACTCTATATTCATTTTGTACTCAGTTTCAATGCTAGCTCACGAGAAACATATAAATTTTGATAAGATTTACATTAGTTTGCATCATTCATATATTTCTTGCATCTTGTATAGTTTTCATTTATTTCTAGTTGATTCAGTTGTTATTCATCTCAATTTGGTCTGTTTTAGGTTATTAGATTATTTAGGAATACATTTACTTATTTTTGCTTTGTGTTATTGGAAAAAGAGGGTAATTTTCTTGCAAATTCAATATTAAAAGTGGATGGAATGAAAGGAGAAACTTTTCATAAGTAAAGATCAAGTTTTCAAGTCAGGAATGCTGAGGTCATGACACCAGATTCTGACGCCTTAGACCCAGCCACCACCATTGAAAAAATATCAAGCAGCAAGGTAGTCAAAGAGGTTGAAGTTGTGGTGCCATCCACACTTATGTGGATTTCTCACACGTGTCAAGCTCCAAATGAAGACTGGTATAAATATATCTTTTAGGGTTTGTGGAACATGCACAAAGGGGGCCCGAAGTGGAGCTTCTTGGAGGAGAAGAAAAAGGAACTCAATGCTAGCAGTGGAGATTAAGATGAAGATTGACTTGGAAGGAGAAATTTATTGAGTTTCATCTTCTCTTTCTCTTTATTCTCTTATTTTTATCGTTCTCTTTAATTAACATGTATTGGAACATAACTTTCACGAGTATCTTTATATTGTTCATGGGCTGAATCTTGTGTTGGGAGTTGTAATGAACTTAAACTTGAGATCATGCTAGATGGTTTCTAATTGATATGAATGAAACTTACAAATTTGGTTTTATTCTGTTTTATAATATTTACATTTACACATTGTCTTTAATGTTTCTACAAGCTTGGCCACCTTGTGGATTGATGTAATATCCAGATCAACGCTTGGAAAAGTGAGGTTTATATGAGTTCTCTATATAAAAATAGGTTTTCAATGGCTTCCAGTAATAGAATGTTAATATAGATAGGAATATACCGATTAATCCTATGTGATCTTATTTAAGTTATGAGCTAATCAAACTTGCTTTACTTGCTTACATGGGAACATAGTTTGGCCCCGAGTTAACGACAATTACCCAAGAGGGGAGGGGTGAATTGGGTATTTAAAATTTTTCGCTTTAAACAGAAATTTTACCCTGGATTAATTCAGTCCCCTTTAATGAAACAAATGGAAAGCAATAAGATAATGGAAGCAAAAATAAAAATCAATAGACAAGATTTTATAGTGGTTCGGGCAACCTTCCCTACTCCACTCTTCCAAACTCACACTCCTTGTGACTTGGGTTCCACTATGTATTCCACGAATACAACTAGAGCCTCCGCTCTCTTCTAGATTCCAACTCTAGGGAGCATATACAACTAGAGCCTCCGCTTTCTTCTAAATTCTAGCTCTAGGGGGCATATACAACACTTAGCACAAGTAGGTGACGAGTCCCCACTCCAGTCACAATGCTACTTTTCTATCACTTAGTTTGAAACACTAATATCAAACCAAGCATCAAAACCAAATAACAAATTCAAAAAGTGAAAGATCTACACTTTACAGTTTGTGTAGGCAAGTTACAGCTCGAGGAAGAACTCGTAGAGGAAATGAATCAATTGGTGTTGAAGCAAGCAGCAAGTTTGAAGCTCGTTCTTCCTTCAAAAGTGTATAGATCACTCAAGGCTAGGAAAATGGAATTTTGAACTTAGTATCTTCTGTTTTTGCTCTTTTCTATATGCTTTCACGTTCACTTGAGTGTCTATATATAATGGAGGAAGAGATTTGAGCGTTAGAGAGTTGGTTGACACGTAATAAATGCGCCAACGTTCAAATTTTTGAACGTTACGACCCAAGTCGCAGGCTGGAGTCTACTTCGGGTGCGACTTCAGGTACGCAGGCTGCTCAAGTTCCTCCTCAGGTCGACTTAGTCTCGAACTTGACCCAAGTCGCATGTGGAGTTGACTTTGTGTGTGACTTCGGATTTCTGCAATTTTCAAGTCTCTTCTTCAGGTCGACTTGGACTGGAACTTGACCCAAGTCGCTGTTGGAGTCGACTTCGATGCGACTTCACTTCCTTAGCTTGCTAGTTGATCTTGAATTTCTTGGAGATAGCTTTGGTCGCTTAAATTTCTTCAAATTAAATGTTCTTTCACTGAATTATATTACTTAGTATGATCATCCTAACTTGAAAATATTTGGTTCCATGTCTTGAAATCTCAAATTCTTGGATCTTGGAGTTCATAAAAATGTCCAAATGTGTGTTCTTGATCCAAAATGATGAATTTATGCAACTTTTCTTATCTTGGACTTGATTTGTTCTTCATTTGATCCAAGTTGGTTGTCTGGGTCAACTTGGTCTTCAACTTCACTCAAGTCGAATGTCAAGTCGACTTAGTCTGCGACTTTGTTCTTCAAATTCTGTGCTGTCAGTCTGAAGTCGATGCTGGAGTCGACTTGGGCTGCGACTTCACCCAAGTCGCATGCGGAGTCGACTTCGTTTGCGACTTCGGCAGCTCTTGGTCCCCAATTTCAACGCTGGACAAAAAATGCCCTTTGAAGTCGATGCTGGAGTCGACTTGGGGATCGACTTAGCCTAAGTTGATGTCTGAGTCAACTTGGGGATTGACTTGACCTGTCATGCTTCATATTTTTCATTTTTATATCCTTAAACATTGCACAAAATATATTAGTAGCCAAAACTTACTCAAATTGAGTTGTTAATCATCAAAACACATACTTTGGGTATTTTGCCTTTGATTTCAACACTTGTTTCCAACACATAGTTAGGTTCATATATGTTGGAAGATATTTATAAGTACAAATGAACCTAGATCAATAATTTTCTATATAATTAATTGAAAACAAACCAAATTAGTATAGTTTTGAGTCAAGGAATTCATAACTCTCATCTATCTAATCATCCTCTTGAGAATATCCATTAGTTGCAAAGGAATCATCCCCACCTCAAAAGCCCATTTACAACACTTTTTTCGCTTTTTTCATCACATGTTTATTTATCTAAGTGTATTTAACATATAAACTAAGTTTTACCATTTTTGGATATGTGTATATCTTTTTTGAGAATTTTAAAGATAATGGTATTTTAAATATATATATACACATAGATATTTAAAAATCTAGAAAAATTATACACACATATCCAAAAAAAGGTAAAACGTGGTTATATATTAAATACACTTTGATAAACAAGTGTATAAAGAAAAAGGAAAAAAATATTGTAAATGAATGTTTGGAGGTGGCCTAAGCGATACAATTACTTAGCCAGGGCTAACAGGATCATTTCTCTTATTTGCAACCCTATTGATAGGCACTTTAATTAATTTTAGTTAGAGAAGTTTAAACCTTCAGCTTTGATAAATTTCCATTCAAATTGATAATTTGTAAATGGCAATTGGAATTTTTGGTTATTTTATGTTTGATTCTCCCTCCTTGTGGAATCAACACTCTATTCACTCTTTATTATATGATCGACACACATACTTGCATTTTAAGCAAGAAATTTTATTAGATATATGTACAGCTCGTCAGGTATTTGGCATCGTTGCTGGGGAGGCAAGGCTAAATGTAGTATATCAATCTTTGCATTTGTCGTTTATGAAATTTGTGTATATATTTTATAGTCTTTTGTTTTTCTTTTTTTCTATAAGCAATCTCTATGAGATATATTCATGCAATTCATGTAATGTCAAATGGAGTGTAATAAGAATATGCAAAAACGGGTGGAGGAATTAGCCATTGCAATCAAAAGCAAGCATCAAGGGTCTTCTTTAGGTGATATTGAAGAAGACGAAAAGGAATATAGGTGATATTGAAGAAGACTAAAAGGAATATGTATTGGAGCAGGGCAATGAGGTTATGATGAGCATTAATGAAGACATATCAGTCGATATGATAGAACAAATTACACCTCAACAAGTTCTTAAACAGATGAGAAAAGTAATGAAAAGCAAACAAAGTGAAAAAGAGGTTAAGAACAAGATAAAGATAGTTGCAATGAACAATTATTACACTAACACACCTCTAATATATCTTTCAGAAATTCAATAGCATCATTACTTGATCAGTCTATGATCGTTATTGGAAAACAGTTCATGGAAGCCAACAATTCAATACCTTAAAGAAATGTTCTATAACCTCTATGAATTAAAATAAAAAAGTTAAAAGATGCATTTGAGGAGGCGAAAGATGAGTCTAAACATCCACTACCTAATCCTCCACTTGGAGAAAATTTTAATAAAGTTGGAATTCGAAAACATAGGACTAACGACGTTAAACTCAATGTTGAATGGGAGATAACCCAATACTCTTTCTAGTAAACATTTTTTGGTGCAAGGCATGAATTAAAGCTAAACTCTTGGTGTATTGAAGAGAAGAATCACAAGAAAATTATTTTTGGGGAGCTTACAAGTGTTGGAGAATCTAAGATCTAGAACTCACAACTATTGTTGATCATTCTTACTTGTGATCTTCAATTTGCAATTTCAAGCATTGGTTATACTAATTTTAGTATAGGATGAGATCAAGAAATCATCAATTTTGTGTTCAAGATCATCAACTCCTCAAGTAATGAAGAACAAGCTCAAAAGTGCTCAAAGTTGCTGAATTTCAAATCTTTTGAAGTTTCAAAATCATGTAATCAAAAGCTTTTACACTCCTTAAGATGATTTAGGGTATGTTTGGCAATGGTTAAAAAGTGTCAAGTTAAAACTTTTCAATCTAAAACTTTTCACTCTACACAACTATCATATTTTTTTAATTATTTTTTCATATTTTTCTATACAACTACCCTACTTTTCAATCATTTCTACACAACTACCCACACAACTAACCTATCTATTTTAACTTTATCCACTTTGCTACTCATCATTACCCCTATCATATCACATCATTTGACAACTTTTACTCTTCAAAACTGTTCATCAAAAGTTTTACCCATTCCCAAACACACCCTTAAGATAACACAAGTGCAGTCGTTGTGGGGTTGCGACCTTAATTAATGAAGCCCTAGAGTCAAAATTAAAAAGGAAGATGACAATAGTAATAATTCCAGTCAGAAAGTTCAAGGTCGTGGTGCCATATTTGAAGGCCGCATACCAAAATTCAAGCAAGCCAAAAATTATAATAAAAAAGAAAGCATCACTGCCTGAGCCATAATAAAAAAAGATGCTCGTACCCAATTTCAACACTTATGCATTTTGAAAACCTTTACTCTAACTCTTTCCCTTTCTTTCCCTCTTCTCTTCTTCTATAAACCCTAGCTTCTCTCCATCCCAAAATCCATCTCCTCCTTCATTCTTCAGTTCTTCTTGTTCTTCTCTTCTCCTCCATTTCCTTGCATCTCTTCCTCTTATTATTCCTGCCATTCTTCTTCTTCTTCTTTCTATTTTCCCTTCTTCTCCTTCTTTCTTCAATCCTTTATCCCTTCTATCTCTTTCTTCTTTTTCTTCCATCCCTATCATTTTCCCATTTTTTCTTTTTTTTCTTCTCCCCCACCCAAAATCCCACCAATTAGCTAGAGCCAAGGTGCCAGCTTTCCATGTTTGTGGCACCAATTAAGGTAGTGTGAAGAAGTTTTTGATTTCAGAGATCTTCAAGTGGTGGCTTTCATTGTTCCTTCTTCCACATGGGTAAAATTCTTTGATCCTTCTTTAACCCATTGTTAGCCAATCCTTTGGATGGAATGAAACTATTTGGTTTGGATTGAAATCAAATTGGAATTTCTTTATTTGCTAAGACTGGCTATGTTTGAAACTGTGCCTTGATTGAAGACTAAAATCTTGCTTATTAAAAACTTATTGTACCTAGTTTTTCTAGTCTTAGGAATGATTTGATTAAAGGTTTCATCTGGTGAATTGAAATGTTTGGTATGATTGGAGTACTTTAGATTGAGTGCATCAAGTTGAATTAGAGCAGTTTCTTTTAAAAGGTTAGTGGAAAACGTTGAGCTAAACATTGAAGTGGTTGAATGCCAAACTTGTATTGAGAAGCTGCTTTTGCATCTTGTTATTATGAGTCACTTAATTCTATCATTTTGATCACTTTGCTCTGTAACTACGACATCTTCTTCATTGTCTAAGAGAAAAAAGTCAAGTGCCCTTGTTGTGTTTGTATCTCAACAAGCTAATCAGAGATATATGACTTCCTTGTTGAAACAACCACTTCTTCCAGAGCAAGGATTTAAACTCGATTATATGTTAGATGCATATAAAGATATTGTTAATTCTCGCAATTGGAAATAGTTCTATGCACAACTTAGACCCACAATGGCTTCTTTGGTCCGTGAATTCTACACGAAGTAGAACAAGACTAGGGTCGTGTCAAGATTAGGAGCATGACAGTGATCTACCATCCAAATGTCATCAATGCTTTTTCTGAAGTACCTAATATCGATGAACTAGATGATATTTGTAGAGCACAAAAATGAATGTTACTGATATGACAAACTACTTTATTTTGACCCACCTTAGTGAAAAACCACTAATGATCAGCCATACTCTTTTAAAAGAAAAAATTTCATAAATATTGCAAAGGTATAGTTTTATTTCATCTCTGCTCGATTGCTTGCATCTTCTCATGTCAATGACATTACTCTGCATTAAGTTATCCTATCTCACGTGATCCTCACTAGCAAGTCTATCGACATTGGACACTTTATCCATCAGCATATATTGAGCACTACAAAGGTGGCCCATGGCACATTTTGGTGCCTTTCTGTCATCATGGATCTATGTCATAGATCAGTAATGCGTTGGCCAGAGACTAAGGAGGTATTACCTTGCCAAGTAGTTTTGGATGAGTAGTTTATCAGCGGCCTCATGAGCCCATTTGTAGTGGTGCTTGTAGCCCACACCTAGATCCTTTGTAATATTCCACTAGACCAGTACCTAACAAGCACCCATTTCTTGAGTAACTTGATGACATTAAGGAACAGTTGGTGCTTCAATCAAGATATATGCATGGTATAGCAATGGTGACCCAAGCTACACTTCACAAGCTTGCTCGGCAAATAAGGGTTAGTGCTAGTGCTCTGCCACACTTTCTTGAGAAACCTCAGCAGTTTTGTGACCTTTTCATAACCATCTGTTCCTCAGCTAGTAGAGGAAGAAGGGGGAGAGTGACAATAAAGACAAACATTCCATCCGATCCATCTCGACGATTAGGGAAGTCACCAGTTCCTTTTCTTTTCTGTAGTTCTTTATCCCAGTTTGCATGTGATTTTAATTTATAGTTTTATATTCATTGAGGACAATGCATTTCTCAAATTGTTAGGATGTTTTACTCTCATTCATATATTTGTGTTAACTCACATAATTTTATAGGTCGCATTGCATTTAGTAAATACTTTTCTTTCCTATGATAATCTATTAGTTGCAATCTATTTAGATGAATACTTGCAATGTCAACGAAAAACTTAATTTATAAAGATTGAATTTTTAAGTCATGATTATGTATTAATTGAGCTATATTTTGTTAAACTTCAATGTTTACTAGTGGCATGTGAATGATTTGATTGATTAATTAAATTTTGTAGTTTCAACTCATGCTAATATTTTCAAATGAAATAATTAAGACAATTTTTGTATAATATGAATACTTATGCCTACTTATGCTTAAATTTCATATCTTATTGCAAACATTTATTCCTAAATTTTAAGCCTTTATATATGTGTGTTTTGTTGTCAACCCTGTGTTGAAAAGTAAATACATTATCCCATTAACTTATAGTGTTAGTATTATTTTGTCTCTTTACTTGAAACTTAGGGCAATAAATAATGAGTGAGGTGACTAACCCGAGCTGAGTAATCCAAACTTTGCATCTACAAATGTCGAGTTCACGTAAAAAGATAAGAAAAAGCCACAGTAATGATGCTTCAGTTAAAATTTTTCCCAGATACCCTAAAAATGGTGAGGGAAGACTTAAAAGAGAGAGGAGAAACTTTTCAGATATCCTAAAATATGGTAAGGAGAGTTAAAGCGGGAGAGTCAAGTGTGCAAATAATCTAAGTTTAGGCCAAGTAAATTAGAGGAATGAATGTTGTCTTTTTGAGATAGTGGATTTACTCATAGCCTATTCATCTATGTATTACACTCGTCTTAGAAAGACATTTTGATTAGGAGAACTGTTAACAAGGTTGACCCATAAATTTTGACTATTTACGGATCACATTTGCATATAACTTAACTTGTGAGTTAAGAATGCATATTTTGGTTGGATGTCAGCAAGTTCTTCATGAGTTATTTCAATTTATTATTATCTTTTGCATTGTTAAGTAGAGAGATATTATTGTATTACTAATGAATGGAAACATGCTTAATTTTTTTATATATAGTAGTGGTATTTGTGTTATTTATGTGTTACTCGAGGACTAGCAACATTTTAAGTTCAGGAAAGTGATAACTCTATGAAAATCGAGTTATCAATGCCCATTTTGCACTTATTTTGGATGCTAGTTCGCAAGAAACATTTAAGTTTTCATAGTAATTGCATTAGTTTGCATCATTTGTGTGTTTCTTACATCTTGTATAATTTTCATGCATTCTAGTTAAATTCAGTTGTAACTCATCTCATTTTAGTTTTTTTAGTTCATTAGATGTGGTGCCCCAAACCGAGACTTCATTTCCTTACCTCAAGACCTTATTGATTGGTAAATGTGAATCAGGATTGTTGCTCTAATCACGCGGCGGGTTCTTAATTGGAACTTGTCCAATTTTTTTTTCAATTCATTCCTTTTATCTATCATCATTCATTTCATTCCACACTACATCTTTCATCATACAAGCACCATTACACTTGTAATAAAATTTCATAATTTCATTCATAACATTCATCATGCTTTTCTACAATAACATTTACATTTCATACATATATCTATACAAGCATTGGATCATATAGAACTTATAATTCTACATAAGTTCACATTCACATCAATATACCTTAGAGCTTTAATTCATGCTATTTCATTTCTTATAGCCCACTTGGCTACCATCACGTATCTTTCTTCTCCTACTTAGGTTCGCAAGCTCTTGAGTTTCCCGGTACCTGTCTAAGGTTTGGGAAAACAAAACATGAGTGACAACTCAATAAGCAAGCATTTTATCATTAGGACAAGACTTCCTTGAAAACCTTTTTCATAAATCTCTTGAACATCTTTTTCCTGAGGACATTGATAACTTGTATTTTTACGAGTTATCATGGCCCATTTCAGACTTGATTTGTGCGTTAGTTCGAAAAATTAGGCTTAGTTTGCATTCATTTAGTTTAATTTTCATCCGCTTTGTATTTTAGGAGCACTATTTAGTTTTTAGGCATTTCTAGCATTACTTAGGAAATTTTAGTTCATTTAGTTAGTTTTTCCATCTTTCGCAGGAAGGAAGGGACATATGGAGGCAAAGAGGACGAGTTGAATGCAAGCTGAGGTAACCAAAGGTAGAAGGATGGCGCCTAGGCGCCAACCATTGGAGGTTCATTTTAATACCCTTATGTAGGGTAAACTTATATACATATAATAATCCTTCATTAAATTATTATTTGGAGGTTCATTACCTCAATTTATCATTTTTATTATATTTTTCATTTTTTCACATATCAGTGCTCATTTTAAGCACTTAGTAGAAAACTTAAACATTATATAATAATCTCAAAATTTGAGATTATCATTATTTATCAAAACAGTGACCTAATCCACGTTTTCCATCATGTTTTCATGCATTTTTATATTTTAACAACTCACATGAATCATTCCTCATTTATTCAAGCTTATCTCTCCATACGTGTCCATTTCTCAACACATAAATCATGTGTTTCTCAAAATTTTTCAACACAGAAATTTAAGTCCTTAATCATTGTGATTAAACCCCTTAATTAACACTTAATTTAGGATTTAATTTTTTGATTTTAATCCATTCATTATAGGGTTCCAAAACAGCAACATTAGAACCCATTTTTCATCATTTCAACGCCTCTTTTGATACTTAATTCAAAATAGATTTCCAATCACTTAATCCCAGAAATTAATCATTATTTTCTTAACCCAAATTTAGGGTATTAACACATACTTAAAACCCAAAATTTCTTTACTTGTGAAACAGCAACTTCATACACATTTTGGGTACCCTTTTTCACCCTCCTTTGAACGTTCCAATACATACCCTTAAAAACAGATTTAGGGCAATCATTTCAACCCATTTTGAATGTATAACATACTCTAAATTTAGGATATTTTACCCTATTAATCATCCATAAATTATTTGGGCACATTCATATATCATTTTTAACACAAAAGCATGGAAATCGGGTCATATGTGTAACCCTTATTCATATCCTTTCTAAATTTTATAGCTTAAGCCCAAATCAACATATGTAATTCATTAAATCATGAATCATCATGTAATCATAATTAAACATCAAAACAGCGACATCACATAGGGTTTAAGAAAATTTTAGTTATGATTTTCAACCCATAATCAAGGGGTATACTTACATGTATTGGATCAAACTTGGATTCCTTATTTCCTAGCTTGGTTCCTCTTCTTTCTTCCCATTTTTCCTTCTCTTTTTCTCCTAATTTTCTCCCTTTCATTGCTTCTGGAAAAGAACGTGGAGAGCAGCTTGAATTTCAGGGGGGTTTGCCCTTTGACTTCTCTCTCTCATCCCTTTACATCATATGGACGTGCATATCTGTTTAAGCTAGATTTTTCCAGCCTTGTGGGCCCCATTTGCCACATAATTTCACATGTAATTAAATACATATTTATCCCCTTTAATGACATGGCAAAATATGGTCAATTTAAATTAGATAATTATCCATTAAAAATCCAACAAAATCCATGTCATTAAGGAACCACAAATCTGTCCCCCATTCACGCCCACTTTGTAGCAGCTTTACCATTTTTTCTACAACGAATTTGACTTTAATTTATGGGTAATTAATCACCCTAGGTAATAGGATACTTAGGGGACCATACTTTATTAAAAAAATCATAAAAAATCACATATCAGCCCTTGCACGTCCGCATCTCCTGCTATCCACTTGATGTCCATGCAATTCAATGTCAAATGCAGCAGCTTTTGTGCCATTTTCCACACCTAATTTTGACTTTAATTAATGGGTATTTAATTACTCTATTTAGGAGCTCATTTAGGGGTCAAATTAGCTATTAAAAAAATCATTAAAAATCACAAAAAGCAACTTGACCGAGCATCACTCCTTAGCTACATGTTGCTGTCCACTTTGGTAGGGTCCACTTATCATTGACTTTGTGGCATTTTCTTACCACAAAATCCATCCCAAATCACGTCCACTAGCCACCCTAGCTGCCTAGTCCATTTAATTGCATTTTTAGCATTTTTAAAAATTAACAAGTCCATGTATACAACCCCTTAAACGTCCATTTGTAGCCACCTTTTCATGCTTCTTTTGAGCTCCTCCTTAGCTCCTTAAAAATCCAACGTTAATGCAGGGATATTTTTATGGATTTTGTCATTTGTAATAATTCACAAAATACCCTACAATTTACCCTCATTTGACACATCATTTTTATCATTAAAAATATAATTAATCACCTTACATTAACATAAACACAAGCTTACTTTTTGGTGCACAAAAGTCAATAATATTCACCAATTTTTGTGTAACCAATATCCCATCATCATTAGCTTAATTCAAGCCTCTCATTGCATGGATCTCATAACTTTAACTGTTCATTTCAAATTTCGTCTCAGTCCGACTTTTCTAGCTCAAGTTATGATCATTTGAATACATTTTTGAATTTTGATGGTGATGATCGATTTTCACCCTAATTTCATCATTATTTTCATAATCCAACCTTTCCATATATTAAGCACAAAATTATGTGCTTACCTTTCAATTTTCATCTTAATCCGCCTTCCCGGCGTCGAATTATGGATTTTCTAGCAATTGCCTCTTTTAATCCATAATTAACATCATAATCCCCATTAGTTAAACCAAAATACATGAGGTAATTATCCTCAATATATTCACATTACTTAATCCTCATTAAGTCTCTTTAATCACATTGACCCATATTGACTTATATTGATCATTCATAATCATTTGCCCTAATTGCAATTAAATTGTCAATATTGCAATGGAAATCATTCATAATTCCACTAAATCATACATGATCTGTATTTATATGCCAATTGTATATAAATATGCCTTACTTGGGTCTGCGTATCACATTAGATCATTTAGGAATGCATTTACTTTTTTTTGCTTTGTGTTGAGGAAAACGAGGGTGATTTGCTTACAAATTCAATGTTAAAAGTGGATGGAATTAGAGGAGAAAGTTTTCATAAGTAAAGAGCAAATTTTCAAGTTAGCAATGCAGGGACCGTAGCCCCAGATTCTAGTGCCTCGACCCTAGCCATTGCGATTCAAAAAATATCAAGAAGTAGGGCAATAAGAGAGGCTGGCATCATGGTGCTATCCACACTTGTAAGGATTTCCCATACGTGTCAAGCTCCAAATGAATGGGGTATAAATACATCGTTTGCGGTTTGGAGAACATAAGCAAAGTGAGGCATGAAGTGAAGACTCCAAGAGGAGAAAAAAGGAACTCAAGGCTAGCGGTGGAGATCAAGAAGAAGATTGCCTTTGAAGGAAAAATCTACTCAGCTTTCTCTCTTTTCTCTTATTTTTATCGTTCTCTTTCATTAACATATATTGGAACACAACATTGATGAGAATCTTTGTAATGTTCATTGGTTGAATCTTCTCCTGAGGATTGTGATTAATTTGAACTTGAGATTATGCTAGATGATTTCTATGTGATTTAAATGAAAGTTATAAATTTGGTTTTATTTTGTTTGTATGAGATTTACCGTTATATTTATATTTAATATTTCTACAAGCTTGGCCACCTTATGGATTGATATAATACCCAGATTTATGCATGAAAAAGTGAAGCTTATATGAGATTATATGTAAAGAACATATTTTCAATGGCTTAAAGTGATTGAATGTTAATATGGATAAAAATATACCGATTAATACAATGTGTGTTGTGTACTCAATTAGAAAATCAAGAGGAATCAATATTTTCATGATTAACAACTCAAATTTGAGAGATTAAAGGGTACTAAATGTGTGGTGCAATGACCTTGAGTTAGATTTTTCAAATATCAAAAGCAAAACAGCTCAAGTCAATAGCCAAGTCGACCCAATCAATTGACTTCAGTCAAGTCTATAATGAAGTTGACCTTAGAGAGAAAATTAGAATTAAAGAAGCAAAGCCTTAAAGTGCAGACAGGTTAAATCACATCCCTAAGTAAACTCGGACCGCGACTTGGGTTAAGTCGATAGCCAAGTAGACTCCAGGAGTTGCATATTTCTGCTGACTAGTTTAGCTGCAAGCAAAGTCGCACCCAAAGTCCACTCAACCATCTAAAGTTCAAAATAACTCCACATCTGTTCAAGGGACATCAAGCGGTGTTATGCGAATTAGTTATAGAATTTAATAAGCTTCCATTCTTCCTTTTTACAAGTCATTAAGTGTGCGCTAAGTGCTCTACAAAAGAGAGACTCTCACTTTTACTGCAAGGGTTGCAAGTTCCAATCTTTTACAAGCGTTCAAGAATTCTCTCAGGTGCTAAATTTGATTTATACAATCTGTAAAGTATAGATTTTAGTCTCTAAATTAATTTGGTTATATTACTACTTGGCTTAGTGTTGGAGACCAAGGCCAAGTTAAGACAAGTAGTGTACAGTTGAAGTAAAACTCATCATCTACTTGTGTTATTATTGTAAATGTCCCCTAGAGCTATGATCTAGAAGAGAGCAAGGGCCATAGTTGTACTATTATCGTAATAGTGGAATCCAAGATTTAAGGGAGTGTTTTCTTGAAAGAGTGGAATGGAGAGGGTTATTCCGAACCACCATAATTTCTTGTGCCTTCTATGTGTGATTTTACTTACTCTCTTTACTCTCCACTTATTTAAGGGGTCTAAACTTACAAGGGGTTAAAGCTTTAAAGCACCAAATTTTTTTTAAAGAACTCAATTTGCTCCTCCCCTCTTGGATTTTGTCACAAACTTGAGACTAGCAAGTGGTATCAGAGCAGGTCTTTGAGTTTAGTACCAAAGAGATCTATCATTAATGACATCTTAATCAACTTCCATCCCTGCATTTGCTGAGGGTCAATCTTTTACTAGACCACCCGTATTTGATGGAAGTAACTTTGGTCACTGAATGTTGAGAATGAAATAGTTAATAATGACAACCGATATAGATTCTTGGATAGCAATCCAAGATGGGGTCACTCTATCCTTAAGTGAAAGAGCTTCCAACTGTATTGAAGAAGAGGTGAGATTAGTAAAAAGCAATGTCAAGGTCATGAACCCGCTATTTTGTGCTTTAATAACCACAAAGTATGATAATGTGTCCTCTTGTTTAACTGCTACAAGAGATATGAGACACTATAACTTTGATTTATAAGGGTACTTCTCAAGTCCAAGACACTAGAAGAAATATTTTGATTGAAGAATTAGAAAGTTTTAAGATGCTTAAGCTAAAAATATTTCTGAAATGTTTATAAGGATCTCTAAGATTACTAATGCCTTAAAGGGCCGAAGAAAGACAATATCTAAATCTAAGTAAGTCATGAAGATATTGAGGGAGCTATCAGAATCATTAACACCCAAGATTACTATAATTAAAGAAGCAAAGAAACTCAACGCCTTGAAGCTTGAAGATCTAACTAGCTCATTAATGTCTCATGAGCTAATAAAGAAAAGGAATGAAGAGCATCATATAGAGGGAAGAAGACTCTCACACTAAAGGCTACACAAAGCTCAAATGAGTCTACATCCTCATCCCAAAATAAAGATGAGAAAACTGCCTTCCTTACAAGGAAATTAAGAAAATTTACGAGGAAGGAAAAAACATGAGCACTTCCAAAACATTCAAGGAGAAGAGCAAGGAGAAAGAAGAAAGATCCTCTCAAATGCTACAAGTATGGAGGAGAGGGACACATGCAGGCACAATGTCCCACACTTGATGAAAACAAGTCAAAGGATAGGCAAGGCAGAGGGATGTATGTCCATGAAGATTCTTCATCAACAAGTAGCTCATCAAATGAAGATCAAGAAGCTACAAATTACACAAAAATCTGTTGTGGTAAGAATTAAAGAGGAAGATTCACTTAATTGCCTCAAAGCTACGGAATTGGCTGAAAGAAGGACTGCCTCAACTGATTATACAAGTAGTGAAAAGGTATCATCTAAACTTGATAACTCTCATTTTACTCCACTTATGAATGCCTCAAATGTGCTAAATTAGAGGAATTGCAATAAGACTATGATTCATTATTTGAAGAGATAAAGAAATTGGTGCAAGTATTCTCTAAAGAAGAAACAATGTGACTCTACTATTATTGTAAATGGAAAGCTAGCTAAAAAGTCAAGTGTTTAGTTGATGAAACCAAAACCTTAAACGTTGAGATTAAGAAACTAAAGAAAGAAAATACTATCCTAAATGAATCATTGGCAAGAATCATTGGAAAAATTATCTAACCCAAAGAAGAGTGTCAAAATGCTCCTCAATATGACAACTAAAACAAATAGAAGGAAATTTAGATACGCTACATTTGAGCAGGGATGTGAAACCCGCAATTCTAGAATAACACATGTAAACCTAGGGTTGTAAACCCTAGATTTTTGTACTGATTTTTATAATTAATAAAATTCATGAAATATGTTATATTTGCAAATGTGTGTATTAGAAGTTAAAATAGTGCAATTAAGGATTTAACCCACATGATTAGTGCACATGAATAGTAACCCCAGGGATTAAGACACGTGATTAAGGGTTAATCACTTGGATTAACCTAATCACAAAATGATGAAAAATGAGATTTAATCACTACAGGGCGAAATAGCAATACTTTTTGATATTTTAATGAAATTTAGGATTTTAGTGGAAATTTGAAGAAAAATTCATAACTTGCAATTCGGACGTCGGATTGAAGTGAAATTTTTTATGGATGGCCAAAATATTATGATGATCATGATGAATGGTTTAAGATTTGATGAAAATCATAAATTAAAGGTTAGGATCAAACATCAATTAGAGATCAAAAATCACTTTTTACTTTAACATTAATATAGGTTTGACTTTTGATTATTTTTAATTAATTAAAAAATAAATTATTAAATACAAAATCTACACAAACTCCAAGGCAGCTTGGGCTGCAAGGGGAGCTGATTTTTGGAGCCAAAATCTATGGCTCACATTTGATCTTATCAAGTGATCAATGGCTTGGATGAATTTGGATTAAAATATGAATTTTTAATAAAACAAAAATAATAAATAAAGGGGCTGTAAGAGGGGACGTCCAAGGCAGAAAGGGGGGCTGAGTTTTTAACTAAAAGATTGCTTGGATTTTGATGAAAAATCAAGGGCTAAGATGGATCCAATCATGGAAAATCGAGGGTGTAGATTTAACACACCTTTTGATGAAAATTTGCAATTAATTGAAGGGATTAGCTCTAGAAATGTGTGGACCACATAATTACACCTAGGAAAATCAGAAACGAGGTGGAAATGAGGTGGAAAAATATTTAGAATTAAGTACCTATAGCAAGGGGGTAAATTGTAATTTGATGAAAAATTCTACCCTATAAATAGGGGCAAGGTGAGAACGTCCAAGGAATTTCATTCTCAACCCAAGCTTGAGAAATCCAATTTCCCCACCCCCTAAATTCTTTTCTAAGAAAGAAAGAGCAGGTTAGAGAGAGAAAAGGCACATAGGAGGAGAATTTTTCTACTTCAGGTAAGGGGATTCTTCCCAAATTTCTTTTGGGTGTTAATTAGGGTAGAACCATGCTTAGATAATGCCTAATTATGAGAAAATAAGCAAATTTATAATGCCTAATTGGAATTATGTCAAAACATCACAAATTCGGAGCGAAGATAGAGCATTCGAGAAAATCATGTATGAAATGTGAAAATAATGCTCCAATATTGCTAAATGATGATATGGGATGAATATTTATGATAGTTATGATGTTGTAATGATGATATATTAATTTCATAATTTTTGGATTTAAGGATTATGCTTAAGAGAAAGTATGTTGATTTTCAGTATATGGAGAAAATAATTTAATTAGCCAAGTTAATGATGATAAAATCAAAATTCATGAATTTTTCCATGATATACTAACTGAGAGCTATGTCATGGTATTTTTTATGTTTAGAAAAATGTCAATTTTTAGAACCCATGAACAGTAACACACGTTGATGTGAATAGTAACCTCGGGTGAACACTAAACATGAACAGTAACCCTATGAACAGTGATCGTAAATAGTACTCATGAATAGTGATCGTGAACAGTGATGATGAACAGTAAAAAAGCGTAAATTGGGTGGAAAAAAATGAGATTAGTATTTATATCTTAAAGAATATATAGATGGAATTTTTAAAAGGATTTATGGATAAAAAAATCCATATAAGGAGGTAATGACCAAGTATCTTTATGAGATTAACCTCTATAGGAATGAGGTAATGAATGATTATAAAACATGCATGGGAAGCAATCTAAGACATGGAATGATATAGATAAAATATCATTTTTCCTTGTATAGGAAAAGGAAAGGAAAAGGTGGAGGACACAGACTGAGGAGGTAAGCAAGCACAACTTTGAAAATATGATTTTATTGCTTCATTGTAAGCAAGCAACCCTTTTGAAAATGATTATTTACTGTTTTATGAAATATATTTAAGGATGGTCATTCCTATACTACTTTACATGAAATGATTGCCAACTTGCTTATTAAATGCCTTTTATGAAAATTTTATGGACATGTCATGCCGGCATATGTGTATGTTCATGGTGCACAATGAAGAGGCTTTGGTGGAGGTAGAAAGCGGATCGAGGATCTCCCTTCACTATTGCCAAGTCGCTAGGGCTGCGACCAGCGGCATCCTCCCAAGAGGTGGGGGCACAAGGAAAGTCATGAATGAATGAATGCATTGCATTCTCATGAAATGCATGAAAAGGTTTCTGTCTCATTGGTAATTGATCACTTGGCAAGTGTCTACTACCAAATGGGAAGAAATGCATTTGAATGAAAGGAAAATATTTACTTGCTAAAGAAAAAAGGCTTGCTTACTGAGTATTATTACTTATATGTGTTTTCAAAATGACAAACAGGCTATGGAGCTTACTCATAAAGGATGCTAGGTGGAAATGACCAGCAAATTTAATTACAGTTCTATGTATGCGTCCAAAGGGACAAATGTATGATAATCATGTTAAAGACATGTTTTATGGATATTACAAACATGATTATGTTGGAAACAATGCTTCAAAACAAAATAAAATTGACCAAAGATTGAGTTTTGATGATTAACAACAACTAACTTGAGTATATTTAAAGGACTAATGAGTTTGCCATTTGTTTTAAGGAACTTAAGTAGCCAAGTTGATCCCCAAGTCGACTTGGACTTCGACTTAGGGTGAAGTCGATCCCAAAGTCGACTCAACTATCGACTTGAGAAAGAACCTCAAAGGCAAAATCAACTTGCAGGTGAAGTCGCATCCCAAGTCGACTTCACATGCGACTTGGGAAGCCAAGTCGCAAACGAAGTCGACCTCGCTATCGACTTCAATCGTGAAAAACTGTCCAGAGCTGAATTTTGGGGCACGAAGCTGCCCAAGTCGCAGGCCAAGTCGACTCCAGGTGCGACTTGGGTGAAGTCGCAGACAAAGTCGACGTCATCCGCGACTTGAGAAGTTCAGACTTCAAAGATGCAGTTTCAAAGCCTATTCAAAGAATCTCTCACTCAAGTTCAAAGCAAAGATTCAAGATGGAGATCAAATCAAGTTTATCAAGTCCAAGGATTCAAAGATAAAGGTCAAATGAGTTCAAAGAAAAGATTCATGTTCAACTTCAAATCAAGTCTATCAAGTCTTAAAGACCAACTGAGTCAAATGCAAAGCAAGGCGCATGATTCAACCAAGCAGGACTCAAGCTCTCCTAAGAATCACAAGATTCAAGACAATCCAAGATAAACCAAAGACAAGGACTTCAAGATCAACAAGATCTACAAGTATAAGGGATTATTTCAGAATGAAAATGATTAAAGGAAACAAGTCAAGCAAGATAGAGGAAGATCAAATGAAGAACAAAGCATATTTTGCAAAGACCAAGTCAAGTCGCAACCCAAGTCGACTCCATGATCGACTTGAGTTAAAGTCGGAACCCAAAGTCGACTCGATACTCAGACTTGGAAACTGACAAGGTGAAGTTGCACCCGAAGTCGACTTCACATGCGACTTGGGTCAAGTTGATGCCCAAGTCGACCCTGACTGAAACTTAAAGTTGCGACGGAGAAGCGAAGTCGCACCCGAAGTCGACTCCATCTGCGACTTGGGCGAAGTCGCATCCGAAGTCGACTCCACATGCGACTTGGGTCGCAACGGTCGGAATTTATTCGAACGTTGGCGCATTAAATGCGCGCCCCCTACCCTTTAACGTTCGGATTCCCTCCAAAATTATAAAAGGCATTCATGGTAGACGAGGGAAGTAGCTGAGAATCATTAAGTGTGCATAACTACCATCTACAAGAGCTTTAAAGAGATCAAGCTAATCAAAGAGGAAGAACTTTGCTTCAAACTGTAAGAGCTCAACTACTGATCATTCAAAGCCAATTCAACAAGTTCTTCTCTGCGCCAAACTGCTTCTACACAACTGTAAAGTGTAGTTTTCTTATTGTTTCTTTTGTATGTGTTGAACTTGATTTAGTTTGAGGAACTAAGATCAAGTGTAAGCAAAGTAGTGTGTGATTCGAGTGTGACTCATCACCTACTTGTGCTGTGTTTTGTTGATGCCCCATAGAGCTGGAATCTAGAAGAGAGCAGTGGCTCTAATTGTATTGAGAGAATACAATAGTGGAACCCAAGTCACAAGGAGTGTGAGCTTGGAAGAGTGGAGTAGGGAGGTTGCCCGAACCACTATAAAAATCCTGTGTGCTTGATTTATACTTCTGCCATTTACATTACATTGCTTTCCATTTCGTTTCTTCATTAAGGGGACTGGATTAATCCGGAGTTAAGTTTCTGTTTAAGATATAAATTTTTTAAATACCCAATTCACCCCTCCCCTCTTGGGTTTTGCCATCAACTCGGGACCAACAAGTGGTATCAAAGCAGGTCTTTGAGTTTACCAAAGAGATCTTATTAATATGGCATCCCAATCTACTTCCGTTCCCGCATTTGCTGAAGGCCAATCCTTTACAAGGCCACCGTTGTTTGATGGGAACAATTTTGGATATTGGAAGCTTCGTATGAAGCAACTCATCATGGCTACCGACATGGATTCTTGGATTGCTATCCAAGATGGAGTAATCTTGCCTACCGATGAAAGAGCTTCCAAATGGACCGATGAGGAAGTAAGAATTGTTAAGAGCAACGCCAAAGCTATGAACTCTTTATTTTGTGCTCTTACTACTTCTGAATATGATAGAGTATCCTCTTGCTTAACCGCCAAAGAGATATGGGATACGCTAACCTCTATCTATGAAGGAACTTCTCAAGTCCAAGGGACGAGAAAAAATATTTTGATTGGAGAACTGGAAAACTTTAGAATGCTAGAAAGAGAAAATATTTCTGAAATGTTTGCTAGATTCTCGAAAATTACTAATGCTCTAAAAGGTCTTGGAAAGGCTATATCTGAATCTGAGCAGGTCATGAAGATTTTAAGAGCTCTACCCGAATCATGGACTCCAAAGATCACTGCAATAGAAGAAGCGAAGGACCTTAACACGCTAAAACTTGAAGACTTAATTAGCTCACTCATGTCACATGAGCTAATTAAGAAAAGAAATGAGGATCAACACAGAGGCAAAAGAGAAATTGCTTTGAAAGCCGCACAAGACACAGATGACTCCTCTTCTTCTCAAAACGACGACGAAATCGCCCTACTCACAAAACGTTTCAGAAAATTTGTGAGGAAAGGAAAAAATTTCAGAAGCTTCAAGGAAAGAACTCCCAGAGAGAAGAAGAAAGAATCAACCAAATGCTACTGATGCGGCGGTTCGGGACATATGCAAGCTCTATGTCCAACTCCCGAAGAAAGCAAGGTAAAAGAACAATGAAAGGATCGAGGGGACAATAAAAGATTCCAAAGATACAAAGGAAGAGGCATGTACGTGAATGACGAGGAATCTACAACGAGTAACTCCTCAACCGACGAAATCGAAGTGGAAGAATGTGCAAGAATTTGCTGCATGGCACAAATCGAGCAAGAAGAACAAACTACCTCAACAAAATGCACAAGTAATGAAGAGGTAAGTTCCAAACTCTTCCATTCTAAATCAAGTTATTCTTCTTTTCAAGAATGCCTCAAATGTACTGAATTAGAAGAACTACAAACTGCATATGATTCATTATATGAAGAAATGAAGAAATTAGGAAGCAAGTTTACAATTAAGAAGAAACAATGTGATGCAGTAATAATTGTAAATGGTAAACTTGCAGAGAAATTAGACAAAATGAAAGAAGAAAATGATATGCTGAAAAAGGAGAACGAATCATTAAATGAATCATTAGCTAAGTTCTCTAATCCAGGAGAAAGTGTTAGAATGTTTCTGAATATGACCTCCCAAACACATAAAAGAGGTCTTGGATATCATACATTTGAGCAAGGAGAAAGTAGCAAATCAAATGTGCAAATACTTGAGAAATATCAAACTAAAACTGCATCTATATATAAGCCACAAAAGAAAAATTTTAAGTGGATTAGAAGACCAACGATTGAACCATTGCATACTTGGAGGCCTACTCCAAGATTACCTATGGCTTGCAATTTCTGCAATAAATTGGGTCATAAAACTTACAAATGTAATTTTAAGAAATTATATGACCATGGTGAAAAATTAGTTTGGGTTCCAAGGAACACAAGATTTGGGCTTTTCAAGTTAGAACAACAAAGATTGATTTATATTACTAACCCAAATGGACCCATAAAATGGGTACCAAGGAGATAAGATTTACTTGCTTATTTTTTCAGACATGTTTTAAGGCAAAGGCAAATAATGAATGGTTCATGGATAGCGGTTGCTCAAGGCATATGACCGGTGAAAGAAGCTTATTCCATAAACTTAAGCCTTGCAACGATGGAATGGTTGCCTTTGGCAATAATGAAAAAGGTAAAATTAAAGGTAAAGGAAATATACATAGTATTTCAAATGCATGCATGGAAGATGTTTTGTTTGTTGAAGGACTCAAACACAATTTAATGAGCATTAGCCAATTATGTGATAAAGGATACAAAGTTGTGTTTGAATCATCTATATGTAATGTATTTGATGGAGAACATATCATGTTTAGTGGTAAAAGATATGGAAATGTATATTTGGTTTCACTTGATGAATTAAATGGTCAATGTCTAATGGCCATTGATAATGATCCATGGATTTGACATAAAAGGCTTGGACATATAAACATGGAAAATATAAAGACCCTATGGAAAAAGAGTTTGGTAGAAGGATTACCAAGATTGAAATATGACAAGGACAAGATTTGTAAGGCATGTCAATTATCAAAACAACCCAAGATGCCTTTCTCTACCAAAAAGGAAATTTCCACCACTAAGCCACTTGAATTGCTACACATGGATCTATACGGGCCATCCGACATTCTAACCATTGGTGGAAAGAAATATGTATTTGTGATTGTTGATGATTTTTCAAGATTCACATGGATAATTCTCTTAGCTAGCAAAGATGAAGCTTTCTCTATGTTTTCAACTTTTGTAAATTTGGTGCAAAATGAAAAACAAAGTACTATTATGACCATAAGAAGCGATCATGGTGGCGAATTCGAAAACAAACGATTCATGGAATTTTGCAATGAAAAAGGAATTCACCACACATTTTCTGCACCAAGAACTCCACAACAAAATGGAATAGTAGAAAGGAAAAATAGAACTATACAAGAGATGGCTAGAACTATGCTAAATGAGAGTAATCTATCCAAGAAATTTTGGGGTGAAGCTGTAAGTACAGCTTGTCATGTATTGAACCGTGTCACCATTCGAGCAATCTTGAAAAAGACCCCATATGAACTATGGAAATGAAGAAAACCGAATATTTCTTATTTTCATGCTTTTGGATGTACATGTTATGTTTTGAACAATGGAAAAACTAACTTGGGAAAGTTAGATGCTAAAAGCGATGAGGCTATATTCCTTGGATATTCATCAAATAGCAAAGCATATAGAGTTTTCAATAAACGAAACCAAGTTATTGAAGAATTCATACACGTTGTATTTGATGAAATTAACCAAACTCCGAGAAAGGAGGATGAACTAAGTGATGCAGATGAGACAAAAGGCAAAGAACAACCAAAGGAACTCGAGCTCAAGCCAGAAAATCTCATGGAGGAAGAGGTAAGTGAAGGTAATGATTCTTACAAACCTCCAACTGATTTAAAGTTCAAAAATGCCCATCCAATTGAGCAAGTTATTGGAAATGTATATGAAGGAGTGAAAACTAGAAGATCAAAACAAAACGTTTATGGTCAATATGCTTTCGTATCTAAAATTGAACCAAATACCATTGAACAAGCTCTCAATGATGAAAATTGGGTTATTGCAATGCAAGAAGAGCTAAACCAATTCGAAAGAAACAATGTATGGCATTTAGTTCCTAGACCAAATAATCACACTATCATTGGTACCAAATGGGTATTTAGGAACAAATTAGATGAAAGCGGACTTGTAATTAGAAACAAGGCCAGATTAGTAGCCAAAGGGTATTCCCAAGAAGAAGGAATTGATTTTGAAGAATCATATGCACCCGTGGCTAGATTAGAAGTCATACGTATTTTACTAACATTTGCTTCTCATATGAATTTCAAACTGTTCCAAATGGATGTAAAGAGTGCATTTTCGAATGGTTACTTGAATGAAGAAGTATATGTTGAACAACCCCCTGGTTTTGAAGAAAAGAATCAATCAAAGTATGTTTATAAATTGACCAAAGCATTATATGGACTAAAACAAGCTCTAAGAGCTTGGTATGAAAGGTTGAACAAATTTTTGATTGATCATGAGTTTCTAAGAGGGAAAGTAGATACTACTTTGTTCATCAAATACAAAAATAAAAATATTTTAATTGTACAGATTTATGTAGATGACATAATTTTCGGTGCTACTGACGAAAATCTTTGTCAAGAATTTTCTAAGATTATGCAGAGCGAATTCGAAATGAGCATGATGGGGAATTAAATTTCTTCCTTGGACTGCAAATCAAGCAACAAAATGAAGGGATATTCTTGAACCAGTCCAAGTACGTCAAAGAGATGCTCATGAAATTTGGAATGCAAAATAGCAAAGGAGCAAATACTCCAATGAGCTCTACAATCAAAATCGACACAGATGAAAACGGTAAATGTATCGATCAAAAGCTTTATAGAAGCATGATAGGATCTTTGCTATACTTAACTGCTTCAAGACCTGATATTTTATTCAGTGTTTGTATGTGTTCGAGATTTCAAGCATGTCCTAAAGAATCACATTTACTTGCTGTAAAAAGGATTTTTAAATATTTGATAAAAACTACCAATCTTAGACTATGGTATCCAAAGGGGTCAACCTTTGATTTAATCGGCTATTCGGATGCAGATTTTGCCGGCTATAAAGTAGATAGAAAGAGCACTAGTGGAACTTGTCAGTTTCTTGGACATATGTTAGTTTCATGGTACTCAAGAAAACAAACAAGTGTTGCTCTATCTACTGCGGAAGCCGAATACATAGCCGCCGGTAGTTGTTGTGCCCAATTGCTTTGGATGAAACAACAATTGAAAGATTATGGTATTGATTACTTTGATATTCCCATTAGATGTGATAATACAAGTGCAATTTTTCTAACTAAGAATCCTGTACTGCATTCAAGAACTAAGCATATTGATGTGAGACATCATTTTATTCGTGAACATGTTGAAAATTATGATGTATGTTTAGAATATGTGAAAACTGAAGACCAAATTGCTGATATCTTTACCAAACCACTAGTCAAGGAATCATTTTATAAAATTAGGAATGATATGGGGATGATAGAGCTAAATTAAGAAAAATTAAAACAAGAAACTAAAATTTGAAAAAGTCAAATTGATGGGTCAAGTCGACTCCATGGGAGCCAAGTCGACTCCGCCAAGTCGACTTGGGAAAGTGAAGTCGACTCCGCTTCAACAGCGAAGTCGACTCCGCTCGAAGGCGAAGTCGACTCCAAGGTACCGAAGTCGACTTCGCCTAGGGCAAAGTCGACTCCGCGCGCGCGACCGTCCGATTTCCGCATTTTCCTCCTTTTCTTCTCCTTCTCTCTTTTCTTCCCCATTTCCCGCCTTGCTCCTCTGCCTCTCTCTTCTCTCCTCCGGCGACAACCCTGTTTCCCTTTCTTCTCTGATGATTTCTCCTACCAGATCTCTCATTTTCTCTCAGTGCACTCTCTCTCTGATTTCAGCCCTCTCTCAGCTCTCTTTCTCTCTCTCACAGGTCTCTCAATTCTCTCCATTCCTATCTCTCAGTTTCCAACTCCAAACCAAATCAATGGCCCCAAAACCAAGACTTCCAAAGCTAGCAGTCAAAAAGCCAACCCAAAGACCTGTGCCAAGACCTTCCCAATCCAACACTGAAAAAGATGTCCCTAGAAGACAGAGGACATCGGCAAAAAGGGCTAGAGAAGAACCCTCTACATCGACGGGTAGACGGGTTCGATTCCAAACCACTACTCAATCAACCGATCCAGCTCCAAGGTCTGAAAGCCAACCTGAAAGCTCATACTCCTCAAGAATTCTGATCAAGAAGGGGCAAGTCTTGAAAATGCCCACAAACTACTTCAAGACCGAGCTGCAACATAGCCGCTTCTACAAACACTTCTATGAGCGAAAGGTATTCATTCCTAAGATCATAGACTTCAAATTTCTTAGCGACTATGAGTTCGACATAGAAGAGCTGCTAGACTTCCAAGGTTGGACACAACTGTTCAAATTCGACGACAGGATCTATCCTGATCTCACAAGACTCTTCTACTATTTATGGGATGATACCAAGTTCTCAACCTATGTCAAGGGAAGCGAGATGTATCTGGGTTCGATGAATAATCCAAACCAAAACGAAGCTATAAGGAGAATTGGGAGCATTCTCCAAGTACCCTATGAAGAAGAAAGGCTTCCCAAAGATCTGACGATGGACAAGGTTTACAACGAGTTGACAAAAAGCAACAAATACCATGCAGGCACCAAATTCCTGCATTACATGGATCTTCCTCCCAGACTCAGGGTCATCCGTCTACTAATCGCCCATTGTATCTTGCCAAAAGGAGGCGGAAGAAATCAACTCAATCCACAGGAAGCAATGATCTTATGGAAACTGGTCAATAAGGTAAAGATCAGTCTTCCTAGACTCTTCCTCGAAGCCTTGACATGTAAAAAGGATAACCCCCGAGGCGTGCTACCCTACGGTTCCTGGATCACTAAGATCCTTGAACGATTTGAGGTTGATATAGATGGGGAACCATTTGAAGTTCCCAAGACGACAAACGCCATCAACAAGGCTTTGCTCCAACGTATGAAGATCAATCTGGAGCAGTTCAGGGATGATCGAATAAGGGAGAAGCTAGGCGAGCCAGTCCGAGAACCAGAGGACAATGCACAAGCTGAGGGGGAGCAAGCTCCCGAGGCATCGCCTATAAGGGCCGCTTCTCCTGCATCGCACGGATCCTATTTGTTGGAAATATGTGGAAAACTAGCTAAATCTATGTTTTGATGATTAACAAACTAAATTTGAGTAAGTCTTGGCTACTAACAAGTTTGTGGAATTGTTTAAGGAATATTCATTTGAAGAAAATCAAGTATGGAAGCCAAGTCGTATACCAAGTCGACTCCAAGATCGACTTCAAGAAGTCAAATCTGTCCAGAGCTGAAAAGGGGAGAAGAACAAGTGAAGTCGCAGGCCAAGTCGACTCCAGGTGCGACTTAGGAAACCAAGTCGCAGACGAAGTCGACTCCAACATCGACTTCAAGCATCCAGAGTTGAAAAAGTGGAAACGGACATGACGAAGTCGCAGGCGAAGTCGACTCCAGGTGCGACTTGGGCAAAGTCGCAGACGAGGTCGACTCCAACTTCGACTTGAGGAGTTCAGACTTGAAGATTGAAGTTTCAATCTTATTCCAAGGATCCATTTGGAATTTATCAAATCCAAATAAGATGCAAAGTTCATTCTCAAAAAGCAACTGAAGTTTCTTGAAGATCAAAAGCTAAGATTTATATTCAAAGTTCAAATCAAGTCTATCAAGTCCAAAGCTAATCTTCAAGCTTATTCTAAATGAAGAAATATCCAAGTCATGAAGACCAATTTAACAAAGTACAAGCCAGTTCAAGAAGATCAAGGTGTTCTTGCAAAAGACCACACCAAGTCGCAACCCAAGTCGACTCCAGGATCGACTTGAGTTGAGGACTGAAGGCCAAGTTGACCCAGACTCGGACTTGGAAATCTGAAGAACTGGAGTCGCACACGAAGTCGACTCCAGGTGCGACTTGGAAGCCAAGTCGCAGGCCAAGTCGACTCCACATGCGACTTGGGTCGCAACGGTCGGAATTAATTCGAACGTTGGCGCATTAAATGCGCGCCACCTACCTTCTAACGTTCGGATTCCCTCCAAAATTATAAATAGCAATCATGGTGGACGAGGGAAGTAGCTGAGAATCATTAAGTGTGCTTAACTACTACATTCAAGAGCTCTAAAGAGATCAAGCCACTCAAAGAAGAAGAACTCTGCTTCAAACTGCAAAAAGCTCATCATCTGAATCTTCAAAGCCTATTCTTCAAGTTCTTCTCTGCGCTAAAGTGTTGCTACACATCTGTAAAGTGTAGATTTCTTTCTTTGTTTACTTGTTTGTGTTGAACTTGATTTAGCTTGCGTAGCTAAGATCAAGTGGTAGCAAAGTAGTGTGTGATTGGAGTGTGACTCATCACCTACTTGTGCTAAGTGTTATATGCCCCCTAGAGCTAGAATCTAGAAGAGAGCAAGAGGCTCTAGTTGTTGATGCCCCCTAGAGCTAGAATCTAGAAGAGAGCAAGAGGCTCTAATTGTATTCGTGGAATGCAATAGTGGAACCCAAGTCACAAGGTGTGTGAGCTTGGAAGAGTGGAGTAGGGAGGTTGTCCGAACCACTATAAAAATCTGCGTCTATTTTATTTCTGCTTTCTATATTGCTTTGCTCTCCATTTTGTTTCTTCATTTAAGGGGATTGAACTCACAAGGGGATAAGTTACCGAAGAAATTTTTAAGAACCCAATTCACCCCTCCCCTCTTAGGTTTTGCCATCTATTCGGGACCCAACAAGTGGTATCAAAGCAGGTCTTTAAATTTTTATCAAAGAGATCTATTATCATGACATCCCAATCTACTTCCGTTCCCGCATTTGCTGAGGGCCAATCCTTTACAAGGCCACCATTGTTTGATGGGAACAATTTCGGCTATTGGAAGCTTCGTATGAAGCAACTCATTATGGCTACCGATATGGACTCTTGGATTGCAATCCAAGACGGTGTAATCTTGCCTATAGATGAAAGAGCTTCCAAGTGGACCGAAGAGGAAGTAAGAACTGTAAAGAGCAATACTAAGGCAATGAACTCACTATTTTGTGCTCTTACAGCTTCCGAGTATGATAGAGTATCTTCTTGTATAACTGCTAAAGAAATATGGGATACTCTAACATCTATCTATGAAGGAACCTCTCAAGTCCAAGGGACTAGGAGAAATATTTTGATTGGAGAGTTTGAAAATTTCAGAATGCTAGATACTGAAAATATTTCTGAAATGTTTGCGAGATTTTCTAAAATTACTAATGCTCTAAAAGGTCTTGGAAAAGCTATTTCTGAATCCGAGCAGGTCATGAAGATATTGAGAGCTCTACCGGATTCATGGACTCCAAAGATAACGGCAATTGAAGAAGCCAAAGACCTAAACACTTTGAAGCTAGAAGATCTTATTAGCTCATTAATGTCACATGAGCTAATTAGGAGAAGAAACGAGGACAATCACAAAGGGAAGAGAACCATTGCACTCAAGGCCACTCACAACTCAGATGGTTCCACCTCTTCATCTCATAACGATAATGAAGACATTGCACTTCTCACTCGCAAATTCCGAAAGTTTGTGAGAAAAGAAAGTAACTTCAGAGATCTCAAAGAAAGACCACGACGAGTGAAGAAGAATGAGCAAACCAAATGCTATAGATGCGGGGGCGTAGGACATATGCAAACTCAATGTCCTACACCGGAAGAAAGGCCAAAGGAGAATCATGAAGGCAGAAAATATCAAAGGCCAAAGGGAAGAGGCATGTACGTCAATGAGGAGACATCATCAACATGCAGCTCTTCAACCGATGAAAACAAGGCAGCAAATTGCGCTAGAATATGCTGCATAGCACAAATTGAACAAGAGGAGAATCTGCTATGCTTGAACACAACGGAAGTTCTGGAAGATCAATCCACCTCAACAAAGTACACTGAAAGTGAAGAGGTAACTTCCAAACCTTGTCATTCTCAATCAAGTTATTCTTCTTTTCATGATTGCCTCAAGTGTGCTGAATTAGAAGAACTACAAACTGCCTATGATTCATTATATGAGGAAATCAAAAAGCTAGGAAACAAGTTGTCCTCAAAGAAACAACAATGCAACTTTGTTATTATTGAAAATGGAAAACTGGCTGAAAAATCAACAAAACTGAAAGAAGAAAATGAATCATTGTTGAAAGAAGTAGAGAAGCTGAAAAAGGAGAACAAATCCTTAAATGAATCATTAGCAAAATTCTCTAATCCAGGAGAAAGTGTAAAGATGTTTCTAAACATGACTGCTCAAACGGATAAAAGAGGCCTTGGATATTATACTTTTGAGCAAAAAGAAAGTGGCAAATCAAATGTGCCAAAACTTGGAAAATATCAAGCTAAAACTGCACCAATTTATAAGCCACAAAAGAAAAATGTTATGTGGATTAAAAGACCAACTTTTGAACCAAAATGCAATTGGAGGCCTACTCCTAGACTACAAATGGCCTGCAATTTCTGTAATAAAATGGGTCATAAAGCTTACAAGTGTAACTTCAAGAAGTTATATGACCATGGTGTAAAGCTAGTTTGGGTTCCAAGGAACACAAGATTTGGGCTTTCTAAGTTAGAATTACAAAGATTGAATCATTTTACTAACCCAAATGGACCCATAAAATGGGTACCAAAGAGATAAGGATTATTTGTTTACTTTTCAGATTTGTTTAAAGGCAAAGGCAAACAATGTATGGTTCATGGATAGCGGTTGTTCAAGGCACATGACCGGAGAAAGAAGTTTATTCCACAAACTTAAGCCTTGCAACGACGGAACGGTTGCCTTTGGTAATAATGAGAAAGGTAAAATCAAAGGTAAAGGAAATATTTATAGTAGTTCAAATGCATGCATGGAGGATGTTTTGTTTGTTGAAGGACTCAAGCATAACTTAATGAGCATTAGCCAATTATGTGATAAAGGATATAAGGTTGTGTTTGAATCATCTATATGCAATGTATTTGATAGTGAGCATATCATGTTTAGTGGAAGAAGACATGGAAATGTATATTTGGTTTCACTTGATGAACTAGATGGTCAATGTCTAATGGCCATTGATAATGATCCATGGGTTTGGCATAAAAGGCTTGGACACATAAACATGAGAAATATAAAAACCCTATGGAAAAAGAGTTTGGTAGAAGGCTTGCCTAAGTTGAAATATGACAAAGACAAAATATGTAAGGCATGTCAATTATCTAAACAACCAAAGATGCCTTTCTCTACCAAAAAGGAGATTTCCACCACTAGGCCGCTTGAATTGCTACACATGGATCTATATGGGCCATCCGACATTTTAACCATTGGTGGAAAGAAATATGTATTTGTAATTGTTGATGACTTTTCAAGATTCACATGGATAATTCTTTTAGCTAGCAAAGATGAAGCCTTCTCTATGTTTGCAACGTTTGTAAACTTGGTGGAAAATGAAAAACAAAGTACTATTATGACTATAAGAAGTGACCATGGTGGTGAATTTGAGAACAAACAATTCATAGAATTATGTAATGAAAAAGGAATTCATCACACATTTTCTGCACCAAGGACTCCACAACAAAATGGAGTAGTGGAGAGGAAAAATAGAACTATACAAGAGATGGCTAGAACTATGCTAAATGAGAGCAAATTATCTAAGAAATTTTGGGGTGAAGCTGTAAGTACAGCTTGTCATGTATTGAATCGAGTTACCATTAGAGCAATCTTGAAAAAGACCCCATATGAGCTATGGAAAGGAAAGAAACCAAACATATCTTATTTTCATACTTTTGGATGCACATGTTATGTTCTGAACAATGGAAAAACCAACTTGGGAAAACTTGATGCTAAAAGTGATGAAGCAATATTCCTTAGTTATTCATCAAATAGCAAAGCATATAGAGTTTTCAATAAACGAAACCAAGTTGTAGAAGAATCCATACATGTTATTTTTGATGAAACTAATACATGCTTTAAAAGAAAAGATGATCTAAGTGATGCAGATGACATAACAAGCAATCTTGAAAAATTGCATATGGAAAAGCAAGAAGAATCCATGGAGGAAAGGGTAAGTGAAGGTAACGACTCCTATAAACCTCCATCTGATTTAAAATTCAAACATGCACATCCAATTGAACAAATTATAGGGAATGTGTATGAAGGTGTAAAAACTAGAAGGTCAAAGCAAAATGTTTGTGGACAATATGCCTTTGTATCCAAGATTGAACCTTCTAATATTGATCAAGCTCTTGATGATGAAAACTGGATTATAGCAATGCAAGAAGAGCTAAATCAATTTGAAAGAAATCAAGTTTGGCACCTTGTTCCTAGACCAAATGACTGTATTGTTATTGGCACCAAGTGGGTCTTTAGGAACAAATTAGATGAAAGTGGACTTGTAGTGAGGAACAAAGCTAGACTTGTGGCAAAAGGATACTCACAAGAAGAAGGAATAGATTTTGAAGAATCCTATGCCCCGGTTGCTAGATTTGAGGCAATTCGCATCTTACTAGCTTTTGCATCTCACATGAACTTTAAATTGTTTCAAATGGATGTCAAAAGTGCATTCCTAAATGGTTATATAAATGAAGAGGTGTATGTAGAACAACCACCTGGATTTGAGGAGAAAGATCAATCAAAATTTGTGTACAAGTTGACCAAAGCATTATATGGATTGAAACAAGCCCCAAGAGCTTGGTATGATAGACTAAGCAAGTTTTTGATTGATCATAATTTTCAAAAGGGAAAGGTAGACACCACCTTGTTTATCAAGTATAAAGAAAAGGATATTTTGATCATTCAAATTTATGTCGATGATATTATTTTTGGTGCTACTAATGAAACTCTTTGCCAAGAATTTTCTGAGCTTATGCAGAAAGAGTTTGAGATGAGCATGATGGGAGAGCTAAACTTCTTCCTTGGACTGCAAATCAAGCAACTAAATGAAGGAATCTTCATAAACCAGTCCAAATACATCAAGGAGATGCTCAAGAAGTTTGGCATGGAGAACAGCAAAGGAGCAAACACGCCCATGAGCTCCACAATCAAAATGGACAAAGATGAAAAGGGAAAATTAGTTGATATGAAAGTGTATAGAAGCATGATAGGTTCCTTATTGTATTTAACTGTTTCTAGGCCAGACATTTTGTTTAGTGTGTGTATGTGCTCTAGATTTCAATCATGCCCAAAAGAATCACACTTGGTAGCTGTGAAAAGAATTTTTAGATATCTAGTAGACACTACCAATTTAGGACTATGGTATCCAAAGGGCTCTAATTTTGATCTAATCGGCTACTCGGATGCGGATTTTGCTGGTTACAAAGTAGATAGAAAAAGCACTAGTGGAACATGTCAGTTTCTTGGAAGCATGTTGGTTTCATGGTTTTCAAGAAAACAAACTAGTGTTGCTCTATCTACGGCGGAAGCCGAATATATTGCCGCCGGGAGCTGTTGTGCTCAATTACTTTGGATGAAACAGCAACTTAGGGACTATGGCATGGATTTCAAAGATATACCTATCAAATGTGATAATACAAGTGCCATATGTCTAACCAAGAATCCAGTCTTGCATTCTAGGACCAAACATATAGACCTTAGACATCATTTCATTAGAGAACATGTAGAAAATCATGACATATGTTTGGTATATGTAAGAACAGAGGATCAAGTTGCAGATATATTCACTAAGCCCCTAGCAAAAGAAGCATTTTATAAGCTTAGAAATGACATGGGAATGCTTGAACTAACTTAAAGCACCCATTTAGGGGGAGCTAACCCACCTATCTCTTTGATTAACCTCTAATCTTTTTGATATATTGACAAAAAGGGGGAGAGAGATTTAAGGAGAAGAAGAGTATTTGAGTTGAAAAATTGAGTAGAAGTCTTAATGATTAAAAGAGTAGGATATGATTGGGGGAGAAGAGTTTGAATGTGTGTTAAATATTGAAGGATTGCATGAGCATATGTTAAATGATTGCATGAGTTTAAGTATGATTTCAAAATGCATAATGAACATGATATTTTAAGCAATTGAAAGGTATACACTCAAATCGGTTTTGTCAATCATCAAAAAGGGGGAGATTGTTGGAAATATGTGGAAAACTAGCTAAATCTATGTTTTGATGATTAACAAACTAAATTTGAGTAAGTCTTGGCTACTAACAAGTTTGTGGAATTGTTTAAGGAATATTCATTTGAAGAAAATCAAGTATGGAAGCCAAGTCGTATACCAAGTCGACTCCAAGATCGACTTCAAGAAGTCAAATCTGTCCAGAGCTGAAAAGGGGAGAAGAACAAGTGAAGTCGCAGGCCAAGTCGACTCCAGGTGCGACTTAGGAAACCAAGTCGCAGACGAAGTCGACTCCAGCATCGACTTCAAGCATCCAGAGTTGAAAAAGTGGAAACGGACATGACGAAGTCGCAGGCGAAGTCGACTCCAGGTGCGACTTGGGCAAAGTCGCAGACGAGGTCGACTCCAACTTCGACTTGAGGAGTTCAGACTTGAAGATTGAAGTTTCAATCTTATTCCAAGGATCCATTTGGAATTTATCAAATCCAAATAAGATGCAAAGTTCATTCTCAAAAAGCAACTGAAGTTTCTTGAAGATCAAAAGCTAAGATTTATATTCAAAGTTCAAATCAAGTCTATCAAGTCCAAAGCTAATCTTCAAGCTTATTCTAAATGAAGAAATATCCAAGTCATGAAGACCAATTTAACAAAGTACAAGCCAGTTCAAGAAGATCAAGGTGTTCTTGCAAAAGACCACACCAAGTCGCAACCCAAGTCGACTCCAGGATCGACTTGAGTTGAGGACTGAAGGCCAAGTTGACCCAGACTCGGACTTGGAAATCTGAAGAACTGGAGTCGCACACGAAGTCGACTCCAGGTGCGACTTGGAAGCCAAGTCGCAGGCCAAGTCGACTCCACATGCGACTTGGGTCGCAACGGTCGGAATTAATTCGAACGTTGGCGCATTAAATGCGCGCCACCTACCTTCTAACGTTCGGATTCCCTCCAAAATTATAAATAGCATTCATGGTGGACGAGGGAAGTAGCTGAGAATCATTAAGTGTGCTTAACTACTACATTCAAGAGCTCTAAAGAGATCAAGCCACTCAAAGAAGAAGAACTCTGCTTCAAACTGCAAAAAGCTCATCATCTGAATCTTCAAAGCCTATTCTTCAAGTTCTTCTCTGCGCTAAAGTGTTGCTACACATCTGTAAAGTGTAGATTTCTTTCTTTGTTTACTTGTTTGTGTTGAACTTGATTTAGCTTGCGTAGCTAAGATCAAGTGGTAGCAAAGTAGTGTGTGATTGGAGTGTGACTCATCACCTACTTGTGCTAAGTGTTATATGCCCCCTAGAGCTAGAATCTAGAAGAGAGCAAGAGGCTCTAGTTGTTGATGCCCCCTAGAGCTAGAATCTAGAAGAGAGCAAGAGGCTCTAATTGTATTCGTGGAATGCAATAGTGGAACCCAAGTCACAAGGTGTGTGATCTTGGAAGAGTGGAGTAGGGAGGTTGTCCGAACCACTATAAAAATCTGCGTCTATTTTATTTCTGCTTTCTATATTGCTTTGCTCTCCATTTTGTTTCTTCATTTAAGGGGATTGAACTCACAAGGGGATAAGTGTAACGCCCCATTCATAAAAATACTCAATAACTAATTAACGGCGCTACACATTCATAGAAAAATTCGGCAGCATCTCCCCATAACATACAAGGGGTAATATGGAATACATGACCTGATATTCATTACATTTCCATTTGTAACATTCAATCCTATTTATATACTTGCATCTTCATATAATAAGAACATTCATATAGAAGGAAATCATTACATATTTTCCTTACACAACAAACAGATATAATAGTCATGCATATGTGCATCAACAAGGATTATAATCCAATCTGAAATACCAAATACATTATAGTTGTCAAAACGAATCCGCCTAAGTAATTGTCTACATATATGATTATCAAAAGAGCACAAGTCTAAAAGAACTGGAATCAACATATTGTGCTAGGGTCTCTCATGTTTGATCTTCAACTTGTCCCATCCTTAAGTTCTCCTTCTGGCCTGCGATCTAAAACCACAATAACAATGATATGAGTCTAAATAGACCCAGTAAGTAGATAGTGGTTAGCACAAAGTGCAAATAAGCATAATGATGGATACTCATACAGTGATGAAGCTAATACACATGGGTCCAATACCCACTCCCAAGATCGTATACATATAACCATACACACAAATTGACCAACACAACCAATCATCTACTCATGTCCATCAAGGGCCATGAACAACCCTCTCCTCATGTCAATCAGGGGCCATGAACAACCCTTACAACCAACTATTTGAGATAACGCATCATACATAACAGACAATGAAACACATCGCAAACCACGCATACAACATCAACACAATTCAGATACAACACAATTCAGATACAACACATAGATCTGTCACACAAGCATTTTATCAAACACATGATAGGTACGAAATGAAAGAACCTTCAATTCATACTCTCGATTGGGGCAAATCAATTCACGTCACATTTCAACAATATAACAACTGCTAAGAAGTCTTTTACATCATAGAAATCACGCATTCAAAGTAAATTCACCATGAACCCTAACTGTTACGAACTCTTCGCCTAATATCATGGAGTCGTTAGAAGCTATACATTCCCTCTAGCCTCGTATCGCGTTTAACGTAAAATTTCATCACTAAATCGAGAAGGAACGACATCTACTTACCTTGACCGTGATCCCTCCCAAGACAGCGACCCTAGATGTGGACTGCAGAAATTCGGAGCCTTGGAGCTTCCAGAACTCGGATCTATGACCTTCAAGGTAGTTGGTATAGTTCCCCTCAAGCGATCATGGGTGGTTCGAACTGAGTGGAAGAGAAAGTAGAAGAGGAACGAAGAACCAGAAGAGAAGGAGAAGAGAACGCGGTCGGGCGCGAAATGGGAATGAAACCCTAGAGCGCGGCCGCTTATGTTAATAGAATCCATTGAGTCGGGTCGGGGCTCGGGTCGGGTCCAGTCGCAATTAGTAATTTAATTCCCCTCTCCTACAACCCCGTACCTACTCTGCGAGGGAAACAATAGTCATAGTGCCCATCAATGGAACGCTAATCATACATGCACATATGCACTATACATCTCCTAAATGTCGTGTCCATGTATGTTATGTATCCATTAATATCGTAAAATTCTTACTAGCATGTTCATAAGTTACCTTATAAATAGAGAAAAGTTATAATAAAAATAGAATAAAAATACCTGGTCCTCACAATAAGTTACCGAAGAAATTTTTAAGAACCCAATTCACCCCTCCCCTCTTGGGTTTTGCCATCTATTCGGGACCCAACACTATTCACCTCACGGATCCGCTGCACCCGAAAGAGCACCTCCCACTTCATCTCATAAGGCTAAGCTACAAAGGATTCAAGACGATATATCAGCTCTACGGGAAGAAATGGGTCACCAAGAAGACCGAATGACGAGTCTTGTGACCGAGGTGTTGACGGCGATCAACGACATGCATTCCCGACAAGATTGAATCGATCGGGAAATGCGAACCATCCGATATCACCTCGCCTCAGGCCGTCACAAGAAGAGGCCCATGCCTGAACTCGATCCTTACGAATCGGGTTCAGTTCATAAAGCAGCAACTACCGATCACGCTTCTTCTATCTACTCATCTGCCCAAAATCGTCCTATCAAACCTATCTTATATCAGATCTCTCAATTTCAATTCACAAAATCATTAAGAATTGATAGATTTTTGATAGGTTGACAAAAAGGGGGAGATAGAATAGGAATTGAGTAAATTTTTTTGAATTTTGGGTCGGGTAGTTTGTATTTAGGAGTTTCATTTCTTTTGCTTTACATCGTAAATTGAAAACATGAATGATATGAAACTTGTTTATGATTGAAATGTGCTTATATGAATTGAATGTTTGCTAATAATCTGTTTTGAAAGTTATACAATGATTGCTTATACTCTGTTTTCGAAGATTATATAAATGCATCTATCTTGAAAGGTATAAGCTCAATTTAGTTTTGTCAATCATCAAAAAGGGGGAGATTGTTGGAAACAATGCTTCAAAACAAAATAAAATTGACCAAAGATTGAGTTTTGATGATTAACAACAACTAACTTGAGTATATTTAAAGGACTAATGAGTTTGCCATTTGTTTTAAGGAACTTAAGTAGCCAAGTCGATCCCCAAGTCGACTTGTACTTCGACTTAAGGTGAAGTCGATCCCAAAGTCGACTCAACTATCGACTTGAGAAAGAACCTCAAAGGAAAAATAAACTTGCAGGTGAAGTCGCATCCCAAGTCGACTTCACATGCGACTTGGGAAGCCAAGTCGCAAACGAAGTCGACCTCGCAATTGACTTCAATCGTGAAAAACTGTCTAGAGCTGAATTTTGGGGCACGAAGCTGCCCAAGTCGCAGGCCAAGTCGACTCCAGGTGCGACTTGGGTGAAGTCGCAGACAAAGTCGACATCATCCGCGACTTGAGAAGTTCAGACTTCAAAGATGCAGTTTCAAAGCCTATTCAAAGAATCTCTCACCCAAGTTCAAAGCAAAGATTCAAGATGGAGATCCAATCAAGTTTATCAAGTCCAAGGATTCAAAGATAAAGGTCAAATGAGTTCAAAGAAAAGATTCATGTTCAACTTCAAATCAAGTCTATCAAGTCTTAAAGACCAACTGAGTCAAATGCAAAGCAAGGCGCATGATTCAACCAAGCAGGACTCAAGCTCTCCTAAGAATCACAAGATTCAAGACAATCCAAGATAAACCAAAGACAAGGACTTCAAGATCAACAAGATCTACAAGTATAAGGGATTATTTCAGAATGAAAATGATTAAAGGAAACAAGCCAAGCAAGATAGAGGAAGATCAAATGAAGAACAAAGCATATTTTGCAAAGACCAAGTCAAGTCGCAACCCAAGTCGACTCCATGATCGACTTGAGTTAAAGTCGGAACCCAAAGTCGACTCGATACTCAGACTTGGAAACTGACAAGGTGAAGTTGCACCCGAAGTCGACTTCACCTGCGACTTGGGTCAAGTTGATGCCCAAGTCGACCCTGACTGAAACTTAAAGTTGCGACGGAGAAGCGAAGTCGCACCCGAAGTCGACTCCATCTACGACTTGGGCGAAGTCGCATCCGAAGTCGACTCCACATGCGACTTGGGTCGCAACGGTCGGAATTTATTCGAACGTTGGCGCATTAAATGCGCGCCGCCTACCCTCTAACGTTCGGATTCCCTCCAAAATTATAAAAGGCATTCATGGTAGACGAGGGAAGTACCTGAGAATCATTAAGTGTGCATAACTACCATCTACAAGAGCTTTAAAGAGATCAAGCTAATCAAAGAGGAAGAACTTTGCTTCAAACTGCAAGAGCTCAACTACTGATCATTCAAAGCCAATTCAACAAGTTCTTCTCTGCGCCAAACTGCTTCTACACAACTGTAAAGTGTAGTTTTCTTATTGTTTCTTTTGTATGTGTTGAACTTGATTTAGTTTGAGGAACTAAGATCAAGTGTAAGAAAAGTAGTGTGTGATTGGAGTGTGACTCATCACCTACTTGTGCTATGTTTTGTTGATGCCCCCTAGAGCTGGAATCTAGAAGAGAGCAGTGGCTCTAATTGTATTGAGAGAATACAATAGTGGAACCCAAGTCACAAGGAGTGTGAGCTTGGAAGAGTGGAGTAGGGAGGTTGCCCGAACCACTATAAAAATCCTGTGTGCTTGATTTATACTTTTGCAATTTAAATTACATTGCTTTCCATTTCATTTCTTCATTAAGGGGACTGGATTAATCCGGGGTTAAGTTTCTGTTTAAGATATAAATTTTTTAAATACCCAATTCACCCTCCCCTCTTGGATTTTGTCATCAACTCGGGACCAACAGATTATACTTATGTGAATTATTTCAATAAAAAGAAAATATGAATGGTTTTATGATGATATGGATGAGTCTATTATGAATAAAGTATATGCTTAAGTGACGAATAAAAAGAAAAAAATGGGACGAGATCAAATTAAGAACCCGCCACATGATCAGGGCAACAATCCTGACTCACATTTACCAATCAAAATCGGTCCCGGAGTAAGGCTTCTAGGCACCCCGGTTCAGGGCGCCACAAGAGAGAAAGTAGCAAATCAAGTGCTCTAAAATAGGTTAGACTTCAAGCCAAGATGACAACACCCCATGGCCAAGTTAGAACAACAAGAGTAACTTGGGTAAGAAGACCAACTTGGCAACCAAATATACAAGGAGTCCTCCCCAAAGGATCTTTGGGGCATGCAATTTTTGTAACAAATTTGAACACAAAATTTATCAATATAGAATAAAAAATTTGCATGATAAAGGAGCTAAATTAGTTTGGGTACCAAGGAGCATTAGATTTGTATCTTCTAGACAGGAGCAATATATGCTTCAAATACTTAACCCAAATGGACCCTAGAGATGAGATCAAAAAGATTAGATTTACATAATTGGTTTTGCAGGTATGTCTTAGAGAAAAAGTAAGCAATACATGGTTTATATATAATGGTTGCTCAAGACATATGATGGGTGACAAGGCCATATTCCATAATCTCAAGCCATACAATGGTAGAATCATTGTATTTGGCAACAAGGAAAAAGGTAAAATCAGTAATAAGGGTAATATTTATGACCTTTCAAATGCATGTACAGAAGTTCTTTTTATTAAAAATCTCAAATATAATTTAATAAGTATTAGCTAATTATGCAACAAATGTTATAAAGTTGTGTTTGAATGATCTATATGTAATGTATTAGACGGAGAATATATAGTATTTAGTAGAAAAAGACATGAAAATACATATTTGGCATGCCTTGATAAATTAGATGGAAAATGGCCAGTGACTGTTGATAATGATCCATGAGTTTGACACAAGAGACTTAGACATATAAGCATGTCAAATATTAAGACTTTGTTGAAAAAGAGTTTGGTAGAAGATTTACCAAAGCTCGAATATGACAAAGACAAAATTTGTAAAACTTGTCAAATACCCAAGCAATCTACGATATCCTTTTTACCAAAGAATGAGGTTTCATCCTCGAAGCCACTTGAGGTATTACACATGAATCTTTATGAATCATCTAATATACTGGGCTTTGGAGGAAAGAAATATATATATGTTATTATTGATGATTTCTCAAGGTTCACTTGGATAATATTATTAATTAGTAAGGATGAAGCCTTCTTTATGTTTCTTAGTTTTCAAAATTAGTGGAAAATAAAAAGTAAAAAATAATTATATCTATTAGAAGTGACCATAGTGGGGAATTTTAAAATAAATATTTGATAGAATTTTGTGATGAAAAAGGAATTCACCACACTTTTTTATACAAAAAACTCTTCAACAAAATAGTTGTTGAAAGAAAGAATAGAATAATACAAGAAATAGTTAGAACTATGCTAAATGAGAGCAAATTATCTAAGAAATTTTGAGGTGAAGCTGCAAGTACAACTTGTTATATTTTAAATGTCTTACCATTATAGCTATTTTGAAAACGATCCCGTATGAGTTATGAAAAGATAGAAAACTAAATATTTTATTTTTTCATATCTTTGGTCGTATATGTTACGATTGAACAATGAAAAAAGAAGGATGAGTTTAACCCAACTCCAAAAAAGGATGATGAGCTAAGTGATGCAGATAACTTATCATAAGATTTTTAGAAGCTTCAAGTGAGAAAGCAAGGGAGAGAAGAACTTAAACCAGATCAAGAATTAAATTAAGAGGTAAACGAAGGTAATGTTCCCTAAAATCCTTGAAGATTTGAAATTCAAAAATGACCATCTAATTGAGCAAGTTATAAGAGACATATGATAATGCGAAAAGTAGAGACTCAAGACAAAATGTATGTGGGTGTTTTGCCTTTGTATAAAAAATTGAGCCAAATAAAATTAATCAATCTATTAATGATGATAATTAAATAGTTGCAATGCAAGAAGAGCTTAACCAATTTAAAAAGAACAAAGTACTGCAACTAGTCCTAGACCCACGAATTGCACAATAATTGGTACTAAATGAGTATTTAGGAACAAAATAGATGAAAGTGGCTTGGTTATAAGAAACAAGGCTAGACTTATTGCTAAAGGGTACTCATAAGAAGAATGAATTAATTTTGAATAATCTTATGCCCTCGTAGCTAGATTGGAAGCTATACGTATGCTACTAATTTTTGTATTATATATGGGCTTTAAATTGTTTCAAATGGTTGTTAAAAGTGCATTTTTGAATAGTTATCTTAATAAAAAGATATATGTTGAACACCTCCAAATTTCGAGGAAAATAATCAATCTAAGTATATATATATATATATATATATATATATATATATATATATATACAAACTATCCAAAGCCTTATATGTACTAAAACAAACTCCTAGAACTTGGTATAAAAGACTTAGCAAATTTTGATTGATCATAATTTTAAAAGGGGTAAAATTAACACTATCTTGTTCATTAAGTACAAGGAAAGAGATATTTTAATCATTCAAATTTTTGTAAATGACGTAAGTGCTACTAATGAATCTTTGTGCCAACAATTTCCTAAGTTGATGCAAAATAAAATTGAGATAAGCATGATGGGTGAATTAATTTCTTCCTCGGACTACAAATCAAGTAATAAAGTGAAGGAATCTTTATAAACTAGTCCAAGTACATTAAAGAAATGCTTAAGAAGTTTGAGATGCAAAGTAGTAAAGGAGTAAGCACACCCATGATCTCTATAATCAAAATAGATAAAGATGAAAAAGATAAACAATTAGATTAATGGTTGTATAGAAGCATAATAGGATCACCACTATATTTAACTGCTTCTAGACCTGAAATATTATTTAGTAGTTGATTTTGTCGTAGATTTCAATCAAAACTTAAGGAGTCTCATATAATAGCTATAAAGAGAATTTTCAAGGATTTGATTGATGCAATGAACTTAGGTCTACAGTATCCTAAGGGCTCAACATTTGATTTAATTGGATATTCAAATGCGGATTTTGCCAGTTATAAAGTAGATAGAAAAATCACTAGAGGAACTTGTCAATTCATGATGGTTTCATGGTTTTTTAAAAAATAAACTAGTATTACCCTATCTATTGCGGAAGCTGAATATATTGCTACCGGTAGTTATCATGCCCAATTGTTATGAATGAGACAACAACTGAGCTATTATGACATAGATATATTCAATTAGGTGTAACAATACAAGTGTTATTTGTCTAACAAAGAATCCAATGTCTCATTTTAGAACTAAACTTATTGATGTTAGTGTTCACAGTCTTACCGCAAGTGCACGGGTCGTAGATTGTAATATATAATTTATCGTTCCACAGGGAATTCGAGACTATAAATTTTGCTTTTAAATGCTTTCGTGTCGGTTATGGAGAGAATATTGCAAATAAAATAGAAAAGTGGGAAGCAAATTTAGTAAATAAAAGGGAAAAGAAATTAATAAAATGGGAAGAAAAAATTGCAAATTATAATGAGTAGAAAAATGAGAGTACGGGTACCTAGGGTCTAGGATTTCATATGCATCTTTTACAATGGGTAGTGGTATAATTGTTTAATCTGGATATTGTTTGTTAAAGGAGAACAATCCCTATTTTATCCTTGCACCTTCTCTCGAAACCTACAAGGCGTATCCTAATTTTCTTAACCTCCTATTCTCATGGGATTAAGTTAATTAGAATCCATTAAGATCTGTGGTTTGTTCATGGAATTCCTCAAGGTTATCATGCCTATTCTCATGGTCTTAGATTTCCAGTTTTAATATCTTGATTATCATATATTAGGTTTCCACCTCTCGGATCCATCACCTAATATATGGAATCATGCCAAAGTACGGGCCCATGTACAAGACAAGCATAAAAATTGCAAGATATTAAATTAACAACAATATCCATCATAAATGAATTAAAAATCCACACCACATTGCATTGTACGCATGCTACGTCCTAAACTCCAGATTTAGGATTTAGCCAAGCATGTTTAAGTTCAAAATAAAATTAAAATTACAAACCATCTTAAAAAACCAATTAAAATTTAAAAGGGAAAAATAGAAAAGCTTATTGGATTGAAGCTCCAATGGTGTGTCGGTTGCTCTACGCAATTCGCCGGTCTGTCTTTTGCCCGTGCTCTCCACCTTTCTTTCGCTCTCTTCTTTCTCTGAATTTTTGCTCTACTCTTCTTCTAAAATCTCTGCTAAAATATTTTGCAGTGGTATCCTTGCAGGGGTTTTCTTGTTGATTGCTTCTCGAAAATTTTATTGCCACGGAATGATGTGTGTGCTCAATGCTCTCCTCTCCCTCCAACCGATGCTGCGCCGCCTCCTTTTATAACTTTTCATGTGGGACCCAAGTGTTGAATGCATTGCTGCTGCTTCACGTGATGGAGAGAAACTGCTGTGGGGTCCATCATTTGTTGCTGCTCACGTTTTCTTTCACGCTGAATGCATTTGCATTTTACTTTGCTGCTGCTCATCAATTCTCGTGATGTGCATTTTCTCTTACTGCTCCTGCCCATGCTCGTTCAATGCTGCTGGTGGGGTCTATAAAAAATTATTGCTGGAATTTTCATCACGTCATATGCATTGCTCATCACGTTGCTGCTGCATCTTCATGAATTGAATGTTGCTGAATGGGCATGGGTGTTGTGGACAGCTAAATAACATGATGGTGATTTTGGGTGGCTTAATCTTTGCTTCATGGATGGCCAGATTTATGTAATCAATGGTTGGTTCATGGCTGGAAACATGATCTGGACGTTGGATAAATATGAGCAGCTAGTTGTGATCGATGGACAGTTGAGAAATGGACTGATGCATGCATTTAACATGCTGCTGCATTTTAACGATCAGCAATGGTCCATACGTGAATTGGCAATGGTCATTTGTGCAACTGGAATTCATTCACGTTGGCTGCATTCATGTCATTTTTCCATTCAAAATTGCTGCTGCAATTTGGAGTTCTGCATTCACGTTAATTGGCATTTTGTTTGCATAAATTGCTGCTGCAATTTGATCTGCCGCTTGGACGTGATTTGCTAGGTGCTGCTGTGAATTTGCTGAACGTGGTGGGCAGCTTAGTGGGGTCCATGTTTAAAAATTGCTGCTACCATTTACGTTTGCTGCTGCCCATCAAGTCAAAATATGCAGCTGCTCTTTGCTGCCATTTCATTCACGTGATGGGTATGGAGAGAGGGAGCTGCGGCCTTCACGTGATGTGCATGGAGAGAGGGAGCTGCTGGATTTTGGAGTTCTGGCGTGAATGAGATTTGGTTGCTGCATTCATGTTGATGGGTGATGCATAAATTGCTGCATATGCTGCTGCCCATGCTACTGATCTCATTGCATTTGCTGCATTTCACATTGCATTTCTATCTGCATTTCACGTTGCATTTCTTACTGCTAAGACGTGAATTGTTGATTTGTGGGCAGCAGCATGCAATGGACGTGATGTGTATGATCAATGTCCCATCATGTTACTTTGGCAATGAATATTAACTAGCTGCTGCTTAATTAACGTGATGGCTTAATTTGGTTGCAATCAGATCACGTGATTTCATGTGGGGTCCATTGCAAAAAATGCTGCGTGATGTGTTTAGGAAAAATAATGGGTAGCTGAAAATCAAAAAATTTTGGATCAAATGGGAAGTGATCTGATGAGGTTTTGGATGATGATGATTTGATTTCCATGTGGGATCATCTTGGTGAAACCTGTTTTTCCTGCATAAAAATATTTAAATCATTAATCATTAGTGGGTTTACCCATTTAATTTCATGGCAAAAAATAAAATGTAATTTCAAGCCAAAAGAATATAAAAATTGTTTACATTGCTTGAAATTAATTTTTAATATCCGAAAGTTGCAAAACCATATTTAAAATCAAATTTCATATTAATTTCAATTAATTACCCACTAATTTGGTATAAAATGTTTATAAAATATAATACCAATTTTCCACTTATCAGTTAGTCATTACTTTATTAGAGAACATGTCAAAAATCATGACATTAGTTTAGAATATGTTAAAACAAAAGGTCAAATTGCAAATATCTTTACTAAACCATTAAATATAATTTTTTATAAAATTAGAAAAGAAATGGGAATGATCGATATTGAAGCTTGAAATTAAAAATAAATTGGTTAATTAACATGAATATTTTGAATTATGTTGTTTTTGATAGACATATACTTTGAAATATTCATGAGGTTCATTAACATGGTTTGGGAGGAAGGGGTAACATAAAAGTTGTATTTTCACTTGAGACAGTGGAACCAAGTCTACTCCACTTGCCCCAAATTGACTTCGTAAAGTTAACTTCAGCTTAGTGAAGTCTACTTCGAATCTGACTTAGGGTTCAACGTTGACCTCGCACAAGTGTTAGTCCAGATGCCTTATTAGGCGCCAAAACATTCTTTCTTTCTCTCCCAAGCGTGAAATATTTCAAAATCCCATCCTCACACCTCTAATTTTTCTCAAGTCATTGTAACCCATTTGCAAATCCCTCACATCTCCTCCCATTTCTCTTCCTTTTCCCTCCCATGGCCCCTAAAATCGTGTCCAAGCCCTCACAACTCTCCATATCACGTCCTTCCTGCTCCAATATACAGGAGGAAATACCTAGGTGTTAAAGAACGTCTTCCAAGCATCCACGAGAGGAAGCTACCACATCTACTAGGCATTGAGTCCAATTGAAAGAAGGTAATCTCTCTACTTCACTTCTATAAGAGGAAACCTATGACTCCAGTTAAGAGGAAGAGCTGATAAGAGAGAAAGAGACATTGTAACATCCTACCCTTGAGGTATCATGAATAAGATCTACTATATCAAAGCTGAGAATACCCTAACAAATAGAATCTTTCAAGATGGAAATAGATACCAAGATGCAAAATCATATAAATTTGACTAGTATATCTCAAGTCTACTCCTCATGGAATTATATTATACATATTCAATGTTTATAGTCAATACTAATAAGCAATATAAAATAATTTCAATAAAATCTAAACTTCTTTGTCTTTTGCCCTGCTAGTTTCACTTTTTTCCTACATTGATAGAGGTTCTAGTTTAGCACTGTAATCCTGTATTTTCACTGAAAATAAAACTATGTTAGCTGAAAGCTCAGTAAGTAAATAATTTTTTTAAATTCATTATCTAATCATTTTAATATTTTAAAAGAAAATAATATTTATATTTCTTTTTATGCACAATAATTCTAAATTATTAAGCATCTTTATGTTCATGCATGCATACGTTTACTGTAAATTATGCATTTATGCTGTAGGCACCGCCATCTGCTTGCACTCGCTCTACACATTAATGAGGTAATTCATCTTCTTTTGTAGTCTTGAAGTCATTACCCAGGTACTACCATACTACTTTACTGCTTAGCGGCCAACCTAATATGCAATTATGCATCATGCTCATCCATTATGACTAATGCACCACTTAGATTCACTACTTAAAACAATTAAAGATATTTTGAAATAATCATGCTAATACTTGGATAAATCAACTTAAAAGAAAGTTCCAAATTAAATAAATAATCACATTTCATAGCAAATTACAATGTTCAACAAAATATATTTAAAGTCATGCTTTAGTAGAAGCTTACCTACCTCTAAGTAAGCTTTAAAACACCCTTTTTTCAATATCTCAGAGTAGCCTCAATTCTCTCTCCCTAATTTTCATCACAACATGTTCATTATTACTCCTTATTTTTCATAACTATTTAAAATTTAAATTTATGAATGTTTCAAAAAATTTCATAATTTTATTTGGTCAATTTTCATTTTGTTTCCACTTTAACATGACTTCATTTCTTATTATTTGCAAAAAAAATATAAATTTGAACTCATACACTTCTTTAAATACTTACTTTTATTTTCTTGTAATTTTTAATAATTCTTTCCATTTTTTCTATTTGTTTTTATAGCATCATACCTTTAACTAATTTTATTTCTTATATTTTTATGAAAACTCATAAGTTTAAGCTCATTTAAGCTTTTAAATACTAACTTTAATTTTCCGTATATTTTTTGAATTTTCTATTTTTAATTGTTTTCTTCCTTCGCCAACCGACTAGTTGCTAGTGCCGGCAGCCGGTCATTGGTGGGCCGCTACTAGTGGGCCACTTGATGAGCTGGGTGTAGGTGGGTTAGATGATATGCTTGGAAGTTGGTCTGGTTTGTTTATGTGGGCTGAGCTTAGTTTTTGTGGGGCTTAAGTTATGGGCTTTTACCAGTAGCCTTTGCTTCTGGGTTTCCTGGGTCATTGGGCTCTTGCTGGATGAACTTAGCCTACTAGCCCAGAAGTTTATTTATTTATTTTTAACTGTCCATATCGTCGGACTAAAATAGGTTATACCTCTCAATATAAGTGTCTCTTTGATCTAAAATTTTAGGGGTAAGCTTATAAAATTATGTTTTATAATTTGGATGGTCCATTTCTCAAAATAGCGTCTGTATCATTAGACTTAACATAAGGGGTTTAATAAGGGTTAAAATTAAATATTACTTCAAATAGCTATCTCAACTAATTTTAATAAAATTCACCCATCATACACAATGTAAAATTTCTTAAATAATGTTTGTAATGGTTTAGATAATTATTTTTATATATGTATTTTCTATAATTTTTTTGTTTTATCCCTAAAATACATATTCATCACTCCATATCAATGTTATTAAAACCGGACTGGACCGGCCGGTCCGACCGGGAACCGGTCCCATATCCGGTTTGATCCAGTGCGGTTCGGTTCAGTAGCTAAAAACCGCACGAACCAGCGAACCGGCGGTCGAATCGGAAGGACCAGTTCAACCGGGTTCGACCGGTCGGATGACGAGCAGTAATAAACTAATAATAAATATATATTAAAAAAACGGACGAAAAATCGGCAAACCGATCGAACGCCTAAGCCCGACGCCCTCCTCTTTCTTCCCCCTGCTACAATTTGGAAGCCCTAGCCGCTGCCTCGCTGGCACGTCCGCCGGCCCCGTCCTCATCCTCGTCGCCGTCCGCGTCCACAGCGCCGGTGCCAGCAGGCTCCCGCCACGCCCGCCGCCTGGTCTGCTCCTATGCAGGCTCCCGCCAGTCCGCGTCTTCCTCGTTAGCTCATCTTACTCCGTTCCTCACCGTCCGTCTGCCCTCGTCTTCCTCGTCGGGCACGCGCTGCCACCCGCACATGCCGCGTCGTCCGCCGTCTCTGGTCGCGCCCGTCGCCGTCGCCGTCTCACCGGTCAACATCAAAACTCCAAAACAGCATACTCGCTGCCTTAATCTCGAACTTGAAAATTTTAACAAAGTTTAAAATGTTTAGTATTCTGTAATCTGTATTCTAGAATTGGCAAGGAATCCTCCCGAGCGTATGCTGGATACCCAACAGAATTTGCATCCCTTACGAAACCATTCTCATTTTTCTAAGTAAGCTTAAAGAAGTCCCAATGTGCAGCACTAGAGTCTGTAAGAAATTCTATACAATTATCGTAATCTAATAGGGGATGCTGAAGATCCAACAGAGAATAGAACCTTATAGAATAATCAACTTAAAGAAGGCTAGCTAATAATACTATTAATAAAGGAGTGAGGTTTGTCTGTCGCAAAAATGGTGAAAGACCTCCAATAAAGAACACAGTTCACACAAAAAAATAAAAAAAAGACATGCTAATTGCTTGTAAGGGGACAGAGGCAGGCAGAATACCTCATTAATTCAATCCATAACAAAAAGAAGACTGGCTAATAATACTACTAATAAAGGAGAGAGGTCTGTCTGCCAGAAAATGGTGAAAGACCTCCAATAAAGAATCCAACTATTTTTCATTCAAAGGAAACAAAATCGATAGTCCCTAACATAATTTTTTTTAGAAAGAAGAAGAAGAAGAAGAAGAGAAGAAAAATACTCCTAGCTGTTTCTTCTTGTTTCAAACTCGCCCTAAGGATCATGTTGTGATTGAAGTAATAAGGAATGGTTGATTATGAAATATTGAAAAAATAAGAGACTCTTTTAAAAGGTGTTAGCAACTTAGCATTGATTTCTTGTATTTATGAGCTTCACTTATAACACTTATAGCATTGATTTGTAAAATTCATTGCATGATTTATTGTTGATTGTTTAAATGCTAATATTGGAAAAATTATTTTAGTTGTCTATTTGTGAAAATTATGTTAAATACATGATAAATGAATTATTCATTTTACAATTTTAGGTAATTATTTAATCATCACGTCGTCATCAAACCCATCTAAAAGTGGAAACCAGTCTATTAATACATGATCAAATGCAACACCGGTAGCTGGTAGTACAACAGATTCTAGGTCAAAATCCACTAGAGGGAGGACTGATATTGCATGGAATCATGTAGTAGAATTAGAAAAAAATAAATACAAATGTTTGTATTGTGGGAAGATTTTCTCAGGAGGAGGAATTCACAGGGTGAAAAAGCCTTTAGCAAATGTAAAGGGTGATGTAGCTATATGTAAAAAGGTCCCACCTAATGTACTTTTGGACATGAAAAATGATCTTGCAACTAGTGGTACATCTGCAACCACTAGTAAAAAACCCCCCTCTTCCCAAAAGTAGCCCATTTTCTGACTACCAAGTTATTGACTCATGGCGATGTTCATATCCAAACAAGTATTATTCATGAGATTGATTCATTCCACTACGCGTATGATGATTTTGGAAGCCCAATTGCTCTTCATTCTCATTATACCCTATCCCCAGGTATATGTATTAACTCATAATCCTTATGAATTAGTTATTTATTTATGAATACTTAATTAGTATCCTAACGGTGGCTCATTTGCTATAGTTATTTGGTGGCAAGCTCATGGTGTGGCACTCCTAATTTGTAAAAAGTTGCTGTGAAGATTTTGAGTCAAACATGCAGTTCATCTGGATGCGAACGCAATTGGAGTGTTTTTGAACGCATTCATACAAAAAAGAGAAATCGACTAGAACACCAAAGGTTATGTGATCTTGTATATGTTCAATACAATTTATGATTATTGGATAGGTATAAATTATAAACTCTTGTTTCTTTTTTTTAGAAATGCAAATTATTCATGTTTTATTCCAAGTAACCTCTTTGTATCTTTTTTTATAGGAAGAAGAAGAAATATCAATATTATGATCCAATTTCTTTAGAAGATATTGATATATTAGAGGAGTGGGTGGTAGAAGATGAGTCTCCATTATTGACAAATGAAGATGTTGACACTTGGTTGCAAATAGATCAACCAAACAGTAGGAAAGAAACAAAAGAAGTTGAAGACTTTGGTATTATACTATAGTTTTTATTCAATTATGTAAAAGTAATGCTTTCATAAGAAAAATGGTAGTATGTAACTAATATTTTCATTTTTTGTATTTTAATCTAGGAACTCTGATTGGCGGGCAAGGTGAAGATGTCGTTGTTGATCTTGATGAAGAAGAAAATTGAAGCCTTTTCTTTTAATATTTGTAATGATGTGAATGGTGGATTTTAAGACAATAATGTGTGTTTGACTGTTTGTAAACTATTAAAATTTTATGTTTGGTGGGAATGATGTGTTGTTAGACTTTTAAAATTTTATGTTTGGTGGGAATGATGTGTTTTTAGACTTTTAAAATGTTATATTTGGTTGAAATGAAGTATTTATATACTTTTAATATCTATGTTTGATGAGAATGGTGCATTTAATGGTTTATAAACTTCTAAATTTTCATTTTTTGCTTAATATAGGAGATATTCTTAATTTTCATATTACTATAAGTTATTTAATTATTCAAATTTTCAACACTTACTGATTTATTTTATTTCTTATTTTGTCAGGTATGTTTATAGCAATTCATCAAGGTACCGAGATAAAGAGGAAGAATTCAAGAACCAACAACCAAGCAACAATGGTCATAGCTTATTATAAGTTTAAGTCTTTCAAGTCAGTTAATGTAGTTAATTTTTCTAAAATTTATGCTTAAAGATTTCTTAAAACTCGCTATTAATTTTTTCCTGCATGTTTTGTTCTTATATTGTGGTCCTTAAAATCTAACATATATATTTAGGATTTATAAAAATATAATTTTATCAATATATTTATTTAAAATTTAAAAATTTTAATATTTATGACATCATAAATATGTCATGCTGACGTCACCGGTTCGAATCGGTTCGAACCAGACCAGTTCTTTTACCGGTTCGGTTCTGACAACACTGCTCCATATGTTATTAAAAATCACTATATCGAAAATTCTATAGTTCCGATCAAACTAAAATTTTGCAAGCAAGTTAAAAAAATAATTTTCTTGTTATTGTATGAACAAAATTCTCTGATCATGCCCAAAAATATGTTTATTTCATTATATAGCATTTTCTACCCTTTATTTGTTACTCTTCATTGAAATAAGTAAAATTACAATATCGAAGATTTCAATAACACTTCTACTATTAATTAACCATACTAGAAATATTATGAATCGACTAGATCTGAAAAATGAGTTGCATATAATATAAAATTAATGAGATTAACTAAAGAAAAATTCTACGCAACGTACCTTCAATTCCCCTTCTTCTTCTTTGTATGTCTGTCTCCTACACAATTTCTCTCCTTTAAATAATGCAAACCTACCTCATTTCTCCCCCTTCTTATACTAATCAAGTTGCTAAATGACTAGGATTAATTGCCATAAATCTCACCATTTTTTTATAAACGGCCACCATTTTTTTATGGCTCTTGCATGGCCATTACAGACACCTACCCCAAAGACCCAAGTTAGAAAAATGCTTGTGGAATACTTCATGACCCCTCAACAACATAGAAGATTTTATAGTCCTTTTAATGAAAGAAAGATTTTTTCCTCCCAAGATCATAGATTTTGAATTTTTGAAATATTATGAGTTTAGTATTGAGGAATTACTAGATTTCCAAGGATGGATAGGGCTTCTGAAAGAGGATAGTAGGATATACTTAGATTCAACTCGACAATTCTACTATCCAAGAGTCAAGATAACTTCTGTACATTTGTGAAGAATACTAAAATTAAACTTGGAGATCACAGACCAGAAACAGCCCATGTAATTGGACAAATATTACAAGTGTCACAGGATAGAGATAGGTTTCCAGAGGAACTTACTTTGCCCATGGTTTACAATGAATTAACAAGGAGTAACAAGTATGGAGAGGGGCACAAAATTTTGCATTATATGGACATCGCTCCAAGATTACGAGTTATAAGGCTATTAGTCAATCCAAATGAGTCTAATGTCATTTGGCAGTTAGTGAATTGAAACCATATTTATGTTCCATGACTACTCCAAGATGCTCTTATAGTGAGGAAAGAAAACCCCAGAAGTGTTCTCTCCTATGGTTCATGGATCATGAGATACTTAATCATTTTGGAATTTACCTAGAAGGTGAAACATTTGAAGTCTTGAAGCCAACAAATGCAATCAACAAGGCTTTGTTGACAAGGATAAAAATAGACATCGAAGTCTTCAAATAAGCCCAATTACAAGCAAGGATGGGTGGTGGCCCACAAGCAGAACAAGTTGTAAAAGCTCCATTTGAGGGAGAGTTCCAGGCTCCTCCACCATATCCCCAAGCAAACCATCACCCTTATCCTATGCAACCCACTCACCTCAAGCTTCCTAAGCATCACTTAGACCCACTCAAGCCCCAAATTTTGATATCTCAGTCATTCTAACACATTTGCAAGGTCTAGAGTCTAGGATTGCCTAAGAGTTAGGTACTCTACATTATTTCATGAACCAAATGCATGAGAAACAAGCTTTTCTTGAGAACGAAATCACTAGAATCAAATATGATCTTGCTTCAAAAAGTCGGCATAGTCATCTTATTCCTAGCCTTTTTGATTTTGATCCATATTGGGGAAAATCTATACTAGCTCAAATCACAATACAAGTCAAGTCAAATCCTATGTTTACTCCATGTGATTCAGCCTCTTTGTATGTTTTGCCTCTTATACTCCACCCGTTGTTCCATTTGTAGTCTCATATCCTCTCATATCCTTCCATTTCTACAAGTCCTATGAAATTCCCACTTTACCATTTTATGTTTGCTAAAAAGGGGAGGAGAGAGATAGAGAGATTTGAGATTCCTATATGGGTTAGGTAGCTTGCACCTAAGATGTTTTGAACTTTATATTTTGTACTTTTTATATGTAATTGCAATGAGAATGAATGCAATTACGATGTTTTATCTTTTGTTGTGTCATCTTTAAATGAAATGAATTGCTTGTTATACATGGAATTTGTTCATTTAAAGTCTGGATCATATTGAAACATGTTGGAATGTGGTATGTTTGCATAATTTTACTAAATTGAATTGTTACCTTGCTTTCTATGACAAATTACAAGTATTAAACAAAAAAGAGAAAGGTTTATCTCAAATTTAATTTTGTCAATAATCAAAAAGGGAAAAATTATTGTGAACTTAATTAGAAAATCAAGAAGAATCTATATTTTGATAATTAACAACTCAAATTTGAGAGATTAAAGGGTACTAACATGCATGGTGCAATGATCTTGAGTTCAAATTTTCAAATATCAAAGCAAAATAGATCAAGTCAAGCCAAGTCTAACCCAGGCAATCGACTTGAATCAAGTCTATGGGGACGTTTTGTAAGCTCAAAAATTGTAGGAATGTGGAAAATGGTGGAAAATAAAAAATGTAATATTTTAAATTTGTGTGATTGATAGGAAATGATAGGGTAGAGTTGGAATAAATAGGGTTGATAGATGTAGTTTATTGGAAAAATGATTGAAATGTAGGAGTAAAAATGGAAAAAATATAATTATTGATGGAAAAGTTATTAGCCTTGAGAAACCAAATTCCACATTTTCTCACACCCTCCCACTTATACATTTTACTAAAGGTGACCTATAATGATTTCGACCCTGGAGAGGAAATTAAAGTTAACGAAGCAAAGCCTTAAAGTGAAAACAGGTCAAGTCTCATTCCTAAGTCAACTCAGACTATGACTTGGGTGAAGTTGATAGCCAAGTCGACTCTAGGGTTTGCATGTTTCTACTAACTGGTTTAGCTGCAAGCAAAGTTACACCTCAAGTTGACTTCACCCTATGACTTGAGTGAAGTTGAAGATCAAGTTGATCCCAAACTTCGATTTAAGTTTTTGAAGCCTTAAAGCTGATTTTCAACACTAAGTGCCGAATATAAAGTCACACACCCAAATCAACTCCACTTGCAACTTGGATCAAGTTCAAGGCTGAGTTGACTCGACTATAAGACCTGAAATTATTGGTCCTGAGCTTGTGTCAAAACCTAAGAGGGGAGAGGTGAATTGGGTTCTTTTAATTTTCTTTCGATATATTAAGATTAAACCCTTGTGAATTGAGTCCCCTTGAATAAAAATGTAGAGAATAAAAGTGCAAGCAAAATAACAATGACAAACACAAAAAATTATAGTGGTTCGGGTAAACTTCCTTACTCCACTCTTCCAAGAATACACCTTTGTATCTTGAATTTCACTATATCAACGAGATTACAATTAGAACTCTTACTCTCTTTTAGATTTTAGCTCTAGGAAGCCTTTACAAGAATGACACAATGTGGCGCCCCAGCCCGAGCGTCACAACCTTACTCCAAGATCTATCGATTGGTAAACGTGATTAGGATTGTTGCTCTATCACACGGCGGGCTTATTGGATATTTATCCACTTAATCTTAACTCCTTAGGAGTTTATATCATTTTTTACATTCAATTTCCATCGAATGCCTTTTTAGGCCATTATACCATTTGAGAATTACACATATGATCTCATAAATTTCAAGCTTAGTCATTTCATGCTAACTCATACCTTAACATATGGTCATAAATTTTTTTCTCTTTCTATGGTCACAAACCATATCATAATCCTTATACAACATTAAATCACAATTTAATGTCATCATTCATACATAAAGGCATGTACAGGTGTTCATAAGAATTCATTCATTCTTGAATCTCCACCTGTGCTCCTTGCCTCCTTCCTTTCACCTGTCTTTAGATTTGGAAAACAAAATGTGAGTCGAAACTAAATAAGCAAGTTATAGGGTTTTCACGCAATTCATTTTAAAGGTAGCACTGTTTAAAAGCATTTCTCTTCATTTAGTAGGAGACACTTAGCAAGTGATCAACTACCTACGGAATAGAAACCTTTTCATAAACCATTCATGAAAACCATTCATCAAAAATTCATGTAAACCAATTTAATCTCAATTTTTGGGCATTTCATAAACCTTGGATGTGCAAATGCATCATTTCCATTCATGACATAATCCTTCATGTGAGGGTACGCTAGCTCGGGGAACATACTTTCATAACATGATCCTTTCCATCCTTAGCGTCGGACCTTCCGACTTGGCAACGTCAAGGGCGGACCTCTTGTCTTGCTTCTGCCTTGACTAGCCTACTTGATTTTCATTCCATACATGACTTTTAGTCACCCCGACATTATATACCTCTTACACATGACAACTTGTCATTCTCATGTGGAGAATTCTTTGCATCATCCCTTTTAAACATTGTTTCAATGAAATATCGTTTAAATCCATGCTTCATCACTTTTCATAAATACTTGCGAAACAGTAAGCAAATCACTTGTCATATTGGAATTAATCATTTCAATACACATTGAGATAAGGAATGACCATCCTTAAACATCTTAGAAAGCACTTAAAACATACATTTGCTAAATCATTCAAGTAGTTAGAACATCATTAAAAATCATTTTTATCATCTTTTGATAAAACAAAAGTCATTTAGAAAGCTGGTTGCTTACCTGCTTCGCCTTAGCTTCTCGTATCGCTTATCTCTTTGTCTTTGCCTATATATATAAGAATGGCTTTGCATTCATAACATTTTCATTTGCTTGCTTAGTTTTCCAACCCATTATCCATTAACATACATAATCAACTTAGATTTTCAAGTCGATCATACATGCATGACAGGTACTTGTGCATCGTATCATTCATTCCATACTTGTGTTTTAATCTCATATTTAGGGTAAACACATAGCATACATTGATATCTCAATACATGGGAATTTATATCTCCCATTAACCATTTTTCATGCATATTCCATTTTTCCTGCGTCAATGCTTGTTCTAAGCATATAGGTGACGTTTCAAGCTTTATAAATAAATCTCAAAATTGGAGATAATTAATCCTTATTCATACAGAAATTTCCTCATGCATGTTATCATAGTTTCATGCATATTTTTCATTTTAGCAAGTTCACATAAATCACATATCTTCCATTCACACATATGCTTCACATATGTTCAACATACAACACATAGATTATGTGTTTGTTAAATTTTCTTAACATGGAAACATTCACCCATTTTCATCATCATTAAACCCCTTAATTAACATATAATTTAGGGTTTAATTTCTGATTTATAATCCATTCACCTTAGGGTTCCAAAACAGCAACGTTAGGACCCATTTTTCATCATTTCAACGCCTCTTTCATGATTTAAATCATAACAGATTTTTAGGTCATAATTTCCAGAAACTAAACATGCTTTTATTAACCCAAATTTAGGTTATTATCACATATTTAAAATCCATAATTCGTTGGCTTCCATAACAGCAACATCTTCATACATATTGGGTATCCATTTAACCCATTTTGACGTGCCCAAACATATGTCCATAAAATCAGATTTAGTGCTAATATTTTCAAACCCTTTTGGACACTCAAATTACCTTAAACATGGGATATTTTACCCTCCATAACAACCATAAATTATTTCATTACAATCAGCAACAAAAATCATATGAAAAACACTCGTTTTGGCCCCCATTTGGACATCTCATATACATACCCTAAAAATTAGATTTAGGGTGAACTCATCCATCCCGCTTTGGCCATCCAAAGGGTCTTTAATTTAGGTTATTTTACCCTAAAATTCATCCATAAACAACTTGAGTGCTTCCTTGTATCATTTTTAACCCAAAAATGGAAAATCGGGTCATTTCTTGAAACTTAGGGTTTCATATTTGCTAAAATCATCAACCAATGCTTAAATCATCATATGTAATTCAAAAGAACATGAATTACATCCAAATCAACATGCTCAAATCATACAGCAACTTAGTTTAGGATTTTGAGATTTTCCAAGTTAGCTTTCATCTCAAAATCCAACCTAAACTTCCATTTTCACTCTCTTGAACTATTGATTTCATTTAAATCTTTCAAAAATCATTCAATCCCCATATCAAAGCATCTTAACTCATCGTTTAAGATTTATTTATGAACCATATTCATGGATCATGATTTGAGAGAAGAAACTTAGGATTAAAGCATCCAAAACTTGAAATACACTTACTTGAATCGAATCAAGCTTGAATCCAAACTTTCCTAGCTTGAATCCCTTTCTTTCCTCCCTTTCTTCCTTCTCTTTTTCTCCTCTTTTTCCCCTCTTTTCCTTTCTATTTTGGGTCGTGCCAAGGGCTGCTCAAGACTTAGCATGTTTGGGAATTTTCCTCCCCCTTTCCTCTTATGCATGTTTCCAAGGATAAGCTCCAACTTTTGATTTTTTTAACCAGCTTGTGGGACCCATTTGCCACATGTCATGAGGGTAATTTAATTCTAACTTATCCTTTGATGACATGGAATTTTTATAACCAAGTAAAATTCCCATTTAATAATTAAAAAAAATCATCAAAAATCACACATTTAAGGGGTGCATTGCTGTCCATTGGTAGACGTCCCCTTTTTAGCTAGTTTTTGACTTTTTTTGTCAATTTTTCCACACATTTACACATCCATTTACTTCCCCTAGACATTAGGCAGCTTAGAAATATTTTTTAGGATTTTAAAAAATCACATTTCATGCCCTAAAGTGCCCTAGGACGTCCTCCTTGTTGCCATATGCCCTAAGCTCCACTTTGAGCTAGTGTTTAGGCATTTAACCATGGCATTTAATCCTTGAATTTTCCATGGATTTGACCATTAAAAAATGCTTAAAAATCCAGCTCAATCCATTCAAATATTGACACCTTGCATAGCATTTAAATATATCATTTTCTAAAATGCTTTTTATTAAATGCTATGGTAGTCTAGGGTACACAAAGTCAATGCTAGGTACATTTTTCTAATTAACCAATTTTCCATGGTAATTATCTTAATCAAATTCACTCATTCCATAGATTTCAAAATTTTATTCCATCGTTTTAAATTTCATCTTAAACCGACGTTTCTATGTCAAGTTATGAACCTTTGAAATTTTCCTTAGAGTGTGAGATTAAAAATAAATAATTATCACCTTAATTTCATATCTTGTGCCTTGATCCAATCCACTTATAAGGTTGAGCCCAAAATCATAAGCTTTCCTTTAAAATTTTATCTCATTTCGCCTTGTAGGCGTAAAGTTATGAATTTTCTATCAATACAAATTCCAAAATTTCCATTTTAATCTCCATTAATCATATCATGGAAATGAAAATAAATATTCATACCACATTAGCACATCCTAATCCTCATTAAGCCCCCTTTAGTTATATTGACTCACATCGGGCTTTGGTGATTAATCTTAATCATCATCCTTAATTGCAAACCCTAATTGCAAAATACCATTAAATCATAAAATCATAAATCATCCATAATTCATTTAGATAACACGTGTGTGAAACCCAGACAATATACGCGTCATTTCAAGTTGTAAACCCTAGATTCTTTTGTAATTATTTTTATGATAAATGGAAATTCATGAATTATATTTATCGATATGTATATTGGAGGTTAAAATAGTGCAATTAATAATTTAACCCACGTGAATAGTGCACGAGAATAGTAACCGGAGATTAAGACACATGATTAAGAGTTAATCACTTGGATTAACCTAATCACAAAATGACGAAAAAGGGATTTAATCACTACAAGACGAAATAGCAATTCTTTTTGTTATTTTAATCCAAATTTGGATTTTAGTTCAAAAATAAAGAAAAATTCATAATTTACAATCCGAGCATCAAATTTCGATGAAATTTTTTATGGATGGTTAAAAATTCATGATGAACATGATGAATGGGTCAATATGTGATGAAAACACAAATCAAGGGTCAAGATGAAACGTCAAATGAAGATAAAAAAGTAACTTATCTTTTTCATTAATGTTACTTTTGACTTTTTATTAAAATAAATAAATAAATAAATAATAATAATAAATTAAATAAAAAGAAGCTGCAGTAGGGGGCGTGGCAGGGGGTGGTTGAGCAATTGACCAAAATCAACGGTCCATGATCATCATCATCATAAACCACCGGCTAAGATTTATTTAGCCTAAATTAATTAATTTTAAAAATAAATAAAATAGGGCAGCATAGGGGGGCTGGAGCAGGCCTAGGGTGACTGCTCTTGGCTCAATGCATTTTTAGAAATTATAAAAAAATATTTTTATAATCAAATACCTCGAGCTAGGGGGTAAAATCCAATTTTGTGAAAAATTCAACCCTATAAATAGGGGGCAGGGGTGGATGTCCAAGAAATCATTCTCCCAGCTCCACTTGAGCAATCCCAGCTCCCAAAACCCTCTCACACGTCCAAGGAAAGAAAGGAGAAAGTTAGAGAGAGAGTGTGAGAAAAAGAGGGATATCTCCACTTCGGGTAAGTGATTTCTACCCGAATTTCTATTGGATGTTAAGTAGGGTAAAATCATGCTTAGATAATGCCTAATCATAAGAAAATAAGTATAGATATAATGCCAAATTGGAATTATGCCGAAACATCAAAATTTGGAGCAAAGATGAAGCATTCGGGAAGATAGCATATGATATATGAAAATAATGCTCCAAAATTTATAAATGATGATTTGGGATGTATGAATATGATAAATATGATTTTGGAATAATGATATATTAATTTCATAATTTTTGGAATTAAGGATTATGCTTAAGTGAATTTATATTATTTTTTAGTATATGGAGAAAGTGATTTATTTAGCCAAGTAAATGATGATAAATTCAAAATGTATGAATTTTTCCATGATATACTAAGCATAAGCTATATCATGGCATTTTTTATTTTTGAAAAACTTGTCAATTTTTCGAACCCATGAACAGTAACCCAAGTAGCTGTAAACAGTAACCTCGGATGAACAGTAATTTGATATAGTAACCATGAATAGTAAACAACATGATCTTGGAGAAAATTTGAGATTAATATTTAAATATAAGGATGAAATTTTTGAGGAACCTATGGATAAAAATACCATATAAAGAAATAATGCCCAAATATTATAGAGCATGCATGGGAAGCAGCTTGAATAAAAGAAATAAAATATCCTTTTTCCTTGAATAGGAAAAGGAAAAGAAAAAGTCAAGGACACCAACTAAGGAAGTAAGCAAGTTATACGTTTTACAAATTATTTCCAAAATGCTTGAAATTGTTTGTAAATTGCTTTATGAACTTTATTTAAGGTTGGTCGTACATATAACTGCTTTACATGACCTGAAATATGTTTGTTAAATTATTTATTAAAAGCTTTTTATGAAATTATTTATGCTTTACAAATGTCATGCCGACATGTGTATGTAAATGAGCATGTGCACGAGGAATAGGCTATAGTCGAGATAGTAAACGGACCGAATGCCCCCCTCACTATTGCCAAGTTGCTTATAAAGGCCCAGGCCGATGGTGACCTCCTTGAGATGGGAGCATGTATGGGATGGGCGCCTAGCTAGCGTCGCATATAAAGGAATGTCATGAATGCTATGTATGCATTGCATTTGCATTTTATGAAATGCATGAAAATTATTGAAAAATTATGTATGGCTTGCTTACTGAGTATTATTACTCACCCATGTTTTTTTTCAACAACAAACAGGAAATGATGAAGGCAGTATGCAAAATGATATGCAGTTTTTGATAGAAATGTTGTATATGTAAATTTGTATGTAAAGACAATGATGATAATTTTGAAATAGAAAAGAATATCTTTTCAATGATGATGTTTTACGAACAAGTTGTGATTATCACTATGATATGTGAAATATATTTCATGTTGGATGAATGATGAAAATTTTCCATGTATTGATGATATATATATATAATCCTGCCATGTGATCAAGGCAATAATCTTGAGTCACTTTTACCAATAAAAAATGATCCTAGAGTAAGGCTTCTAGGCACCCTGGTTCGGGGCGCCACAGAAGTTAGTATCAAAGCATGGATTGGTAAATAGCCAGAAAAGGAAAGAAATGATCAAGCTAGAATACATGAAATTATGATTATGATTGATTTATTTATTATTGATGATTTATATGTAGATGATTGACAGAGGAAAGGCTCCATTAAGTGCAAGGGAACTAGAAGAAGAGCAGGAACGTGAACGGGCCCAGGAGAGAGTAAACAGATGTTAGCCTCTCAAGAAGGTCTAACCATACGACCACCAGTTCCCACTAGTTACTAGGCACTTCCATATATTAGGAGACCAGAAACACGTCGCCCAATAGTCCCCAACCATCCACCAGGGTTTCCAATATCATCTGAAACCCACCAGGCAGAGTCCTTGAACCATGCACTTGCACCCCTAGACTCTCCGGTATATACCCCAGCCAGCCCACTGCCTAGGCCATCGGTCATTACCGATTAGGTTGCTGAGGAGGATTTACAAAGATATTAGTGAAGGAGAGTTTCCCCAGTTCCACCTAACCCAAGTCCGTGGTTTGGGTTTGATGCAGGGTACATTCAGTTCCGATACGGAACACCATGGGTGAAGATTGACTGCCTGGAGAGAGAGGTTGCCCTGGGATGCCGAGAAGCTTTGGCCAGGGGAGAGGAAGTAATGGAGCAACCCCCTCCCAAACAGCCTGGTGAAGTCATTCTCTGGATCATAGAGTTAGACGTTATGCCACAATCCCCACCTCCCGCTCCTCCAACAAATGATGATGAGGACCCCATAGAATGGTCCGATAGTGAAGAGGGGGACGAGAACCCAGGACCCAAGGACTGGTCTGATACCAGTACGGTCACTGAGGAACCCACACGGGTACCCTTCAGTCTCAGAAGATTCCTGAGGTTAAGGAGAAGGGGACGATAAATGGGATATGGATCAGGAAGACACCGCCACCGCCAAGACAGTTTATTTTTCTTTTTATAAATATGTAAATATTGTTGGAACAGGTACATGAGACCAAGTTAGCCTATGTACAAAAAGTTTGACTGATGTATAAATGGTTTGCTGATGACTTATGATAATATATGTGAATTATGTGATCATGTGATTATGTGTTGAATTTATATCATGATGAATATTGATGTTATACTAATCAATGTTTTATAAAGTTAAAAATGCTGCTCACCAGAGCTAAAGCAAGAGCCAACAAAGGAAAGGCCCCACTGGAAGAATCAGTTGATCAAGCAAGGGGTGAAACCAGTAAAAGAACATATAGGGCAGAATCCGAGGAGCAATCCTCTAGGACCCGCCCACGGCGAGAGAAAAGCCCTAGACCTCAAGCAGACGTCAATATAGAAGAAAGAATTGTTGCAGCCATTGAAAAAGCTATGCAACAATGGATAGCCCAGGCTACTGGTTTATTACAGAAAATGCAAAACCAGTAGGCCCCACCATCAAGAGGAGACGGGGAAAGACCAGGTCCTTCGGCCAACCCTGACACATCAAGGGGATTGGAGGATAGTCTCCTTGAGGCCGACAGAAAGGCTATCAATGCCTTTCTTGCCCAGCGCCCGTCCAAGTTTGCAGGGGAACCGGACCCCCTCATTGCAAAGCAATAGATCATAGAAATCAAGAAATTATTCAGAATATCACCCTACAATGATTAGCAGAAAGTGTTGTGCGCTACCCACCTGCTGATAAAGGATGCTTATGAATGGTGGGAAACGCTGATGGTCACCATGCCACATCCTGAGCAAGTTACGTGACATAAATTTTTGGAAGAATTTAATAAAGAATATCTCCCTGTAGGGCTACAGAGCCAAAGGGTGATAGAATTTAAGAAACTCTACCAAGGCAGGATGACAGTTACAGAATACACTACAAAGTTCAACCCCTTGGTGAGATACATGTCATGGATTGCCAATGTGCCAGAAAATAAGGCACAAAGGTTCCAGAAGGGACTAAGGCCCCAGCTAAGAGAGGGGTTAGCCCCATTACTAATAAAAGACTATGTCTCTAGCATTGAGAGGGCTAGTGCATTGGAGATGGAGTCTATGAGAACTCAGGAGCTTAAGCAAGCTCAAAAATAATTTTTTTCAGCCTCCAAGGAAGATGAGGCTAATAAATGAAAAAGAGGAATCGCCGGGAAAAAGAAAATCGGCGACAAGACAAAGAGCGCCTCAACTTGCAGAACTTGCCACAAACGCCATTTAGGCGAATGTTTGAAAGGAATGGGGAAATGCTACAAATGTGGCCAAGCGGGTCATGTGGCTCGGGACCGCGGGACTGACAAAGCCAAAATAATAAAGTGCTTCAACTGTGGTCGAGTTAGATACATTTCACCCAACTGTCCAAATAAGCCACAAGGAGCACCAGCCCGAGGGAGACTGGCCTAGAAAAAGGTCCCACCATCACCAATCGTCCCGATACTGCTGCCAACCCAGTGCGTATCCAAGCCCTCTCACAAGAGATGGAGGAGAAAGTGATTACAGGTATGATTTACATTTTAGGAAATTCTGCAGTAGCTTTATTTGATTCTGGAGCTACGCATTCATTTATATCATACGAATTCGTAATCACACATGCACTTCGGGTAGAAGAAACCAGTAGCATTATACATGTAGAATCCCCAGTATATAGGTTGGCAAGTTGTGAAACCCCAACCTAAGTCGGATTCAATATATGCATTGAATATTTACATGTGATTTATAAGTAAATTTATTGAATTATGAATGATTTTGTGATTTTGCTAAACTATGATAATTATGGCTAAGGATTAGCAATGATGATTCGAGTGATCATTATAAGCTAATGTGGAACAAAGGGATTAGAATAATTTGTTGGTGGTTAAAATACACCAATACATCATGAATAATCATTTTAGATTATTTGATATGGATTATGAGAATTTAAAAGGATAATTCTCAAGTTAGTATAAAAAACCTTAGAAAATTCATAACTTGACGCCCATAAGGCGGATTAATATGAAAATTGAGATGGATGCACATAATTTTGTACTTAATCATATGGGAAAGGTAGATTATGAAAATTTTGATGATAATTGATCATCACCATCCAAACTTTAAAACGATCATAATTTGAGCTAGAAAAGTCGGATTAAGATGAAATTTGGAATGGACGGTTAAAATTATGAGATTAAGGTTATTAAAGGATTTTATCATGAAAATGATGATGTAATTAGGCTTTCACGAAATTACGATTAATTATTTTGACTTTTTACAGCAAAAAGTGATTAGCATAGGGGAGAGTAGCTTACATGCAAGCATAGACGTCCAAACTAGCCCCTAAAGTGGATTTTTGTGAAATATTTATAATATAATGGATACCCAAAGTCAACAAGGAGTTAATGTAGATAATTTGGAATTAAATTAAAGTGAAATTCGGATTTATTAGGGCTGATCTGAACCGTTGAATGGAGGAGGAGAAAATGGACAGCAACATGTATTCAGCTTGATGTGGACGGTTTGGCCGCTCAATGCATGGTTTATAATTTTTTTATTAGCCTAAATTGACCCTAATTACCCTACACTACTATATAATTAATTGGGTAATTAATTAAAGCTGTAAAAAAATTTATTATGATAAGGACATCTGTTGCAAAGTGGACGTGATTTGGGCAATTAAAAGTGGATAGCAAAATTGTGTCCGACCCACAAGTTGCCATGTTAGCTAAGGGGATAGGAATGCATTGAAAATTGTGTGGATGATGTGGCATGTGGGGCCCATTTGCTGGAAATTTCCAGCTAGTTGGTAAAAGGCAAAGGGACGTCCATATGCATATCAAGGACTTAGAAAATTTCTGCAAAATTGGAGTTCTCCTTTCCAGCAGCAACTCACGTCCCCTAGGCCACCAAGGAGGAAGAAAAGAGAATAAAAGAAAGGGAAAAAGGAAGGATTACTCATTTAATCAAGTAAGTATTTGATTATTTTGTTTTTATATCTCAAATCTTGAAATTTTATGAAGTTGTAAAGTAAAATATGAACGGGACAGTAAATGGATTACTTTTAGCATAAAAATTTTTGGAAAGAATTATGATGGATTTATTAACGAACTACCAAAGTTTCAGCTAAAATAATAATCCAGTTTCAAATTAAAAATCCGAGAAGATTAACCTAAACAGGGTAAAACGGGTAACAGGATCAGCCGTAGAAAAAGATTTTTAATAATTTTTATAAAAGGAATTTCAAGATAAAACTTTTAAAGAAAATATAAGAAATATTGAGGATAATACTAAAAATATAAAATTTAGTTTTTAATGGGAATAAATATGCCACATAATTCACGTGATTAAGGATGACCCTAAACTCCCAACACTGTCCAGCACAGTGAAAATTCAATAATAAATATATTATGTTAATATTTCGTGATAAAATTTTTATGAAAGTTATTTCATGTATTTATTAATTTATGGTCGAAATTTCATAATTAAATACCTTTATTTTATTATAAATAAATATTTATAGATTTCAGTTCGCCTGATTTCAGCATTTGTGGATAGTTGGAGAAAAAAATCAAAAAGAAATATGAAACCTATGCAGAAATGATCCAGATTTATATATATGTTAATAACCTAGATTTGGGTTAGGAAAAATTGGATGAATTTCTGAAATAAAAAAGATAAAAATCTGTCTATGTTGGAGTATTAAAAGAGGCGTATAAAGTGTGGAAATTTGATGTCAAAGTGGCTGTTTTTGTAAATTCGAGAATTGTGAATTAAAAATTCGTACAAATGAATTAATTAGTTGTTAATTGAGGTGTATAATTATTCTGAATTAGAGGACAAGTTGTTGATTTGAAAATTTTTAAGAAATATATGAATTAGACGCTGTTAGACGCACATATGTGAAGCAATGCATATGATAAGATATTAAAATGCAAAAATATGTTAAAATCTGATGGAAAAATGTGAAATACATTGCTGAATTGATAATCTCAAATTTTGAGATTAATATATGAGAATTGAACATATGATGAAATGATTGGTTGATACATAATTATGTTATGTACGTATACCCGACTTAGAGATTAGGCGGGTTATGAATAGTTATGAAAATGGATTGGAAAACTAGGTGAATGCAAGCAAATAGAATTTACATGAATTTTATATCATTCTACATGTATAGGCAAAGGCAAAGAAAGGGGTCGACTTGGGAAGCTCACGTGATCAAGGTAAGCAAGCAAACTTTCCAAAATATTGATTTCCTCCTATGTTTTAAAAATGATAGGTTAAATAAAATGCCTTAAGGATTGTTTCATGGGAAACAAGCAATACTTCTTAAAATAGTTATTCTATCGTAAGTATTTTCAAGATTGGAAATGTTTTATATCAATGATTTTAAAGAATTTGCTTACAAGTAAGCAAACGAGCTTTCCAAAATATTGTTTCAAAGGAATCTTATGAAATTTATGAACTTGCTTTAATAAGTTGGTTTTATAATTGCTTACGAGATAAGTAAGTAAATTTTCAAGCATAATGTTTATATTCAAGTATTAAATTTACTTGATCATGTTTATATTAATGATGTGGAGAATTGCTTATAGAGTAAGCAAGCTCAGATCTTGAAAATATGATGTGGGTTTTAAAACGGTTTTAATATCAGCAAGTTCATACAAGTGTGGTTTACAAAGAATTTTATATTGAAAGATTTTGTCTCTTTCATAAAGTGATATTCAAAAACAAACCATAGAAATTCTATTTCCAAGGAGTTTTATTGAAAAATGTAATTCTTTATAAAATGGTTTCTAGAAATAAATAGATTTTTTGAAATGGTTTCCATTAAATGTCATAAATTGAATTTATATACGTGTTTTGAGATTTATGTAGATATTTTGAAATAATCTATCAAGGTGCTTTACAACTCTTAGAGTTGTAACACTTTGAAGATGCTTTACTCTGATGTTCTAAAAAAAAGATTTAAGGGTGACCAGTCTTACAAAATGATTTGGTGGATTTTTATCTTTAAATAATAGTCAAAAGATTATGCAAACTCCTCTATATATAAAAATAACAAGGAAGTGACGTGGATAAAACAAATAATGCCATTACAGTGGATGGAAGAGAGTTGCATAAGTTTTGCTCATAAAAATGTTATTCAGAAAAGTTTTGTCTCCGCGAGTTTTGAATTAGTTCAAAATCTTTTAAAAATGAGAATTCAAAAGTTATTTAGCAAATCATTAAAGTTTTGCAAAATATTGTCTTTTCAAATATTTCAAATGTTTGGTAAAATGGATTTATTAAAATATTTCTAAACTCCTTAAGGGTGGTCATCTTAACGTCAGGATTTGAAAATAATTTACAAAAATATTTTATTTTCAAAAAAAACCATGCCCAGTTCTCAATTCGAGAAGGGCATAGTCTGCGGACTAAGTGGTTTAAAATATTTTATTTTTCTTTCCAGAATTATCCTTCCCAGTTCTCAATTCGAGAAGGGCATAGTCTGCGGACTAAGTGGTTTAAAATATTTTATTTTTCTTTCCAAAATTATCCTTCCCAGTTCTCAATTCAAGAAGGGCATAGTCTGCGGACTAAGTGGCTTTATACATATCAAGCTGAGGCTTGAAAAAGAGCACAATCAAATGACTGGGCTAAGTTTTGTGAAAATCATTGCTAGCATACGAGTGTGCGCAAAATGATATACTAGGCTCATGGTTGAGGCGGTCACAGACCAAAATGGTCGAGAACCAGAGCTCACCTCTACCTGTAGCCGAGTCGCTTAGGGGAAGGTTGGAGGCCGGCGGCGCCCTCCCTGAAATGGGAGCAGGATCATGGACAACCGCCTAACTAGCGGTGCAGCCACATGAATGGTTTCTTTCCTAGGGGAGGATGATCACTTGTTAAGTGTCACCTTCTTGAGGGTCGGAGAAATCCATATTTTTTTGGAACATATATATGTTCCCTATGTTTTACAAGTCCCAAAATGGGCATCTACCCTGTTTTATTTTAAATGGATTTGTGTTGGATTTAAATGGATTTATGTCCAGTTTTCAAAAGATACCATATGCGAATTAAAAGAGGTTTATATGGAAAAATATTTTAAGACATGAATATCTCTGCCATATTGGTTTAAAAAGGGTTGGTATCTTATATGCGGGCTAAAAAAAGGGCTTATGTGGAAAATATTTTTGGACATGAGAATGTCCGCCTAGATAAAAGATTTCTATGCACATGCATTGCTTTTGAACAACCCCAAGTTGGGTTATAAAGAAAATTAAACAAATAATGTTTTGGGACAAGTAAATGTCCTCATGGGCAAAAGGTTATAAGAATAATGTTTTAGGACATATAATTGTCCTCATGCCATATGAAAAATATTTTTGGACATAGACATGTCCTCATGATAGATGAAAAATATTTTGGGACAAACAATTGTCCCCATGAAAAATGGTTTAGATGCATAGACATCACTTTTGAAAATCCTCGAAATGGGGATATGCACAAAGTTTTATGAGTGTATTATAAAGAAGATTTCTATAAAAGGTTTCTTCCTATCAGTGGTTGATCACTTGATAAGTGTCTCCTACCGAATAGGCAAGGAATACATTTAAATGAAAAAAATGATGCTTGCTTACTGAGTTTATCACTCACGTTTTGTTTTCCCAACCTTAGACAGGTTTAAGGCTCGAGGGAAGGAGCAAAGCTAAAAGGTATTGATATGTTGAAGAATGAATGGATGAATGTATTGCTTATAATGAAATGAGATTGATTATGTGAGAGTAAAGATACTTTTATGACAAATTTTATGATGATATAGATGAGTCTACTATGAATGAGGTTAAGTATGAGCTTATTTGATGAAAGAAAAGAAAAAAAAATTTGGACGAGATCAAATTAAGAACCCGCCGCGTGTTCAGGGCAACAATCCTGATCACATTTACCAATCGATAGATCCTGAGGTAAGGATGTGACATCTCAATTTGGGGCGCCACAGAAGTATAAATCAAATCTGCAAGGCATGTCCTATCAGGATAGGAACAAAAATATTGAAAGCTGATCTCATCCTATTACCCATAACAGAGTTTGATGTCATACTAGGGATGGATTGGCTAAGTCAATGGGGCGCGACAATTGATTGTAGATATAAAAAGGTGCAATTTGGAGCACCAAAAGATGAAATAGAGATTAGTAAAATAAGACAGCCACAAAACACAATAAGGATGGTATTAGTTATGAAAGCAGCTAAGTTGATACACCAACAATGTACAACCTATCTGGTCTCTATAAACACCATAAAAAGAGATGGGGTACCTATGGAACAAATTCCAGTGGTAAAGGAATTTCCAGATATTTTTCCAAAAGAGCTATGTAATTTAACATTGGAAAAGGGTGATGGATATGGAAATAGAAATTATCCCAGGAATAGCCCCAATATCTAAGGCCCCATATAGGATGGCACCAGCCGAATTGGCTGAGTTGAAAGTACAAATTCAAGATTTATTAGATAAAGGATTTATTAGACTCAGTGCATCACCTTGGGGAGCTTCAGTACTATTTGTAAGGAAAAAGGATGGGAATTTGAGACTCTGTATTGATTACAGAGAATTGAATAAAGTAACAGTCAAAAATAAATATTCACTCCCAAGAATAGATGATCTCTTTGATCAGTTAAATGGAGCTTCGGCATTTTCAAAAATCAATTTACAATCAGGTTACCACTAGTTGAGGATATGTCCAAAGGACATCCATAAAACAGCATTCAGAACAAGATATGGGCATTATTAATTCTTAGTCATGCCATTTGGACTAACGAATGCCCCAGCTGTGTTTATGGATATGATGAATAGGATTTTTTGAGAATTTTTGGATCAATTTGTGGTGGTATTCATTGATGATATATTGATTTATTCAAAGACAGAAGAAGAACATGAGAAACATTTGAGGATAGTATTGAAAATTCTCCGAAGAGAGAAATTATATGTTAAATTCAAGAAATGTGAATTTTGGTTGAAATAGGTAGCCTTTCTCAGCCACATTATATCCGAGAAGGGAATACAGGTAGATCCTCAAAAGATTGAGGCAATAACAAAGTGGCCACAACCAGCAAATATCACAGAAATAAGAAGTTTTCTAGGGCTAGCTGGCTACTACAGGAGATTTGTGGAAGGATTCTCACAATTGTCAGCTCCACTCACAAAGCCGACAAAGAAAGGAGTTAGATATGAATGGACACAGGAATATGAGAATAACTTCCAAGAGTTAAAGAAAGGATTGGTAAAAGCGCCAATTCTAACACTGCCTACGGAGAAGGAAGGGTTTGTGATCTATAGTGATGCCTCAAAGAAAGGATTAGGATGTGTACTGTGTTGGAAACAATGTTAAAACAAAACAAATTGACCAAAGCATATGTTTTGATGACTAAACAACACAATTTGAGTAAATCTAAGCTACTAACATGTATTGTGCAAAGTCGTATACAAAACAGAACAAGTCAAGTCGCAACCCAAGTCAACTTAGACATCGACTTCAGGCGAAGTCGATCCTGAAGTCGACTCCACAAGCAACTTCAAGAGGCATTTTTGGACAGCGTTGAAATTGGGAAATTAAACATCTGAAGTTGCAGATGAAGTCGACTCCACTTGCGACTTGAGGCCAAGTTGCAGATGAAGTCGACTCCAGTATTAACTAGAAGTTGCACCTTTATCTCCAGCGTTGATTTTGGGGACAACACATCCGAAGTCGCAGTCGAAGTCGACTCCACTTACGCTTGAGGCCAAGTCGCAGATGAAGTCGACCCCAAGATTGACTTGAAATTCTCAAGCCCAAGTTGAAGTACAAGTCCATTTCGAGATGAAGACAACTCAAGTTTATCAAACCTGAGTTTATGAAGACTAATACAAGCTTAAAGCAAGCAAGGCATACGAACTCATTCCAAATCAAAGATGATTTGTCCATACAAGATTCAAGTTCTCCAAGTTCACAAGATTTGAAGCAAATCCAAACCTTTAGTATTGAAGGACAAGAAAAAGGAAGGAGTTAAGCAAACAAGAATTATATTAACAAAAATCAAACTGATTTGGTACAAGGAAATAGTCAAGCCGCACCCCAAGTCGACTCCAAGATCGACTTGAGGCCAAGTCTGAAACCAAGTCGACCCACAAGACAGACTTGGTAGCTGAAGAACAGCCGAAGTCGCACTCGAAGTTGACTCCAGCATGCGACTTGGGCGAAGTCGAAGACGAAGTCGACTCCACCTGCGACTTGGAGACGTAACGTTCGAATTTTTGAACGTTGGACATTTATTACGCGCCAACCAACTCTATAACGTTCAAAATCTTCCCTCATCTATATATATACACTCAAACAAACATGGATACATACAACATAGAGCCTAAAGAGAGGAAAGAAATGCTAGTAAGAGCTTTCATTCGCTTTTTTCTACAATTGAATGATCTATACACTTTCAAAGGGAGAACAAGCTTCAAAGTTGCGGTTTGCTTCAACGAAATACAATTGGTTGCTTCTACAGATTCTTCCTCAAGCTGAAACTTGCTACATAATTCAGTAAAGTGTAGATCTCCTTTATTTTCACATTATTGTTTGTTTTTAGTGCTTGGTTTGAGTTTGGTGATTCAAACAAAGACATTGCAAGTAGAGTTGTGATTGGAGTGTAACTCATCACCTACTTGTGTTGATTGTATATGCCCCCTAGAGCTTGAATCTAGAAGAGAGCAGAGGCTTTGGTTGTATATGCCCCCTAGAGCTAGAATCTAGAAGAGAGCGGAGACTCTAGTTGTATTCGCGGAATACATAGTGGAACCCAAGTCATAAGGGTGTGTGAGCTTGGAAGAGTGGAGTAGGGAAAGGTTGCCCGATCCACTATAAATCTTGTCTACTGTTTTTTTTCTTTATTGCTTTCATTATCTTTATTGCTTTCATTATCTTATTGCTTTCTATTTGTTACAATCTAAGGGATTAAAACTCTAAAGGGTTTAAGTTTTGATTTACCAAAGAATTTTTCAAAGAACCCAATTCACCCCTCCCCTCTTGAATTTTGCCATAAACTCGGGACCAACAAGTGGTTTCAGAGTAGGTTTTTGAGTTTACCAAAGAGATCTTTTTGATATGGCATCTCAATCCACTTCCGTTCCCGCATTTGCCGAAGGCCAATCCTTTACTAGGCCACCATTGTTTGATGGGAATAATTTTGGATATTGGAAGCTACGTATGAAACAACTCATCATGGCTACCGAAATGGACTCTTGGATTGCGATTCAAGATGGTGTGACTTTGCCCATTGACGAAAAAGCTTCCAAATGGACCGATGAGGAAGTGAAAATTGTAAAGAGCAACGACAAGGCTATGAATTCATTATTTTGTGCTCTTACGGCCTCCGAATATGATAGAGTATCCTCTTGTTTAACTGCCAAAGAGATATGGGATATACTAAATTCTATCTATGAAGGAACTTCTCAAGTCCAAGGGACAAAGAGAAATATTTTGATTGGAGAATTTGAAAACTTTAGGATGTTAGAAACTGAAAATATTTCTGAAATGTTTGCTAGATTTTCCAAGATTACTAACGCCTTAAAAGGGATAGGAAAAGCAATTTCTGAATCTGAGCAGGTCATGAAGATTCTAAGGGCACTACCCGAATCTTGGACTAAAAAAATCACGGTAATAGAAGAAGCCAAGGATCTTAACACATTGAAGTTGAAAAATCTTATTAGCTCCTTGATGTCACATGAGTTGATCAAGAAAAGAAACGAAGATCACCACAAAGGCAAAAGAGCCATTGCCTTGAGAGCCACACAAGACTCGAACGACACCACCTCATCTTCTCAAAATGACAATGAAATTGCCTTACTCACAAAACGATTCAGAAAATTTGTAAGGAAAGGTAGAAATTTTAAAAACTTTAAAGAAAGAAATTCCAAAGAGAAAAAGAAAGAAATAACAAAATGTTACCGATGTGGCAGTTCGGGGCACATGCAAGCCCAATGGCCAACGCCCGAAGAAAATAAGGCAAAGGAGCAAAGAAAAGATCGAGGCGACAACAAAAAGTTTCAAAGAAACAAAGGAAGAGGCATGTATGTGAATGAAGAAGAATCTACAACAAATAGCTCCTCAAGTGAAGAATGTGAAGCAGATTGCGCAAGAATCTGTTGCATAGCAGATTCCGACATATGCTTTGCAGCCACGGAAATCATGGAGGATCAAGCACCTTCAACGGACTGCACAAGTAGTCAAGAGGTAACCTCCAAACAGAAATCTTTTTCAGTTTTTTCTACAAATGAATGTCTCAAATATGCTGAGTTAGAAGAACTTCAACAAGCCTATGATTCATTATATGAAGAAATAAAGAAATTAGGAAACAAGTTTATAATAAAGAAAAGACAAGTGATGCAGTAATAATTGTAAATGGTAAACTTGCTGAAAAATTAGATAAATTAAAAAATGAAAACAATACCTTGGAGATTGAGTTAGAGAAACTTAAAAATGAAAATGAATCATTAAACGAATCACTTTCCAAGTTCTCTAATCCAGGAGAAAATGTGAAAATGTTCTTAAAAATGACAACCCAAACTTGCAAGAAAGGACTTGGGTATAATACATTTGAACAAAAGAAATCTAATACTCTAAGAAATAACGCCAAATCTATTTATACTAAACCTAAGATAAATCAAGTAGTTTGGACCAAAATACCAATCGAGGAACAAATTACCAATTGGCTCTCTATTTCTAGACTTCTGGGAGCTTGTAATTTTTGCAACAAGTTAGTACACAAGGTCTATCAATGTAAACTAAGAAAACTGCAAAACCTTGGTGCTAAATTGGTTTGGATGCCGAAAAGCATTATATTTATGACTTCATAGGTAGATCAACATAAGCTCCAAAGGTTAACTAACCCAAACGGACCCATAAAATGGGTACCAAAAGGATGAGCTCCACTCAAATTAATTTTTGCAGGTATGTCTTAAAGCTAAGGCCAATAACGTATGGTTTATGGATAGCGGTTGCTCAAGACATATGACAGGAGAAAAAGGACTATTTCACAAGATCAACCCATGCAATGAAGGAACGGTAGCTTTCGGAAATAATGAAAAAGGTAAAATAAAAGGTAAAGAAAATATCTATGGTATTTCAAATGCATGTATTGAAAATGTTCTATTTGTTGAAGGACTCAAACACAACCTAATGAGTATTAGTCAACTATTGGATAAAGGATATAAAGTTGTATTTGAATCCTCTATATGTAATGTTATTGATGATGACGAGCACATAATATTTAGTGGCAAAATACATGAAAATGTATATTTGGTTTGCCTTGATGACCTAGAAGGAAAATGTCTAATAGCCATAGAAAATGATCCATGGAAATGGCATACAAGGCTTGGACAAATAAATATGTCAAATATTAAAACTTTATGAAAAAAGAATTTGGTACAAGGCTTACCGAAGCTCAAATATGACAAAGACAAGATTTGTAAAGCCTGTCAACTATCTAAACAACCAAAAATGTTATTTTCGACCAAACAGGAAATTTCAACAACTAGACCACTTGAATTGCTACATATGGATCTTTATGGGCCATCAGACATTTTATCTCTTGGTGGGAAAAAGTATGCGTATGTAATTGTGGATGATTTTTCTAGATTTACTTGGATTATACTCTTAGCTAGCAAAGATGAAGATTTTTCAATGTTTGTCTCGTTTTCAACTTTGGTACAAAATGAAAAACAAAGTTCAATCATTTCCATTAGAAGTGACCATGGTGGTGAATTTGAAAATAGTCGATTCATAGAATTTTGCAATGAAAAGGGAATTCATTATACATTTTTTGCACCAAGAACTCCTCAACAAAATGGAGTTGTTGAAAAGAAAAATCGGACAATACAAGAAATGGCTAGGACCATGCTAAATGAGAGTAAATTGTCCAAAAGATTTTGGGGTGAAGCTGTAAGTACAGCCTGTCATGTATTAAACCGAGTTACCATTAGAGCAATATTGAAAAAGACCCTATATGAACTTTGGAAAGGCAGGAAACCAAACATATCATATTTTCATACTTTTGGATGTATTTGTTATGTGTTAAATAATGGAAAAATAAATTTAGGAAAACTAGATGCCAAAAGTGATGAAGCTATTTTCTTGGGTTACTCATCAAATAGCAAAACATATAGAATTTTCAATAAAAGAAATCAAACAATAGAAGAATCAATACATGTTGTTTTTGATGAATTTAACCAAACTCCGAGAAAGGAGGATGAACTAAGTGACGCAGATGATACAAAAGCAAAACAACAAGAACAACAAAAGGAAACTGAGCTCAAGCCAGAAAACTCCATGGAGGAAGAGGTAAGTGAAGGTAATGATTCCTACAAACCTCCAATTGATTTGAAGTTCAAAAATGTCCATCCAATTGAGCAAGTCATTGGAAATATTTATGAAGGAGTAAAAACTAGGAGATCAAAGCAAAATATTTGTGGACAATATGAATTTGTGTCAAAAATTGAACCAACCACTATTGAACAAGCTCTTAATGATGAAAACTGGGTTATTGCAATGCAAGAAGAGCTAAATCAATTTGAAAGGAATGATGTATGACATTTAGTTCCTAGACCAAATGGTTATACCATTATTGGTACCAAATGGATATTTAGGAACAAATTGGACGAAAGCGGACTTGTAATTAGAAACAAAGCTAGATTATTAGCCAAAGGGTATTCCCAGGAAGAAGGGATTGATTTTGAAGAATCATATGCACCTGTGGCTAGATTAGAAGCCATACGCATCTTACTAGCATTTGCTTCTCACATGAATTTCAAATTGTTTCAAATGGATGTGAAAAGCGCATTTTTGAATGGATATTTGAATGAAGAAGTATATGTTGAACAACCCCCTGAATTTGAAGAAAATGATCAATCAAAATATGTTTATAAGCTGACCAAAGCATTATATGGACTAAAACAAGCCCCAAGAGCTTGGTATGAAAGGTTAAATAAATTTTTGATTGATCATGAATTTCAAAGAGGGAAAGTTGATACTACATTATTCATCAAATATAAAAGTAAAAATATTTTAATTATGCAAATCTATGTAGATGATATAATATTTGGTGCTACTGATGAAACTCTATGCCAAGAATTTTCTAAGATCATGCAGAGCGAATTTGAAATGAGCATGATGGGAGAACTAAATTTCTTCCTTGGACTGCAAATCAAGCAACAAAGCGAAGGAATATTCTTAAATCAGTCCAAGTACGTCAAAGAAATGCTAAAGAAATTTGGAATGCAAACTACTAAAGGAGCAAATACTCCAATGAGTTCAACAACCAAGATCGACACGGACGAAAACGGTAAATGTATCGATCAAAAGCTTTATAGAAGTATGATAAGATCATTGTTGTATTTAACTGCTTCTAGACCAGACATTCTTTTCAGTGTTTGTATGTGTTCTAGATTCCAAGCATGCCCTAAAGAATCACATTTATTGGCTGTAAAAATAATTTTTAAATATTTGATAAATACCACTAATCTTGGACTATGGTATCCAAAGGGGTCAACATTTGACTTAATCGGCTACTCGGATGTGGATTTTGCCGGTTACAAAGTAGATAGAAAAAGTACTAGTGGAACCTGTCAATTTCTTGGAAATATGTTGGTTTCATGGTATTCATGGAAACAAACTAGTGTTGCTCTATCTACAGCAGAAGCTGAATATATAGCCGCCGGAAGCTGTTGTGACCAACTACTTTGGATGAAACAACAATTGAAAGACTATGACATTGATTATTATAATATTCCTATCAGATGTGATAACACAAGTGTCATATGTTTGACAAAAAATCCTGTATTGCATTCTAGAACCAAGCATATAGATGTAAGACATCATTTTATTCGAGAACATGTTGAAAATCATGATATTTGTTTGGAATATGTCAAAACCGAGGATCAAATTGCTGATATATTTACCAAGCCCTTAGTAAAGGAATCATTTTACAAAATTAGAAATGAAATAGGGATGATTGAATTAAATTAGGAAAAATTATACAGGAAAATCAAATCTGAAAAAGGTCAAAATCGATAAGTCAAGTCGACTCCGTAGGAGCCAATTCGACTTGGGAAAGTGAAGTCGACTTCGCCTAGGGCAAAGTCGACTCCGTGCGCGACCGTCCGCCTTCCCTTTTTCTTCCTCTCTTCTTCTTCTTCCCCCATTTTCCCTCGCCCAGTCTTCTTCCTCTTCTCTTCCTTCTTCCCTCCATTATTTCTCGCACTCAGAGCTTCCAGCGATGACTCTCCATTTCCGAAATCTCTCTTCTTCTCTTCCCGGTATTTCCTTCCTGCACACAGATCCCTCTCGCTCTAGTTTCCAAGCTCTCTCTCTCTCTCTCCATTTCTTCTGTCCTCTGTTCGTCTCTTCTCTCTTCCCATTTCTTCTCTCTGCTCCAAAGCTCTCTCTCTCTCTCTCATCTCCCTATCTCTCATCTCTCTCTCTTCATTTCTCTCTTCTCTCTCTCTCCCTCTCAATCTCTCTCTGCCTCTCTCTATCACTCTACTCTCCTTCCTCTGTTCTCTCTTTCTCCCTCTCAATTTCTCTCTCTCTATCTCGATTTCTCTCTCTGCTTTCCTCTCCTCTCTCTCTATCTCCAACTCTCTCTTCTCTCTCAATTTCTCTCTCTGCTTAGTTATCTCTCTGCTTTCTCACTCTCCATCTCTTTCTCTCTAAACCTCAAAACCCAACTCAATGGCTCCAAAGTTCAGAATTCCCAAGCTAGCTGTATCAAAACCATCTCTCAAACCTGTCCCCAGAAAATCTACATCCCATACTAAAGACGAGGTGCTTAGGAGGCAACGAACCTCTTCAAAGCGAGGCCGAGAAGAACCATCCACTTCCACTGGCCGCAGGGTTCGTTTTCAAACGGGAACTCCATCAACAACGGCTGGTCGTGAGGAACAACCTCAAACCTCACACAGCACTCAATCAGGGGCGAGAAAGAAAGGCAACACAACTGGCAAAGCTCATGTGTTGAAAATTCCTACCACGTATTTCAAAACCGAACTCCAACACAGTCGGTTCTACAAATCCTTCTACGAACGGAAGGTATTCATCTCCAAAATCATTGATTTCAAATTTCTGAAAGATTATGGATCAGATATAGAAGATTTGTTGGAATTCCAAGGATGTACCAAACTTTTGAAAGAAGATGAAAGAGTCTATCCGGATTTGACTAGAATTTTCTATTACTTGTGGGATGAAGAATATTACGGCAGCTTTGTGAAGGGAGTTGATATGTTCTTTGGCATTGGCGTAACTCCGAATTTGGAAGGAGCAATGATAAACATTGGACAGATACTTGAGGTTCCACATGAAGATGAACCAATCCCTGCAGACATCTCACTTAATCAGATATATAATCAGCTCACCTGGAGCAATAAGTATCATCCAGGGATCAAGTTTCTGCATTACATGGATCTGTCTCCAAGACTACAGGTTCTACGCATATTGATAGCCCACTGCATCTATCCTAAGGGCGGAGGAAGAAATCAACTGAACCCTCAAGAAGCTGGAATATTATGGAAAATCATAAACAAGGTAAAAGTCAGTCTTCCCCGTTTATTCATTGAAGCCCTTAGCTGCAGAAAGGGCAATCCACGGGAAGTTCTACCCTACGGTACCTGGATCACGAAGATCCTCGAGCATTTTGAAGTGGATATTGAAGGCAAGCCCTTTGAAGTATTGAAATCCACAAATGCAATCAACAAAGCATTGATCCAGAGAATGAAGATCAATGTACATGAACGAAGGGCCGAAGTAGAAGCTCTAGAAGAGGCTGGACGAGCACCTACTGAGGGGGAGCAGCCCCCAGAAGCCCAACCGGCTCCACCACAGGATATACCTGAGGAGCCAGCCTCTCCCATGTCACATGGATCATACTCTCCACGGGGTTCAAGCATTCCAGATCCAGCACCACAATCATCATCTCCGGATATAACTCTACAAACTATTCGAGATGAAATGGCACAACAGGAATACAGAGTTACAAGTCTCATCTCTGCGGTCCTCACAGCCATTATGGACATGCATTCTCGACAGGATCGTATGGATCAGGAATTGCGGACTATATGCTACCATTTAGCATCCGGGCGTCATCGTAATCGGTCCATACCCGAACTAGATCTGTTTGATTCCGGATCAGTTCATCGAGATCCTACCCCAGCACCCGTTTCATCCTTCTACTCATCTGCCCATGTCCGACCTGTCAAAACGACTCAACCTTCATATCCCATTTCCAAATTTCAATTCACCAAATCTTTGGTAATTGAATCTCATTTTGAGTGATTGACAAAAAGGGGGAGATAGGATAGAGTTTTTTTGAGTTAATATTAGGACATGACATAGATTTTAGAGTTTTGTTTGGGTTGGGTAGCTTGTATATAGGTTTTAGTTTGCTTTGCATCTGTATGAATCATGATGATATGAAATATGTTTAATGCTATAAATATTTGTTTCATGCTCTATTTGAAAGATATTTGATGCTCTATTTTGAAAGTTATATAAATATGATTTTCTTGAAAGGTACAAACTCAAATTAGTTTTGTCAATCATCAAAAAGGGGGAGATTGTTGAAAACAATAGTTAAAACAAAAAAATTTGACCAAAGGATATGTTTTGATGATTAAACAACACAATTTGAGTAAATCTAAGCTACTAACATGTATTGTGCAAAGTTGTATACAAAACAGAACAAGTCAAGCCGCTACCCAAGTCAACTTAGACATCGACTTCAGGCAAAGTCGATCCTGAAGTGGACTCCACAAGCAACTTCAAGAGGCATTTTTGGACAGCGTTGAAATTGGAAAATTAAACATCTGAAGTCGCAGATGAAGTCGACTCCACTTGCGACTTGAGGCCAAGTTGCAGATGAAGTCGACTCCAGTATCAACTTGAAGTTGCACCTTTCTCTCCAGCGTTGATTTTGGGGACAACACATCCAAAGTCGCAGTTGAAGTCGACTCCACTTGCGACTTGAGGCCAAGTCGCAGATGAAGTCGACCCCAAGATCGACTTGAAATTCTCAAGCCCAAGTTGAAGTACAAGTCCATTTCGAGATGAAGACAACTCAAGTTTATCAAACCTGAGTTTATGAAGACTAATACAAGCTTAAAGCAAGCAAGGCATATGAACTCATTCCAAATCAAAGATGATTTGTCCATACAAGATTCAAGTTCTCCAAGTTTACAAGATTTGAAGCAAATCCAAGCCTTTAGTATTGAAGGACAAGAAAAAGGAAGGAGTTAAGAAAGCAAGAATTATATCAAGAAAGATCAAACTGATTTGGTACAAGGAAATAGTCAAGTCACACCCCAAGTCGACTCCAAGATCGACTTGAGGCCAAGTCTGAAACCAAGTCGACCCAAAAGACAGACTTGGTAGCTTAAGAACAGCCGAAGTCGCACTCGAAGTCGACTCCAGCATGCGACTTGGGCGAAGTCGAAGACGAAGTCAACTCCACCTGCGACTTGGAGACGTAACGTTCGAATTTTTGAACGTTGGACATTTATTACGCGCCAACCAACTCTATAACGTTTAAAATCTTCCCTCATCTATATATAGACACTCAAGCAAATGTGGATACATATAACATAGAGCCTAAAGAGAGGAAAGAAGTGCTAGTAGGAGCTTTCATTTGCTTTTTTCTACAATTGAGTGATCTATACACTTTCAAAGGAAGAACAAGCTTCAAAGTTGCGGTTTGCTTCAACGAAATACAATTGGTTGCTTCTACAGATTCTTCCTCAAGCTGAAACTTGCTACACAATTCAGTAAAGTGTAGATCTCCTTTATTTTCACATTATTGTTTGTTTTTAGTGCTTGGTTTGAGTTTGGTGATTCAAACCAAGACATTGCAAGTAGAGTTGTGATTGGAGTGTAACTCATTACCTACTTGTGTTGATTGTATATGCCCCCTAGAGCTTGAATCTAGAAGAGAGCAGAGGCTCTGGTTGTATATGCCCCCTAGAGCTAGAATCTAGAAGAGAGCTGTAAGGACCAGGTATTTTATTTTATTTTCATTATAACCCTTCTCTATTTATGAGATAACTTATGAACATGCCACTAGGAGTTTATAATGTTAATGGATGCATAACATGTATGCATGTATTATGATCTTAGCACGCTGAGTATAAATTTAAATGTGTATGATTAGTGTATCATTGTTAAGCGGGGAATTAAATTACTAATTGCGAATGGACTCGACCCATGCCCCGACCCGACTCAATGGATTCTATTAACAAAAGCGGCTCGCGCTCTAGGGCTTCATTCCCATTTCGCGCCCGACTACGTTTTCTCCTCCTCCTCTTCTGGTTCTTCGTTCCTCTTCTACTTTCTCTTCCACTCAGTTCGAACCACCCGTGATCTCTTGAGGGAAACTATACAAACTACCTTGAAGGTCATAGATCCGAGTCCAGGAAGCTCCAAGGCTCCGAATTTCTGCAGTCCACATCTAGGGTCGCTGTCTTGGGAGGGATCACGGTCAAGGTAAGTAGATGTCGCCCCTTCTCGATTTAGTGATGAAATTTTATGTTAAACGCAATGTAAGGCTAGAGGGAATGTATAGCTTCTAACGACTCCATGGTATTAGGCGTAGAGTTCGTAACAGTTAGGGTTCATGGGGAATTTACTTTGAATGCGCGATTTCTATGATGTAAAAGACTTCTTAGCAGTTTTTATATTGTTGGAATGTGACGTGAATTGATTTGCCCCAATCGAGAGTATGAATTGAAGGTTCTTTCATTTCGCACCTATCATGTGTTTGATAAAATGCTTGTGTGACAGATCTATGTGTTGAACCTGAATTGTGTTGATGTTGTATGCGTGGTTTGCGACGTGTTTCATTGTCTGTTATGTATGATGTGTTATCTCAAATAGTTGGTTGTAAGGGTTGTTCATGGCCCCTGATCGACATGAGGAGAGGGTTGTTCATGGCCCTTGATGGACATGAGTAGATGATTGGTTGTGTTGTTCAATTTGTGTGTATGGTTATATGCATACGATCTTGGGAGTGGGTATTGGACCCATGTGTATTAGCTTCATCACTATATGAGCATCCATCATTATGCTTATTTCCATTTTGTGCTAACCACTATCTACTTACTGGGTCTATTTAGACTCATATAATTTGTTATTGTGCTTTTAGATCTCAGGTCAGAAGGGGAACTTAAGGATGGGACAAGTTGAAGATCAAACATGAGAGACCCTAGCACAATATGTTGATTTCAGTTCTTTTAGATTTGTGCTCTTTTTGATAATCATATATGTAGACAATTATTTAGGTGGATTCGCTTTGACAACTATAATGTATTTGGTATTTCAGATTGGATTATAATCCTTGTTGATGCACATATGCATGACTATTATATCTGTTTGTTGTGTAAGGAAAATATTTAATGATTTCCTTCTATATGAATGTTCTTATTATATGAAGATGCAAGTATATAAATAGGATTGAATGTTACAGATGGAAATGTTATGAATATCAGGTCATGTATTCCATATTACCCCTTGTATGTTATGGGGAGATGCTGCCGAATTTTTCTTAGATCGTGTAGTACCCATTGACTAGTTCTTGAGTAATTCTTTGAATGGGGTGTTACAAGAGCGGAGACTCTAGTTGTATTCGCGGAATACATAGTGGAACCCAAGTCACAAGGGTGTGTGAGCTTGGAAGAGTGGAGTAGGGAAAGGTTGCCCGAACCACTATAAATCTTGTCTACTATTTTTTTTCTTTATTGCTTTCATTATCTTATTGCTTTCTATTTGTTACAATCTAAGGGATTAAAACTCTAAAGGGTTTAAGTTTTGATTTACCAAATAATTTTTCAAAGAACCCAATTCACCCCTCCCCTCTTGGGTTTTGCCATAAACTCGAGACCAACATACTGATGCAAAATGGAAAAGATATCTCGTATGCATCCAGGAAACTCAAGCCAAATGAGGTAAACTATCAAACCCATGACTTAGAATTGGCAGCAGTAGTCTTTGCCTTGAAAATTTGGAGATATCATTTATATGGAGTTAAATGTGAGGTCTATACTGATCACAAAAGCCTCGAGTACATTTTTACTCAAAAGAAGTTAAACATGAGGCAGAGAAGATGACTTAAGTTACTTAAGGATTATGACCTCAATATTTTATATCATCTAGGCAAAGCTAATCTAGTAGCCGATGCGCTAAGTAGAAATATTAGCTTAGCACATCTCATCACAAAGGAAAAAGAGTTACTACAAGAATTGAGGCAACTAGAATTAATTGTAAGCTCACCTGGGGTACAAGTTAGATTGTCTCGATTACAAATCCAGTCGAATCTATTTGAGTAAATTAAAATGGCTCAATAAGAAAATGGGGATTTAAAGAGTTTTGTGGAGAAAATGATCAAGAAAAATCCCACTGAATATATACAAGATGAACATGGGATGTACAGATGTAGGGGTCGCTTGTGTATACCCAATCAAGAGGAAATAAAAGAACAAATTAAAAGAAGCACATTTCTCTCCATTTTCGATGCATCCAGGTAGCACCAAGATGTATTAAGACATCAAAAGGATGTATTGGTGGAATAATATGAAGAGAGAAATTGCTGAATATGTGGCTAAATGCCTAACATGTTAAAGGGTTAAGGCTGACCATCAAAGAACCCCTGGAAAATTACAGTCGCTAGAAGTCCCAGAATGGAAATGGGATGATATTGCTATGGATTTTATTGAAGGGTTGCTGTGGCGCCCCGAACCGAGGCGTCACATTTGTCCTTACTCCGGGATCTTGTCGATTGGTAAGTGTGAATCAGGATTGTTGCCCTGATCACGCGGCAGGTACTTAATTGGATCTCGTCCAATTTTTTTTTTCATTTATTTTTCTTTCATCATATAAACATATACTCATCATCATTCATAATGGACTTATCCATAACATCATAAATCATCAACTTCTCATATTATTCATCACTTCATAATTTCATACAACCTATGTCTTTTTCATCATATCCCATTAGGGAATCTATTCATACAAAAATCTACTGACCTTTGTAGATTCCTCTTTTCCTTTAGCAACACATGTCCTTCATTTCTTGACTTTCCCTACACCTGTCTGAGGTTGGGAAAACAAAACATGAGTCGAAACTCAATAAGCAAGCATTTTTCATTTTAAATGCATTCCTCTCCATTCGATAGAAGACACTTATCAAGTGATCAACTACCAATGAAATAAAAATCTTTTCGTAAATCATATTTCGAAACCTTTTATAAACTATTCATGTAAATCATTCATAAATGCATTTCTCTCCATTCGATAGGAGACACTTAGCAAGTGCTCAACTATCAATGGAATAGAAACCTTTTCATAAACATTGGATGTGCAAATGCTTCCTTTCCACTCCTGACATAAACCTTTATGTGCCGGTAGCTAGCTCAGGGAACATCTCACATAACATGGTCCAATACGCCGGCTGTCTCCGACTTGGCCTCATCAAGAGGAACCTCTCTTCCTCTTGACGCCTACATGGTTCCTACATGCATGACTTTTGATTTCGCCGGCATTATATACCTCTTACACCAGGTAACTTGTCATTCTCATGTAGAGAATTATTTGCATCATCCCTTAAAAATATCTTTTCAAATCCATTTGTGCAAATACTTTCTTTCCATTCCTGATGTAAACCTTCGTGTGTGGGTACGCTAGCCCAGGGAACATCTCATATAGCATGGTCCAATACGCCGGCTGTCTCCGACTTGGCCTCATCAAGAGGAACCACTCTTCCTCTTGACGCCTACATGGTTCCTACATGCATGACTTTTGATTTCCCCAGCGTTATATACCTCTTACACCAGGTAACTTGTCATTCTCATGTAGAGAATTATTTACATCATCCCTTAAAAATATCTTTTCAAATCCATGTGTGCAAATACTTTCTTTCCATTCCTGACGTAAACCTTCGTATGTGGGTACGCTAGCTCAGGGAACATCTCACATAACATGGTCCAATACGCCGGCTGTCTCCGACTTGGCCTCATCAAGGGGAACCTCTCTTCCTCTTGACGCCTACATGGTTCCTACATGCATGACTTTTGATTTCCCCAGCGTTATATACCTCTTACACCAGGTAACTTGTCATTCTCATGTAGAGAATTATTTGCACCATCCCTTAAAAACATAATTTCAAATCCATGCTTTCCTTTTCAATCAATGTATGAAAATGCAATGCATTCATTCAAACATAACGTTCCTTTGCCTCCACCTCTGGGGAGGACGCCGTCGGCACACAGCCCATACGACTCGGCAATAGTGAAGGGGAACCCTCTGATCCGCTTTCTACCTCCACCAAAGCCTCTTCCTTATACATCGTACATGTGCACATGTCCATAAACATCACATGATATCAATATGCCGGCATGACTTTTCATAAAAACTCATAAACATTCATTATTTCAAAACATTATAGGAATGACCACCCTTAAATACATTTCATAAATACTTGGGAATAAAATCACATTTTCAAAAGGGTTTGCTTGCTTACAATAAAGCAATAAAATCATATTTTAAAAAAATTTCGCTTGCTTACCTTTGCTTTGCTTCAACCTGACTCCTTTATCTTTTCCTTTCATTTTCCTATACAAGGAAATTGGATATTTTATCCATCTATTCCATGTCTTAGCTTGCTTCCCATGCATGCTTTACGATAACATATTACCTCATTTTTATAGAGGTTATCCTTTTATAAATACTTGGTCATTACTCATTTATATGAATTTTTATCCATAAATCCTTTAAAAATTCCATCCATATATCCTCATAAATATATAAAAATAAATCTCAAATTTTTCCCAAAATACGTTGTTCACTGTTCATAATTTCTGTTCATGTCACTGTAGCATATTACTGTTCATGTCACTGTTCACGTTTACTGTTCACCCCGAGGTTACTGTTCACAGCAACATGGGTTACTGTTCAGGGGTTCCAAAAATTGACATTTTTCCCAAAAATAAAAAATACCATGACATAGCTTATGCTTAGTATATCATGGAAAATTCATGAATTATGAATTTATCATCATTAACTTGGCCAAATAAATCATTTTCTCCATATACTAAAAATTAACGTAAATTCACTTAAGCATAATCCTTAATTCTAAAAATCATGAAATTAATATATCATCATTCCAACATCATATTTATCATAATCATACATCCCAAATCATCATTTATCAAATTTGGAGCATTATTTCCACATATCATACATGATTTTCCCGAATGCTCTATCTTCGCTCCAAATTTTTGATGTTTTGGCATAATTCTACTTTGATATTATAACCTTACTTATTTTCTCATGCTTAGGAATTATCTACGCATGATTTTACCCTACTTAACATCCAAAAGAAATTTGAGAAGAAGTCACTTACCCGGAGTGAAAAATATCTCCTCCAACTTGCCCTTTCTCTCTCTAACCTCCTCATTCTCTCTTAAAATGAATTTGGGGGTGAAAAATGAGCTCTTGCTCAAGCTTGGGAGTGCCTTGGACGTTCACCCCTTAGCCCCTATTTATAGGGCTTGATTTTTCATGAATTTGGAATTTACCCCCTCTTGCTCACGGTATTAAATTATAAATATATTTTTTTCTAATTTCCAAAAGGTGCATGGAGCCTTGTCCAGCCCACCCTAGGCCTGATCCAGCCCCCCTATGGCAGCCTTATTTTTGCCTATTTTTTTATTTTTTAAAATTAATTAATTTAGGCTAAATTAATCATAGCCATTGATTTTTGATAAGATTGATTTTGGGCCATTGGATTTGGCCCCAAAAGTCCAAGCTCCAGCAGCCATAGCAGCTTTTCATTAATTATTTATCCATTTAATTAATTAAAATTAATCCAAAGTCAAATACTAATTAATGAAAAAGTAAAGCTACTTTTTGATTTTCAAATGACGTTTAATCTTGACCCTTAATTCATGATTTTTGATCAATCTTGGACCACTCATCATGTTCATCATCATATTTTGGCCATCCATAAAAAATTTCATCTCAATCCGATGTCTGGATTGCAAGATATGAATTTTTCTTTATTTTCTCTCAAAAATCCACTAAAATCCGAAAATACTAAATAAATCAAAAAGTGGCTATTTTTTCCTTTTGTGGGAAGCTTCCTTTTTTGTCTTTTTGTGATTAAGTTAATTCAAAGTGATTAACTTAACATATTCTTTAATCCCACGTTTACTATTCATGTTTTACTATTTACGTGCACTATTCATCCGAATTTCATAAATAATTATTTTAACCTTTATTCTCACATATTTTCCATACTCATGAATATATATTTTATTAACATATTACCTAGGGTTTACAACCCTAGGGTTTCATATATGTGTCTAAGATTAGGGTTTCACAGTTGCCAAGGACCCAAAATGGAAATGATGTTATATGGGTAATAGTTGATAGATTATCAAAGGTAGCACATTTCCTAGCCATCAAGAAAAATTTTACTGCTGAGCGACTGACCAAGATTTATTATAAGGAGATAGTGAGACTGTATGGAGTACCTAAGTCAATAGTTACCGATCGAGATTCCAGTTTTACATCTCGATTTTGGTAAAGTTTACATCAAACCTTAGGTACACAGCTGAAATTCAGTACAACATTTCATCCTCAAACTGAAGGGCAGACAGAAAGGGTAAATCAAATAGTTGATGATATGTTGAGGATGTGCATAGTAGAATTTGGAGGATCATTTGCTAAATATTTGGCTATGGCAGAATTTGCTTATAACAACAGTTATCAAGCAAGTATTCAAATGGCCCAATTCGAAGCTTTATATGGACGGAAATGCAGAACTCCTCTAAATTGGGATGAAGTAGGAGAAAGAAAGCTAGCTCTAGACCTCTAAAAAAGAATGGCAGAAAAAGTTCAAGTGATTCGCCATTGTATACTCACAGCCCAGAGCAGGCAAAAGAGTTACACTGATTGCAAAAGAAGGAATTTGAATATCCAAGTTGGGGATCACGTATTTGTCAAAGTAATGTCATTCAAAGGGGTCACCCGGTTTGGAAAAAAGGGGAAAATTGAACCCAAGATATGTTCGGGCCCTTTGAAGTTCTTGAAAAGATAGGCAATTTAGCCTACAGAATAGCCCTCCCACCGGCCCTAAGTGTCATCCACAATGTGTTTCACATCTCCATGCTAAGGAAATATGTTTCCAATCCTACCCATGTGTTGATAGCAGAGAATTTGCCAATCCAAGAACACTTGAACTATGAGGAAAGGCCAATCAAAATATTGGATTTCAAGATCGAGAAGCTTCAGAACAGAAAAATCAAATATGTAAAGATACAAAGGAATCGATATTCAAAGTCCGAAGCCACTTGGGATCTACGAGAAGAGGTCGAAAGGAAATATCCTCAATTGTTCAAGGAAAGATAGGTGTCGGGACAAAACCTATTATAAGGGGGGGAGGATTATGAAACCCAGACAATATACACATCATTTCAAGTTGTAAGCCCTAGATTCTTTTGTAATTATTTTTATGATAAATGGAAATTCATGAATTATATTTATCAATATGTATATTGGAGGTTAAAATAGTGCAATTAATAATTTAACCCACGTGAATAGTGCACAAGAATAGTAATCGGGGATTAAGACACGTGATTAAGAGTTAATCACTTGGATTAACCTAATCATAAAAAGAAGAAAAAGGGATTTAATCACTACAAGACGAAATAACAATTCTTTTTGTTATTTTAATCCAAATTTGGATTTTTGTGAAAAATAAATAAAAATTCATAATTTATAATCCGGACATCGGATTTCGATGAAATTTTTTATGGGTGGTTATAAATTCATGATGAACATGATGAATGGGTCAAGATGTGATGAAAATCACAAATCAAGGGTGTGAACAGTAACCTCGGATTAACGGTGATTTTCTACAGTAATATGCTACAATAATTTGCTACAGTATCATGAATAGTAAATAGCATGATTTTGGAGAAAATTTGATATTAATATTTAAATATAAGTATGGAATTTTTGAGGAACCTATGGATAAAAATATCCATATAAAGAAATAATGCCCAAATATTATAGAGCATGCATGGGAAGCAGTTTGAATAGAAGAAATAAAATATCATTTTTCCTTGAATAGGAAAAGGAAAAGAAAAAGCTGAGGACACCAACTAAGTTATATGTTTTGCAAATTATTTCCAAAATGCTTGAAATTGTTTGCAAATTTCTTTATTAAATATTTTTTGTGAAATTGTTTATAATTTACAAATGTCATGCCGGCATGTGTATGTAAATGAGCATGTGCACAAGGAATAGGCTATAGTTGAGGTAGTAAATGGACCGAATGTCCCCCTCACTATTGTTAAGTCGCTTATATAGGCCCAGGCCGACGACGACCTCCCTTAGATGGGAGCATGTATGGGATGGGTGCCTAGCTAGCGTCGCATCTAAAGGAATGTCATGAATGCTATGTATGCATTGCATTTGCATGTTATGAAATGCATGAAAATGATTAAAAAATTATGTATGGCTTGCTTACTGAGTATTATTACTCACCCATGTTTTTTTCAACAACAAACAGGAAATGATGAAGGCAGTATGCAAAATGATATGCAGTTTTTGATAGAAATATTATCTATGTAAATTTGTATGTAAAGACAATGATGATAATTTTGAAATAGAAAAGAATATCTTTTCAATGATGATGTTTTATGAACAAGTTGTGATTATCACTATGATATGTGAAATATATTTCATGTTGGATGAACGATGAAAATTTTTCATGTATTGATGATATATATATAAATCCTGCCATGTGATCAGGGCAACAATCCTGAGTCATGTTTATCAATCAAAAACGATCCCGGAGTAAGGCTTCTAGGCACCCTGGTTCGAGGCGCCACAACATGTGTCATACTTATAGACCTACTTAGGTCTGGGTATCACACACAAGTAGGTAGTGAGTCACACACTAACCACAGACTGCTTGTCTTTACTTGGCTTTGGTCTCTAACACCAAGCCAAATAGAATCAAGAGAATGAATCAAAAGTAGATTCTACACTTTATAAATTGTGTTGAAAAAGTTTCAATGCAGAGAAGAACTTGCAGAGCTTGAGGTTGATGGTAGGATTTCTCACTTATAAGTTGAATAGCATAATTCTTCTTATAGAACACTTAAATGATTGCTTGAATACTTGTAGGTTGAAAGGTGAAAGTTTAATGAATGCTCTAGCCAACCTTTTCATTTCATTTGATGAGTTTTAAATAAAGGAGGTATAAATTTGAACTTTACAAGGTAGGTGGTGCACATTTAATGCGCCAACGTTCAAATTATTCGACTGTTACAATCCAAGTCGCACTCGGAGTTCACTTTGGGTGCGACTTCACCCAAGTTGCATATTGGAGTCGACTTGGGTTGCGACTTCGGTCTTTAGCTCTTTCTTCTCCTAGGTTTTCTCTGTGCTTCCAACTTCAAGTTCTATTTTAGGGTTGACTTGGTTTGAAACTTCACCCAAGTTGCAAGTGATGTCAACTTTTTTTGCGACTTCACTGCTCAATATGCTCATTGGAAATTCAAAAATTTCACGAGTTGAATGCCTTGGCACGTATGCTTCTCTATCTTTGGGTTCTCCTTTGTTGATCTCAGCATTCGTCAAATTTGTAGAGTGTACTCTTCTTTATCTTTAGTTATGTTCATGGATATCATGACATTTGTCTTTGATCTAACATGTCGTGAGTTGCTTGAACTTTTCTCGTTGATTTTGAACTATATTCTGCTTGTCTTGAAGCTTCTTATGCTCAAGTTGAATGCCAGGTCGATATGAGTAACAAATCAAACCAAGTCGCATACTAAGTCGACTTCATTTGGGACTTTACCCAGTCACATGTCGGGGTCAACTCGGGATGCGACTTGACTTCCTCAAATTCAGCATCGGAGTCTTGAGATTCCTTTAAGTCACTTGCGAAGTCGACTTGGGTTGCAAGTTGACTCAAGTCGCATAAGAAGTCGACTTCGGATGCAACTTTGCCTATTCACGCATCCATAATTTTAGCATTTTCTGAAAACGTTCGTTAAAGTTAATACTGGAGTCAACTTGGGTATCGACTTAACCTTAGTAGATTCCTAAGTCTACTTTACTCTGCAACTTGATCTACCATGACATGTATTTGAATGTTTCTATCTTGAAACAACTCAACACACTTGTTAGTCTCTTAAATTTATCAAATTTGGATTGTTAATCATCAAAATATGGATTAAGGTTGATTTGCTTTTTGTTTCACAACAGAAAATAATAGAGAACAAGAGTTGAAGACAAACAGTTCTAAGTGTACAATGAATAGTAAAGTCACATGCCCAAGTCGACTTCACTTAGGACTTGGGTCAAGTCTAAGGTAAAGTCGACTTTAAAAGATGATTGAGGTTGTATATTTCCACTAACTAACTTGAAGCACGCAAAGTTGCATCCTACGTAGACTTCATAATGCAACTTGGGTCAAGTCTATAGTCAAATCGACTCAAGTCCAAGACTTAAGTTAAAAGAAGATCAAGAGTAGAGTTATAAAAGTTCAAAGGCTACAATGTTCAGTGAAGTTATATGCCCAAGTCGACTTCACTAGTGACTTAGGTCAAGTCAGTGACAAAGACAGCTCAAGAAAAAATTTGAAGATCACAAGACAAGAAGGAAAACTCAGATGAAGGAAGAGATCGACCAAAGTCGCACCCTAGGTTAACTCCAATTGCAATTTGTACTATAAAGGTCGAAAAAATTCGAACGTTAGCACAGTAAATGTGTGCCGCCTAACCTCTAATATTCAAAATAACTACACATATATTTAAGAGATGTCAAGAGGAGTTATAAGGGTTAGTTAGAGCATTTAACAAGCTTCCATCTTCCTTCTTACAAGTTATCAAGTGCGCATTAAGTGCTCTATAAAGGAGAAACTTTCACTTTCACTGCAAGACTACAAGATCTAATCTTTTTACAAGCATTCAAGAGTTCTCTGAAGTGTTGAATCTGCTCTACACAATCTGTAAAGTATAAATTTCATTTCCTGAATTACTTAAGTTGTATTGCTACTTGGCTTGGTGTTGAAGACTAAGGTCAAGTTAAGACAGTAGTGTATGGTTGGAGTGGAACACATCGTCTACTTGTGCTATTGTTATAAAGGCCCAATTGAGTTATAATCTAGAAAATAGCAAGGGCTCTAGTTGTAATATTGTTAAAATAGTAAAATCTAAGATACAAGGGAGTGTGTTCTTGGAAGAATGGAGTAATGAGGGTTGTCCTGAACTACTATAATTTCTTGTGCCTTAGTGTATATTTACTTATTCTTTTTACTCTCCATGTTTTCATTCAAGGGGTCTAAATTTATAAGGGGTTAAAGCTTTAAAACATCAAAAAAAATTTAAAGAACCCAATTCGCTTTTCCTCTCTTGGATTTTACTATAAGCTCTGGACTAGCAGTGTGATCCTCTTTAGGTTATGTGCTAATCAACCTTGCTTTACTTGGTTGCATGGGAACACATCAACCGATTAAAGCAAAGTTAGGTTCATACATGTTAGAAGGCATGTATGAATATAAATGAACCTAGATCAATAATTTTTTACATAATCACAACCAAATTAGTATAGTTTTGAGTCAAGAAATTCATAACTCCGATCTATCTAATCATCCCCTTGAGAATCTCCATTAGTTGCAACTCTATCAATAGTCACTTCAATTGATTTTAGTCATAGAAGTTTAACTCTTCAACTTTGACAAATTTCCATTCAAATTGATTATTTGTAAAAGGAGATTGAATTTTTGGTTGCGCTATGTTTAACTTTCCCTCCTTGTGGGATTGACACTCTATTCACTATTTATTACTTGATCGACATATATACTTGAGTTTTAAGTGAGCGATTTTACTAGACATATACATAGCCCATTAATTTGTAAGGTATCAAAATTATATTATCAATAAAGAACCTAGTTTTTATTTACTTTTGTAATTTTAACAAATCATTTATTTAAATAACCTATTAATGTTAACTCCATATTATACAACCCATTAAAAACATTAAGGTTAAGATTTTCTACATGGCTTAATAAACAGATTAAGATTTGAAATTTTATAAATGGTTTAGGATTTAGTTTAATCTTGTAGCACCCTGAACCCGAAGCGCCTAAACCTTACTCCAGGATCGTTTAGTTGGTAAACTGTGAGCAGGATTGTAGCCCTGTTCACGCAGCAGGGTTTTCAATTCAATCTCATTTCAATTTACAAGCAATCATTCACTGGTAATTAAATCACTTATTATTTAGAAATTATTAAAATTCATTTACACCATCCTTTTTTTGTAACCTGGCAACACTGTATCCTCACAACGTCTCCATTCATCCAAGTATATGAGAACATACAACCTTAAGAGTCTCTGAATGGAGGCACATTTTTTTTAAAACCTTGTTATACCTGTCTAAGGTTGGAAAAAAATGTGAGTACTAGACTCAGTAAGTATTTTTATTTAAGTAAACATTTTCATTCCAAAATTTGGCATTTCATAAATAATGCACATGCACATGCATATTTCACATTCATGCCTTAAACCTTCATTAGATGGTACGCTAGTGCGGCGCCCCGAACCGAGGCATCCACATAGTCCTTACTCCGGGATCTTGTCGATTGGTAAGTGTGAGTCAGGATTGTTGCCCTGATCACGAGGCGAGTACTTAATTGGATCTTGTCCAAAAAAAATTTGCTTTCTTTTTCTTTCATCACATAAGCATATACTTTATTCATAATAGACTCAGTCATATCATCATAAAATCATTCATATCTTCTTTTTATTGAAACAATTCACATAAGTACAATTATATTTGTAATATCCATAAAACATGTCTTTAACATGATTATCATACATTTGTCCTTTTGGACGCTTACATAGAACTGCAATTAAATTTGTAGGTCATTTCTACTTGACATCCTTTATGAGTCAGCTCCATAGCCTATTTGTCATTTTGAAAACACATATGAGTAATAATACTTAGTAAGCAAGCCTTTTTCTTTGGCAAGTAAACATTTCCCTTTCATTCAAATGCATTTCTCCCCATTTGGTAAGAGACACTTACCAAGTGATCAATTACCAATGGGACAGAAACCTTTTCATGCATTTCATGAGAATGCAATGCATTCATTCATTCATGACTTTCCTTGTGCCTCCAACCTCTGGGAGGACGCCGCCGGCACACAGCCCTTGCGACTTGGCAATAGTGAAGGGGGACCCTCTGATCCGCTTACTAGCTCCACCAAAGCCTCTTCCTTATGCACCATGTTCATACATATGCCGACATGACATGCTCCATAAAACTTGATAAATCATTTAGAAAGTAATTTAACAAGCAATTAGCAATCATTTCATGTAAAAGCATTATAGGAATGACCATCCTTAAATATAATTCATAAAAAATGCGAGCAAACAATTCGCAATCATTTAAAAACATTTAGAAAGCATACAACTTGCTTACCTCCTCAGTCTGTGTCCTCCACCTTCTCCTTTCCTTTTCCTATACAAGAAAAAATGATATTTTATCAATATCATTCCATGTCTTAGTTTGCTTCCCATGCACGTTTTATAATCATTCATTACCTCAGAGGTTAATCTTATAAATATACTTGGTCATTACCTCCTTATATGGATTTTTATCCATAAATCCTTTAAAAATTCCATCAATATATTCAAATATTAATCTCAAATTTGCTCCAAAATCACGCTGTTTACTGCTCATAGTTACTGTAGTAAATCACTGTAGCATATATACTGTTCATCATCACTGTTCAAGATCACTGTTCATTGGTACTGTTCACATTTACTGTTCACCCGAGGTTACTGTTCACAGCAACGTGGGTTACTATTCATGGGTTCCAAAAATTGACATTTTTCCAAAAATATAAAATACCATGACATAGCTTATGTTTAGTATATCATGGAAAAATTCATGAATTTTGAATTTATCATCATTAACTTGGCTAAATAAATCATTTTCTCCATATACTAAAAATAACATAAATTCACTTAAGCATAATCCTTAATTCCAAAATTTATGAAATTAATATATCATCATTACAACATCATATTTATCATATTAATTCATCCCAAATCATCATTTATCAATTTTGGAGCATTATTTACACATATCATATGCTATCTTCCCGAATGCTCTATCTTTGTTCTAAATTTTCGATGTTTCGACATAATTTCAATTAAGCATTATAAATTTACTTATTTTCTCATGCTTAGGCATTATCTAAGTATGGTTTTACCCTAATTAACACTCAAAATTTTTTTTGGAAGAAATCACTTACCCGCCATGGAGATATCTCTCTTTTTCTCACAATTTCTCTCTATAAGTTTCTCCTCTTCTTTCTCCTCAAGGCTAAAACGTGGTGGTGGTGGAAAATGCTCAAATGGAGCTGGGTTTGCTGTGCTTTGGACGTCCACCCTTGGCCCCTATTTATAGGGCTTGATTTTTCATAAAATTGGAATTTACCCCCCTTGCTTGAGGTATTAAATTGTAAATGTATTTTTTTATAATTTCGAAAAGGTTCATGGAGCCTTATGCAGCCCACCCTAGAACTGCTCCAACCCCCCTATTGCAGCCCTATTTTTCTAGCTTTTTTATTTATTAAAATTTATTTATTTTAAGAAAATTAAATCCTAGCCGTTGATTTATGATGATGATGATCATGGACCATTGATTTTAGTCAATTTTACAACCACCCCCTGCCATGCCCCTGCTGTAGCTGCTTTTTCATTTAATTTTTTTATTTTTTAATTATTTATTTTAATAAAAAGTCAAATGTTATTTAATGAAAAAGATAAGTTACTTTTTTATCTTCATTTGACGTCTCATCTTGACCCTTGATTTGTAATTTTCATCACATCTTAACCCATTCATCATGTTTTACATGAATTTTTAATGATACCTCGTAAAAATGCGAGTTATCATGACCTATTTCAGACTTTATTTGTGCATTAGTTCAAGAGATTAGGCTTAGTTTGTATTCATTTAGCTTAATTTTCATTCGCTTTGCATTTTAGGAGAATTATTTAGTTTTTAAGCATTTTTAGCATTATTTAGGCATTTTAGTTCATTTATTTAGTTTTTTCATCTTTTGCAGGAAGGACGGGACATATGAAGGCACGCAGGCGAGTGGAATGCAGATCGAAACAAGTCACAAGGCAGTGAGTTGGCTCCCTGGCGCCACTTCATCTACATGCAGCCAAAGTCCAGACGTTGTTAAAGCCACTAGTTAGGCATGCTTCCAGGGAGTTGGCGCCTTGGCCCAGGCATGATCAACCACAATGTGTCAAGGAGAAGCTCCAAGCCATGAAAGTCCAGGGAGTTGGCGCCTAGGCGCCAGCTAGGGACTCCTAGGGTTTACAGAATGTGTCCAAGTTGCTCAGCACATAGAGAGTTGGCGCCTAGGCGCCAATACGAATCCGTACGAGCGAATTTCAGTGCGTAAGCTACGCAAAGGTACTCTATAAATAGTTCCTAGGGGGTTCGCGCGCGAGAAAAGGAGTGTTGGTCCCAAGTTAATGGCAATTACCCAAGAGGGGAGTGGTGAATTGGGTATTTAAAAATTTTCAACTCAAACAAAAATTTTACCCCAGATTAATCTAGTCCCCTTTATGAAGAAACAAAGTGGAAAGCAATATAGTGTAGAGAGCAGAGATAAAAATGAACACACAAGATTTTATAGTGGTTCGGGCAACCTCCCTACTTCACTCTTCCAAGCTCACACCCCGTGTGACTTGGGTTCCACTATGTATTCCGCGAATACAACTAGAGTCTCCACTCTCTTCTAGATTCTAGCTCTAGGGGGCATATACAACCAGAGCCTCTGCTCTCTTCTAGATTCTAGCTCTAGGGGGCATCAACAATACACAGCACAAGTAGGTGGCGAGTTCAACTCCAATCACACACTACTTTGCTTACACTTGTTCTTAGCTACCCAAGCTAAAACAAGTTCAATACAACAATAAGAATAAAAGAAAGTTTCTACACGTTACTGTTGTGTAGAGGCAGATTTGGCGCAGAGAAGAACTTTGTACAGCAGTGTTGATGATTCAATAAAAAGCTCTTGCCAGTTTGAACTTGGAGTTCTTCTTCTTTATGATGGCTTGATCACTTAATGCTCTAGAAGATGGGAGTTATGCACACTTAATGAATTCTCAGCTACCCTCCTCGTTCATATTGAATGCCTTTTATAATTGTGGAGGGAATCCGAACGTTTGGAAGTAGGTGGCGCGCATTTAATGCGCCAACGTTCGAAAATTTTCCGACCGTTGCGACCCAAGTCGCAGGTGGAGTCGACTTCGCGTGCGACTTCGCCCAAGTCGCAGATGGAGTCGACTTCGGGTGCGACTTTGCCTGTTCGCAACAACTTCAAGTTCCAGTCTGGGTCGACTTGGTCCTCAACTTGACCCAAGTCGCAGGTGGAGTCGACTTCAGGTGCGACTTCACCTCGGCAGCTTGGTTGATGAACTTGAAATCCTTGGAATGCCTTGCTTGCTTGAATCTCTTCATGTTTGGTTGTTCTTCCTTTGATTATACTTAAGATTCTTTAATTCTTCTATCTTAAAGTACATTTTACTCCATGTCTTGAGTCTTGTGTCTTTGAGTATTGGAATGCATAAGAGAGGTCCAAATGCATAATCTCGATTCTTCATGAGAAATATGCAGCTTTGCTTTGGTCTTCACTTGATCCTCATTTGATCTTCATTTTCTTTTGAATCTCTTGAATCTATCATTGAGTTATCTTGATCTGCATGTTTCTGTATTGAAGTCGAAGTCGGAGTCGACTTGATCTGTGACTTCACCCAAGTCGCATACGGAGTTGACTTGGGATGCGACTTCGGCAGCCCTTGTTCTCGGTTTCAACTCTGGACAGAAATGATGCCTCCAAGTCGTGACTAGAGTTGACTTGGTCTGCGACTTCACCTCAAGTCGCAAGTAGAGTCGACTTGGGATGCGACTTCGGCAGTTCTCGTTCTCGATTTCAACTCGAGTAGGAAATGACGTTTCGAAGTCGATGCTGGAGTCGACTTGGTCTGCAACTTCACCCAAGTCGCAAGCGGAGTCGACTTGGGATGCGACTTCGGCACCTCTCATTCTCGATTTCAACTCTGGAAGGAATGACGTCTTGAAGTCGCTTCTTGAGTCGACTTGGGGATCGACTTGGCCTAAGTCGAAGCCTGAGTCGACTTGACTTGCCATGCCTTATAATCTTCAAATTTATAACCTTAAGTCATTTTCACAAACATGTTAGTAACCAAAACTTACTCAAATTGATTTGTTAATCATCAAAACATAGACTTGGCTTATTTTCCACATGTTTCCAACGATCTCCCCCTTTTTGATGATTGACAAAACTGATTGGAGTGTATACCTTTCAATGTCTTAAAAACATGCCAATTTTGCGTTTTGAAGTTTTTATCATACTCATGCAAACAATCAAAAAACATTCAAGCAAAAAAACTTAGACTCAAATCCCGATCTCTTCTCAAAACCACGTAGACTCAAATCCCGATCTCTTCTCCCCCTTTTTGTCAATGTATCAAAAAAATTGAGATAGAGTGGGTAAAACTTTTTGAGAATGGTGAGGTTGCTCCCCCTGAACTGTGCTCCCCCTCAGTTTGTGCTTTGCTAAGTTAGTTCAAGCATTCCCATATCATTTCTAATTTTATAAAATGGTTCTTTTGCTAAAGGTTTAGTGAATATATCTGCAATTTGATCTTCTGTTCTTACATATTCCAAACATATGTTATGATTTTCTACATGTTCTCTAATAAAATGATGTCTAAGGTTTATATGTTTGGTTTTAGAATGCAATAATGGATTTTTAGTTAAACATATGACACTAGTATTATCACATTTAATAGGTATATCTTTAAAATCCATGTCATAGTCCCTAAGTTGTTGTTTCATCCAAAGTAATTGGGCACAACAGCTCCCGGCGGCAATGTATTCGGCTTCCGCCGTAGATAGAGCAACACTAGTTTGTTTTCTTGAAAACCATGAAACCAACATGTTCCCAAGAAATTGACATGTTCCACTAGTGCTTTTTCTATCTACTTTGTAACCGGAAAAACCCGCATCCGAGTAGCCGATTAGATCAAAATTAGAGCCCTTTGGATAACAAAGTCGTATGTTGGTAGTATCTACTAAATATTTGAAAATTCTTTTTACAGCTACCAAGTGTGATTCTTTTGGACATGATTGAAATCTAGAGCACATACACAGACTAAACAATATATTAGGTCTAGAAGCAGTTAAATATAATAAAGAACCTATCATGCTTCTATATAATTTTAAATCGACTAATTTTTCTTTCTCATCTTTGTCAATTTTAATGGTTGAGCTCATAGGTGTGTTTGCCCCTTTGTTGTTTTCCATGCCAAACTTCTTCAACATTTCTTTGATATACTTGGACTGGTTGATGAAAATCCCTTCATTTAGTTGCTTGATTTGTAGTCCAAGGAAGAAATTCAGCTCCCCCATCATACTCATCTCAAATTCTTTCTGCATAAGCTCAGAAAATTCTTGACAAAGAATCTCATTAGTAGCACCAAAAATAATGTCATCAACATAAATTTGAATAATCAAGATATCTTTTTCTTTGTATTTGATAAACAAAGTGGTGTCTACCTTTCCCTTTTGAAAGTCATGATCAATCAAAAATTTGCTTAATCTCTCATACCAAGCTCTTGGAGCTTGTTTTAATCCATATAATGTTTTGGTTAATTTGTATACAAATTTAGATTGATCTTTCTCCTCAAATCCAGGTGGTTGTTCAACATACACCTCTTCATTTATATATCCATTCAAAAATGCACTTTTAACATCCATTTGAAACAATTTAAAGTTCATGTGAGATGCAAAAGCTAGTAAGATGCGAATGACCTCTAATCTAGCAATTGGGGCATAGGATTCCTCAAAGTTTATTCCTTCTTCTTGTAAGTATCCTTTTGCCACAAGTCTTTCTTTGTTTCTCACCACAAGTCCACTCTCATCTAATTTGTTCCTAAAAACCCATTTTGTACCAATGACAATGCAGTCCTTTGGTCTTGGAACAAGATGCCAAACTTGGTTTCTTTCAAATTGATTTAGCTCTTCTTGCATTGCTATGATCCAGTTTTCATCATCAAGAGCTTGATCAATAGTTGATGGTTCAATTTTGGATACAAAGGCGTATTGTCCACAAACATTTTGTTTTGACCTTCTAGTCTTTACACCTTCATAAACATTCCCTATAACTTGCTCAATTGGATGGTCATTTTTGAACTTTAAATCAGTTGGAGGTTTATAGGAATTATTACCTTCACTTACCCTTTCCTCCATGGATTCTTCTTGCTTCTCCAAATGCAGTTTTTCAAGATTTCTTATGACATCATCTGCATCACTTAAATCATCTTTTCTTTTGGAGCATGTGTTACATTCATAAAAAACAACATGTATTGACTCTTCTACAACTTGGTTTCTTTTATTGAAGACTCAATATGCTTTGCTATTTGATGAGTAACCAAGGAATATTGCCTCATCACTTTTAGCATCCAATTTTTCCAAGTTGGTTTTTCCATTGTTCAAAACATAACATGTGCAACCAAAGGCATGAAAATATGAAATATTTGGTTTTCTACCTTTCCATAGCTCATATGGGGTCTTTTTCAAGATTGCTCTAATGGTAACTCGGTTCAACACATGACAAGCTGTACTTACAGCTTCACCCCAAAATTTCTTGGATAATTTACTCTCATTTAGCATTGTTCTAGTCATCTCTTGTATAGTTCTATTTTTTCTTTCAACCACTCCATTTTGTTATGGTGTTCTCGGTGCAGAAAATGTGTGATGAATTCCTTTTTCATTACATAATTCTATGAATCGTTTATTTTCAAACTCACCACCATGATCACTTCTAATGGTCATAATAGTACATTGTTTTTCATTTTGCACCAAGTTTACAAAAGTTGCAAACATAGAGAAGGCTTCATCTTTGCTAGCTACGAGAATTACCCATGTGAATCTTGAAAAATCATCGATTATTACAAACACATATTTCTTTCCACCAATGGTCAAAATATCGGATGGCCAATATAGATCCATGTGTAGCAATTCAAGTGGCCTAGTGGTGGAAATCTCCTTTTTGGTAGAGAAAGGCATTTTAGGTTGTTTTGACAATTGACATGCCTTGCAAATTTTATCTTTGTCATATTTCAATTTAGGCAATCCTTCTACCAAACTCTTCTTCCATAGGGTCTTTATATTTGTCATGTTTATATGCCCAAGCCTCTTATGCCAAACCCATGGATCATTGTCAATGGCCATTAGACATTGACCATCTAGTTCATCCAGTGAAACCAAATATACATTTTCATGTCTTTTTTTGTTAAACATGATATGTTCTCCATCAAATACACTACATATAGATGATTCAAACACAACCTTGTATCCTTTGTCACATAATTGGCTAATACTCATTAAATTGTGCTTGAGTCCTTCAACAAATAATACATCTTCCATACATGCATTTGAAATACTATAAATGTTTCCTTTACCTTTGATCTTACCTTTCTCATTATTTCCAAAAGCAATAGTTCCATCGTTGCAAGGCTTGAGTTTATGAAATAATCTTCTTTCACCGGTCATATGCCTTGAGCAACCACTATCCATGAACCAAACGTTGCTTGCCTTTGCCTTGAAACATATCTGAAAAATGAACAAATAAATCTTATCTCTTTGGTACCCATTTTATGGGTCCATTTGGGTTAGTAAACTGATTTAATCTTTGTTGTTCTATCTTTAAAAGTCCAAATCTTGTGTTTCTTGGAACCCAAACTAATTTTGCACCATGGTCATATAGTTTCTTAAAATTACATTTATGGACTTTATGACCCATTTTATTGCAAAAATTGCAAGCTATTGGTAATCTAGGAGTAGGCCTCCAAGTATGTATTGATTCAACAATTGGCCTTCTAGTCCACGTAGTATGTTTCCCTTTGGGCTTGTAGATAGGTGCAGTTTTGGTTTGATTTTTCCCAAGTATTGACACATTCGATTTGCCACTTTCTCTTTGCTCAAATGTGGAGTATCCAAGACCTCTTTTATTTGTTTGTGAGGTCATGTTCAGAAATATTTTTACATTTTCTCATGGATTAGAGAATTTAGCTAATGATTCATTTACGGATTCATTCTCCTTTTTCAATTTCTCTACTTCTTTCAAAAGCAATTTATTTTCATCTTTCAGTTTTGATGTACTTTCAGCTAGTTTTCCATTTACAATAATAATAGAATTACATTGTTGTCTCTTTAATGATAACTTATTTCCTAGTTTTTTGATTTCCTCATATAATGAATCATATGCATGTTGTAATTCTTCTAATTCAGCACATTTGTGACATTCTTGAAAAGAAGAATACGTAGATTGAGAATGGCAAAGTTTGGAAGTTACCTCTTCATTACTTGTATACTTTGTTGAAGTAGTTTGTTCTTCCAAAACTTCCGTTATGTTCAAACACAACAGATTTTCTTCTTGCTCAAACCGCGCCATACAGCATATTCTTGCACAATTTGCAGCTTCGAAATCGTCGGTTGAGGAACTACTTGTTGATGAAGTTTCTTCATTCACGTACATTCCTCTTCCCTTAGGCCTTTGAAATTTTCGGCTTTCATATCTTTCCTTCCTTTCTTGTTGATCCTTTGATCTCTCTTCCGATGTAGGACATTGAGCTTGCATATGTCCCGTACCGCCGCATCTATAACACTTTGTGACCTCCTTCTTCTTCTCTTTTCGCGGTCTTTCTTTGAAATCTTTAAAGTTCTTTTCTCTCCTTACGAACTTTCGAAATTTCTGGGTTAACAATGCGATGTCTTCATCGTCGTTATGGGATATGGACGTGGACTCATCCGAGTTATGTGCTGCTTTCAATGCAATGGTTCTCTAGCCTTTGTGGTGATCTTTATTTCTTTTCTTGATTAGCTCATGTGACATTAATGAGCTAATAAGATCTTCTAGCTTCAATGTGTTTAGGTCTTTGGCTTCTTCTATTGCAGTAATTTTTGGAGTCCAAGAATTGGGTAGCGTCCTTAGAATCTTCATAACCTATTCAGATTCAGAAATTTTCCTTCCAAGACCTTTCAACGCATTAGTAATTTTAGAGAATCTAGCAAACATTTCAGAAATATTTTCTGTATCTAGCATTATAAAGCTTTCCAACTCTCCAATCAAAATATTTCTCCTTGTCCCTTGGACTTGAGAAGTTCCTTCATATATAGATGTTAAAGTATCCCATATTTCTTTTGCGGTTAAACAAGAGGATACTCTATAATAATCGGAAGTCGTAAGAGCACAAAATAAAGAATTCATAGCCTTGGCGTTGCTCTTAACAGTTTTCACTTCCTCATCGGTCCATTTGGAAGCTCTTTCATCAATAGGCAAGGTTATACCGTCTTGGATTGCAATCCAAGAATCCATATCTGTAGCCATGATGAGTTGTTTCATACGAAGCTTCCAATAGCCGAAATTGTTCCCATCAAACAATGGTGGCCTAGTAAAAGATTGGCCTTCGGCAAATGCCGGAACGGAAGTCGATTGGGATGCCATATTAAAAGATCTCTTTGGTATAACTCAAAGACCTGCTCTGATACCACTTGTTGGTCCCGAGTTAATGACAATTACCCAAGAGGGGAGGGGTGAATTGGGTATTTAAAAATTTTCAACTTAAACAGAAATTTTATCCCGGATTAATCTAGTCCCCTTTATGAAGAAACAAAGTGGAAAGAATTATAGTGTAGAAAGTAGAGATAAAAATGAACACACAAGATTTTATAGTGGTTCAGGCAACCTCCCTACTCTACTCTTCCAAGCTCACACCCCGTGTGACTTGGGTTCCACTATGTATTCAGCGAATACAACTAGAGTCTCCACTCTCTTCTACATTCTAGCTCTAGGGGGCATATACAACCAAAGCCTCTGCTCTCTTCTAGATTCTAGCTCTAGGGGGCATCAACAATATACAACACAAGTAGGTGACGAGTTTCACTCCAATCACACACTACTTTGCTTACACTTGTTCTTAGCTACCCAAGCTAAAACAAGTTCAATACAACAATAAGAATAAAAGAAAGTTTCTACACGTTACTGTTGTGTAGAGGCAGATTTAGCGTAGAGAAGAACTTTGTACAGCAGTGTTGATGATTCAATAAGAAGCTCTTACCAGTTTGAACTTGGAGTTCTTCTTCTTTATGATGGCTTGATCACTTAATGCTCTTAAAGATGGGAGTTATGCACACTTAATGAATTCTCAGCTACTTTCCTCGTTCATATTGAAAGCCTTTTATAATTATGGAGGGAATCCGAATGTTTGGAAGTAGGTGGCGCGCATTTAATGCGCCAACGTTCGAAAATTTTCAGACCGTTGCGACCCAAGTCGCAGGTGGAGTCGACTTCGGGTGCGACTTCGCCCAAGTCGCAGATGGAGTCGACTTCGGGTGCGACTTCTCCTGTTCGCAACAACTTCAAGTTCCAGTCTGGGTCGACTTGGTCCTCGACTTGACCCAAGTCGCAGGTGGAGTCGACTTCGGGTGCGACTTCACCTCGGCAGCTTGCTTGATGAACTTGAAATCCTTGGAATGCCTTGCTTTCTTGAATCTCTTCATGTTTGGTTGTTCTTCCTTTGATTATACTTAAGATTCTTTAATTCTTCTATCTTAAAGCACATTTTACTCCATGTCTTGAGTCTTATGTCTTTGAGTATTGGAATGCATAATCTTGATTCTTCATGAGAAATATGCAGCTTTGCTTTGGTCTTCACTTGATCCTCATTTGATCTTCATTTTCTTTTGAATCTCTTGAATCTATCATTGAGTTATCTTGATCTGCATGTTTCCGTATTGAAGTCGAAGTCAAAGTCGACTTGATCTGCGACTTCACCCAAGTCGCATACGGAGTCGACTTGGGATGCGACTTCGGCAGCCCTTGTTCTCGGTTTCAACTTTGGACAGAAATGACGCCTCCAAGTCGTGATTGGAGTCGACTTGGTCTGCGACTTCACCACAAGTCGCAAGCGGAGTCGACTTGGGATGCGACTTCGGCAGTTCTCGTTCTCGATTTCAACTCTGGAAGGAAATGACGTTTCGAAGTCGATGCTGGAGTGGACTTGGTCTGCGACTTCACCCAAGTCGCAAGCGGAGTCGACTTGGGATGCGACTTCGGCACCTCTCATTCTCGATTTCAACTCTGGAAGGAATGACGTCTTGAAGTCGCTTCTTGAGTCGACTTGGGGATCGACTTGGCCTAAGTCGAAGCCTGAGTCAACTTGGAAATCTACTTGACTTGCCATGCTTTATAATCTTCAAATTTATAACCTTAAGTCATTTTCACAAACATGTTAGTAACCAAAACTTACTCAAATTGATTTGTTAATCATCAAAACATAGACTTGACTTATTTTCCACATGTTTCCAACAAGGAGGAGAGAGCCCAGAGACGAACTAGAGAGCAAGAGAAAGAGAAAATCAAGAGCAAATCCCGAATTGAAGAGAGAATTCAACCCCGTTGGTGGAAACCGCCGGAAAATAGTTTTCTCTATTTCTTTCTACTTTTCTTTCTCTACCTTCATGGATACTTTTTACATGGATGTTGAAATCATGGTTTTGAACTAAACTTCCACTAGATGGATAGTTAGGATGATTTGAATTCTAAACTATATTGCTTCTTGGTTCTTAGAATATTCAGGAATGAATATTTGATTTTATATATGACTCTGTATGATTTACCTTTGCATGTGTAGATTTAATGCTTTTTACAAGATTAGCTACATTGTAAGATGATTTAATTGCTTGATTTATCATTGGAAGAGGAAAATCTCTGCCAGATCCATGTGCAAGGCATAGGTTTTTACCTTTCTATTAGGGGAGTTGTTTAACGGATAGGAATATACCATTAAACCCTGTGTAGTCAGTATACAGGTTATGAACTTATCAATTTCACTTTATTTAATGGCATGGGAACATATCAATTAAATAGGGTGTAATTAGCTTTATATAATGTTGGAAGACATATATAAAGATACATGAACTTGGGCTAGTAAATCCATATGCAATCCAATTAAAAAGAACCAAAGCAATATAGTTTAGGTTCAAGGATTCTGAGCTATGCATCTGCCATCCCTAATCAGTAAACTCGTTTCTAGTATCCAGTAGTCTCGTAATCTCTACTCTGATTTCTCATTGCAATTGTTAGTTTAGTTAAATCATAAACCTAGAATTTTCCAACCATCGAAAGCAGTTTAACTTATTAATAATTCCGGTTAACAATTCCTCGTGGGAACGATACTTTACTCACTCTTTATTACTTGACACGGCACGTATACTTGCGTAAATAGCGAGCATTTTAGTTGACATATACGTGGCTCGTCAAGTTTTTGGCGCCGTTGCCAGGGAATTGTTTAGCCAATTATTTTTAGTTTTATTGCTTTATTGTATAATTCTGTAGAATAGTTTATTTTTATAATTTCTTTTAGTTTAGAATTTCTTTTTCTGCTAGTTCAATTTCATTGGTTTTTGTAGAGTTATTTCATATTGCATGTGCCGAGTCAGAGCCGGAAAGGAGATTGTTATTCCTTTTGATCCGAAACCCGAACGAACCTATTTGAGAAGGCATCGCAAGAGCAGGGAGGCTAGGAATCGACAGCATACGATGGAGTGCATCGAGAACCAGAACGAAAATGTTCACGCAAACAAACATGGAAACCAAAGGATTGAGATCCCAAATCATCCACCTCAAGATGATTTGGACCAACCCATTTGGGATCTGATTGCGCTTGGCCAGAATGCAGTTCAAATTAGCATTGCACCTCCTCCGATCGACACCAACAATTTTGAAATCAAACCGGTGATTTTTCAGTTGCTTCAGTCTATTGGCAGTTCGGAGGTCTAGAATCTGAAGACCCACACCGCCATATACATAATTTTCTGCAGATTATGAACACTTTCAAGCAGAACGGAGTCTCCGACGAGGCAATGCGGCTCCAGAAATTTTCATTTTCTCTGCGTGATAGAGCTTCAGAGTGGCTAGACTCTTTGCCCCCTAACTCGGTCAACACATGGAATGACATGGTGCAGAAATTCTTGGAGAAATACTTCCTACTTGCCAAGTTAGCCAAGCTGAGGATGAATATAGTATTATTTAAGCAACACGGAGAGGAGACCCTATCAAAGGCGCGGTATAGCTTCAAAGACCTGCTCTGAAAATGCCCGCTTCATGGAATTAAGCCATGGGTCCAAATTCAGATTTTCTATGACGGTCTCCCGGATTCCACCTATCACATGGTGGATTCTTCATCAAACGGTTCTCTGCTGAGGAAAAGCTATCGAGAATCATACGCCCTACTTGAAAACATGGCGCCCAATACTTATCAACTGCCATCTGACAAGAGCCGAGGTGGGGGTCTACTCCAGATGGACGTAGTTTCGTTGATAAAGGCCCACATCAACACTTTATCTCGGCAAATTCAGAATTTATCCAGGCCAACCAACGTCAGTGCGCTAGGGGTGTCTACACCACAGCAGTCAACAATAGCATCCATTTGCACGTGGTGTTGCGAATTTGGCCATCCTAGTGATGAATGTGCCTCCAACGTGGAGTCCATTAATTATGTGGGAAATTTCCAGAGAAAGCCAGCAAATCAGTATGGAAACAACTACAACCTAGGTTGGAGAAATCATCCCAACTTCTCATGGAACAACCAGATGTGGCCGAATCAGCCTCCTGGATTCTCACAGCAGCCCCCACAGCAACAGCCTGCAAGACCAATGCAGTCCAATCCACCACCGTGAGAAGAGAAGAAATATGATATAGAAAACCTCTTTATGCAATTCATGCAATCCCAGATCACGATGAACATGAATCTGGAAGCTCAGATAGGTCAACTGGCCTCAGCCCTGAACAGCCGACCCCAAGGATCGTTACAAAGTGACACCGAGCAAAACCCGAAAGGAAAAGGCAAAGAACAGGTCCAGACAGTCACATTGCATAGTGGAAAGCAGTTACTCGATGCAACTTCACAAGAATCAGTAACTGAACCCACTAATCCTCTGATTTAGCAATTGCAGGAGCCGGAAGAATCAGATACCACTCAAAAGCAACCGGATGCTAAAATCGCCATGAATCAAAGGCCGCCTCTTCCATTTCCTCAGCGATTCAAAAGGACTAAAAAGGAGGGCCAATTCAAGAAGTTCTTAGAGGTATTAAAGCAGCTGCACATTAATATACCTCTCGTTGAAGCATTGGAGTAGATGCCTAGCTACGCCAAATTCATGAAAGACGTGCTATAAAAAAAGGTCGTTGAAAGAATTTGAAACGATGGCATTAACAGAGGAAACCAGCGCTAGGGTGCAGAGGAAGCTGCCTCCTAAGCTCAAGGACCCAGGGAGTTTCACCATCATGTGCACAATTGGAGACTAATACTTCAGGAGAGCCCTATGCGACTTGGGAGCCAGTATTAATCTCATGCCCAAGTTCATTTTCAGAAAATTGGGCCTCGAGGTAGCTCGACCTACGATAGTAATGCTACAACTGGCAGATCGATCCATCACATATACGGAAGGTATTATTGAGGATGTCCTTGTCAAGGTGGACAAGTTCATCTTTCCAGCTGATTTTATTATCCTGGACTATGAAGAGGATCAAGATGTGCCAATTATTCTCGGTCGGTCTTTCCTTGCAACAGACAACACGATAATCAATGTTCGAGTTGGAGAATTAACCATGCAAGTGCAAAATGAAAAGGTTACATTCAACGTGCTCAAGTCTATACAGAGCCCAACTGATTCAGAGGATCGCTTAAGGATAGATATGGGCAATTTAAAGGTTCAAAAGCTTCCCCAGACTGGTTTGAAAAGTACCCAGAGGAGATTGCAACTAGGGGCTGCAAGTTATCTGTTTATGCTAAAGACCGACTCGTTGGTCACATCGGGCTCGAACGATTGACTAAGCCAATGGAAAGCCAAGACATGGAAATTAAAGCCAATAATGGAATAGAAGGGGTTACAATTGATAAACTTGGATGTTTTCATATCCGAAGACCCTATCTCATCTGCCGGGAGGTCAAATCTGGCAAGACCTAATGGACCGATGGTCTAAGCTTAGAACTGAACCTTAAGATTGCAGTCCAAATGGACAGGAGTGTGAGGTGGTGAAATGGAAAGTAGATTAAACAGCAGGAACGTCGGGCTGAGGACGTTAAGCTTGGCGCTGAATGGGAGGCAACCCATTGCTTAGTCTCAATTTGATTTGTAATTTTGTTTTGTTTTTGGTTTTTTATTTTTATTTTCAGGAAAATGATTTGGAGCATAATTTCATAAAGATCATGCTTGGAAGCAGCCAGGAAAAATTGATGAAAAAACAAATCGGCGCCTAGGCGCCGCATGGGGGCTCCCCGGCGCCATGAGGAACACCCCGAAGAACATGGGGGCCCCGACACCGCATGTTGGCGCCCCGGCGCTGGGTCGTGGACAGTGCGACCCAGACACCCTATAAAGCATGGGGTTAGGGTTCTAAACCCTAAACCCCACGCCCCGGCGCCGAAACTCCCCATTTCTCATTTCCAAACATTCCCACCTAGATTTCAAGCCATTTCAACTCAAATCCAACTGCATTTCATCAAGGATTCATCCTCCCATTCCAAACATTCCATTTTCATTTTTTCCCCTTTGCTTAGATCCACTCAAATCCATTCAAAATTCTGATTTTTCATCACCAAATCCTAAGTCTAACACCTAATTGAGGTTCCACTCACTTTCCCCTTCATTTGGGCTCCATTTTGAACCTCATCATCTTCCCTTTTTCGTCCGGCGTCGGAAACCGACTGACAGCAGATCAGCGCCTAGGCACCGATACCCCCAAGCCCCGGTGCTAGTGCAGAAGCAGGGCAGTTTCAAAATTTCAGGCGGAAAGCTTTGTGGGTAAAAATTTCTCCATTTTTGATACATTCCAAGTGCTTTGAAGTGATTTGATAACTATTTGAGTGGAATATTGGATTGGATTGGTGAATTTTTATGGATTGATTTGCTTGGGATTGGTTTGGTGCTCGTTTGGTATTGGTGGTTGGTTGGTGGAGGTTGAACGGTGATTGCTTTTGGCGCATTTTGGAGTTTGCCTTGTTGTGTATTGGAGGTTGGATTGTTTGGTTGTTTTTTGATTTGTGATTGATTGAAAAGATTATTCGAGACATGGCTTCATCTTCCTCAACTAAAAGGAAGAAAGTTCAGGAGCCCATCGAATTTGACACCAACTGGTTCGTGTCCGCTCAGGCATTCAAGAGGTACACGGACTCGCTTCAGAAGCGACACCTGATTCCCGAACGAGGAATAAAAATTACCTCTTTCTCTGACAACTTTATCAACGCACTAAATGCTCGCGGTTGGCAGAAATTCCTCGCACAACCTGAATATGCAATAGTGCCATTGGTGAAAGAGTTATACGCCGATGCGGTAGAACATGAGCAGGGCAGGGTGAAGGACCGGGGCAAGATCGTCCCGTTTCATGCTGAAGCGATCAACTCCTATTACGGATTGGGCTCTTTTGACTATCCGGACCAGTATGAGGAGTTTTTGGAGGGAGAAGACCGAGATGTCAACTCTATCACCAAGCATATCTACCAACGGCCTCCGACATGGAAGTCCATGGGAGGACAACTAACATCATTCAAGAGCAGTGAGATGATGTACGACGGGTGGATGTTCTTCCATTTTATATCGACCCGGATGATGCCGTCAACCCACGTCAGTGAGGTGACGATGGATAGAGCATTGCTTCTCCATGCTATCTACAGTGGCATGACAATCGATGTGGGCCACCTTATCTTCCAGTAGACCTGTGCCTGCGCGACCGCACCCCGGGGCAGCTACTACTTTCCATCCATCATCACTAGACTCTACAAGCGGGCTGGCGTCAGATGGGAGCCGACGGAGGAGATCCTGAACTGTCAGGCCATCATAGACGACCTCTCCTACCGCACCTAGCCTCGGGTTCGCACTGCCACCACGCGCCACAGAGCCGCTCCACCTGCAGCGGGTCCATCCTCACAGCCACTATCCACGGCCGAGCGGCTAACCAACCTGGAGAATTTGGTTGCCGCCCAAGCCAGGTACCAGTGGCAGCATGACTGGGCGATGGAGGCCTACCTATGACGGATAGCGGAGGACCGCCAGATCGACATCTCCACCCTCCCACCCTTCCCACGGACGCCACCCGAGGTCAGAGCCTGCTTCGAGCAGCCGTCCCAGCACCAGCCCGATGACAGTGATGATGAGGACGCAAAGGAGTCTGATTCTTGAGGGAGTCCTGGTCCTTTCATTTTATTTTTATTTTATTTTTGCTTTTCATTGTATTTTCATTATTAGTTCATTTTAGGTTATCATGCATTGAGGACAATGCATCTCTTAAGTTTGGGGGGTGTATAATTCTCAACCATAGGTTAGTTTTGCATACTTTATTTTATGTTAGTTTCGCATGTTTTATTTTATGTTGCATGTATGTCAATTCTAGATAATGAAAGTTGTCTTTGTTTCAATCCATCTTATTGTGAAAATGTGCAAGGTTGTGATTAATGTTGACTTGAAATTGAATTCATGAAAGAATGGGCTACTCAGATTAAAAACCAAGTATAAAAGCAGGTTGAAATTAACATGTGAAAGAATTAAAAGGAATTTCACAATACATTGTTCTAATTCAATCATAGACATATCTTTCAGATAGAGATGATGAGAATTGAATTAAATAAATGTTAACCAAGTACTTTTATGGGTTCAGAAATGGTAGTATTTTACAGAAATTACTCAAACATGTTCAGTACCCCTAACAAGGCATCAGAAAAATAAAAGGGGGTGGTTGACCTAAGCTGAGTAACCGAGACTTGGCATCAATAAATGGCAAGGTTCGCATAAAAAGCAATGGAAAATTGCAGTAATAATGCTTTAAAATCAAAATTCTCCCTAGATACCCTGAAATATGGTGAGGGGAGCCCAAAAAAAAAGAGATCTCCAGATATCCTGAAATATGATGAGGAGAATTTTTGCAATAATTTTTGGGGGAAAAAGGAACGAGTAGTTTGTAGAAATTAAATCCAGTGACTTGACACCATTTGCTGTGACCAGTGTATTCAGCTTAATCCTTGGTTTGCTTGTGTTCATTAATTTTCCAACCAATTTTCTGATCGAATGAAGATTAACGTGTTGAATTATGACTTTGCACTATGGAATCTTAGCATCCACATGTAACTTGGGTTGTAAATAAAAATGCATGCCTTATTTGTGTAAGGAAGGATTTTTCAAGTTAAATTAATCTGGACCTTATGAAATGGATAAGTGGATTGATCAAAGCATAACAGGAAGCAAACGGAGTTGACAGAGTCTGCATGCATTCATTGATTCATTGATTCATTCAGTCATATTGTTTGCATGTGTTGCTCGAGGACTAGCAACATTTAGTTTTGGGGGTGTGATTACTCAAAAAAATGCGAGTTATCATGACCCATTTCAGACTTTATTTGTGCGTTAGTTTGAGAGATTAGGCTTAGTTTGCATTCATTTAGCTTAATTTTCATTCGCTTTGCATTTTACGAGTATTATTTAGTTTTTAAGCATTTTTAGCATTATTTAGGCATTTTGGGTGGCGCCTAGGCGCCACTTCATCTACATGCAGGCAAAGTCCAGACGTTGTTGAAACCACAAGTCAGGCATGCTTCCAGGGAGTTGCGCTAGGCGCCAGGCATGATCAACCACAATGTGTCAAGGAGAAGCTCCAAGCCATGAAAATCCAGGGAGTTGGTGCCAAAGCATAGACTCCTAGGGTTTACAGAATGTGTCCAAGTTGCTCAACACACAGACAATTGGCGCCTAGCCACCAATACGCATCCATACGCACAAATTTCAATGCATAAGCTACACAAATGGACTCTATAAATAGTTCCTAGGGGGTTCGCACGCGAGAAAAGGAGGAGAGAGCCCAGACACGAACTAGAGAGAAAGAGAGAGAAAATCAAGAGCAAAGCCCGAATTGAAGAGAGAATTCAACCCTGTTGGTGGAAACCGCTGAAAAATAGTTTTCTCTATTTCTGTCTACTTTTCTTTCTCTACCTTCATGGATACTTTTTACATGGATGTAATGGATGTTGAAATCATGGTTTTGAACTAAACTTTCATTAGATGGATAGTTAGGATGATTTGAATTCTAAACTATATTATTTCTTGGTTCATAGAATATTCAGAAATGAATATTTGATTTTATATATGACTCTGTATGATTTACCTTTGCATGTGTGGATTTAATGCTTTTTACAAGATTAGCTACCTTGTAAGATGATTTAATTGCTTGATTTATCTTTGAAAGAGGAAAATCTCTGCCAGATCCATGTGCAAGGCATAGGTTTCTACCTTTGTGTAAGGGGAGTTGTTTAACGGATAGGAATATACCGTTAAATCCTATGTAGTCAGTATACATGTTATGAACTTATCAATTTCACTTTATTTAATTGGATGGGAATATAGCAATTAAATAGGGTGTAATTAGCTTTATATAATGTTGGAAGACATATATAAAGATACATGAACTTGGGCTAGTAAATACATATGCAATCCAATTAAAAAGAACCAAAGCAATATAGTTTAGATTCAAGAATTCTGAGCTATCCATCTGCCATCCCTAATTAGTAAACTCTTTTCTACTATCCAGTAGTCTCGTAATCTCTACTCTGATTTCTCATTGCAATTGTTAGTTTAGTTAAATCATGAACCCAGAAGTTTCCACCCATCGAAAGCAGTTTAACTAATTAATAATTCCAGTTAACAATTCCTCATGGGAACGATACTTTACTCACTCTTTATTACTTGACATGACACATATACTTGCGTAAATAGCGAGTATTTTAGTTGATATATATGCAGCTCGTCATTTAACCATTCATAAAAAAGTTCATCGAAATCCGACGTCCGAATTGCGAATTATGAATTTTTCTTTATTTTTCCACTAAAATCCAAAATTGGATTAAAATATCAAAAAGAATTGCTTTTTCGTCCTGTAGTGATTAAATCTCATTTTCGTCTTTTTGTGATTAAGTTAATCCAAGTGATTAACTCTTAATCACGTGTCTTAATCCCCAGTTACTATTCATGTTCACTATTCATGTGGGTTAAATTCTTAATTGCATTATTTTAATCCCCAATATACATATCCACAAATATAATTCATGAATTTTCATTTATCATAAAAATAATTATAAAGAATCTAGGGTTTACAACCCGAAATGACGCGTATATGGTTTGGGTTTCACAAGCCTCCCCTCTTACAATAGGTTTCGTCCCGAAACCTGTTGCCCTTCAAATATTCCATTACGCTTTTTTTGCGTAATTAGACATCTATATTAAAAAGTATATTAGCCTTTGCTAATTCATATGGTGGAAATCCCTCTTCTTTCTTGTCATCTTTAAATGTATTGAGTTTGGAAAATATTTCCAAACAAGTTTCTTTCTACTATCCATTATTGCATGCTTCAAATTCTATTTTATAATTATATCATCTTTTAATATCATTGTGCCTATCCTGATAGGGCATGCCTTGCATACTTGATTCTTTACTTGTCATTTTATATCCTAGGGATTCATGGTACTTACTGATTCCCTCCACCCCTAGTGCGTGAGTGGTTGGTATGATTTCAATAAATGCTTGGAACTTTGCATTAAATAGTGAATTTCCTAAAATTTAAATCATACCTGTAACCACTTTATCCTCAGTTTCTTGAGATTCCATTTCGGTGAGGGCTTGGACACGCACAGGGTTGTTGGCTACAACGGGGGCTTTCTGCTGGTCCAACCTTCCTCGAGTTGGAGCTTCATGTGGTTTGTTCGGGCAGTTGAATGATATATGCCTGACTTGGCAACATATGAAGCACTTGGTCATTCTGCATTCCCGAGCCATATATCCCACTTGACCACACTTAAAACATTACCTCAATCCTTGGAATCATTCACCGGAGTGATGCTTATGGCAAGTTTTGCAAGGTGAGGTGCTCCTTCCCTTGTAACTGTATTTTTCCATTCCATTCATTGCCTTCTCATCCTTTCCTTTCTTAGCCCCATTTTCCTTGGGAGCCAAGAAGAATTGCTCTTGAGCTTGCCTAAGCTCTTGTGTCCTCATGGACTCCATTTCTAATGCCCTAGCTCTTCTATACTAGAGGCATAATCTCTTATTAGTAATGGGGCTAGTCCCTCCCTTAATTGGGGTCTCAGCCCACTTTGGAACCTTTATGCCTTATTTTCTGGCACATTGGCGATCCATGGTACATACTTAACCAAGGCATTGAATCTTGTTGCATACTCAATCACCGTCATCTTGTCTTGGTAAAGTTTCTCAAACTCTATCACTTTTTGGCTTTGTAAGCCTACTGGAAGATACTCTTTATTAAATTCTTCTAAAAATTCTTGCCACATGACCCGTTCTAGGTGTGGCATGGTAACCAGCAATGTTTCCCACCATTCATAAGTGTCTTTAACCAGTAGGTGGGTAGCACATAAAACCTTTTGCTGATCATTACAGGGCGAGATTCTAAATAACTTTTTGATCTCCATGATCCATTGTTTTGCAATGACGGGGTCTGGTTCTACAGCAAACTTAAGGGGTCGTTGGGTAAGGAAGGCATTGATAGCCTTTCTATCAGCCTCTGAGAGGCTAGCTTCTATACCTCTAGAAAAATTGGAGTTGGCTGATGGGCCGGGTCTTTCCCTATTATTACCTTGCGGTAGGGCCTGCCTATTTCTTTCCCACATACCTTGTATCATTTTGGCGGCTTGAGTTGTCCATTGCTGCATTGCCTTTTATACGGCTGCAGCTATTCTTTCTTCTATCTACCTTTCCTGGTTAGCTCCCCTTTCTACATAGGATTCAGAGCTAGCCTCTTCCCTTCGTTGTCGGGTCCTTGACGTCTGTTCTCTTGACTCAGACCTTTTGGTCTATTTACTGGTTTCTCCTACTTCGGGTCGGCTAACCGATTCTCCTATTGGTGTCTTCTCTTTTGTGGCGCCCCAAACCGAGACGTCACTTTCTTACCTCAAGATCTTATTGATTGGTAAATGTGAATCAGGATTGTTGCCCTGATCACGCGGCGGGTTCTTAATTGAATTTCGTCCAAATTTTTTTTATTCATCAATCATTTCATTACAATCAACATCATACATCACACAAGTCGCAATACACTTTTGATACATTTCGTATTTCATTTATAACATCTCATCATGCTTTTCTACAGTAAAGGTCTCCTGACTAAATCATCACATTTTACATCGTCTATACATTCAATCATTGAATCATATAGAACTTAAAATTCTAATTAAGTTCACATATACATTAATATACCTTAGCATATTCATGCTTTTCCATTCCTTCTAACCTACCTGGACAACATCTCGTGCCTTACGTCATTGCTTAGATTTGCATCTCCTTGAGTTTCCCAGTACCTGTCTAAGATTTGGGAAAACAAAACGTGAGTGACAACTCAGTAAGCAAGCATTTTATGTTTTAAGGGCAAGACTTCCTTTAAAAAAAATTTCTTAAACATCTTGAACACCTTTTTACTTGAGGACATATATATGTCCTAAAACATTATCATAAAACCCTTTGTTTATAAGGACAGTTCCATGTCCTTCAACATTTTCATAAAACATCCCTTTTTAATTAATTTCCTTTAGTCTTATATGAACATTTCTAATGTTCAAAGACATTTACATAAAATCATTTTTCATTAGTGGACGTTTTACGTCTAAAATGTTTTCCCCATACTTCCTTTTAGAGGAGGACATTATCATGTCCTAAAAACATCATACACATAAGCCTTTCTCGGCAAAAGACATTTCTATGCCCAAAAATATTTTTCATCTTAAATTCCTTTAGCCAAGAGACATTTGATGTCTCAAAATATTTTTGACATATCTTTCTTTGGCAATGGACATTCATATGTCCTAAAACACTTTTCCATTTAAGCCTTTTGGAAATAGACATTCTTATGTCCAAAACTAAGTTTGACATAAATCCTTTTCATAATCCCCATCTTGGGGCTTGTTTATAGCAAACAAGGTATAAAATACATAATCCGTTTTCATAAAAGCATTTGCATAAATCTTTTTCTTTCATCCTTATTATTTACAGTCTTTCTGTAAAACATCCCATTTTTAGGGTAATTATTTTATAAAAATCCCTTTAGGATAACTTTCATAAAAATATACTTTCATGTCCCAATCTTTGGGCTTTTCAAAAGCAAAACATAAGCAAATGCATTTCTCTCCATCCAGTAGTGACACTTAGCAAGTGATCACTCTACCTTTTGGAAGACAATCCATACTTAACAGCACGCTAACCAAGCAGCTGTTCTTTCATCCTGCTCCCATCTCAGGGAGGGCACCGTTGGCCTCCTGCCATCCTTTAGCGACTTGGCCATATGTAGAGTGGACCCCGACCATCCCAACCGTACTCTACAACCGGCCTATTCCTTGTACTGGTGTACCATACATCATCCTGACGGACTGCAGTCCGTTTAGTTTAAAATATCACAGACCACAGCCCATGACTTTTAAACCGGGATCATAGACCTCAGTCTGCATTCATAACTTGAAAAATATCACAAACCGAAGTCAGTGTCTTAAAAATTCATTTTTGAAAAACATATTACAGACCGCAATGCGTGTCAACTTGTAAAGCGAGCGCACCCACTTTAAACTAGTTGTTATTTGAAATCTAAATTTCGGATGACCATCTTTAAATTCTTTTAGAACCAATTTGAGTAAAATATTTTAATAAACATTTGAAATATTTGAGAAACAATACATCTTAAAAACCCTTATATTAAAAGAATTTTAAAACTTTGGAATTTCCAAAAATAAACCATATATTTCTCTAACATTTTCTTGGTTTCCATTTCAAGGCCTTTTGCTTACAAAAGTTATGCAATTATACCATCCCCTTCTCCATAACCTAAAAATTAAGTTATTGTCCACATATCTATTATATTATTTTTACATAAAGAGGAGTTTGCATAGTCTTTTGTATGCCATTTTAGCAACCCGAAATCAAACCATTTTATGAAATCACTTATTAGGTTTGTCATCCTTAAATCACATTCAACACATCAGTATAAACATTTTTCAAAATATTTTCATCATAGATTTCCTTATCTAAAGGAAATCAAAACTTTTTGAATATCATTTCAAAACATATGGACTATGTCCAAACCGTCATTTATTATTTAATTATCATGACCTAGCAAAATAAATCTTTTTCATAAATCAATTCTCCTTTTCCTTTTTCTTTCATAAACATAATTGTTTATCACAAATTATTGTAAAACTAACTCAAAACATATTTACAAACAATACTTTGTGAAAAAGGGTAAAATTCTATTTTTCTTATAAAATACTTTTGAAATAACATCATAAAGAACTTGCTTTCTTATAAGCAAATTCTTAAAAATCATCGACATAAAACGTGAAATTCTTTGAAAATATTATCATGGAGAACTTGCTTACTCATAAGAAAATTTCTCCATCCATTAACCTAAAGCATTGTCAATCCATGTCAACACTTGTGATAAATTCTTTATTTTAAAATCATTGATTGCTTCCCATGAAGCAAACCTTGAAGCATTTCCTTAAAGTCATCCTTTTCCAAACTTAAGGCTTTCATTAAAGCCGTCATTTTCAAAACTTTTAGATTTTCATTAAAGCCATTATTTTCAAAACTTGTGCTTTCCCATTTGCTTAAACATAATCATAAATATTTTTAATCACATATCATCACATAGAAAGAAAACATCATTTTAGAAAGTTTGCTTGCTTACCTGAGATCGCCATAATCCCTTTCTTTCATTCTTTTCCTTGCTTTTGCCTAGATAAATGAAAATAATATTTCATTTATTCATATCAACTTCAAATACATAAATCCCTTAGGTTTTCCAACCTACATAAATTCATTTGGACTTAGCTTGAACCACTTGTCCTTCAAGTCGGGTATTCATACTTAGCACATAGCCTATACATATCAATCATCTATTCATTCATTTTAATACCCTTATGTAGGGTAATCTTACATAAATATAATAATCACTCATTAAATCATTATTTGGAGGTTTATTACCTCCATTTATCATTTTTAACATAGTTTTCATTTTTCACACATCAGTGCTGATTTTAAGCACTTAGTTGCTAACTTAGATATCATATAATAATCTCAAAATTTGAGATTATCACTATTTACTAAAACAGAAACCTAATCCATGTGTTCCAATCATATCTTTATGTATTTTTTCATTTTAACACCTCACATAATCCATTTATCATTTTAAACATCAAAACATGGAAATCGGGTCTTATACATAACCCTAAGTTCCATCCTTTCTAAAACCCATCTCTAATAGGTTAAATCCTCATAATCACTTATGATACTTAGTTATATCCCATTGTAAGTTACATTCCATCACAAAACCTGGAATTTAACATTTATCTTGATTTATTCCTTAAGCTGTCCATAATGCTAAATTCAGGCACACTGAATTCTCAAAATCTTGAATTAATATCAAATCAAGTAGTTTTGATCTAAAATTTTTACCATACCTTAATACCTACATGAATTAATCAAAATAAATACTTTTAGCATGATTTATTTAGTACTTATATTTATTTTGGTATTGTTACTCTGCTAGACAGCAGCATCCCTTTTCAGACAGCCTAAATCACGTAATTATGGGGTATATTTATACCCATAAAAACATAATTTTTATTTTCGTAGTGTGATCCTCAATATTTCTTATATATCTTGTAAAATATTCATCCTAAAATTCCTTGTATAAAAATTATTAAATATCATTTGGTGCAGCTGATCCTGACACCCGTTCAATTCTGTCCAGGTTGATTTTTCCCGGATTTTTAATTTGAAACTTCATTATTATTTTAAGCTGAAAATTGTGTATTTCCTTAATAACCTTATCATGAGTCTTTTCAAAAACTTTCATTATAAAATTCGTTCATTAACTATTTCTTCCCTATTTTCCTTTTCAGGTCCAGATTTACTACACATAAGTGTAGATTAGAGGATATGGGCTGATTTATCCCTAAATTAAACTTTATAAATCAACTTGTATAATTTATTTAATCATAAATAATCATATAATCATGATTAAAAATCAAAACAGAAACATCACATAGAATTTAAGAAATTTTCAGTTATGATTTTCAACCCATAATCAAGGGGTATACTTACTTGAAATTGAATCAACTTGGACTCCATCTTTCCTAGCTTGGTTCCTCTTCTTTCTTCCCATTTTTCCTTCTCTTTTTCCTCCTCTTTTTCTCCCCCTCAAGCTGCTGGAAAACGGGGTCGTGCACTGCCTTTCTTGGGGGGTTTTTCCCCTTAGCATTTTTCTCTCTCCTCAACCCTTAATCAAATGGACATGCACTTGGGGCAAAAGCTGAATTTTCCATCTTGAGGGCCCTACTTTTTACTTTACTTAAAGCCAGATTAAGACATGCTTATCCCCTATTGCTGAAATGGTGAAAAATGGGCCATTTAAATTAGCAAGTTATTTTTAATAAATCCATTAAGATCCACATCATTAATGGACAAAATCTGTCCATATATTGCAACGTCCCATTGCAGCAGTCTTTTGCCATTTTTTTCACCGATTTTTTACTTTAATTTATGGGTAATTAATTACCCTAGGTAATAGCCTAAATATGGGACCATTTAGTTTATTAAAATAATCATTAAAAAATCACATTTGCAGCCTTTGAACATGCACCTCTCTCCCTTCATGTAGCTGTCCACTTGGGTGGGGTCCACTTGCAGCAGCTTTTGCATGATTTTCCACCTAATTTTCACTTTAATTAATGAGTGTTTAATCACCCTAGGTAACTAGCTTAATTAGGGGTCAATTTAGCTATTAAAAAAATCATTAAAATTTCCAAAAGCTGCTTTAAACGTGCACATCATTCTTGCTCATGTTGCTGTCCACGTCCATGTGCCTTGGTGTTTTGGCATTTTGTGCCATAAAATTCATCCCAAATTAATGCAATTAACCACCTTTTCATTTATCTCACTTAATTACATATTTTGTAATTTTTAAAAATAAAAAATATCATGTAAATAGCCCATTTGGAAGTCCATTCCATGCCACCTATTTCATGCTCCTTTGAGCTAATCCAATAACCTTTAAATCATGTCATTAATAACTGGATTTTATCATGGATTTTATTATTTTAATTAATTCATAAAATCCATGTGTAATTACCTCCTTTCGACACCTCATTTATGTCATTAATCATATAGTTATTCACCTTACTTTAACATAAACACAAGCTCACATTTTTTGTGCACAAAAATCAATAATTATATACCCTTTTTTGTGCAACCAACATCCCGTCATCATTAGATTAATCCAAGCCTCTCATTGCATAGATCTCATAATTTTAACCGTTCGTTTCAAATTTCATCTCAATCCAACTTTTCTAGCTCAAGTTATGATCATTTGAATCCATCTTTGGATTTTGATGGTGATGACCGATTTTCATCCTAATTTCATCATTATTTTCATAATCCAACCTTTCTGTATGATTAAGTACAAAATTATGTACTTACCTTTCAATTTTCATCTTAATCCGCCTTCCCGGCGTCGAGTTATGCATTTTCTAGCATTTGCCACCTTAAACCATAATTATCAACTTAATCTCCATAAATTAAGCCATAATATTTGAGGTAATTATCTTCAATATAATCACATTTCCTAATCCTCATTAAGACTCTTTAATCACATTGACCCATATCGGCTTATATTCATCATTCATAACCATTTGCCCTAATTGCAATAAATCATCAATATTGCAATTGGAAATCATTCATAGTTCCACTAAATTATACTTGATTCATATTTATATGCCAATTGCATATAAATAAACCTTACTTGGGTCCGGGTTTCACACCTTTATTTAGCCTAGCTCCGGCTCTTGTAGTTGGCATTTTTGCTTTCTATATGCACAAAATTTTGGTTAGTATCATAACATTCTTATAATACTAACATTTATAATATTCATAACATTATTCATATTCAAGCATATATGTCGTCACACACATCTATATATGTTTGTCACATATATATCATTTCATATCAATATCATAGAAGTATTATAACCTCTTAAACATGTAGATCTAGACATTAGTTCTTTCTTTTCACGCCTGTCTATCAATCCATGCTCTATTTCTAACTTCTGTGGTATCATTCCTTTTCTATCATCATTCTTAATTTTTCTCTTTCAACGCCTATTTACCAATCCTTGCTCTGGTACTACTTTTGTGGTAACAGACCTATCCTTTCATCATGTGGCGCCCCAAATCGAGACGTCACATCCTTACCTTAAGACCATATTGATTGGTAAATGTGAATCAAGATTGTTGCCCTGATCACGAGGCGGGTTCTTAATTGGATTTCACCCAATTTTTTTTTTCAATTTATTCATATCTTTACATTTCACACCATTATTCATCAATCATTTCTTTACAATTAACATCAGACATCATACAAGAAGCAATACACTTGTAATATATTTCATCATGTCATTCATAGCATCTCTTCATACTTTTCTACAATGACATTCACATTCCACACATACATACATTCAATCATTGAATCACATAGAACTTATAATTTTAAATAAGTTCATATACATCAACATACCTTAGCACTTCAAACCATGCTATCCCATTTCTTATAGTTCACATGGCTACCGTCACGTACCTTTTCTTCACCTGCTTAGGTTCGCATCTTCTTGAGTTTCCTAGTACCTGTCTAAGTTTTGAGAAAACAAAAAGTGAGTGACAACTCAGTAAGCAAGCATTTTATGTTTTGAGGGCAAGACTTCCTTTAAAACCTTTTTATTAAACATCTTGAACACTTTTTTACTTGAGGACATATATATGTCCTAAAACATTATCATAAAATCCTTATTTATAAGGACAGTTCCATGTCCTTGAACGTTTTCATAAAACATCATTCTTAAAATCATTTACAAGCCACGTGTGGGCTTATTAAGGCAAAACATATACGTTTTACCCTATTTAATTAATTTCCTTTAGTCTTATATGAACATTTCTAATGTTCAAAGACATTTACATAAAATCATCTTTAATTAGTGGACGTTTTACGTCCAAAACATTTTCCTCATAACTCCTTTTAGAAAAGGAAATTATCATGTCCTAAAAAATCATACACATAAGCCTTTCTCGACAAAGGATATTTCTATGTCCAAAAATATTTTTCATCTTAAATTCCTTTAGCCAAGAGACATTTGATGTCTCAAAACATTTTTGATATATCTTTCTTTGGCAATGGACATTCATATGTCCTAAAACGCTTTTCCATTTGAGCCTTTTGGAAATGGACATTCTTATGTCCAAAACCAAGTTTGACATAAATTCTTTTCATAATCCCCAGCTTGGGGCTTGTTTATAGCAAACAAGGTATATAAAATACATAATCTATTTTCATAAATGCACTTGCATAAAAACATTTCCTTTTCATTCCTGTTGTTTACACTTTTGTGTAAAACACCCTATTTTTAGGGTAATCATTTCATAAAAATCTCTTTAGGATAACTTTTCGTAAAAATGCTTTCATGTCCCAATCTTTGGGCGTTTTAAAAAAAAACATAAGCAAATGCATTTCTCTCCATCCAGTAGTGACACTTAGCAAGTGATCGCTCTACCTTTTGGAAGAGAATCCTTAACAGCACGCTAACCTGGCGGCTGTTCTGTCATCTTACTCCCATCTTAGGAGGGTGCCGCTGGCCTCCTGCCATCCCTTAGCGACTTGGCTATATGTAGAGTGGGCCCCGGCCATCCCGATCGTGCTCTACAACCGGCCTATTCCTTGTGCTGGTGCACTATACATCATCTTGACGGACCACAGTTCGTTTGGTTTAAAGAACCACAAACCGCAACCCATGTCCTTTTAAACCATCATAGACAAAATTCATTTTTGAAAAACATATCACAGACTGCAGTCTGTGTCAACTTGTAAAGCGAGCACACCCACTTTAAACAAGTTGTCATTTGAAATCTAATTTTAGGATGACCTTCCTTAAATTCTTTTAGAAATATTTTAAGAAAAATATTTTGATAAACATTTGAAATGTTTGAAAAACAATACATCTTAAAAACCCTTATAATAAAAGAAATTCAAAACTTTTGGATTTCCAAAAATAAACCATATATTTCTCTAATATTTTCTTGATTTCCATTTCAGGGCCTTTTGCTTACAAAAGTTATGCAATTATACCATCCCCTTCTCCACAACCTAAAAATTAGATAATTGTCCACATCTCTATTACACTATTTTTACATAAAAGGGGAATTGCACAGTCTTTTGCATGTCATTTAGCAACCTGAAATAAAACCATTTTATGAAATCACTTATTAGGTTGGTCACCCTTAAATCCTATTCAACAACATTCGTATAAACATTTTTCAAGACATTTCCATCATAGATTTCCTTATCTAAAGGAAATCAAAACTTTTTGAATATCATTTCAAAACATACGGGCTATGTCCAAATTATCATTTATAATTAAATATCATGACATAGAAAACCAATATTTTTCTTTTATAAGCTTAATCATTTATCATAAAACATCATAACAGAATACCAAATCTTTTCTGCTAAAAATTACTTTGTGGAAAAGGAAAAAATTTTCCTTTTTCTTATAAAATACTTTTGAAACAACATCATAAAAAAAAACTTTCTTACTTATAAGAAAATTCTTAAAAACCATCGACATAAAACGTGAAATCCTTTGAAAACATTATCATGGAGAACTTGCTTACTCATAAGCAAATTTCTCAATCCATTAACATAAAGCATTGATAATCCATGGCAACACTTGTGATGAATTCTTTATTTTAAAATCATTGCTTGCTTCCCATGAAGCAAACCTTGAGGCTTTTCCTTAAAGCCATCCTTTTTCAAAACTTAAGGCTCTTCATTAAAGCCGTCATTTTCAAAACATATGACTTTTTACTAAAGCCATCAATTTATAAAATTTGTGCTTGCCCGTTCGTTAAAACATAATCATAAAAATATCAACATAACATCATAAATCATTTCAGCACGTAAGGAGAAATAAATTATTTGAAAAGTTCGCTTGCTTACCTGAGATCTCCATAATCCTTTTCTTTCATTCTTTTCCTTGCCTTTGCCTAGATAAATGAAAATAACTTTTCATTTATTCACATCAACTTCAATTACAAAATCCCTTAGGTTTTCCAATCTACATAAATTCATTTGGACTTAGCTTGACCCACTTGTCCTTCAAGTCGGGTATTCCTACTTAGCACATAGCCTACACATATCAATCATCCATTCATTCATTTTAATACCCTTATGTAGGGTAATCTTATATAAATATAATAATCATTCATTAAATAATTATTTGGAGGTTCATTACCTCCATTTATCATTTTTAACATAGTTTTTATTTTTCACACATTGGTGCTCCTTTTAAGCACTTAGTTGCTAACTTAGATATCATATAATAATCTCAAAATTTGATATTATCACATTTTCCAATCACATCTTTATGCATTTTTGCATTTTAACACTTCACATAATCCATTTATCATTTTCAACATCAAAACATGGAAATCGGGTCTTGTACATAACCCTAAGTTCCATCCTTTCTAAACCCACCTTTAATAGGTTAAATCCTCATAATCACTTATAATACTTGTTTATATCCCATTGTAATTTAAATTCCATCCCAAAAATCTGGAATTTAACATTTATCTTGATTTATTCCTTAAGCTTTCCATAATGCTGAATTCAGGCACACTGAATTCTCAAAATCTTGAATTAATATCAAATCAAGTAGTTTTGGTCTAAAATTAATATAATACCTTAATAAATAAATAAATAAATTAAAATAAATATTTTCAGCATGAAATATTTATTATTTCTATTTATTTTGGTATTTTTACTCTGCTGGACAGCAACATCCCTTTTCAGACAGCCTGAATCACGTAAATTATGGGATATATTTATACCCATAAAAACCTAATTTTTATTTTTTTTTGTGATCCTACATATGTCTTATATATCCTGTAAAATTATCAGCCAAAAAATATTTTTATAAAAACTATTAAAAATAATTTGGTCCAGCTGATCCTGCCACCCGTTTAATCCTGTCCAGGTTGATTTTCCCGGATTTTTAATTTCCAACATGCTTACCCTTTTGAGCTGAAAATTTTTTTCGTTCCTTAATAACCATATCATAAGTTGGAAACGAAATTTAGTACTAAAATTCATTCATTTACTATTTCTTCTATATTTTTATTTCCTAGTTCAGATTTACTACACATAAGTGTAGATTAGATGATATGGGCTGATTAATCCCCAAATTAAACTTTATAAATCAACTTATATAATTCATATAATCATGAATCATCATATAATCATGATTAAACATCAAAACAGCAACATCACATAGGATTTAAGAAAATTTCAGTTATGATTTTCTACCCATAATCAAGGGTATACTTACATGTATTGGATCAAACTTGGACTCCATTTTTCCTAGCTTGAATCTCATTCTTCTTCTCCATTTTTCCTTCTCTTTTTCTCCTCTTTTTCTCCCTTTCTTGCTCCTCATACTGCTAGAAAAAATGGCACGTGCATTGCCTTTCTTGGGGGGTTTCTCCCCTTAGCATTTCTCTCTCTCTCTCTCTCTCTCTCTCTCTCTCTCTCCCTTAGCACATGTGAACGTGCACCTAGGATATGAGCTAGATTTTCAAGCTTTGTGGGCCCCACTTTCCACAGAAATTAAACATGATTAAGACATGCTTATCTCCTATTGGTGAAATGGAAAAATATGGGCCAAGTAAATTAGAAATTTATTTTAATAAAATCATTAAACATCTATGTCATTAATGGACAAAATCTACCCACATAATGCAACGTCCCTTTGCAGCAGCCTTTGCATGATTTTTCCACCTAATTTTTACTTTAATTAATGGGTATTTAACCACCCTAGGTAATATCCTAATTAGGGGTCAAATTAGCATAAATAAAAAATTCACAAAAAATCAAATCTCAGCCCTTGGACGTGCATGCCATCCTTGCTCCCTTTGCTGTCCATGCATTCAACATCCATATGCTGCTGCCTTTTGCATTTTTTTTATCATTTTGTAGCTTTAATTAATAGGAAATTTAATTACCTAGTAATGTATCTCAATTAGGGTCCATTTAGCCTTTTAAAAAAATTATTAAAAAATCCAAAAGCTGCTTGACCGTGCACCTCTCTCCCATGCTCCATTGTTGTCCATTTGGTGGGGTCCGCTTATCAATGAATTTTTGGCATTTTCTTGCCACAAAATTCATCCAAAATCAATCCCATTAACTTCCCTTGTCATGTAGCTCACTTAATTACTTATTTTGTAATTTTTAAAAATAAAAAATTTCATGTAAACAACCCATTTGGACGTCCATTTCATGCCACCTATTTCATGCTCCTTTGAGCTAATCCAATAACCTTTAAATCATGTCATTAATCACTGGATTTTATCATGAATTTTATCATTTTAATTAATTCATAAAATCCATATGTAATTACCTCCTTTCGATACCTCATTTATGCCATTAATCATATAGTTATTCACCTTACTTTAACATAAACATAAGCTTACATTTTCGGTGAACAAAAATCAATAATTAAACACCCATTTTCGTGCAACCAATATACCATCATCATTAGCTTAATCCAAGACTCTGATTTCATGAATCTCATAATTTTAACCATTCGTTTCAAATTTCGTCTCAATCCGACTTTTCTAACTCAAGTAATGATCATTTGAATCCATCTTTGGATTTTGATGGTGAGGATCGATTTTCATTCTAATTCCATCATTATTTTCATAATCTAATCTTTCCATATGATTAAGCAAAAAATTATGTGCTTACCTTTCAATTTTCATCTTAATCTGCCTTCCCGAAGTCGAATTACGCATTTTCTAGCATTTACTACCTTAACTCCATAATTAGCAACATAATCTCCATTAATTAAGCCATAATATATGAGGTAATTATCCTCAATATAATCACATTCCATAATCCTCATTAAGGCTCTTTAATCACATTGACCCATATCGGCTTATATTCATCATTCATAACCACTTGCCCTACTTGCAATAAATTGTCAATATTGCAATTGGAAATCATTCATAGTTCCACTAAATTATACTTCATTCATATTATATGCCAATTGCATAAAAATAAACCTTATTTGGGTCCAGGTTTCACACATCATCCATTACTTTCTCCTTCTCCCGCCTATTTACCAATCCTTGCTATGATACCATTTTCTATGGGGCTCCGAACCGAGGCGTCCACATAGTCCTTACTCCGGGATATTGCCGATTGGTAAGTGTGACTCAGGATTGTTGCCCTGATCATGCAGCGGGTACTTAATTAGATCTTGTCCAAAAAAAAATTTTCTTTCTTTTTCTTTCATCACATAAGCATATACTTTATTGATAATAAACTCATCCATATCATCATAAAACCATTCATATTTTCTTTTTATTGAAATAATTCACATAAGTACAATCATGTTTGTAATATCCATAAAACATGTCTTTAACATGATTATCATACATTTGTCCCTTTGGACGAATATATAGAACTGCAATTAAATTTGCAGGTCATTTCTACCTGACATCCTTTCTGAGTCAACTCCATACCCTGTTTGTCATTTTGAAAACACATATGAGTAATAATACTCACTAAGCAAGCCTTTTTCTTTGGTAAGTAAACATTTTCTTTTCATTCAAATGCATTTCTCCTCATTTGGTAAGAGACACTCACCAAGCGATCAATTACCAATAGGACAGAAACCTTTTCATGCATTTCATGAGAATGCAATGCATTCATTCATTCATGACTTTCCTTATGCCTCCAACCTCTGGGAGGACGCCGCTGGCACACAGCCCTTGTGACTTGACAATAGTGGAGGGGGACCCTCTTGTTGGTCCCGAGTTAATGGACAATACTCAAGAGGGGAGGGGTGAATTGGGTAATTAAAAAGTTTCAACTTAAACAGAAACTTTACCCCGGATTAATCTAGTCCCCTTTATGAAGAAACAAAATGGAAAGCAATATAGTGCAGAGAGCATAAATAAAAATCAACAAGCAAGGTTTTTATAGTGGTTCGGGCAACCTCCCTACTCCACTCTTCCAAGCTCACACCTCTTGTGACTTGGGTTCCACTATGTATTCCGCGAATACAACTAGAGTCTCCACTCTCTTCTAGATTCTAGCTCTAGGGGGCATCAACAATACACAGCACAAGTAGGTGACGAGTTCCACTCCAATCACAAACTACTTTGCTTACACTTGATCTTAGCTACCCAAACTAAATCAAGTTCAATACAATAATAAGAATAAAAGAAATTTTCTACATGTTACTGTTGTGTAGAGGCAGTTTTGGCACAGACAAGAACTTGTAGTGTAGGCTTAGAGATTCAGCAATCAGCTCTCGGCAGTTTGAAAGCGGAGTTCTTCTTCTAAATGTTGGCTTGATCACTTAATGCTCTTGAAAATGGGAGTTATGCACACTTGATGAATTCTCAGCTACCCTCCTCGTTCATATTGAATGTCTTTTATAATTGTGGAGGTAATCCGAACATTTGGAGGTAGGTGGCGCGTATTTAATGCGCCAACGTTCGAAAATTTTCCGACCGTTGCGACCCAAGTAGCAAGTGGAGTCGACTTCGGGTGCGACTTCACCTGTCCGTAGCTTCTTCAAGTTCCATTCTGGGTCGACTTGGTCCTCGACTTGACCCAAGTCGCAGGTGAAGTCGACTTCGGGTGCGACTTCACTCCTTCAGCTTGCTAGTTGAACTTGAAGTTCTTGGAATGCCTTGCTTGCTTGAATCTCTTCATGTTTGGTTGTTCTTCCTTTGATTATACTTAAGATTCTTTAATTCTTCTATCTTAAAACACATTTGACTCCATGTCTTGAGAGAGGTCCAAATGTATAATTTCGATTCTCCATGAAAATATGCAACTTTGCTTTCTCTGGACTTCATTTGATTTTTTGAGTTGTCTTGATCTTCATCTCCATTCAAATCTTTTATTTCAGCAATTTCCGCACTAAAGTCGAAGCTGGAGTCGACTTGGTCTGCGACTTCACTCAAGTCGCAAGCGGAGTCGACTTGGGATGCGACTTCGGCAGTTCTCGTTCTCGATTTCAACTCTGGAAGGAAATGACGTTTTGAAGTCGATGCTGGAGTCGACTTGGTCTGCGACTTCACCCAAGTCGCAAGCGGAGTTGACTTGAGATGCGACTTCGGCACCTCTCATTCTCGATTTCAACTCTGGAAGGAAATGACGTCTTGAAGTTGCTTCTTGAGTCGACTTGGGGATCGACTTGGCCTAAGTCGAAGCATGCGTCGACTTGGAAATCGACTTGACTTGTCATGCTTCATTTTCTTCACTTGTATATCCTTTAATCATTTCCTCAAACACGTTAGTAACCAAAACTTACTCAAATTGATTTGTTAATCATCAAAACATAGACTTGGCTTATTTTCCACATGTTTCCAACACTTCTGATCCGCTTACTACTTCCACCAAAGCCTCTTCCTTGTGCACCATGTTCATACATATGCCGGCATGACGTGCTCCATAAAATTTGATAAATCATTTAGAAAGTAATTTAATAAGCAGTTAGCAATCATTTCATGTAAAGCATTATAGGAATGATCATCCTTAAATATAATTCATAAAACATGTGAGCAAACAATTTGCAATCATTTAAAAATATTTAGAAAGCATACAGCTTGCTTACCTCCTCAGTCTTTGTCCCCCACCTTTTCCTTTCCTTTTCCTATACAAGGAAAAACGATATTTTATCTATATCATTCCATGTCTTAGTTTGCTTCCCATGAATGTTTTATAATCATTCATTACCTCAGAGGTTAATCTTATAAATATACTTGGTATTACCTCCTTATATGGATTTTTATCCATAAATCCTTTAAAAATTTCATCTATATATTTCAATATTAATCTCAAATTTTCTCCAAAATCATGCTATTTACCGTTCATAGTTACTGTAGTAGATTACTGTTCATCATCACTTTTCATGATCACTGTTCATGGGCACTGTTCACCGAGGTTACTGTTCACAGCCATGTGGGATTACTGTTCATGGGTTCCAAAAATCGACATTTTTTTCCAAAAATAAAAAATACCATAACATAGCTTATGTTTAGTATATCATGAGAAAATTCATGAATTTTGAATTTATCATCATTAACTTGGCTAAATAAATCATTTTCTCCATATGCTAAAAATCAACATAAATCCACTTAAGCATAATCCTTAATTCTAAAATTCATGAAATTAATATATCATCATTACAACATAATATTTATCATATTCATTCATCACAAATCATCGTTTATCAATTTTGGAGCATTACTTACACATATCATATGATATCTTCCCGAATGTTCTATCTTTGCTCCAAATTTTTGATGTTTCGGCATAATTTCAATTAAGCATTATAAATTTACTTATTTTCTCATGCTTAGGAATTATCTAAGCATGATTTTACCCTACTTAGCACCCAAAAGAAATTTGGAAAGAAATCACTTACCCGACGTGGAGATATCCCTCTTTTTCTCACACTTTTTCTTTCTAACTTTCTCCTCAAGGATAAAACGTGGTGGGGGTGGAAAATGCTCAAATGGAGCTGGGTTTGCTGTGCTTTGGACGTCCACCCTTGGCCCCTATTTATAGGGCTTAATTGTTCATAAAATTGGAATTTACCCCCTTGCTTGAGGTATTAAATTGTAAATGCATTTTTTTATAATTTCAAAAAGGTGCATGGAGCCTTGTGCAGCCCACCCTAGGCCTGCTCCAGACCCCCTATTGCAGCCCTATTTTTTTAGCTTTTTATTTATTAAAATTTATTTATTTTAAGCAAATTAAATCCTAGCCGTTGGTTTATGATGATGATGATCTTGGACCATTCATTTTGGTCAATTTTCCAACCACCCCCTGCCATGCCCCTGCTGCAGCTGCTTTTTCATTTAATTTTTTTATTTTTTAATTATTTCTTTTAATAAAAAGTCAAATGTTATTTGATGAAAAAGATTAGTTACTTTTTTATCTTCATTTGACGTCTCATCTTGACCATTGATTTGTAATTTTCATCACATCTTCACCCATTCATCATGTTTATCATGAATTTTTAACCATCCATAAAAAATTCATCAAAATCCGACGTTCGGATTACAAATTATGAATTTTTCTTTATTTTTCCACTAAAATTCAAAATTGGATTAAAATATAAAAAAGAATTGCTATTTCATCCTATAGTGATTAAATGTCATTTTTGTCTTTTTGTGATTAAGTTAATCCAAGTGATTAACTCTTAATCATGTGTCTTATTCCCTGGTTACTATTCACGTGCTCTATTCACGTAGGTTAAATTCTTAATTGCATTATTTTAATCTCCAATACACATATCCATAAATATAATTCATGAATTTTCATTTATCATAAAAATAATTACAAAGAATCTAAGGTTCACAACCCAAAATGACGCGTATATGGTCTGGGTTTCACAGCTAGCTAGGCGACCATCAATTCGTCTACCCCCCGTTTTAGGGAGGGCACCGCCAGCCTTTGCGCCTATATCAGCGACTCGATCACATTAGAAGGGGACTTTAGACCTATAACTTTGTGCACCATACATCATACACATGCTAGCATAATTTTAAGAAATAATCACATTCATCATTTTTCTCTTTTTTCAAATTAAGAAAACGACATGATCATTTATACAACAAATTAATAAATTTATTTTTCAAACCACATTATGGGGATGACTATCCTTAAATAATATTGAAAAATGCTAACAAGAAATGAATTGCAAGTCATTCAATCATTTGGAGAATAAATCATTTCAAGGCGTTACTTGCTTACCTTAGGATATCAGCTTTCCTCCTCAACCTTTTCTTTCCCATTTCCTAAACAAATGAAAATGGCTTACTTATATATTTGCACTATATTTTAATATTTGCATGCCTATTTCTTTTATCAAACCTATATACTTTTAATGTATTATGGTTCACTCGATTTGGTTTATGGCAAGATAAAGTCCAACATATATTTTGAAACTAATGTTCATATCTCCTAACAACTTTCTCATTAATACATGTATATATATTCTTTCAATTGTTTAAAATATGTGGCAACTTTAGCAATAATTTTATTTAATTAAAATTCCCAAAAACCTATAAATCACTTTCCTTATGAGTAGAATTTTGGTGAAGTGCCAAAGTCTTAATTATTCTGATATTATAACCATCTTGTTTATTTATATTTCCAAATAATGACATCAATAAATTAAAATTCTATTACCGTTATAAGCTTATCATTCGTTACTATTTGCGAAGGTTGTTTAATCTATTAATTAAAGAAACCATACGTAGTATGCTGAAGTTCCCAATGATTGTGTACGCATGTATATTTTTTCACTATACAGATATCAACAATCATTCATAAAAGAAAGTTTTTAACGTTAGCTACATATGATATAAATTGTATTAAACAAAAATAAAATTATGCAGAACCTATATAAACGTCCAAGGTCGTTGGTTCTTTCCCTTTTATTATTTCTGTAATTGTCTACTTCCTAATCAGCTATGTATATATACATATAATCTTCTGTTTTCAATCCTGCAGTAAAAATTAATAAAATGAATAAAAGCATTTAAAGCTAATACATCAGTTTTGATGTTAAGCTAGAAAATTAAAATGAACAAAAATCCTGTTACCTGAACATAAGGAATTTTAAAATTCAAATGGAAGATGAAAATTCTGTAAGGTGTTCAGACATCATTTATGCACCAAGAAAAAATATGTTGTTTGGAGTTTGGGCATCTGATGCTCCTCTCTGTTTATATATATAAATTTTCCCTGCAGTCCATCTACTTGAACCGTATAAGAAGAAGGAGATAACGAAAAATATATTTTGAAACCTGTTGATGTTGACTGCTTGCTTGGTCTTCTTCCTTGAGAGAAAAACTTGTCTTTATACCAATCTTGTTGGACGTCCACTATGTTTCCGTCCTTTACTATTTTTTTTCTGGTCTCTCTTCTCTTTTTTTTTTCTCCTTCACGGCTGTCTTGACTAATTCTCTTTTTTTTGGTACTTTCCATGGCTTTTATAAGCTAAGCTTAGTCAGTTTTGCATGCATTAACATCATGCTGCCAGCTATTACTCCCATGCACTGTCCTCTTCTATTTTCTGGCAGCAATTTCAGTCATCATTTTTTCATTTTTTTAAAAAATTAGCTACGTTATTTAATAGGTGATAAATTTTTATTTTAGCACTTGCTAAGATCGACTTTTATCTAAAAAAGCGACTATCCCATGTCTTTAAAAATCGTACTTTGCATATAGAATATTAGTGAATAAAATTCTATCTTAAAATTTTTTTGAAGAGGCTATTTATAATCTACTCCGTCTATATTTTAAAGCATATCAAATTAATCGTTCATGACAAGTTTTATTAAAAATGATTAAGACATAAGCATTTGAAATTAATCAATACAATTCGTTCAAATTTAAATTTTGATTCCCCTATTTAATCACGTTTTATATAATTTAATCCGTTCACCAAGTAGGGTACATTAGTTTAGGCTTGCCCATGAAATCTCATATGAAATGGAGTTGTCTATATATAATAATTTTAATTTATAACATACGAAATATACGGTAAAAATGATACATATGCATGTTCCAAGGGATAGGGACGTACCATGCATTAATGGAATTCATGCACATTTTTCAATGCAAAAATTGAAATTATGTAAATGTATATTTAATCATTTTTCATAATCCAATCCATCCGTATTTAGAGCATATAAATTTAACCATCCATCTCAATTTTCATATCAAAATAATTTCTATGGTTTAAGATATTGGCATTTAAAATTAATTCATGAAATCTCATGTAATTCTGGTTGTTTAAAAATTTTTTAAATATAAATTTCATGATCTAGTCCATTCATTATGTAGGGTATGTTAAAATAGGTTTGCTTATAAAATTTCATCTCAAACAGCTTTAGATATACCAACATATTAATTTAATGAACAATTAATTAAAAATAAAAATTTATAATCGGGGGTTTGTGTACGTGGAAGCTTGCATGGGTTTGACGTCTGGGCACGTTTTCTAATGCACTTAAGTTAAGCATTTTAATCAATTATTTTTTATAATCTAATCCATCTAGATTAAAGAGCACCTAATTTAATACTCCTATTAAATTCTCTTGTCGATCTGAGTTATATATTTTAAGATATAATGAAAGTAGCGTAGATGAATATAAGCCCTTAATTAGTATCCCTAATTGGCCCAAATTTTTCTATTTATTTTTATTTTATTTAAACAGTTTCAATTGGTATAATTTGGAATTTTGAAATTCCTTCCCAAAAAGTTTATAAAAATTCATTTTCATTTCTAATCTTTATGAAATCATTATTTACCCCTTTTTCTAAATTTGTAATCTAATATCAATTTTCTAAAATTGCAATTTAGTCTTTTTGTAAACATACGCATTTTTCTATAACTTTACAGCAATAATATACACACTGTACAAGCTTTCAGTATACCTCACATTTACTAAGTTTCAAATAACATAGGTTTCACAAATCTCAACCCACATAACCCAATCTGTTTACACCAATGTTCGATCTGGCGAAAATGTATCTAATTTTTGTTTCAAAGTTAGATATTTGTGTTCATAAAAAAAAAAGGATGATTGTGCTTTATGAAGGAGAAAACAAGACTGCCTTAACCATAATTGTACGCCATTGACAAAGAATTGAAGAATTAAATGGGAATACCAAATCTATGGTCATTTTTTATTATAACTTAGAACAGTTGATTCTCTTATAATAATTTTAATGTATTAGTATAATCTAAACTACTCATTATACTTATCTTAATATATTATAAAAAAAAATTTTATTTGCACTTAGGTTGGGCCACAAAATAAAATTAAGTTATTGTGAATAAAGCCCACTAAAACTATTTAACAAATACAAAGATCATTTGATTAATAAATTAGGTTTATATTCTTCCAATGTGAAACCCGGACCAAAGTAAGGTTTATTTATATGCAATTGGCATATAAATATGAATCAAGTATAATTTAGTGGAACTATGAATGATTTCCAATTGCAATATTGACGATTTATTGCAATTAGGGCAAGTGATTATGAATGATCAATATAAGTCGATATGGGTCAATGTGATTAAAGAGGCTTAATGAGGATTAAGGAATGTTGATATATTGAGGATAATTACCTCATATAATATGTTTTAATTAATGGAGATTATGATGCTAATTATAGGTTAAGGTAGTAAACGCTAGAAAATGAGTAACTCGACGTCGGGAAGGCGGATTATGATGAAAATTGAAAAGTAAGCACATAATTTTGTGCTTAATCATATAGAAATGATGGATATGAAAATATTGATGAAATTAAGGTGGAAAATCGATCATCACCATCAAAATTCAAATATGGATTCAAATGATCATAACTTGAGCTAGAAAAGTCGGATTGAGACGAAATTTGAAACGAACGGTTAAAATTATGAGATCTATGAAATGAGAGGCTTGGATTAAGCTAATGATGATGGGATATTGGTTGCAAGAAAATGGGTGTATATTATTGATTTTGTGCACCAAAAATATAAGCTTGTGTTTATGTTTAAGAGAGGTGATTAATTATATTTTTTATGGCAAAAATGAGATGTCAAATGGAGATAACTTCACATGGATTTTATGAATTAATTAAAATGACAAAATCCATGATAATATTAAGTGATTAATGAATTAATTTAAGGAGCTAAATGGCTAGCTCAAGTGAGCTAATGGAGGTGGCCCACACATGGACGTGAAAGGGGGCTATTTGCATGGAATTTTGATTTTTAAAAATTACAAAATATGTAATTAACTGTAGTACATGACAAAAGTGGTTAATGGTATTAATTTGGGATGGATTTTGTGGCACAAAATTCCAAAAATCCAATGCACAAGTGATGCTGAAAAATGGATAGCAATATGGGAGCAATTGAAAAGTCACGTCCAAGTTGCTTTTTGGGATTTTTTATTAATTTTTTTAATAGATAAATTGACCCCTAATTAGGCTATTACCTAGGGTAGTTAATTGGCCATTAATTAAATTAAAATGGTGTGGAAAAATCGTGCAAAGAGCTGCTGCAAGTGGACCCCACCCAAGTGGATAGCTACATGAAGGAAGGGAGGTGCACGTTCAAAGGCTGCAAATGTGATTTTTTATGATTTTTTAATAAGCTAAATGGTCCCTTAATTAGGCTAATACCTAGGGTAGTTAATTAACCATAAATGAAAGTAAAAATTTGTTAGAAAAAATGGCAAAAGACTGCTACAAAGGGACGTTGCATTATATGGACAGATTTTGTCCATTAATGATGTGGATTTTAATGGATTTATTAAAAATAATTTGCTAATTTAAATGGACCACATTTTGCCATGCCAGCAATAGGGGATAAGCATGTCTTAATCATGTTTAATTGTTGTGGAAAGTGGGGCCCACAAAGCTGGAAAATCCAGCTCATATCCTAAGTGCACGTTCACATGTGCTAAAGGTTGAGGAGAGAGAAAAATGCTAAGGGAAAAACCCCCAAGCAAGGCAAGCACGTTCCATTTTTTTCCAGCAGCATGAGGAGCAAGAAAGGGAGGAAAATATGAGAAAAAGAGAAAGAAAAATGGAGAAGAAGAATGGGATTCAAGCTAGGAAAAGTGGAGTCCAAGTTTGATCCAATACATGTAAGTATACCCTTTATTTCTACCTCTGTACCTTTCTCCACATTAACTGATACCAGATAAGCTTGACACTTTTGACGGATCATCTTGACCGCTTTCATGGACGATATCAGTATAGTCGAACTTTCGGGTTGTCTTAACTTCCTAATGGCTATCTCTTTCTCTGGAGCCATTTCAAACTGCACCTTTTTATTCTTGCAATCAATCGTAGCTCCCCATTGACTCAACTAGTTCATACCCAATATTACGTCAAATTTCTTCATAGGTAATAGGATCAAGTTGGCTTCTAAAATCAACGATCCTATCCTAATTAGGCATGCTTTACATACTTGGCTAGAGCTAGCTAATCTATAAACAAGGGATTCTACGTGAATTATCTTATTGGTCTCCTCTACTAGTAGTGCATGGGAGGCCACATATTGGCATGCTATGAATGAGTGACTAGCACCTGAATCAAACAAAGCTATTACCGAATTTCCTTAAATGTAAACCATTCCTGTGACCACTTTTTCTTCTTGTTCTTATGACTCCGTCCAAGACAACACATGCACTTGTACAGGATTTGTAAAGGTTCCCTATTTACTTGCTGCTCCAGTTATCCTAAGTTGTGCAGGTCTTCCATGCCCTTGTGACGTTTGTGCCTTATTTGGACAGTTCGGAGCAATGTGTTCTACTTGGTCACAAATATAGCACTTGACAATCTTTACTTCACCTGCTCTGCATTTCTTGGCTATATGGCTTGTTTGCCCACATTTATAGCACCGATTTGAGCCTTTCAAGCATTCGCCCGTATGACGCATTTGACATTTTTTGCATAGAGGCAAAATTTTCTTCTTTGGGGCTCCTTTTCCTCTTTTCATATTTCCTTTCCTGGCTTTTTCCTTCCCCATTTCAGTTTCCTTCATACCAGGACTGAACATTCTTGTCCCTAATCTCAATTCTTATGTTCTTAATGCCTCAATCTCTAATGCTCTTGCCCTCTCAAGACTTGAAGCATAATCCTTGATTAGCAAAAGGGCAAGGCTTTCTCTGAAGTATGGTCTTAGTCCTTGTTGGAATCTTTGTGCCTTATTTTCTGGCACATTGGTGATCCAAGGCACAAACCTGACTAAGGCATCAAATTTCGTGGCATATTCTGTGACAGACATCCTCCCTTGATAAAGTCTTTCGAATTCTATGACCTTTTGACTTTGTAATCCAACTGGGAGGTATTCCTTATTGAACTCCTCAATGAATGTCTACCAAGACACCTCTTCTGGTCGCGGCATTGTGACCAGCATTGTTTCCCACCATTCATGTGCATCTTTAATCAGCGAATGTTTGGCACACAAAACTTTCTGTCGATCATTACACGGAGATATTCTAAATAATTTCTTGATCTCCGTTATCCATTGTTTAGACTGTACTAGGTCAGGTTCTCCTGAAAACTTTGGGGGTCGCTGGGCTAGGAATGCATTAATTGCTCTTCGATCAACTTCCATTAACTGATTTTCATCCTCTCTTGGTGCTGGTCTGGGAATCCGGCCAGCCATCAGAGCGGGTTCTTCTCTTTCAGTATTGCCCAACTGGGCCTGCTGGGTCCTTTCCCATAAACCTCGGTTAATATCCGCTATTTATGATGCCCAATCCCGAGTAGCTTGCTGCATTGCTTCCTTTCCTACTGCAGCCACTCTTTCTTCTTTGAGTCGAGTCTGTCTTGACTCACGTTCTTCTTCTTCTTCCCTTTCTGGGCTTATATTTTCTCTTCTTTGACGAGTTCATGGACTTTCTCTATTCGGTTCTGGTTTCGGCCTCTTAGTCTGCCACTAGTCTCACCAACCTCATGTTGGCTGAGGACTTCGGTACCAACTTCCTTTTCTTTATTTGTTCTTACTCCTGACCTTGTTTCCACCATGGTGCTTTTCTGAATATATAAAAGCACATAACTTTCATTCATAATTAATGTTAGATCATCATATACACGTTTCATCATTACACGATTAACAATCAATTCACATAATCACAATCATGTCATATTATTCATCAACATAAACATTCATAGTCATTCATTCATTTCATATCATTCACATAAGCAAATATTCCATTCACAAACCATAGTTTTCAACTTAACAAAGCATAATTACACCTATACACATATCACACTTATATACACATCATCATAGTATAATGTCATCACTTCATAATTATACATATTCATGCTTGTAAAAACAAATTTATCGTCTACCTAGACCTTTTGTGAAACCCTAACCCATGTAGAGCCCATATGTATGCATTAATCATGAATATGATATGTATATGTGAATTATTTAATTATGAATGATTAATGTGATTTTTCTAATTATCGCAATTAGGGTTAAGGATTAGCAATAATGGTGTGATTAATCAGTTTGAGCTAATATGAGACAATGGGATTGGAGTAAATTGTTCTTGATTTAAATATGCAAATACATCATGGAAAATCATTTTAATTCATTTAAAATGAATAATGAGCATTGGTGTGATAATTGTTAAGTTAAGTGGAAAAACACTAGAAAATTCATAACTCAATGCCTGTAAGGCGAATTCAAGTGAAATTTGAAATGGAGATTAATGATGTTGGGCTTGGTATAATGGAATTATTTGGTTATGAAAATTCTTGATGAAATGAGCATAATGATTTATTAATCATATTTCAATTTCAACCGTTAACTTTAAACGGCTATAACGGGAGCTAGGAAAATCGGATTGAGATGAAATTTGAAAAGGTTGAATGAAATTATGAGATGTTTATTTTGGATGGCTTAGATTAAGTATAAAATATTAGGAAAATACCTGCATTGAAAAAGGTGAGCATGGTTGACTAATGCACCTCAAAAGTATCCATCAATTAATGCTAGAGTACAATGCATAATTGCAAGGTTTTAATGGGAGTTGAGGTGTCGAATGCAGCCCATTTCTAGGGTATTTATGTATTTATATGAAATGCAAAAATACAAGAATTATCCAGCCATTAAATGTTTATCATGATGAAGCTACAAAAGGCACAACATGAGCATAAGCAAGGTGGCAATAAGGGAAGTCCAAGGGGCTGCCATGCTGCTTATTTTTGAATTTTTAATTTTTTAAAATATGTATATATATTGCTGACATGTAAGGAAACCAAGATATTCATTCAATCATGCAAATTTTCAGCTATAAAAATATTGGAATGCAGCTGAATTGGAGAGAGAAAACGTGGACAACGTATGGGGCAAGTGACGTGCAATGAATACGTTTATTGCTGCCATTTTGTTAATTTTTTTAACACAAAATTAATACATGAATTAAAGGGAAATTAAGTGTATGTTTTACCCTTAAACGGGAATTATTAAAAAATGAAAAAAATTGCTGGAAAATATGGGCAGCAAAGGACGTGATTGGGGGAGCAGCTTGGATGGCCATGGATTAAAGTAATTTTTGGATTTTTGAAAATGGTAAAAAACCTAATTTACATGGATGTAAAATGTCCAGCACTTCAAAGGGTATAACTTACCATTTAACGTGTAGAAAATGTACCATGAAGTGGGGCCCACAGCTGGAAAAAAATCCAGCTTATAAATCCATGCACGTCCATGTGAGATGAGGGTTGGAAAAATTGCTAAGTGCTGAAATTTTCACTCCAAGAAACAGCAGCAACTCACGTCCACTTTGGCCAGCAAGAGAAGGAAGAAAAGTAAGAAAAAAAGGAAGAAAATTTGTGGAGAAAATCATCTCCAAGTGATTAGAGTTGAGTTGGCACTAAACCAAGTAAGTATATGTGTTGTTTGAGTTGGTTATTTTGAGTTTTAAACTCCAAAATGGGAATATGAAAGGGATGCTTCAAGAATCTTTAAAATGATGATTTAACATGCCTTTGATTGAATATGGAATGGGTGTTAGATTATATGTATGAATTTTCATGATCTAGATGATGGAAATGAAGTTTGCAATGATATATGAGTTGAAAACTCAACTTGACAAACCCTAAATCTAAAAGACAAGTTCCTGTTTGATATGGATAATATGTTTAGGTTATTAAACATGTTTTAATGAAGAACATATGTTGATTTGAGTTTAAGAAATGAATTTTAGAAAATATGGAATGCAAAGGGGTAAATATGACCCAATTTCTTCGTTTCTATGCTAAAAATCATATGGAAATAGGTTTGCATGTTTTCTGAATGCTAGGTAGGGTAAAATACCCTAGGGTTAATTTATTATTGATGCTCAAAACGATTTGCGAAAATAAACTCAAATCTGAGTTTTTATGGATTTATGAAACGATGGCTAAACGAAGTGAAAAACGGGACTGAAACGGTCAAGCAACTTGCTGTTTTGAGATAAACTTGTTTATGAATGTTAAACATGTGTTAATTCCCTAAATTTGGATTAGGAAAAATGAAATTATTTTCTGAAAATTTGTATTTGTTAAACTGCTTAGGGTTATGTGTCAAAAGACACGTTAAATGGGTGAAAAACGAGTTCCAAACTTGCTGTTTTGGAAACCAATGATGAGTGGATTTAAATCCCATAAAAATACCCTAAATGCAGTGATAATTAAGGTTAATTAACATGCTAAAATATGGATTAAATTTCCGAGTTAGCAATTTTATGAAATACATTATGTATGTATTGCCAAATGGGCATATATGAATGGATAAATGTGTATAAGTGATGAATGACTTGTAAAAAAGTGATTTTGTGCAAAAATGCATGAACATATGATATATTTCATGATTATACATCTGTTTAGAGTGTATAATGATTTATTTCAAATTTTGGAATTTATTTATGAAGTATGAAGTGACGATGTGTGCATAAAAGGAGCACCAATGCGTGTATTTTGAAAAAGGTTGATAAAAGGACAAATTGAGGTTAATGAACCTATAAATGATAATTATTAAATGAATTTTATGTGTCTGAATGGATACCCTTTGTATGGGGTTATATATGTTATGTGTTAACTGATGAAATGTGTAAAAATGTGCTATATATGTGCATAATGACTTGTGAAGTCAAATAAGTGATATATGTGAATGAATTGGGTTGGAAAACTAAATGAAATATGAGAAAAAGAAATATATGAAAAAAATATATTATTCTCATGTAGGCAAAGGCAAAGAAAAAGAAGAATAGGAAAGCTAAGAGACACAGGTAAGCAAGCAAATTTTCTAAATGAATTTTGTTTTCTAAATTGTTTACATAAGTGCAATTTTTGCTTTAACTTGTTTGATGAAATTGTGGAAATTATTTCTAACATGTTTAAGGATGGCCATCCCTTAGCAAAACGGTGTTGAAATGATGTTTTTACTTCAAATGTGATATTATGAAATTTCCTTCGATAAATGTTATAGAAAAATGTTATGATTCGATGTTTCTGATTGAAAAATTATGCTAGCATGTGAAAGATGGATTTATGAAAAAGTTCATGTGCACAGGGTACTAGGTCCACTTGAAGGGTATAAGTGGACAGATTGTCCCCCCTTGGTGTGGCCAAGTCGCTTAAAATAGGCCCAAAGCCGGCAACGCCCTCTCTGAAATGGGAGATAATGTGGATGGATGGTTGTGTGGCTAGCTTCCATCCTAAGGGAATTATGATGATTGTGTTCATGTTTTTATATGGCATTATGCATATGATACTCGTGATAGGTACAAGATTTTATGTTTTTAAGATATACCTTTTGATAAGGTATAAGTTGCTTTCCAAGATGATTTTAAATGCAAAAATGTTGCCTGAAATGATTTGCCTGTAAAATGCAAATAGCTTGTTTATTGAGTTTCAACTCACGATTTTGTTTTCTAAACCCAAAGACAGGTAAAGGACAGGTTATGGTGAAGGAGCAAGTGCAAGCTTGAGGAGGCAATGGAAAAACTTTAGAATTTTTATATTATGAGGAAAATCCATGTTGAATAGATGTAAAACTATTTGTATGTTTTATATTGATAACTGTGATTTATACATGTAGTGACATCTGATTTAGGCAAAAGCTGAAATGTTACTTGAACATGAAGTTGTGTATATGTGTTGAATGGATTGAAATGGCTTAGTTACGCATGAGTTGGAAATGATTTATATATGTTTGAGATGAAAATATGAGAAATTAAATTCTTATGAAGAAATATTAAATCAGATAAACACCCATTTACTAATCAATACGATCCCGAGGTAAGGCTCAGGATGTGATGCTCGGGTTTGGGGCGCCACAGAGCTTGGTATCAGAGCATGGATTGGTAAATAGGCGTGGAAAATTTCTAAGTATGGAAAATTTATAGAATATGATGAGATATGCATGACTATACATGATTATGTGATAAATTAGATATGATTATATGATGATTAGGTATGCTTATAATATGATGGAATGCATGTCATATGATGATAAACTATGTTGCAATGCAATTTCATTGCTATGTTGTACAGATGGCGGATAGAGGTAAGGGGATGATGAGTGAGGAGGAGTTGAAAAAGGAGGAGAGGAGACAACAGAGGGAAGAGAATATCAATAGATGGCGGGGGTCTCAGCACAACACTGCACTGTTCCCAACAGTTCCCCCAGGATTTTCACTTATACGCACTCACGATCTGTGGCGCCCCAACCCCAGGCGTCACATTTGTCCTTACTCCAAGATCTTGTCGAGTGGTAAATGTGAATCAGGATTGTTGCCCTGATCACACGGCGGGTTCTTAATTGGATCTCATCCAATATTTTTTTACATCCTTTTCTTTCATCAGATAATCATATACTCATCATCATTCATAATGGACTTATCCATATCATCATAAAATCATTCATATCTTCTTTTATTGAAATAATTCACATAAATACAATCATGTTGTAATATCCATAAAGCATGTCTTTAACATGATTATCATACATTTGTCTCTTTGGACACATACATAAAACTGCAATTAAATTTGTAGATCATTTCTACCTGGCATCCTTTATGAGTCAGCTCTATAGCCTGTTTGTCATTTTGAAAACACATTTGAGTAATAATACTCAGTAAGAAAACCTTTTTCTTTGACAAGTAAACATTTTCCTTTCATTCAAATGCATTTCCTCCCATTTGATAGGAGACACTTACCAAGTGATCAACTACCAATGGAATAGAAACCTTTTTGTAAAAAAATCGTTTTATAAACATTGGATGTGCAAATGCTTCCTTTCCATTCCTGACATAGACCTCCGTGTATGGGTACGCTAGCCCAGGAAATATCTCACATAACATGGTCCAATACGCCGACTCTATCTCTGACTTGGCCTCGTCAAGGGGGACCTTATGTCCTTTACCTTGATTAGCCTACATGGTCTCCTACATGTATGACTTTTGATTTTCTCGGCATTATATACCTCTTACACTAGGTGATTTTTCATTCTCATGTAGAGAATTATTTGCACAATCCCTTTTTGAAACATTGTTTCGATAAAACAACTTGTAAACCTTTTCATACTTATGCAGTTCATAAAAATGCAATGCATTCATTCACACATGACTTTCCTTTGCCTCCACCCTCTTGGGAGGACGCCGCCGGCACACAGCCCTTGCGACTCGACAATAATGAAGGGGGATCCCCGATCCGCTTACTACCTGCACTAAAGCATCTTCCTTGTGCATCATGTACATACATACATATGTTGGCATGACATGCTCCATAAAACTTGATAAATCATTTAGAAATAATTTAACAAGCAGTTAGCAATCATTTCATGTAAAGCAGTATAGGGATGGCCATCCTTAAATATAATTCATAAAACATGTGAGCAAACAATTTGCAATCATTTAGAAATATTTTACAAAGCATATAGCTTGCTTACCTCCCCAATCTGTGTCTTCCACCTTTTCCTTTCCTTTTCCTATATAAGGAAAAATGATATTTTATCTATATCATTTCATGTCTTAGACTTAGATTGCTTCCCATGCATATTTTATAATCATTCATTACCTAATTTCTATAGAGGTTAATCTTATAAATATACTTGGTCATTACCTCCTTATATGGATTTTTATCCATAAATCCTTAAAAATTTCCATCCATATATCCTCATAAATATATAAAAATAAATCTCATTTTTTTCCAAAAATCTCGCTGTTCACTGTTCATAATTACTGTAACAAATCATTGTTCACCCGAGGTTATTGTTCACAATAACGTGGGTTACTGTTCATGGGTTCCAAAAATTGACATTTTTTCCAAAAATAAAAAATACCATGACATAGATTATGCTTAATATATCTTGGGAAATTTCATACATTTTGAATTTATCATCATTTACTTGGCTAAATAAATCATTTTCTCCATATACTAAAAATCAACATAAATTTATTTAAGCATAATCCTTAATTCCAAAAATCATGAAATTAATATATCATCATTAGAACATCATATTCAACGTATTCCTACATCCCACATCATCATTTATCATTTTTGGAGCATTATTGAGACATATCATATGCTATTTTCTCGAATGCTCCATCTTTGCTCCAAATTTTTGATGTTTCGGCATAATTCTAATTTAGCATGGTAACTACACTTATTTTCTTGTGCTTAGGCATTATCTAAAGATTTTTTTACCCTATTTAACACCCAAAAGAAATTTGGGAAGCATTCCCTTACCTCAAGTGGAGAACTCCTCTCCTCCTTCTCTCTTTCTCTCTCTTTCCTTCTCTCCTTCTCTCTCTAAGGCCAAAACGAATTTTGGGGGTGAAAATTCTTGAATTTCTCAAGCTTGGAGTGCCTTTGGACGTCCTCCCTGCCCTCTATTTATACTTTTTGATTTTTCACAAAATTAGATTTTACCCCCAAGCTTGAGTTATTTAATTATAAAAATGTATTTTTTTATAATTTCTAAAAATGCATGGAGCTTTGTGCAGCCACCCTAGTCCTGCTCCGGCCCCCCTATGGAAGCCCTTATTTTCCTAGATTTTTAATTTATTAAAATTAATTATTTTTAAGTAAATTAATCTCAACCGTTGATATATGATAAGATTAATTTCTGGCCATTAGATTTGGCCCCAAAAGTCAACAGCCCCTGCACGTCCAGCCATGTAGCTGCCTTTCATTTAATTTTTTAATTTTTAATTATTTAATTTCAATAAAAAGTCAAAAGTAGCATTAATGAAAATTAAGCTACTTTTTGATCTCCTTTTGATGTTTCATCTTGACCCTTAATTTGTGATTTTCATCACATCTTAAACCATTCATCATGTCCATCATGAATTTTTAACCATCCATAAAAAATTTCATCTCAATCCGACGTCCGGATTGCAATGTATGAATTCTTCTTCAAATTTTCACTAAAATCCAAAATTCCATTAAAATATCAAAAAGTATTGCTATTTCGTCCTTTAGTGATTAAATCTCCTTTTTTGTCTTTTCGTGATTAAGTTAATCTACGTGATTAACCCTTAATCACGTGTCTTAATCCCAGGATTACTATTCACGTGCACTATTCATCCGAATTTCATAATTATTTTAACCTCTATTCCCACATATTTTCATACCCATGAATGTACGTTTTCCAAATATATTACCTAGGGTTTAGAACCCTAGGGTTTTATATACGCGTCTAAGATTGAGGTTTCACAATCCTCCCCCCTTACAATAGGTTTCGTCTCGAAACCTATTACATTTGAAATATCGGGGTATAGTGTTGGAAACAATTATTGAAATTGAATGAAAATACCCAATCCATGTGTTTTGATGATTAAAACAACACAATTTGAGTAAATCTAAGCTACTAATATATATTGTGCAAATGTTCAAAGCCGTAAAAGGATATATACAAAACAGAACAAGTCAAGTCGTAACTCAAGTCGACTCAGACATCGACTTAGGCGAAGTCGATCTCTCAAGTCGACTCCATCTTCGACTTCAAAGAACATTCTTCTTCAGCGTTGATTTTGGAGAACAGAAAAGCTGAAGTCGCAGATGAAGTCGACTCCACTTGCGACTTGAGGCCAAGTCGCAGATGAAGTTGACCCCAAGGATCGACTTGAATCAGCATTTTCCCTCCAGCGTTGATTTTGGAAAGTTGAACAACCGAAGTCGCAGATGAAGTCGACTCCACTTGCGACTTGAGGCCAAGTCGCGGATGAAGTTGACCCCAAGGATTGACTTGAATCAGCATTTTCCCTCCAGCGTTGATTTTGGAAAGTTGAACAACCGAAGTCGCAGATGAAGTCGACTCCACTTGCGACTTGAGGCCAAGTCGCAGATGAAGTTGACCCTAAGGATCGACTTGAATCAGCATTTTCCCTCCAGCGTTGATTTTGGAAAGTTGAACAACCGAAGTCGCAGATGAAGTCGACTCCACTTGCGACTTGAGGCCAAGTCGCAGATAAAGTCGACCCCAGAATCGACTTGAAGTAGCATCTTCCTTTCAGAGTTAAAATTGGGCAGCGAAACTTTTTGAAGTCGCAACCGAAGTCGACTCCACATGCAACTTGGGTGAAGTCGCAGGAAAAGTCGACTCTAGCATCAACTTCAACATGATAAGATAATTTTTCAAGCTCAAGTCAAAGCACAAGTCCACTTCAAGATAGACTTGAGTCAAATAAAAGATGAAGACAACTCAAGTTTCTCAAACTTGAGTATATAAAGACTAATTCAAGTTTAAAGCAAGCAAGAGACACTTCAACAAAGATCAAAACTGAATTGGCACAAGGAAATAGCCAAGTCGCACCCCAAGTCGACTCCAAGATCGACTTGAAGCCAAGTCTCAAACCAAGTCGACCCAGAAGACAGACTTGGAAACTGAAGAACAGCTGAAGTCGCACACGAAGTCGACTCCAGCATGCGACTTCGGTGAAGTCGCACACAAATTTGACTCCACCTGCGAATTGGAGACGTAACGTTCGAATTTTTGAACGTTGGAACATTTATTACGCGCCAACCAACTCTATAACGTTCAAAATTCTCCCTCCTCTATATATGGACACTCAAGTAAACGTGGATACATACAAGACAGAGATGAAAAAGAGGAAAGAAGCACTACTAAGAGTTTCAATCCACTTTTCTCTACAATTGAGTGATCTATACACTTTCAAAGGAAGAACAAGCTTCAAAGTTGCTGTTTGCTTCAACGCAATACGATTCGTTGCTTCTACAGATTCTTCCTCGAGTTGAAACTTGCTACATAATTCTGTAAAGTGTAGATTTCTTCTATTACATCTTGTTATTTGATTTTTGGTGCTTGGTTTGAGTTTGGTGTTTTAAACCAAGATATAGCAAGTAGGGTTGTGATTGGAGTGTAACTCATCACCTACTTGTGTTGCTTATCATACACGCCCCCTAGAGCTAGAATCTAGAAGAGAGCGGAGACTCTAGTTGTATTCGCGGAATACATAGTGAAACCCAAGTCACAAGGGAGTGTGAGCTTGGAAGAGTGGAGTAGGGAAAGGTTGCCCGAACCACTATAAATCTTGTCTACTGTTTTTCATTTTCACTTTCATTATCTTATTACTTTCTATTAGTTTCATTAAAGGTGTTTAAACTAAATCAAGGTAAAATATCTAATTAAAGTTTTAAATTTTTTAATACCCGATTCACCCCTCCTCTCTTGGGTAATTGCCATAAACTCGGGACCAACAAGTGGTATTAGAGCAGGTCTTTGAGTTTTACCAAAGAGATCTTTTGATATGGAATCCCAATCCACTTCCGTTCCCGCATTTGTCGAAGGCCAATCCTTTACTAGGCCACCATTGTTTGATGGGAACAATTTTGGATATTGGAAGCTATGTATGAAACAACTCATCATGGCTACAGATATAGACTCTTGAATTGCAATCCAAGACGGTGTGACTTTGCCTATTGATGAAAGAGCTTCCAAATGGACCGATGAGGAAGTGAAAATTGTAAAGAGCAATGCCAAGGCTATGAATTCATTATTTTGTGCTCTTACGGTTTCCGAATATGATAGAGTATCCTCTTGTTTAACTGCCAAAGAGATATGTGATACACTAACATCTATCTACGAAGGAACTTCTCAAGTCCAAGGGACAAGGAGAAATATTTTGATTGGAGAATTAGAAAACTTTAGAATGTTAGAAACAGAAAATATTTCTGAAATGTTTGCTAGATTTTCCAAGATTACTAACGCCTTGAAAGGGCTAGGAAAAGCAATTTCTGAATCTGAGCAGGTCATGAAGATTCTGAGGGCACTACCTGAATCATGGACTCCAAAAATTACGGCAATAGAAGAAGCTAAGAACCTAAACACATTGAAATTGGAAGATCTTATTAGCTCGCTGATGTCACATGAGCTAATCAAAAAAAGAAACGAGGATCACCACAAAGGCAAAAGAGTCATCGCCTTGAAAGCTGCACAAGACTCGGATGACACCACCTCATCATCTCAAAACGACGATGAAATTGCCTTACTTACAAAACGATTCAGAAAATTTGTAAGGAAAGGTAGAAATTTCAGAAACTTTAAAGAAAGAAATTCTAAAGAGAAAAATAAAGAAACAACAAAATGTTACCAGTGTGGTGGTTCGGGGCACATGCAAGCCCAATGCCCAACGCCCGAAGAAAATAGAGCAAAGGAGTAAAGAAAAGATCGAGACGACAATAGAAAATTTTAAAGAAACAAAGGAAGAGGCATGTACGTAAATGAAGAGGAATCTACAACATGTAGCTCTTCAAATAAAGAATGTGAAGCAGATTGCGCAAGAATTTGTTGCATAGCAAATTCCGACATATGTTTTGCATCCACGGAAATCTTGGAGGATCAAGCTACTTCAACAAACTGCACAAGTAGTCAAGAGGTAACCTCCAAACAAAAATCTTTTTCAATGTTTTCTTCTACAAATGAATGCATCAAATGTGCTGAATTGGAAGAACTTCAACAAGCTTATGATTCATTATATGAGGAAATAAAGAAATTAGGAAACAAGTTTACAATAAAGAAAAGATAATGTGATGCAGTAATAATTGTGAATGGTAAACTTGCTGAAAAAATAGATAAATTAAAAAGTGAAAAGAATACCTTGGAAGTTGAGTTAGAGAAACTCAAAAAGGAAAATGAATCATTAAATGAATCGCTTGTCAAGTTTTCTAATCCAGGAGAAAATGTGAAAATATTCTTAAAAATGACAACCCAAACTTGCAAGAAAGGACTTGGGTATAATACATTTGAGCAAGAGAAATCTAATGCTCTGAGAAACAACTCCAAACCCATTTATACTAAACCTAAGATAAATCAAGTAGTTTGGACCAAAAGACCAACCAATGAACAAATTACCAAATGGCTTCCTATTTCTAGACTTCCGGGAGCTTGTAATTTTTGCAACAAGTTAGGACACAAGGTTTATCAATGCAAATTGAGAAAATTGCAAAACCTTGGTGCCAAATTGGTTTGGATGCAGAAAAGCATTGGATTCATGGCTTCAAAAGTAGACCAACATAGACTCCAAAGGATAACTAACCCAAATGGACCCATAAAATGGGTACCAAAAGGATGAGCTCTACTTGACTTAATTTTTGCAGGTTTGTCTCAAAGCTAAGGCCAATAACATATGGTTTTTGGATAGTGGTTGCTCAATACATATGACAGGAGAAAAAGAACTGTTCCATAAGATCAACCCACATAATGAAGGAACAGTAGCTTTCGAAAACAATGAAAAAGGTAAAATAAAAGGTAAAGCAAATGTTTATGGTATTTCAAATGCATGTATTGAAGAAGTACTATTTGTTGAAGGACTCAAACAAAACCTAATGAGTATTAGTCAATTATGTGATAAAGGATATAGAGTTGTATTTGAATCCTCTATATGTAATGTTTTTGATGATGAACACATAGTATTTAGTGGCAAAAGACATAGAAATATATGTTTGGTTTGCCTTGATGAACTAGAAGGGAAATGTCTATTAGCCATAGAAAATGATCCATGGATATGGCATACAAGGCTTGGACATATAAATATGTCAAATATTAAAACATTGTGGAAAAAGAATCTAGTACAAGGGTTACCAAAGCTCAAATATGACAAGGATAAGATTTGTAAAACTTGTCAACTATCTAAACAATCCAAAATACCATTTTCTACCAAAAAAGAAATTTCAACAACTAGACCACTTGAGTTGCTACATATGGATCTTTATGGGCCATCAGACATTTTAACTCTTGGTGAGAAAAAGTACGTGTATGTAATTGTTGATGATTTTTCAAGATTTACTTGGATTATACTCTTAGCTAGCAAAAGTGAAGCATTTTCTATGTTTGTCACGTTTTCAAATTTGGTGCAAAATGAAACACAAAGTTCAATCATTTCCATTAGAAGTGATCATGGTGGTGAAATTGAAAATAATCGATTCATAGAATTTTGCAATGAAAAAGAAATTCACCATACATTTTCTGCACCAAGAACTCCTCAACCAAATGGAGTTGTTGAAAGGAAAAACCGGACAATACAAGAAGTTGCTAGAACCATGCTAAATGAGAGTAAATTGTCCAAAAGATTTTGGGGTGAAGCTGTAAATACAGCTTGTCATGTATTAAACCGAGTTACCATTAGAGCAATATTGAAAAAGACCCCATATGAACTTTGAAAAGGCAGAAAACCAAACATATCATATTTCCATACTTTTGGATGTACATGTTATGTGTTAAATAATGGAAAAACAAATCTGGAAAAATTAGATGCCAAAAGTGATGAAGCTATTTTCTTAGGTTATTCATCAAATAGCAAAGCATATAGGATTTTCAACAAAAGAAATCAAATAGTAGAAGAATCGATACATGTTGTTTTTGATGAATTTAACCAAACTCCGAAAAAGGAGGATAAACTAAGCGATGCAGATGATACAAAAGCAAAACAACAAGAACAACAAAAGAAAACCGAGCTCAAGTCAGAAAATCTCATGGAGGAAGAGGTAAGTGAAGGTAATGACTCCTACAAACCTCCAATTGATTTGAAATTCAAAAATGTCCATCCAATTGAGCAAGTCATTGGAAATATTTATGAAGGAGTAAAAACTAGGAGATCAAAACAAAATATTTGTGGACAATATGCATTTGTGTCAAAAAATGAACCAACCACTATTGAACAAGTTCTTAATAATGAAAACTGGGTTATTGCAATGCAAGAAGAGCTAAATCAATTTGAAAGAAATAATGTATGGCATTTAGTTCCTAGACCAAATGATCATACCATTATTGGTACCAAATGGGTATTTAGGAACAAATTGGACGAAAGCCGACTTGTAATAAGAAACAAAGCTAGACTAGTAGCCAAAGGGTATTCCCAGGAAGAAAGGATTGATTTTGAAGAACCATATGCACCTGTGGCTAGATTAGAAGCCATACGCATTTTACTAACATTTGCTTCTCACATGAATTTCAAATTGTTTCAAATGGATGTGAAAAGCGCATTTTTGAATGGGTATTTGAATGAAGAAGTATATGTTGAACAACCCCCTGGATTTGAAGAAAATGATCAATCAAAATATGTTTATAAGCTGACCAAAACATTATATGGACTAAAACAAGCCCCACGAGCTTGGTATGAAAGGTTAAATAGATTTTTGATTGATCATGAATTTCAAAGAGGAAAAGTTGATACTACTTTATTCATCAAGTATAAAAGTAAAAATATTTTAATTGTGCAAATCTATGTAGATGATATAATATTTGGTGGTACTGATGAAACTCTGTGCCAAGAATTTTCTAAGATTATGCAGAGCGAATTTGAAATGAGCATGACGGGAGAATTAAATTTCTTCCTTGGACTACAAATCAAGCAACAAGACGAAGGAATATTCATAAATCAGTCCAAGTACGTCAAATAAATGCTAAAGAAATTTGAAATGCAAACTAGCAAAGGAGCAAATACTCCAATGAGTTCAATCAAGATCGACATGGACGAAAACGGTAAATGTATCGATCAAAAGCTTTATAGAAGTATAATAGGATCATTGTTGTATTTAACTGCTTCTAGACCGGATATTCTTTTCAGTGTGTGTATGTGTTCTAGATTCCAAGCATGTCCTAAAGAATCACATTTATTGGCTGTAAAAAGAATTTTTAAATATTTGATAAATACCACTAATCATGGACTATGGTATCCAAAGGGGTCAACGTTTGATTTAATCGGCTACTCGGATGTGGATTTTGCAGGTTACAAAGTAGATAGAAAGAGTACTAGTGGAACTTGTCAATTTCTTGGAAATATGTTGGCTTCATGGTATTCAAGGAAACAAACTAGTGTTGCTTTATCTACGGCAAAAGCCGAATATGTAGCCGTCGGGAGTTGTTGTGCCCAACTACTTTGGATGAAACAACAATTGAAAGACTATGGTATTGATTATTATAACATTCCAATTAAATGTGACAATACAAGTGCAATTTGTTTAACTAAAAATCCAGTATTGCATTCAAGAACCAAACACATAGTTGTAAGACATCATTTTATTCGTGAACATGTTGAAAATCATGATGTTTGTTTGGAATATGTGAAAACTGAGGATCAAATTGCTGATATATTCACCAAACTTTTAACAAAGGAATCATTCTACAAAATTAGAAATGAAATAGGGATGATTGAATTAAATTAGGAACAATTAGACAGGAAAATCAAACCTGAAAAGTTCAAGTCGATAGTGAAGTCGACTCTGAGGAAGCCAAGTCGACTCAACTGAAGTCAACTTAGGGGATATGAAGTCGACTCCGCCTCTGAGGTAAAGTCGACTCCGTTGGGTCAAAGTCGACTCCGCGCGCGCGAAAGTCGGTCTTCCTCCCTTCTTCTCCTTCTTCCTTTTTTTCTCTCCCTCTTCTCTCATTTCCTTCTCGCGCCGGACTTCCTTTCCAGTTTCTCCCTTCTCTTTTCGGCTAGCCCTCTTCAGTTCTCGGTTTCTTCCAGCTCTCTTTGTTTCTCTCTCACTCTCTCACTCTCTCGCTCTCTCGCTCTCTCTATTTCTCTCTCACTTCTCACTCTCTCGCTCTCTCTGTTTTTCTCTCACTCTCTCACTCTCTCACTGTCTTTCTCTCTCTCTCTCTATCTCTCTCAGACTACCTGTCATCTCTGAAATGTCTCACAAGCTCCTAAAGCTCATCACTTAAATATTCCATTTCGAAACAAACTCAATGGCTCCCAAATCCAGACTTCCCAAACTAGCTGTGTCAAAACCATCTCTGAGGCCTGTATCTAGACCTTCTGAATCAGCCACAGAGGAGGAAATTCCCAGGAGGCAGAGAACTCCTGCAAAACGGGCTAGGGAAGAACCTTCAACTTCAACAAGTCGAAAGGTTAGATTTTAGACTGCCACCCCATCCTCAACTCGAGCTTAGAGGTCAGAAAGTCAACCTCAAAGCTCAGATACTGGAGAAAGAAGAACTCCAGCCACAAAAGCGCAAGTTCTGAAAATGCCCACAACCTACTTCAAAACCGAGCTTCAGCATAGTAGATTCTATAAGCACTTTTATGAAAGAAAGGTATTTGTTCCAAAGATTATCGATTTTAAATTTTTCAGTGATTATGAGTTCGACATAGAAGAACTACTAGACCATCAGGGCTGGACGAGACTGCTGAAGACAGATGAAAGACTATATCCTGATCTGACTAGGATATTCTATTATTTGTGGGATGATGAAAAGTTTTCAACCTTTGTAAAAGGAACCAAGATGTTTTTGGGGATAATGGCAGCCCCAGATCAAACAGAAGCAGAGATACAGATCGCTAGAATTCTCGAAGTTCCATTTGAAGATGAATCAATTCCCGCAGATCTCACACTAGACAGGATGTACAATGAGCTAACAAAGAGCAACAAATATCACCCGGGCATTAAGTTTTTACATTATATGGATTTATCTCCCAGACTTAGGGTGCTCAGGTTACTCATTGCACATTGCATATACCCTAAAGGTGGAGGCAGAAATCAGCTAAATCCACAAGAAGCTGGGATTTTGTGGAAAGTAGCAAATAAAGTCAAGGTCAGCTTACAAAGATTATTTTTAGAAGCCTTGGCATCTCGAAAGGATAACCCACGAGGAGTTTTACCTTATGGGACATGGATCACGAGGATCCTAGAATATTATGAAGTGGATATTGACGGTGAACCTTTTGAAGTCCCAAAATCCACAAATTCCATCAATAAGGCATTGCTCCAAAGGATGAAAATTAATTTGGAGCAATTCAGAGTAGACCGGATTCGGGAACGGATGGGAGAGCCGGCTCCAGAAGAGGTCGGACATGCACAGGCTGAGGGGGAGCAGCCCCCGCTATCACCAGAGGGTGAGCAACCGGATCCACATACAGACGCTCCTGAAGAGCCAGCCTCACCCGTGTCACACGGCTCCTACTCACCTCATGGTTCACAGATTCCTGATCTTGCACCACATCCCCCATCATGGGACACTTCGGTGAACGCTATTCGAGTTCACCTTGAGGAGTTAGAGGACCGACTAACTAGCCAAATTGCTGGGGTCCAAAATGCGATAACAGATATGCATTCACGCCAAGATCGTATCGAGAGCTTCGAACCATTCGCTATCACCTGGCATCCGGGCATCATCGAAATCAGCCCACACCCGAACTGGATCCGTTTGATACTAGATCAGTTCACAGAGACCCTACCCCAGCACCCGTTTCATCTTTTTATTCTTCTGCCCATATCCGACCCATCAAACCTACCCAAAATTCGTATCCCATTTCTAAGTTTCAATTCACCAAATCCATGGTAATTGACTCTTATTTTGCCAGATTGACAAAAAGGGGGAGATAGGATAAGAGTAGGTTGAGTTTTTAGGAGTTAAATTTAGATTTCTTAAGTTCTTTTTGGGTTGGGTAACTTGTATATAGGTTTTTGTTTACTTTGCATTGTAATATGTATGAATTATACTAATATGAAAAGTTTGAATTATGTTCTGTTTTATGCTCTGATTATGTCTTGCTCTGATCACTGATGATATATTTAGAAAATATTGAATGTTTGAACAAAGTATGATGAATATGATATTTTGAAAGGTACAAACTCAAATTGGTTTTGTCAATCATAAAAAAGGGGGCGATTGTTGGAAACAATTATTGAAATTGAATTAAAATACCCAAATCATGTGTTTTGATGATTAAAACAACACAATTTGAGTAAATCTAAGCTACTAATATGTATTGTGCAAATGTTCAAAGCTGTAAAAGGATATATACAAAACAGAACAAGTCAAGTCGCAACTCAAGTCGACTCAGACATCGACTTAGGCGAAGTCGATCTCTCAAGTCGACTCCATCTTCGACTTCAAAGAACATTCTTCTTCCAGCGTTGATTTTGGAGAACAGAAAAGCTGAAGTCGCAGATGAAGTCGACTCCACTTGCGACTTGAGGCCAAGTCGTAGATGAAGTCGACCCCAAGGATCGACTTGAATCAGCATTTTCCCTCAAGTGTTGATTTTGGAAAGTTGAACAACCGAAGTCGCAGATGAAGTCGACTCCACTTGCGACTTGAGGCCAAGTCGCAGATAAAGTCGACCCCAAAATCGACTTGAAGTAGCATCTTCCTTTCAGAGTTAAAATTGGGCAGCGAAACTTTTTGAAGTCGCAACCGAACTCGACTCCACATGCAACTTGGGTGAAGTCGCAGGCAAAGTCGACTCTAGCATCAACTTCAACATGATAAGATAATTTTTCAAGCTCAAGTCAAAGCACAAGTCCACTTCAAGATAGACTTGAGTCAAATAAAAGATGAAGACAACTCAAGTTTCTCAAACTTGAGTATATGAAGACTAATTCAAGTTTAAAGCAAGCAAGAGACACTTCAACAAAGATCATAACTGAATTGGCACAAGGAAATAGCCAAGTCTCACCCCAAGTCGACTCCAAGATCGACTTGAAGCCAAGTCTCAAACCAAGTCGACCCAGAAGACAGACTTGGAAACTGAAGAACAGCTGAAGTCGCACACGAAGTCGACTCCAGCATGCAACTTGGGTGAAGTCGCACACGGAGTCGACTCCACCTGCGACTTGGAGACGTAACGTTCGAATTTTTCAACGTTGGAACATTTATTACGCGCCAACCAACTCTATAACGTTCAAAATTCTCCCTCCTCTATATATGAACACTCAAGTAAACGTGGATACATACAAGACAGAGCTGAAAAAGAGGAAAGAAGCACTACTAAGAGTTTCAATCCACTTTTCTCTACAATTGAGTGATCTATACACTTTCAAAGGAAGAACAAGCTTCAAAGTTGCTGTTTGCTTCAACGCAATACGATTCGTTGCTTCTACAGATTCTTCCTCGAGCTGAAACTTGCTACACAATTCTGTAAAGTGTAGATTTCTTCTATTACATCTTGTTATTTGATTTTTGGTGCTTGGTTTGAGTTTGGTGTTTTAAACCAAGATATAGCAAGTAGGGTTGTGATTGGAGTGTAACTCATCACCTACTTGTGTTGCTTGTTATACCCGCCCCCTAGAACTAGAATCTAGAAGAGAGCGGAGGCTCTGGTTGTTTATGCCCCCTAGAGCTAGAATCTAGAAGAGAGTAGAGACTCTAGTTGTATTCGCGGAATACATAGTGAAACCCAAGTCACAAGGGAGTGTGAGCTTGGAAGAGTGGAGTAGGGAAAGGTTGCCCGAACCACTATAAATCTTGTCTACTGTTTTTCATTTTCGCTTTCATTATCTTATTACTTTGTTTTTGTTTCATTAAAGGTGTTTAAACTAAATTAAGGTAAAATCTCTAATTAAAGTTTTAAATTTTTAAATACCCAATTCACCCCTCCCCTCTTGGGTAATTGTCATAAACTCGGGACCAACATATAGCTCATATAAAATAGTTAATCTTATCATCTTTCTCCAATACTTCAATGGCTCACTACGCTTCCACTGCGCTACTCTGATTTGGTGGCACTGTTAGTCTTGGTCCAATAGACCTATGTAAAAATATAGATATAGCTTATCATCTATTCACATAGATTTCATCTCGTCTCATAGCTATCATACTTATCATCTTATCACATAGATATATGATGTAATCTCATAAACATAGCTATCATATCATATGCATACATATGAAACCCTAACCTAAGTAGGGTCCAATGTATGCCTTGGACCTATATATATGATTAAATGGAATTTTTGAATGATTTTAGGATTTTATGATATGTTGCAATTAGGATTTAATTAAGAAGGGTGATTAAATGTTTAATCGCCGGAGCCCATTATGAGTCAAGGTGACTAAAGGAGCATAATGAGGATTAAAATATACTAATGTGGCATGAATGTTTAGCTTAATGTCCATGATTTAATTAATGGAGATTAAAATGGAAATTGTGGAATTATGTTGGAAAACACTAGAAAATTCATAACTCAACGCCTGTAAGGTGGATTCAAGTGAAATTTGATATGAAAGTTAATGATGTTGGGCTTGATATTACGTGATTATTGGATTATGAAAATCCTTGATGAAATTGGATTAATGATTTATTAATCATATTTCAATTTCAACCGTTAACTTTAAACGGCTATAACGGGAGCTAGGAAAATCGGATTGAGATGAAATTTGAAACAATGGAATATAATTATGAAATCTATAAGATGAATGAAATGGATTAAGATAATTATCATGAGAAATGACTTTCTTGGAGAGCAAGTATGTGGATTGACTTGTCTCAAGAGAGGGGACATGACTTTAATGCAAAGTCAAAGTTTGTTACAACTTTGATTATGTGGATTTTTGAGAAATTTTTATTTTATAAATGATGTATATATATATATAGCTAACATGTTGGGATGTATAAATAAGCATTTAATTATGTGGAAAAAATCCAAAGAAATTCGTGATTTGCAGCTGCCATGAAAGGTGAAAAAAATGGACAGCTTGTTTACACATGTGGACATCCCATGTTTGATGTTGCTGCAATAATTTTTATTAATTTTTTTTACACCAAATTAATTCATGAATTAAGGGATAATTAGGTGTATAATTTGTTGGTCCCGAGTTTATGACAAAACCCAAGAGGGGAGGGGTGAATTGGGTTATTGAAAAATTCTTTGGTAAATCAAAACTTAAACCCTTTAGAGTTTTAATCCCTTAGATTTTAACAAATAGAAAGCAATAAGATAATGAAAGAAATAAAGAAAAATAGTAGACAAGATTTATAGTGGTTCGGGCAACCTTTCCCTACTCCACTCTTCCAAGCTCACACACCCTTGTGACTTGGGTTCCACTATGTATTCCACGAATACAACTAGAGTCTCCGGTCTCTTCTAGATTCTAGCTCTAGGGGGCATATACAATCAGAGCTTCTGCTCTCTTCTAGATTCAAGCTCTATGGGGCATATACAATCAACACAAGTAGGTGATGAGTTACACTCCAATCACAACTCTACTTATAATGTCTTGGTTTGAATCACCAAACTTAAACCAAGCACTAAAAACAAACAATAATATGAAAATAAAGGAGATCTACACTTTACTGAGTTGTGTAGCAAGTTTCAGCTTGAGGAAGAATCTGTAGAAGCAACCAATTGTATTTCGTTGAAGCAAACCGCAACTTTGAAGCTTGTTCTTCCTTTGAAAGTGTGTAGATCACTCAATTGTAGAGAAAAGCAAATGAAAGCTCTTACTAGCACTTCTTTCCTCTCTTTAGGCTCTATATTGTATGTATCCACGTTTGCTTGAGTGTCTATATATAAAGGAGGGAAGATTTTGAACGTTATAGAGGTGGTTGGCGCGTAATAAATGTTCCAACGTTCAAAAATTCGAACGTTGCGTCCCCAAGTCGCAGGTGGAGTCCACTTCGTCTGCGACTTCGCCCAAGTCGCATGTTGGAGTCGACTTCGTGTGCGACTTCGGCTGTTCTTCAGTTTCCAAGTCTGTGTTCTGGGTCGACTTGGTTTCAGACTTGGCCTCAAGTCGATCTTGGAGTCGACTTGGGGTGCGACTTGACTATTTTCTTGTGCCAAATCAGTTTGATCTTTGTTGATTCTACTCTTGCTTGCTTAGCTTCTTTCCTTCAATACTAGAATTCATTATTTTGTTCTGGATTGGCTTCAAATCTTGTGAATCTTGGAGAACTTGAAACTTGTATGGTCAAATCTTCTTTGATTTGGAATGAATTCAGGTGCCTTGTTGTCTTTAAGTTTGTACTAGTCTTTATATACTCAGGTTTGAAAAACTTGAGTTGTCTTCATCTTGAAATGAACTTGCACCTTTAACTTGGGTTGAGAAACTCAAGTCGATCTTGGGGTCGACTTCATATGCGACTTGGCCTCAAGTCGCTAGTGGAGTCGACTTCGACTACGACTTCGGATGTGTTGTCCCCCAAAATCAACGCTGGAGAGAAATGTGCAACTTCAAGTCGATACTGGAGTTGACTTCGTCTGCGACTTGGCTTCCAAGTCGCCAGTGGAGTCGACTTCGACTGCGACTTCGGATGTTCATCTTCCAATTTCAACTTTGTCCATCAGGTACCTGTTGAAGTCGCATGTGGAGTCGACTTCGAGATCGACTTCACCCTAAGTCGAAGTTGGAGTCGACTTGGGAATCGACTTGGCTGATTTTCATTCCTTAAGACATTCATTAAAACTATTAGTAATCATTTCATACTAAAATTTGAATTTGTTAATCATCAAAACTTATGCTTTGGTCAATTTGTTTTGTTTTAACTATTGTTTCGAACAATCTCCCCCTTTTTGATGATTGACAAAACTAATTTGAGTTTGTATCTTTCAAGAAAAACACATTTATATAATTTTCAAAACAGATCATCAAATATCTTTCAAACAGAGCATGAAACATATATTAGAGCATAAAACATATTTCATATCATCATGATTCATACATATTACAATGCAAAGCAAAATAAAACTTATATACAAGCTACCCAACCCAAAAATTCTAAAACCTATGTCATGTCCTAAAACTCACTCAAAAACTCTATCCTATCTCCCTATTTTTGTCAATCACTCAAAATGAGATTCAATTACCAAGGATTTGGTGAATTGAAATTTAGAAATGGGATATGAAGATTGAGTAGGTTTGACAGGTTGAACATGAGCAGACGAGTAGAAGGATGAAACAGGTGCTGGAGTAGGATCTCTATGAACTGATCCGGAATCAAATAGATCTAGTTCGGGTATGGGCTGATTACAATGATGCCCGGATGCTAAATGATAGTGTATAGTCCGCAATTCCCGATCCATACGATCCTGTCGGGAATGCATGTCCATGATGGCTGTGAGGACCCCAGAGATGAGACTTGTAACTCTGTTTTCCTGTTGAGCCATTTCATCTCGAATGGTTTGAAAAGTTATCTCCGGAGATGATGGTTGTGGTGCTGGATCTGGAATGCCTGAACCCCGTGGAGAGTATGATCTGTGTGACATGGGAGAGGCTGGCTCCTTAGGTATATCCTGTGGTGGAGCCGGTTGGGCTTTTGGGGGTTGCTCCCCCTCAGTCGGTGCTCGTCCATCTTCTTCTGGAGCTTCTGCTTCTGCCCTTAGTTCATGTACATTGATCAATATCCACTTCAAAATGCTCGAGGATCTTCGTGATCTAGGTACCATAGGATAGAACTCCTCGTGGATTGTCCTTTCTGCAGCTAAGGGCTTCAATGAATAAGCGGGGAAGATTGACTTTTACTCTGTTTACGATTTTCCATAATATTCCAGCTTCTTGAGGGTTCAGTTGATTTCTTCCTCCGCCCTTAGGATAGATGCAGTGGGCTATTAATAGGCGTAGAACCCGTAGCCTTGGAGACAGATCCATGTAATGCAGAAACTTGATCCCTGGATGATACTTATTGCTCCGGGTGAGCTGATTATAGATCTGTTCAAGTGAGAGGTCTACAGGGATTGGTTCATCTTCGTGTGGGACCTCAAGTATCTGTCCAATATTTATCATTGCTGCTTCCAAATTCGGAGTTACGCCAATGCCAAAGAACATGTCAACTCCTTTTACAAAGCTGCCATAGTATTCTTCATCCCACAAGTAATAGAAGATCCTAGATAAATCCGGATAGACTCTTTCATCTTCTTTCAGCAGTTTGGTCCATCCTTGGAATTCCAGCAAATCTTCTATATCTGATCCATAATCTTTCAGAAATTTGAAATCGATGATTTTGGGGATGAATACCTTCTGCTCGTAGAAGGATTTGCAGAACCGATTGTGCTGGAGTTCGGTCTTGAAGTACGTGGTAGGCATTTTCAACACCTGAGCTTTGCTAGTTGTGTTGCCTTTCCTTCTCGCCCCTAATTGAGTGTTGTGTGAGGTTTGGGGTTGTTCCTCATGACCAGCCATTGTTGTGGCGTCCCGAACCGAGGTGCCTAGAAGCCTTACTCCGGGATCGTTTTGATTGGTAAACGTGACTTAGGATTGTTGCCCTGATCACACGGCAGGATTCTTTTTTTTATCATTAATACATGAAAAATTTCCATCATTCATCTAACATGAAATATATTTCACATATCACAGTTATAAACCAAAACTGTTTCATAAAACAAAAATATTCACTTCCATCTCAAAATTATCATCATTGTCTTTACATAAAATTTACATATACAATATTTCATCAAAACTGCATGTCATTTTACATGCTGCCTTCATCATCTTTTCCTGTCTGTTGTTGAAAAAGCATGGGTGAGTAATAATACTCAGTAAGCAAGCTATACATAATTTTTCAATCATTTTCATGCATTTCATAAAATGCAAATGCAATGCGTACATAGCATTCATGACATTCCTTTGGATGCGACGCTAGCTAGGCGCCCATCCCATACATGCTCCCATTTCAGGGAGATCGCCGCCGGCCTGGGCCTATTAAGCGACTTGGCAATAGCGAGGGGGACATCCGGTCCGCTTACTACCTCAACTAAGGCCTGTTCCTCGTGCACATGCTCATTTTCATACACATGTCGGCATGATATTTTCAAATCATAAACAATTTCATAAAAAAAATATTTGATAAATAATTTCGCAAAACGAACTTCAGTTCATATAAAGCAGTTATAGGTATGGTCAACCTTAAATAAATTTCATAAAGCAACTTGCAAACAATTTCAAACATTTTGGAAATAATTTGCAAAACATATAACTTGCTTACCTTCTTAGGAGGTGTCTTCGACCTTCTCTTTTCCTTGTCCTATTCAAGGAGAAATGATATTTTCATTTCTTCTATTCAAGCTGCTTCCCATGCATGTTCTATATTATTTGAGCATTATCTCTTTATGTGGATTTTTTTATCCATAGGTTATTCAGAATTTTCATTATCATATTTAAATATTAATCTCAAATTTTCTTAAAAATCACGCTGTTCACTGTAGCAAATCACTGTTCATCCGTGGTTACTGTTCACAGCGACGTGGTTACTGTTCATGGGTTTTAAAAATTGATATTTTTTCCAAAAATAAAAAATACCATGACATACCTTATGCCTAGTATATCATTGGACTTATATTTTGAATTTATCATCATTTACTTGGCCAAAAAAATCATTTTCTCCATATGCTAAAAATCTTCATAAATTCACTTAAGCATAATCCTTAATTCCAAAAATCATGAAATTAATATATAATTATTCCAACATCATATTTATCATAATCATACATCCCAAATCATCACTTATCAATTTTGGAGCATTATTTTCACATATCATATGCTGTCTTCCCAAATACCCTATCTTCGCTCCAAATTTTTGATGTTTCTGCACAATTCCATTTAAACATTATATCTATACTTATTTTCTCATGCTTGGAGATTATCTAAGCATGGTTTTACCTTACTTAACATCCAAAAAAAATTTGGGTAGAAATCACTTACCCGAAGTGGAGATATGCCTCTTTTTCTCACACTTTCTCTCTCCAACCTTCTATTCTTCAAGGCTAAAACGTGTGGGGATGGAAAATGAAGTGGCTCAAGTGATTTTTGAGCTGGTATGGTTGTGAATTTCGTCCATGGCCTGCTCCTCTATTTATAGGGGTCCATTTTTCATAAATTTGGAATTTACCCCCTCTAGCTTAGGGTGTAAAATTGCAAAGGTGTTTTTTTTCAAATTTTAAAAGGTGCATGGAGCATTGTGTAGCCCCCCCTAGGCCTGCTCCAGCAGCCCTTTTGCAGCCCTATTTTTACCTATTTTTTAATTTTTAAAATTAATTAATTTAGGCTAAATTAATTCTAGCCATTGATGGATATGATGGATGAGGACCATTCATATCCATCATCATATCTTGGCCGCCCATAAAAAATTTCATCTTGATCCGATGTTCGGATTGCAAGATATGAATTTTTCTTCATTTTCTTCAAAAATCAATTAAAAATACGAAAATTCATATTTTAATCCAAAAAAAAATTTTTTGTCCTGTAGTGGGAAGCTTCCTTTTTCGTCTTTTATGATTAAGTTAATCCAAGTGATTAACTCTTAATCATATATCTTAACTCCTATTTACTATTCACGTGCACTATTTACGGGGTTAAATTCCCAATTGCATTATTTCAATTTTCAATACACATATTCATTAATATAATTCATAAATTTTCATTTATTCATAAAATAATTACAAAATTACAAATGTCGATATGACGCGTATACAGTCGAAACAACGCGTATACGGTCAGGGTTCCACAGTTGTTGACGGAGTTCCTGTTTGAAAACGAACCTGGCGGCCGGTGGAAGTGGATGGTTCTTCCCGGCCTCGCTTTGAAGAGGTTTGTTGCCTCCTAGGCACCTCGTCTTCAGTATGGGATGTAGATTTTCTGGGGACAAGTTTGAGAGATGGTTTTGATACAGCTAGCTTGGGAATTCTGGACTTTGGAGTCATCGAGTTGGGTTTTGAGGTTTAGAGAGAAAGAGATGGAGAGTGAGAGGACACCAGAAAGAATCTGAGAGAGAGGGAGAGATGAGGGACAGGCAGAGAGAGAGACTAAAATAAAGAGTATGAGGGAGAGAGAAATTGAGAGAGAGGAGAGAAAGAGAAAAGAGCTTGCGTTGGAGGAAGGCAGTGTGCCTGAGAAAAAAGAGAAAACTAGAGCGCGGAGAATGGAGAGAAGGATCAGGTTGCAGAGGTAGAGCGATTTAGAGGATTCGGAAATGGAGGAGGAGAAGAATCTGACTGTGCTGCGCGGGACAATGGGGGAAGAAGAAGAAGAAAGGAAGAAAAAGGAAGGGAAGGCGGACGGTCGCGCGCGGAGTCGACTTTGCCCTAGGCGAAGTCAACTTCGACCCCTCGGAGTCGACTTTGCCTCAGAGCGGAGTCGACTTCACATCTCCCAAGTCGACTTCACCAGAGTCGACTTGGCTTTCCAGGAGTCGACTTGACTCATCGACTTTGACCTTTTCAGATTTGATTTTCTTGTATAATTTTCCTAATTTAATTCAATCATCCCCATTTCATTTCTAATTTTGTAAAATGATTCGTTTGCTAAGGGCTTGGTAAATATATTAGCAATTTGATCCTCAGTTTTCACATATTCTAAACAAACATCATGATTTTCAACATGTTCTCGAATAAAATGATGTCTTACATCTATATGCTTGGTTCTTGAATGCAATACAGGATTTTTTGTCAAACATATGGCACTTGTGTTATCACATCTGATAGGAATATTATAATAATCAATGTCATAGTCTTTCAATTGTTGTTTCATCTGGCGGCTATATATTCGGCTTCTGCTGTAGATAGAGCAACACTAGTTTGTTTCCTTGAATACCATGAAACCAACATATTTCCAAGAAATTGATAGGTTCCACTAGTACTTTTTCTATCTACTTTGTAGCCGGCAAAATCCGCATCCGAGTAGCCAATTAAGTCAAATGTTGACCCCTTTGGATACCATAGTCCAAGATTAGTGGTATTTATCAAATATTTAAAAATTCTCTTTACAGCCAATAAATGTGATTCTTTAGGGCATACTTGGAATCTAGAACGCATACAAACACTGAAAAATATATCTGGTCTAGAAGCAGTTAAATACAACAATGATCCTATCATACTTCTATAAAGCTTTTGATCGATACATTTACCGTTTTCGTTCGTGTCGATCTTGATTGTTGAACTCATTGGAGTATTTGCTCCTTTAGTAGTTTGCATTCTAAATTTCTTTAGCATTTCTTTGACGTACTTGGACTGATTTAAGAATATTCCTTCGCTTTGTTGCTTGATTTGCAGTCCAAGGAAGAAATTTAGTTCTCCCATCATGCTCATTTCAAATTCGCTCTGCATGATCTTTGAAAATTCTTGGCACAGACTTTCATCATAGCACCAAATATTATATCATCTACATACATTTGCACAATTAAAATATTTTTACTTTTATATTTGATGAATAATGTAGTATCAACTTTCCCTCTTTGAAATTCATGATCAATCAAAAATTTATTTAACCTTTCATACCAAGCTCTTGGGGCTTGTTTTAGTCCATATAATGCTTTGGTTAGCTTATAAACATATTTTGATTGATCCTTTTCTTCAAATCCAGGGGGTTGTTCAACATATACTTCTTCATTCAAGTATCCATTCAAAAATGCACTTTTCACATCCATTTGAAACAATTTGAAATTCATGTGAGAAGCAAATGCTAGTAAGATGCGTATGGCTTCTAATCTAGCCACAGGTGCATATGATTCTTCAAAATCAATCCCTTCTTCCTGGGAATACCCTTTGGCTACTAATCTAGCTTTGTTTCTAATTACAAGTCCGCTTTCGTCCAATTTATTCCTAAATATCCATTTGGTACCAATAATGGTATAACCATTTGGTCTAGGAACTAAATGTCATACATCATTCCTTTCAAATTGATTTAGCTCTTCTTGCATTGCAATAACCCAGTTTCATCATTAAGAGCTTGTTCAATAGTGGTTAGTTCAATTTTTGACACAAATGCATATTGTCCACAAATATTTTGTTTTGATCTCCTAGTTTTTACTCCTTCATAAATATTTCCAATCACTTGCTCAATTGGATGGGCATTTTTGAACTTTAAATCAATTGGAGGTTTGTAGGAATCATTACCTTCACTTACGTCTTCCTCCATGGAGTTTTCTGGCTTGAGCTCGGTTTCCTTTTGTTGTTCTTGTTGTTTTGCTTTTGTATCATCTGCGTCACTTAGTTCATCCTCCTTTCTCGGAGTTTGGTTAAATTCATAAAAAACAACATGTATTGATTCTTCTATTGTTTGATTTCTTTTGTTGAAAATTCTATATGCTTTGCTATTTGATGAATAACCCAAGAAAATAGCTTCATCACTTTTGGCATCTAGTTTTTCCAAATTTATTTTTCCATTATTTAACACATAACAAATACATCTAAAAGTATGGAAATATGATACGTTTGGTTTCCTGCCTTTCCAAAGTTCATATGGGGTCTTTTTCAATATTGCTCTAATGGTAACTCGGTTTAATACATGACAAGCTATACTTACAGCTTCACCCCAAAATTTCTTGGACAATTTACTCTCATTTAGCATAGTCCTAGCCATTTCTTGCATTGTCCGGTTTTTCCTTTCAACAACTCCATTTTGTTGAGGAGTTCTTGGTGCAGAAAATGTATGGTGAATTCCCTTTTCATTGCAAAATTCTATGAATCGACTATTTTCAAATTCACCACCATGGTAACTTCTAATGGAAATGATTGAACTTTGTTTTTCATTTTGCACCAAAGTTCAAAACGAGACAAACATTGAAAATGCTTCATCTTTGCTAGTTAAGAGTATAATCCAAGTAAATCTAGAAAAGTCATCCACAATTACATACACGTACTTTTTCCCACCAAGAGTTAAAATGTCTGATGGCCCATAAAGATCCATATGTAGCAATTCAAGGGGTCTAGTTGTTGAAATTTCCTATTTGGTCGAAAATGACATTTTTGATTGTTTAGATAGTTGACAGGCTATACAAATCTTATCTTTGTCATATTTGAGCTTTGGTAAGCCTTGTACCAAATTCTTTTTTCATAAAGTTTTAATATTTGACATATTTATATGTCTAAGCCTTGTATGCCATTTCCATTGATCATTTTCTATGACTATTAGACATTTTCCTTCTAGGTCATCAAGGCAAACCAAATATACATTTTCATGTCTTTTGCCACTAAATATTATGTGCTCGTCATTATCAATAACATTACATATAGAGGATTCAAATACAACTTTATATCCTTTATCACATAGTTGACTAATACTCATTAGGTTGTGTTTGAGTCCTTCAATAAATAGAACATTTTCAATACATGCATTTGAAATACCATAGATATTTCCTTTACCTTTTATTTTACCTTTTTCATTATTTCCGAAAGCTACCGTTCCTTCATTGCATGGGTTGATCTTGTGAAATAGTTCTTTTTCTCTTGTCATATGTCTTGAGCAACCGCTATCTATAAACCATACGTTATTGGCCTTAGCTTTAAGACATACCTGCAAAAATTAATTTGAGTGGAGCTCATCCTTTTGGTACCCATTTTATGGGTCCGTTAGGGTTAGTTATCCTTTGGAGTTTATGTTGATCTACCTTTGAAACCATAAATCTAATGCTTTTCGGCATCCAAACCAATTTAGCACCAAGGTTTTGCAGTTTTCTTAATTTACATTGATAGACCTTGTGTCCTAACTTATTGCAAAAATTACAAGCTCCCGGAAGTCTAGAAATAGGGAGCCACTTGGTAATTCGTTCCTCAGTTGGTCTTTTGGTCCAAACTACTTGATTTATCTTAGGTTTAATATAAATAGTTTTGGCGTTATTTCTTGGAGTGCTAGACTTCGTTTGTTCAAATGTATTATACCCAAGTCCTTTCTTGCAAGTTTGGGTTGTCATTTTTAAGAACATTTTCACATTTTCTCATGGATTAGAGAACTTGGCAAGGGATTCATTTAATGATTCATTTTCATTTTTAAGTTTCTCTAACTCATTTTCTAAGGTATTCCTTTCATTTTTTAATTTATCTAATTTTTCAGCAAGTTTACCATTTACAATTATTACTGCATCACATTGTCTTTTCTTTATTGTAAACTTGTTTCCTAATTTCTTTATTTCTTCATATAATGAATCAAGGCTTGTTGAAGTTCTTCTAACTCAGCACATTTGAGGCATTCATTTATAGAAAAATTTGAAAAAGATTTCTGTTTGGAGGTTACCTCGTGACTACTTGTGCAGTCCGTTGAAGTAGCTTGATCCTCCAAGATTTCTGTGGCTGCAAAGCATATGTCGGAATTTGCTATGCAACAGATTCTTGCGCAATCTGCTTCACATTCTTCACTTGAGGAGCTATTTGTTGTAGATTCTTCTTCATTCACATACATGCCTTTTCCTTTGTTTCTTTGAAACTTTTTGTTGTCGCCTCGATCTTTTCTTTGCTCCTTTGCCTTATTTTCTTCGGGCGTTGGGCATTGAGCTTGCATGTGCCCCGAACCGCCACATAGGTAACATTTTGTTTCTTTCTTTTTCTCTTTGAAATTTCTTTCTTTAAAGTTTCTGAAATTTCTGCCTTTCCTTACAAATTTTCTGAATCGTTTTGTGAGTAAGGAAATTTCATCGTCATTTTGAGAAGATGAGGTGGTGTCGTCCGAGTCTTGTGCGGCTCTCAAGGCAATGGCTCTTTTGCCTTTGTGGTGATCTTCGTTTCTTTTCTTGATAAGCTCATGTGACATCAAAGAGCTAATACGATTTTCCAACTTCAACGTGTTAAGATCATTGGCTTCTTCTATTGCCGTGATTTTTGGAGTCCATGATTCGGGTATTGCCCTCAGAATCTTCATGACCTGCTCAGATTCAGAAATTGCTTTTCCTAGCCCTTTCAAGGCGTTAGTAATCTTGGTAAATCTCGCAAATATTTCAGAAATATTTTCAGTTTCTAACATCCTAAAGTTTTCAAATTCTCCAATCAAAATGTTTCTTTTTGTCCCTTGGACTTGAGAAGTTCCTTCATAGGTAGAAGTTAGTGTATCCCATATCTCTTTGGCAGTTAAACAAGAGGATACTCTATCATATTCGGAGGTCGTAAGAGCACAAAATAATGAATTCATAGCCTTGGCATTGCTCTTTACAATTTTTACTTCCTCATCGGTCCATTTGGAAGCTTTTTCATCAATGGGCAAAATCACACCATCTTCAATCGCAATCCAAGAGTCCATATTGGTAGCCATGATGAGTTGTTTCATACAAAGCTTTCAATAGCTGAAATTGTTCCCATCAAACAATGGTGGCCTAGTACAAGATTGGCCTTCGGCAAATGCGGGAACGGAAGTCGATTGGGATGCCATGTCAAAAGATCTCTTTGGTATAACTCAAAGACCTGCTTTGATACCACTTGTTGGTCCCGAGTTTATGGAAAACCCAAGAGGGGAGGGGTGAATTGGGTTCTTGAAAAATTCTTTGGTAAATCAAAACTTAAACCCTTTAGAGTTTTAATCCCTTAGATTGTAACAAATAGAAAGCAATAAGATAATGAAAGAAATAAAGAAAAATAGTAGACAAGATTTATAGTGGTTCGGGCAACCTTTCCCTACTCCACTCTTCCAAGCTCACACACCCTTGTGACTTGGGTTCCACTATGTATTCCACGAATACAAGTAGAGTCTCCGCTCTCTTCTAGATTCTAGCTCTAGGGGGCATATACAATCAGAGCCTCTGCTCTCTTCTAGATTCAAGCTCTAGGGGGCATATACAATCAACACAAGTAAGTGATGAGTTACACTCCAATCACAACTCTACTTGCAATGTCTTGGTTTGAATCACCAAACTTAAACCAAGCACTAAAAACAAACAATAATGTGAAAATAAAGGAGATCTACACTTTACTGAGTTGTGTAGCAAGTTTCAGCTTGAGGAAGAATCTGTAGAAGCAACCAATTGTATTTCGTTGAAGCAAACCGCAACTTTGAAGCTTGTTCTTCCTTTGAAAGTGTATAGATCACTCAATTGTAGAGAAAAGCAAATGAAAGCTCTTACTAGCACTTCTTTCCTCTCTTTAGGCTCTATATTGTACGTATCCACGTTTGCTTGAGTGTCTATATATAGAGGAGGGAAGATTTTGAACGTTATAGAGGTGGTTGGCGCGTAATAAATGTTTCAACGTTCAAAAATTCGAACGTTACGTCCCCAAGTCGCAGGTGGAGTCCACTTCGTCTGCGACTTCGCCCAAGTCGCATGCTGGAGTCAACTTGGGGTGCGACTTGACTATTTTCTTGTGCCAAATCAGTTTGATCTTTGTTGATTCTACTCTTGCTTGCTTAGCTTCTTTCCTTCAATACTAGAATTCATTATTTTGTTCTGGATTGGCTTCAAATCTTGTGAATCTTGGAGAACTTGAAACTTGTATGGTCAAATCTTCTTTGATTTGGAATGAATTCAGGTGCCTTGTTGTCTTTAAGTTTGTACTAGTCTTTATATACTCAGGTTTGAAAAACTTGAGTTGTCTTCATCTTGAAATGAACTTGCACCTTTAACTTGGGCTTGAGAAACTCAAGTCGATCTTGGGGTCGACTTCATATGCGACTTGGCCTCAAGTCGCTAGTGGAGTCGACTTCGGATGTGTTGTCCCCCAAAATCAACACTGGAGAGAAATGTGCAACTTCAAGTTGATACTAGAGTTGACTTCGTCTGCGACTTGGCTTCCAAGTCGCAAGTGGAGTCGACTTCGACTGCGACTTCGGATGTTCATCTTCCAATTTCAACTCTGTCCATCAGGTACCTGTTGAAGTCGCATGTGGAGTCGACTTCGAGATCGACTTCACCCTAAGTCGAAGTTGGAGTCGACTTGGGAATCGACTTGGCTGATTTTCATTCCTTAAGACATTCATTAAAACTATTAGTAATCATTTCATACTAAAATTTGAATTTGTTAATCATTAAAACTTATGCTTTGGTCAATTTATTTCGTTTTAACTATTCTTTCCAACATAATTTACCCTCAAAATATGATTATTAAAAATGGGAGAAAAATTGGAAAATGGGTAGCAGCAAGTGACGTGTAATGGAGGCAAGTGGGCGGTCAAGATGTAAACAAATTTTTTTAATTTTCAAAAATAGGAAAATGTCAATTTATATGGCTGTGAGTTCACCAGCACATAAAGGGGATAGGGATGCATTCAATGGTGTGGAAAATGCCCAGCAAGTGGGGCCCACAGCTGGAGAAAATCCAGCCCCACCAAGTCAAGCACGTCCATGTGTGTTGGAGATTGAAAAATTTTCCAAGTGCTGGAAATTCTTCCCCAAGCAACAGCAGCTCACGTCCAGCCATTCCCAGCAAGGAGAAGAGAAAACCAAGAGAAAAGAAAGGGGAAAAGGAGAGATTACCTATTTAATCAAGTAAGTATATGATTATTTTGATTTTATGCTTCAAATCTGGAAATCATATGATGTTGAAAACTAAAATATGGACGGAACAGTAAATGGATGAATTTTAGCATGAAATTTTGTGGGAATAATTATTATTGGGTGATTAAAGAACGACCCAATTTCAGCTTAAAAGGATAAGTACTTTGCAAATTAAAAAATCCGAGAAAATTAGCCCAAATAGGGTAAAATGGGTGACAAGATCAGCTGTAGAAAATGATTTTTAATACTTTTTCTACAAGGATTTTTGGGCTGAAATTTTACAGGATGTAGAATAAATATTGAGGATCGCAAGAAAAAATTAAAAAGTAAGTTTTTATGGGCATAAATATACCTCATAAATAACGTCATTCAGGTTATCTGGAAATGGATTTTACTGTTCAGCAAGGTAAAAATACCCAAATAAATATGTAATGTCAATATTTCTTGCTGAAATTTTTATGACAGTTAATTCATGAAGTTATTAATATATGTCATAAATTTCAGATCAAAAATGATTTATTTTATATTAATTCCAGATTTTGAGATTTCAATACGCCTGATTTCAGCATATGCGGATAGTTTGAGAAAAAAATCAAAAATAAATATGAAACCTATGTAGAAATGATCCAAATTTATTTATTTGTTAAATAATTAAATATTGATTAAGAAAAGTGGGATTATATTCTGAAAATTCGGATTTATATAATTTCCTAAGGTTATGTGTCAAAAGATACGTTAAACGGGTGAAAAGTGGGTTCCAAACTAGCTGTTTTGGAAACCTATGGAAAGTGGATTTAAAACCCATAAAAATTCCCTAAATTAAATTTTAATTAAGGGTAATTAACCTTCTGAAATATGGATTAAACCTCTGACTTAGAAAAGTTTATGAAATCCATTATGTATATGTTGCCAAATGGGCATATGTGAAGGAATAGATATGCAAGGGTGATCAATAACTTGTGAAATTTAATTTTGTGCAAAAATGCATGAAAATATGATATATTTCATGATTATATATCTTTTTAGAACTTCATGAAGTTAATTTCCAATTTTGGAATTATGTAATGAAGCTTAAGGCGATAACAGGCGCTCGGAACGGGCACCGATGTATGAATTTTGGAAAAAAATGTGAAAAATGGTTAATGAAGGTCAATGAACCTAGGTATGATAGTTAATGGATTAATTTTGTATGGTTGAATGGATACCCTAATTATGGGGTTATATATGTTATGTATTAGCCAATGAAATGCATAAAAATGTGCTATTTATGTTTAATGACTTGAGAAGACAAATGAAGGATATATGTTAATAAAAATGGGTTGGAAAACTAAATGGAATGCAATGACAAGAAATATATGAAAAACCATATTATGTTCATGTAGGCAAGGAAAAGAATGGAAGGAAAAGGGATTATGGCGATCTCAGGTAAGCAAGCAAACTTTCTAAAATATCATTTTCTTTCTATGTGATTGATATGATTGAATTGTCTATGTTTATGTTTTAACGAATGAGCAAGCACAAGTTTTGAATATGACGGCTTTAATGCAAAGCCATAAGTTTTGAAAAATGATGATTTTAATGAAAAGTCTTAAGGTTTGCTTCATAGGAAGCAAGCGACACTTCTTAAGAGAAATAATTTATCCTAAGTGTTGCCAAGGATGGGGAATACTTCATTTTTAATGGAATTGAGAAATTTTACTTATTAGTAAGCAAGTTCTCCATGCTAATATCTTTAAGGATTTCATGTTTGATATCGATGGTTTTAAGAATTTGTTTTAAGCAAGCAAGTTCTATATGATATTGTTTTCAACAGTATTCTATAAGAAAAAGGGAATTTTACCCTTTTTCACAAAATATTGATTGTAAATGAGTTTTGAGTCATTTCTAAAATAATAAACAATGATGAAAAAGATTTGTTTTATTAGGTCAAGATAACTAAATAGTAAATGATGGTTCGGACATAGTCCATATGTTTTGAAATGATGTTCGAAAAGTTTTGATTTCCTTTAGATAAGGAAATCTATGTTAAAAATGTTGGAAAAATATTTATATGGATGTGTTGAAAGGGATTTAAGGATGACCAACCTCCTATGATTGATTTCATAAAATGGTTTGATTTCAGGTTGCTTAATGACATGCAAAAGACTGTGCAATTTTCCTATACGTAAAAATAATAGATATGTGGACAATTATTAAATTTTTTAGGCTATGGGCAAGGGGATAGAAAATTGCATAACTTTTGTAAACAAAATGTCCTGAAATAGAAACCAAGAAAATATTAGAGAAAATATGATTTATTTATGGAAATTCAAAGGATTTGAAATTCTTTTATTAAAAGGATTCTAAGATGTATGGTTTCTCAAATGTTTCAAATGTTTATCCAAATATTTTACTCAAAACGTTTTTAAAGGAATTTAAGGAAGCTCATCCTCAAACTAGATTTCAAATAACAACTTGTTAAAGTGGATGAGCTCGCTTACAAGTTCACATAGACTGCGGTTTGTGATGTGATTTTAAAAATTATTCTTACATATAGACTTCGGTATATGATTTTTTGTGCATATGGATGCAGGCTGCGGCCTGTGGTTCTTCAAACCAAAACAGACTGCGGTTCGTTTGGATAACGTACGGTGCACTGGTACAAGGAATAGGTTGGTTGTAGAGCACAGTTGGGATGAACGGGGCCCACTCTACATAAGGCCAAGTCGCTAAGGGATGGCAGGAGTGCCAGCGGTGCCCTCCCTGAGATGGAAGCAAAATAAATAAACAGCCGCTGGGCTAGCGTGTTGTTAAGGATTCTCTTCCAAAAGGTAGCATGATCACTTGCTAAGTGTCTCTACTGGATGGGGAGAAATGCATTTGCATATGTTTTGCTTTTTAAAAGCCCAAAGATTGGGATATAAAAGCATCTATATAAAAATTTATCCTAAAAGGGATTTTTATGAGCTAATATGCATATGTTACCCTAAAAGACGGGGGGTGCTATACACAAAAGTGTAAATAACGGGGATAAAAGAAAATATTTTTATGCAAATGCAGTTATGAAAATGATTTATGTATTTTATTTGCCTTGTTTGCTATAAACAAGCCCCGAGATGGGGATTATGAAAAAGATTTATGTGAAACGTGGATTGGGACATAAGGGAATGCCCATTTCTAAAGAGCCTAAATGATAAGGGTTTATGGACATGAGAATGTCCAATGTTAATGTATTTAAATAAAAAGTGTTTTAGGACATATGAATGTCTATTGCAAAAGAAAGCTATATGAAAAATGTTTTGAGATATAAAATGTCTCTTGGCTAAAGGATTTTATGATGGCCTATGTTAATGATGTTTTGAGACATAAAATGTCTCTTGGCTAAAGGATTTTATAATGGTTTATGTTAATGATATTTTGAGACTTGAGATGTCTCCTTTGCCTAAGTATTTATGTTGTTTTGGATGTAAAACGTCCACTGGCAACCGATGATTTCATGTAATGGCTATGAACATTAAAAATGTTCATAAAAGATTTAAAGGGAACTCATCATCAAATGTAAAATGTGTATGTTTTTCCTAAACGAGCCTAGGCATGGCTTGTAAATGATTTTAAGAATGAATGCTTTATGAAAACATTCAAGGACATGGAATTGTCCTCATAAACAAAGGATTTCACGATGGTATTTTAGGACATATACATGTCCTCAGGAACAAGGTATTCCCGATGTTTATGAAAAAGGTTTTCAAGAAGCCTTGCCCTAAAGATAAAATGCTTGCTTGCTGAGTTGTCACTCACGTTTTGTTTTTCCCAACCCATTGATAGGTGAAAGAAGAGATTTGGCAAAGGAACAGGAGCCATCCATTGAAGAAATGGAAGGTTATGATAACTTTCATGTGCTAAGGTAAGCTAATGTCTATGTGAACTTAATTAGAATTTTAAGTTCTATATATGATTCAAAGATTGAATGTATGAATGTATGGATGTATGGATTGTAAAATGTAATGCTTAAGTCAAGGAAACTTTCACTGTAGAAAGGCATGAAAAGATGCTATGAGTTTGTGCATATGAACTTAGTTAGAATTCTAAGTTCCATGTGAATCAAGGACTGAATGTATGCAAGTATGATATGTACAATGATTGAGTGTATAATGACAGGCATGTAAAGATGCTATGAATGAAATGATGAATTTTATTACAAGTGAAATGTCACAATGTGTGATGATTGTCGTGTCAAGTTATGAATGATGACAGATGAATAAATGAAGAATTTTTTGGATGTATTCCAATTAAGAACCCGCCGTGTGATCAGGGCAACAATCCTGATTCCACATTTACCAATCAATAGATCTTGAGGTAAGGAAATGACGTCTTGGTTCGAGGCGCCACAATACATTTTATGCATTCAAAATCCTTAGAGATAGTTATATCATCATAACTAACTCATATCATGCTCATTATCAAAGCATCCATTCATAAAACAAAGTATTAACATCTTAACATGCCAATACACAGAATCACAACCATGTGATATTATCTATTGTCATAAACATCACTACTATCATTATCATATATCATGCATTTCATCATGATAATCACATATCTAATCATCATAAAATCATGTATATCATATTTAATAATCATAGTTAGACTTTTCCACGCCTATTTACCAGTCCTTGCTCTGATACCATTCTCTGTGGTATCTTACCTATCCTTTCATCATCCTTTATTTTCTCATTCTCCTGCCTATTTACCAATCCTTGCTCTGATACCAATTTCTGTGGCACCCCGAACCCACGCGTCACATTTGTCCATACTCCAAGATCTTGTCGAGTGGTAAATGTGAGTCAGGATTGTTGCCCTAATCACGTGGCAGGTTCTTAATTGGATCTCATCCAATTTTTTATTACACTCTTTTCTTTCATCAGATAATCATATACTCATCATCATTCATAATGGACTTATTCATATCATCATAAAATCATTCATATCTTCTTTTATTGAAATAATTCACATAAATACAATCATGTTGTAATATCCACAAAGCATGTCTTTAACATGATTATCATACATTTGTCTCTTTGGACACATACATAGAACTGTAATTAAATTTGTAGATCATTTCTACCTGGCATCCTTTATGAGTCAGCTCCATAGCCTGTTTGTCATTTTGGAAACACATTTGAGTAATAATACTCAGTAAGCAAGCCTTTTTCTTTGGCAAGTAAACATTTTTCTTCCATTCAAATGCATTTCTTCCCATTTGATAGGATACACTTACCAAGTGATCAACTACCAATGGAATAGAAACCTTTTCGTAAAAAATCATTTTATAAACATTGGATGTGCAAATGCTTCCTTTCCATTCCTGACATAGACCTTCGTGTATGGGTACGCTAGCCCAAGAAACATCTCACATAGCATGGTCCAATACGTCGACTCTATCTCCGACTTGGCCTCGTCAAGGGGGACCTTATGTCCTTTACCTTGATTAGCTTACATGGTCTGCTACATGCATGACTTTTGATTTTCCCGGCATTATATACCTCTTACACCAGGTGATTTGTCATTCTCATGTAGAGAATTATTTGCACTATCCCTTTTTGAAACATTGTTTCGATAAAACATCTTGTAAACCTTTTCATACTTAAGCATTTCATAAAAATACAATGCATTCATTCACGCATGACTTTCCTTTGCCTCCACCCTCTTGGGAGGACGTCGCCGGCACACAGCCCTTGCGACTCGGCAGTAGTGAAGGGGGATCCCCGATCCGCTTACTACCTATACTAAAGCATCTTCCTTGTGCACCATGTTCATACATACATATGTCGGCATGACATGCTCCATAAAACTTGATAAATCATTTAGAAATAATTTAACAAGAAGTTAGCAATCATTTCATGTAAAGCAGTATAGGGATGACCATCCTTAAATATAATTCATAAAACATGTGAGCAAACAATTTGCAATCATTTAGAAATATTTTAGAAAGCATATAGCTTGCTTACCTCCTCAGTCTGTGTCTTCTACTTTTTCCTTTCTTTTTCCTATATAAGGAAAAATGATATTTTATCTATATCATTTCATGTCTTAGACTTAGATTGCTTCCCATGCATATTTATTAATCATTCATTACCTCATTTCTATAGAGGTTAATCTTATAAATATACTTGGTCATTACCTCCTTATATGAATTTTTATCCATAAATCCTTTAAAATTTCCATCCATATATCCTCATAAATATATAAAAATAAATCTCAATTTTTTTCCAAAATCTCGCTGTTCACTGTTCATAATTACTGTAACAAATCACTATTCACCTGAGGTTACTGTTCAAGGGTTCCAAAAATTGACATTTTATCCAAAAATAAAAATACCATGACATAGATTATGGTTAATATATCTTGGAAAATTTCATACATTTTGAATTTATCATCATTTACTTGGCTAAATAAATCATTTTCTACATATACTAAAAATCAACATAAATTCATTTATGCATAATCCTTAATTACAAAAATCATGAAATTAATATATCATCATTCCAACATCATATTTATCATATTCATACATCCCAAATCATCATTTATCATTTTTGGAGCATTATTTACACATATCGTATGCTATTTTCCTGAATGCTCCATCTTTGCTCCAAATTTTTGATGTTTCGGCATAATTCTAATTTAGCATGGTAAGTACACTTATTTTCTCATGCTTAGGCATTATCTAAGGATGGTTTTACCCTACTTAACACCCAAAAAAAATTTGGGAAGAATTCTCTTACCTCAAGTGGAGAACTCCTCTCCTCCTTCTGTCTTTCTCTCTCTTTCCTTCTCTCCTTCTCTCTCTGAGGCCAAAACGAATTTTGGGGGTGGAAATGCTTGAATTTCTCAAGCTTGGAGTGCCTTTGGACGTCCTCCCTGCCCCCTATTTATACTATTTGATTTTTCACAAAATTGGATTTTACCCCCTAGCTTGAGGTATTTAATTATAAAAATGTATTTTTTTATATTTTCTAAAAATGCATGGAGCTTTGTGCAGCCACCCTAGTCCTACTCCAGCCCCCCTATGGCAGCCCTATTTTTCCTAGATTTTTAATTTATTAAAATTAATTATTTTTAAGCAAATTAATCTAAACCGTTGATATATGATAAGATTAATTTCTGGCCATTGGATTGGCCCCAAAAGTCAACGGCCCCTGCATGTCCAGCCATGTAGCTGCCTTTCATTTAATTTTTTTTATTTTTGATTATTTAATTTCAATAAAAAGTCAAAAGTAGCATTAATGAAAATTAAGCTACTTTTTGATCTCCTTTTGACGTTTCATCTTGACCCTTAATTTGTGATTTTCATCACATCTTAAACCATTCATCATGTCTATCATAAATTTTTAACCATCCATAAAAAATTTCATCTCAATCCGATGTCCAGATTGCAAGTTATGAATTTTTCTTCAATTTTTAACTAAAATCCAAAATTCTTTTAAAATATAAAAAAGTATTTCTATTTCGTCCTTTAGTGATTAAATCGCCTTTTTCGTGTTTTTGTGATTAAGTTAATCCAAGTGATTAACTCTTAATCACATGTCTTAATCCTAGGGTTACTATGCACGTGTACTATTCATGTGCACTATTCATCCGAATTTTATAATTATTTGAACCTCTATTCCCACATATTTTCATACCCATGAATGTACATTTTCCAAATATATTACCTAAGGTTTACAACCCTAGTGTTTTATACATGTGTCTAAGATTGAGGTTTCACATGATCACATCAGGAAAGCTACCATGTCCCCTCAAGTCAACATGGAAAAGATCTAGGAGAGCCCTCCAGTCATAAACCTAGGGCACGAGTTCTATCAGGAACATACCTCGGAATTCCCCGGTCTCCCTGTGTTCCAACTGACATAGTAGATCTGCAAGACCTCCAGGACTATTGGGAAATGACTCAGGCACCCATACCCCCCAACGCTGGCCCATGGTACAGGTTTGTGGACGGTTGTGTTCAGTTTCGCTATGGAGCACCTTGGGATCGACTCCATCAGCGAGAAATAGACATGACCCACTATATCGAGAAGCGTCGTGCCGAGGGAGTCATCGAAATACCTGCACCTCCTAAAACCGATGAAGTCATGTTATACATAATGGAGAACACAGGCGAAGTTGTCCGACTTGACGAGGTAAATGATGATGACGATCCGATGGAATTCCTCGAGCCCTTCGAGGAAGAGGAAGAGGAGGAAGTAGAAGAGGAAATAGTGGAGTTTGTAGGGGAGAATGAGGACGATGATAATGATAGCGAAGAGGATGAGGTCCAGGCGTGGTCTAACACTAGCACATTCACGGAGGCACCCTCAAAAGTTCCACGTAGACGTAGACGTCTAAGGAGAGGTCCAGGAGGACGATGAACTTTCTTGTTTCTTGTATTGTTTTTTAAGTTGTGTATATATAAGTGTGGTTTGATGACAATGTGGCTTTAGTTATGGTTGCCAAGATAGACCGACATGTATATAAGTGTGAAATGTGTGTACGATGCTAAATGTGTACATAAGTGTGATTTACTTTTACATCTACTAACTATGGATGGGATGATGTGAATATGATGGATGTGAATGAATATGTTGATATACTGAATTTCAGATGCTTTAGGTATATATGAATGAGCATGAGCTGAATGATGTGATAGATTGTGATTGAATGAATTAGTTGTGACCCTGTGATAATGAAATGCGTATGCAATGATTTAACGATGTTTGTAAATGAAATGCATATATAATGATTTAATGTTAATCGAAAATGAAAAGTGTGTTGTTATATACTCAGATTAACACAATGGTGGAAACAAGAGTAGGATTAAGGAAAAATAAAGGAAAAGAGGCAGCGACAGAGGTTCCAAGCCAACATGAAGTTGGTGAATCTAGTCGACCTAAAAGAGGAAGGCCTGTGACACAAGGATCGAACTAAAGGAACCAACAAAGGCGGAATGATGAAAGACCTGAACGGAATATGGAGGAGGAAACTGAGTTGAGGCAGAATAGACTCATAGAAGAAAGAGTGGCTGCAGTAGTGAAAGAAGCAATGCGGCAGGCCACTATAGACTAGGCAGCACAAACTGCCGACATTATACAGGGTTTATGGGAAAGAACCCAACAAGCTCCGTTGGGTAATACAGAGAGAGAAGGACCTGCTCCGATGGCGGACCCCATTGTCACACCGGCACCTCTAAGAGATGAAAATCAGTTAATGGAAGCTGATAGAAGAGCCATTAATGCCTTTCTAGCGCACCAGTCCCCAAAATTTTTCAAAGAACCCGACCTGATCCAAGCAGAGCAGTGGATGACGGAGATTAAGAAATTGTTTTGGATATCTCCGTGCAACGACCGTCAGAAAGTACTGTGTGTCACTCATCTGTTAGCAAAGGACGCACATGAATGGTGAGAGACGATGTTAATCACAATGCCACGACCTGAAGAAGTTCCTTGGCAAACTTTTGTAGAAGAATTTAACAAAGAATACCTTCCGATTGGATTGCAGAGTCAAAAGGTGATAGAATTTGAAAAGCTGTATCAGGGGAGAATGACGGTCACTAAGTACGCTACCAAGTTTAATGCTCTGGTCAGATATGTGCTGTGGATTGCAAATGCCCGGGAAATAAGGCACAAAGATTCCAACAAGGGTTGAGGCCATATCTGCGGGAAAGCCTTGCACCTTTGTTGATAAAGGATTACACTTCAAGCCTTGAGAGAGCAAGGGCTTTGGAAATTGAAGCCTTGAGAACCCAAGAACTAAGATTGGGTTCAAGGGCATTCAGTACGGGTCCCAAGGAACCGGAAACTGGAAAGGAGAAAGCTAGAAAAGGAACCCCAAATAAGAAAAGCTCGCCGCTATGTAGAAAGTGTTAAAAGCGACATACAGGCGAGTGTTTAAAATGATCAAACCAGTGTTACAAATGTGGACAGATGGGTCACATCGCCAAGGAGTGCAGGCCAGGGGAAGCAAAGGTGGTCAAGTGTTATATATGTGATCAAGTGGGTCACATAGCCCTGAACTGCCCAAACAAGGTACAGTCATCTCAAGGACGTGGAAGACCTGCTCAGCTTAGGATACCCGAAGCAACCAGTAAGCAGGGAACTTCTACGAACCCGGTGCACATGCATGCCCTGACCCGGACAGAATCTCAAGAACAGGAAGAGAAGGTGGTTGTGAAACCCCAACTTAAGGAGAATTTAATGTGTGCATTAAACATGTACATGTGACTTATATGTGAATTAAATGAAAATTTTGGATAATTTTAGAATTTTATGATATTTTGAATTAGGGTTTCCATTAGAAACGGTGATTAAAAATTTAATCGCCGGAGCCCAAAGTGAGTCAGTATGACCCGAGGGGCTTAATGAGGATTTAATGGTGACAAGGTGTCATGAATAATCATGTTAATTACCATGATTTAATTTATGGAGACTAAAATGTAATTATGGAATTAAGGTGAAAAATGATATAAAATTCATAACTTGACGCCTACAAGGCGGATTTCGATGAAATTTGACAGGTAAGCTCATGACGGTGGGCCCAATTTTATGAATGTATTGGATTAAGAGAATCGTGATGGGATTAGGGTGATAATTAATTATTTTATTCTCAAATCCAAAAGATAAATTCAAGTGATCATAACTTGACGTAGAAACGTCAGATTGAGATGAAATTTGAAACGATGGAATAAAATTATGAAATCTATGAGATGAATGGAATGGATTGAGCTAATTATGATGGGAATTTGGTTTCTTGGAGATCAAGTAACAAGTTGCTTAAGAGCTAAGTAAAGAAGGACAATTGTGGACAAGTGGACAAGTGGACGGTCAAGATATGAGCTGATTTTTGGATTTTCAAAAATAGTGAAAATGTATTTTACTTGGCTGTAAAATGTCCAGCACATGAAGGGGGATAACACATTAAATGGCTATGGAAAATGCAGCAATAAGTGGGGCCCACAGCTGGAAAAATCCAGCTCTACAAAGGCATTGCACGTTCACATGATTTGGGCATTTTTTCTAAGTGCTGAAATTCTTCTCCCCCAAGGCAGCCTCACTTCCAGCTCTAGACCAGCAAGGAGGAATGAAAAAGAAGGAGAAAGAAAGGGGAAAAGGAGGGATACCCATTTAATCAAGTAAGTATATGATTATTTTGATTTTATGCCTCAAATTTGGAAGTTATATGATGTTGTAAACTAAAATACGAACGGAACTGTAAATGGATGAATTTTAGTATGACGTTTTTTAGGAAGAATAATTATTTGGTGATTAAGGAATGAAACATTTTTCAGCTTAAAAGGATAATCCAGTTACAAATTAAAAATCCGAGAAAATCAACCTGAACAGGGTTGCACAGGTAGCAGGATCAGCTGCACCAAAGGATTTTTAATACTTTTTATAAAAGGAATTTTGGGCTTTAAATTTTACAGGATATATAAGAAATATTTAGGATCACAATAATAAAATAAAAATTAGGTTTTTATGGGTATAAATATACCCCATAATTAACGACATTTAGGCTGTCCAAAAATGGATTCTGCTGTCTAGCAGAGTAAAAATACCAAAATAAATAGAAATATTAAATATTTATTGCTGAAAATATTTATTTCGGTTAATTAATGTAGTTATTAAGGTATTGTAGAAATTTTTGATCAAAAATACTTGATTTGATATTAATTCAAGTTTTTGAGAATTCAGTAAGCTTGATTTCAGCATATGTGGATAGTTGGAGAAAAAAATCAAAAAGAAATATGAAACCTATGTAGAAATGATCCAAATTGATATATATGTTAATAATCTAAATTTGGGTTAGGAAAAGTTAGATTAATTTCTGAAATTTCGGATTTATAAATCTGCTTAGGGCTATGTGTCAAAAGACACGTTAAACGGGTGAAAAATGGGTTCCAAAGTTGCTGTTTTGGAGACCTATGATTAGTGGATTAAAATTCCATAAAAATACCCTAAGTACAGTGGTAATTAAGGATAATTATTATGCTGAAATGTGGATTAAATTTCAAACTTGGGAAATTTTATGAAATGCCTCATATATGTGTTGCCAAATGGGCATATGTGAAAGGATAGACATGCATAAGTTGAAAATGGCTTAAGAAAGGTAATGAGCCATTAAATGATAATTATTGGATGAATTTTATATGGTTGAATGGTTACCCTACTTATGGGACCAAATGTGATGTGTAATAGCCCATGTAGTGCAAAAGTATGTGCTATACGGGCATAACGACTTGAGAAGTCGAAGGAATTATGTATGTTAATGAAAATGGGTTGAAAAACTGAGTTGAATACAAGCAAAGGAAATATATGAATGTTATATCATTCTTATATGTATAGGCAAAGGCAAAGGGATAAGCGAAACGGGAAGCTAAGCAAGCAAGGTAAGCAAGCAGCTTTCTAAATGAGTTTTGTTTTAAATGCTTTTCAAGTTGTTTAAGGATGACCATTCCTTGTTTATATGTGTATTGAAATTTTTATTTTTGTTGAAATAAATGATTGCTTATGGTTTCGCAATTATGCTCGAAATGTAATGAAAACATGAATTTATACGATGTTTCATTGAAATGGTGTTTAAAGAGGGATGGTGCAAAGAATTCTCTACATGAGAATGACAAGTTCCATGTGTAAGGAAGTATATAATGCCGGGGTGACTAAAAGTCATGCATAGAATGGAAATCAAGTAGGCTAGTCGAGGTAGTAAGTGGACAAGGAGTCCCCCTTGACGTCGCCAAGTCGGAAAGGACCGGCGAGATAGGCTAGTTGAGGTAGTAAGTGGACAAGGAGTCCCCCTTGACGTTGCCAAGTCGGTAGGTCCGGCGCTAAGGATGGAAAGGACATGTCATGGAATAATGTTCCCCGTGCTAGCGTACCCTCACATGAAGGATAATGTCATCAATGAAAATGATGCATTTGCACATCCACTGTTTATGAAATATTTATGAAGTGTTTATGAATGATTTATGAAAAGGTTTTTGCTCCACAGGTAGTTAATCACTTGATAAGTGTCTCTACTGAAGGGAGAAAAATACTTTTGAATAAACATGCCTTCAAAATGAATTGCCTGCAAAATAAAAGCTTGCTTATTGAGTTTCGACTCATGTTTTCATTTTTCAAACCCATAGACAGGTGAAAGAAGAGACCTGGCAAAGGAGCAAGGAGCTGACTATTGAGGAAATGGAAGACATTATAAGTTTCATGTTTGTGAAAAACTTATGTCGTATGATTGTAAATACTTTGATGTCTTATGTTGACAACCATGGATGATACATGCAGTGACATATGATTTATGAGATGTTTTGAAATATATTTTAAAAATTATGTCTAGTTATGACATTATTTGATGGAAATGACTCAGATATGCATGAAATGAACATATGAGGAATTACTATGAAAAGATATTTAATTGGATAAATTTCCGTTAAAACCCGCCGTGTGACAGGGCAACAATCCTAATCACGTTTACCAGTCGAACGATCTTGAGGTAAGGAAGTGACGCTCAGGCTGGGGTGTTACAGTGGTCACAGGTACAGTTTATATTCTAGGGAATATGACAGTAGCTTTGTTTGTTATGGTGCCACCCATTCATTCATAGCATGCCAATAGTGACCACCCATGCACTGCCGATAGAAGAGACCAATCAGATATACATGTAGAATCTCCAGTCTATAGGTTAGCAAGTACTAGCCAAGTATGCAAAGCCTGCCTAATTAGGATAGGATCATTGATTCTAGAAGCTGATTTGATCATATTGCCTATGACTGAGTTCGACGTTATATTGGGTATGGATTGGCTAAGCCAATGGAGAGCAACCATAGACTGTAAGAATAAGAACGTGCAATTTGAAGGAGATTGCCATTGGGAAGCTAAGGCAATCTGACAGTTCAAGTATATTGATATCATCTATGAAAGCTGCTAGACTGATCAGACAAAAGTGTCAAGCCTACTTGGTGTCTGTGAATGCAGAGAAAGGCATGGAGGTAGAAATTAATCAAATACCTGTGGTAAGAGAATTTTCTGATATATTTCTAAAGGAATTAACCACATTGCCTCCACAAAGGGAAATGGATATGACGATTGATGTGATGACGGGTACAGCTCCAATTTCTAAAACTCCTTATAAAATGGCACCAACTGAAATGAATGAATTGAGGGTGCAAATATAGGAGCTGTTGGACAAGGGTTTCATTAGACCAAGTGTGTCCCCTTAGGGAGCTCCGATATTGTTTGTGAGGAAAAAGGATGGAAGCTTGAGGCTATGTATTGATTACCGAGAGCTAAATAAGGTTACCATAAAGAACAAATATCCATTGCCCAGGATCGACGATTTATTCGATCAATTGCAAGGAGCCACAACTTTCTCCAAGATTGATTTACAGTCAGGTTACCATCAGTTAAGGATAAGTCCGGCCGATACTCATAAAACAGCATTTCGAACTAGGTATGGACATTATGAGTTTCTTGTAATGCCTTTCGGACTTACAAATGCCCCTGCTATATTCATGAATATGATGAATAGGATTTTTCTGGACTATCTTAATCAATTTTTGGTCGTATTTATTGATGATGTCCTGGTCTACTCTAAAACGAAGAAAGAACATGAAGACCACTTGCGAAGGGTATTACAAAGGTTGAGGAAAGAGAAATTGTATGCCAAATTGAAGAAATGTGAGTTTTGTATGAAACAAATAGGATTTCTCAGGCATATAATATCTGAAAAGGGTATTCAAGTTGATCCTCAAAAGATTGAGGCAGTATTGAAATGGCCAAGGCCGACAACTGTTATAGAAATTCGAAGCTTTCTAGGGTTGGCCGGCTATTACAGAAGATTTATTGAAGGGTTTTCACAATTGTCAGCCCGTTAACCAAGTTGACTCGTAAAGGAGTCAGGTATGTATGGTCTGAGGAATGTGAGTGCAGTTTCCAAGAATTGAAACAGCGGTTAGTAGAATCATCCATCCTAACCCTACCCCAGGGAAATGAAAGGTTTGTGGTTTATAGCAATGCATCAAGAAAGGGATTGGGTTGTGTTTTGATGCAAAGGGGTAAAGTAATAGCTTATGCGTCTCGACAGCTAAAGCCCAATAAGGTAAGCTACCCCTCGCATGATTTAGAGTTAGCAGCAGTGGTATTTGCCTTGAAAATATGGAGACATTACCTGTATGGTGCCAGACGTGAGATTTAGACTGATCACAAGAGCCTCAAGTATATTTTTACGTAGAAGGAGTTGAACATGAGACAAAGGAGATAGTTCGAATTATTGAAGGATTATGATTTGAAAATTCTATACCATCCAAGTAAGGCAAATATGGTAGCTGATGCATTGAGCAGAAATGTTAGCTTAGCGCATCTTATCACTAAAGAAGAAGGGTTTGCTTAAGGAAATAGAGCAAAAGGAATTGATTGTATGTCCACCAGGAGTTCAAACAAGGTTATCACAATTACACATACATTCATCTCTTTTTTAATAGATTAAGACTGCGCAACAAAAGGACACAGACCTACATACATATGTTGAGAAAATGAAAAAAAAGGGGTTGATTGAATTTTCTATTGATAAGCAAGGTATGTATAGGTACAAGGGTCACCTTTGCATACCTAATATAACTGAGTTGAAGGAACAAATTCTTAAAGAGGCACATTTTTCACCATTTTCTATTCACCCGGGGAGTACTAAGATGTATCAGGATCTCAAGAAAGCCTATTGGTGGAATAATATGAAAAAAGAGATCGCTGAATACGTGGCTAAGTGTAACTTGCCAACAGGTAAAGGTAGATCACCAGAGAATACCTGGTAAGCTACAGTCCTTAGAAATTCCTGAATGGAAGTGGGATGACATCACAATGGACTTCATTGAAGGATTACCTAGGACCCAAGCAGGAAACGATTCCATATGGGTAATTGTAGATAGCTTATCGAAAGTCGCACACTTCTTACCTATTAGAAGGACTTATACCGCAGAATGGCTAGCTAAAGTTTATTATAAAGAGGTCGTAAGACTCCATGGAGTGCCAAAGTCGATTATCTTGGATCGAGATGCAACATTTACATCAAGGTTTTGGAAAAGTTTGCACGAAACTCTAGGCACCCAACTTAAGTTCAGCATAACCTTTCATCTTCAAACTGACGGACAAACTAAGTGAGCGAATCAAATTATTAAAGATATGCTCTGTATGTGTACTTTAGAGTTTGGAGGATCATGGGATGAGTACATCTCGATTGCGGAATTTGCATACAACAATAGTTATCAAGCTAGCATCCAAATGGCTCCATTTGAAGCATTATATGGCCGGTGATGTCAAACGCCATTGAACTGGGATGAAGTAGGAGAGAAAAGGTTAGCCCCAGACTTATCTCAACGAATGGCAGACAAGGTAAGAACTATTCGCCAGTGTATACTCACAGCCCAAAGTCGGCAAAAGAGTTACACAGATTGTAAGAGAAGGGATTTGAACATCCACGTCGACGAACACGTATTTATAAAGGTCACGCCATTCAAGGGAGTTACAAGGTTTGAAAAAAGGGGAAAGCTGAATCCCAGTATATTGGACCATTTGAGGTTTTGGAAAAGGTTGGAAAGTTGGCATATCGAGTAGCCTTACCCCCAGCACTAGCCTTAGTTCACAATGTATTCCCATATATCAATGCTTAGGAAGTATGTTCCCGACCTGACACATATATTAGTGGCTGAGAATTTACCGATTCAAGATTATTTGAATTATGAAGAAAGGCCATTGAGAATCTTGGATCACAAGGTACAAAAGCTTCGGAATTGGAAAATCGAGTATGTGAAGGTACAATGGAACCGGTATTCCGAAAATGAAGCCACTTGGGAGTTAAAAGAAGAAGTAAAACGGAAATACCCCCAGCTATTTAAAGAATAGACGGTTTCGGGACGAAACTTGTTATAAGGGGGGAGGATTGTGAAACCCTAACCCATGTAGAGCCCATATGTATGCATTAATCATGAATATGATATGTATATGTGAATTATTGAATTATGAATGATTTATGTGATTTTACTAATTATTGCAATTAGGGTTAAGGATTAGCAATAATGGCGTCATTAATCAGTTTGAGCTAATATGAGAAAATGGGATTGGAGTAAATTTTTGTTGATTTAAATATGCAAATACATCATGGAAAATCATTTTAATTTATTTAAAATGAATAATGAGCATTGGTGTGATAATTGTTAAGTTAAGTGGAAAAATACTAGAAAATTCATAACTCAGCACCTGTAAGGCGGATTCAAGTGAAATTTGAAATGGAGATTAATGATATTGGGCTTGGTATTATGGAATTATTGGGTTATGAAAAGTATTGATGAAATGAGCATAATGATTTACTGATCATATTTTAATTTCAACCGTTAACTTTAAACGACTATAACGGCAGCTAGGAAAATCGGATTGAGATGAAATTTGAAACGGTTGAATAAAATTATGAGATGTTTATTTTGGATGGCTTAGATTAAGTATAAAATATTGGAAAAATACCTGCATTGAAAAAGGTGAGCATGGTTGACTAATGCACCTCAAAAGTATCCATCAATTAATGCTAGAGTACAATGCATAATTGCATGGTTTTAATGGGAGTTGAGGTGTCAAATGCAGCCCATTTCTAGGGCATTTTATGTATTTATATGAAATGCAAAAATACAAGAATTATCCAGCCATTAAATGTTTATCATGATGAAGCTACAAAAGGCAACACATGAGCATAGGCAAGGTGGCAAGAAGGGACGTCCAAGGGGCTGCCATGCTGCTTATTTTTAAATTTTTAATTTTTTAAAATATGTATATATATTGCTGACATGTAGGGAAACCAAGATATGCATTCAATCATGAAAATTTTCAGCAATAAAAATATTGGAATGCAGCTGAATTGGAGAAAGAAAACGTGGACAACATATGGGGCAAGTGACATGTAATGAATATGTTTATTGCTGCCATTTTGTTAATTTTTTTAACACCAAATTAATAAATTAATTAAAGATAAATTAAGTGTATATTTTACCCTTAAATTGGAATTATTAAAAAATGAAAAAAATTGCTGAAAAATATGGGCAGCAAAGGACGTGATTGGGGGAGCAGCTTGGACGACCATGGATTAAAGTAATTTTTGGATTTTTGAAAATGGTAAAAACATAATTTACATGGCTGTAAAATGTCCAGCACTTCAAAGGGGATAAGTTACCATTTAATGTGTGGAAAATGCACCATGAAATGGGGCCCACGGTTGGAAAAAAATCCAGTTTATAAATCCATGCACGTCCATGTGAGATGAGGGTTGGAAAAATTGCTAAGTGCTGAAATTTTCACTCCAAAAAACAGCAGCAACTCACGTCCACTTTGGCCAGCAAGAGAAGGAAGAAAATTAAGAAAAAAAGGAAGAAAATTTGTGGAGAAAATCATCTCCAAGTGATTAGAGTTGAGTTAGCACTAAACCAAGTAAGTATATGTGTTGTTTGAGTTGGTTATTTTGAGTTTTAAACTCCAAAATGGGAATATGAAAGGGATGCTTCAAGAATCTTTAAAATGATGATTTAACATGTCTTTTATTGAATATGGAATGGGTGTTAGATTATATGTATGAATTTTCATGATTTAGATGATGGAAATGAAGTTTGCAATGATATATGAGTTGAAAACTCGACTTGACAAACCCTAAATCTAAAAGACAAGTTCCTGTTTGATATGGATAATATGTTTAGGTTATTAAACATTTTTTAATGAAGAACATATGTTGATTTGAGTTTAAGGAATGAATTTTAGAAAATATGGAATGCAAAGGGGTAAATATGACTCGATTTCTTCGCTTCTATGCTAAAAATCATATGGAAATAGGTTTGCATGCTTTGTGAATGCTAGGTAGGGTAAAATACCCTAGGGTTAATGTATTATTAATGCTCAAAAGGATTTGGGAAAATAAATTCAAATCTGATTTTTTATGGATTTATGAAACGATGGCTAAACGGAGTGGAAAACGGGACCGAAACGATCAAGCAACTTGCTGTTTTGAGATAAACTTGTTTATGAATGTTAAACATGTGTTAATTCCCTAAATTTGGATTAGGAAAAATGGAATTATTTGCAGAAAATTCGGATTTGTTAAACTGTTTAGGGTTATGTGTCAAAAGACACGTTAAATGGGTGAAAAAAGGGTTCCATACTTGCTGTTTTGGAAACCAATGATGAGTGGATTTAAATCCCATAAAAATAGTAAAATACCCTAAATGCAGTGAAATATGGATTAAATTTCTGAGTTAGCAAATTTTATGAAATACATTATGTATGTGTTGCCAAATGGGCATATATGAATGGGTAAATGTGTATAAGTGACGAATGACTTGTAAAAAAGTGATTTTGTGCAAAAATGCATGAACATATGATATATTTCATTATTATACATCTGTTTAGAGTGTATAATGATTTATTTCAAATTTTGGAATTTATTTATGAAGTATGAAGTGACGATGTGTTCATAAAAGGAGCACCAATGCGTGTATTTAGAAAAAATTGATAAAAGGACAAATTGAGGTTAATGAACCTATAAATGATAATTATTGAATGAATTTTATGTGGATTAATGGATACCCTTTGTATGGGGTTATATATGTTATGTGTTAACTGATGAAATGTGTAAAAATGTGCTATATATGTGCATAATGACTTGTGAAGTCAAATAAGTGATATATGTGAATGGAATGAGTTGGAAAACTTAATGAAATATGAGAAAAAAAAATATATGAAAAAAAAATATTATTCTCATGTAGGCAAAGGCAAAGAAAAAGCGGAAACGGAAAGCTAAGAGACACAGGTAAGCAAGCAAATTTTCTAAATGAATTTTGTTTTCTAAATTGTTTGCATAAGTGCAATTTTTGCTTTAACTTGTTTGATGAAATTGTGGAAATTATTTTTAACATGTTGAAGGATGGCCATCCCTTAGCAAAATGGTGTTGAAATGATATTTTTACTTCAAATGTGATATTATGAAATTTCCTTTGATAAATGTTATAGAAAAAAGATGTGATTCGATGTTTCTGATTGAAAAATCATGTTAGCATGTTAAAGATGGATTTATGAAAAAGTTCATGTGCGCAGGGTACTAGGTCCACTTGAAGGGTATAAGCGGACCGATTGTCCCCCCTTAGTGTGGCCAAGTAACTTAAAATAGGCCCAAGGCTGGCGGCGCCCTATCCGAAATGGGAGATAACGTGGGCGGATGGTCGCCTGGCTAGCTTCCATCCTAAGAGAATTATGATGATTATGTTCATGTTTTTATATGGCATTAATCATATGGTACTCGTGATGAGTACAAGATTTTATGTTTTCAAGATATACCTTTTCATAAGGTATAAGTTGCTTTCCAAGATGATTTTAAATGAAAAAATGTTTCTTGAAATGATTTGCCAGTAAAATGCAAATACCTTGCTTATTGAGTTTCGACTCACGATTTAGTTTTCCAAACCCAAAGACAGGTAAAGGACAGGTTATGGCGAAGGCGCAAGTGCAAGCTTGAGGAGGCAATGGAAAAACTTTAGAATTTTTATATTATGAGGAAAATTCATGTTGAATAGATGTAAACTATTTGTATGTTTCATATTGATGACTGTGATTTATACATGCAGTGACATCTGATTTAGGCAAAAGCTGAAATGTTACTTGAACATCAAGTTGTGTATATGTGTTGAATGGACTGAAATGGCTTCGTTATGCATGAGTTGGAAATGATTTAGATATGTTTGAGATGGAAATATGAGAAGTTAAATTCTTATGAAGAAATATTAAATCGGATAAACACCCGTTAAAACCCGCCGTGTGACAGGGCAACAATCCTGATCACGTTTACCAATCAATACGATCCCGAGGTAAGGCTCAGGATGTGACGCTCGGGTTTGGGGCGCCACACCTTTCCTTACATAGCAAAATGCCTACGCCTAGGCGAGATCTGTGTGGGTTCCTTAGTGATAGTGCTAGTATCAGACCAAGCAGGATCATTTTCTTCACCACTATCATCATCATCATCACTACTATCATCATCACTTTCATCTTCTTCTTCCTCGACAGGTTCGAGGTGTTCTCTAGGATCATCAACATCATTATCACTTTCACCACCGAGTACAACCGGATCACCCGTACTCTCGGCTACATGTATTATAACCTCATCGGGGGCAGGTATTCTATGATTCCCCGAGCACGACACTGCTCTATGAAGGGAACCAATTCTTTTTTTCTTTGATGTATCCTTTCCCAACTTATTCTATGTCAGAATTGGATAATTCCATGCTCAAATCTATACTAGGGACCTAGATCAGGAAGTGTAGGTGCTAGTGTCTTATCCCAAAAATATTGAAGGTCTAGTGGATGTATATCATCAGTGGGAGTCCGTAGGGCTCTTTGACGGCCAAAATAGGATGCTGTGGGAACTGCAGCTATAGGAGCCCGACTGCTAGACCCTTCTAAATTATGTCTGGGCTGATAGAAACTATTAGGATAGTCTCTTTGTGAGTGAGATGGAGGATGCCTAGGTGGAAACCCTGGAGGGACTGGAGGGAAGTAGTCTGCGTCCTGCTAGGATGCCAACCACCTACTCATATTCTCTTCCACGCTTCGTTTCTTTTCCTCTTCCTCCCTCTCTTTCCTCAATTCCTCAATACTCATAATTCTCTTTCCTTTATCAGCCATCTGTTCAAACATAACAAATTAGCTATAGCATAAAAACAACACACTGCAAATTATTTTGCAATACATCATCATAAATCATGCATCTCATCATGATAATCACATGTCAAATCATCATAAAATCATGTATATCTCATTATATTAATTCAATCATCATACTTAGACTTTTCCACGCCTATTTACCAGTCCATGCTCTGATACCAAGCTCTGTGGCGCCCCCAACCCGAGCATCACATCCTGAGCCTTAGCTCGAGATCGTTATTGACTGGTAAACGTGATCAGGATTGTTGCCCTATACACGACGGGATTTAATGGATATTTATCCCTTTAACCATTATTCCTTAAGCATTAATTTTTTTACGTTATTTTCCATCAAGTGATCATTTAAGTAATCTTTATCCTAATATACGCATTTTGTATCAGATATAATCATAAAAATTTATAACATGATCAACATCCATTAATACTTGTTCATAAAACACAAGTCATATAATAGATCACATATGATCAACAAATACCATTTCATTTTACAACCACTTGCCATAAGGGACACATATTAAAATTCATTAGGTTTTTTTTATATTCCTCCGTGCTCTAATTTTTGCTCCTTTTTTTCTTCAATCTTTCACCTGTCTATGGGTTTGAAAAAACAAAACGTGAATTGTAAACTCAATAAACAAGTCATATATTTTTCAAGCAATTCATTTTGAAGGCATATTGTTTAAAAATATTTCTCTCCATTTGGTAGGAAACACTTATCAAGTAATCAACAACCTACGAAGCAGAAAGCTTTTCATTTAAAACATCTTGGAAAGAAACATTATACCCCCTCGAGGGTATATCATGACAATGCGATGGAATGCATGACATCATATGATGGAAGCTAGCTAAGCGACCATCCGTCTTCATCTTCTACCATCTCAAGGAGGCGTCGCTGGCCCTTGACCTATCTTAGTGACTTGGTCACACCAAAGGGTGACAATCGGTCCGCTTACACCTTTCAAGTGGACCTCATGCTTTGTGCACATGATCCATTCTTAACATGCTAGCATGATTTTTTTTTACATAAATTCATAGAACAATATTTTTCTACATAAGTTCATAGAACAATATTTTTCATAAACATTTAACAAGCAGTTATGTAACTTAATTAGCAGACACATATTGAACTAAGGAATGACCATCCTTAAATACCTTAGAAATAAATTCAAATATCATTTGCTAAACCAATAAAAGCAGTTGGAATATTATTTGCAATTATTTAAGAATATTTTAAGAGACAAAAATCATTTAGAAAATTTTGCTTGCTTACCTTGGTCACATGAGCTTTTTGGGTCAACTTTTTCTTTGCCTTTGCCTATACATGTAAGAATGACATAACATTCATATAAATTCTATTTGCTTGCATTCAACTTAGTTTTCCAACCCATTTTCATTAATATTCATAACCCACTTGAATTCCAAGTTGGGTGTACATACACAAGATACTTATGCATCAAACCATTCATTACACTACATGTTCAATTACCATATTTAGGGTAACATTCATATATATCATATCACATTCATTAGTCATTCATTAGACACCATATGAAGTTATAAACGTCCAACTTATCATTTTTCATAATTCACGTATTGTGCTCATTCTTAAGTACTTTGTTGATGTCCTAAACCTCATATATTAATCTCAAAATTTGAGATTATCATTATTGACCAAAACAGTAACATAATCCACGTTTTTCATCATATTTTTATTCATTTTCACATTTTAATAATTTACATAAACTATTTATCATTTTCTTATGTGTATCTCTCCATACATGTCCATTACACAACACATAAATCATATATTTCTTAAAATTTTTCAAATCAGAAACTACCTTCTAATTCATCGTGATTATACTCCTTAATTAACACTTCACTTAGTGTATTTTTATGGAATTTTAATCCACTAATCATAGGGTTCCAAAACAGCAACTTTGGGACCCGTTTTATCCACTTTCAATGTCCCTTTTGATACTTATCTCTAAATAGATTTTTAATCTCTAAATTTCAGCAACTAATCACACTTTTCTTAACCCATTTTTAGGGTATTATCACATGTTTAAAGTCCATATATTAGTTGCTTCCAAAACAGTAACTTCTCGTGCATGTAGGGTACCCTTCTTGAACCACTTTGGACGTCCACATATATGCTTCTAAAAATCAGATTGAGGGCAATCTTTTCTAACCCATTTTAGGTCTAAATTACCCTAGATTTAGATTATTTTACCCTACTAATCATCCATAAATTATTTAGGCTAATTCATATATCATTTTTAACATAAAAACATGAAATTCGGGTAATATGTGTAACCTTGGTTCTCATTCTTTCTAAAATTCATAACTTATGCCTAAATTAACATATATAATTCATCTAATCATGAATCATCATGTAATTATAATAACACATCAAAACAGCAACATCTTATATGAGTTTAAGCAAATTTCAGCTAAGTTTAACAATTATATTCAATCCCTAATCACAATTTTCTTCTTCTTAAACCCTTGATTGCATATTTGTCATTAGATCCTCATTCAATACTCTAATCAAGAGCATCATTATTCATCATTTAAGGGTTCATTATGAATCATAGTTATGACTCATAATTTAAAGTAGAAAACTTAGAATTAAAGAACTTAATATATCATGTATACTTACTTGATTGTTGTTAACCTTGATTCAAGGTATCCAAGCTTGGTTCTCCTCCTTTCTTTCTCCCTTTTCTTCTTCTTTTCTCCTTCTCCTTTTCTTCCCTTCTTCTTCTTTCTTTGCTGGAAAATATGGACGTCCCCTTGCTGCCCTCTTTTTAGGTATATTTCCTTTGATTTTTTTCATTCAAATGGGCATCCCATGTGTGCTTCAACATATACTTATAGTACAGATTTTTGGGCCCACATTTAGCACATGATTTGAGGTCATTTTAATACATGTCTATCCCTTGTTGTGTTGTCACCATATTACCCTAGTAAATTATGTAATTATCATAATTCAAAATTTTCAAAATCAGCTCAATTGAATGCCCATGTTGCTGTCTATATGAGCACGTCCCATGTAGCTACCTTTTTGCCATTTTTTCCACAAAATTTGTAGCCTTCATTAATGGGTATTTATACACCCTAACAATGGACTACTTAGATACACATTTAGCATTAAAAATAAAAAAAAATCCAAACATGCAGCCTTTGGACGTCCCCTATTGTAGCTCACCTTGCTATCCACTATTTATCATAATTATATGCTACTGATTTTGACATTTTTTTTTGTTATTTTCTACATGAATTAATGTTTATTTATGCACCTTTTCTCCCTAGCTAACTTAGGTATATATTTTATATTGACAAAAATCACAAAAGTCCAATTTAAAGGCTGCTTAGACGTCCCATGGGTGCCACCCATGCTATCCTCTCTTGAGATAGTATATTAGCTCCTTAAATCAGCATTTATTCATAAGATATTTTCATGGATTTTTTTATTTTTATTAATTCATAAATTACCCTGCAATTTATCCCCTTTCGACACATATTTTGTGCCATTAATAATGCTTTTAATCCCTTTACTATTTGACATAATTGCAAGGGTACTTTTTGGTGCATAAGTCATAGGTGCTCCACCTTTTTCGTGCAAGCATAATCCCAAAATAATTTAGCTTAATTCAAGCCTTTCATTGCATTGATCTCATAATTTTAACCGTTCATTTCAAATTTCGTCTTAATCCGACTTTTCTAGCTCAAGTTATGATCATTTGAAGTCATCCTTGGATTTAGGATGATAATACTCGATTTTCACCCTAATATCATCAATATTTTCACAATATAACTTTTCCATAAGGTTAAGCATGAAATTATGTGCTTCTCTTTCAATTTTCATCTTGATCCACCTTATAGGCGTCAAGTTGTGAATTTTCTAACATTTTCCAACTTAAGTCTATATTAGCCTCTGAATTTCCATTAATCACAATATGGAAATGAAATTAATTTTTTAATGGCATATTAATATTTTTCAATCCTCATTAGCCCACTTTAATCACATTGACCCATATTGACTTATAGTAATTGATTTTATAATCATTCATAACCACTGACCTAATTGCAACAATTTATCAAATTTCAACAATTTATCAAAATTTCAACAATTTATCAAAATTTCAACAATTTATCAAAATTTCAAATAATTCATTCATAACTAAACCAAATCATACATGAATCATTCAAATGCACATACATGAATCTTATGTGGGTTAGGGTTTCACATATCATGCCTATTCTCATGGACTCAGATTTTCAGGTTTAATATCTTGATTTTTGTATATTAGACTTTCACCTCTTGTTTCCTTCACCTAATATATGGTAATCATTACCAAAGTATAGGCCTTTACATCAAGCATTAAATTCAGAAGATATTAAATTAACACACAATATCCATTATATTGTATGCATGTTATATCCTAAACTTTAGATTAAGGGTTTTTTCCTAGCATATTTTTGATTGAATCTAAATATAAAATAAAAGTGTATCTCAAAATTATCATACACAAGATACTATAATAAAAAATGAAGGAAATGAAAGCTTATTGGTTGGAAGCTTTAATGATTCTTGAACACTTTAAGCAACTCACCGCTTTGCCTCTAGCTTTGTTTTCTATGCCTTCTTTCGCTCCCAGATCTCAAGCTAGCTATAAAGACTTTTTAGGATGCCCTAGGACATTCTTAAGGGGTATTCGTATAGAGGTGGGGAGAACACTTGTGTAAAACTTTAAAATTATGCATTGATTTGTGCACCTGAACAGTAACATACAGTGACGCACAATAACTTATACAGTGTACGAACATAGCATGAACAGTGTGTGAACAATGCTTCCATGAAATACGAGTCTTAAATTTGCATTTCAACTCCACTTTCATCGAGATTGGTCAATTTTTCCATGTTCTATACAAAAGTTGCACGTATTCCTCGACTTTTCACAAATTGCATCAATTGGTGATTGTTTATGAAAAACTAAGCTTAATTAATCAAAATATGATTCAAACCATCTTAAACACTCCAATTCTCATAGAATTATTATTGAAAATAAATAGTATAAAAGAGAGTTAATAGCCCTCATAAATAAACGTTAGTTTTCCATATTTTTTTTGGCAGTTAGATAAGATGACACATGGTCATAATCTACTATAGTGAGAGCACAAAATAATGAATTCATGGCTTGAGCATTAGTTTTGGCTATTCTCAACTCCTCTTCGGACCAATTGGAGGCTCTCTCACTCTTAGGTAGAGTAACATCATCTTAGATGGCAATCCAATATCCATGTCTTTGGGCATGATCAACTGTTTTATCCTCAACTTCCAATTACTAAAGTTATTTTCATCGAATAAGAGAGGCCTTATGAAAAATTGAAACTTGGCAAAAGTGGGAGTGAAAGTTGATTAGGTTGTCATAGCATATAGATCTCTTCTATTAATAACTCGAAGCCTGCTCTAATACTACTTGATGATTTGGAGTTATTGATTCAACAAAGGAGGGGAGGGATAAATCGGGTTAATAAAATTCTTGGGTTAATTAAATATTAACCCTAAATAAGATCAATCTCCTTAAATGAAATGCATATAGCTAATAAGAGAGCAGGAAAATGGAATAAAGGCAAAGATATAAAGAGAACACAAAATTATAGTGGTTTGGATAACTTCTACTCCGCTCTTCCAAGCACACACTCCCTTGTAACTTAGGATCCACTATCTCAGCAAAAATACACCTAGATCCTCAGTTCTCTTCTAGATTATAACTCGATGAGGCCTTTACAATAAACTGACAAGTAGATGACGAGTTCCACTTTAGCCGATTACTACTTATTTTATTCCTTGGCCTTGGTCTCCAACATCAAGGCAAGTAATCAACACAATAGGAAATAAACATAATAAATAAATCTACACTTTTCAAATTCATAAAGAGAAGTTGAAGCACTTGAGTAGACTCTTGAGAAAATGAACAAGATGAGAAGTTTTAGCTCTTGCAGAGAACTTAAGACTCTTGCTTTCAATGTCTTTAATTACACTCTTAATTGCTTGAAAATAGTAAGGTCAGAGCTCAATAAATTCTCTTGTTATCTCTCATAACTTTCCTTGACATGCCTTAAATAGTTGTGCAAAAAACTTAAACATTAAAGGGTAAGTGGCGCACATTAAATGCGCCAACATTCAAAATTTTTGACCATCATGACTCAAGTCGCATCTGGAGTTGACTTCAACTGTGGCTTAACCCAAGTCGCAAGCTATAATCGAATTGACTTGTGACTTAGATCTTCTAATTGCTTCTAGAGAATTATTATTCAATTTATGTTCTTTTAAGTTCTATTTCAAGTTGACTTGGACTTGGGACTTCACCAGTCGTATATGAAGTTGAATTGGACTTTGACTTCACTATTCATTGAAATTTGAGAACTTCAAATCTTTCTTCTTTTAACTTTCTCTTCTTTAAGTCTTGCTTCTGGATCGACTTCATGTGAAACTTAACCCTAATTGCAGATGGAGTCAACTCGATGTGCAATTTTAGTTCTGTTACTATGTTAAATTTCCATGTCTTCTTTTAAATCCTCAAGTCTCAAGATCCTAGTTTACTTTATATCCGACTTCAACCAAGTCAGAGGGTGAAGTCGACTTAGGGTGCGACTTCAGTGCTCTAAATCGAGTCTGAAATTTTTATTGTCTTTAAGATTTCAAGTTGCATTCTAGAGTCGACTTTGGTTGTGACTTTAATAAGCTGAGGCGACTTGAGGTGAAACTTCATCTATCAATGCTTCATGTTTAAAACTCTAACTCAATAGAGTTACTCCAGGTCAATGCTGGAGTCGACTTTGGCCCGATTTGATGTTACGATTGACTTGACTTTGCAACTTAAGATATTTTTGCTTGAATTTCAAAGTTCTTACTTTAATCATTAAATCAAACTTGTCAATACTCTTAATATTCTCAACTTTGGTTGTTAATTATCAAAAATTAAGTAAATCTTTATTTGTAATTTAATTATTTGAGTTCACACCTTCAACCTTGGTCTCTTAGCCAATAACCTTTGCCTTTGGGGGAATGAGCTTCCAGATGAATGTGGGGTGCCCTTTTGTGGCACCCTAAACCGAGCGTTACAACATGAGCCTTACTCTGGGACTGTTATTGATTGGTAAACGTGATCAGGATTATTGCACTGTCACACGGCGGGTTCATTTGCTAATTATCCATTTATAATTTACTCCATAGGAGTTAATCTCATCATTCATGTATGATTTTACATTAATTTTCCTATCTAGGCCATCGTCAAGTCCTAACGTATCTATTATATGTCATAAATTCTATGACATTCATATCATAACATAACATAACATACATTCATCATTCGTCTATAAAATTCTTTAATCAAACCAGCATATACCACTGTGTAAGACAAACAAATTATAACAAGTAGCAATCCCACAATTCATAATACATTTTTCCACACTTAGGATCACACACAGGAAACCATAGAGTCATCATCCATCATTTAACCTGTGCTCCTCCTTCGGATCCATCCTTGCACCTGTCTTAGGATTTGGAAAATAAATCGTGAGTATAACTCAGTAAGCAAGCTATATAGTTTCTCAGGCAATTCATTTTGCAAACAAAGTTTGCATTTGAATAGCATCTTTGAAATCAACATCATACCCACCCGTGGTATATCATGAAAAATATGAAACATAATACCCATCACGAGTATATCATGAATAATGAAATGCATTATTATCATCATAAAACATGAACATTATGAGATGGTACACTAGTTACATTATCATCCGTCCTCCTTCTCCCATCTCAGAGAGAGAGCCGCTGGCCTTTGGCCTATCTTAACGACTTGGTCACACTAAATGGGGACAATCAGTCCGCTTAAACCTTTAAAGTGGACCTAGTACCTTGTATACCATGAGCTTAGTCATAAACATAATCATGAACATGCTAGCATGATTTTCATGTATAAACATTTGAACCATAATTTCTCATCAACATTTAATAAATCATTGTACAAACCATTCGCTAAAGTTAAAACAACATTTTAAACAACATGTTGGGATGGCCATCCTTAATTAATTCCCAAAAAAAATTAAACATTCATTTGCAAGATAATTCAAAGCATTTGAATAGAATTTTGCAATATTTTGTTATAACATTGAGAAAAACAATACTTTATAAAGTTGTTTGCTTACCTGGATTACGTCAACTTTCCTTGTCGACTTTCTCTTTGCCTTTACCTATACACATAAGAATGACACCGCATTCATACACAATATCTCATATGCTTGCACATAATTTAGTTTTCCAACCCACATGATTTTCATTAACTTATATAACCCTCTTGTATTTCAAGTTGGGTGTTCATACATAACAACATAGCTTGTACACCACACTATCCATTCATTTCATTTTTAATATTCTTATTTAGGGTAAACTTTCAAATGCATTATAATCTTTTATTTACTCAATATATAGAAGATCATTACTTCCCATTCATCGTTTAATATCTATTTTTCACATTTCTCACGTTGGTGCTCACTTTAGGCACATACTTATGAGTTTAGAATTCACATTTTAATCCCAAATTTTGAGATTTCAAAATATCATCAAAACAGCACCTTATTTTCCCATTTTATCACATTTTCTTCCATTTTTGCATTTTAGTAAATCATATTTAGTCATTTCTCATCTTTGGCATTGATACCCTTTATGTGCACTCTCTTAGTTACACATATGTTATGTGTTATTCAATTTTATTCGAAACAGCAATTTGTCCTCCATTTTACCTTAATTAAAACACTTAATTAGCACATAATTTAGAGTATTTTCATAAGATTATAGTCCCTTAATTACGTGGTTCCACAACAACAACTTTTCTATCATTCTTTCCCACGTTCAACGTCCATATTGACATATGTTCCATAACAGATTTTTATATCTTTAAATCTAGCCCTTAAACATCCTTTTCTTGTTCTATATTTAGGATATTTTCATGAATTCAAAGTCCATAAATTAAGTTGCCCAAAACAGCAACTTTTCATCCCTTCCTTGCCACCCTTGGACGTTTACATCTCATGTCCCAAAAAAATCAGATTTTTGAATTTATTTCCAGCCCTTTGTGGGACTTCCCTTCTACCCTAAATTTAGGGTATTTTACCCTTTTAAATTATTCACATATTGGTTTGTTTAGTTCATGTACAAATTTCACTTCAAAAGAGTAGAATTTCCATCATATTGTCAATTCTAGGTTTTACCTTTCTAAGGTTCTTAAATCATGCTCAATTTAACATATTGTGATACCCAGACCCAAGTAAGGCTTATTTATTTGCAATTGACATATAAATATGGAATATGTATGATTTAGTAGAATTATGAATAATTTCCTTTGCAATATTGATGATTTAATTGCAATTAGGGCAAATGATTATGAATGATCAATATAAGCCGATATGGGTCAATATGATTAAAGAGGCTTAATGAGGATTAGGAAATGTAAACATATTGAGGATAATTACCTCATGTATTAAGGTTTAATTAATGAAGATTATGTGATAATTATGGATTTAAGGTAGCAAATGCTAGAAAATCTATAACTCAACGCCGGTAAGGCAGATTAAGATGAAAAATTGAAATGTAAGCACATAATTTTGTGCTTAATCTTATGAAAATGATGAATTATGAAAACGTTGATGAAATTATAATGAAAATCTATCATCACCATCAAAATCCAAGGATGACCTCAAATGATCATAACTTGAGTTAGAAAAGTCGGATTGAGACGAAATTTGAAATAAACGGTTAAAATTATGAGATGAATGCAATGAGAGGATTGGATTAAGATAATGGTGATGGAATCATGGTTGCACGAAAATAAGGTGTATACCTTTGATTTTGGTGCACCAAAAAGTAAGCTTGTGATTATGTTAAAGTAAGGTGATTAATTATATTTTTAATGACAAAAATGAGGTGGCAAAAGGAGGTAATTATAGATGAATTTTATGAATTATTTAAAATTACAAATTCCATGATAAAATCAAGTGATTAGTGGCATGATTTAATGGCTAATGGATTAGTTCGGAGCTTGAAAAGGTGGCTCACATATGGACGGCTAAAGGGGTTGTTACATGGAATTTTTTATTTTTAAAAAAATATATATGTATTTAAATGACCTAGGAAGATAGGATGGTTAGTGGAAGTGATTAGGGGTTGATTTTGTGGCAATAAAATGCCACAAACTCAATGATAAGTGGACCCCACCAAGTGGACAGCAACATGGAAGCCAAGTGATGTGCACGTCCAAGATGCTTTATGGGATTTTTTATGATTTTTTAAAAATGAAAATTATGCATTTAAATAAGCTACATGATAAGGTTGATTAGTGACATTAATTAAATTCAGATTTTTGTGGCACAAAATGCCAAAATACCAAGGCATATGTGACATTAAACACATGGACAGCAATATGGGAGTTGAAAATGGTGCACGTCCAAGCAACTTTGTGAATTTTTAATGATTTTATAATGGCTAATTTGACCCCTAAATGAGCTCCTAGTTAGGGTGGTTAATTTTCCATTAATTAAAGTTGCCATTTTGTGGAAAAAAATTGAAAAGGGGCAGCTGATATGGACATTGAATGCATGAGCATGAAACGGACAACAGTAAATGTGGACGTTCAAGGGCTGTTATGTGATTTTTTATGATTTTTTTAATAAGTTAAATGGTCCCATAAGTAGCCTATTAGCTAGGGTGATTAATTATACATAAATTAAAGTTAAATTCATTGTGGAAAAAATGGCAAAGTTGCTGAAAAGTGGACGTTCCAAAGGGGACAACAACATGGACTTTAATGCATTGATTTTGATATTTTTTTAAGATAATTATCAAATTTAAATGGACCACATTGTGCCATGTCATCAAAAGGTACAAATATACTTTAATTAGCTACTAAATGATATGGATAATGGGGCCCACAAAGCTGGAAAACCCAGCCATACATGAGGTGGTTGTCCATATGGTGTAAGAGAGAGAGAGAGAGAGAAGTCAAGGGGCAAACCCCCTAAACTCCAGCAGAAAAACATGTCCCCATTCCAGCAGCTTGAGAGGGAGAAAAAGAGGAGAAAAAGAGAAGAAAAAATGGGAATAAAGAAGAAAAACCAAGCTAGCAAAGTGGTGTTCAAAGTTGATTCAATTTCACGTAAGTATACCCTATGATTTGAGCTCTTTGATTATATGTTTTTCACCTCAATTTATGAGTCAAGAATTTGATTCATATTGAAACCTTATATCATGATTCATGATTCCCTTAATTAGGGTATTGATTAAGGTTTGAATGAAAAGAATGAAGTATGGGTTCAAGAGGATGAAAATGATGATTAGGGTTGAAAACGGGTGGATTAACTTAGCTGAAATTTTATTAAACCCCCATGTAACGTTGATGTTTTGATGTTTAATTATGATTACATGATTATTCATGATTTAATGAATTACATATGATGATTTGGGCTTAAGTTATGAATTTTAGAATGGATATGAATTAGGGTTACACGTATGACCCGATTTTCATGTTTTTGTGTTAAAAATGATATACCAATGTGCCCAAATAATTTATGGATGATTAAGAGGGTAAAGTACCCTAGATTTAGAGCATGTTGGACATTCAAAGTGGGTTGAGATGATTGCCCTAAATTTGATTTGTAAGGGCAAATATGTGGACGTCCAAAATGATGCAAAAAGGATATCCAAAATGCATATGGAGGTTGCTGTATACAAGAAAATGAATTTTGGATTATTAAATATGTGTTAATACCCTAAATTTAGTTTAATAAAGGCATGATTAATTACTGAAAACTATGGATTAGAAAACTGTTTTGAATTAAGTGTCAAAAGAGACGTTGAAATGATGAAAAATGGGTTCTAATGTTGCTGTTTTGGAACCCTAAGATGAATGGATTAAAAATACAAAATTAAACCCTAAATTATATGTTAATTAAAGTTTTTACTCATTCTGATTAAGACTCAAGTTGCTGTGTTGAAAAATTTTAAGAAACACATGATCTATGTGTTAAAGAATGGACATATATGAAGAGGCAAGTGTGAATAAAGGGTATATGGATTATGTGAGTTGATAAAATGCAAAAATGCATGAAAAAGTGATGGAAAACCTGGATTAAGTTGTTGTTTAAGTAAATAATAATAATCTCAAATTTCGAGATTAATATAGGAGGTTTAAGTTATCAACTAAGTGCTTAAAATGAGCACCGTTGTATGAAAAGTGAAAAATATGTTAAAAATGATAAATTGAGGTAATGAACCTCCAAATAATAATTTAATGAAGGATTATTACATGTATGTAAGTTTACCCTACGTAAGGGTATTAAAATGAATGAATGGATGATTTGATATGTATAGGCTATGTTGATACGTATAAACTGTTGGCCCCGAGTTTAATGGCAAAACCCAAGAGGGGAGGGGTGAATTGGGTTCTTGAAAAATTCTTTGGTAAGTTAAAACTTAACCCCTTGTAATTTCAATCCCCTTGATGAAACGTGATATGAGATAGAATGAGAGGGTGTAAATGGAATATAAAAATATAAACAATCAAACCAAACAAGAGACAACGATATATAGTGGTTCGGGCAACCTTCCCTACTCCACTCTTCCAAGCACACACCCGTTGTGTCTTGGGTTCCACTATTGTATCTTCAATACAATCTAGAGCACCCACTCTCTTCTAGATTCTAGCTCTAGGGGGCATATACAATAATCACTTGTTGGTGAGACCAACTCCAACCAACCAAGTCCAAACGATTGGTGAGACAAACTCCAACCAATAAAGCAAAACCCGTTAGTGAGACAAACTCAAACCAACCCCCTGTTTTGCTTCTTCTTGAATTCGGTCTCCAATACCGATTCAAGGCAACAACACAAAACAAAATAAACAAAAGAGAATTTACACTTTACAATGTGTATTCGATAAGCACCGGAAGCTCCTTGTCATATAGAGATGATAAACTTGAAAGCGCACTTGGAAGTTGTAGCACTTGGAACTTCAATAGTTAATCAAATGACTTCAACACACTTGAATATTTGGAGATAGAAGCTCAACTTGTGTTTTTCTCTTTCTTTCCTCCTTCTCTCTTTTTTCCACATTCATTCTTCAATGGTATATATAGAGGAAAAAAGGTTCTAGCCGTTGGAGTGGAGGTTCACGCGCATCTAGAGCTCCAACGTTCGCATTTTCGACCGTTACGAGTTGAAGTCGCAAGTGGAGTCGACTTCGGATGAGTGGAGTCGACTTCGGATGGGTGAAGTTGACTTGGGATGCGACTTCGCCTTGTAAAAACTTGCTGTCCAGAATTTTGCCTTCGAAGTTGCAGGTGAAGTCCACTTGGGTCTGGGACTTCACCCAAGTCGCAGGCGAAGTCGACTTGGGATGAGACTTCACTTTGCTGTCTGTCCGAAGTCACAGGCGAAGTCGACTTGGGTCTGAGACTTCACCTTGCTGTCTGTCCGAAGTCGCAGGCGAAGTCGACTTGGGTCTGAGACTTCACCCAAGTCGCAAGTGAAGTCGACTTGGGCTGAGACTTCACTTTGCTGAACTTGCAATTCATGAACTAGAACTCTTGAAACTTAAATTATTTCACATTCTCATTTTCATACACATAATTAGAGACAAAATATCTGAGAACACTTAGACAAATGTGTTAGATCCTTTTTAATGATATTTCAATTATTTGTTAATCATCAAAATCAAATTAACCATTCTATTCGATAAGCACATGATCAATAATCTCAACAATCTCCCCCTTTTTGATGATTGACAAAACTTAATTGAAATATCTTTCTTTCTCAAATGAAACACAAATATGTATATATGAAGATTATGATTTTCATCAATAAGCGCAATAATATATATTCTTTTCATGGAAATACTTCTCCCCCTAAGTTATATGCAATATTATTCTCTTTAAGATATTTTCATACTCTCTCCCCCTTTTTGTCAATCAATACAAAAAGGTAGCACAATGGGGTTCAATGGGACATATAAAATAGGTAGTACAAATGAGGCTTTAAAAGATAGGTTCATACTACACTCTTTCTCCCCCTTTTCATACTAATCATTCATTTGAGTCAAGCATATGATCAATAAGCGCAATAATTTTTTTATTAATTATTTTGACTATGGTACCACTTGTTTTATTAGTTTCTTTGGGAGAGCAACATACCTTCACTGACCTTTGACTAAAGTTATCATTGCCATTTTGCTCAACTCCCCCTTTCTTTTGCAATTCATGCTCGTCCATTCTCTAGATAGCTTTGAAATAAAAACCTGCATCACAAATATGATATCTTCTTTTCTTTTGGTACCCGTGCTATGGGTCCATGAATGTTAGTACCATAATGCATAGGAACTCAAGGAGACTTGGTTCCACCTTAGATATGTCTCTTTGGCATCCAAGCTAATTTGACTCCATTGTAAACCATCTTTCTTGCCTTGCATTGATATATTTTGTGTCCAAACTTATTACAATAATGGCAAGTGATTCTAGCATAGGTTGGAGTACCATGATAACTCTTTGGTTGCCAAGTAGGTATATTTGTCAATGATTTATCAACAAGCTTCTTAAAATGTCCCCTCACATTTGATGTACTAGAAGCTTTAATCCAAATAGGAGAGTTTGTTTTATTTGGTTTAACATTGATGTGCTTTACAAATCCAAGACCTCTCTTATTAACTTGAGTGGTCAATCTCAAAAATTTCTGCACATTTTCTCCCATGTTGGAGAACTTAGCCAATGAATCCTTCAAATTTTGGTTCTCCTTTCTCAATGTTTCTGTTTCATTTTTCAAGGCATTTATATCATTTTGCAAGGATGCATTCTCCTCTGCCAATTTTCCATTTGCAATGGCAGTTGTATCGAATTTCCTTTTCTTTTGAACATATTTGGTACCAAGGCTTTTGAATTCATCAAATAATGAGTCATAAGTTTGTTGTAAATCATTCAACTCATTACATTTAGAACAATCATTAGAAGATGAATAAGAGTCAGATGAGTTTACCTCGATATCCGTAGATGCATCACTTTCCTCAAAATTTTGGCAAGTTTTCTTTTCATCTTCTACAATGGCCATGCAGCAAATTCTTGCCCAATTTACTGCATCTTCTCCTTCGCTCGATGAGGTGCTAGAACTTGAGGTAGTATATCTCTTTTTAAGCATTCTTCTAGCTTGTCTCTTTGAAAAACTTCTCTTATTTTGAATTTCCAAATCATCCGGGGTGGTACATTCGATTTGTATATGTCCAAGACCACCACATTTATAACACCTTGGAAATTTCTTTCTTCTATTCTTCATTTTCTTCTTTGAGCTAGAATATTCGTATGAGCTTGATGTAGATTCACTTGAGCTCTTCATCATACTTTTGAGCGCAATAGACTTCTTACTTCTTTGAGATTCCTCTTTCTTGTTTTTGATGAGCTCATGAGACATGAGTGAGCTAATCAAGTCATTTACTTTGAGCTTGTTTAAGTCCTTTGCCTCCTCAATAGCTGTGATCTTTTCATTCCATGAGTTTGGCAATGCTCTAAGTATCTTCATAACCTGCTCACTTTCAAAAATTGGCTTTTCTAGGCCTTTAAGAGCGTTAGTGATTTTAGAAAATCTAGCATACATTTCTGAAATTGATTCACCATCTAACATTTGAAATCTTTCAAAATCACCAACAAGGATATTCCTTTTAGTTCCCTTTACTTGGGAGGAACCCTCATAAATAGATACCAATTTATCCCATATCTCTTTAGCCGTTGTGCATGAAGAAACTCTATCAAATTCTGTTGCGGTCAATGCACAAAATAAGAAATTCATAGCTTTGGCATTACTTTGGACGGACATAGTTTCTTCTCTAGTCCAAGTGGACGCCTTGTCCCCATTTGGTAATGTAATGCCGTCTTGTATGGCTATCCAAGAATTCATATTAGTTGCCATAATGAGTTGTTTCATCCTTAACTTCCAATAACTAAAATTATTGCCATCAAATAGAGGTGGCCTTAAAAATGATTGGCCTTCGGCAAATGCAGGTACAGAAGTTAAGTAGGTTGCCATAAAAATATAAAAGAGATCTCCTCAAATAAAATAGAGGCCTGCTCTGATACCACTTGTTGGCCCCGAGTTTAATGGCAAAACCCAAGAGGGGAGGGGTGAATTGGGTTCTTGAAAAATTCTTTGGTAAGTTAAAACTTAACCCCTTGTAATTTCAATCCCCTTGATGAAACGTGATATGAGATAGAATGAGAGGGTGTAAATGGAATATAAAAATGTAAACAATCAAACCAAACAAGAGACAACGATATATAGTGGTTCGGGCAACCTTCCCTACTCCACTCTTCCAAGCACACACCCGTTGTGTCTTGGGTTCCACTATTGTATCTTCAATACAATCTAGAGCACCCACTCTCTTCTAGATTCTAGCTCTAGGGGGCATATACAATAATCACTTGTTGGTGAGACCAACTCCAACCAACCAAGTCCAAACGATTGGTGAGACAAACTCCAACCAATCAAGCAAAACCCGTTAGTGAGACAAACTCAAACCAACCCCCTGTTTTGCTTCTTCTTGAATTCGGTCTCCAATACCGATTCAAGGCAACAACACAAAACAAAATAAACAAAAGAGAATTTACACTTTACAATGTGTATTCGATAAGCACCGGAAGCTCCTTGTCATGTAGAGATGATAAACTTGAAAGCGCACTTGGAAGTTGTAGCACTTGGAACTTCAATAGTTAATCAAATGACTTCAACACACTTGAATATTTGAAGATAGAAGCTCAACTTGTGTTTTTCTCTTTCTTTCCTCCTTCTCTCTTTTTTCCACGTTCATTCTTCAATGGTATATATAGAGGGAAAAAGGTTCTAGCCGTTGGAGTGGAGGTTCACGCGCATCTAGAGCTCCAACGTTCGGATTTTCGACCGTTACGAGTTGAAGTCGCAAGTGGAGTCGACTTCGGATGAGTGGAGTCGACTTCGGATGGGTGAAGTCGACTTGGGATGCGACTTCGCCTTGTAAAAACTTGCTGTCCAGAATTTTGCCTTCGAAGTTGCAGGTGAAGTCCACTTGGGTCTGGGACTTCACCCAAGTCGCAGGCGAAGTCGACTTGGGATGAGACTTCACTTTGCTGTCTGTCCGAAGTCGCAGGCGAAGTCGACTTGGGTCTGAGACTTCACCTTGCTGTCTGTTCGAAGTCGCAGGCGAAGTCGACTTGGGTCTGAGACTTCGCCCAATTCGCAAGTGAAGTCGACTTGGGCTGAGACTTCACTTTGCTGAACTTGCAATTCATGAACTAGAACTCTTGAAACTTAAATTATTTCACATTCTCATTTTCATACACATAATTAGAGACAAAATATCTGAGAACACTTAGACAAATGTGTTAGATCCTTTTTAATGATATTTCAATTATTTGTTAATCATCAAAATCAAATTAACCATTCTATTCGATAAGCACATGATCAATAATCTCAACATAAACACCCGACTTGAAAGACAAGTGGGTTAAGTTAGTGTAATGCAAATCCAAATGGATTTATGTAGGTTGGAAAACCTAAGGAATATAAGTATTTGAAGTTGATGAGAATAAATGAAATGTTATTTTCATTTATCTATGCAAAAGCAAGGAAAAAATGGAAGAAAGGGATTATGGCGATCTCAGGTAAGCAAGCGAACTTTTCAAATTACTGATTTCTCTTTATATGATGAAATGATGATATGTCTATGTTTTTATGAATGTTTTATAAGTGGGCAAGCACAAGTTTTGAAAATGACAGATTTAATGCAAAGTCACAAATTTTGAAAAATGATGGCTTTAATGAAAAGACTCAAGGTTTGCTTCATGGGAAACAAACAACAATTTTTAAGATAAATGTTTTATCACAAGTGTTATCAAAGATTGACAATGCTTTATGTTAATGGAATTGAGAAATTTGCTTATGAGTAAGCAAGTTCTCCATGATAATTATTTTAAAGGACTTTATTTATTTATGCCGATGGTTTTAAAGAATTTGCTTTTAAGTAAGCAAGTTCTTTATGATATTATTTCAAAAGTATTTTATAAGAAAAAGGGAAGTTTGCCCTTTTTCACAAAGCATTATTTGTAAATAAGTTTTGAATTTACACTTATGATATTTTATGATAAACAATTATGTTTATGAAAGAAAAGGAAAATGGGGTTTGATTTATGAAAAAAGATTAGTTTTCTATGTCATGATAATTAAATATAAATGATGATTTGGACATAGTCCATATGTTTTGAAATGATATTCGAAAAGTTTTGATTTCCTTTAGATAAGGAAATCTATGTTGAAAATGTCTTGAAAAATATTTATACAGATGTATTGAAAGGGATTTAAGGATGACCAACCTCATATGTAGATTTTATAAAATGGTTTAATTTCAGGTTGCTAAAATGGCATACAAAATACTATGCAAGCCCCTCTTTAGGTAAAAATGATAAGATTTATGTGTGGACAAGAAGTTGATTTAAGGGTGGTTGAGAAGGGGTTGGTATAATTGCATAACTTTTGTGAGCAAAAAGCCCCGAAATGGAAACCCAGAAAATGCTAGGAAAAATGTATGATCTAAAAGATTTGAAATTCTTTTATTAAAAGGGTTTTAAGATGTATTGTTTTTCAAACGTTTCAAATGATTGTTAAAATATTTTACTCAAACTAAATTTCAAATAACAACTTGTTTAAAGTGTGTGCGCTCGCTTTACAAGTTGACACGGACTATGGTCTGTGATGTGTTTTCAAAAATAATTTTTAAAAATACAGACTTCGGTCTGTGACGTTTTGAAAGTATGGATGTAGGTTGCGGTCTGTGATCCCAGTTTAAAAGGACATGGGCTGTGGTCTGTGATACTTTAAACCAAACGGACTGCGGTCTGTCAGGATGATGTATGGTCCACCAGTACAAGAAATAGGCCGGTTGTAGAGCACGGTCGGGATGACCGGGGCCCACTCTACATATGGCCAGGTCGCTAAGGGATGACAGGAGGCCAGCAGCGCCCTCCCTGAGATGGGAGCAAGATGAAAGAATAGCTGCTTGGTTAGTGTGCTGTTATGTATGGATTCTCTTCCAAAAGGTAGAGTGATCACTTTCTAAGTGTCACTACTGGATGGAGAGAAATGCATTTGCTTATGTTTTACTTTTGAAAAGCCCAAGGATTGGGACACGAAAGTATTTTTTTTTGAAAGTTATCCTAAAAGGATTTTTATGAAATGATTACCCTAAAAAATGGGATGTTTTACACAAAAGTGTAAATAATAGGAATGAGAGGAAACATTTTTAAGCAAATGCATTTATGAAAATGAATGATGTATTTTATAGGCCTTGTTTGTTATAAACAAGCCCCAAGATGGGGATTATGAAAATGATTTATGTGAAACTTGGTTATGGACATGAGAATGTCCATTTCCAAAGGATTTAAATGGTAAATGTTTATGAACATGAGAATGTCCAATGCTCAAGTATTTTAATGGAATGTGTTTTAGGACATATGAATGTCCATTGTCAAAAAGTTATGTCAAAAATGTTTTGAGACATCAAATGTCTCTTGGCTAAAGGAGTTTAAGATGAAAAATATTTTTGGACATAGAAATGCCCTTTGCCGAGAAAGGCTTATGTGTATGATGTTTTTAGGACATGATAATGTCCTTCTCCAAAAAGAAGTTATGAGGAAAATGTTTTGGACGTAAAACGTCCACTAATGAAAGATGATTTTATGTAAATGTCTTTGAAGATTAGAAATGTTCATATAAGAATAAAGGAAATTAATTAAAGAGGGTAAAACGTATATGTTTTGCCTTAACAAGCCTAGACGTGGCTTGTAAATGATTTTAAGAATGAATGTTTTATGAAAGTGTTCAAGGACATCGAACTATCCTCATGAACAAAAGATTTTATGACAATGTTGTCAGGACATATAAATGTCCTCAAGTAAAAAGGTGTTTAAGATATTTAAGGAAAAGATTTTAAGTGAAGTCTTGCCCTAAACGATAAATGCTTGCTTACTGAGTTGTCACTCACGTTTTGTTTTTCCAAACCTTAGACAAGTACCGGGAAACTCATAAGGTTGCGAACCTAAGAAATGAAGAAAGGTACGTGATGATAGCCATGTGGACTATAAGGAATGGGGTAGCATGATTAAGGTGCTAAGGTATGTTGATTAGAGTTTTAAGTTCTATATGATCCAATGCTTGTATGGATGTATGTATAAAATGTAAATGTTATTGTAGAAAAGCATGATGAATGCTATGAAAGAATTATGAAATTTTATTACAAGTGTATTGTCGCTTGTATGAAGAGTGGTGTAGTATGTAAAGCAATGAACAATGATAAAAAAATTTGGACAAGATCCAATTAAGAATCTGCCACGTGATCAGGGCAACAATCCTGATTCACATTTACCAATCAATAAGATCTTGAGGTAACAAAGTGACGTCTCGGTTTGAGGCGCCACAGATATTAATCATGAAAATATTTATCATAATCCAAACATATGACATGCTTAAAACTGCCACTTAAATGGGAAAATCTCAAAATTTACAGCGTGCTGTTCTTGGGGTAATTAACCTTAAAGTCATACATAACATACTCAAAAGTTTGAATTGAACCTTCTAACTCACTTAGGATTTGACAACCTTATTAAAAGCTTCTTAAATCATCATTTAGGGTTCATAAATGATCGTGAGCCCTGCTAGCGTAGTTGGCGTCACATGATGGCTGACGTTCCCATGGTCAGGGGCTAGAATCCCGTCGCGTGCAGCCTTGTCCCGCACAATCTTGGCTTTGAGCAGCCGTGCTCGGCCCATCAAAACAAAAAGGGTTCATAAATTATCCAATTTATGACGCATTAATTGAGATAAAAAACTTGAAAATTAATAAACCAAAACTTGGTTTAATACTTACTTATTTTGCTCCAGTTTTTCCTAACTTGGTTCCTTCTCCTTTTTGCCTCTTCTTTTCTTCTTCTTTATCCTTTCATTTTCTTCCTTGCCTTGGACGTCCACTGCTGGACCTTTGTTTTTCTTTTCCTTAAATCTGCCCACTATGTAACTTCCAACGTTGCCCCCATCTTTCTCTATTTATATTGCTACTTTACCCTCATAATTTCCACCTCATTTTAAGGGTAATAAATTGATACTTATCCCATAAACGTGCTGCCACAATTTCATCCAAGTAAATTCCATTTTTATAGATGTTTTATCACAAAATTCTGCTCAATATTATCTATTGTTGTTGTCCACATGATCACCTCCCATGTGGCCCTTTATTTGGCATTTCGTGCATCATCGAAAGGTTGCCCAATCCATGCATTTAATGCCCCTAATATTGCAGCCCATTTTCATTAAATTTTTGCATTTTAAAAATCACAAAATCTGCCCAAAATCACCCTTGATCACGTCCCATGTGTCCCCCCATTTTTGTCTTTTTGTGGGCACAAAATCCACCCAAAAATCCAGCCATCAACGTCCCTTAATATGCAACTATTTTAGCATGCATTTTCTGAATTTTTGGAATTATAAAAATGCCCTAAAATTTCCTCCTTAAGCCACCTCAAATGCCCCTTAATTACCTTGACTTTTGCATTAAATGAGATGCTACTTTTTGAAGGCAAAGGTCAAAGGGTCTTGTCCTTTTGTGATTAAGAACTTTTTCATGATAATTAGCTTAATCAAACCCATCCATAAGATTCACCATATCTTTTTAACCGTTCATGGCAAATTTCATCCCGAAATGACCTTTCTAGCATAAGTTATGATCATTTGAAATTATCTTTTTGATTTAGATGAAATTAAATAATTATCACCCTACTTTTATCTTAATTTTCATAATTCATTCCATTCATAAGGTTGAGTACATCATCATGTGCTTACCTTTCAAATGTCATCTCATTTCGCCTTATAGGCGTTAAGTTATGAATTTGCTAACATTTATCACATCAAATCCATATCATATCAAATCCATAATTATCATCATGATTTCCATTTATTAAATCATAATGTATGAGATAATTATTCATAACTTATCCTCATTCCCTAATTCTCATTGGGTCTCTTTATACACATTAACTTGCATTGAGCTATGGTGATTAATTTAATCGTCTTTCTTAATTAATAGCCTTAAAATCAATCAATCAATTAAATGGAAATCATGATCATTTAATCCCTTTCGCTTCATCTTCTCTACATGTTTATGTAAGTCTGAATCATTTTGCTGTGCAGTCTTAATCTGTTCAAATAAAGAGGATTGTATGTGCATTTGTGATAAACTTGCTTGAATTCCAGGTGAACATACAATCAACTCCAATTGTCTTATTTCTCAGAGCAATCCCTCTTCCTTTGTGATAAGATGCTCTATGCTGACATTTTTACTCAATGCATCGTTACCACATTTGCCTTACTTGGATGGTTTAATATTTCTAGATCATAATCCTATAATAACTCGAGTCGTCTCCTCTGTCTCATATTCAACTCCTTTTGAGTGAAAATATACTTAAGGCTCTTGTGCTCTGTGTAGATTTCGCACTTCACACCATACAGGTAGTGTCTCCAAATTGTCAAGGCAAACACCACTGCCACTAGTTCTAAATCATGAGTGGGGTAGCTTACTTCATTGGGCTTCAACTGCTGAGATGCATAAGCTATCACCTTTCATTTTTGCATCAATACACATCTCAATCCTTTCCTTGAGGCATCGCTTAAACCACAAACCTTTCCTTTCCTTCAGGTACGGTTAAGATAGGCGCCTCTATCAGTCATTGCTTCAAATTCTAAAAACTGCTTTCGCATTTGTCAGACCATGCATACTTAACTCCTTTTCGAGTCAATTGCGTTAATGGCACTGATAGCTGTGAAAATACCTCAACAAATCTTTGATAATAGTCAGCCAGTCCTAGAAAACTTCTAATCTCCGTAATGGTTGTTAGTCTTGGCCATTTAGTAATGCTTCAATCTTTTGAGGGTCAACTTGAATTTCCTTTTCTAATATTATATGCCGTAAAAATGCTACTTGCTTCAACCAAAACTCGCATTTCTTCAATTTGGCATATAATTTCTCCTTCCTTAGCCTTTCCAGTACCCTTTGAAGATGAACTTCATGTTCCTCCTCCAACCTTGAATAAATCAGGATGTCGTCAATGAATTCCACAACAAATTGATTTAGAAAATCTCAAAATACTCTGTTCATCATATCCATGAATATAGTAGGGGCATTTGTGAGTTCAAAAGGCATCACTACAAATTCAAAATGTCCATACCTAGTTCAAAAAGCCATCTCGTGAACATCGGTAGGACTTATCCTTAATTAATGGTATCCTGATTGTAAATTTATCTGGGAGAAGGTCATTGCTCCTTTTAGCTGATCGAATAGATCATCTATCCTTGGCAATGGGTATTTGTTCTTCACTGTAACTCTGTTCAGCTCCCTGTAGTCTATACACAGTCTTAAACTTCCATCTTTTTTTCTTACAAACAGCACTGGAACCCCCAGGGTGATACACTAGGTCTGATAAAACCTTTATCCAAAATCTCTTGTATTTGAGTTCTCGACTCAGTCATTTCAGTTGGACCCATTCGATAAGGGGTCTTAGATATTGGGGCTGTGCCCGGGATAATATCGATCATCATATCCATTTTCCTTTCCGGAGGTAGTTTGGTTAATTCTTCTGGAAAAATATTTGAAAATTCCTTAACTACCAGAATTTGGTCTATCTCCACTTCCTTTCCTTCCTTTACACTAACTGATACCAAGTATGCTTGATATTGTTGGCGAACCATCTTAGCCACTTTCATAGATGATATCAGTATAGTGGAATTCTCAAGCTGCCTTAGTTTGTAAATGGTTACATCCTTTTCTGGAGCTGCTTCGAATTAAACATTCTTATTCTTACAATCAATGGTGGCTCCCCATTAACTTAGCCAGTCCATCCCCAAAATCACATCGATTTTGGTCATTGGCAATAAGATTAGGTTAGCTTCTAATATCATGGACCCTATCCTAATCGGACATGCCTTACATACTTGGCTAGAGCTAGCTAACCTATAAACAGGGGATTCTACATGAATTATCTTATTTATTTCCTCTATAGGCAGTGCATGCATGGTTTCATATTGGCAAGCTATGAATGAATGGGTAACACCAAAATCAAACAAAGCTATCGTAAAATTTCCTAGAATATAAACTATACCTGTAACCACCTTTTCTTCTTTCTCTTGAGACTCCGTTCGAGTCAATGAATACACATGCACTGGGTTCATAGAGGTACCTTGTCGGTTAGTTGCTGCAGTTATCTTTGGTTGGGCTGGTCTTCCTCGCCCTTGTGATGTTTGTGCCTTGTTTGGGATAATTCGGGGCAATGTGTCCAACCTGGTCACAAACGAAGCACTTGATAACCTTTGCTTCCCTAGTTCCGCATTCCTTAGCTATGTGACCCGTCTGCCCACATTTATAGCATCTGTTTGATCCTTTCAAACATTCGCCTAATTGGCATTTCTGGCACTTTTTGCACAATGGAGAGCTTCTCTTCTTAGGGATACCTTTCCCCTTTCTCATACCTCATTTCTTATTCTTCTCCTTCCCCATTTCTACTTCCTTTACACTCGAGCTAAACAATCTTTGCCCTTGTCTCAACTCCTGAGTTCTCAATGCCTCTATTTCTAGTGCCCTTACCCTTTCAAGACTTGATGCATAATCCTTAATCAGTAAAGACGCAAGGCTCTCCCTTAGATATGATCTCAATCCTAGTTGAAACCTTTGTGCCTTGTTTTCTGGCACATTAGCAATTCGAGACACATATCTTACCAAGGCATTGAACTTAGTGGTATACTCTGTGACTGACATCCTTCCTTGATATAATCTTTCAAATTCAATTACCTTCTAACTTTGCAATCCCACTGAAAGGTATTCCTTGTTAAACTCCTCAACGAAAGTCAGCCATGTCACTTCCTCTGAGTGCGGCATTGTGATCAGCATGGTTTCCCACCACTCATGGGCATCCTTAATAAGCAAATGAGTGGCACATAATACCTTCTGCCTATCATTACACGTAGATATCCTAAATAAATTTTTAATGTCCATCATCCATTGTTCAGCTTGTACAAGGTCGAATTCTACTAGGAACTTAGGAGGTCGTTGAGCAAAAAATGCATTGATAGCTCTTGTTTACTTCCATCAATTAATTTTCATCTCCTACTGGTGCCGGTGTGGGAGTAGGGTTAGCCGTTTGTGCGAGTCATTCTCTTTCATCGCCACCCAACTGTGCTTGCTGGGTCCTTTCCCACAAACCTTTGAATTATATCTGCAGTCTAGGTTGTCCATTCATGAGTAGCCTGCTGCATGGCCTCCTTTACAGCTGCCGCTACTCTCTCCTTAATCAAACTGCCTGTCTCAATTCATTTTCACTTTCTACATTTGGTTTCGGGCTTAGGTCTTCTCATCTTTGACAAGTCCTCAGGTTTTGCCCTCTTATTCCTAGTCCAGGTCATTTAGGCCTATTACTTGTTTCCCCAACTTCATGTTGACTTGGGATTTCCTCATTAGCTATTCATTTTCCTTTGTTTTGTCTAGCTTTTGCCCTTGTATCAACCCTGGTGCTTTTATTATGTTCAAAAACACATCACATAACTTTCATTTATGGTTAGAGCTAAATCATATCATGCTTATATCATTATCATGAGGTTAATTCATCATAACTGTATCATTTCATATAACACAACATCAACATGTCACACTCAATATAATCGTTTACTACCCTTATTTACGGTAAACTTTCAAACGCATTTTAATCTTTTATTTACTCAATATATAGTAGTTCATTACTTCCCATTCATCGTTTAACATCTATTTTCCACATTTCCCACATTGGTGCTCACTTTAGGCACATACTTATGAGTTTAGACTTCACATTTAATCCCAAATTTTGAGATTTCAAAATATCATCAAAAAAGCACCTTACTTTCACATTTTATCACATTTCCTTCCATTTTTGCATTTTAGTAAATCATATTTAGTCATTTCTCAAATTTGGCTTCGTACCCTTTATGTGCACCCTCTTAGTTACACATATGTTATGTGGTATTTAATTTTATTCGAAACAGCAATTTGTCCTCCATTTTGGCTTAATTAAAAAACTTAATTAGCAGATAATTTAGGGTATTTTCATAAGATTATAGTCCTTTAATTACATGATTCCAAAACCGTGACTTTTCTATCATTCTTTTCCACGTTCAACGTCTATATTAACAAATGTTCCATAATAGATTTTTAAATCTTTAATTCCAGCCCTTAAACATCCTTTGAATAGAATTTTTTATCATAAAAATCTGCTCAAAATTATCCATTATTGTTGTCCACATGATCAGGTCCCATGTGGCTATTTATTTGGCATTTTGTGCATCATCAAAAGGCTGCCCAATCCATGCATTTAACGCCCCCGATCTTGTAGCCCATTTTCATGAAATTTTTGTATTTTAAAAATCACAAAATCTGCCCAAAATCACCCTTGATCACGTCCCATGTGTCCCCCCATTTTTGTCTTTTTGCGGGCACAAAATCTACCCAAAAATCTAGCCATAAATGTCCCTTAATATGCAGCTATTTTAGCATGCATTTTCAGAATTTTTGGAATTATAAAAATGCCCCAAAATTTCCTCCTTAAGCCACCTCAAATGCCCCTTAATTACCTTGACTTTCGCATTAAATGAGATGCTACTTTTTGATGGCAAAAGTCCAAGAGTCTTGTCCTTTTATGATTAAGCACTTTTCCATGATAATTAGCTTAATCAAACCCATCCATAAGATTCACCATATCATTTTAACCGTTCATGACAAATTTCATTCCAAAATGACCTTTCTAGCATAAGTTATGGTCATTTGAAATTATCTTTTGAATTTGGATTAAATTAAATATTTATCACCCTACTTTTATTATAATTTTCATAATTCATTCCATTCATAAGGTTGAGCACATCATCATGTGCTTACCTTTCAAATTTCATCTCATTCCGCCTTATAAGTGTCGAGTTATGAATTTTCTAACATTTATCACATCAAATCCATAATTATCATCATGATTTCCATTAATTAAATCATAATATCTGAGATAATTATTCATAACTTATCCTCATTCCCTAATCCTCATTGGGTCTCTTTATACACATTAACCCACATTGAGCTATGGTGATTAATTTAATCTCATTTCTTAATCAATAGCCTTAAAGTCAATCAATCAATTAAATAATTGGCTTTATGGAAAAGCTTCAAGGTTTGCTTCATTGGAAGCAAGCAATTCGTTTTAAGATAAGGATTTTATCATCAGTGTTGCCAAAGATTGGTAATGCTTTATGTTAATGAAATTGAGAAATTTGCTTATGAGTAAGCAAGTTCTCCACGATAATGTTTTCAAAGGATTTCACGTTTTATGTTGATAGTTTTTTTTTTTTAAGAATTTTCTCATAAGCAAGCGAGTTCTTTATGATGTTGTTTATTTTATAAGAAAAAGGAAATTTTGCCCTTTTTCACAAAGCAACAAACGTAAATAAGTTTTGAATTTCTTTTATAATATTTTATGATAAATATTTATGTTTGTGAAAGAAAAAAGCAAAGGGGAATTGATTTATGAAAAAGATTTATTTTGCTAGGTCATGATGATTAAATAATAAATGATGATTTGGACATAATCCATATGTTTTTAAATTCGAAAAAGTTTTGATTTCTTTTAGATAAGGAAATCTATGTTGAAAATATTTTGAAAAATGTTTGTACGGATGTGTTGAAGGGGATTTAAGGATGACCAACCTTTTATATTGATTTCATAAAATGGTTTGATTTCGGGTTGCTAAATGGTATGAAAAAGATTATACAAGCCCTTTATGTAAAAATGACAAAATTAATATGTGAACAAGAAATTGATTTTAAGGTGGTTGAGAAGGGGTTAGTACAATTGCATAACTTTTGTAAGCAAAAGGCCTCGAAATGGAAACCAAGAAAATGCTAGGAAAAATGTATGATTTATTCTTGAAAATCTAAAAGTTTTGAAATTCTTTTATTAAAAGGGTTTTAAAGCGTGTTGTTTCTCAAACATTTCAAATATTTATCAAAATATTTTGCCTTTCTAACAGAATTTAAGGAAGGTCATCCTAAAACTAGATTTCAAATGACAACTTATTAAAGTGGGTGCGCTCGCTTACAAGTTGACACGAACTGCGGTCTGTGATGTATTTTTTTAAAAATGATTTATTTTAAAAAGACACAGACTTCGGTCTGTGATGTTTTTAAGTTATGGATGCAGACAGAGGTCTGTGATCCTGGTTTAAAAGGACATAGGCTGCGGTCTGTGGTTCTTCAAACCAAATGGACTGCGGTCCGTCATAATAATGTACGGTGCACTAGTACAAGAAACAGGCAGGTTGTAGAGCACAGTTGGGATGACCGGGGCCCACTCTACATAAGGCTAAGTCGCTAAGGGATGACAGGAGTGCCAGCGGCGCCCTCCCTGAAATGGGAGGAGGATAAAAGAATAGTTGCCTGGTTAGCATGCTGTTAAGGATTTTCTTCCAAAAGGTAGCATGATCACTTGGTAAGTGTCACTACTGGATGGGGAGAAATGTGTTTGCATACATTTTTCTTTTCAAAAGCCCAAAGATTGTGATATAAAAGCATTTATATGAAAAATTATCCTAAATTGGATTTTTTTATGAGCCATTATGCATAAATTACCCTAAAAGCAAGGTGTTCTACACAAAATGTGTAAATATTAAGAATAAAAAGAAATTGTTTTTATGTAAAAGTTTTCATGAAAAGGATTTATGACTTGCTTGCTATAAACAAGCCCCAAGATGGGGATCATGAAAAAGGGTTTATGTTGGAAAATATTTTGGACATAAGAATGTCCATTTCCAAAGGGTTTATGTGGGAAAAATGGTAGGACATGAGAATGTCCATTTCCTAAAGGGATTTATGTTGGAAAATGTTTTGGACATAAGAATGTCCATTTCCAAAAGGTTTATGTGGTCTAAAAGAGTTTAAGGGATAAAATGTTTGTGGGCATATGAATGTCCATTGCCAAAAAGGCTTACGTGGAAAAATATTTTAGGACGTATAAACGTCCGTTTCCAACAAGGTTTAAGTGGAAAAATATTTTAGGACGTATGAACGTCCAATGCCAAAATGATTTATGTGGAAAAATGTCTTTTCGTGGATATGAGAATGTCCATTGCCAAATATGGTTTATGTCAAGATGTTTTGGGACATAAAATGTCCCCTGGCCAAAATGATTTATGAGAAAAATATTTTTGGAAATGATTTTCAAGTAAAGTCTTGCCCCAAAATGCTTGCTTACTGAGTTGTCACTCACGTTTTGTTTTTCCAAACCTTAGACTGGTATCGGGAAACTCAAGGGGTCAATGGACCTAAGCAACGAAGGAAGGTACGAAGTAGTACCCAGGTGGGCTAAAAGGATTAGCCATGGTGAGTGGAATGCTATGAATGGAAGTTTTTAGGTATGTTGATGTATATGTGAACTTGTTTAAAGTTCCGAGTTCTAGGCGAACTAATGATTGAATAGATGTATGTATGCAATGGAAATTCCATGATTAGGTCAAGAGGGCCAATGATGTATAACAACATGTTGAAATGGTTTAAAGGATATGTACAAGCGTACCGTTGCTTATGTTATAAATGAAATGATGATGAATGAAGAAACGAAAATTTTTTTTTGGATGAGTTCCAATTAAAATCCCGCCGCGTGATCAGGGCAACAATCTTGATTCACATTTACCAATCGATAGAATCCTGAGGTAAGGATGTGACGCTCGGGCTGGAGCGCCACAAACCCTACCCGAAGGAAACGAAGGTTTTGTGGTATACAGTGATGCTTCGAGAAAGGTTTGGGTTGTGTATTGATGCAGAGAGGAAAAGTGATAGCTTATGCATCACGACAATTGAAGCCTAATGAGGTAAGCTACCACACTCATGATTTCGAATTAGCAGCAGTGGTGTTTGCCTTAAAAATATGGAGATATTACCTGTATGGCAGTAGGTGTGAAATTTATACAAATCATAAGAGCCTTAAGTATATTTTTCACTTAAAAGGAGTTGAATATGAGGCAAAGGAGATGACTCGAGTTATTAAAGGATTATGATTTGGAGATATTATACCATCTAGGTAAGGCAAACGTAATAGCCGATGCATTGAGCCGAAATGTCAGCATAGCGCACCTTATCACAAAACAGGAAGGATTGCTTTAGGAAATAAGACAGTTAGAGTTGATTGTATGTCCACCTGGAATTCAAACGAGGTTATCACAAATGTACATACAATCATCATTATTTGAGCATATTAAAAAAGCGCAGCAAAAAGATACAGACATACATGCCCATGTGGAGAAAATGAAGAAGAAGGGGTTGACTGAATTTTTTGTTGATGAACAAGGTATGTATCAGTACAAAGGTTGTCTATGCATACCTAATACAACTGAGTTGAAAGAGCATATTCTTAAAGAGGCACATTTTTAACCATTTTCCATTCGTCCAGGAAGCAATAAGATGTATCGGGATCTCAAGAAAGCATATTGGTGGAATAATATGAAAAGAGAGATCGCTGAATACGTAGCTAAGTGCTTAACTTGCCAAAGGGTGAAAGCTGATCATCAAAGGGTATCTGAAAAATTACAATCCTTGGAAGTTCCTGAGTGGAAATGGGATGATATTACCATGGATTTTATTGAAGGACTACCTAAGACTCAGACTGCGAATGACTCTATATAGGTAATAGGAGATCGGTTGTCTAAAGTTGTACATTTTATACCCATAAAGAGAACATACACAGCAGAAAGATTAGCTAAAGTCTACTTATGGCGCCCCAAACCGGGGTGCCTAGAAGCCTTATTCCGGGACCGTTTTGGATTGGTAAACGTGACACATGATTGTTGCCCTGACCACGTGGCCGGTTCTTAATTGGATCTCGTCCATTTTTTTTTGTTTCATTCCTTTATACATCATCATTTCATTTCTCTGCATTTGACTTCATTCATCTTACAAGCAACAATACGCTTGTAATCAATCGCACATATGTGGCGTCCCGAACCGACGCGTCCACATAGTCCTTACTTCGAGATCTTGTCGATTGGTAAATGTGGCTCAGGATTGTTGCCCTGATCACGCGGTGGGTTCTTAATTGGAACTCGTCCAATTTTTTTTCTTTCTTTTTCTTTTCTTTCATCACATAAATATATACTCATCATCATTCATAATGGACTTATCCATATCATCATAAATCATCAACTTCTCTCATCACTTCATAATTTCATACAACCTATATTTTTTTCACCATATCTCATTAGGGCATTTATTCATACAAAAATCTACTAACCTTTGTAGATTCTTCTTTTCCTTTAGCAACACATGCCTTTCATCTCTTGGCTTTCCCTACACCTGTCTGAGGTTGGGAAAACAAAACAAGAGTCGAAACTCAATAAGCAAGCATTTTTCTTTCATTTAAATACATTTCTCTCAATTCGATAGAAGACACTTATCAAGTGATCAACTACCAATGGAATAGAAACTTTTTCGTATACCATTCTTGGAAATCATTCATGTAAACCATTCATGTAAATCATTTTTAAATGCATTTCTCTTCATTTGATAGGAGACACTTAGCAAGTGATCAACTATCAAATGCACAGAAACCTTTTCATAAAAATCATTAAAAAAATATTGGATGTGCAAATGCTTCCTTTCCATTCCTGAGATAAACCTTCGTGTGCGGGTACGCTAGCCCAAGGAACATCTCACATAGTATGGTCCAATACGTTGGTTGTCTCCGACTTAGCCTCATCAAGGGGAACCTCTCTTCTTCTTGACGCCTACATGGTCTCCTACATGCATGACTTTTGATTTCCCCGACATTATATACCTCTTACACCAGGTGACTTGTCATTATCATGTAGAGAATTATTTGCACTATCCCTTAAAAACATCATTTCAAATCTATGCTTTCCTTTTCAATCCATGTATGAAAATGCAATGCATTCATTCACACATAACATTCCTTTGCCTCCACCTCTGGGGAGGACGTCGTCGGCACACAGCCCATATGACTCGGCAATAGTGAAGGGGGACCCTCTGATCCGCTTTCTACCTCCACAAAAGCCTCTTCATTATACATCATACATGTGCATATGTCCATGAACATCACATGATATTAATATGCCGACATGACTTTTCACAAAAACTCACATCCATCATTTCAAAACATTATAGGAATGACCACTCTTAAACACATTTCATAAATACTTGAGAATAAAATATATTTTCAAAAGGGTTTGCTTGCTTATAATGAAGCAATAAAATCACATTTTCAAAGTTGTGCTTGCTTACAATGAAGTAATAAAATCACATTTTCAAAGTTGTGCTTGCTTACCTTCTCAGTCGGTGTCATCAACCTTCTCCTTCCTTTTTCCCTGTACAAGGAAAATGGATATTTTATCCATCCATTCCATGTCTTAGGTTGCTTTCCATGCTTGCTTTATAACCATTCATTACCTCATTCCCATAGAGGTTAATCTTATAAAGATACTTGGTCATTACTCATTTACATGGATTTTTATCCATAAATCCTTTAAAAATTCCATCCATATATCCTCATAAAATACAAAAATAAATATCAATTTTTCCCAAAATTACGTGTTTACTGTTCATAGTTACTGTTCAACATTACTGTTCATCATCACTGTTCACGATCACTGTTCAAGGGTACTATTCACGTTTACTGTTCACAGCTACGTGGGTTACTGTTCATGAGTTCCAAAAATTGACATTTTTTCCAAAAATAAAAAATACCATGACATAGCTTATGTTTAGTATATCATGGAAAAATTCATGAATTATGAATTTATCGTCATTAACTTAGCTATATAAATCATTTTCTCTATATACTAAAAATCAACATAAATTCACTTAAGCATAATTCTTAATTCCAAAAATCACAAAATTAATCTATCATCATTCCAACATCATATTTATCATATTCATTCATCACAAATCATTATTTATCAATTTTGGAGCATTATTTTCACATATCATACAAGATTTTCCCGAATGCTCTATCTTCGCTCCAAATTTTTGATGTTTTAGTATAATTCCAATTAAGCATTATAACTATACTTATTTTCTCATGATTAGGCATTATCTAAGCATGGATTTACCATACTTAACATCCAAAAGATATTTGGATAGAATTCACTTACCCAGAGTGGAGATATCCCTCTTCTTCTCACACTTTCTCTCTCTAACTTTCTCCTCTTCTTTCCTTGGACGTGTGGGGGGATTGGGAACTTGAATTTGCTCAATTGGAGCTGGAATGAAGTGCCTTTGGACGTCCACCCCTGCCCCTATTTATAGTTTTTGATTTTTCATCAAATTGGAATTTACCCCCCTTGCTTGAGGTATTAAATTATAAATATATATTTTTTAATTTCCAAAAGGTGATTTGAGCCATGTGCAGCCCACCCTACAGCAGCTCAGTCCCCTCATGGCAGCCCTATTTTTATTTATTATTTATTATTTTTAAAATTAATTAATTTAAGCTAATTAAATCCTAACCCTTGATTTATAATGATGATGAATGTGGACCATTGATTTTGGTCAAGGATCCCAACCACCCCCTTCTGTAGCTCTGATTTTCATTAATTATTTTTATTTTTAATTATTTAAATTTAATAAAAAGTCAAATTTATAATTAATGAAAAGTAGAGCTACTTTTTGATCTCCAAATGACAATTCATCTTGACCTTTGATTCATGATTTTTATCAAATCTTAAACCATTCATCATGATCATCATAATATTTTGGTCATCCATTAAAATTTTCACTTCAATCCAACATCCGGATTGCAAGTTATGAATTTTTCTTCAATTTTTCACTAAAATCCAAAATTCCATTAAAATATCAAAAAGTATTGCTATTTCGTCCTGTAGTGATTAAATCTCTTTTTTGTCATTTTGTGATTAGGTTAATCTACATGATTAACTCTTAATCACCTCGGTTACTATTCACGTTACTATTCACGTGCACTATTTACGTGGTTTAATTCCACAATTGCATTTCTTTAACCTCTAATACACATATTTTCTTACTCATGAATATATATTTCATTAATATATTACCTAGGGTTTACAACCCTAGGGTTTTATACATGTGTCTAAGATTGGAGTTTCACAATCCTCCTCCCCCCTTACAATAGGTTTCGTCCCGAAACCTGTTGCCCTTCAAATATTTTATTATGCTTTTTCTGCATAATTAGACATCTATATCCAAAAGCATATTAGCCTTTTCTGGCTTTTGCTAATTCATATGGAGGAAATTCCTTCCTCTTCCTTGCCTGTCTTTAAATGCATTGAGTTTGGAAAATAATTCCAAACATTTCCTTTTCTTCCTTGATCCATGTCATTCAAATTCTATATCATGATATATAAATATCATGATTTCTATTTCTTCCATTCCTTTATTCTTTTTACATCTATCTCCCAATCATTGCTATGATATAACTTCCTGGTATCATACCTTTTTCTTTCTTTTCGTTTACTCTTTCTATACTCATATACTATTCCTTGATATGATACCATTCCTGTCTCATCATAAAAAGCATTACAGCTTCATAAACATATAGATCTAGATATTATCTTTGCTGATCTATCAATTCATACTTTGATACCAACTTTTATAGTATCACACTTTTCCTATCATCATCCTTAATTTTCTTTTTCCACACATATTTACAAATCTTTGCTCTAATACTACTCTTTGTGGTATCAAACCTATCCTTTCATCATACTTTATTTTCTCCTTCTCCCGCCTATTTACCAATCCTTGCTCTGATACCAATTTCTGTGGCGTCCTGAACCGAGGCGTCCACATAGTCCTTACTCTGGGAGCTTGTCGATTAGTAAATGTGGCTCAGGATTGTTGCCCTGATCACGCGGCGGGTTCTTAATTGGAACTCGTCCAATTTTTTTTTTCTTTTTTTTTTCTTTCTTTTCATTACATAAACATATACTCATCATCATTCATAATGGACTTATCCATATCATCATAAATCATCAACTTCTCATTTTATTCATCACTTCATAATTTCATACAATCTATGTCTTTTTCATCATATCCCATTAGGGCATTTATTCATACAAAAATCTACTAACCTTTGTAGATTCCTCTTTTCCTTTAGCAATACATGTCTTTCAACTCTTGGCTTTCCCTACACCTGTCTGAGGTTAAGAAAACAAAACATGAGTCGAAACTCAATAAACAAGCATTTTTCTTTCATTTAAATGCATTTCTCTCTATTCGATAGAAGACACTTATCAAGTGATCAACTACCAATGGAATAGAAACCTTTTCGTAAACCATTCTTGAAAATCATTCATGTAAACCATTTATGTAAATCAAGGGGAACCTCTCTTCCTATTGACGCCTACATGGTCTCCTACATGCATGACTTTTGATTTTCCCGACATTATATACCTCTTACACCAAGTTACTAGTCATTCTCATGGAGAGAATTATTTGCACCATCCCTTAAAAACATCATTTCGAATCCATTCTTTTCTTTTCAATTCATATATGAAAATGCAATGCATTCATTCACACATAACGTTCCTTTGCCTCCACCTCTGGGGAGGACGCCGTCGGCACACAGCCCATACGACTCGGCAATAGTGAAGGGGGACCCTCTGATCTACTTTCTACCTCCACCAAAGCTTCTTCATTATACATCATACATGTGCACATGTCCATGAACATCACATGATATCAATATGTCAGCATGACTTTTCACAAAAACTCACATTCATCATTTCAAAAGATTATAGGAATGACCACCCTTAAACACATTTCATAAATACTTGAGAATAAAACATATTTTCAAAAGGGTTTGCTTGCTTACAGTGAAGCAATAAAATCACATTTTCAAAGTTGTGCTTGGTTACAATAAAGCAATAAAGTCACATTTTTAAAGTTGTGTTTGGTTACAATGAAGCAAAAAAATCAAATTTTCAAAGTTGTGCTTGCTTACAATGAAGCAATAAAATCACATTTTCAAAGTTGTACTTGCTTACATTCTCAGTCGGTGTCCTCAACCTTCTCCTTCCTTTTTCCCTATACAAGGAAAATGGATGTTTTATCCATCCATTCCATGTCTTAGGTTGCTTTCCATGCTTGCTTTATAACCATTCATTACCTCATTCCCATAGAGGTTAATCTTATAAAGATACTTGGTCATTACCCATTTATATGGATTTTTATCCATAAATCCTTTAAAAATTCCATCAATATATCCTCATAAAATATAAAAATAAATATCAAATTTTCTCAAAATCACGCTGTTTACTGTTCATAGTTACTGTTCAAAATTACTGTTCATCATATGTGGCACCCCAAACCGAGACGTCACTTCCTTACCTCAAGACCTTATTGATTGGTAAATGTGAATCAGGATTGTTGCCCTGATCACGCGGTGGGTTCTAAATTTGAAACTCGTCCAAATTTTTTTTCGTTCATCGTCGTTCATATCTTTACATTTCGCATCATTCATCAAACAAGTGGCGATACACTTGTAATTAAATTTCATATTCTATTTCATAACATCTCACCATGCTTTTCTATAATGACATTTACATTTCATACATACATCCATACAAGCATTGGATCACATAGAACTTATAATTCTACATAAGGACACATTCACATCAACATACCTTAGAGCTTTAATTCATGCTATCCCATTTCTTATAGCCCACTTGGCTACCATCACGTACCTTTCTTCTCCTGCTCAGGTTCGCAACCTCTTGAATTTCCCGGTACCTGTTTAAGGTTTAGGAAACAAAATGTGAGTGACAACTCAGTAAGTAAATATTTTATCATTAGGGCAAGACTTCCTTGAAAACTTTTTTCATAAATATCTTGAACACCCTTTTCATTAGGACATTTATATGTCCTAAAACATTATCATTAAATCCTTTGTTCATGAGGACAAATCTATGTCCTTGAACATTTTCATAAAACATTCATTCTTAAAATCATTTACAAGCCACGTCTGGGCTTGTTAAGGCAAAACATACATGTTTTATCCTCTTTAATTAATTCCCTTTTGTCTTGAGTGAACATTTCCAATGATCCAAAACATTTACATAAAACCATCTTTTGCCAATGGACGTTTTACATCCAAAATATTTTTCTCATAAATCCATTGGCAAGGGAGGACATTCTCATGTCCTAAAATGTTATTTACGTAAGCTTTTCTCGACAGAGGACATTTTTATGTCCAAAAATATTTTTCATCATAAAATCCTTTAGCCAAGAGACATTTAATGTCTCAAAATACTTTTCACATAGCTTCTTTTGGCAATGGACATTCATATGTCCTAAAACACCTTTTATTAAAACACTTTGGCATTGGACATTTTCATGTCCATAAACACTTTTCATTTAGGCTCTTTAATAATGGATATTCTTATGTCTAAAAACAATTTTGATATAAATCCTTTTCATAATCCCCGTCTTGACGTTTGTTTATAACATACAAGGCATATAAGATACATAAACCATTTCCATAAAAACATTTCCTTTTGTTCCTGTTATTTACACTTTTGTGTAAAACACCCTTTCTTAAGGTAGCCGTATCATAAAAATCCTTTTAGGATAACTTTTCTTAAAAATGCTTTCATGTCCCAATCTTTGGACTTTTTAAAAGCAAAACATAAGCAAATGCATTTCTCTTCATCCAGTAGTGACACTTAGCAAGTGATCATGCTACCTTTTGGAAGAAAATCCTTAACAGCACGCTAGCCAGGCGGCTGTTCCTTTATCCTGCTCCCATCTCAGGGAGGGCGCCGCTGGCACTCTTATTATCCCTTAGCGACTTGGCCTTATGTAGAGTGGGTCCCGGTCATCCCAACCGTGCTCTACAACCGGCCTATTCTGTGAAACCCTAACTTAAGTAGGGTCCAATGTATGCATTGAACATATACAAGTGATTTATATGTGAATTAAATGGAATTTTTGGATATTTTAGAATTTTATGATATTTGCAATTAGGGTTTCCATTGGAAACGGTGATTAAAAATTTAATCGTCGGAGCCCAAAGTAAGTCGGTATGACCCGAGGGGCTTAATGAGGATTTAATGGTGATAAGGTGTCATGAATAATCATGTTAATTACCATGATTTAATTTATGGAGATTAAAGTGTAATTTTGGAATTAAGGTGGAAAATGATGAAAAATTCATAAATTGACGCCTACAAGGCAGATTTCGATGAAATTTGAGAGGTAAGTTCATGACGGTGGGTCCAATCTTATGAATGGATTGTATTAAGGGAATCATGATGGGATTAGGGTGATAATTAATTATTTTATTCCCAAATCCAAAAGATATATTCAAGTGGTCATAACTTGACGTAAAAACGTCAGTTTGAGATGAAATTTGAAACGATCGAATAAAATTATGAAATCTATGAGATGAATGGAATGGATTAAGCTAATTATGATGAGAATTTGATTTCTTAGAGAGCAAGTAACAAGTTACTTAAGGGCTAAGCAAAGAAGGGCAATTGTGGACAAGTGGATGGTTGTGATTAAAAGTAGATTTTTTGACTTTTGTAAATGGTAAAACCAGATTTTACTTGGATGTAAATGTGCCACCACATATGGTATATAAGGGAGAATTTAAGGAGTGTGGAATTGCAGCACCAAGTGGGCCCCACAGCTGGAAAAATCCAGCAATATATATAACCTATACACGTCTATATGAGAGAGAGATTTGAGAAATTTCCAAGTGCTGGAAATTCTTCCCCAAGCAACAGTAGCTCACGTCCCCAACTTGGCCAGAAAGGAGGAAGGAAAATAGAAGAAAAAGAAGGGGAAAAAGAGGGATTATCATTTAATCAAGTAAGTATATGATTATCTTGATTTTATGTCTCAAATTTGGAAGTTATTTGGTGTTGTAAACTAAAATATGGACGGAATAGTAAATGGATGAATTTTAGCATAAACGTTTTTGGTAAGAATTATTATGATGGTATTAAATAACTATCCAATTTTCAGATTAAAAGAATAATTAATTTGAAAATTAAAAATCCGAGAAGATTAGCCCAAACAGGGTAAAATGGGTGACAGAATCATCTGTATAAAAGGATTTTTAATAATTTTTATAAACGGTATTGTGGGCTGAAAATTTTACAGGATATATAAGAAATATTTATAATTATAAAAAAAATTAAAAATTAGGTTTTTATGGGTATAAATATACCCCATAATTAACGTCATTCAGGCTGTCTAGAAATGGATTCTGCTGTCCAGAAAGGTAAAAATAACAAAATAAATAGAAATATTAAATATTTAGTTCTGAAAATATTTATTTTTGTTAATTCATTAGTTATGACATAAATTTTAGATCAAAAATACTTTATTTGATATTAATTCAAGATTTTGAGATTTCAGTATGCCTGATTTCAGCATATGTGGATAGTTTGAGAAGAAAATCAAAAAGAAATATAAAACCTATGTATAAATGATCCAAATTGATATATGTGTTAAATACTTAAATATTTATTAAGAAAAGTAGGATTATTTTCTGAAAATTAGGATTTATAAATCTGCTTAGGGTTATGTGTCAAGAGACACGTAAAATGGGTAAAAAATGGGTTCCAAAGTTGCTGTTTTGGAAGCCTATGATTAGTGGATTTAAATTCCATAAAAATACCCTAAGTACAGTGATAATTAAGTATAATTATCATTCTGAAATGTGAATTAAATTTCTGACTTGGGAAATTTTATGAAATGCCTCATATATGTGTTGTTAAATGGCTATATGTGAAAGGATAGACATGCATAAGTGGAAAATGGCTTAAGGAAGATAATGAGCCATTAAATAATGGTTATTGAATGATTATTAAGTGATTGGATGATTAACCTATTTATGGGATTAAATAGGGTGTGTAAAATCTCATGAATAAGTATGTGCTATATGGGTGTAACGACTTGAGAAGTCGAAGGAATTACGTATGTTAATGTAAATGGGTTGGAAAACTGAGTTGAATGCAAGCAAAGGAAATATATGAATGTTATATCATTCTTATATGTATAGGCAAAGGCAAAGGGATAAGCGAAATGGAAAGCTAAGCAAGCGAGGTAAGCAAGTAGCTTTCTAAATGATTTTGGTTTTCATTACAAGGTATTTAAGGATGGCCATTCCTTGTCTATATGAGTATTGAAATGTTTATTTCTATTGAAATAAATGATTGCTTATGGTTTCGCAATTATGCTTGAAATGTGTTGAAACATGAGTTTATATGATGCTTTGTTGAAACGATGTTTCAAAAGGGATGATGCAAAGAATTCTCTACATGAGAATGACAAGTTTCATGTGTAAGAGGGTATATAATGCCGGGGTGACTAAAAGTCATGCATGGAATGAAAATCAAGTAGGCTAGTCGAGGTAGTAAGTGGACAAGGAGTCCCCCTTGACGTCGCCAAGTCGGAAAGGACCGGTGAGGTAGGATAGTTGTGGTAGTAAGTGGACAAGGAGTCCCCCTTGACGTTGCCAAGTCGGTAGGTCCGGCGCCAAGGATGGAAAGGATCATGCTATGAAAGAGTGTTCCCCGTGCTAGCGTACCGTCACATGAAGGATAACGTCATCAATGAAAATGATGAATTTGCACATCCCATGTTTATGAAATGTTTACGAATGGTTTAAGTGAATGGTTTTTCATGAATGATTTTCATGAAATGTTTATGAAAAGTGTTTGAATGACTTATGAAAAGATTTTTGCTCCACAGGTAGTTGATCACTTGATAAGTGTCTGTACTGAATGGAGAAAAATATTTTTAAAGAATGTTGCTTTCAAAATAAATTGCATGAAAATCGTAAGCTTGCTTACTGAGTTTCGACTCACGTTTTGTTTTCCAAACCCATAGACAGGTGAAAGGAAGGAGGCAAGGAGCACGGGTGGAGATTCAAGGATGAACGAATTTCCATGAGTACCTGTGTATGAACTTATGAATGTTAACAATTAAATTGTTATTCAATATTGTAGAAGATTTATGCTATGTTTTATGCCTATGGATTGGCGAAAATTTTTTATGGGTAAATGCTAAGGTATGAAATATCATGATATGGTTAAGTATGAAGGTTATGAGATGACATGTGTATTTCTCAAATGATATAATGGCCTAGAAAGGCATTTGATGGAAAGTTGAAAAAGGTAGAATGATATAAGCTCCTAAGGAGTTAGGTTTAAGTGGATAAATATCCAATAAGAACCCGCCGCGTGATCAGGGCAACAATCCTGATTCACATTTACCAATCGATAGATCCTGAGGTAAGGATGTGATGCTCGGGCTAGGGCGCCACATATTCCTTGTACTTGTGCACCATACATTATCCTGATGGGCCGCAGTCCGTTTGGTTTAAGGCTTTAACATATCATACACCGCAGCCCATGGCCTTTTAAACCGGGATCACAGACCTCAGTCTGCATCCATAACTTGAAAAACATCACAGACCGAAATTTGTGTCTTTTTAAAACAAATCATTTGAAAAATAACATCACAGACCTCAGTCCTCAGTCCGTGTCAACTTGTAAGCGAGCGCGCACCCACTTTAATAAGTTGTTATTTGAAATCTAATTGTTTAGGATGACCTTCCTTAAATTCTTTTAGAAATATTTTAAGTACAACATTTTGATAAACATTTGAAATGTTTGAGAAACAATACATCTTAAAAACCCTTATAATAAAAGAAATTCAAAATTTTGGATTTCCAAAAATAAACCATATATTTCTCTAATGTTTTCTTGGTTTCCATTTCAGGGCCTTTTGTTTACAAAAGTTATGCAATTATACCATCCCCTTCTCCACAACCTAAAAATTAGATTATTGTCCACATATCTATTATACTATTTTTACATAAAAGGGGAATTGCACAGTCTTTGCATGCCATTTAGCAACCTGAAATTAAATCATTTTATGAAATCACTTATTCGGTTGGTCATCCTTAAATCCTATTCAATAACATTCGTATAAATATTTTTGAAGACATTTCTATCATAGATTTCCTTGTCTAAAGGAAATCAAAATTTTCGAATATCATTTCAAAATATACGGGCTATGTCCAAATTATCATTTATAATTAAATATCATGATATAGAAAACCAATCTTTTTCCATAAATTAAATCACTTTTTCTTTTTCTTTCATAAACTTAACTATTTATCATAAAATATCATAAGAGAACTCAAAACTTATCTGATAATATTTCTTTGTGAAAAAGGGAAAAATTCCCTTTTTCTTATAAAGTTCTTTTGAAAACAACATCATAAAGAATTTGCTTACTTGAAAGCAAATTCTTAAAATCATCGGCATAAAATATAAAATCCGTTAAAATTAACATCATGGAGAACTTGCTTACTCATAAGCAAATTTCTCAATTCCAATAACATTAAGCATTGTCAATCCATGGCAACACTTGTGATAAACATTTTGTTGGTCCCGAGTTAGTGGCAAAACCCAAGAGGGGAGGGGTGAATTGGGTTCTTTAAAAAATCTTTGGTAAATAAAGACTTAACCCTTTGAGTAATTAATCCCCTTTTGAAAAGAGCTAGAGAGCAATAAAGATAAAGCAGTAAAAAGAGATATAACACAAGATTTATAGTGGTTCGGGCAAACCTTCCCTACTCCACTCTTCCAAGCTCACACTCTGTTGTGACTTGGGTTCCACTATGTATTCCACGAATACACTTAGAGTCACCGCTCTCTTCTAGATTCCAGCTCTAGGAGACATATACAACTAAAGCCACTTGCTCTCTTCTAGATTCTAGCTCTAGGGGGCATAAACAACTCACATGCAAAAGTAGGTGATGAGTCTCACTCCAATCACACCCTACTTTGCATATACTTGATCTTAGCTACCCAAGCTAAATCAAGATTTATACAACAAGACAATGAAATAAATGAAACTACACTTTACAGATTTGTGTAGGCAGATTTAGCTCGAGGAAGAAGTTGTAGAAGAAGCTTTGGATGAATATTGTTGAAGGCGCTAGCAACTTGAAGCTTTCTTCTTCCTTAGAATTTATACGGACCACTCAACAATGGAGAAAAGCAAATAGGAAACCTTTCTTGCACTTCTTTTCTCTCTTTGAACTTTAACGTAGTGTCTTGTGTTCTCTTGTTGTGTTTTCACGTTCATTTGAGGGTCCTTTTATAGAGGGAAGAAAATATGAACGTTGTGGAGGTGGTTGGTGCGCAATAAATGAACTCCAACGTTCGAAAATTTGACCGTTATACCCAAGTCGAAGGTGGAGTCGACTTGGGATGCGACTTGGCTACCCAAGTCGCATCTGGAGTCGACTTCGTCTGCGACTCCAGTTCTTCGGATTCCCAAGTCTTAGGCTTGGTCGACTTGACTTCAGACTTCGACCCAAGTCGATCCTGAAGTCGACTTGGCCTGCGACTTGGCTCGGGTTTTGCTGAACCTGCTTTGATCTTCAAGTTGTGTTCTTCTATCTTGGATTGGCTTGATTCTTACTTAGATGATTCATGCATATTTGACTTATGTAGTCTTGATAGACATTGTTTGAATCATTCTTGTATCTTTGTCTTTGAGCTTGATAGACTTGATTTGATGTAGAACATAATTTTTGACTTTGAATTTGACTCATTTGTTTTTCATCTTGATTCCTTGGACTTGAGTGATAAATCCTCTTGAATATCTTGAAAACTGCATCTTTTGAAGTTTGAACTTCTCAAGTCGTGGATGGAGTCGACCTGGCCTGCGACTTCACCCAAGTCGCACCTGGAGTCGACTTCGTTTGCGACTTCGTGATGTTCGTTTCCACTTTTCAACTCTGGATACTCCAAGTCGATGCTGGAGTCGACTTCGTCTGCGACTTGACTTCCCAAGTCGCAAGTGGAGTCGACTTGACCTGCGACTTCACCTGTTGCCTTTTGGGATTCATTCTCAAGTCGATATTTGAGTCGACTTTGGGATCGACTTCACCCAAGTCGAAGTCCAAGTCGACTTGGAGATCGACTTGACCTCTTTGCTTTCCTTAAACATTTAGCAAACATATTAGTACCTTTTATATACTCAAAATTAGTTCTTGTTAATCATCAAAACTCAAGATTTGGTCAATTTTATTGTTTTAAACATTGTTTCCAACACATTTATCTTAAAAAAAAAACATTGCTTGCTTCTCATGAAGCAAACCTTGAGGGTTTTTCTTAAGCCATCCTTTTTCAAAACTTACGACTTTTCATTAAAGCCGTAATTTTCAAAACATGTGGCTTTTCATTAAAGTCATCAATTTCTAAAATTTGTGCTTGCCCATTCGTTAAAACATACTCATAAAAATATCAACATAACATCATAAAACATTTCATCACATAAGGAAAAATAAATGATTTGAAAAGTTCGCTTACTTACCTGAGATCGCCATAATCCTTTTCTTCCATTCTTTTCCTTGCCTTTGCCTAGATAAATGAAAATAACATTTCATTTATTCATATCAACTTCAAATACATAAATTCTTTAGGTTTTTCAATCTACATAAATTTGTTTAGACTTAGCTTAACCCACTTGTCCTTCAAGTTGGGTATTCATACTTAGCACATAGCCTATACATATCAATCATCCATTCATTCATTTTAATACGCTTATGTAGGGTAAACTTACATACATGTAATAATCCTTCATTAAATTATTATTTGGAGGTTCGTTACCTCTATTTATTATTTTTAACATATTTTTCATTTTTCACACATTTGGTTATGAGGAAAATGTTTTGGACGTAAAACATTCACTAATGAAAGATGATTTTATGCAAATATTTTTGAACATTAGAAATGTTCATATAAGACTAAAGGAAATTAAATTAAAGAGGGTAAAACGTATATATTTTGCCTTAACAAGCCCACACGTGGCTTGTAAATGATTTTAAGAATGATGTTTTATGAAAATGTTCAAGGACATGGAACTGTCCTTATAAACAAGGATTTTATGATAATGTTTTAGGACATATATATGTCCTCAAGTAAAAAGGTGTTCAAGATATTTAAGAAAAAGGTTTTAAAGAAAGTCTTGCCCTTAAAACATAAAATGCTTGCTTACTGAGCTGTCACTGACGTTTTGCTTTCCCAAACCTTAGACAGGTACCGGAAAACTCAAGAGGATGCAAAGTTAAGCAATAAAGGAAAGGTACGTGATGGTAGCCGTGTGGGCTATAAGGAATGAAATGTGATAGCCTGGTTAAAGATCTAAGGTATGTTGATGTGTATGTGAACTTAATTATAATTATAAGTTCTATGTGATTCAATGATTGAATGTATGTATGTGTGGAATGTAAATGTCATTGTAGAAAAGTATGAAGAGATGCTATGGATGAGATGATGAAATTTATTACAAGTGTATTGCCGCTTGTATGATATATGATGTTGATTGTAAAGAATGATTGATGAATAATGGTGTGAAATGTCAAGATATGAGTGAGTGATGTAGAATGTGAAGAAAACAAATGATGATAGAAAAAAAAAATTAGATGAAATTTAATTAAGAACCCGCCGCGTGATCAGGGCAACAATCCTGATTCACATTTACCAATCAATAAGATCTTGAGGTAAGGAAGTGTCGTCTCGGTTTAGAGCGCCATAGAAGTTGGTATCAGAGCATGGATTGGTAAAGAGGCATGGTAAGAAAAGATTTGATATCACAAAGATGATATTTCAACAAAGATTGATAAATAGTTATAGAAGGAAAATGGAAAATAGAAATGATAAAAGAGATTGGTTGAAAATTATAAGACATATACGATATGTATTGTCTTATACTATGTGTCATTATGACATAATGATATGACTATTTAAGGAAATGTAGTTAATTTATTATATTTCATAGTATAGATGGTATAAGAAGAAAAAAAAGACATAAGGTCAGATGAGATGAAGAAGGAGGTAGGAGAATCTAAGAAAAGATAAAGGGTAGAAGGGAATAAGATGATGGGTTGAACAATGGAACCCTACATAGAGACCCCCTTACCTAAGGTAAATTATACCTTACTTAAGGTAGCACAGGACTGTGCTATATGATATATATGTTTAAGGTGTAGTGTCATGACGACATATGGAGGGCACCAATGCACCAACTTTCTAAGTGATTGTTGGTCTAGAGTTATGTTTATGATAAAATGATAGATTATGTAGGTATAATCTATATGTGTAAGGAAAAACAACCTTACACCATGAAAAGAGAAGATAGAAATGAGAAAGGTACGAAAAAGGGAGTTTGCTTTTAACTCCTAATGTATGATGTTTGATGTTATGAAAATATGAATGGATTTGATTTTATTCAAATGCTTGATCTATATGAAAAATGAAAGATCATTGATCTTTTTAGATCATATAATTGACTATGTATGATATGAATTATTTTATGACAAGAAATGATATTGATATAATTTTATATGTTGCTTTCTACAACACACCTATCACCTTAGTTCTTGAACAAGGAAAAGGTAGTTGTAGGCACGAGTCAACAGGAAAGAAGAAAAGCTAGTAACAAATTTAAATGACCATGATAAAAGAGGGAAAGTGAGTCCAAGGGCTCGTTAACATTGGACAACTATAAACCCTGAGTCAAAGGATTGGAGGGGTTACGGCTATAAGTAATACCTCAGGTAGAAAAAGTAGAGAAAAGAATAACTGCAGTTGTAGAAAGAGCTGTGCAGTAGGCCGCCCAAAATTTCGTAGCCCAGACAGAAGAATAATACAAGGCCTTTGGAAAAATATCCCACAGGACCAATTAGAAGAAGGTAGAAGAGATGGACCGGTACAGGTAATAAATTTTTACCTAGTACCCAAACCTTTAAGGGTTGATAAAAGTAAAATAGAAATGAATGGGAAGGTTATTAATGCCTTTCTAGCTCAGTATCCACCTAAGTTCTCAGGTAAATCAGATTCTATTCAAGACTGAGCAGTGGATGACTGAAACCAAGAACATGTTCAAGGTTTAAACATGTAATTTTATGTAATGTCCCAAGCATTGATTGACAATGCTTATGAGTGTTAGGAAACCCTAATAGCTATTTTGCGATAATCAAAGAAGGTAATCTGGAAGAATTGATAAGAAATATCTTCCAATAGGACACCAGGATATAATACATGTTGGTAATGAACATGTACAATTAGAGCAAGGATAACTTGCCACTAAAGATTAAGGAGCCAGGTGTAGGGAAATAAAGGAGTAAGAAAGGTCAACTCAACCGATAGCTATAGTCGATAGGAAATTTCTGCAAATTATTGCAGAAAAATGTAGCAAAACATGTCTAGTTAGCATGTATAGAAGGAAAAGGAGATTACATATATGGTACCCACAAAAGTTGATATATCATAGCAAGGAATGGTGGATAAATGAAGAAAAATGACGGTAAGAATTATTGTCGAAATTCTTTTCAATTCCGATATGATTGAAAGATAGGTATGAGAGAGATAATTTCTCTATGATGTTCATAAGGAATAAGATTACAAAAAAAAAAGATAAGGACCCTTACTAGTTTATGGAAACTAGAAAAGAAGACTGGGAAGAAAATATTTTAGAGTGGTTTGATAACCGGTACTCCTATTAGGTAGTCTATGATGGTAAAATCTAGTGGTAGATATTATGAGAGGAGAAGGAATGGATAGCTTAGCAAAAGTGTCTTTTGCTAAGACATATATGAAACTTTATGTGACAGCAACTTTTGCTCTATGTTATAGAATGAATATATTATATTATACGAATGTTACATAAATGATTGCTATGGATTTTTATTTTGTATGAAATAATGGGTAGCTTAGATCTTACTCTATGATAAGATGAGAAATTTTATAATTTCTCTATGTATAAGAATAATAGTATGCCTACCATAAGAATAAGAGATGGATGGTATAAAGAAAAGGACAATTACAATGAGAAATCCATATGGGAACAGGAAATGGTAGAGATAAGTGATAGGTCTATTGGACCAAGGCTAAAAATGCCACTAAGACAGAGTAGCGCAATGGAAGCGTAGTGAGCTATTGAAGTATTGGTAAAGGATGATAAGTTAGTAAATGTATATGAGCTATACTCCCGATATTTGAAATGTAATAGGTTTCGGGACCTGTTATAAGGGGGGAGTATTGTGAAACCTGGACCCAAGTAAGGTTTATTTATATGTAATTGGCATATAAATATGAATGAAGTATAATTTAGTGGAACTATGAATGATTTCCAATTGCAATATTGACGATTTATTGCAAGTAGGGCATGTAGTTATGAATGATGAATATAAGCCAATATGGGTCAATGTGATTAAAGAGGCTTAATGAGGATTAGGAAATTTGATTATATTGAAGATAATTACCTCATATATTATGGGTTAATTAAGGGAGATTATGTTGATAATTTTGGATTAAAGGTGGCAATTGCTAGAAAATCCATAATTCGACATCGGGAAGGTAGATTAAGATGAAAATTGAAAAGTAAGCACATAATTTTGTGCTTAATCATATGGAAAGGTTGGATTATGAAAATAATGAAAAAATTAGCATGAAAATCAATCATCACCATCAAAATCCAAAGATGGATTCAAATGATCATAACTTGAGCTAGAAAAGTCGGATTGAGACGAAATTTGAAACGAACGGTTAAAATTATGAGATCCATGTAATGAGAGTCTTGGATTAAGCTAATGATGATGGGATATTGGTTTCACGAAAATAGGTGTATAATTATTTGTGCACCAAAAATGTGAGCTTGTATTTATGTTAAAGTAAGGTGAATAATTATATGATTAATGACATAAATGAGGTGTCGAAAGGAGGTAAATACACATGGATTTTATGAATTAATTTATTGAAAAAATCCATGATAAAACCCAGTGATTAATGATATGATTTAAAGGTTATTGGATTAGCTAAAAGGAGCATGGATTAGCTGGCATGGAATGGACGTCCAAATGGGCTATTTACATGATATTTTTTATTTTTAAAAATTACAAAATATGTAATTAAGTGAGCTAAATGACAAGGGTGGTTAATGGCATTAATTTAGAATGAATTTTATGGCACAAAATTCAAAAACATCAAGGCACATGGACGTGGACAGCAACATGAGTAGGAATGATGTGCACGTTCAAAGCAGCTTTTGGAAATTTTAATGATTTTTTTAATAGCTAAATTGACCCCTAATTAAGCTAGTTACCTAGGATGATTAAACACCCATTAATTAAAGTGAAAATTTGGTGGAAAAATCGTTTAAAAGTTGCTGCAAGTGGACCCCACCCAAGTGGACAGCTACATGAAGGAAGAGAGGTGCACGTTCAAAGGTTGCTATATTTTATTTTATTTTATTTTTTAAAATAAGAAAAGGGTGGTTAATTAGCCATTAATTAAAGTCAAATTTTTGTGAAAAAAAATGGTAAAGTTGCTGCAAAGTGGACGTCCAACAAGGGCAGATTTGTGTCCATTAATGAATGGATTTTTGATGATTTTTTATAAGATAATTACTTAATTTAAATGGACCACATTTTTCCATGTCAACAATAGGGGATAAGAATGTCTTAATCATGCTTTAAGTAAAGTAAAAAGTGGGGCCCACAAGCTGGAAAATCCAGCTTTTGCCCCAAGTGCACGTCCATTTGATTAAGGGTTCAGGAGAGAGAAAATGCTAAGGAGCAAACCCATTTTTCAGCAGCCCTTCACGTCCCCATTTTCCAGTAGCTTGAAGGGAAGAAAAAGAGGAGGAAAAAGAGAAGGAAAAATGGGAAGAAAGATGTAACGCCCCATCCTGAGCGTCACAACATTACCTCAAGATCGTTCAACTGATAAACGTGATCAGGATTGTTGCCCTGTCACACGGCGGGTTTTAACGGATATTTATCCAAGTAAATATATTCATAGGAGTTTAATTCCTCCTTATTTTCATCTCATGCATATCTGAGTCATTTCCATCTAATAATGTCATAACTAGACATGATTTTCATAACATAATTCAAACGATCTCATAAATTAGATGTCATTGCATGTATCATCATAGATGTCAACACAAAAAATCAAAGTATATACAATCATACGACATAAGTTTTTCATTAACATGAAACTTATAATGTCTTCCCATTTCTTCGTTGGATGGCTCATGCTCCTTTCCCAGGTCCCATCTTTCACCTGTCTATGGGTTTGGAAAATGAAAACGTGAGTCGAAACTCAATAAGCAAGCTTATATTTTACAGGCAATTCATTTTGAAAGTATATTTATTTAAAAGCATTTTTCTCCCTTCAGTAGAGACACTTATCAAGTGATCAACTACCTATGGAGTAAAAACCTTTTCATAAATCATTCATACACATTTCATAAACACTTTATAAACATTAGATGTGCAAATTCATCATTTCCATTGATGACGTTATCCTTCATGTGACGGTATGCTAGCACGGGGAACCCTCTTTCATTACATGATCATTTCCATCCTTGGCGCTGGACCTTCCGATTTGGCAACGTCAAGGGGGACTCCTTGTCCACTTTCTACCTCGACTAGCCTACTTGATTTCCATTCCATGCATGACTTTTAGTCACCCGGGCATCATATACCCCCTTACATATGGAACTTGTCATTCTCATGTAGAGAATTCTTTGCACCATCCCTTTTTAAACACCATTTCAATGAAACATTGTATAAATTTGTGTTTCATCACATTTCAAGCATAATTGCGAAACCATAAGCAATCATTTATTTCAACAGAAATAACCATTTCAATACTCATATAGACAAGGAATGGCCATCCTTAAACACCTTGTAATGAAAACCAAAATCATTTAGAAAGCTGCTTGCTTACCTCGCTTGCTTAGCTTTCCGTTTCGCTTATCCCTTTGCCTTTGCTTATACATATAAGAATGATATAACATTCATATATTTTCTTTGCTTGCATTCAACTCAGTTTTCCAACCCATTTTTATTAACATATATCATTTATTTGACTTCACAAGTCATTATGCTCATATATAGCACATTTTGCACATATCATCGGCTAACACATAACATATATAACCCCATAATTAAGGTATCCATTTCAATCACATAAAAATCATTCAATAATTATCATTTATAGGTTCCTTAACCTTACCTTGCCATTTTTCACTCCATTTCCACAATACACATATCGGTGCTTGTTTTAAGCACCCTTTATTGCCTTAAGCCTCATTAATTAATCCCAAAATTTGACATTACATCATGACATTCTAAACAGAAATATATTCACAAAATTTATCATATTTTCATGCATGTTTTCATAAAACCAAATTACATAGGTCATTTTCCACTCATGCATGTCTATCCTTTCACATATAGCCATTTAACAACACATATATGAGGCCTTTTATAAAATTTCCCAAGTCAGAAATTTAATCCACTTTTCAGCATGATAATTATCCTTAATTAACACTGTAATTAGGGTATTTTTATGGAATTTAAATCCACTAATCATAGGTTTCTAAAACAGCAACTTTGGAACCCATTTTTCACCTGTTTAACGTGTCTTTTGACACATAACCCTAAGCAGTTTTATAAATCCGAATTTTCAGAAATTAATCAAAGTTTTCCTAACCCAAATTTAGGTTATTAACATATATATCAATTTGGTTCATTTCTACATAGGTTTTATATTTCGTTTTGATTTTTTTCTCTAACTATCCACATATGCTGAAATCGGGCGTACTGAAATCTCAAAATCTTGAATTAATATCAAATCAAGAAGTTTTGATCTGAAATATATACCATACCTCAATCTACATGAATTAGATAAAATAAATATTTTCATCACAAAAAAATTAAGCATTTATATTTATTTTGGTATTTTTACTTTGCTGGACAGCAGAATCCATTTTCAGACAGCCTGAATGACGTACCCATAAAAACCTAATTTTTATTTTATTAGTGAACTCCTCATTATGTATTATATATCCTTTAAAAATTTCAGCTCAAAATTCCTTGTATAAAAATGATCAAAAATCCTTTGGTGCAGCTAATCCTGCCACCCGTACAACCCTGTTCTGGTTGATTTTCTCAGATTTTTAATTTGAAACTGGATTATCCTTTTAAGATGAAAATTGGGTCTTTACTTAATAATCACATAATTATTCTTCCTAAAAATTTTATACTAAAATTCATCCATTTACTATTCCGCTCATATTTTAGTTTACAATATCATATAACTTCCGGATTTTAGGCATAAAATCAAAATAATCATATACTTACTTTATTAAATGGGTAATCCCTCCTTTTCCCTTTTCTTTTCCCTTGTTTTTCCTTCCTCCTTGCTGGTCTAGAGTTGGACGTGAAGGCTGCCTTGGGGTGCAAGTTTCAGCACTTTGAAAATTTCCAACATCTCATTTCCACATGACCGATTATCCCCCTTATAGAGCTGGAATTTCCAGCTATGGGCCCCACTTGTTGCTGCATTTTCTATAGCCATTGAATGCCCTCTTATCCTCTTTTGTGCTGGTGAACTCATAGCCAAGTAAATTGACTTTTTACCATTTTCAAAAATCCAAAAATCTGCTTTAATCAAAACCGTCCACTTATCCACAATTGCCCTTCTTTACTTAGCTCTAAAGCAACTTGTTACTTGCTCTCCAAGAAACCAACTTTCCATCGTAGTTAGCTTAATCCATTCCATTCATCTCATAGATTTCATAATTTTATTCCATCGTTTCAAATTTCATCTCAAACCAACGTTTCTGTTGGTCCCGAGTTAGTGGCAAAACCCAAGAGGGGAGGGGTGAATTGGGTTCTTTAAAAAATCTTTGGTAAATAAAGAATTAACCCTTTGAGTAATTAATCCCCTTTTGAAAAGAGCTAGAGAGCAATAAAGATAAAGCAGTAAAAAGAGATATAACACAAGATTTATAGTGGTTCGGGCAAACCTTCCCTACTCCACTCTTCCAAGCTCACACTCTGTTGTGACTTGGGTTCCACTATGTATTCCACGAATACACTTAGAGTCACCGCTCTCTTCTAGATTTCAGCTCTAGGGGGCATATACAACTAGAGCCACTTGCTCTCTTCTAGATTCTAGCTCTAGGGGGCATAAACAACTCACATGCAAAAGTAGGTGATGAGTCTCACTCCAATCACACCCTACTTTGCATATACTTGATCTTAGCTACCCAAGCTAAATCAAGATTTATACAACAAGACAATTATATAAATGAAACTACACTTTACAGATTTGTGTAGGCAGATTTAGCTCGAGGAAGAAGTTGTAGAAGCAGCTTTGGATGAATATTGTTGAAGGCGCTAGCAACTTGAAGCTTTCTTCTTCCTTAGAATTTATACGAACCACTCAGAAATGGAGAAAAGCAAATAGGATTCCTTTCTAGATCTTCTTTTCTCTCTTTGGACTTTGTAGAGTATATAGTAGTGTCTTGTAATGTTCTTGTCTTTTTTCACGTTCATTTGAGGGTCCTTTTATAGAGGGAAGAAAATATGAACGTTATGGAGGTGGTTGGTGCGCAATAAATGAACTACAACGTTCGAAAATTTGACCGTTATACCCAAGTCGAAGATGGAGTCGACTTGGCTTGCGACTTGGCAACCCAAGTCGCATCTGGAGTCGACTTCGTATGCGACTCCAGTTTTTCCAATTTCCCAAGTCTCAGTTATAGCCGACTTGGTTTCAGACTTCGACTTAACCTGCGATTTGGCTCGGGTTTTGCTGAAGCTGCTTTGATCTTCAAGTTGTGTTCTTCTATCTTGGATTGGTTTGATTCTTACTTAGATGATTCATGCATATTTGACTTATGTAGTCTTGATAGACATTGTTTGAATCATTCTTGTATCTTTGTCTTTGAGCTTGATAGACTTGATTTGATGTAGTTCATGAATCTTGACTATGAATTGGACTCATTTGATCTTTATCTTGATTCTTTGGACTTGATAAACCTGGTTTGAAGTCCTTCAGGCAATCATGCTTTGAGCTTGAATGTTATATTCTCTTGAATGGCTTGAAAAACTGCATCTTTGAAATCTGAATTCCTCAAGTCGCAGATGGAGTCGACTTGGCCTGCGACTTCACCCAAGTCGCTCATGGAGTCGACTTGGCCTGCGACTTGGGCAGCTTTGTGCCCCAAAATCAGCGCTGGACACTATTTTGCATTTGAAGTCGATAGCGAGGTCGACTTCGTCTGCGACTTGGGAACCCAAGTCGCATGTGGAGTCGACTTGACCTGCGACTTCACTTGTGTCTTTTGAGGTTCTTTCTTAAGTCGATATTTGAGTCGACTTTGGGATCGACTTCATCCTAAGTCGAAGTCCAAGTCGACTTGAGGTTCGACTTGGCCACCTGAGTTCTTTAAATCACTTAACAAACTCATTAGTACTCAAAATATACTCAAGTTAGTCTTTGTTGATCATCAAAACTCAGTATTTGATTAATTTGTTTTGTTTTGAAACATTGTTTCCAACAATCTCCCCCTTTTTGATGATTTGACAAAACTAAATTGAGTTTATACCTTTCAGTATGAATGCATTTATATACTTCTCAAAAACAGAGCATGAGTCAACAAATTTTATCCAACCATTCAAGTCTTCAACACAGATTGTAACCAATCATTCATATAAGCACATGTCAATCAAAGGTAACATTCATTTTATAATGTAAAGCAAATGAAATTTCCTAAGTACAAACTACCCGACCCAAAACTTACTTAAAGAAGTTCAACTCAACTCAATTTTATCTAACTTCCCCTAACTCCCTAACTCCCCCTAAGTTCGATCTCCCCCTTTTTGTCAATCGATCAAAAATAATGATTTGGTGAATTGAAATTGAGAGATCGGATATGGGATTGGTTTGATAGGACTATGATGGGCCGATGAGTATACTAGAGAAGCGTGATCTGGAGTTGTTGCTTTATGAACTGATCCTGACTCGTAAGGATCGAGTTCAGGCATTGGTGTCTTCTTATGTCGTCCGGATGCAAGATGATAGCGGATAGTCCGCATTTCCCGCTCGATTCTGTCTTGCCGGGAGTGCATATCCTCGATTGCATTTAGAACGTCGGTGACGAGACTGGTCATCCTATTCTCTTGGTGACCCATTTCTTCCCGTAGAGTTGATATTTCATCCTTTATACTTTGAAGCGTAGCTGCTTGTGATGAAATATTTGGTTCTCTATCGGGTGCAGCGGATCCGTGCGGTGAATAGGATCCGTGCGATGGAGGAGAAACGGCCCGTGCAGGTGATGCCATAGGAGGTTTCTCCCCCTCAGTTTGTGCATCGTCCTCAGCTTCTCGTGCTGGCTCGCCAAGTTTCTCTCGGATGCGATCATCCCTAAATTGCTCCAGATTGATTTTCATGCGTTGGAGCAAAGCCTTGTTAATGGCGTTTGTCGTCTTGGGGACTTCAAATGGTTCCCCGTCAATGTCTAGCCCAACCCGCTCAAAAATCTTGGTGATCCAAGATCCGTAAGGTAACACGCCTCTCGGATTGTCTTTCCTGCATGCCAAGGCTTCTAAGAATAGTCTGGGAAGACTAATCTTGATTTTGTTCACTAATTTCCATAGAATCATTGCTTCTTGAGGATTCAATTGATTCCTGCCGCCTCCTTTTGGTAAGATACAGTGGGCGATCAATAGACGGATGACCCTGAGTCTGGGAGGAAGATCCATATAATGCAGGAATTTGGTGCCTGCATGATATTTGTTACTTTTGGTCAATTCATTATAGACCGTGTCCATAGTTAGATCCTGGGGAAGCCTTTCTTCATCAAAAGGTACTTGAAGAATGTTTCCAATTCTTCTCAGAGCTCTGTCTTGATTTGGGAGGTTGCTACCCCCCAAACTGTATTTCAGTGCCTTTGACATAAGTGCAAAACTTGGTGTCGTCCCATAAATAATAAAACTGTCTTGTGAGATCAGGATAGATCCGTTCATCGGATTTGAATAGTTGTATCCATCCTTGGAAATCCAACAACTCTTCTATGTCGAACTCATAGTCGTTGAGGAACTTGAAATCTATGATCTTAGGAATGAATACCTTTCGTTCATAGAAGTTTCTGTAAAAGCGACTATGTTGTAGCTCTGTCCTGAAATAAGTGGTGGGGCATTTTTAGAACTTGCCCCTTCTTGATAGGAATCCTTGAAGAGTAAGAGCTTTCAGGTTGGCTTTCAGATTGTGGAGCTCGATCAGTTGACTGGGTTGTGGTCTGAAATCGAACTCTTTTACCCGTTGAGGTTGACGGTTCCTCTCTAGCTCTTTTAGCGGGTGTTCTTTGTTTTCTAGGAACCTCTTCGGTTTGTGTAGGAACCCTTTTGGGGTAAGGTTTTGATACTGCCCTTTTTGGTGCCATTGAAATGGTTTGGAGTTGGAGACTGAGAGATGGGAATGGAGATTTGAGAGAACTTTGAGAGAGAGAGCCGAGAGAGTTGGGAGAGAAAAAGAGAGCTGAGAGGACTGAGACCAATAGAGAGAGAGAGGGACCGGAATCGAAGAGGCGAGGATCTTTAGCTGGAGAAGAAAAAAAAATAGGGTTGTCTCCGGAGGAGAGAAGAGGAAAAACAGAGAGACGGAGAGAAATGGGAGGAAGAAAGAGAGAAGAGAAGAAGAAATAAGGAAAAGGTCTCGGAATTCGGACGGTCGCGCGCGCGGAGTCGACTTTGCCCTAGGCGAAGTCGACTTCGGTTCCCTGGAGTCGACTTCGTACATAGTGCGGAGTCGACTTCGACCCCGTGGAGTCGACTTTGCTGTCGAAGCGGAGTCGACTTCACTTTTCCCAAGTCGACTTGGCGGAGTCGACTTGGCTCCTATGGAGTCGACTTGACTCATCAGTTTACCTTTTTCAAATTTTGATTTCTTGTTTTAATTTTTCCTAATTTAGCTCTATCATCCCCATATCATTCCTAATCTTGTAAAATGATTCTTTAGCTAGAGGTTTGGTAAAGATATCAGCAATTTGATCATCTGTTTTCACATATTCTAAGCACACATCATGATTTTCAACATGTTCACGAATAAAATGATGTCTTACATCAATATGTTTGGTTCTAGAATGCAATACTGGATTTTTAGTCAAACAAATTGCACTTGTATTATCACATCTAATAGGAATATCAACATAATCAATACCATAGTCTTTCAACTGTTGTTTCATCCAAAGTAGTTGGGCACAACAACTACCGGCGGCTATGTATTCGGCTTCCGCAGTAGATAGTGCAACACTTGTTTGTTTTCTTGAATGCCATGAAACTAGCATATGTCCAAGAAATTGACAAGTTCCACTGGTACTTTTTCTATCTACTTTATATGCGGCAAAGTCTGCATCCGAATAGCCGATTAGATCAAAGGTTGACCCCTTTGGATACCATAGTCCAAGATTTGTAGTTTTTAACAAATATTTAAAAATTCTTTTTACAGTAAGTAGATGTGATTCTTTTGGACATGCTTGGAATCTAGAGCACATACAAACACTAAATAGGATATCGGGTCTAGAAGCAGTTAAGTATAACAAGGATCCTATCATGCTTCTATAAAGTGTTTGATCGATACTTTTACCATTTTCGTCCGCATCGATCTTGATTGTAGAGCTCATTGGAGTATTTGCTCCTTTGCTATTTTGCATTCCAAACTTCTTGAGCATCTCTCTGGCGTATTTGGACTGATTTAGAAATATCCCTTCACTTTGTTGCTTGATTTGCAGTCCAAGGAAGAAATTTAATTCTCCCATCATACTCATTTCGAATTCGCTCTGCATTATCTTAGAAAACTCTTGACAAAGTTTTTCGTCAGTAGCACCAAATATTATGTCATCAACATAAATCTGCACAATTAAAATATTTTTATTTTTATATTTAATGAACAGAGTAGTGTCTACTTTCCCCTTTTGAAACTCATGGTCAATCAAAAATTTATTCAATCTTTCATACCAAGCTCTTGGAGCTTGTTTTAGTCCATATAATGCTTTGGTCAATTTATAGACATACTTTGATTGATTCTTTTCTCCAAAGCCAGGGGGTTGTTCAACATATACTTCTTCATTCAGATAGCCATTCAAAAATGCACTTTTTACATCCATTTGAAACAATTTGAAATTCATATGAGAAGCAAATGCTAGTAAAATACGTATGGCTTCTAATCTTGCCACGGGTGCATATGATTCTTCAAAATCAATTCCTTCTTCTTGGGAATACCCTTTGGCTACTAATCTTGCCTTGTTTCTAATTACGAGTCCGCTTTCATCTAATTTGTTCCTAAATATCCATTTAGTACCTATGATAGTGTGATTATTTGGTCTAGGAACTAAATGCCATACATTGTTCCTTTCGAATTGGTTTAGCTCTTCTTGCATTGCAATAATCCAATGTTCATCATTGAGAGCTTGTTCAATGGTATTTGGTTCAATTTTAGATACAAAGGCATATTGACCATAAACGTTTTGTTTTGATCTTCTAGTTTTCACTCCTTCATATATATTTCCAATAACTTGCTCAATTGGATGGGCATTTTTGAACTTTAAATCAGTTGGAGGTTTATAAGAATCATTACCTTCACTTACCTCTTCCTCCATGAGATTTTCTGGCTTGAGCTCGAGTTCCTTTGGTTGTTCTTTACCTTTTGTCTCATCTGCATCACTTAGTTCATCTTCCTTTTTCGGAGTTTTGTTAATTTCATCAAATACAACGTGTATGGATTCTTCAATAATTTGGTTTCGTTTATTGAAAACTCTATATGCTTTGCTATTTGATGAATATCCAAGAAATATAGCCTCATCACTTTTAGCATCTAACTTTCCCAAGTTAGTTTTTCCATTATTCAAAACATAACATGTACATCCAAAAGCATGAAAATAAGAAATATTTGGTTTCCTTCCTTTCCATAGTTCATATGGGGTCTTTTTCAAGATTGCTCGAATGGTAACACGGTTCAATACATGACAAGCTGTACTTACAGCTTCACCCCAAAATTTCTTGGATAGATTGCTCTCATTTAGCATAGTTCTAGCCATCTCTTGTATAGTTCTATTTTTCCTTTCTACTACTCCATTTTGTTGTGGAGTTCTTGGTGCAGAAAATGTGTGGTGAATTCCTTTTTCATTGCAAAATTCCATGAATCGTTTGTTTTCGAATTCGCCACCATGATCGCTTCTTATGGTCACAATAGTACTTTGTTTTTCATTTTGCACCAAATTTACAAAAGTTGCAAATATAGAGAAGGCTTCATCTTTACTAGCTAAGAGAATTATCCATGTGAATCTTGAAAAATCATCAACTATGACAAATACATATTTCTTTCCACCAATGGTTAGAATGTCGGATGGCCCGTATAGATCCATATGTAGCAATTCAAGTGGCTTAGTGGTGGAAATTTCCTTTTTGGTAGAGAAAGGCATCTTGGGTTGTTTTGATAATTGACATGCCTTGCAAATCTTGTCTTTGTCATATTTCAATCTTGGTAATCCTTCTACCAAACTCTTTTTCCATAGGGTTTTTATGTTTCCCATGTTTATATGTCCAAGCCTTTTATGCCAAACCCATGGATCATTATCAATGGCCATTAGACATTGACCATTCAATTCATCAAGTGAAACCAAATATACATTTCCATGTCTTTTACCACTAAACATGATATGCTCTCCATCAAATACATTACATATAGATGATTCAAACACAACTTTGTACCCTTTATCACATAATTGGCTAATGCTCATTAAATTGTGTTTGAGTCCTTCAACAAACAAAACATCTTCCATGCATGCATTTGAAATACTATGTATATTTCCTTTACCTTTAATTTTACCTTTTTCATTATTGCCAAAGGCAACCATTCCATCATTACAAGGCTTAAGTTTGTGAAACAAACTTCTTTCACCGGTCATATGCCTTGAGCAACCGCTATCCATAAACCATTCATTGTTTGCCTTTGCCTTAAGACATGTCTGAAAAATAAGCAAATAAATCTTATCTTCTTGGTACCCATTTTATGGGTCCATTTGGGTTAGTAATATAGATCATTCTTTGTTGTTTTAACTTTGAAAGCCCAAATCTTGTGTTTCTTGGAACCCAAACTAATTTTGCACCATGGTCATATAATTTCTTAAAATTACATTTGTAAGTTTTGTGCCCCATTTTATTGCAGAAATTACAAGCTATAGGTAATCTTGGAGTAGGCCTCCAAGTATGCTATGGTTCCATTATTGGTCTTCTAGTCCATTTAAAATTTTTCTTTTGTGGCTTGTATATAGATGCATTTTTAGTTTGATGTTTCTCAAATATTTGTACATTTGATTTGCTACTTTCTCCTTGCTCAAATGTATGATACCCAAGACCTCTTTTATGTGTTTGGGAGGTCATATTCAAAAACATTTTGACGCTTTCTCCTGGATTAGAGAACTTAGCTAATGATTCATTTAATGATTTGTTCTCCTTTTTTAGCAGATCATTTTCATCTTTCAATTTGTCTAATCTTTCTGCAAGTTTACCATTTACAATTATTGTTGCATCACATTGTCTTTTCTTAATTGTAAACTTGCTTCCTAATTTCTTGATTTCTTCATATAATGAATCATATGCAGTTTGTAGCTCATCTAATTCAGTACATTTGAGGCATTCTTGAAAGGAAGAAGAACTTGATTTAGAATGGGAGAGTTTGGAACTTACCTCTTCATCGCTTGTGCATTTTGTTGAGGTAATTCGTTCTTCTTGTTCGATTTGTGCCATGCAGCAAATTCTTGCACATTCTTCCGCCTCGTTTTCGTCGGTTGAGGAATTACTCGTTGTAGATTCCTCATCGTTTACATACATGCCTCTACCTTTGTACTTTTGGAATCTTTTGTTGTTCCTTCTATCCTTTCTTTGTTCGTTTGCCTTGCTTTCTTCGGGAGTTGGACATTGAGCTTGCATATGTCCCGAACCGCCGCATCGGTAGCATTTGGTTGGTTCTTTCTTCTTCTCTTTGGGAGTTCTTTCCTTGAAGCTTCTGAAATTTTTCCCTTTCCTCACAAATTTTCTGAAGCGTTTTGTGAGAAGGGCAATCTCATCGTCGTTTTGAGAAGAGGAGGTATCGTCAGTGTCTTGTGCGGCTTTCAAGGCGATTGCTCTTTTGCCCCTATGTTGATCTTCATTTCTTCTTTTAATTAGCTCATGTGACATGAGTGAGCTAATTAAGTCTTCAAGCTTTAAAGTGTTTAGGTCTTTGGCTTCTTCTATTGCAGTGATCTTTGGAGTCCATGATTCCGGTAGAGCTCTTAAGATCTTCATAACCTGCTCAGATTCAGAAATAGCCTTTCCAAGACCTTTTAAAGCATTAGTGATTTTTGAGAATCTAGCGAACATTTCAGAAATATTTTCTGTTTCTAGCATTCTAAAATTCTCTAGTTCTCCAATCAAAATATTTCTTCTCGTCCCTTGGACTTGAGAAGTTCCTTCATAGATAGAGGTTAGCGTGTCCCATATTTCTTTGGCGGTCAAGCAAGAGGATACTCTATCATATTCAGAAGCATTAAGAGCACAAAATAAAGAGTTCATAGCTTTGGCGTTGCTCTTAACAATTCTTACTTCCTCATCGGTCAATTTGGAAGCTCTTTCATTGGTAGGCAAGGTTACTCCATCTTGGATAGCAATCCAAGAGTCCATGTCGGTAGCCATGATGAGTTGCTTCATACGAAGCTTCCAATATCCAAAATTGTTCCCGTCAAACAACGGTGGCCTTGTAAAGGATTGGCCTTCAGCAAAAGCGGGAACGGAAGTAGATTGGGATGCCATTTTGATAAGATCTCTTTGGTAAACTCAAAAAGCCTGCTCTGATACCACTTGTTGGTCCCGAGTTAGTGGAAAAACCCAAGAGGGGAGGGGTGAATTGGGTTCTTTAAAAAATCTTTGGTAAATAAAGACTTAACCCTTTGAGTAATTAATCCCCTTTTGAAAAGAGCTAGAGAGCAATAAAGATAAAGCAGTAAAAAGAGATATAACACAAGATTTATAGTGGTTCGGGCAAACCTTCCCTACTCCACTCTTCCAAGCTCACACTCTGTTGTGACTTGGGTTCCACTATGTATTCCACGAATACACTTAGAGTCACCGCTCTCTTCTAGATTTCAGCTCTAGGGGGCATATACAACTAGAGCCACTTGCTCTCTTCTAGATTCTAGCTCTAGGGGGCATAAACAACTCACATGCAAAAGTAGGTGATGAGTCTCACTCCAATCACACCCTACTTTGCATATACTTGATCTTAGCTACCCAAGCTAAATCAAGATTTATACAACAAGACAATTATATAAATGAAACTACACTTTACAGATTTGTGTAGGCAGATTTAGCTCGAGGAAGAAGTTGTAGAAGCAGCTTTGGATGAATATTGTTGAAGGCGCTAGCAACTTGAAGCTTTCTTCTTCCTTAGAATTTATACGAACCACTCAGAAATGGAGAAAAGCAAATAGGATTCCTTTCTAGATCTTCTTTTCTCTCTTTGGACTTTGTAGAGTATATAGTAGTGTCTTGTAATGTTCTTGTCTTTTTTCACGTTCATTTGAGGGTCCTTTTATAGAGGGAAGAAAATATGAACGTTATGGAGGTGGTTGGTGCGCAATAAATGAACTACAACGTTCGAAAATTTGACCGTTATACCCAAGTCGAAGATGGAGTCGACTTGGCTTGCGACTTGGCAACCCAAGTCGCATCTGGAGTCGACTTCGTATGCGACTCCAGTTTTTCCAATTTCCCAAGTCTCAGTTATAGCCGACTTGGTTTCAGACTTCGACTTAACCTGCGATTTGGCTCGGGTTTTGCTGAAGCTGCTTTGATCTTCAAGTTGTGTTCTTCTATCTTGGATTGGTTTGATTCTTACTTAGATGATTCATGCATATTTGACTTATGTAGTCTTGATAGACATTGTTTGAATCATTCTTGTATCTTTGTCTTTGAGCTTGATAGACTTGATTTGATGTAGTTCATGAATCTTGACTATGAATTGGACTCATTTGATCTTTATCTTGATTCTTTGGACTTGATAAACCTGGTTTGAAGTCCTTCAGGCAATCATGCTTTGAGCTTGAATGTTATATTCTCTTGAATGGCTTGAAAAACTGCATCTTTGAAATCTGAATTCCTCAAGTCGCAGATGGAGTCGACTTGGCCTGCGACTTCACCCAAGTCGCTCATGGAGTCGACTTGGCCTGCGACTTGGGCAGCTTTGTGCCCCAAAATCAGCGCTGGACACTATTTTGCATTTGAAGTCGATAGCGAGGTCGACTTCGTCTGCGACTTGGGAACCCAAGTCGCATGTGGAGTCGACTTGACCTGCGACTTCACTTGTGTCTTTTGAGGTTCTTTCTTAAGTCGATATTTGAGTCGACTTTGGGATCGACTTCATCCTAAGTCGAAGTCCAAGTCGACTTGAGGTTCGACTTGGCCACCTGAGTTCTTTAAATCACTTAACAAACTCATTAGTACTCAAAATATACTCAAGTTAGTCTTTGTTGATCATCAAAACTCAGTATTTGATTAATTTGTTTTGTTTTGAAACATTGTTTCCAACAGTTTCTACGTCAAGTTATGACCACTTGAATTTATCTTTTGGATTTGGGATAAAATAATTAATTATCACCCTAATCCCATCATGATTTCATTAATCCAATCCATTCATAAGATTGGACCCATCGTCGTGGGCTTACCTTTCAAATTTCATCGAAATCCGCCTTGTAGGCATCAAATTATGAATTTTTCATCATTTTTCACCTTAATTCCATAATTACACTTTAATCTCCATAAATTAAATCATGGTAATTAACATGATTATTCATGACACCTTGTCACCATTAAATTCTCATTAAGCCCCTCAGGTCATACCGACTACTTTGGGCTCCGGCGATTAAATTTGTAATCACCATTCCTAATTAAACCCTAATTGCAAAATAGCATTAAATCATAAAATCACCCATAAATCATTCAAAATTTCCATTTAATTCGCATATAAGTCACATGTACATATTCAATGCACACCGTTGAGTCCTACATAGGTTGAGGTTTCACAATTCTCCCCTCCCCTTATAACAGGTTTCGTCCCGAAACCGTCTCTTCTTTGAATAATTTGGGTATTCCCTTCTGCTTCTTCTCTTAGTTTCCAAATATTCTTGCTTTCAGAATATTTGTCCCATTGAACATCAACACATTTAATTAAACATAGCTAACCTACATATAAAGAATTTTACCTGTATTATTTTATCGATTTCCTCTACGGGTAGTGCATGCGTGGTTACATATTGGCAATTTATGATTAAATGATCATCATCAAAATCAAACTAAGTTATTGCCAAACTTTGTAAAATTTAATCCATACTTGTAACCACCTCATCCTCTTGCTCTCGTGACTCCATGCACATGTACCAGGTTCATAGAGGTAACCTGTCGGTTAGCTGCTTCTATTAACCTTGACAGAGCTGGTCTTCCTTGCCTTTGCAACGTTTGTACCTTATTTGGACAATTCGGGGTGATGTGCCCTACCTGATTATAAACATAACATCTTATACCAACTTTTATGGTATCATACCTATCATATCACATAGATATAGCTTATCATCTATTCACATAGATTTCATCTCATCTCATAGCTATCATCTCAATCACATAATTATCGTCTTGTCACGTAGACATATGATCTAATCTCATAAACATAGCTATCATATCACATGCATACATTTTATGCATTCAAAATCCTTATAGATAGTTATATCATCATAACTAATCATATCATGGTCATTATCAAAGCATCCACTCATAAAACAAAGTCTTAGCATCTTAACATGCCAATTCACACAATCGCAATCATGTGATATTATTCATCATCATAAAATTTACTACTATCATCATCATATATCATGCATCCTATCATGATAATCACTGATGCATTCCTCAAAAAATCATGCATATCATATTTAATCATTACACTTAAACTTTTCCACGCCTATTTACCAGTTCATGCTTTGATACCATTACTTGTGGTATCAGACCTATCCTTTCAACATCCTTTATTTTCTCCTTCTCCCGCCTATTTACCAATCCTTGCTCTGATACCATTGCTTGTAACGCCCCAGCCTGAGCGTCACAACCTTACCTCAAGATCGTTCGACTGGTAAACGTGATCAGGATTGTTGCCCTGTCACACGGCGGGTTTTAACGGATATTTATCCAAGTAAATATATTTCATAGAAGTTTAATTCCTCCTTATTTTCATCTCATGCATATCTGAGTCATTTCCATCCAATAATGTCATAACTAGACATGATTTTCATAACATAATTCAAACAATCTCATAAATCAGATGTCACTGCATGTATCACCATAGATGTCAACACAAAACATCAAAGTATTTACAATCATACGACATAAGTGTTTCATTAACATGAAACTTATAATGTCTTCCCATTTCTTCAATGGAAGACTCCTGCTCCTTTGCCTGGTCTCATCTTTCACCTGTCTATGGGTTTGGAAAATGAAAACATGAGTCGAAACTCAATAAGCAAGCTTATATTTTACAGGAAATTCATTTTGAAAGCATATTTATTTAAAGTCATTTTTCTCCCTTCAGTAGAGACACTTATCAAGTGAACAACTACCTATGGAGCAAAAATCTTTTCATAAATCATTCATACACATTTCATAAACACTTCATAAACATTGGATGTGCAAATTCATCATTTCTATTGATGACGTTATCCATCATGTGACGGTACCCTAGCACGGGGAACCCTCTTTCATGACATGATCATTTCCATCATTGGCGCTGGACCTTCCGACTTGGCAACGTCAAGGGGGACTCCTTGTCCACTACTACCTCGATTAGCCTACTTTATTTCCATTCTATGCATGACTTTTAGTCACCCGGGCATCATATACACCCTTACATATGGAACTTGTCATTCTCATGTAGAGAATTCTTTGCACCATCCCATTTTAAACACCATTTCAATGAAACATTGTATAAATTCATGTTTCATCACATTTCAAGCATAATTGCGAAACCATAAGCAATCATTTATTTCAACAGAAATAAACATTTCAATACTCATATAGACAAGGAATGACCATCCTTAAACACCTTGTAATGAAAACCAAAATCATTTAGAAAGCTGCTTGCTTACCTCGCTTGCTTAGCTTTCCGTTTCGCTTATCCCTTTGCGTTTGCCTATACATATAAGAATGATATAACATTCATATATTTTCTTTGCTTGCATTCAACTCAGTTTTCCAACCCATTTTCATTAACATATATCATTTATTTGACTTCACAAGTCATTATGCTCATATATAGCACATTTTGCACATATCATCAGCTAACACATAACATATATAACACCATAATTAGGGTATCCATTTCAATCACATTAAACTCATTCAATAATTATCATTTATAGTTTCCTTAACCTTACCTTGCCATTTTTCACTCCAGTTCCACAATACACATATCGGTGCTTGTTTTAAGCACCCATTATTGCCTTAAGCCTCATTAATTAATCTCAAATTTTGAGATTACATCATGACATTCTAAACAGAAATATATTCACAAAATTTATCATATTTTCAGGAATTTTTGCACAAAACCAAATTTCATAGGTCATTTACCACTCATGCATGTCTATCCTTTCACATATAGCTATTTGACAACACATATATGAGGTCTTTCATAAAATTTCCCAAGTCAGAAATTTAATCCACATTTTAGCATGATAATTATACTTAATTACCACTTTACTTAGGGTATTTTTATGAAATTTAAATCCACTAATCATAGGTTTCCAAAACAGCAACTTTGGAACCCATTTTTCACCCGTTTAACGTGTCTTTTGACACATAACCCTAAGCAGTTTTATAAATCCAAATTTTCAGCAATTAATCAAAGTTTTCCTAACCAAAATTTAGGTTATTTAAATATATATAAATTTGGATCATTTATGCATAGGTTTCATATTTCTTTTTTATTTTTTTCTCCAACTATCCACATATGCAGAAATCAGGCGTACTGAAATCTGAAAATCTTGAATTAATATCAAATCAAGCAGTTTCGATCTGAAATTTCTACCATACCTAAATAACTACATTATTAGACAAAATAAATATTTTTAACACAAAAAATTAAGTATTTATATTTATTTTTATATTTTTATCTTGCTGGACAGCAGAATCCATTTTCAGATAGCCTGAATGACGTTAATTATGGGGTATATTTATACCAATAAAAACCTAATTTTTATTTTATTTTTGTAGTAATAAATATGTATTATATATCCTGTAAAATTTTCAGCTCATAATTATTTTTATAAAAATTATTAAAAATCCATTGGTACAGCTGATCCTGCCGCCTGTACAACCCCGTTCTGGTTAATTTTCTTGGATTTGTAATTTGTAACTGGCTTATCTTTTTAAGATAAAAATTGGGTAGTTACTTAATCACCCCATATTTATTCTTCAAAAAAATCTTTATACTGAAATTCATCAATTTACTATTCCGTTCATATTTTAGTTTACAACATCATATAACTTCCAGATTTGAGGCATAAAATCAAAATAATCATATACTTACTTGATTAAATGGGTAATCCCTCCTTTTCCCTTTTTGTTTCCATTTTTTTTTCTTCCTCCTTGCTGGTCTAGAGCTGGACGTGAGGGCTGCCTTGGGGTGCAAGTTTCAGCACTTTGAAAATTTCCAACATCTCATTTCCACATGACCGATTATCCTCCTTATAGAGCTGGAATGTTCAGCTATGGGCCCCACTTGTTGCTGCATTTTCCACAGCCATTGAATGCCTTCTTATCCTCTTATGTGCTGGTGAACTCATAGCCAAGTAAATTCACTTTTTACCATTTTTCAAAAATCCAAAAATCTGCTTTAATCAAAACCGTCCGCTTGTCCACAATTTCCCTTCTTTACTTAGCTCTTAAGCAACTTGTTACTTGCTCTCCAAGAAACCAAATTTCCATCATAATTAGCTTAATCCATTCCATTCATCTCATAGATTTCATAATTTTATTCCATCGTTTCAAATTTCATCTCAAACCGACATTTCTACATCAAGTTATGACCACTTGAATTTATTTTTTGGATTTGGGATAAAATAATTAATTATCACCCTAATCCCATCATGATTCCCTTAATCCAACCCATTCATAAGATTGGGCCCACCGTCATAAGCTTACCTTTCAAATTTCATCAAAATCCGCCGTGTAGGCATCAAATTATGAAATTTCCATCATTTTTCACCTTAATTCCATAATTACACTTTAATCTCCATAAATTAAATCATAGTAATTAACATGATTATTCATGACACGTTTTCACCATTAAATCCTCATTAAGCCTCTTGGGTCATACCAACTCACTTTGGGCTCTGGCGATTAAATTTGTAATCACCATTCCTAATTAAACCCTAATTGCAAAATAGCATTAAATCATAAAATCATCCATAAATCATTCAAAATTTCCATTTAATTCACATATAGGTCACATGTACATATTCAATGCACACCATTGAGTCCTATATAGGTTGGGGTTTCACAAATGTAGAGGAACCAAGCTAGGAAAAATGGAGTCCAAGATGATTCAATTTCAAGTAAGTATACCCCTTGATTATGGGTTGAAAATCATAACTGAAATTTTCTTAAATCTTATGTGATGTTGGTAATCATGATTATATGATGATTCATGATTAGATGAATTATACAAGTTGATTTATAAAGTTTAATCTGGGGATTAATCAACCCATATCATCTAATCTACACTTATGTGTAGTAAATCTGAACTAGGAAAGACAAATATTGAAGAAACAGTAAATGAACGCATTTTATAATGAAAATTTGTGGGAAGACTCATGATGGGGTGATTAAGGAACGACCAAATTTTCAGCTCAAAATGATAAGCATGTTGGAAATTAAAAATCCAAGAAAATCAACCTGAACAGGGTTGAACGGGTGTCAGGATCAGCTACACCAAATGATTTTTAATAATTTTAATGGGTATAAATATACCCCATAATTTACGTGACTCAGGCTGTCTGAAAAGGGATGCTGCTATCCAGTAGATTAAAAATACCAAAATAAATATAAATGATAAATATTTCATGTTGGAAATATTTATTTTGATTTATTCATGTAGTTATTAAGGTATGTTAGAAATTTCATATCAAAACTACTTGATTTGATATTAATTCAAGATTTTGAGAATTCAGTATGCCTGAATTCAGCATTATGGACAGCTTAAGGAATCAATCTAGATAAATGTTAAATTTCAAGTTTTTGTGATGAATTTAACTTACAATGAGATATAAACAAGTATCATAAGTGATTATGAGGATTTAACCAATTAAAGGTGGGTTTAGAAAGGATGGAACTTAGGGTTACGTTTAAGACCCGATTTTCATATTTTGATGTTTTGGCATTTTGTGCCATAAAATTCATCCTAAATTAATGCCATTAACCACCCTTGTCATTTAGCTCACTTAATTACATATTTTGTAATTTTTAAAAATAAAAAATATCATGTAAATAGCCCATTTGGACATCCACTCCATGACACTTATTTCATGCTCTTTTGAGCTAATCCAATAACCTTTAAATCATGACATTAATCACTGGGTTTTATCATGTATTTTTTCAATTAAATTAATTCATAAAATCCATGTGTAATTACCTCCTTTCGACACCTCATTTATGCCATTAATCATATAATTATTCACCTTACTTTAACATAAACACAAGATTACATTTTTGGTGCAGAAAAATCAATAATTATACACCCATTTTCATGCAAGCAATATCCCATCATCATTAGCTTAATCCAAGCCTCTCATTACATGGATCTCATAATTTTAACCGTTTGTTTCAAATTTCGTTTCAATCCGACTTTTCTAGCTCAAGTTATGATCATTTGAATCCAGCTTTGGATTTTGATGGTGATGATCAATTTTCATCCTAATTTCTTCATTATTTTCATAATCCAACCTTTTCATATGATTAATCACAAATTTATGTACTTACCGTTCAATTTTCATCTTAATCCGCCTTCCTGGCGTCGAATTATGGATTTTCTAGCAATTGCCACCTTTAATCCATAATTAGCCACATAACCTCCCTTAATTAACCCATAATATATGAGGTACTTATCCTCAATATAATCAAATTTCCTAATCCTCATTAAGCCTCTTTAATCACTTGACCCATATTGGCTTATATTCATCATTCATAACCACTTGCCCTACTTGCAATAAATCGTCAATATTGCAATTGGAAATCATTCATAGTTCCACTAAATTATACTTCATTCATATTTATATGCCAATTGCATATAAATAAACCTTACTTGGGTCCGGATTTCACAATCGACCTAGTCGAAGGGCCGTCAATTTAGCCGCTGGTGGCCGATTCATGCGACTCACTGACGAGGAGGCTCTCAAACTCCTCGATGACTTAGCTCTTTATGATTCTCAGTACGGCGATGTCTGAGGAACCTCTCGGCAAGAAAATGTATACGATATCGAATCCATACATGCTATACATGATAAACTTGATAAAATTTTGCAGCAAAAGAAGCAGGAATCCACGGATCGGAATGCATCTTCTTTTGGAAAAATTTCATGTGAAACCTGTGGAACCTCACAATACACAATTGAATGTAGTTTTGCCATTAAAGACACCGTAGGCGAGCAAGCCAATGCAATCAACAACCAGTATGATACTTGTGCATATAGTAACCCTTACTCTAATACTTACAACCCAGGATGGAGGAACCACCCCAATTTCTCTTGGGCAAACCAGTCAAACTCCCAAAATTATGCTCAAAATAATAAGCCACCTGGTTTCCTTAGAAAACCACTGAACCATCCTTCATATCAAACCCAACAAGCCTTACCCGCACCACCTCAAGCACAACCCACTGAGTTTATGCTCGAAAATATCATTCTAATGCTCAAGAAAAATGATGAAAGAATGGACCAAATGCAAACCCACATCAAGTTGCTTGACAATCAAATTGCTCAAAATGCCACCACCTCATCCCAAAGAAACCAGGGCAAACTCCCTAGCCAACCTGAAGTAAACCCTAGGGAGCAGGTGTAGGCGGTTACCTTGCGAAGTGGAAAGTAGCTCGACCCACCTCAAATGGTCACAGAAAAGGATGTCGAGCAGGAAAAGAAGCAAGAAGAGGAGCCACAACCAGGCCAGTAGTGGAGAAGCCATATGTACCACCACCTCCTTACCAGCCTCCACTCCCCTTCCCACAAAGGCAACGATAGGCTAAGCTCCAAGAGCAGTTCGAGAAGTTTGTTTCTACTCTCAAGAACATGTCAATCAATGTGCCTTTCATTGACATGCTTTCCCAAATGCCAGCTTATGTAAAATTTCTCAAGGACATGTTATCCAACAAAAGAAAACTCGAGGAGTACGGAACCATTTCACTCACTGAGGAGTGCAACGCTATTTTGCAGAACAAGTTACCTGAGAAGCTAAAGGACCCTGGAAGCTTCTCCATTCCATGTACTCTTGGGAATGTCCAAATCAGCAAAGCGCTATGTGATCTCAGAGCCAGTGTAAGTCTGATCCCACTCTCCATCTGTAAAAAGATGAACATGGGTGTTCCAAAACCAACGTCTATGTCTCTCCAACTGGCCGACCAATCAACCAAATTCCTAGTTGGTATTATTGAAGACGTACCCTTGAAAGTCGGCAAATTGTTCATCCTAGTCGACTTTGTAGTCCTCGACATGGAGGAGGATCGCCAAATCCCAATCATTCTCGGACGACCTTTCTTAGCCACTGCTGGAGCCATCATAGACGTCAAGAATGGTCGACTCTCACTGACAGTTGGAGATGAAAAGGTCAAATTTAATCTTTCTGAAGCAACAAAGCACCTATCAACCGATAACTCTTGCCTGCGGGTCGACGTCATCAACCCTTTGCCGATCGAATAAAAAGATGACCTGATAGAGGTATATTTCGTTCAAAGTGCAACTATTGAAAATGATAACCCTGAACTATTTGCTTGTGCAACTCTCTTGGATGGAAGTCCTTTTATCTCACCTGCTGCCGACTCATCTCCTGGGAAGCTGGATATAGACTTCAATTCTTTTCCCTCGACAAAAACAAAGGAAGAAGCACCAAAGGTAGAACTAAAACCTCCTCCTAAAAATCTCAGGTATGCATTTCTTGGCCCAAACACTACTTATCTAGTCATAATCAATGCAAATCTTTCCGAATCCCAATCCGATGAACTATTAACTGTACTAAGAAGACATAGGAAGGCAATTGGCTACTGCATTAATGACCTACCTGGTATTAGTCCTTCTCTATGCTTGTACAGAATTCTAATGGAGGAAAATTGTAAGACAAGCATTGAACCTCAAAGGCGTCTGAATGCAAACATGAAAGAAGTGGTGAAAAAGAAAATTTTAAAACTTCTTCATGCCAGAATCATCTACCCTATTTCTGATAGTAGTTGGGTAAGCCCAGTTCATGTGGTACCCAAGAAAGGCGGTATGACTGTCGTAAAAATGATAAAAATGAACTTATATCTACAAGGACAGTCACAGGTTGGCGAATGTGCATCGATTATCGTAAATTAAATATTGCCACCCGAAAGGATCATTTTTCTTTGCCTTTCATTGATCAAATTCTTGAACGACTTGCCAATGACTCTTACTTTTGTTATTTGGATGGTTACTATGGCTACTTTCAGATTCCTATTCACCCACAGGATCAAGAGAAAACCACTTTCACCTGTCCATACGACACTTTTGCATATAGACGCATGCCTTTCGGTCTTTGTAATGCACCTGCCACTTTTCAACGATGCATGATGGCCATACTTTCTGATTACATTGAACACATAATGGACGTATTTATGGATGATTTTTCTGTTTATGGCACTACATTTGAATCATGTTTATCTAACATGTCTAAGGTTTTACAGAGATGCGAAGAAACCAACCTAGTTTTGAATTGGGAAAAATGTCATTTCATGGTACAGGAAGGAATTGTATTAGGGCATTTAGTTTCAAGCAGAGGTATTGAGGTTGACCGGGGAAAAATAGAAGTCATTGAAAAACTACCGCCACCTAATTTGGTCAAAGGAATTCAGAGTTTCTTGGGACAAACCGGTTTCTATTGACGTTTCATTAAAAAAATTTCTAAAATTGCTAAGCCACTGACTAACTGCTAAATCAAGATGTAAAATTTAATTTTTCTGATGATTGTCTAAATTCATTTTGCAGGTTAAAAGAAGCTTTGACCACTGCCCCAATTATATAGCCGCATGACTGGAGCCTACCATTTGAGATCATGTGCGGTGCAAGTGACCATGCGGTTGGGGCAGTTTTGGGTCAATGGAAGGACAACAAGCCAGTGGTGATCTATTATGCAAGCAAAATCATAGATGACGCTCAAGTCAACTATGCAACCACTAAAAAGGAATTACTAGCTGTTGTATTTACTTTTGATAAATTTTGTTCTTATCTTGTAGGGTCAAAGGTGATTGTCTACACGGACCACGCAACCATTCGCTATCTAATTGCCAAGAAAGTTGCTAAACCAAGGTTGATTCGCTGAATTTTCTATTACAAGAATTTGACCTTGAAATCCGAGACAAGAAAGGCACAGAGAATGTGGCAGCTGATCATCTGTCTAGACTACTATCAACTGAGAAGATTGGTCTAACTAAAAATGAGCAGATTAACGAGGAATTTTCCGATGAATCCCTGCTTGCACTTAAGGAAGCATCAATGCCCTGGTATGGAGACATTGTTAATTACTTTGTCTGTAAAGAAATTCCATCCAATTTCATCTATCAACAGAAAAAGAGATTCATGGCGGACGTGAAATACTACATATGAGAGGACCCATACCTTTACAAGAGATGCAGCGACGGTCTGATTTGCTAATGTGTACCAAACGAGGAAATCCAAAGCATTCTTTATCACTATCATTCTTCACCATATGGTGGACACATGGGTCCCACCAAAACTGCAGCAAAAGTCTTACAATCAGGTTTCTTCTGGCCCACTTTGTTCAAAGATGCTCGATCTTTTACACTAACCTGTGACAAGTGCCAAAGGACAGGAAACATTTCAAAGCAAAACGAGATGCCACTCACAAACATTCTCGAGGTCAAACCGTTCGATGTCTGGGGCATGGATTTCATAGGACCTTTCCCATCCTCATTCAACAACCAGTACATACTTCTTGCGGTTGATTACGTAACTAGATGGGTGGAGGCGATTGCTTCTCCAACAAATGACTTAAGGGTGGTCGCTAAATTCTTAAAACATAATATTTTTACCAGATTTGGTGTACCATGAGCAATCATAAGTGACGGAGGAAGCCACTTCTGTAACAAGCAAATGGAGCAACTGCTCAAGAAATATGGGGTCACACATAAAATCGCCACCCCATACCACCCACAAACAAGTGGTTAGGCTAAAATCTCGAACCGTGAGATTAAACACATACTTGAGAAGACGGTGTCCCAATCACGACGAGATTGGTCAAGGCAACTCGATGATGCTCTTTGAGCATACCGCACTGCATTCAAGACTCCGATCGGAACAACACGTTTCCAACTAGTTTATGAAAAATCATGCCACTTGCCTGTAGAGCTGGAGCACAAAGCATACTGGGCAATCAAATTTTTGAATTTTGATATGAAATCTGCTGGAGAAAGGCGCCTACTACAGCTTGATGAACTCGAGAAAATTCAACTCGATGCCTATGAAAATTCAAAGATGTAAAGGAAAAGATAAAATTTTGGCATGACAAACACATTCGATAGAAGGTAATCAAAGCTAATGAGCTGGTGCTACTTTTTTAATTCTCGTTTTAAATTATTTCCAGGAAAATTGAAGTCGAGGTGGTCGGGACCATTCAAAGTATTACAAGTGTTTCCTCATGGAGCTGTTGAAATCTAGAGTGAAAAGACGAGAGCATTCAAAGTCAATGGGCAGCGCCTCAAACCCTACTTCACAGGGGATCACATTCCAATAGGAGTCATCCACTCCTTTTGCGAAACCACGCCACTCAACTAAAAATCTGCAGTCAAGCTGATGACTTTAAACCAAGCACTTCTTGGGAGGTGTAACGCCCCATTCCTAGAAATACTCAATAACTAGTCGATGGGTGCTACACAATTTAAGAAAAATTTGGCAGCATCTCCCCATAATATACAAGGGGTAATATGGAATACATGACCTGATATTCATAAACATTTTAATCTGTAACATTCAATCCTATATTTATATACTTGCATCTTCATATAATAAGGACATTCATATAGAAGGAAAATCATTAAATATTACCCTTACACATCAAGGAAATATAATGATGATGCATATGTGCATCCACAGGGATTATAATCCAATCTGAAATACCAAATACATTATAATTGTCAAAGTGAATCCGCCTAAGTAATTGTCTACATATATAATTATCAAAAAGAGCGCAATTTAAAAGAACTGAAGTTTAAATATTGTGCTATGGTCTCTCATATTTGATCTTCAACTTGTCCCATCTTGAAGTTCCCCACCTGGCCTGTGATCTAAAGGCACAATAACAAACGATATGAGTCTAAATAGACCCAGCAAGTAGATAGTGGTTAGCACAAAGTGGATATAAGTATAATGATGGAAGCTCATCTAGTGATGAAGCTAACACATATGGGTCCAATACCCACTCCCAAGATCGTATGCATATAACCACGTATAAATAGAATAACACAACCAATCATCTACTCATGTCCATCAAGGGCCATCAACAACCCTCTCCTCATGTCAATCAGGGGCCATGAACAACCCTTTTACAACCAACCATTTGAAATAACACATCATACATAACAGACAAGGAAACATGTTGCAAACCGCACATACAACATCAACAAAATTTAAATCAACATATAAATCTGTCACACAAGCATTTTGTCAAACACATGATAGGCGCGAAATGAAAGAACCTTCAATTCATACCCTCGTTTGAGGCAAATCAATTCACGTCACATTTCAACAATATAAAAACTACTAAGAAGTCTTTTACATCATAGAAATCGTGCATTCAAAGCAAATTCCCCATGAACCCTAACTGTCACGAACCCTATGCCTCATACCATGAAGTTATCAGGCGCTACACATTCCCACCAGTCTCACATCACGTTTAACATAAAATTTCATCACTAAATCAAGAAGGGGCGACATCTACTTACCTTAACCTTGATTTCTCCCAAAACAGCGACTCTAGATGTAGATTGCAAAGATTCAGAGCCTCGGAGCTTCCCGGGCTAGGATCTATGACCTTCCAGGAAGTTGGTATTTGAAACCGAGTGGAACAGAAAGAAGAGGAGGAGTGAAGAACCAGAAGAGGAGAAGAAGGGAGCACAGTCGGGCGCGAAATGGAAGAAATGAAACCCTAGAGCGCGGGCCGCCCATGTTAATCGAACCCCGTACCTACTCTGCGAAGGGGAAAAATAGTTATAGTGCTCGATAATGACACATTAATCATACACATTTAAATTAATACTCAGTGTGCTAAGATCATAATACATGCATATATGCACTATATGTCCCCTAGATACCATATTAATATATGTTATGCATCCATTAATATCATAAACTCCTAGTGGCATGTTCGTAAGTTATCTCATAAATAGAGAAGGGTTATAATGAAAATAAAATAAAATAAATACCTGGTCCTTATAGGAGGCAACCCAAAAATTTCTTATTTCTTTTAAGGAAGTTTTAGTTTTATTATTTCTTTTAGTTTCTTTTAGAATTTTGATAGTTTTTAATTTTGAGCTTTATTAGTTATTTCCAGAGTCTACTTGGAAAGAAGCACCATGGGATACAAATTCGGTTCAAATCGCCAAAATAGGGAAGTTAACATCTCACATTTTTTTAATTACTCCCTTTAGTTTGATGACATGATTTTCATTGAGGACAATGTCAATTTCAAGTGTGGGGGTGAATGCGTTGCGTTAATTTTCTCTAAATATTTCTTTCACTACCCTGATGATTATATTTTGGTCATAATTATAATTTTTGCAAAATTTTAAAAAAAATTGAAAACTTTGGGTAATTAAGTTTGGGCAATTCTTGCATCAAATGTGATATTATACCTCACTTTGAACTCTTGTATGTCTTGAAAGCAAACCATACGTGGAATTTCAACATCTTAGAGCTAGGAAAAGTTGAAGCTTAATGAGATGTTAAATTTGTTTTTGAACATGTACTTGTTGAAAATATTTGGATTTTTGTCCCGAATCACTTGATGAAACTGATATACCTAGGAACCGATCTTGTTTTCTTTCAAAATTAGAGTAATCTTCTCTAATTTATCAAAAGTTTTTCTAATACATATAATTGTTATTTAAGAAGGTAGTTTTTCCCATATACATGAAAAATTTTATTATGGTTGAAGAAATTTCCAAAGCCAAAACTCCATTGAACCAATTCATGGACATGATTAAGGCATTTTTTTTCATGATGAGCATATATTTGAAAGTATAACAGTTTTTTACCCCTATTGAGCCTGAACTTAAATTTTTCCTTAACCACAATTCCCACTTCGTTGAACAGACTTTGAAATTGAATTCTGAGCTGAAAAGTGAAATAGAAATTATTATTTAATCTCCTGACTGTGCAAATAATGAAAATGACTTCCCAAATACCCTAAAATATGGTGAGGAAAATTATTGCTGGACTTGGTAAAAAAATAAAAATATAAAAAATATAAAAATATAAAAAAAGAGCTAAACCAAGGATAAGAACAGGCTTGAAAAGGAATAAAAAAAGCACTAAGTGTGGGGGTAGCATTATTTCCTGAAATGAGGCTCAAGTCATGCAGAGACAGTTCAATTTTTGAAATTTTATTTTTCGTGCCAAACCTAATCGTTGTCCTACTAAGTCCTTATGATCCTATGAATTAGCTGATTGAGTTGGTAGAGGAAATTTAAATGGAAAAATTTGATAAGATGTATATGAGGTAATTTGACTAATATTTTCTGCACTACTACCGTCACTTGAATTATTGAAAGTGTGTATTGAATAACCAAATAAATGGGAAAGATATCTTATATTTAAGAGTTTATTGCGGGAGTTTGTAACTCTTAATGATAGAAAACAAAATAGGTGACAGGGTGTGCAGTATTAGTCATGTGAGAAGGGATTGTTGACTGAGATTTCCAATGAGTATCATGTTTCAAAATTTTTAATTTAATAATCTCATTAGTTTTGATGATGGGCTAAACATTTATTTTCTATTTTTGCTCAAAGTTTTGAAATTTTGCAATCTGTTCTTGAATTCCTTTATATTTGCTTTAGGACAAGAAAAAGTTCAAGTGTGGGGGTATTTGATAAGTGGAAATTAATAACATATTTTGTGGACATTTTATACCAATTTGGTGGGTAATTAATTGAAATTAATATGAAATTTAGTTTAAAATGGGGTTTCAGCAAGTGATCATCTAAAAATGCAGTAGCCCATCATCACCGTCCATTGCAAATTCTGTCCACACCAAATGCATTCACGTGATCAGCACCGTTCATTTCAAAAATCTAGCAGCAATGTTTCCATGATGGACCCCACGAATCAACAACGCTCACAAACATGCTGTCCATTAATTGCACATTCACGTGAGCACCCCATGCTACCCATTAATTTGCCATTTTTCTAGCAAAAATTCAGCAGCCTATGGACCCCACACAAGCTGCCCATTCAATCTATCCATAGCCATTCACGTGAACAAGCTGCCCATTTGTGGCCCACCAAATCAAAGCAATCCAGCACCATTAAAATCCAGCAGCAATCATGTGATGAGTGGGGTCCACGTACAGCCAATCTAAGGCACCGACCTTGCAATTAGCAATGTAAATTCACGTAAATCAGCATGTCTAGATTTTTATCCACCATCTAGCCATCCACCATCTGATCACGTCCAAGCAGCCCATGCAGTGGACCACACCAGCTGCCCATTAAATTTTCCAACGCATTCACGTGATGCAGAATTTTTCAGAGCATATGCACCGCCCCATTAATTCAGCTCAAGATATTCTACCCATGCCTATTTATCATTCGGCAACGTCCATACCCATTTATTATTCAGCAGCCCATTTATTTGCCAAAAGCACATCACGTGACCAAGCAACCATGCTGGCAATTTATTTGCCAAGTGCACATCATGTTACCACATCCATTTATCAAATTTCAACATCCATTCACAACCAGCCCATTAATTCAGCAAGTGCAAGCAGCATTCATGCATCATTTAGCAGCATTCACGTGATCATGTATTAAAAATTCAGCAGCATTCATGCAACATCCAGCAAATTCATGTGTGAGCAAACATAGGGACGACTATAAAGGAGGAGAATTTCATCAAAAGATTCGAACGAGCAGTATAAAGAATTCCATCAGAGAATTCCAGGAGAAGATAGCGTTCCGAAGCAGAAAATTCCAACGAGTAGCAGATAGAGAAATACGGGCAGAAATTTGAGAGAGAAAGAGAGAGAGCAAGGTGGAGAGCATAGGCAAGAGGCGGACTACCGAGTTGCGTGGAGCGGCCGACACACCATCGGGGCTTCAAACCAATAAGCTTTTCGATCTTTTCCCTTTTTAATTTTAATTGCCTTGTTTAAGATGTATTTGAATTTTAATTTTATTTTAGACTTAAACATGCTAGGCTAAGCCCTAAATCTAGGGTTTAGGACGTAGCATGTGTACAATGTAGCGTGGTATGGATTTTTAATTTATTTATGATGGATATTGTTGTTAATTTAATATCTTGTGATTTTTTGCTTGCTTTGTACATGGGCCCGTACTTTGGCTTGATTCCATATATTAGGTGATGGAATCGAGAGGTGGAAACCTAATATACGATAATCAAGATATTAAACCTGGAAATCTAAGACCATGAGAATAGTCATGATGACCTTGAGGAATTCCATGAACAAACCACAGAACTTAATGGATTCTAATTAACTTAATCCCATGAGAATAAGTGTTAAGAAAATTAGGGTACGCCTTGTAGGTTTCGAGAGAAGGTGCAAGGATAAATTAGGGTTTGTTCTTCTTTAACAAACAATATCCAGATTAAATTATTATACCACTACTCGTTGCAAAAGACGCATGTGAAATCCTAGACCCTAGGTACTCGCACTCTCGTTTTCTCTACTCGTTCTAATTTGCAATTTTCTCTTCTCATTTTTATTTTGTTTTCCTTTTATTTACTATATTTTCTTTTCACTTTTCTATTTTATTTGCTATATTCTCTCCATATCTGACACGAAAGTATTTAAAAGCAAAGTTTATAGTCCCGAATTCCCTGTGGATCGATAATTTATATGCTACAATCTACGACTCGTGCACTTGAGGTAAGATTACAAACATGGGGTTTCACAACATATCAAGTGCGCATTTCATCCATAGCATCTCAACTTGCTCTTCTACGTTAAAGGTCCTCTTGACCTAATCATGTCCTTTTCATTTCATACATACATACATCCATCAGTTCTTAGTATACAAGCACTTGTCATTTAAAGCATTCCTTATCTCAATCATATCATATCTATATAAGGCATTTTAAATCTTTTACCTTCTCAATCATATAATGCCTATGCAAGGTATCCTTAACATTTGTACTAATAGTACCATATCCCTTAGGGCATTCGTTCATGCTTCCACATACAAAGGATTACAAACTTTTGAAAATTCCTTTTTCCTTTCTCAGTAAGAACATGTCTTTCATCACTTGAATTTTCCCTGCACCTATCTAAGGGGGGAAAACAAAACATGAGTCAAAACTCAATAAGCAAGCATATTTCATTCTCGTTTAAATGCATTTCTCTCAATTCGATAGGAGACACTTAGCAAGTGATCAACTACCAATGGAATAGAAACCTTTTCGTAAACCATTCTTGGAAACCATTCATAAACCATTCATGTAAACCATTCGTAAATCCCAGTTTTTGGGCATTTCATAAACATTGGATGTGCAAATGCATCATTTTCATTCATGACATAATCCTTCATGTGAGGGTACGCTAGCTCGGGGAACATCCTTTTATAACATGATCCTTTCCATCCTTAGCGCCGGACCTTCCGACTTGGCAACGTCAAGGGGGACTCCTTGTCCACTTACTACCTCGACTAGCCTACTTGATTTCCATTCCATGCATGACTTTCGTCATCCCGACATTATATACCTCTTACACATGGAAACTTGTCATTCTCATGTAGAGAATTCTTTGCACCATCCATTTGAACATCAGTTCAATGAAACATCATTCAAATTCATGCTGGCATGCGATTTTCAAATAGAGAAGAATTTTAACCAATCATTTCAAAGAGTAATAAAGAGATGAAGGAATGATCATCTTTAAACAACTTTAGAAACATTCAAGTAAAGCAACTTGAAAACATTTTTGCATTTGAGAATAAAATCTCATTTTCAAAGGTCTTGCTTGCTTACCTGTGGCGATCCTTTTGCGCCTTCCATTCTTTCCTTGTCTTTTTCCTAGACAAGTGAACATGATTACCTTATACATTTTCATCATATGTTGTGCTTGTATGCCTTGTCTTTATCTTTAATTCGCATATACGTGTCATATGGGTTAAATCCCATATGCTCCATAACACATTAACTTTGAATCATTCTTTCTTTGGAATGCATATCCATCTTCACATTTATTAATGGTCGCACATATATATATGACTTACTCATAAGTCTTTTGACAACCACATAACTATGTAACCTTAGTTAGTGATTCATTTTCTTCATTCCATTCAGGTTGCTTCCCATGCATGCTTTATAATATTTGGTCATTATCTCCTTATACGGATTTTTTATCCATAAGTTCTTCAAAATTTTCATCCTTATATTCATAATATAAATATTAATCTCAACTTTTCTTCAAAATCACGCTGTTCACTGTTCATAGTAACTGTTCAAAATCACTGTAGCATAATACTGTTCACAGAGTTGAAAATTACTGTTCATGGGTTCCAAAAATTGACATTTTCTTCAAAGATAAAAAATACCTTGGCACAGATTATGTTTAGTATATCATGGAAAATTCATGAATTTTTAATTTATCATCATTAACTTGGCCAATTAAATCATTTTCTCCATATACTAAAATTCATCATAATTTCTCCTACACATAATCCTTAAATCCAAAAATCATGAGATTAATATATCATCATTCCAACATCATAACTATCATAAACATTCATCCCAAATCATCATTTAGCAATATTGGAGCATTATTTACTCATTTTATGCATGATTTTCCCGAATGCTTTATCCTTGCTCCAAATTTTTGATGTTTTGGCATAATTCCAGTTAAGCAGCATAAATATACTTATTTTCTCATGCTTAGGAATTATCTAAGCATGGTTTTACCCTAATTAATATCCAAAATAAGTTTGAGGAGAATCCACTTACCTTAAGTGAAGATATCCTCCTTCCTTCTTCTCTTTCTCTCTCTTCCCTTCTTTCCTTCCTTCCTCTTTTGCCTAAAACGTGGGTAGGGTTGGGATTTTGAGATTTTGCTCAAGCTTGGGATGGCTTGGGGTGTGAAATTCGTTCAAGCCATTCACCCTTATTTATAGTATACCAAATTTCATGAAATTGCATTCTACCCCCTTGAAATTCGGATTAAATTCCAAATATATCATTTCCATGTCATTTCCTAGCAATTTCTCCTTATCCTAGGTGGAAAATTTCTGGCCACAAGTTTCCATTGCTGATCCATCCATTAATTGCTTGATTTCCATCAAAAGGTGTGATTAATCTTAACCGTTGATCATCCATGATCAATCCAATCTCAACCGTTCATTTAATCACAAATTTCCATGCATGGCATGGAGCCTAGTGCAACCCTATTAACTTCCACTGTAGCATGCTCTATTTAATGTATTTTATTTTTCATCAAATGCATTTTTTATTCCAAATCAATCTCATCCATCCATCTCATGATAATCATCAATCTCAACCATCGATTTGGACACAAAATCTAAGCCATAGCTGACGCCCAAGCCTCCTTTGGATTTTGTGCTGATTTAATTTTAATTAAATTAATCAAAAGTCAATCCTTTCATTAATGAAAAAGCAAAGATGTTTTTTGATCCTCAAATGACGTTTAATCTTGACCATTGATTCATGATTTTCTTAATCAATCTTAAACCATCTATCATATTTTTCATAATATTTTAACCATCCATAAAAAATTTCACTTCAATCCGACATCTGGATTGCAATTTATGAATTTTTTCCCTATTTTTTCCAAATTTTCCACTAAAATCCAAATTTCCTTAAAATATTAAAAAGTATTGCTATTTCGTCCTTTAGTGCATAAATCTTTTTTTTCGTCTTTTTGTGATTAGGTTAATCCAAGTGATTAACTCTTAATCGCGTGTCTTAATGCCTGGGTTACTATTCACGAGGGTTAAATCCTTAATTGCAAAATATCATTAAATCATAAATCATCCATAAATCATTCATAATTCATTTACATAATACATGTTTCATATTTACTGACCTTCTTGGGTCCAGGTATCACACTACTATAAGGAAATCGTACGACTTCATGGTGTGCCTAAGTCAATAGTTTCCGATCAAGATGCAACATTCACATCTCAATTTTAGTCTCCATAAATTAAATCATGGTAATTAACATGATTATTCATGACAGATTATCACCATTAAATCCTCATTAAGCCCCTCGGGTCATACCGACTCACTTTGGGCTCCGGCGATTAAATTTTTAATCAAAGTTTCCAATGGAAACCCTAATTCAAAATATCATAAAATTCTAAAATCATCCAAAAATCTCATTTAATTCACATATAAGTCACATGTACATGTTCAGTGCACACATTAAATCCTCCTTAGGTTGGGGTTTCACACGTTATAAGTTTCATGTTTATGAAAAACTTATGTTGAATGATTGTCAATTCACCTTGATATTTTATGTTGACATCTATGATGATACATGCAGTGACATCTGATTTATGAGACGATTTGAAATATGTTATGAAAATCATGTCTAGTTATGACATTATTGGATGGAAATGAACTAATTATGCATGAGATGAGAAATGGAAGGAAATAAATTCCTAAGGAACCTTATTTATTTGGATAAATATTCATTAAAACCCGCCGTGTGATAGGGCAACAATCCTGATCACGTTTACCAGTCGAACGATCTTGAGGTAAGGTTGTGACACTCGGGCTGGGGCGCCACACTGAATCTCAGGTATATTGGACCATTTGAAGTGTTGGAGAAGATTACAAAGTTGGCTTATAGGATTGCTTTACCTCCGGCACTAGCCTTAGTACATAATGTTTTTCATATTTTCATGCTTAGGAAATACGTAGCAGATCCGACCCATCTACTGGTAACAGAAAATCTACTGATCCAAGATCATCTAAATTACAAGGAAAGACCCATTAGAATCTTGGATCATAAGATACAAAAGCTTCGGAATATAGAGATAGAATATGTAAAGGTTCAATGGAACGGATATTCCGAAGGTGAAGCTACGTGGGAATTAAGGGAAGAAGTAGAAAGGAAATACCCCTAATTATTTAAAGAATAAACGGTTTTCAGGATGAAACCTGTTATAAGGGGGGAGGATTGTGAAACCCTAACCTAAATAAGAATCATGTATATGCACTTGAATAATTTATGTATGATTGATTTATTTATAAATGAATTATTTGCAATTCTTATGACTTGTTGCAATTAGGTCAGTGGTTATGAATGTTGTTTAAATTTATCAATTTAAGACAATGTGGATTAATATGATTTAAGTAACACAATGAGTAAGGATAAACATTAGTGTTCCATGAAAAATTGGTTAACTTTCATGAGGTGATTAATGGAGATTAGGAAGCTAATTATAGAGCCAACTTGGAAAATATTGAAAAATTCATAACTTGGTGGTCTTGAGACGGATTAAGGTGAAAATTGAGGGGGAAGCACATAATTCCGTGCTTAATCACATGGGAAAATTAGATTTTGAAAATTTTGATGATAATTGATCATCATTGTCTAAAATTTAAAACGATCATAACTTGAGCTAGAAAGATCGGATTCAGATGAAATTTGAAATGGACGGCTAAAATTATGAGATCAAGGATATGAAAGGATTTGATCATGAAAATTATGATGGTATTATTCATGCATGAAATTGGGATCAATGATTTTGATTTTTCATCCCAAAAAGTGATTAGCATTTATGTTAAAAATGAGTAAAATAATCAAATGAATAAAGACGAAATTGAAGTGTCAAAAGGAGGTAAATTGTAGGGTATTTTATGAATTACTAAAAATGAAAAACTCCCTGCAATTATCTCATAAATAAATGCTAAATTAAATAGCTCAAAGGAGCATAGCTTATGTGGCAGGTATGGACGTCCAAACAGTCCATTATGTGGAATTTTGTGAGATATTTTTTAATAAAATATATGCCCAAAGTCAGCTATGAGTTAATGAGGATAAATTTTCATTTAATTATGATGGAAATTCGTGATTAAAAGCCTTAGATCTGGACCATTGAAACAAATCAACTAATGGACAATAAGATTTCAGGTAGATGATGCGGACGGTATGGCAGCCTTTATGATATTTTGTGATTTTTTTAATTATACTAAAATGACCCTAAGTGAGCTACATAATTAGGTAATTAAATGACCAATTAATAAAAAGCTACGCCATGGTGAAAATTTTCAAAATTAGTTGCTAAAAAGGGACGTGTATCGGCACATCAAAAATGGAGCAACAATGTGGACCGTCCAAACAGCTAGAAATCTGATTTTTTTAATTTTTTAAATATGGTAAATGCATGCCTAATTAGCCTACATATTAGGGTATATAAATATGCATTAAAAAGGTTGCAAAATTCATTGAAAAAAATGGAAAAGCAGCTGTTGCAAATGACGTGATCAATGGACAAATTTGAGATCAGTTACTGGTATGGATAATTATTAAATTTTAATTTAAGAAAAATATAATTTAAATGGACCACAATTTGCCATGTTAACTGAGGAGATAAAAATTCATTAGAATAATCACAAATGATGTGGCAAGTGGGGTCCACTAGCTGGAAATTCCAGCTACTTCTCAAAAGGGGACGTCCATATACATGGTATGAGAAGTTAGAAAAATTTCAAGGAGTTTGAGCCTTCTTTTCTAGCAGTGCACATTCCCCTCTCCCAGAAAATTTGAAGCCAAGAACAAGGGAAGAAAAAGGAAAAGAAAAGGAGGAATTAAGCCAAGGAAATTAGCTTAAGAAGTTGAGTTTAAGTGCTACTCAATCCAAGTAAGTATACACTTGAGTTTGAATCAGTTTTATTTAGTTTTTTTAATTCAATTTATGGGACGTGAATATGATTTATAACGAATCCTTAAATGAGGATTTATGATGCCCTTAATTAGGTTATTAAATGGAAATTTAATGGCAAGTATGTGATTAAGGGATTCAAGTGAAAGAAGAGGGTGATTAGTGTTGATTTGAGCTCTTAAACTAGCTGAAAACTTGCTTTAAATTATATGTAATGTTGCTGTTTTATTAAGTTGATATGATTACATGATAATTCATGTTTATATGTTTAATATATGTTGAATTTAGCATGATTTATGAATTTTAGAAGGAAGGCTAATTAGGGTTACTCTTAAGATCCGAATTTCATGTTTAAATGTTGAAAATGATACATGAAGTAGTTCAAATAAATTATGGATGAAATATAGGGTAAAATACCCTAAATTTAGGGTACTTTAGACATGAAAAGGGGGTTAGCAAGGACTTCCCAAAATCGGATTTTTAAAGGGTTAATAGGTGGACGTCCAAAGGGGTGTAGAAAGGTACCCTACATGCATGAAAAGTTGCTGTTTTGTAAGCAACCTATATATGGAATTTAAATATGTGAAAATACTCTGAATTTGGGTTAAGAAAAGTGAGATTAATTTCTGAAATCAAATGTTTAAAAATCTATTTAGATTTGAGTATCAAAAGAGATGTTTAATGTGTAAAAATTGGGTCCCAAAGTTACTGTTTTGGAACCCTGAAATTAGTGGATTAAAAATCCATGAAGATACAATAAATAAGTATTAATTAAGGTGGATAATCATGCTGAATTAGAATCCAAGTTTCTTATTTGAAAAATTTTAAGAAACACATGAATTATGTGTTGAGAAATGAACATATGTGAAGTAATGAGTTTGATAAAATGATAAATGAGTTATGTAAAATGTTAAAATGAAAAAACGCATAAACATGTGATGGAAAAATGTGAAATGTATTGATGTTTAGATAACCTCAAAATTTGAGATTAATATATGGGAATTAAATGTGTGATGTAATGAATGGTTGATACATAAGTATGATATGTACGGATACCCGACTTGGGATTTAAGCGGGCTATGAATATTTATGAAAATGGGTTAGAAAACTAAGTGAATGCAAGCAAATGAAATTTACATGAATGCTATGTTATTCTTTCACGTATAGGCAAAGGAAAAGAAAAAGTTGATCTGGAAATCTCTCGCGAACAAGGTAAGCAAGCTAATTTTCTAAATGGTTTTTATTTCTTAAATTACTCTGAAATAAATACAAATGATGTTTTAACTGCTTTTATTGGTTTAGCAAATGTTATTTGAAATTTATTTCTAAATATTTTAAGGATGGTCATTCCTTAGTTCACTATGTATTGATAATTGATTTACATAACTGCTTTGTTAAATATGAAAATTACTGCTTTATGAGATTATTCAAGGAAAATCATGCTAGCATGTCATAGATAAATTCATGTGCACAATGCATAAGGTCCACCTTAAAGGTGTAAGTGGACCGATTATCCCCCTTTGGTGTGGCTGAGTCGCTAAGATAGGCCAAGGGCCGGTGGCGCCTCCTTGGATGGGAGAAGATGAAGACGGATGGTCGCCTAGCTAGCTTCCATCCTAAGGGATCATAATGCATTCATCTCATTGTCATGATATATCCCTGAGGGGATATAATGTTGCTTTCCATAATAATTGTAAATAAAAGGTTTCTGCTCCGCGGGTAGTTGATCACTTGATAAGTGTCTCTACCGAATGGAGAGAAACGCTTTTGGAAAAATGTTGCTTTTGAAATGATTTTCCTGAAAATATAAATAAAGCTTGCTTATTGAGTGTTTAACTCACGTTTTGTTTTCCAAACCCATAGACAGGTGAAGAAATGAAAGAGACAAGGAGTTCGAATTAAGCAAGAAGAATATGAAGATCCTATGTATTTTAATATGTGTTGTTTGTGGTTAATGGAATGTAATGTGCCTTAACATTTTATGATCTATAGGATGATTTTTATTTTATGAACATGCAAATTATGGATGACAGGCATGTTATGAAATTTTATGATTTTATAAGAAATGCAATGTGAATATTAGATTAGAGATGACATGAAAGAGGATTTGATGGAAAATAATATGAGATCAATTAGTAGTAAGCTGTAAATAATCGGACAAATATCCGTTAAATCCCACTGTGGGACAGGACAACAATCCTAATCACGTTTAACAATCAATAACGATCCCGAGGTAAGGCTCAGGATGTGACGCTCGGTTGGGGGCGCCACAAGAAGAGATAGAGAAAATAGAAGGAAGAAAAAATATTGGATGACTTTAGTAATGTTGGAATGCCAAATGGCACCCAAGGAAGTCTACTTAAAGCCCTAAGTCATGATCGAAGTTGACTTCGACTTGGTGAGGTCAACTTTACTGGGGTTGACCTGGCTTGTAAGCCAAATTCAGTTCTAACTTTAATTTTAGTGCAATTCATTCCTAAGTGTATATGCATATTCTAAATTATAATTTGCACATCAAGCATACACATCGATTTTGTAGCATTCCAATTATTCAATTATTGTGAATTTACTTTTTCTTTACCATTCCAAATCCATCAAACCATTTCTTTTCTTATTTTGTAGAATATTTCTATTTGTAAAGGTTTAGTAAATACGTTTGCAATTTGATTTTCTATGCTAACATATTCCAAATATATATCATGATTTTTAACATGTCCCTTATAAAATGATGTCTGACCTTTATATGTTTGGTCCAAAAATGTCAAATTGAATTTTTAGTTAGAAAAATTACACGTGTGTGATCGCATCTAATTAGAATGTCTCGTTAACTTGACCCATAATTTTTTAATTGTTGTTTCATCCATAACAATTGTACATAGTAACTACTCTAGCTAAATACTCAGTTTCTACAGTAGACAAAGCAACATTGCTTGTTTCCTTGAAGATCAAGGAATTGACATATGTCACTAGTACTCTTTCTATTTACTTTATATCCTGTAAAGTCTACATCTGAGTGTTGCCTCATTTTTATACTATATATTTTGAAGAAATTTTTAATGAGAAGATGAGTGAAAATGATGTTTTGAGTCAAATAGGAATTGATTAAGCTTATTTTTGTGCAATTACTCATGATTCAATGCCATTTGTTGATAACAGGTAAAATATGCATAAGATCTATAATAAAGGTGATGATTTAAGATGCCAAGATGAAAAGTAAATTTATGAGCAAAAACAAGGGGCAATTTGGAAGCAAAACAACATGAAAATATGTTAGAACATGTTAGGACAGTTACAACATAGTTCGAAGAGTGTTAAGGCAGAAAACCATAAAATTTCATTGCAAAATGCCACCACTAGAGTGTCACACAATTTGAATCGTGGGGATTTGGGTCCCACATGGTTCAAACACTATGGACCCTTAAGGTTGTGGATTAAGTCCGCTTTGGACTCAGTTTGGCAATTTTAGATCCCCTACTATATAAACACTTATTATATACAAAACAAGGCATCTTAGAACTTGCTATGAGCTAAGGTTAAGGTTCCAGAGTGAGAGAAACTCCAGAGCATGAGGAAAGAAGCCAGACGATGTATTACTTAGAGTTATCGGGACACCTTTAAAGCTTCCAAACCAATAAGCTTTCTTTTTCTTTTTTCTTTTGATTAAATTGTCTTTTTTTATAGAATTTGGATATAATATAGTTTTTGTTTTATTTTTATTATAAACGTGTTAAACTAAATTCATAATCTAAGGTTTAGGATAGAGCATGTGAACTATGTAAATGATATTGTGGTTTTGCTTTATTTATGAATGATATCGTGTTAATTTGATATCTTGTGGATTTAACACTTGTTAAGTGTTTGAGCTCACACTTTGCCAATGATTCCATATATTAAGAGAAGGAACTGAAATTTAGAAGTCTAATATACAATAATCAGGATATTAAACCTAGAAATCTAGACTATGAAAATAGTCATGACAACCTTGTTCTATGAACTGTCACAAAACTTAATGGATTCTAATTGACTTAATCTCATAAGAATAGATGGTTAAGAAGATTATGATATACCTTGCAAGTTTCGAAAGAGGGTGCAAGATCAACTTGAAATTTGTTCTCTTTAACACATAATATCTGAATTAAATAAACGTACCACGTATTTATTCTAAATATTGCATGTGAAACCCTAGATCATAGGTGTTCTCATCCCTAGAACCTTTAATTCTCATTTAACATTCTCAAGACTTGCTTTCTTCTTTGCTATTTTCCTATTCTTATTCTATCTTCTATTAGTATTCATTATAAAGTGTTTAAAATCAACATCTTAAATCCTGAATTCTCTATGAGATTGATTTTATTAAGAACTACAATTCACAACCCATGCACTTGCGAAGAGAACCGAACAAGTATTTTGGTGTCATTGTAAGGGAATTCGGCATTACTAAAGACTTTGTGTTTAAACACCTTCTTTCTCTCTCTATCCTTCTTATATTCTCTTATATTCCTCTCTTTCTACTTATTTGTGATGCTCTATTCCATTATTAATTCATTATTATTGTATGCACCCATATACTAGAAATTTTACTAAATAAGCAGTTGAAAAACTCTTTACTGCAGATTCTAAAATCAAATAAACTTTCAGAAGGAGAATTTGTGAATATCAATGGTAGCAATCTTGTCAATGATTGACTTCACCAGAAATAATGGCGAACTGAAATAACCCTAACCACTATAACAAGAGCATGAAGAAGATTAGATGAAAAATAGCAACTCGGTAAGGAAGATAACCATGAGCAATCCTGTGAAACCCCGACCTACATAGGAATTCATGTCTATGCATTTAACACATAAGTATGATTCAAGCATGATTTGATTGAATTATAAATGATTTATGGCAATTAGGTCAGAGGTTATGAATGATGATAAAAATCAATCATTATAAGTCAATATGGGCCAATATGATTAAAGTGGCCGATGATGATTAAAAAGGTATTAGTGTGCCATGAAAAATTAATTAATTTCCATAATGTGATTAATGAAAATTAGGAGGCTAATTATAGAGCCAAGTTGGAAAATGTTAGAAAATTCATAACTTGACGCCTATAAGGCGGATTAAGATGAAAATTGAGATGGAAGCACATAATTTCGTGCATAATCACATGGGAAAGTTAGATTATGAATATTTTGATGATAATTGAATATAATCGTCCAAAATTTAAAACGATCATAACTTGAGCTAGAAAAGTCGGATTGAGATGAAATTTGAAATTGAGGTTAAATTTATGAAATCAAGGTTATGGAAGGATTTGATTATGCAAACGATGATGGGATTAGGCTTGAACGAAATTGAGATTAATGCTTTTGACTTTATGTACCAAAAAGTGATTAGCATTTATGTTAAAAATAAGTAAAATAATCAAACGAATAAAGACAAAATTGAGGTGTCAAAAGGAGGTTAATTGTAGAGTATTTTATGAATTATTAAAAATAGAAAAATCCCTGCAATTATCTCATTTTTAAATGCTGAATTAAGGAGCTCAAAGGAGCATACTTATATGGCACGCAAAGGACATCCAAACCAGCCCCTAAAGTGAATCTTTGTGAAATTTTTTTAATAAAATATATGCCCAAAGTCAGCTATGGATTAATGAGGATAAATGTGCATTAAATTAGCATGGAAATTCGTGGCTAAATGTATTAAATCTGGACCATTGAGATGTGATCAATTAATGGACAGCAACATGATGCAGGGGAGATGTGGACAGTTGTGGCAGCTTTTGGAATTTTTGTAATTTTTTATTTATGCTAAAATGACCCTTAATTGAGCTACATTACTTGGGGATAATTGAGCATTAAATTAAAAGCTGCAATTGTGTGAAAAATGTGAAAAAGGGCTACTGCATTTGACGTGAAGATGGACAGCAAAAAGGGAGCAACAATGCGGACCGTCCAAATAGCTAGCAATCTGATTTTTTTATTTTTTTAAAATGCTAAATGCATTCCTAATTAGCCTACATATTAGGGTATATAAATATGCATTAAAAAAAGGCTGCAAATTCGTTGAAAAATTGGAAAAGTAGCTGCTGAAAATGGATGTGATCAGTGGACAGCTTGGTGGCTAGTTAATGGTATGGATAATTGCTAAATTTTTAATTAAGTAAAATGTAATTTAAATGGACCAAAATTTTCCATGTCTGCAAGGGAGATAAATATATATTAAAATAATCCCAAAATGATGTGGCAAGTGGGGTCCACAAGCTGGAAATTCTAGCTACTTCTCAAGTGAACGTCCATATGCATCTATGTTTGAAAGATAGAAAAAATTCAAGGAGCTTAGCCCCTTTCCAACAGTGCACGTCCTCCTCTCCCAGCAAGTTTGAAGTCAAGAACAAGGGAAGAAAAATGAAAAGAAAAGGAGAAAATAAACCTAGGAAATTAGCTTAAGAAGTTGAGCTTAAGTGTTAATCGATCCAAGTAAGTATACTCTTGAGTTTGAATGATTTAAATTTAGTTATTCTAATTCAATTTATGGAATTTGATTATGATTCATAATGAATCCTTAAATAAGGATTTATGATGCCCTTAATTAGGTTATTAAATGGGAATTTAATGGTAAGTACGCAATTAAGGGTTCAAGTGGAAAGAGAATGATGTTTAGGGTGGATTTTGAGTTCATAACCTAGCTGAAATTTGCTTTAACCTACAAGAAATGTTGCTGTTTTATTAAGTTGATATGATTACATGAAAATTCATATTTAGATGTTTGTTTTATGTTGAATTTAGCATGATTTATGAATTTTAGAAGGAAGGCTAATTAGGGTTACTCTAAAGACCCGAAATTCCATGTTTAAGTGTTGAAAATGATACATATAGTAGCTTAAATGAATTTCAAATGATTAAGAGGGTAAAATACCCTAAACTTAGGGTACTTTGGACCAATGTTGTCAGAACCGAACTGGTGATTGAACCGGTAAAGGAACTGGTCTGGTTCGAACAGGTTCGAACTGGTGACTCAGCATGACATATTTATGATGTCATAAATATTAAATTATTTTTAAATTTTAAGTAAATATATTGATAAGTTAATCCTAATTTAACACTCATAGTATGATTATGAACCCTTTATAAGGTCATTTATACCTTAATTATAGAATTTAAAATCCAGATAATAGAATTTAATGAAATCTACCTTATCTAAAGCGTCTAACAGCATCTAACGGCATCTAACAGCATCTAACCAGATCTAATGATATCTAACAGCATCTAACTTTTAATATTAATAAGTTAATCTTAATTTAACACATGTAATATGATCATCAGCTCCTTATGAGGTCATTTATACCTTAATTATAGAATTTAAAACTCAGATAATATGATTTAATGAAATCCACCTTAATCTAATAGCATTTAACAGCATCTAACGACATTTAAGGGGCACTCAAATTTTATGAAATAAATAAAATATTAAAAATAAATTTTTAGATTACACATAAATCGTCATAGGTACTAAGAAATTCACCTAAAATCTAATTTTTTTATTTATTATGTCATCGGTAGAAAGATGCATGTGATTATAATAATTAATATCTTATGGAAGATAATGTCAATTTAAAAATAAAATATTATTAATTGAATTAATATTTTTATTAAATAAAAAACTTTATTAAAAATTACATCATTTTGTAGTTATTTTATATCATTTTCACTTTGTTTTAAGAGAAATTATATTGAAATTGAGGTTTTGATGCAATACTTAGTGATATTTAAATTTTTTTTACAAAAATTATATTTACATAATTTGGGAGATTCTATTAGATTATTGAGGAATTTTTATAAAATTATTTTGAATAACGATCTGCGTATACACAAATTCAATGGTCCGCTGGACCACCAGAAATTTTTTTCCCCTTCTCCTCGCAAGTCGCAAGGTCGCTAATGGTTTCCGCGTCGAAGTGGAAAAAGAAAAAATGAGAAAGGCGGGTGATCGGTGAGCAGGCTGGCGCAAAGTGGATTTTCCATTTTTGGCGTCACTCCCTAAGAGCTTAATCCTTCCAATTTTGCGGCTACTGAGAGAAAATGGAGGAGGGCGGTTCTGCTGCTGTGCTATGATCGATTTAGGGGCAAAATGAAAAGGAGAATGGGTTGCCTGCTAGTCACCGGAAATGGAGGTCGCTGCTGTTTCGCCTGCTAGTCACCGTTGGTGCGGAAGATAGCAGGATTTTACTTATGGGCTTTCAGCTTCTTTGATTTGGGGCTCGACCTCGCTGGATCTAGAAGACAGCGGACAATCACGATTCTCCTCGTCGCCGGAAGCGGTCGCGTGAGGAGGTCGCTGGCTCGGACGAGGGGAAGATGATTACACGATGTGGTCGCTGATCGCAGCAGGGGGCATCTCCGATTTGGGGCTTCTCCGATCGCAGCAAGGGAAGACGACTGAACTCTAAAGCCTGAAGTGGCGCTGCGACACTTCCTGGAAGGGAAGACGACTGAAGTGGCTGCGGAGTGCGGAGTGCGGACTGCGGAGTGCGGAGTGCAGACTGCCTGGAAGATGCACGACATCGACGGATCGACAACGACCCCTTTTTTTTAATTCACCGAATCACCGAACTGGTTGCATAAGGTCGAACTGCAATGACCGATTTGAACGGTTTAATATAGTTAAACCGGACCGCAGGTATTCGAACCGGATATTGGCCCGGTTCCCGATCGAACCGGTCGGTCCGGTCCGGTTCTGACAACACTGCTTTGGACGTGAAAAGGGGCGTAGCAAGGACTGCCCAAAATCGGATTTTAGAGGGTTAACATGTGGACGCCCAAAGTGGTGGAGAAAGGGTACCCTACATGCATGAAAAGTTGTTGTTTTGTAAGCAACCTATATATGGACTCTAAATATTTGGAAATACACTGAATTTAGGTTAAGAAAAGTGGGATTAATTGCTGAAACTAAATGGTTAAAAATCTATTTAGATTGGAGTATCAAAATGGACGTTGAAAGTGTAAAAATCGGATCCCAAAGTTGCTATTTTGGAACCATGAAATTAGTGGATTAAAAATTCATGAAAATTCACTAAATAAAGTGTTAATTAAGGTGTATAATCATGCTGAGTTAAAAGCCAAGTTGCTGATTTGAAAAATGTTAAGAAACACATGAATTATGTGTTATGAAATGAACGTATTTGAGGAGATGAGGATGAGAAAATGATAAATGGTTTAAGTGAAATGTTAATATGCAAAAATGCATGAAGAATGTGATGAAACACGTGAAATATATTGCTGTTTGAAAAAATCCACAATTCGATATTAATATATTGTGAAACCCCGATTTTAGACACATGTATGAAACCCTAGGGTTGTAAACCCTAGATAATATATTAAAAAAATATATATTCATAAGTATGAAAATATGTGGGAATAGAAGTTAAAATAATTAATTATGAAATTCGGATGAATAGTGCATGTGAATAGTAACTGAAAGTGATTAAAAGTTAATCACTTGGATTAACTTAATCACAAAAAGAAAAAAGGGAGATTTAATCCTTACAGGATGAAATAACAATTCTTTTTTATATTTTAATCCAATTTTGGATTTTAGTGGAAAATTAAAGAAAAATTCATAATTTGCAATCCGGGCGTCAGATTTTGCTGAATTTTTTTTATGGATGGTTAAAAATTCATGATGAACATGATGAATAGGTTAATATGTGATGAAAATCACAAATCAAGGGTCAAGATTAAACGTCAAATGGAGATCAAAAAGTAACTTATCTTTTATTTGATGAAAAATCAAACTCTATAAATAGGGGGCAGGGTTGGACATCCAAGAGCACATTTACCCAGCTCCAACTTGAGCAAATCTCAGCTCCCAAACCCTCCCACACGTCCAAAGAAAGAAAGGAGAAAGTTAGAGAGAGAAAGTGTGAGAAAAAGAGGGATATTTCCACTTCGGGTCAGTAATTTCTATCCAAATTTTATTTGGATGTTAAGTAGGGTAAAATCATGCTAAAATAATGTCAATGCATGGAAAAATAAGTATATTTATAATGCTTAATCGGAATTATGCCAAAACATCAAAAATTTGGAGCAAAGATGGAGCATTCGGGAAGATAGCATATGATATGTGTAAATAATGCTCCAAAAATGATAAATGAGGATTTGAGATGAATTAATATGATAAATATGATGTTGGAATGATGATATATTAATTTCATAATTTTTGAAATTAAGGATTATGCTTAAGTGAAATTATGTTGATTTTTAGTATATGGAGAAAATGATTTATTTAGCCAAGTTAATGATAATGAATTCAAAATTCATGAATTTTCCCATGATATACTAGACATAAGCTATGTCATGGTATTTTTTATTTTTGAAAAAAATGTCAATTTTTGGAACCCATTAATAGTAACCCAGTCGCTGTGAACAGTAACCTCGGGTGAACACATGAACAGTGATCATAAACAGTACCATGAACAGTGATCGTGAACAGTGATGATGAACAACAATTTTGAACAGTAACTATGAACAGTGAACAACGTGATTTTGGGAAAAATTGAGATTTATTTTTATATTTTATGAGGATATATGTAAAATCCCAACCTAAGTAGGACTCAATGGTATGCATTGAATATATACGCATGATTTATATGTGATGTAAATGAATTTTGAATGATGTTTGCGAATTATGCCACATTTTGAATTAAGGTATCGATTGAAAACGGTGATTAAAAAATTTAATCGCCGGAGCCCAAAATGAGTCGGTATGACCTAAGGGGCTTGATGAGGACTTAAAGGTGACAATATGTCATAAATAATTATCCTAAAGTATATGGTTTGATTTATGAGAATTTAAAGGAAAATTATCAAGTTTAGTGGAAAAACACTAGAAAATTCATAACTCAACGCCTGTAAGGCGGATTCAAGTGAAATTTGAAAGGGAAGTTGATGATGTTGGGCTTGGTATTATGGAATTATTGGGTTATGAAAATCCTTGATGAAATTAGTGTAATAATTTATTGAACATAGTTCAAATTCAACTGTTAACTTCAAATGACTATAACTTGAGCTAGAAAAATCGGAATGAGATGAAATTTTGAAATGGTTAAATGAAATCATGAGAATAACATTTTGGAAGGTTTAGATTAATCATATTATGTTGGAAAAAAACCTGAATTGGAAAAGGTGTGCATAGTTGACTTTCGCACCTCAATAGTACCATGCATTAAAGGCTAGAGTACATGGATTAAATGCAGATTTTTAATGGCTAAATATGTGTCAAATGCAGCTTAATTTCACGGTATTTTATACATTATTATAAAATACAAAAATACCATGAATTATTCCTGCATTGATGTCCACATTAAAGGGGCTAAGAGTGCTCAAGGTGAGCATAGGGAAGGTAGCAAGGTGAGCACGTCAACTAGATGCTATTGCTGGATTTTTTTAATTTTTTATAATATATGCACATAAATAGTTGACATGTTGGGATACATAAATGAGAATTTAATCATGTGAAAAAATCCCTGAAAATTCATGAACAGCAGCTGCCATTGAGGAATGCAAAAGTGGACAACATGGTATGCATGTGACGTGCAATGGTTTGATGCTGCCATAATAATTTTTGTTAATTTTTTATGCCAATTAAAGGATAAAATAAGTGTTAATTAGGTGTATAATTTACCCTCAAATTAAGTTTATTAAAAATGAAAATAAAAATCTGGAAATGGACAGATGTGTGGACGTGATTATGTGGACAGTTGTATGGTCATGATTTTGAGCAGATTTTTGGCTTTAGAAAAAATGGTAAAAATATGTTATATAGCCACAAATTACACAAAACATTTAGGGGATAAGTAGGCATTGAATGAGGGTGGAAAATCCGCTCCAAAGTGGGATCCATAGCTGGAGCAATCCAGCTCAACATAAAGGGGTGCTCGGCCATGCAAGATGGAGATGTTGAGAAAAATGCTAAGTGCTCAAAACCCCATCTCCCCATCACAGCAGCCACGTCCAACCTAAGGGCCAGAAAGGAGGAAGAAAAGGGAAGAAAAAACAGAAGGAAAAAGAAGGGAAAAAGGAGGAGAAAGTTAGCACAAGCAACTAGGGTTTGATCTTCATCAAACAAGTAAGTAGATGTGTTAAGTTGAACTTTTGATTTTAAGATTTAAACTCCAAGATTTTGGATATGAATTTGATGGTTAAAGACTCCTTAAATATTGATTAAACATGCCCTTTTATCAAGTATTGAATGGGTATTAAGATTTATGTATGGATTTTAATGACTTATGTGATTGAAATGAAGATTAGAGTGGGTTATGAGTTGAAAACTCAACTTGATAAATCCTAAGTTCAAATGATAAGTTGATGTATTGGATTAATATCATGTTTAGGCTATGAATCATGCTTTAATGAAAAGTATATGTTGATTTAAGCCTAAGACATGAATTTTAGAAAGAAAGGAATCCAAAGTGACGTATATGACCCGATTTTTCCATTTTTATTCTAAAAATGGTATGGAAATGAGATTAAATAATCTATGGAAATTATGTAGGGTAAAATAACCTAGGGTTAGGGTACTATTTATGCCCAAAAGGAATTGGAAAGATAAGCCCCAAATTTGCACATCCAATGTTTATGAAATGCCCAAAAACTGGGATTTACGAATGGTTTACATGAATGGTTTTCGTGAACGATTTTCACGAATGTTTTATGAAAAAGTTTCTGCTCCGTAGGTAGTTGATCACTTGCTAAGTGTTTCTACTGAATGGAGAGAAATGCTTTTAAACAATGTTGCCTTCAAAATGAATTGCCTGTAAAATATAAGCTTGTTTATTGAGTTTCGACTCATGTTTTTCGTTTTCCATACCCATAGACAGGTGAAAGAAGAGACCTGGCAAAGGAGCAAGAGGTGACCATTGAAGGAATGGAAAAAACAGTATAAGTTTCATGTTTGTGAAAAACTTATGTTGGATGGTTGTAAAATAATTTGATGTTTTATGTTGACATCTATGGATGTTATATGCAGTGACATCTGATTTATGAGATGTTTTAAAATATATTATGAAAAACATGTCTAGTTATGACATTATTGGAAGGGAATGACCTAAATATGCATAAGATGAGAAATGGAAGGAAATAAATTCCTATGGAAATATGTTTAATTGGATAAATATCCGTTAAAACTTGCCGTGTAACAGGGCAACAATCTTGATCATGTTTACCAGTCAATAGATCCCGAGGTAATGTTATGACGCTCGGGCTGGGGTGCCACAATATATGGATGGAATTTTTAAAGGGATTTATGATTAAAAAAAATCCTTATAAGGAGGTAATAACCAAGTATCTTTATAAGATTAACCTTTATAGGAATGAGGTGATGAATGATTATAAAGCATGCATGGGAAGCAATCTAAAATATGGAATGATATAGATAAAATATCATTTTTCCATCTATAGGAAAAGGAAAGAAAAAGGTGGAGGACACGAACTGAGGAGGTAAGTAAGAAAACTTTTTAAAAATGTGATTTTATTGTTTCATTGTAAGCAAGCAAACCCTTTTGAAAATAAGTTTTATTCTCAAATATTTATAAAATGTGTTTAAGGGTGTTCATTCCTATAATGTTTTGAAATGATGAATGTTTATGAGTTTTTATGAAAAATCATGTCGACATATTGATGTCATATGATGTTCATGGACATGTGCACATGTATGATGTATAATGACAAGGCTTTGGTGGAGGTAGAAAGCGGATCAGAGAGTCCCTCTTCACTATCGCCGAGTCGTATGGGCTATGTGCCGATGGCGTCCTCCCCAGAGGTGGAGGCAAAGGAATGTTATGTGTGAATGAATGCATTGCATTTTCATAAATGGATTGAAAAGGAAAGCATGAATTTGAAATGATATTTTTAAGGGATAGTGTAAATAATTCTCTGCATGATAATGACAAGTCACCTGGTGTAAGAGGTATATAATGCCGAGAAAATCAAAAGTCATACATGTAGGAGACCATGTAGGCGTCAAGAGGAAGAGAGGTTACCCTTGATGAGGCCAAGTCGGAGACAGCCGGCGTATTGGACCATGCTATGTGAGATGTTCCCTGGGCTAGCGTACCCGCACACGAAGGTTTATGTCAGGAATGGAAAGGAAGCATTTGCACATCCAATGTTTATGAATGATTTTTATGAAAAGGTTTCTATTCGATTGGTAGTTGATCACTTGCTAAGTGTCCCCTATCGAATGGAAAGAAAAACATTTACAAATGATTTACATGAATGGTTTACGAAAAGGTTTCTATTCTATTGGTATTTGATCACTTGATAAGTGTCTTCTATCGAATAGAGAGAAATGCATTTAAAATGAAAAATGCTTGCTTATTGAGTTTCAACTCATATTTTGTTTTCCCAACCTCAGATAGGTGTAGGGAAAGTCAAGAGATGAAGGGCATGTGTTGCTAAAGGAAAAGAGGAATCTACAAAGGTTAGTAGATTTTTGTATGAATAGATGCCCTAATGGGATATGATGAGAAAGGACATAGGTTGTATGAAATTATGAAGTTATAAATAATATAAAAAATTGATGATTTATAATGATATGGATGAGTCCATTATGAATGATGATGAGTATATGTTATGTGATAAAAGAAAAAGAAAGAGAAAAAAATTTGGACGAGATCCAATTAAGAACCCGCCATGTGATCAGGGCAACAATCCTGAGTTGCGTTTACCAATCGACAAGATCTTGGAGTAAGGACTATGTGGACGCCTCGGTTCAGGGTGCCACCTATATGGGGTTTATGATATTAATTAAGTGCTTAAGAATAAGCACAATATGTAAATTATGAAAAATAAGTGAAAAATGATAAGTTGAAGGTTTATTACTTCATATGATGATTAAGGAATCTGTTATGATATATAACGAATGTTACCCTAAATATGGGAATTAGACATGTGATGTAATGAATAATTTGATGCCTAAGTATGTTGTGTATGTGCACCCGACCTGAAATTCAAGTAGATTATGAATATTTATGAAAATGAGTTAGAAAACTAAGTTGAATGCAAGCCAATGGAATTTACATGAATGCTATATCATTCTTACATGTATAGGCAAAGAAAAAGAAAAAGTTGACCCGGAAAGCTCACGTGAACAAGGTAAGCAAGCAAATTTTCTAAATGATTTTGGTTTTCATTACAAGGTATTTAAGGATAGTCATTCCTTGTCTATATGCGTATTGGAATGTTATTTCTATTGAAATAAATGATTGCTTACTGTTTCTCAAGTATTGATGAAATATGATGAAGTATGGATTTGAAACGATGTTTTCATTGAAATGATATTAAAAAGGGATGGTGCAAAGAATTCTCTACAAGAGAATGACAAGTTCCATGTGTAAGAGGTATATAATGCCGGGGTAACTAAAAGTCATTGGTGCGAACCAAGTGCTTGTCGTTAAGAGCACTGTGATCACCAGTTTAATTAAAATTAACCGAAACACATTAAAGCTACCACTATACGGGTGATAGTGTAGAATAACGGTGAGTCGGGTCGAATCCACAGAGAGGCGATGTAGTTTTGAATTGTTTTTAAGAGAAAGAGAGGGTATAGAGAAGAGAGAGAAAGAGAAAGAGAAAGAGAGAAGAGAGAAGAGAGAGAAAGAGAAAGAGAGAAGAGAGAAGAGAGAGAAAGAGAAAGAGAGAAGAGAGAAGAGAGAGAAAGAAGAGAGACGTTGGAGAGAGAAAAGAAAAGAGAAATTAGAAGAAATTAGAGAGAGAAAGAAGAAAGAGAAAAGAAGAGAGAGAAAGAAAAGGAAAGAAATTAAGAGAGAGGAGAGAGAGAGAAGAAGAAATTAGAGAGAGAAAGAGAGAAGAGAGAGAAAAGAAGAGAGAAAGAGAGAAGAGAGAAAGAGAGAAGAGAGAAAGAGAAGAGAGAGAAAGAAAATAGAAGAAATTAGAGAGAGAAAGAAGAGAGAAAAGAAGAGAGAGAAAAAGAGAAAATAGAAGAAATTGGAGAGAAAAGAAAGGGAGACAAGAAGCTAAAAAAAATTAGCTAACAACTTAATTAAAACTATTCTAAGAAAGCAATAAAAGCTATGAAATTCAACTATTAAAGCAGAAAAGAGAATTACATTAAATTTAATCTAAAAATTACAAAGTATAAAATAAAGCAGTAAATCTAATCTAAAAATTAAAATTACAAATTAAAAAGTAATAACTACAAAGCATAAAATTTACATCACCCGAATATGGAGAGCAAAATCTCCACGTAATAGAAAATTTTATTGCTTGGCCCCACCTCCTTGCTACGGGTCCCACAAAATAAATTTTTACCTAGTACCCAAACCTTTAAGGGTTGATAAAAGTAAAATAGAAATGAATGGGAAGGTTATTAATGCCTTTCTAGCTCAGTATCCACCTAAGTTCTCAGGTAAATCAGATTCTATTCAAGACTGAGCAGTGGATGACTGAAACCAAGAACATGTTCAAGGTTTAAACATGTAATTTTATGTAATGTCCCAAGCATTGATTGACAATGCTTATGAGTGTTAGGAAACCCTAATAGCTATTTTGCGATAATCAAAGAAGGTAATCTGGAAGAATTGATAAGAAATATCTTCCAATAGGACACCAGGATATAATACATGTTGGTAATGAACATGTACAATTAGAGCAAGGATAACTTGCCACTAAAGATTAAGGAGCCAGGTGTAGGGAAATAAAGGAGTAAGAAAGGTCAACTCAACCGATAGCTATAGTCGATAGGAAATTTCTGCAAATTATTGCAGAAAAATGTAGCAAAACATGTCTAGTTAGCATGTATAGAAGGAAAAGGAGATTACATATATGGTACCACAAAAGTTGATATATCATAGCAAGGAATGGTGGATAAATGAAGAAAAATGACGGTAAGAATTATTGTCGAAATTCTTTTCAATTCCGATATGATTGAAAGATAGGTATGAGAGAGATAATTTCTCTATGATGTTCATAAGGAATAAGATTACAAAAAAAAAAGATAAGGACCCTTACTAGTTTATGGAAACTAGAAAAGAAGACTGGGAAGAAAATATTTTAGAGTGGTTTGATAACCGGTACTCCTATTAGGTAGTCTATGATGGTAAAATCTAGTGGTAGATATTATGAGAGGAGAAGGAATGGATAGCTTAGCAAAAGTGTCTTTTGCTAAGACATATATGAAACTTTATGTGACAGCAACTTTTGCTCTATGTTATAGAATGAATATATTATATTATACGAATGTTACATAAATGATTGCTATGGATTTTTATTTTGTATGAAATAATGGGTAGCTTAGATCTTACTCTATGATAAGATGAGAAATTTTATAATTTCTCTATGTATAAGAATAATAGTATGCCTACCATAAGAATAAGAGATGGATGGTATAAAGAAAAGGACAATTACAATGAGAAATCCATATGGGAACAGGAAATGGTAGAGATAAGTGATAGGTCTATTGGACCAAGGCTAAAAATGCCACTAAGACAGAGTAGCGCAATGGAAGCGTAGTGAGCTATTGAAGTATTGGTAAAGGATGATAAGTTAGTAAATGTATATGAGCTATACTCCCGATATTTGAAATGTAATAGGTTTCGGGACCTGTTATAAGGGGGGAGTATTGTGAAACCTGGACCCAAGTAAGGTTTATTTATATGTAATTGGCATATAAATATGAATGAAGTATAATTTAGTGGAACTATGAATGATTTCCAATTGCAATATTGACGATTTATTGCAAGTAGGGCATGTAGTTATGAATGATGAATATAAGCCAATATGGGTCAATGTGATTAAAGAGGCTTAATGAGGATTAGGAAATTTGATTATATTGAAGATAATTACCTCATATATTATGGGTTAATTAAGGGAGATTATGTTGATAATTTTGGATTAAAGGTGGCAATTGCTAGAAAATCCATAATTCGACATCGGGAAGGTAGATTAAGATGAAAATTGAAAAGTAAGCACATAATTTTGTGCTTAATCATATGGAAAGGTTGGATTATGAAAATAATGAAAAAATTAGCATGAAAATCAATCATCACCATCAAAATCCAAAGATGGATTCAAATGATCATAACTTGAGCTAGAAAAGTCGGATTGAGACGAAATTTGAAACGAACGGTTAAAATTATGAGATCCATGTAATGAGAGTCTTGGATTAAGCTAATGATGATGGGATATTGGTTTCACGAAAATAGGTGTATAATTATTTGTGCACCAAAAATGTGAGCTTGTATTTATGTTAAAGTAAGGTGAATAATTATATGATTAATGACATAAATGAGGTGTCGAAAGGAGGTAAATACACATGGATTTTATGAATTAATTTATTGAAAAAATCCATGATAAAACCCAGTGATTAATGATATGATTTAAAGGTTATTGGATTAGCTAAAAGGAGCATGGATTAGCTGGCATGGAATGGACGTCCAAATGGGCTATTTACATGATATTTTTTATTTTTAAAAATTACAAAATATGTAATTAAGTGAGCTAAATGACAAGGGTGGTTAATGGCATTAATTTAGAATGAATTTTATGGCACAAAATTCAAAAACATCAAGGCACATGGACGTGGACAGCAACATGAGTAGGAATGATGTGCACGTTCAAAGCAGCTTTTGGAAATTTTAATGATTTTTTTAATAGCTAAATTGACCCCTAATTAAGCTAGTTACCTAGGATGATTAAAAACCCATTAATTAAAGTGAAAATTTGGTGGAAAAATCGTTTAAAAGTTGCTGCAAGTGGACCCCACCCAAGTGGACAGCTACATGAAGGAAGAGAGGTGCACGTTCAAAGGTTGCTATATTTTATTTTATTTTATTTTTTAAAATAAGAAAAGTGGACCCCTAAGTAGCCTATTAGCTAGGGTGGTTAATTAGCCATTAATTAAAGTCAAATTTTTGTGAAAAAAAATGGTAAAGTTGCTGCAAAGTGGACGTCCAACAAGGGCAGATTTGTGTCCATTAATGAATGGATTTTTGATGATTTTTTATAAGATAATTACTTAATTTAAATGGACCACATTTTTCCATGTCAACAATAGGGGATAAGAATGTCTTAATCATGCTTTAAGTAAAGTAAAAAGTGGGGCCCACAAGCTGGAAAATCCAGCTTTTGCCCCAAGTGCACGTCCATTTGATTAAGGGTTCAGGAGAGAGAAAATGCTAAGGAGCAAACCCATTTTTCAGCAGCCCTTCACGTCCCCATTTTCCAGTAGCTTGAAGGGAAGAAAAAGAGGAGGAAAAAGAGAAGGAAAAATGGGAAGAAAGATGTAACGCCCCATCCTGAGCGTCACAACATTACCTCAAGATCGTTCAACTGATAAACGTGATCAGGATTGTTGCCCTGTCACACGGCGGGTTTTAACGGATATTTATCCAAGTAAATATATTCATAGGAGTTTAATTCCTCCTTATTTTCATCTCATGCATATCTGAGTCATTTCCATCTAATAATGTCATAACTAGACATGATTTTCATAACATAATTCAAACGATCTCATAAATTAGATGTCATTGCATGTATCATCATAGATGTCAACACAAAAAATCAAAGTATATACAATCATACGACATAAGTTTTTCATTAACATGAAACTTATAATGTCTTCCCATTTCTTCGTTGGATGGCTCATGCTCCTTTCCCAGGTCCCATCTTTCACCTGTCTATGGGTTTGGAAAATGAAAACGTGAGTCGAAACTCAATAAGCAAGCTTATATTTTACAGGCAATTCATTTTGAAAGTATATTTATTTAAAAGCATTTTTCTCCCTTCAGTAGAGACACTTATCAAGTGATCAACTACCTATGGAGTAAAAACCTTTTCATAAATCATTCATACACATTTCATAAACACTTTATAAACATTAGATGTGCAAATTCATCATTTCCATTGATGACGTTATCCTTCATGTGACGGTATGCTAGCACGGGGAACCCTCTTTCATTACATGATCATTTCCATCCTTGGCGCTGGACCTTCCGATTTGGCAACGTCAAGGGGGACTCCTTGTCCACTTTCTACCTCGACTAGCCTACTTGATTTCCATTCCATGCATGACTTTTAGTCACCCGGGCATCATATACCCCCTTACATATGGAACTTGTCATTCTCATGTAGAGAATTCTTTGCACCATCCCTTTTTAAACACCATTTCAATGAAACATTGTATAAATTTGTGTTTCATCACATTTCAAGCATAATTGCGAAACCATAAGCAATCATTTATTTCAACAGAAATAACCATTTCAATACTCATATAGACAAGGAATGGCCATCCTTAAACACCTTGTAATGAAAACCAAAATCATTTAGAAAGCTGCTTGCTTACCTCGCTTGCTTAGCTTTCCGTTTCGCTTATCCCTTTGCCTTTGCTTATACATATAAGAATGATATAACATTCATATATTTTCTTTGCTTGCATTCAACTCAGTTTTCCAACCCATTTTTATTAACATATATCATTTATTTGACTTCACAAGTCATTATGCTCATATATAGCACATTTTGCACATATCATCGGCTAACACATAACATATATAACCCCATAATTAAGGTATCCATTTCAATCACATAAAAATCATTCAATAATTATCATTTATAGGTTCCTTAACCTTACCTTGCCATTTTTCACTCCATTTCCACAATACACATATCGGTGCTTGTTTTAAGCACCCTTTATTGCCTTAAGCCTCATTAATTAATCCCAAAATTTGACATTACATCATGACATTCTAAACAGAAATATATTCACAAAATTTATCATATTTTCATGCATGTTTTCATAAAACCAAATTACATAGGTCATTTTCCACTCATGCATGTCTATCCTTTCACATATAGCCATTTAACAACACATATATGAGGCCTTTTATAAAATTTCCCAAGTCAGAAATTTAATCCACTTTTCAGCATGATAATTATCCTTAATTAACACTGTAATTAGGGTATTTTTATGGAATTTAAATCCACTAATCATAGGTTTCTAAAACAGCAACTTTGGAACCCATTTTTCACCTGTTTAACGTGTCTTTTGACACATAACCCTAAGCAGTTTTATAAATCCGAATTTTCAGAAATTAATCAAAGTTTTCCTAACCCAAATTTAGGTTATTAACATATATATCAATTTGGTTCATTTCTACATAGGTTTTATATTTCGTTTTGATTTTTTTCTCTAACTATCCACATATGCTGAAATCGGGCGTACTGAAATCTCAAAATCTTGAATTAATATCAAATCAAGAAGTTTTGATCTGAAATATATACCATACCTCAATCTACATGAATTAGATAAAATAAATATTTTCATCACAAAAAAATTAAGCATTTATATTTATTTTGGTATTTTTACTTTGCTGGACAGCAGAATCCATTTTCAGACAGCCTGAATGACGTACCCATAAAAACCTAATTTTTATTTTATTAGTGAACTCCTCATTATGTATTATATATCCTTTAAAAATTTCAGCTCAAAATTCCTTGTATAAAAATGATCAAAAATCCTTTAGTGCAGCTAATCCTGCCACCCGTACAACCCTGTTCTGGTTGATTTTCTCAGATTTTTAATTTGAAACTGGATTATCCTTTTAAGATGAAAATTGGGTCTTTACTTAATAATCACATAATTATTCTTCCTAAAAATTTTATACTAAAATTCATCCATTTACTATTCCGCTCATATTTTAGTTTACAATATCATATAACTTCCGGATTTTAGGCATAAAATCAAAATAATCATATACTTACTTTATTAAATGGGTAATCCCTCCTTTTCCCTTTTCTTTTCCCTTGTTTTTCCTTCCTCCTTGCTGGTCTAGAGTTGGACGTGAAGGCTGCCTTGGGGTGCAAGTTTCAGCACTTTGAAAATTTCCAACATCTCATTTCCACATGACCGATTATCCCCCTTATAGAGCTGGAATTTCCAGCTATGGGCCCCACTTGTTGCTGCATTTTCTATAGCCATTGAATGCCCTCTTATCCTCTTTTGTGCTGGTGAACTCATAGCCAAGTAAATTGACTTTTTACCATTTTCAAAAATCCAAAAATCTGCTTTAATCAAAACCGTCCACTTATCCACAATTGCCCTTCTTTACTTAGCTCTAAAGCAACTTGTTACTTGCTCTCCAAGAAACCAACTTTCCATCGTAGTTAGCTTAATCCATTCCATTCATCTCATAGATTTCATAATTTTATTCCATCGTTTCAAATTTCATCTCAAACCAACGTTTCTGTTGGTCCCGAGTTAGTGGCAAAACCCAAGAGGGGAGGGGTGAATTGGGTTCTTTAAAAAATCTTTGGTAAATAAAGAATTAACCCTTTGAGTAATTAATCCCCTTTTGAAAAGAGCTAGAGAGCAATAAAGATAAAGCAGTAAAAAGAGATATAACACAAGATTTATAGTGGTTCGGGCAAACCTTCCCTACTCCACTCTTCCAAGCTCACACTCTGTTGTGACTTGGGTTCCACTATGTATTCCACGAATACACTTAGAGTCACCGCTCTCTTCTAGATTTCAGCTCTAGGGGGCATATACAACTAGAGCCACTTGCTCTCTTCTAGATTCTAGCTCTAGGGGGCATAAACAACTCACATGCAAAAGTAGGTGATGAGTCTCACTCCAATCACACCCTACTTTGCATATACTTGATCTTAGCTACCCAAGCTAAATCAAGATTTATACAACAAGACAATTATATAAATGAAACTACACTTTACAGATTTGTGTAGGCAGATTTAGCTCGAGGAAGAAGTTGTAGAAGCAGCTTTGGATGAATATTGTTGAAGGCGCTAGCAACTTGAAGCTTTCTTCTTCCTTAGAATTTATACGAACCACTCAGAAATGGAGAAAAGCAAATAGGATTCCTTTCTAGATCTTCTTTTCTCTCTTTGGACTTTGTAGAGTATATAGTAGTGTCTTGTAATGTTCTTGTCTTTTTTCACGTTCATTTGAGGGTCCTTTTATAGAGGGAAGAAAATATGAACGTTATGGAGGTGGTTGGTGCGCAATAAATGAACTACAACGTTCGAAAATTTGACCGTTATACCCAAGTCGAAGATGGAGTCGACTTGGCTTGCGACTTGGCAACCCAAGTCGCATCTGGAGTCGACTTCGTATGCGACTCCAGTTTTTCCAATTTCCCAAGTCTCAGTTATAGCCGACTTGGTTTCAGACTTCGACTTAACCTGCGATTTGGCTCGGGTTTTGCTGAAGCTGCTTTGATCTTCAAGTTGTGTTCTTCTATCTTGGATTGGTTTGATTCTTACTTAGATGATTCATGCATATTTGACTTATGTAGTCTTGATAGACATTGTTTGAATCATTCTTGTATCTTTGTCTTTGAGCTTGATAGACTTGATTTGATGTAGTTCATGAATCTTGACTATGAATTGGACTCATTTGATCTTTATCTTGATTCTTTGGACTTGATAAACCTGGTTTGAAGTCCTTCAGGCAATCATGCTTTGAGCTTGAATGTTATATTCTCTTGAATGGCTTGAAAAACTGCATCTTTGAAATCTGAATTCCTCAAGTCGCAGATGGAGTCGACTTGGCCTGCGACTTCACCCAAGTCGCTCATGGAGTCGACTTGGCCTGCGACTTGGGCAGCTTTGTGCCCCAAAATCAGCGCTGGACACTATTTTGCATTTGAAGTCGATAGCGAGGTCGACTTCGTCTGCGACTTGGGAACCCAAGTCGCATGTGGAGTCGACTTGACCTGCGACTTCACTTGTGTCTTTTGAGGTTCTTTCTTAAGTCGATATTTGAGTCGACTTTGGGATCGACTTCATCCTAAGTCGAAGTCCAAGTCGACTTGAGGTTCGACTTGGCCACCTGAGTTCTTTAAATCACTTAACAAACTCATTAGTACTCAAAATATACTCAAGTTAGTCTTTGTTGATCATCAAAACTCAGTATTTGATTAATTTGTTTTGTTTTGAAACATTGTTTCCAACAATCTCCCCCTTTTTGATGATTTGACAAAACTAAATTGAGTTTATACCTTTCAGTATGAATGCATTTATATACTTCTCAAAAACAGAGCATGAGTCAACAAATTTTATCCAACCATTCAAGTCTTCAACACAGATTGTAACCAATCATTCATATAAGCACATGTCAATCAAAGGTAACATTCATTTTATAATGTAAAGCAAATGAAATTTCCTAAGTACAAACTACCCGACCCAAAACTTACTTAAAGAAGTTCAACTCAACTCAATTTTATCTAACTTCCCCTAACTCCCTAACTCCCCCTAAGTTCGATCTCCCCCTTTTTGTCAATCGATCAAAAATAATGATTTGGTGAATTGAAATTGAGAGATCGGATATGGGATTGGTTTGATAGGACTATGATGGGCCGATGAGTATACTAGAGAAGCGTGATCTGGAGTTGTTGCTTTATGAACTGATCCTGACTCGTAAGGATCGAGTTCAGGCATTGGTGTCTTCTTATGTCGTCCGGATGCAAGATGATAGCGGATAGTCCGCATTTCCCGCTCGATTCTGTCTTGCCGGGAGTGCATATCCTCGATTGCATTTAGAACGTCGGTGACGAGACTGGTCATCCTATTCTCTTGGTGACCCATTTCTTCCCGTAGAGTTGATATTTCATCCTTTATACTTTGAAGCGTAGCTGCTTGTGATGAAATATTTGGTTCTCTATCGGGTGCAGCGGATCCGTGCGGTGAATAGGATCCGTGCGATGGAGGAGAAACGGCCCGTGCAGGTGATGCCATAGGAGGTTTCTCCCCCTCAGTTTGTGCATCGTCCTCAGCTTCTCGTGCTGGCTCGCCAAGTTTCTCTCGGATGCGATCATCCCTAAATTGCTCCAGATTGATTTTCATGCGTTGGAGCAAAGCCTTGTTAATGGCGTTTGTCGTCTTGGGGACTTCAAATGGTTCCCCGTCAATGTCTAGCCCAACCCGCTCAAAAATCTTGGTGATCCAAGATCCGTAAGGTAACACGCCTCTCGGATTGTCTTTCCTGCATGCCAAGGCTTCTAAGAATAGTCTGGGAAGACTAATCTTGATTTTGTTCACTAATTTCCATAGAATCATTGCTTCTTGAGGATTCAATTGATTCCTGCCGCCTCCTTTTGGTAAGATACAGTGGGCGATCAATAGACGGATGACCCTGAGTCTGGGAGGAAGATCCATATAATGCAGGAATTTGGTGCCTGCATGATATTTGTTACTTTTGGTCAATTCATTATAGACCGTGTCCATAGTTAGATCCTGGGGAAGCCTTTCTTCATCAAAAGGTACTTGAAGAATGTTTCCAATTCTTCTCAGAGCTCTGTCTTGATTTGGGAGGTTGCTACCCCCAAACTGTATTTCAGTGCCTTTGACATAAGTGCAAAACTTGGTGTCGTCCCATAAATAATAAAACTGTCTTGTGAGATCAGGATAGATCCGTTCATCGGATTTGAATAGTTGTATCCATCCTTGGAAATCCAACAACTCTTCTATGTCGAACTCATAGTCGTTGAGGAACTTGAAATCTATGATCTTAGGAATGAATACCTTTCGTTCATAGAAGTTTCTGTAAAAGCGACTATGTTGTAGCTCTGTCCTGAAATAAGTGGTGGGCATTTTTAGAACTTGCCCCTTCTTGATAGGAATCCTTGAAGAGTAAGAGCTTTCAGGTTGGCTTTCAGATTGTGGAGCTCGATCAGTTGACTGGGTTGTGGTCTGAAATCGAACTCTTTTACCCGTTGAGGTTGACGGTTCCTCTCTAGCTCTTTTAGCGGGTGTTCTTTGTTTTCTAGGAACCTCTTCGGTTTGTGTAGGAACCCTTTTGGGGTAAGGTTTTGATACTGCCCTTTTTGGTGCCATTGAAATGGTTTGGAGTGGGAGACTGAGAGATGGGAATGGAGATTTGAGAGAACTTTGAGAGAGAGAGCCGAGAGAGTTGGGAGAGAAAAAGAGAGCTGAGAGGACTGAGACCAATAGAGAGAGAGAGGGACCGGAATCGAAGAGGCGAGGATCTTTAGCTGGAGAAGAAAAAAAAATAGGGTTGTCTCCGGAGGAGAGAAGAGGAAAAACAGAGAGACGGAGAGAAATGGGAGGAAGAAAGAGAGAAGAGAAGAAGAAATAAGGAAAAGGTCTCGGAATTCGGACGGTCGCGCGCGCGGAGTCGACTTTGCCCTAGGCGAAGTCGACTTCGGTTCCCTGGAGTCGACTTCGTACATAGTGCGGAGTCGACTTCGACCCCGTGGAGTCGACTTTGCTGTCGAAGCGGAGTCGACTTCACTTTTCCCAAGTCGACTTGGCGGAGTCGACTTGGCTCCTATGGAGTCGACTTGACTCATCAGTTTACCTTTTTCAAATTTTGATTTCTTGTTTTAATTTTTCCTAATTTAGCTCTATCATCCCCATATCATTCCTAATCTTGTAAAATGATTCTTTAGCTAGAGGTTTGGTAAAGATATCAGCAATTTGATCATCTGTTTTCACATATTCTAAGCACACATCATGATTTTCAACATGTTCACGAATAAAATGATGTCTTACATCAATATGTTTGGTTCTAGAATGCAATACTGGATTTTTAGTCAAACAAATTGCACTTGTATTATCACATCTAATAGGAATATCAACATAATCAATACCATAGTCTTTCAACTGTTGTTTCATCCAAAGTAGTTGGGCACAACAACTACCGGCGGCTATGTATTCGGCTTCCGCAGTAGATAGTGCAACACTTGTTTGTTTTCTTGAATGCCATGAAACTAGCATATGTCCAAGAAATTGACAAGTTCCACTGGTACTTTTTCTATCTACTTTATATCCGGCAAAGTCTGCATCCGAATAGCCGATTAGATCAAAGGTTGACCCCTTTGGATACCATAGTCCAAGATTTGTAGTTTTTAACAAATATTTAAAAATTCTTTTTACAGTAAGTAGATGTGATTCTTTTGGACATGCTTGGAATCTAGAGCACATACAAACACTAAATAGGATATCGGGTCTAGAAGCAGTTAAGTATAACAAGGATCCTATCATGCTTCTATAAAGTGTTTGATCGATACTTTTACCATTTTCGTCCGCATCGATCTTGATTGTAGAGCTCATTGGAGTATTTGCTCCTTTGCTATTTTGCATTCCAAACTTCTTGAGCATCTCTCTGGCGTATTTGGACTGATTTAGAAATATCCCTTCACTTTGTTGCTTGATTTGCAGTCCAAGGAAGAAATTTAATTCTCCCATCATACTCATTTCGAATTCGCTCTGCATTATCTTAGAAAACTCTTGACAAAGTTTTTCGTCAGTAGCACCAAATATTATGTCATCAACATAAATCTGCACAATTAAAATATTTTTATTTTTATATTTAATGAACAGAGTAGTGTCTACTTTCCCCTTTTGAAACTCATGGTCAATCAAAAATTTATTCAATCTTTCATACCAAGCTCTTGGAGCTTGTTTTAGTCCATATAATGCTTTGGTCAATTTATAGACATACTTTGATTGATTCTTTTCTCCAAAGCCAGGGGGTTGTTCAACATATACTTCTTCATTCAGATAGCCATTCAAAAATGCACTTTTTACATCCATTTGAAACAATTTGAAATTCATATGAGAAGCAAATGCTAGTAAAATACGTATGGCTTCTAATCTTGCCACGGGTGCATATGATTCTTCAAAATCAATTCCTTCTTCTTGGGAATACCCTTTGGCTACTAATCTTGCCTTGTTTCTAATTACGAGTCCGCTTTCATCTAATTTGTTCCTAAATATCCATTTAGTACCTATGATAGTGTGATTATTTGGTCTAGGAACTAAATGCCATACATTGTTCCTTTCGAATTGGTTTAGCTCTTCTTGCATTGCAATAATCCAATGTTCATCATTGAGAGCTTGTTCAATGGTATTTGGTTCAATTTTAGATACAAAGGCATATTGACCATAAACGTTTTGTTTTGATCTTCTAGTTTTCACTCCTTCATATATATTTCCAATAACTTGCTCAATTGGATGGGCATTTTTGAACTTTAAATCAGTTGGAGGTTTATAAGAATCATTACCTTCACTTACCTCTTCCTCCATGAGATTTTCTGGCTTGAGCTCGAGTTCCTTTGGTTGTTCTTTACCTTTTGTCTCATCTGCATCACTTAGTTCATCTTCCTTTTTCGGAGTTTTGTTAATTTCATCAAATACAACGTGTATGGATTCTTCAATAATTTGGTTTCGTTTATTGAAAACTCTATATGCTTTGCTATTTGATGAATATCCAAGAAATATAGCCTCATCACTTTTAGCATCTAACTTTCCCAAGTTAGTTTTTCCATTATTCAAAACATAACATGTACATCCAAAAGCATGAAAATAAGAAATATTTGGTTTCCTTCCTTTCCATAGTTCATATGGGGTCTTTTTCAAGATTGCTCGAATGGTAACACGGTTCAATACATGACAAGCTGTACTTACAGCTTCACCCCAAAATTTCTTGGATAGATTGCTCTCATTTAGCATAGTTCTAGCCATCTCTTGTATAGTTCTATTTTTCCTTTCTACTACTCCATTTTGTTGTGGAGTTCTTGGTGCAGAAAATGTGTGGTGAATTCCTTTTTCATTGCAAAATTCCATGAATCGTTTGTTTTCGAATTCGCCACCATGATCGCTTCTTATGGTCACAATAGTACTTTGTTTTTCATTTTGCACCAAATTTACAAAAGTTGCAAATATAGAGAAGGCTTCATCTTTACTAGCTAAGAGAATTATCCATGTGAATCTTGAAAAATCATCAACTATGACAAATACATATTTCTTTCCACCAATGGTTAGAATGTCGGATGGCCCGTATAGATCCATATGTAGCAATTCAAGTGGCTTAGTGGTGGAAATTTCCTTTTTGGTAGAGAAAGGCATCTTGGGTTGTTTTGATAATTGACATGCCTTGCAAATCTTGTCTTTGTCATATTTCAATCTTGGTAATCCTTCTACCAAACTCTTTTTCCATAGGGTTTTTATGTTTCCCATGTTTATATGTCCAAGCCTTTTATGCCAAACCCATGGATCATTATCAATGGCCATTAGACATTGACCATTCAATTCATCAAGTGAAACCAAATATACATTTCCATGTCTTTTACCACTAAACATGATATGCTCTCCATCAAATACATTACATATAGATGATTCAAACACAACTTTGTACCCTTTATCACATAATTGGCTAATGCTCATTAAATTGTGTTTGAGTCCTTCAACAAACAAAACATCTTCCATGCATGCATTTGAAATACTATGTATATTTCCTTTACCTTTAATTTTACCTTTTTCATTATTGCCAAAGGCAACCATTCCATCATTACAAGGCTTAAGTTTGTGAAACAAACTTCTTTCACCGGTCATATGCCTTGAGCAACCGCTATCCATAAACCATTCATTGTTTGCCTTTGCCTTAAGACATGTCTGAAAAATAAGCAAATAAATCTTATCTTCTTGGTACCCATTTTATGGGTCCATTTGGGTTAGTAATATAGATCATTCTTTGTTGTTTTAACTTTGAAAGCCCAAATCTTGTGTTTCTTGGAACCCAAACTAATTTTGCACCATGGTCATATAATTTCTTAAAATTACATTTGTAAGTTTTGTGCCCCATTTTATTGCAGAAATTACAAGCTATAGGTAATCTTGGAGTAGGCCTCCAAGTATGCTATGGTTCCATTATTGGTCTTCTAGTCCATTTAAAATTTTTCTTTTGTGGCTTGTATATAGATGCATTTTTAGTTTGATGTTTCTCAAATATTTGTACATTTGATTTGCTACTTTCTCCTTGCTCAAATGTATGATACCCAAGACCTCTTTTATGTGTTTGGGAGGTCATATTCAAAAACATTTTGACGCTTTCTCCTGGATTAGAGAACTTAGCTAATGATTCATTTAATGATTTGTTCTCCTTTTTTAGCAGATCATTTTCATCTTTCAATTTGTCTAATCTTTCTGCAAGTTTACCATTTACAATTATTGTTGCATCACATTGTCTTTTCTTAATTGTAAACTTGCTTCCTAATTTCTTGATTTCTTCATATAATGAATCATATGCAGTTTGTAGCTCATCTAATTCAGTACATTTGAGGCATTCTTGAAAGGAAGAAGAACTTGATTTAGAATGGGAGAGTTTGGAACTTACCTCTTCATCGCTTGTGCATTTTGTTGAGGTAATTCGTTCTTCTTGTTCGATTTGTGCCATGCAGCAAATTCTTGCACATTCTTCCGCCTCGTTTTCGTCGGTTGAGGAATTACTCGTTGTAGATTCCTCATCGTTTACATACATGCCTCTACCTTTGTACTTTTGGAATCTTTTGTTGTTCCTTCTATCCTTTCTTTGTTCGTTTGCCTTGCTTTCTTCGGGAGTTGGACATTGAGCTTGCATATGTCCCGAACCGCCGCATCGGTAGCATTTGGTTGGTTCTTTCTTCTTCTCTTTGGGAGTTCTTTCCTTGAAGCTTCTGAAATTTTTCCCTTTCCTCACAAATTTTCTGAAGCGTTTTGTGAGAAGGGCAATCTCATCGTCGTTTTGAGAAGAGGAGGTATCGTCAGTGTCTTGTGCGGCTTTCAAGGCGATTGCTCTTTTGCCCCTATGTTGATCTTCATTTCTTCTTTTAATTAGCTCATGTGACATGAGTGAGCTAATTAAGTCTTCAAGCTTTAAAGTGTTTAGGTCTTTGGCTTCTTCTATTGCAGTGATCTTTGGAGTCCATGATTCCGGTAGAGCTCTTAAGATCTTCATAACCTGCTCAGATTCAGAAATAGCCTTTCCAAGACCTTTTAAAGCATTAGTGATTTTTGAGAATCTAGCGAACATTTCAGAAATATTTTCTGTTTCTAGCATTCTAAAATTCTCTAGTTCTCCAATCAAAATATTTCTTCTCGTCCCTTGGACTTGAGAAGTTCCTTCATAGATAGAGGTTAGCGTGTCCCATATTTCTTTGGCGGTCAAGTAAGAGGATACTCTATCATATTCAGAAGCATTAAGAGCACAAAATAAAGAGTTCATAGCTTTGGCGTTGCTCTTAACAATTCTTACTTCCTCATCGGTCCATTTGGAAGCTCTTTCATTGGTAGGCAAGGTTACTCCATCTTGGATAGCAATCCAAGAGTCCATGTCGGTAGCCATGATGAGTTGCTTCATACGAAGCTTCCAATATCCAAAATTGTTCCCGTCAAACAACGGTGGCCTTGTAAAGGATTGGCCTTCAGCAAAAGCGGGAACGGAAGTAGATTGGGATGCCATTTTGATAAGATCTCTTTGGTAAACTCAAAAAGCCTGCTCTGATACCACTTGTTGGTCCCGAGTTAGTGGCAAAACCCAAGAGGGGAGGGGTGAATTGGGTTCTTTAAAAAATCTTTGGTAAATAAAGACTTAACCCTTTGAGTAATTAATCCCCTTTTGAAAAGAGCTAGAGAGCAATAAAGATAAAGCAGTAAAAAGAGATATAACACAAGATTTATAGTGGTTCGGGCAAACCTTCCCTACTCCACTCTTCCAAGCTCACACTCTGTTGTGACTTGGGTTCCACTATGTATTCCACGAATACACTTAGAGTCACCGCTCTCTTCTAGATTTCAGCTCTAGGGGGCATATACAACTAGAGCCACTTGCTCTCTTCTAGATTCTAGCTCTAGGGGGCATAAACAACTCACATGCAAAAGTAGGTGATGAGTCTCACTCCAATCACACCCTACTTTGCATATACTTGATCTTAGCTACCCAAGCTAAATCAAGATTTATACAACAAGACAATTATATAAATGAAACTACACTTTACAGATTTGTGTAGGCAGATTTAGCTCGAGGAAGAAGTTGTAGAAGCAGCTTTGGATGAATATTGTTGAAGGCGCTAGCAACTTGAAGCTTTCTTCTTCCTTAGAATTTATACGAACCACTCAGAAATGGAGAAAAGCAAATAGGATTCCTTTCTAGATCTTCTTTTCTCTCTTTGGACTTTGTAGAGTATATAGTAGTGTCTTGTAATGTTCTTGTCTTTTTTCACGTTCATTTGAGGGTCCTTTTATAGAGGGAAGAAAATATGAACGTTATGGAGGTGGTTGGTGCGCAATAAATGAACTACAACGTTCGAAAATTTGACCGTTATACCCAAGTCGAAGATGGAGTCGACTTGGCTTGCGACTTGGCAACCCAAGTCGCATCTGGAGTCGACTTCGTATGCGACTCCAGTTTTTCCAATTTCCCAAGTCTCAGTTATAGCCGACTTGGTTTCAGACTTCGACTTAACCTGCGATTTGGCTCGGGTTTTGCTGAAGCTGCTTTGATCTTCAAGTTGTGTTCTTCTATCTTGGATTGGTTTGATTCTTACTTAGATGATTCATGCATATTTGACTTATGTAGTCTTGATAGACATTGTTTGAATCATTCTTGTATCTTTGTCTTTGAGCTTGATAGACTTGATTTGATGTAGTTCATGAATCTTGACTATGAATTGGACTCATTTGATCTTTATCTTGATTCTTTGGACTTGATAAACCTGGTTTGAAGTCCTTCAGGCAATCATGCTTTGAGCTTGAATGTTATATTCTCTTGAATGGCTTGAAAAACTGCATCTTTGAAATCTGAATTCCTCAAGTCGCAGATGGAGTCGACTTGGCCTGCGACTTCACCCAAGTCGCTCATGGAGTCGACTTGGCCTGCGACTTGGGCAGCTTTGTGCCCCAAAATCAGCGCTGGACACTATTTTGCATTTGAAGTCGATAGCGAGGTCGACTTCGTCTGCGACTTGGGAACCCAAGTCGCATGTGGAGTCGACTTGACCTGCGACTTCACTTGTGTCTTTTGAGGTTCTTTCTTAAGTCGATATTTGAGTCGACTTTGGGATCGACTTCATCCTAAGTCGAAGTCCAAGTCGACTTGAGGTTCGACTTGGCCACCTGAGTTCTTTAAATCACTTAACAAACTCATTAGTACTCAAAATATACTCAAGTTAGTCTTTGTTGATCATCAAAACTCAGTATTTGATTAATTTGTTTTGTTTTGAAACATTGTTTCCAACAGTTTCTACGTCAAGTTATGACCACTTGAATTTATCTTTTGGATTTGGGATAAAATAATTAATTATCACCCTAATCCCATCATGATTTCATTAATCCAATCCATTCATAAGATTGGACCCATCGTCGTGGGCTTACCTTTCAAATTTCATCGAAATCCGCCTTGTAGGCATCAAATTATGAATTTTTCATCATTTTTCACCTTAATTCCATAATTACACTTTAATCTCCATAAATTAAATCATGGTAATTAACATGATTATTCATGACACCTTGTCACCATTAAATTCTCATTAAGCCCCTCAGGTCATACCGACTACTTTGGGCTCCGGCGATTAAATTTGTAATCACCATTCCTAATTAAACCCTAATTGCAAAATAGCATTAAATCATAAAATCACCCATAAATCATTCAAAATTTCCATTTAATTCGCATATAAGTCACATGTACATATTCAATGCACACCGTTGAGTCCTACATAGGTTGAGGTTTCACAATTCTCCCCTCCCCTTATAACAGGTTTCGTCCCGAAACCGTCTCTTCTTTGAATAATTTGGGTATTCCCTTCTGCTTCTTCTCTTAGTTTCCAAATATTCTTGCTTTCAGAATATTTGTCCCATTGAACATCAACACATTTAATTAAACATAGCTAACCTACATATAAAGAATTTTACCTGTATTATTTTATCGATTTCCTCTACGGGTAGTGCATGCGTGGTTACATATTGGCAATTTATGATTAAATGATCATCATCAAAATCAAACTAAGTTATTGCCAAACTTTGTAAAATTTAATCCATACTTGTAACCACCTCATCCTCTTGCTCTCGTGACTCCATGCACATGTACCAGGTTCATAGAGGTAACCTGTCGGTTAGCTGCTTCTATTAACCTTGACAGAGCTGATCTTCCTTGCCTTTGCAACGTTTGTACCTTATTTGGACAATTCGGGGTGATGTGCCCTACCTGATTATAAACATAACATCTTATACCAACTTTTATGGTATCATACCTATCATATCACATAGATATAGCTTATCATCTATTCACATAGATTTCATCTCATCTCATAGCTATCATCTCAATCACATAATTATCGTCTTGTCACGTAGACATATGATCTAATCTCATAAACATAGCTATCATATCACATGCATACATTTTATGCATTCAAAATCCTTATAGATAGTTATATCATCATAACTAATCATATCATGGTCATTATCAAAGCATCCACTCATAAAACAAAGTCTTAGCATCTTAACATGCCAATTCACACAATCGCAATCATGTGATATTATTCATCATCATAAAATTTACTACTATCATCATCATATATCATGCATCCTATCATGATAATCACTGATGCATTCCTCAAAAAATCATGCATATCATATTTAATCATTACACTTAAACTTTTCCACGCCTATTTACCAGTTCATGCTTTGATACCATTACTTGTGGTATCAGACCTATCCTTTCAACATCCTTTATTTTCTCCTTCTCCCGCCTATTTACCAATCCTTGCTCTGATACCATTGCTTGTAACGCCCCAGCCTGAGCGTCACAACCTTACCTCAAGATCGTTCGACTGGTAAACGTGATCAGGATTGTTGCCCTGTCACACGGCGGGTTTTAACGGATATTTATCCAAGTAAATATATTTCATAGAAGTTTAATTCCTCCTTATTTTCATCTCATGCATATCTGAGTCATTTCCATCCAATAATGTCATAACTAGACATGATTTTCATAACATAATTCAAACAATCTCATAAATCAGATGTCACTGCATGTATCACCATAGATGTCAACACAAAACATCAAAGTATTTACAATCATACGACATAAGTGTTTCATTAACATGAAACTTATAATGTCTTCCCATTTCTTCAATGGAAGACTCCTGCTCCTTTGCCTGGTCTCATCTTTCACCTGTCTATGGGTTTGGAAAATGAAAACATGAGTCGAAACTCAATAAGCAAGCTTATATTTTACAGGAAATTCATTTTGAAAGCATATTTATTTAAAGTCATTTTTCTCCCTTCAGTAGAGACACTTATCAAGTGAACAACTACCTATGGAGCAAAAATCTTTTCATAAATCATTCATACACATTTCATAAACACTTCATAAACATTGGATGTGCAAATTCATCATTTCTATTGATGACGTTATCCATCATGTGACGGTACCCTAGCACGGGGAACCCTCTTTTGATGACATGATCATTTCCATCATTGGCGCTGGACCTTCCGACTTGGCAACGTCAAGGGGGACTCCTTGTCCACTACTACCTCGATTAGCCTACTTTATTTCCATTCTATGCATGACTTTTAGTCACCCGGGCATCATATACACCCTTACATATGGAACTTGTCATTCTCATGTAGAGAATTCTTTGCACCATCCCATTTTAAACACCATTTCAATGAAACATTGTATAAATTCATGTTTCATCACATTTCAAGCATAATTGAGAAACCATAAGCAATCATTTATTTCAACAGAAATAAACATTTCAATACTCATATAGACAAGGAATGACCATCCTTAAACACCTTGTAATGAAAACCAAAATCATTTAGAAAGCTGCTTGCTTACCTCGCTTGCTTAGCTTTCCGTTTCGCTTATCCCTTTGCGTTTGCCTATACATATAAGAATGATATAACATTCATATATTTTCTTTGCTTGCATTCAACTCAGTTTTCCAACCCATTTTCATTAACATATATCATTTATTTGACTTCACAAGTCATTATGCTCATATATAGCACATTTTGCACATATCATCAGCTAACACATAACATATATAACACCATAATTAGGGTATCCATTTCAATCACATTAAACTCATTCAATAATTATCATTTATAGTTTCCTTAACCTTACCTTGCCATTTTTCACTCCAGTTCCACAATACACATATCGGTGCTTGTTTTAAGCACCCATTATTGCCTTAAGCCTCATTAATTAATCTCAAATTTTGAGATTACATCATGACATTCTAAACAGAAATATATTCACAAAATTTATCATATTTTCAGGAATTTTTGCACAAAACCAAATTTCATAGGTCATTTACCACTCATGCATGTCTATCCTTTCACATATAGCTATTTGACAACACATATATGAGGTCTTTCATAAAATTTCCCAAGTCAGAAATTTAATCCACATTTTAGCATGATAATTATACTTAATTACCACTTTACTTAGGGTATTTTTATGAAATTTAAATCCACTAATCATAGGTTTCCAAAACAGCAACTTTGGAACCCATTTTTCACCCGTTTAACGTGTCTTTTGACACATAACCCTAAGCAGTTTTATAAATCCAAATTTTCAGCAATTAATCAAAGTTTTCCTAACCAAAATTTAGGTTATTTAAATATATATAAATTTGGATCATTTATGCATAGGTTTCATATTTCTTTTTTATTTTTTTCTCCAACTATCCACATATGCAGAAATCAGGCGTACTGAAATCTGAAAATCTTGAATTAATATCAAATCAAGCAGTTTCGATCTGAAATTTCTACCATACCTAAATAACTACATTATTAGACAAAATAAATATTTTTAACACAAAAAATTAAGTATTTATATTTATTTTTATATTTTTATCTTGCTGGACAGCAGAATCCATTTTCAGATAGCCTGAATGACGTTAATTATGGGGTATATTTATACCAATAAAAACCTAATTTTTATTTTATTGTTGTAGTAATAAATATGTATTATATATCCTGTAAAATTTTCAGCTCATAATTATTTTTATAAAAATTATTAAAAATCCATTGGTACAGCTGATCCTGCCGCCTGTACAACCCCGTTCTGGTTAATTTTCTTGGATTTGTAATTTGTAACTGGCTTATCTTTTTAAGATAAAAATTGGGTAGTTACTTAATCACCCCATATTTATTCTTCAAAAAAATCTTTATACTGAAATTCATCAATTTACTATTCCGTTCATATTTTAGTTTACAACATCATATAACTTCCAGATTTGAGGCATAAAATCAAAATAATCATATACTTACTTGATTAAATGGGTAATCCCTCCTTTTCCCTTTTTGTTTCCATTTTTTTTTCTTCCTCCTTGCTGGTCTAGAGCTGGACGTGAGGGCTGCCTTGGGGTGCAAGTTTCAGCACTTTGAAAATTTCCAACATCTCATTTCCACATGACCGATTATCCTCCTTATAGAGCTGGAATGTTCAGCTATGGGCCCCACTTGTTGCTGCATTTTCCACAGCCATTGAATGCCTTCTTATCCTCTTATGTGCTGGTGAACTCATAGCCAAGTAAATTCACTTTTTACCATTTTTCAAAAATCCAAAAATCTGCTTTAATCAAAACCGTCCGCTTGTCCACAATTTCCCTTCTTTACTTAGCTCTTAAGCAACTTGTTACTTGCTCTCCAAGAAACCAAATTTCCATCATAATTAGCTTAATCCATTCCATTCATCTCATAGATTTCATAATTTTATTCCATCGTTTCAAATTTCATCTCAAACCGACATTTCTACATCAAGTTATGACCACTTGAATTTATTTTTTGGATTTGGGATAAAATAATTAATTATCACCCTAATCCCATCATGATTCCCTTAATCCAACCCATTCATAAGATTGGGCCCACCGTCATAAGCTTACCTTTCAAATTTCATCAAAATCCGCCGTGTAGGCATCAAATTATGAAATTTCCATCATTTTTCACCTTAATTCCATAATTACACTTTAATCTCCATAAATTAAATCATAGTAATTAACATGATTATTCATGACACGTTTTCACCATTAAATCCTCATTAAGCCTCTTGGGTCATACCAACTCACTTTGGGCTCTGGCGATTAAATTTGTAATCACCATTCCTAATTAAACCCTAATTGCAAAATAGCATTAAATCATAAAATCATCCATAAATCATTCAAAATTTCCATTTAATTCACATATAGGTCACATGTACATATTCAATGCACACCATTGAGTCCTATATAGGTTGGGGTTTCACAAATGTAGAGGAACCAAGCTAGGAAAAATGGAGTCCAAGATGATTCAATTTCAAGTAAGTATACCCCTTGATTATGGGTTGAAAATCATAACTGAAATTTTCTTAAATCTTATGTGATGTTGGTAATCATGATTATATGATGATTCATGATTAGATGAATTATACAAGTTGATTTATAAAGTTTAATCTGGGGATTAATCAACCCATATCATCTAATCTACACTTATGTGTAGTAAATCTGAACTAGGAAAGACAAATATTGAAGAAACAGTAAATGAACGCATTTTATAATGAAAATTTGTGGGAAGACTCATGATGGGGTGATTAAGGAACGACCAAATTTTCAGCTCAAAATGATAAGCATGTTGGAAATTAAAAATCCAAGAAAATCAACCTGAACAGGGTTGAACGGGTGTCAGGATCAGCTACACCAAATGATTTTTAATAATTTTAATGGGTATAAATATACCCCATAATTTACGTGACTCAGGCTGTCTGAAAAGGGATGCTGCTATCCAGTAGAGTAAAAATACCAAAATAAATATAAATGATAAATATTTCATGTTGGAAATATTTATTTTGATTTATTCATGTAGTTATTAAGGTATGTTAGAAATTTCATATCAAAACTACTTGATTTGATATTAATTCAAGATTTTGAGAATTCAGTATGCCTGAATTCAGCATTATGGACAGCTTAAGGAATCAATCTAGATAAATGTTAAATTTCAAGTTTTTGTGATGAATTTAACTTACAATGAGATATAAACAAGTATCATAAGTGATTATGAGGATTTAACCAATTAAAGGTGGGTTTAGAAAGGATGGAACTTAGGGTTACGTTTAAGACCCGATTTTCATATTTTGATGTTTTGGCATTTTGTGCCATAAAATTCATCCTAAATTAATGCCATTAACCACCCTTGTCATTTAGCTCACTTAATTACATATTTTGTAATTTTTAAAAATAAAAAATATCATGTAAATAGCCCATTTGGACATCCACTCCATGACACTTATTTCATGCTCTTTTGAGCTAATCCAATAACCTTTAAATCATGACATTAATCACTGGGTTTTATCATGTATTTTTTCAATTAAATTAATTCATAAAATCCATGTGTAATTACCTCCTTTCGACACCTCATTTATGCCATTAATCATATAATTATTCACCTTACTTTAACATAAACACAAGATTACATTTTTGGTGCAGAAAAATCAATAATTATACACCCATTTTCATGCAAGCAATATCCCATCATCATTAGCTTAATCCAAGCCTCTCATTACATGGATCTCATAATTTTAACCGTTTGTTTCAAATTTCGTTTCAATCCGACTTTTCTAGCTCAAGTTATGATCATTTGAATCCAGCTTTGGATTTTGATGGTGATGATCAATTTTCATCCTAATTTCTTCATTATTTTCATAATCCAACCTTTTCATATGATTAATCACAAATTTATGTACTTACCGTTCAATTTTCATCTTAATCCGCCTTCCTGGCGTCGAATTATGGATTTTCTAGCAATTGCCACCTTTAATCCATAATTAGCCACATAACCTCCCTTAATTAACCCATAATATATGAGGTACTTATCCTCAATATAATCAAATTTCCTAATCCTCATTAAGCCTCTTTAATCACTTGACCCATATTGGCTTATATTCATCATTCATAACCACTTGCCCTACTTGCAATAAATCGTCAATATTGCAATTGGAAATCATTCATAGTTCCACTAAATTATACTTCATTCATATTTATATGCCAATTGCATATAAATAAACCTTACTTGGGTCCGGATTTCACAATCGACCTAGTCGAAGGGCCGTCAATTTAGCCGCTGGTGGCCGATTCATGCGACTCACTGACGAGGAGGCTCTCAAACTCCTCGATGACTTAGCTCTTTATGATTCTCAGTACGGCGATGTCTGAGGAACCTCTCGGCAAGAAAATGTATACGATATCGAATCCATACATGCTATACATGATAAACTTGATAAAATTTTGCAGCAAAAGAAGCAGGAATCCACGGATCGGAATGCATCTTCTTTTGGAAAAATTTCATGTGAAACCTGTGGAACCTCACAATACACAATTGAATGTAGTTTTGCCATTAAAGACACCGTAGGCGAGCAAGCCAATGCAATCAACAACCAGTATGATACTTGTGCATATAGTAACCCTTACTCTAATACTTACAACCCAGGATGGAGGAACCACCCCAATTTCTCTTGGGCAAACCAGTCAAACTCCCAAAATTATGCTCAAAATAATAAGCCACCTGGTTTCCTTAGAAAACCACTGAACCATCCTTCATATCAAACCCAACAAGCCTTACCCGCACCACCTCAAGCACAACCCACTGAGTTTATGCTCGAAAATATCATTCTAATGCTCAAGAAAAATGATGAAAGAATGGACCAAATGCAAACCCACATCAAGTTGCTTGACAATCAAATTGCTCAAAATGCCACCACCTCATCCCAAAGAAACCAGGGCAAACTCCCTAGCCAACCTGAAGTAAACCCTAGGGAGCAGGTGTAGGCGGTTACCTTGCGAAGTGGAAAGTAGCTCGACCCACCTCAAATGGTCACAGAAAAGGATGTCGAGCAGGAAAAGAAGCAAGAAGAGGAGCCACAACCAGGCCAGTAGTGGAGAAGCCATATGTACCACCACCTCCTTACCAGCCTCCACTCCCCTTCCCACAAAGGCAACGATAGGCTAAGCTCCAAGAGCAGTTCGAGAAGTTTGTTTCTACTCTCAAGAACATGTCAATCAATGTGCCTTTCATTGACATGCTTTCCCAAATGCCAGCTTATGTAAAATTTCTCAAGGACATGTTATCCAACAAAAGAAAACTCGAGGAGTACGGAACCATTTCACTCACTGAGGAGTGCAACGCTATTTTGCAGAACAAGTTACCTGAGAAGCTAAAGGACCCTGGAAGCTTCTCCATTCCATGTACTCTTGGGAATGTCCAAATCAGCAAAGCGCTATGTGATCTCAGAGCCAGTGTAAGTCTGATCCCACTCTCCATCTGTAAAAAGATGAACATGGGTGTTCCAAAACCAACGTCTATGTCTCTCCAACTGGCCGACCAATCAACCAAATTCCTAGTTGGTATTATTGAAGACGTACCCTTGAAAGTCGGCAAATTGTTCATCCTAGTCGACTTTGTAGTCCTCGACATGGAGGAGGATCGCCAAATCCCAATCATTCTCGGACGACCTTTCTTAGCCACTGCTGGAGCCATCATAGACGTCAAGAATGGTCGACTCTCACTGACAGTTGGAGATGAAAAGGTCAAATTTAATCTTTCTGAAGCAACAAAGCACCTATCAACCGATAACTCTTGCCTGCGGGTCGACGTCATCAACCCTTTGCCGATCGAATAAAAAGATGACCTGATAGAGGTATATTTCGTTCAAAGTGCAACTATTGAAAATGATAACCCTGAACTATTTGCTTGTGCAACTCTCTTGGATGGAAGTCCTTTTATCTCACCTGCTGCCGACTCATCTCCTGGGAAGCTGGATATAGACTTCAATTCTTTTCCCTCGACAAAAACAAAGGAAGAAGCACCAAAGGTAGAACTAAAACCTCTTCCTAAAAATCTCAGGTATGCATTTCTTGGCCCAAACACTACTTATCTAGTCATAATCAATGCAAATCTTTCCGAATCCCAATCCGATGAACTATTAACTGTACTAAGAAGACATAGGAAGGCAATTGGCTACTGCATTAATGACCTACCTGGTATTAGTCCTTCTCTATGCTTGTACAGAATTCTAATGGAGGAAAATTGTAAGACAAGCATTGAACCTCAAAGGCGTCTGAATGCAAACATGAAAGAAGTGGTGAAAAAGAAAATTTTAAAACTTCTTCATGCCAGAATCATCTACCCTATTTCTGATAGTAGTTGGGTAAGCCCAGTTCATGTGGTACCCAAGAAAGGCGGTATGACTGTCGTAAAAATGATAAAAATGAACTTATATCTACAAGGACAGTCACAGGTTGGCGAATGTGCATCGATTATCGTAAATTAAATATTGCCACCCGAAAGGATCATTTTTCTTTGCCTTTCATTGATCAAATTCTTGAACGACTTGCCAATGACTCTTACTTTTGTTATTTGGATGGTTACTATGGCTACTTTCAGATTCCTATTCACCCACAGGATCAAGAGAAAACCACTTTCACCTGTCCATACGACACTTTTGCATATAGACGCATGCCTTTCGGTCTTTGTAATGCACCTGCCACTTTTCAACGATGCATGATGGCCATACTTTCTGATTACATTGAACACATAATGGACGTATTTATGGATGATTTTTCTGTTTATGGCACTACATTTGAATCATGTTTATCTAACATGTCTAAGGTTTTACAGAGATGCGAAGAAACCAACCTAGTTTTGAATTGGGAAAAATGTCATTTCATGGTACAGGAAGGAATTGTATTAGGGCATTTAGTTTCAAGCAGAGGTATTGAGGTTGACCGGGGAAAAATAGAAGTCATTGAAAAACTACCGCCACCTAATTTGGTCAAAGGAATTCAGAGTTTCTTGGGACAAACCGGTTTCTATTGACGTTTCATTAAAAAAATTTCTAAAATTGCTAAGCCACTGACTAACTGCTAAATCAAGATGTAAAATTTAATTTTTCTGATGATTGTCTAAATTCATTTTGCAGGTTAAAAGAAGCTTTGACCACTGCCCCAATTATATAGCCGCATGACTGGAGCCTACCATTTGAGATCATGTGCGGTGCAAGTGACCATGCGGTTGGGGCAGTTTTGGGTCAATGGAAGGACAACAAGCCAGTGGTGATCTATTATGCAAGCAAAATCATAGATGACGCTCAAGTCAACTATGCAACCACTAAAAAGGAATTACTAGCTGTTGTATTTACTTTTGATAAATTTTGTTCTTATCTTGTAGGGTCAAAGGTGATTGTCTACACGGACCACGCAACCATTCGCTATCTAATTGCCAAGAAAGTTGCTAAACCAAGGTTGATTCGCTGAATTTTCTATTACAAGAATTTGACCTTGAAATCCGAGACAAGAAAGGCACAGAGAATGTGGCAGCTGATCATCTGTCTAGACTACTATCAACTGAGAAGATTGGTCTAACTAAAAATGAGCAGATTAACGAGGAATTTTCCGATGAATCCCTGCTTGCACTTAAGGAAGCATCAATGCCCTGGTATGGAGACATTGTTAATTACTTTGTCTGTAAAGAAATTCCATCCAATTTCATCTATCAACAGAAAAAGAGATTCATGGCGGACGTGAAATACTACATATGAGAGGACCCATACCTTTACAAGAGATGCAGCGACGGTCTGATTTGCTAATGTGTACCAAACGAGGAAATCCAAAGCATTCTTTATCACTATCATTCTTCACCATATGGTGGACACATGGGTCCCACCAAAACTGCAGCAAAAGTCTTACAATCAGGTTTCTTCTGGCCCACTTTGTTCAAAGATGCTCGATCTTTTACACTAACCTGTGACAAGTGCCAAAGGACAGGAAACATTTCAAAGCAAAACGAGATGCCACTCACAAACATTCTCGAGGTCAAACCGTTCGATGTCTGGGGCATGGATTTCATAGGACCTTTCCCATCCTCATTCAACAACCAGTACATACTTCTTGCGGTTGATTACGTAACTAGATGGGTGGAGGCGATTGCTTCTCCAACAAATGACTTAAGGGTGGTCGCTAAATTCTTAAAACATAATATTTTTACCAGATTTGGTGTACCATGAGCAATCATAAGTGACGGAGGAAGCCACTTCTGTAACAAGCAAATGGAGCAACTGCTCAAGAAATATGGGGTCACACATAAAATCGCCACCCCATACCACCCACAAACAAGTGGTTAGGCTAAAATCTCGAACCGTGAGATTAAACACATACTTGAGAAGACGGTGTCCCAATCATGACGAGATTGGTCAAGGCAACTCGATGATGCTCTTTGAGCATACCGCACTGCATTCAAGACTCCGATCGGAACAACACGTTTCCAACTAGTTTATGAAAAATCATGCCACTTGCCTGTAGAGCTGGAGCACAAAGCATACTGGGCAATCAAATTTTTGAATTTTGATATGAAATCTGCTGGAGAAAGGCGCCTACTACAGCTTGATGAACTCGAGAAAATTCAACTCGATGCCTATGAAAATTCAAAGATGTAAAGGAAAAGATAAAATTTTGGCATGACAAACACATTCGATAGAAGGTAATCAAAGCTAATGAGCTGGTGCTACTTTTTTAATTCTCGTTTTAAATTATTTCCAGGAAAATTGAAGTCGAGGTGGTCGGGACCATTCAAAGTATTACAAGTGTTTCCTCATGGAGCTGTTGAAATCTAGAGTGAAAAGACGAGAGCATTCAAAGTCAATGGGCAGCGCCTCAAACCCTACTTCACAGGGGATCACATTCCAATAGGAGTCATCCACTCCTTTTGCGAAACCACGCCACTCAACTAAAAATCTGCAGTCAAGCTGATGACTTTAAACCAAGCACTTCTTGGGAGGTGTAACGCCCCATTCCTAGAAATACTCAATAACTAGTCGATGGGTGCTACACAATTTAAGAAAAATTTGGCAGCATCTCCCCATAATATACAAGGGGTAATATGGAATACATGACCTGATATTCATAAACATTTTAATCTGTAACATTCAATCCTATATTTATATACTTGCATCTTCATATAATAAGGACATTCATATAGAAGGAAAATCATTAAATATTACCCTTACACATCAAGGAAATATAATGATGATGCATATGTGCATCCACAGGGATTATAATCCAATCTGAAATACCAAATACATTATAATTGTCAAAGTGAATCCGCCTAAGTAATTGTCTACATATATAATTATCAAAAAGAGCGCAATTTAAAAGAACTGAAGTTTAAATATTGTGCTATGGTCTCTCATATTTGACCTTCAACTTGTCCCATCTTGAAGTTCCCCACCTGGCCTGTGATCTAAAGGCACAATAACAAACGATATGAGTCTAAATAGACCCAGCAAGTAGATAGTGGTTAGCACAAAGTGGATATAAGTATAATGATGGAAGCTCATCTAGTGATGAAGCTAACACATATGGGTCCAATACCCACTCCCAAGATCGTATGCATATAACCACGTATAAATAGAATAACACAACCAATCATCTACTCATGTCCATCAAGGGCCATCAACAACCCTCTCCTCATGTCAATCAGGGGCCATGAACAACCCTTTTACAACCAACCATTTGAAATAACACATCATACATAACAGACAAGGAAACATGTTGCAAACCGCACATACAACATCAACAAAATTTAAATCAACATATAAATCTGTCACACAAGCATTTTGTCAAACACATGATAGGCGCGAAATGAAAGAACCTTCAATTCATACCCTCGTTTGAGGCAAATCAATTCACGTCACATTTCAACAATATAAAAACTACTAAGAAGTCTTTTACATCATAGAAATCGTGCATTCAAAGCAAATTCCCCATGAACCCTAACTGTCACGAACCCTATGCCTCATACCATGAAGTTATCAGGCGCTACACATTCCCACCAGTCTCACATCACGTTTAACATAAAATTTCATCACTAAATCAAGAAGGGGCGACATCTACTTACCTTAACCTTGATTTCTCCCAAAACAGCGACTCTAGATGTAGATTGCAAAGATTCAGAGCCTCGGAGCTTCCCGGGCTAGGATCTATGACCTTCCAGGAAGTTGGTATTTGAAACCGAGTGGAACAGAAAGAAGAGGAGGAGTGAAGAACCAGAAGAGGAGAAGAAGGGAGCACAGTCGGGCGCGAAATGGAAGAAATGAAACCCTAGAGCGCGGGCCGCCCATGTTAATCGAACCCCGTACCTACTCTGCGAAGGGGAAAAATAGTTATAGTGCTCGATAATGACACATTAATCATACACATTTAAATTAATACTCAGTGTGCTAAGATCATAATACATGCATATATGCACTATATGTCCCCTAGATACCATATTAATATATGTTATGCATCCATTAATATCATAAACTCCTAGTGGCATGTTCGTAAGTTATCTCATAAATAGAGAAGGGTTATAATGAAAATAAAATAAAATAAATACCTGGTCCTTATAGGAGGCAACCCAAAAATTTCTTATTTCTTTTAAGGAAGTTTTAGTTTTATTATTTCTTTTAGTTTCTTTTAGAATTTTGATAGTTTTTAATTTTGAGCTTTATTAGTTATTTCCAGAGTCTACTTGGAAAGAAGCACCATGGGATACAAATTCGGTTCAAATCGCCAAAATAGGGAAGTTAACATCTCACATTTTTTTAATTACTCCCTTTAGTTTGATGACATGATTTTCATTGAGGACAATGTCAATTTCAAGTGTGGGGGTGAATGCGTTGCGTTAATTTTCTCTAAATATTTCTTTCACTACCCTGATGATTATATTTTGGTCATAATTATAATTTTTGCAAAATTTTAAAAAAAATTGAAAACTTTGGGTAATTAAGTTTGGGCAATTCTTGCATCAAATGTGATATTATACCTCACTTTGAACTCTTGTATGTCTTGAAAGCAAACCATACGTGGAATTTCAACATCTTAGAGCTAGGAAAAGTTGAAGCTTAATGAGATGTTAAATTTGTTTTTGAACATGTACTTGTTGAAAATATTTGGATTTTTGTCCCGAATCACTTGATGAAACTGATATACCTAGGAACCGATCTTGTTTTCTTTCAAAATTAGAGTAATCTTCTCTAATTTATCAAAAGTTTTTCTAATACATATAATTGTTATTTAAGAAGGTAGTTTTTCCCATATACATGAAAAATTTTATTATGGTTGAAGAAATTTCCAAAGCCAAAACTCCATTGAACCAATTCATGGACATGATTAAGGCATTTTTTTTCATGATGAGCATATATTTGAAAGTATAACAGTTTTTTACCCCTATTGAGCCTGAACTTAAATTTTTCCTTAACCACAATTCCCACTTCGTTGAACAGACTTTGAAATTGAATTCTGAGCTGAAAAGTGAAATAGAAATTATTATTTAATCTCCTGACTGTGCAAATAATGAAAATGACTTCCCAAATACCCTAAAATATGGTGAGGAAAATTATTGCTGGACTTGGTAAAAAAATAAAAATATAAAAAATATAAAAATATAAAAAAAGAGCTAAACCAAGGATAAGAACAGGCTTGAAAAGGAATAAAAAAAGCACTAAGTGTGGGGGTAGCATTATTTCCTGAAATGAGGCTCAAGTCATGCAGAGACAGTTCAATTTTTGAAATTTTATTTTTCGTGCCAAACCTAATCGTTGTCCTACTAAGTCCTTATGATCCTATGAATTAGCTGATTGAGTTGGTAGAGGAAATTTAAATGGAAAAATTTGATAAGATGTATATGAGGTAATTTGACTAATATTTTCTGCACTACTACCGTCACTTGAATTATTGAAAGTGTGTATTGAATAACCAAATAAATGGGAAAGATATCTTATATTTAAGAGTTTATTGCGGGAGTTTGTAACTCTTAATGATAGAAAACAAAATAGGTGACAGGGTGTGCAGTATTAGTCATGTGAGAAGGGATTGTTGACTGAGATTTCCAATGAGTATCATGTTTCAAAATTTTTAATTTAATAATCTCATTAGTTTTGATGATGGGCTAAACATTTATTTTCTATTTTTGCTCAAAGTTTTGAAATTTTGCAATCTGTTCTTGAATTCCTTTATATTTGCTTTAGGACAAGAAAAAGTTCAAGTGTGGGGGTATTTGATAAGTGGAAATTAATAACATATTTTGTGGACATTTTATACCAATTTGGTGGGTAATTAATTGAAATTAATATGAAATTTAGTTTAAAATGGGGTTTCAGCAAGTGATCATCTAAAAATGCAGTAGCCCATCATCACCGTCCATTGCAAATTCTGTCCACACCAAATGCATTCACGTGATCAGCACCGTTCATTTCAAAAATCTAGCAGCAATGTTTCCATGATGGACCCCACGAATCAACAACGCTCACAAACATGCTGTCCATTAATTGCACATTCACGTGAGCACCCCATGCTACCCATTAATTTGCCATTTTTCTAGCAAAAATTCAGCAGCCTATGGACCCCACACAAGCTGCCCATTCAATCTATCCATAGCCATTCACGTGAACAAGCTGCCCATTTGTGGCCCACCAAATCAAAGCAATCCAGCACCATTAAAATCCAGCAGCAATCATGTGATGAGTGGGGTCAACGTACAGCCAATCTAAGGCACCGACCTTGCAATTAGCAATGTAAATTCACGTAAATCAGCATGTCTAGATTTTTATCCACCATCTAGCCATCCACCATCTGATCACGTCCAAGCAGCCCATGCAGTGGACCACACCAGCTGCCCATTAAATTTTCCAACGCATTCACGTGATGCAGAATTTTTCAGAGCATATGCACCGCCCCATTAATTCAGCTCAAGATATTCTACCCATGCCTATTTATCATTCGGCAACGTCCATACCCATTTATTATTCAGCAGCCCATTTATTTGCCAAAAGCACATCACGTGACCAAGCAACCATGCTGGCAATTTATTTGCCAAGTGCACATCATGTTACCACATCCATTTATCAAATTTCAACATCCATTCACAACCAGCCCATTAATTCAGCAAGTGCAAGCAGCATTCATGCATCATTTAGCAGCATTCACGTGATCATGTATTAAAAATTCAGCAGCATTCATGCAACATCCAGCAAATTCATGTGTGAGCAAACATAGGGACGACTATAAAGGAGGAGAATTTCATCAAAAGATTCGAACGAGCAGTATAAAGAATTCCATCAGAGAATTCCAGGAGAAGATAGCGTTCCGAAGCAGAAAATTCCAACGAGTAGCAGATAGAGAAATACGGGCAGAAATTTGAGAGAGAAAGAGAGAGAGCAAGGTGGAGAGCATAGGCAAGAGGCGGACTACCGAGTTGCGTGGAGCGGCCGACACACCATCGGGGCTTCAAACCAATAAGCTTTTCGATCTTTTCCCTTTTTAATTTTAATTGCCTTGTTTAAGATGTATTTGAATTTTAATTTTATTTTAGACTTAAACATGCTAGGCTAAGCCCTAAATCTAGGGTTTAGGACGTAGCATGTGTACAATGTAGCGTGGTATGGATTTTTAATTTATTTATGATGGATATTGTTGTTAATTTAATATCTTGTGATTTTTTGCTTGCTTTGTACATGGGCCCGTACTTTGGCTTGATTCCATATATTAGGTGATGGAATCGAGAGGTGGAAACCTAATATACGATAATCAAGATATTAAACCTGGAAATCTAAGACCATGAGAATAGTCATGATGACCTTGAGGAATTCCATGAACAAACCACAGAACTTAATGGATTCTAATTAACTTAATCCCATGAGAATAAGTGTTAAGAAAATTAGGGTACGCCTTGTAGGTTTCGAGAGAAGGTGCAAGGATAAATTAGGGTTTGTTCTTCTTTAACAAACAATATCCAGATTAAATTATTATACCACTACTCGTTGCAAAAGACGCATGTGAAATCCTAGACCCTAGGTACTCGCACTCTCGTTTTCTCTACTCGTTCTAATTTGCAATTTTCTCTTCTCATTTTTATTTTGTTTTCCTTTTATTTACTATATTTTCTTTTCACTTTTCTATTTTATTTGCTATATTCTCTCCATATCTGACACGAAAGTATTTAAAAGCAAAGTTTATAGTCCCGAATTCCCTGTGGATCGATAATTTATATGCTACAATCTACGACTCGTGCACTTGAGGTAAGATTACAAACATGGGGTTTCACAACATATCAAGTGCGCATTTCATCCATAGCATCTCAACTTGCTCTTCTACGTTAAAGGTCCTCTTGACCTAATCATGTCCTTTTCATTTCATACATACATACATCCATCAGTTCTTAGTATACAAGCACTTGTCATTTAAAGCATTCCTTATCTCAATCATATCATATCTATATAAGGCATTTTAAATCTTTTACCTTCTCAATCATATAATGCCTATGCAAGGTATCCTTAACATTTGTACTAATAGTACCATATCCCTTAGGGCATTCGTTCATGCTTCCACATACAAAGGATTACAAACTTTTGAAAATTCCTTTTTCCTTTCTCAGTAAGAACATGTCTTTCATCACTTGAATTTTCCCTGCACCTATCTAAGGGGGGAAAACAAAACATGAGTCAAAACTCAATAAGCAAGCATATTTCATTCTCGTTTAAATGCATTTCTCTCAATTCGATAGGAGACACTTAGCAAGTGATCAACTACCAATGGAATAGAAACCTTTTCGTAAACCATTCTTGGAAACCATTCATAAACCATTCATGTAAACCATTCGTAAATCCCAGTTTTTGGGCATTTCATAAACATTGGATGTGCAAATGCATCATTTTCATTCATGACATAATCCTTCATGTGAGGGTACGCTAGCTCGGGGAACATCCTTTTATAACATGATCCTTTCCATCCTTAGCGCCGGACCTTCCGACTTGGCAACGTCAAGGGGGACTCCTTGTCCACTTACTACCTCGACTAGCCTACTTGATTTCCATTCCATGCATGACTTTCGTCATCCCGACATTATATACCTCTTACACATGGAAACTTGTCATTCTCATGTAGAGAATTCTTTGCACCATCCATTTGAACATCAGTTCAATGAAACATCATTCAAATTCATGCTGGCATGCGATTTTCAAATAGAGAAGAATTTTAACCAATCATTTCAAAGAGTAATAAAGAGATGAAGGAATGATCATCTTTAAACAACTTTAGAAACATTCAAGTAAAGCAACTTGAAAACATTTTTGCATTTGAGAATAAAATCTCATTTTCAAAGGTCTTGCTTGCTTACCTGTGGCGATCCTTTTGCGCCTTCCATTCTTTCCTTGTCTTTTTCCTAGACAAGTGAACATGATTACCTTATACATTTTCATCATATGTTGTGCTTGTATGCCTTGTCTTTATCTTTAATTCGCATATACGTGTCATATGGGTTAAATCCCATATGCTCCATAACACATTAACTTTGAATCATTCTTTCTTTGGAATGCATATCCATCTTCACATTTATTAATGGTCGCACATATATATATGACTTACTCATAAGTCTTTTGACAACCACATAACTATGTAACCTTAGTTAGTGATTCATTTTCTTCATTCCATTCAGGTTGCTTCCCATGCATGCTTTATAATATTTGGTCATTATCTCCTTATACGGATTTTTTATCCATAAGTTCTTCAAAATTTTCATCCTTATATTCATAATATAAATATTAATCTCAACTTTTCTTCAAAATCACGCTGTTCACTGTTCATAGTAACTGTTCAAAATCACTGTAGCATAATACTGTTCACAGAGTTGAAAATTACTGTTCATGGGTTCCAAAAATTGACATTTTCTTCAAAGATAAAAAATACCTTGGCACAGATTATGTTTAGTATATCATGGAAAATTCATGAATTTTGAATTTATCATCATTAACTTGGCCAATTAAATCATTTTCTCCATATACTAAAATTCATCATAATTTCTCCTACACATAATCCTTAAATCCAAAAATCATGAGATTAATATATCATCATTCCAACATCATAACTATCATAAACATTCATCCCAAATCATCATTTAGCAATATTGGAGCATTATTTACTCATTTTATGCATGATTTTCCCGAATGCTTTATCCTTGCTCCAAATTTTTGATGTTTTGGCATAATTCCAGTTAAGCAGCATAAATATACTTATTTTCTCATGCTTAGGAATTATCTAAGCATGGTTTTACCCTAATTAATATCCAAAATAAGTTTGAGGAGAATCCACTTACCTTAAGTGAAGATATCCTCCTTCCTTCTTCTCTTTCTCTCTCTTCCCTTCTTTCCTTCCTTCCTCTTTTGCCTAAAACGTGGGTAGGGTTGGGATTTTGAGATTTTGCTCAAGCTTGGGATGGCTTGGGGTGTGAAATTCGTTCAAGCCATTCACCCTTATTTATAGTATACCAAATTTCATGAAATTGCATTCTACCCCCTTGAAATTCGGATTAAATTCCAAATATATCATTTCCATGTCATTTCCTAGCAATTTCTCCTTATCCTAGGTGGAAAATTTCTGGCCACAAGTTTCCATTGCTGATCCATCCATTAATTGCTTGATTTCCATCAAAAGGTGTGATTAATCTTAACCGTTGATCATCCATGATCAATCCAATCTCAACCGTTCATTTAATCACAAATTTCCATGCATGGCATGGAGCCTAGTGCAACCCTATTAACTTCCACTGTAGCATGCTCTATTTAATGTATTTTATTTTTCATCAAATGCATTTTTTATTCCAAATCAATCTCATCCATCCATCTCATGATAATCATCAATCTCAACCATCGATTTGGACACAAAATCTAAGCCATAGCTGACGCCCAAGCCTCCTTTGGATTTTGTGCTGATTTAATTTTAATTAAATTAATCAAAAGTCAATCCTTTCATTAATGAAAAAGCAAAGATGTTTTTTGATCCTCAAATGACGTTTAATCTTGACCATTGATTCATGATTTTCTTAATCAATCTTAAACCATCTATCATATTTTTCATAATATTTTAACCATCCATAAAAAATTTCACTTCAATCCGACATCTGGATTGCAATTTATGAATTTTTTCCCTATTTTTTCCAAATTTTCCACTAAAATCCAAATTTCCTTAAAATATTAAAAAGTATTGCTATTTCGTCCTTTAGTGCATAAATCTTTTTTTTCGTCTTTTTGTGATTAGGTTAATCCAAGTGATTAACTCTTAATCGCGTGTCTTAATGCCTGGGTTACTATTCACGAGGGTTAAATCCTTAATTGCAAAATATCATTAAATCATAAATCATCCATAAATCATTCATAATTCATTTACATAATACATGTTTCATATTTACTGACCTTCTTGGGTCCAGGTATCACACTACTATAAGGAAATCGTACGACTTCATGGTGTGCCTAAGTCAATAGTTTCCGATCAAGATGCAACATTCACATCTCAATTTTAGTCTCCATAAATTAAATCATGGTAATTAACATGATTATTCATGACAGATTATCACCATTAAATCCTCATTAAGCCCCTCGGGTCATACCGACTCACTTTGGGCTCCGGCGATTAAATTTTTAATCAAAGTTTCCAATGGAAACCCTAATTCAAAATATCATAAAATTCTAAAATCATCCAAAAATCTCATTTAATTCACATATAAGTCACATGTACATGTTCAGTGCACACATTAAATCCTCCTTAGGTTGGGGTTTCACACGTTATAAGTTTCATGTTTATGAAAAACTTATGTTGAATGATTGTCAATTCACCTTGATATTTTATGTTGACATCTATGATGATACATGCAGTGACATCTGATTTATGAGACGATTTGAAATATGTTATGAAAATCATGTCTAGTTATGACATTATTGGATGAAAATGAACTAATTATGCATGAGATGAGAAATGGAAGGAAATAAATTCCTAAGGAACCTTATTTATTTGGATAAATATTCATTAAAACCCGCCGTGTGATAGGGCAACAATCCTGATCACGTTTACCAGTCGAACGATCTTGAGGTAAGGTTGTGACACTCGGGCTGGGGCGCCACACTGAATCTCAGGTATATTGGACCATTTGAAGTGTTGGAGAAGATTACAAAGTTGGCTTATAGGATTGCTTTACCTCCGGCACTAGCCTTAGTACATAATGTTTTTCATATTTTCATGCTTAGGAAATACGTAGCAGATCCGACCCATCTACTGGTAACAGAAAATCTACTGATCCAAGATCATCTAAATTACAAGGAAAGACCCATTAGAATCTTGGATCATAAGATACAAAAGCTTCGGAATATAGAGATAGAATATGTAAAGGTTCAATGGAACGGATATTCCGAAGGTGAAGCTACGTGGGAATTAAGGGAAGAAGTAGAAAGGAAATACCCCTAATTATTTAAAGAATAAACGGTTTTCAGGATGAAACCTGTTATAAGGGGGGAGGATTGTGAAACCCTAACCTAAATAAGAATCATGTATATGCACTTGAATAATTTATGTATGATTGATTTATTTATAAATGAATTATTTGCAATTCTTATGACTTGTTGCAATTAGGTCAGTGGTTATGAATGTTGTTTAAATTTATCAATTTAAGACAATGTGGATTAATATGATTTAAGTAACACAATGAGTAAGGATAAACATTAGTGTTCCATGAAAAATTGGTTAACTTTCATGAGGTGATTAATGGAGATTAGGAAGCTAATTATAGAGCCAACTTGGAAAATATTGAAAAATTCATAACTTGGTGGTCTTGAGACGGATTAAGGTGAAAATTGAGGGGGAAGCACATAATTCCGTGCTTAATCACATGGGAAAATTAGATTTTGAAAATTTTGATGATAATTGATCATCATTGTCTAAAATTTAAAACGATCATAACTTGAGCTAGAAAGATCGGATTCAGATGAAATTTGAAATGGACGGCTAAAATTATGAGATCAAGGATATGAAAGGATTTGATCATGAAAATTATGATGGTATTATTCATGCATGAAATTGGGATCAATGATTTTGATTTTTCATCCCAAAAAGTGATTAGCATTTATGTTAAAAATGAGTAAAATAATCAAATGAATAAAGACGAAATTGAAGTGTCAAAAGGAGGTAAATTGTAGGGTATTTTATGAATTACTAAAAATGAAAAACTCCCTGCAATTATCTCATAAATAAATGCTAAATTAAATAGCTCAAAGGAGCATAGCTTATGTGGCAGGTATGGACGTCCAAACAGTCCATTATGTGGAATTTTGTGAGATATTTTTTAATAAAATATATGCCCAAAGTCAGCTATGAGTTAATGAGGATAAATTTTCATTTAATTATGATGGAAATTCGTGATTAAAAGCCTTAGATCTGGACCATTGAAACAAATCAACTAATGGACAATAAGATTTCAGGTAGATGATGCGGACGGTATGGCAGCCTTTATGATATTTTGTGATTTTTTTAATTATACTAAAATGACCCTAAGTGAGCTACATAATTAGGTAATTAAATGACCAATTAATAAAAAGCTACGCCATGGTGAAAATTTTCAAAATTAGTTGCTAAAAAGGGACGTGTATCGGCACATCAAAAATGGAGCAACAATGTGGACCGTCCAAACAGCTAGAAATCTGATTTTTTTAATTTTTTAAATATGGTAAATGCATGCCTAATTAGCCTACATATTAGGGTATATAAATATGCATTAAAAAGGTTGCAAAATTCATTGAAAAAAATGGAAAAGCAGCTGTTGCAAATGACGTGATCAATGGACAAATTTGAGATCAGTTACTGGTATGGATAATTATTAAATTTTAATTTAAGAAAAATATAATTTAAATGGACCACAATTTGCCATGTTAACTGAGGAGATAAAAATTCATTAGAATAATCACAAATGATGTGGCAAGTGGGGTCCACTAGCTGGAAATTCCAGCTACTTCTCAAAAGGGGACGTCCATATACATGGTATGAGAAGTTAGAAAAATTTCAAGGAGTTTGAGCCTTCTTTTCTAGCAGTGCACATTCCCCTCTCCCAGAAAATTTGAAGCCAAGAACAAGGGAAGAAAAAGGAAAAGAAAAGGAGGAATTAAGCCAAGGAAATTAGCTTAAGAAGTTGAGTTTAAGTGCTACTCAATCCAAGTAAGTATACACTTGAGTTTGAATCAGTTTTATTTAGTTTTTTTAATTCAATTTATGGGACGTGAATATGATTTATAACGAATCCTTAAATGAGGATTTATGATGCCCTTAATTAGGTTATTAAATGGAAATTTAATGGCAAGTATGTGATTAAGGGATTCAAGTGAAAGAAGAGGGTGATTAGTGTTGATTTGAGCTCTTAAACTAGCTGAAAACTTGCTTTAAATTATATGTAATGTTGCTGTTTTATTAAGTTGATATGATTACATGATAATTCATGTTTATATGTTTAATATATGTTGAATTTAGCATGATTTATGAATTTTAGAAGGAAGGCTAATTAGGGTTACTCTTAAGATCCGAATTTCATGTTTAAATGTTGAAAATGATACATGAAGTAGTTCAAATAAATTATGGATGAAATATAGGGTAAAATACCCTAAATTTAGGGTACTTTAGACATGAAAAGGGGGTTAGCAAGGACTTCCCAAAATCGGATTTTTAAAGGGTTAATAGGTGGACGTCCAAAGGGGTGTAGAAAGGTACCCTACATGCATGAAAAGTTGCTGTTTTGTAAGCAACCTATATATGGAATTTAAATATGTGAAAATACTCTGAATTTGGGTTAAGAAAAGTGAGATTAATTTCTGAAATCAAATGTTTAAAAATCTATTTAGATTTGAGTATCAAAAGAGATGTTTAATGTGTAAAAATTGGGTCCCAAAGTTACTGTTTTGGAACCCTGAAATTAGTGGATTAAAAATCCATGAAGATACAATAAATAAGTATTAATTAAGGTGGATAATCATGCTGAATTAGAATCCAAGTTTCTTATTTGAAAAATTTTAAGAAACACATGAATTATGTGTTGAGAAATGAACATATGTGAAGTAATGAGTTTGATAAAATGATAAATGAGTTATGTAAAATGTTAAAATGAAAAAACGCATAAACATGTGATGGAAAAATGTGAAATGTATTGATGTTTAGATAACCTCAAAATTTGAGATTAATATATGGGAATTAAATGTGTGATGTAATGAATGGTTGATACATAAGTATGATATGTACGGATACCCGACTTGGGATTTAAGCGGGCTATGAATATTTATGAAAATGGGTTAGAAAACTAAGTGAATGCAAGCAAATGAAATTTACATGAATGCTATGTTATTCTTTCACGTATAGGCAAAGGAAAAGAAAAAGTTGATCTGGAAATCTCTCGCGAACAAGGTAAGCAAGCTAATTTTCTAAATGGTTTTTATTTCTTAAATTACTCTGAAATAAATACAAATGATGTTTTAACTGCTTTTATTGGTTTAGCAAATGTTATTTGAAATTTATTTCTAAATATTTTAAGGATGGTCATTCCTTAGTTCACTATGTATTGATAATTGATTTACATAACTGCTTTGTTAAATATGAAAATTACTGCTTTATGAGATTATTCAAGGAAAATCATGCTAGCATGTCATAGATAAATTCATGTGCACAATGCATAAGGTCCACCTTAAAGGTGTAAGTGGACCGATTATCCCCCTTTGGTGTGGCTGAGTCGCTAAGATAGGCCAAGGGCCGGTGGCGCCTCCTTGGATGGGAGAAGATGAAGACGGATGGTCGCCTAGCTAGCTTCCATCCTAAGGGATCATAATGCATTCATCTCATTGTCATGATATATCCCTGAGGGGATATAATGTTGCTTTCCATAATAATTGTAAATAAAAGGTTTCTGCTCCGCGGGTAGTTGATCACTTGATAAGTGTCTCTACCGAATGGAGAGAAACGCTTTTGGAAAAATGTTGCTTTTGAAATGATTTTCCTGAAAATATAAATAAAGCTTGCTTATTGAGTGTTTAACTCACGTTTTGTTTTCCAAACCCATAGACAGGTGAAGAAATGAAAGAGACAAGGAGTTCGAATTAAGCAAGAAGAATATGAAGATCCTATGTATTTTAATATGTGTTGTTTGTGGTTAATGGAATGTAATGTGCCTTAACATTTTATGATCTATAGGATGATTTTTATTTTATGAACATGCAAATTATGGATGACAGGCATGTTATGAAATTTTATGATTTTATAAGAAATGCAATGTGAATATTAGATTAGAGATGACATGAAAGAGGATTTGATGGAAAATAATATGAGATCAATTAGTAGTAAGCTGTAAATAATCGGACAAATATCCGTTAAATCCCACTGTGGGACAGGACAACAATCCTAATCACGTTTAACAATCAATAACGATCCCGAGGTAAGGCTCAGGATGTGACGCTCGGTTGGGGGCGCCACAAGAAGAGATAGAGAAAATAGAAGGAAGAAAAAATATTGGATGACTTTAGTAATGTTGGAATGCCAAATGGCACCCAAGGAAGTCTACTTAAAGCCCTAAGTCATGATCGAAGTTGACTTCGACTTGGTGAGGTCAACTTTACTGGGGTTGACCTGGCTTGTAAGCCAAATTCAGTTCTAACTTTAATTTTAGTGCAATTCATTCCTAAGTGTATATGCATATTCTAAATTATAATTTGCACATCAAGCATACACATCGATTTTGTAGCATTCCAATTATTCAATTATTGTGAATTTACTTTTTCTTTACCATTCCAAATCCATCAAACCATTTCTTTTCTTATTTTGTAGAATATTTCTATTTGTAAAGGTTTAGTAAATACGTTTGCAATTTGATTTTCTATGCTAACATATTCCAAATATATATCATGATTTTTAACATGTCCCTTATAAAATGATGTCTGACCTTTATATGTTTGGTCCAAAAATGTCAAATTGAATTTTTAGTTAGAAAAATTACACGTGTGTGATCGCATCTAATTAGAATGTCTCGTTAACTTGACCCATAATTTTTTAATTGTTGTTTCATCCATAACAATTGTACATAGTAACTACTCTAGCTAAATACTCAGTTTCTACAGTAGACAAAGCAACATTGCTTGTTTCCTTGAAGATCAAGGAATTGACATATGTCACTAGTACTCTTTCTATTTACTTTATATCCTGTAAAGTCTACATCTGAGTGTTGCCTCATTTTTATACTATATATTTTGAAGAAATTTTTAATGAGAAGATGAGTGAAAATGATGTTTTGAGTCAAATAGGAATTGATTAAGCTTATTTTTGTGCAATTACTCATGATTCAATGCCATTTGTTGATAACAGGTAAAATATGCATAAGATCTATAATAAAGGTGATGATTTAAGATGCCAAGATGAAAAGTAAATTTATGAGCAAAAACAAGGGGCAATTTGGAAGCAAAACAACATGAAAATATGTTAGAACATGTTAGGACAGTTACAACATAGTTCGAAGAGTGTTAAGGCAGAAAACCATAAAATTTCATTGCAAAATGCCACCACTAGAGTGTCACACAATTTGAATCGTGGGGATTTGGGTCCCACATGGTTCAAACACTATGGACCCTTAAGGTTGTGGATTAAGTCCGCTTTGGACTCAGTTTGGCAATTTTAGATCCCCTACTATATAAACACTTATTATATACAAAACAAGGCATCTTAGAACTTGCTATGAGCTAAGGTTAAGGTTCCAGAGTGAGAGAAACTCCAGAGCATGAGGAAAGAAGCCAGACGATGTATTACTTAGAGTTATCGGGACACCTTTAAAGCTTCCAAACCAATAAGCTTTCTTTTTCTTTTTTCTTTTGATTAAATTGTCTTTTTTTATAGAATTTGGATATAATATAGTTTTTGTTTTATTTTTATTATAAACGTGTTAAACTAAATTCATAATCTAAGGTTTAGGATAGAGCATGTGAACTATGTAAATGATATTGTGGTTTTGCTTTATTTATGAATGATATCGTGTTAATTTGATATCTTGTGGATTTAACACTTGTTAAGTGTTTGAGCTCACACTTTGCCAATGATTCCATATATTAAGAGAAGGAACTGAAATTTAGAAGTCTAATATACAATAATCAGGATATTAAACCTAGAAATCTAGACTATGAAAATAGTCATGACAACCTTGTTCTATGAACTGTCACAAAACTTAATGGATTCTAATTGACTTAATCTCATAAGAATAGATGGTTAAGAAGATTATGATATACCTTGCAAGTTTCGAAAGAGGGTGCAAGATCAACTTGAAATTTGTTCTCTTTAACACATAATATCTGAATTAAATAAACGTACCACGTATTTATTCTAAATATTGCATGTGAAACCCTAGATCATAGGTGTTCTCATCCCTAGAACCTTTAATTCTCATTTAACATTCTCAAGACTTGCTTTCTTCTTTGCTATTTTCCTATTCTTATTCTATCTTCTATTAGTATTCATTATAAAGTGTTTAAAATCAACATCTTAAATCCTGAATTCTCTATGAGATTGATTTTATTAAGAACTACAATTCACAACCCATGCACTTGCGAAGAGAACTGAACAAGTATTTTGGTGTCATTGTAAGGGAATTCGGCATTACTAAAGACTTTGTGTTTAAACACCTTCTTTCTCTCTCTATCCTTCTTATATTCTCTTATATTCCTCTCTTTCTACTTATTTGTGATGCTCTATTCCATTATTAATTCATTATTATTGTATGCACCCATATACTAGAAATTTTACTAAATAAGCAGTTGAAAAACTCTTTACTGCAGATTCTAAAATCAAATAAACTTTCAGAAGGAGAATTTGTGAATATCAATGGTAGCAATCTTGTCAATGATTGACTTCACCAGAAATAATGGCGAACTGAAATAACCCTAACCACTATAACAAGAGCATGAAGAAGATTAGATGAAAAATAGCAACTCGGTAAGGAAGATAACCATGAGCAATCCTGTGAAACCCCGACCTACATAGGAATTCATGTCTATGCATTTAACACATAAGTATGATTCAAGCATGATTTGATTGAATTATAAATGATTTATGGCAATTAGGTCAGAGGTTATGAATGATGATAAAAATCAATCATTATAAGTCAATATGGGCCAATATGATTAAAGTGGCCGATGATGATTAAAAAGGTATTAGTGTGCCATGAAAAATTAATTAATTTCCATAATGTGATTAATGAAAATTAGGAGGCTAATTATAGAGCCAAGTTGGAAAATGTTAGAAAATTCATAACTTGACGCCTATAAGGCGGATTAAGATGAAAATTGAGATGGAAGCACATAATTTCGTGCATAATCACATGGGAAAGTTAGATTATGAATATTTTGATGATAATTGAATATAATCGTCCAAAATTTAAAACGATCATAACTTGAGCTAGAAAAGTCGGATTGAGATGAAATTTGAAATTGAGGTTAAATTTATGAAATCAAGGTTATGGAAGGATTTGATTATGCAAACGATGATGGGATTAGGCTTGAACGAAATTGAGATTAATGCTTTTGACTTTATGTACCAAAAAGTGATTAGCATTTATGTTAAAAATAAGTAAAATAATCAAACGAATAAAGACAAAATTGAGGTGTCAAAAGGAGGTTAATTGTAGAGTATTTTATGAATTATTAAAAATAGAAAAATCCCTGCAATTATCTCATTTTTAAATGCTGAATTAAGGAGCTCAAAGGAGCATACTTATATGGCACGCAAAGGACATCCAAACCAGCCCCTAAAGTGAATCTTTGTGAAATTTTTTTAATAAAATATATGCCCAAAGTCAGCTATGGATTAATGAGGATAAATGTGCATTAAATTAGCATGGAAATTCGTGGCTAAATGTATTAAATCTGGACCATTGAGATGTGATCAATTAATGGACAGCAACATGATGCAGGGGAGATGTGGACAGTTGTGGCAGCTTTTGGAATTTTTGTAATTTTTTATTTATGCTAAAATGACCCTTAATTGAGCTACATTACTTGGGGATAATTGAGCATTAAATTAAAAGCTGCAATTGTGTGAAAAATGTGAAAAAGGGCTACTGCATTTGACGTGAAGATGGACAGCAAAAAGGGAGCAACAATGCGGACCGTCCAAATAGCTAGCAATCTGATTTTTTTATTTTTTTAAAATGCTAAATGCATTCCTAATTAGCCTACATATTAGGGTATATAAATATGCATTAAAAAAAGGCTGCAAATTCGTTGAAAAATTGGAAAAGTAGCTGCTGAAAATGGATGTGATCAGTGGACAGCTTGGTGGCTAGTTAATGGTATGGATAATTGCTAAATTTTTAATTAAGTAAAATGTAATTTAAATGGACCAAAATTTTCCATGTCTGCAAGGGAGATAAATATATATTAAAATAATCCCAAAATGATGTGGCAAGTGGGGTCCACAAGCTGGAAATTCTAGCTACTTCTCAAGTGAACGTCCATATGCATCTATGTTTGAAAGATAGAAAAAATTCAAGGAGCTTAGCCCCTTTCCAACAGTGCACGTCCTCCTCTCCCAGCAAGTTTGAAGTCAAGAACAAGGGAAGAAAAATGAAAAGAAAAGGAGAAAATAAACCTAGGAAATTAGCTTAAGAAGTTGAGCTTAAGTGTTAATCGATCCAAGTAAGTATACTCTTGAGTTTGAATGATTTAAATTTAGTTATTCTAATTCAATTTATGGAATTTGATTATGATTCATAATGAATCCTTAAATAAGGATTTATGATGCCCTTAATTAGGTTATTAAATGGGAATTTAATGGTAAGTACGCAATTAAGGGTTCAAGTGGAAAGAGAATGATGTTTAGGGTGGATTTTGAGTTCATAACCTAGCTGAAATTTGCTTTAACCTACAAGAAATGTTGCTGTTTTATTAAGTTGATATGATTACATGAAAATTCATATTTAGATGTTTGTTTTATGTTGAATTTAGCATGATTTATGAATTTTAGAAGGAAGGCTAATTAGGGTTACTCTAAAGACCCGAAATTCCATGTTTAAGTGTTGAAAATGATACATATAGTAGCTTAAATGAATTTCAAATGATTAAGAGGGTAAAATACCCTAAACTTAGGGTACTTTGGACCAATGTTGTCAGAACCGAACTGGTGATTGAACCGGTAAAGGAACTGGTCTGGTTCGAACAGGTTCGAACTGGTGACTCAGCATGACATATTTATGATGTCATAAATATTAAATTATTTTTAAATTTTAAGTAAATATATTGATAAGTTAATCCTAATTTAACACTCATAGTATGATTATGAACCCTTTATAAGGTCATTTATACCTTAATTATAGAATTTAAAATCCAGATAATAGAATTTAATGAAATCTACCTTATCTAAAGCGTCTAACAGCATCTAACGGCATCTAACAGCATCTAACCAGATCTAATGATATCTAACAGCATCTAACTTTTAATATTAATAAGTTAATCTTAATTTAACACATGTAATATGATCATCAGCTCCTTATGAGGTCATTTATACCTTAATTATAGAACTTAAAACTCAGATAATATGATTTAATGAAATCCACCTTAATCTAATAGCATTTAACAGCATCTAACGACATTTAAGGGGCACTCAAATTTTATGAAATAAATAAAATATTAAAAATAAATTTTTAGATTACACATAAATCGTCATAGGTACTAAGAAATTCACCTAAAATCTAATTTTTTTATTTATTATGTCATCGGTAGAAAGATGCATGTGATTATAATAATTAATATCTTATGGAAGATAATGTCAATTTAAAAATAAAATATTATTAATTGAATTAATATTTTTATTAAATAAAAAACTTTATTAAAAATTACATCATTTTGTAGTTATTTTATATCATTTTCACTTTGTTTTAAGAGAAATTATATTGAAATTGAGGTTTTGATGCAATACTTAGTGATATTTAAATTTTTTTTACAAAAATTATATTTACATAATTTGGGAGATTCTATTAGATTATTGAGGAATTTTTATAAAATTATTTTGAATAACGATCTGCGTATACACAAATTCAATGGTCCGCTGGACCACCAGAAATTTTTTTCCCCTTCTCCTCGCAAGTCGCAAGGTCGCTAATGGTTTCCGCGTCGAAGTGGAAAAAGAAAAAATGAGAAAGGCGGGTGATCGGTGAGCAGGCTGGCGCAAAGTGGATTTTCCATTTTTGGCGTCACTCCCTAAGAGCTTAATCCTTCCAATTTTGCGGCTACTGAGAGAAAATGGAGGAGGGCGGTTCTGCTGCTGTGCTATGATCGATTTAGGGGCAAAATGAAAAGGAGAATGGGTTGCCTGCTAGTCACCGGAAATGGAGGTCGCTGCTGTTTCGCCTGCTAGTCACCGTTGGTGCGGAAGATAGCAGGATTTTACTTATGGGCTTTCAGCTTCTTTGATTTGGGGCTCGACCTCGCTGGATCTAGAAGACAGCGGACAACCACGATTCTCCTCGTCGCCGGAAGCGGTCGCGTGAGGAGGTCGCTGGCTCGGACGAGGGGAAGATGATTACACGATGTGGTCGCTGATCGCAGCAGGGGGCATCTCCGATTTGGGGCTTCTCCGATCGCAGCAAGGGAAGACGACTGAACTCTAAAGCCTGAAGTGGCGCTGCGACACTTCCTGGAAGGGAAGACGACTGAAGTGGCTGCGGAGTGCGGAGTGCGGACTGCGGAGTGCGGAGTGCAGACTGCCTGGAAGATGCACGACATCGACGGATCGACAACGACCCCTTTTTTTTAATTCACCGAATCACCGAACTGGTTGCATAAGGTCGAACTGCAATGACCGATTTGAACGGTTTAATATAGTTAAACCGGACCGCAGGTATTCGAACCGGATATTGGCCCGGTTCCCGATCGAACCGGTCGGTCCGGTCCGGTTCTGACAACACTGCTTTGGACGTGAAAAGGGGCGTAGCAAGGACTGCCCAAAATCGGATTTTAGAGGGTTAACATGTGGACGCCCAAAGTGGTGGAGAAAGGGTACCCTACATGCATGAAAAGTTGTTGTTTTGTAAGCAACCTATATATGGACTCTAAATATTTGGAAATACACTGAATTTAGGTTAAGAAAAGTGGGATTAATTGCTGAAACTAAATGGTTAAAAATCTATTTAGATTGGAGTATCAAAATGGACGTTGAAAGTGTAAAAATCGGATCCCAAAGTTGCTATTTTGGAACCATGAAATTAGTGGAATAAAAATTCATGAAAATTCACTAAATAAAGTGTTAATTAAGGTGTATAATCATGCTGAGTTAAAAGCCAAGTTGCTGATTTGAAAAATGTTAAGAAACACATGAATTATGTGTTATGAAATGAACGTATTTGAGGAGATGAGGATGAGAAAATGATAAATGGTTTAAGTGAAATGTTAATATGCAAAAATGCATGAAGAATGTGATGAAACACGTGAAATATATTGCTGTTTGAAAAAATCCACAATTCGATATTAATATATTGTGAAACCCCGATTTTAGACACATGTATGAAACCCTAGGGTTGTAAACCCTAGATAATATATTAAAAAAATATATATTCATAAGTATGAAAATATGTGGGAATAGAAGTTAAAATAATTAATTATGAAATTCGGATGAATAGTGCATGTGAATAGTAACTGAAAGTGATTAAAAGTTAATCACTTGGATTAACTTAATCACAAAAAGAAAAAAGGGAGATTTAATCCTTACAGGATGAAATAACAATTCTTTTTTATATTTTAATCCAATTTTGGATTTTAGTGGAAAATTAAAGAAAAATTCATAATTTGCAATCCGGGCGTCAGATTTTGCTGAATTTTTTTTATGGATGGTTAAAAATTCATGATGAACATGATGAATAGGTTAATATGTGATGAAAATCACAAATCAAGGGTCAAGATTAAACGTCAAATGGAGATCAAAAAGTAACTTATCTTTTATTTGATGAAAAATCAAACTCTATAAATAGGGGGCAGGGTTGGACATCCAAGAGCACATTTACCCAGCTCCAACTTGAGCAAATCTCAGCTCCCAAACCCTCCCACACGTCCAAAGAAAGAAAGGAGAAAGTTAGAGAGAGAAAGTGTGAGAAAAAGAGGGATATTTCCACTTCGGGTCAGTAATTTCTATCCAAATTTTATTTGGATGTTAAGTAGGGTAAAATCATGCTAAAATAATGTCAATGCATGGAAAAATAAGTATATTTATAATGCTTAATCGGAATTATGCCAAAACATCAAAAATTTGGAGCAAAGATGGAGCATTCGGGAAGATAGCATATGATATGTGTAAATAATGCTCCAAAAATGATAAATGAGGATTTGAGATGAATTAATATGATAAATATGATGTTGGAATGATGATATATTAATTTCATAATTTTTGAAATTAAGGATTATGCTTAAGTGAAATTATGTTGATTTTTAGTATATGGAGAAAATGATTTATTTAGCCAAGTTAATGATAATGAATTCAAAATTCATGAATTTTCCCATGATATACTAGACATAAGCTATGTCATGGTATTTTTTATTTTTGAAAAAAATGTCAATTTTTGGAACCCATTAATAGTAACCCAGTCGCTGTGAACAGTAACCTCGGGTGAACACATGAACAGTGATCATAAACAGTACCATGAACAGTGATCGTGAACAGTGATGATGAACAACAATTTTGAACAGTAACTATGAACAGTGAACAACGTGATTTTGGGAAAAATTGAGATTTATTTTTATATTTTATGAGGATATATGTAAAATCCCAACCTAAGTAGGACTCAATGGTATGCATTGAATATATACGCATGATTTATATGTGATGTAAATGAATTTTGAATGATGTTTGCGAATTATGCCACATTTTGAATTAAGGTATCGATTGAAAACGGTGATTAAAAAATTTAATCGCCGGAGCCCAAAATGAGTCGGTATGACCTAAGGGGCTTGATGAGGACTTAAAGGTGACAATATGTCATAAATAATTATCCTAAAGTATATGGTTTGATTTATGAGAATTTAAAGGAAAATTATCAAGTTTAGTGGAAAAACACTAGAAAATTCATAACTCAACGCCTGTAAGGCGGATTCAAGTGAAATTTGAAAGGGAAGTTGATGATGTTGGGCTTGGTATTATGGAATTATTGGGTTATGAAAATCCTTGATGAAATTAGTGTAATAATTTATTGAACATAGTTCAAATTCAACTGTTAACTTCAAATGACTATAACTTGAGCTAGAAAAATCGGAATGAGATGAAATTTTGAAATGGTTAAATGAAATCATGAGAATAACATTTTGGAAGGTTTAGATTAATCATATTATGTTGGAAAAAAACCTGAATTGGAAAAGGTGTGCATAGTTGACTTTCGCACCTCAATAGTACCATGCATTAAAGGCTAGAGTACATGGATTAAATGCAGATTTTTAATGGCTAAATATGTGTCAAATGCAGCTTAATTTCACGGTATTTTATACATTATTATAAAATACAAAAATACCATGAATTATTCCTGCATTGATGTCCACATTAAAGGGGCTAAGAGTGCTCAAGGTGAGCATAGGGAAGGTAGCAAGGTGAGCACGTCAACTAGATGCTATTGCTGGATTTTTTTAATTTTTTATAATATATGCACATAAATAGTTGACATGTTGGGATACATAAATGAGAATTTAATCATGTGAAAAAATCCCTGAAAATTCATGAACAGCAGCTGCCATTGAGGAATGCAAAAGTGGACAACATGGTATGCATGTGACGTGCAATGGTTTGATGCTGCCATAATAATTTTTGTTAATTTTTTATGCCAATTAAAGGATAAAATAAGTGTTAATTAGGTGTATAATTTACCCTCAAATTAAGTTTATTAAAAATGAAAATAAAAATCTGGAAATGGACAGATGTGTGGACGTGATTATGTGGACAGTTGTATGGTCATGATTTTGAGCAGATTTTTGGCTTTAGAAAAAATGGTAAAAATATGTTATATAGCCACAAATTACACAAAACATTTAGGGGATAAGTAGGCATTGAATGAGGGTGGAAAATCCGCTCCAAAGTGGGATCCATAGCTGGAGCAATCCAGCTCAACATAAAGGGGTGCTCGGCCATGCAAGATGGAGATGTTGAGAAAAATGCTAAGTGCTCAAAACCCCATCTCCCCATCACAGCAGCCACGTCCAACCTAAGGGCCAGAAAGGAGGAAGAAAAGGGAAGAAAAAACAGAAGGAAAAAGAAGGGAAAAAGGAGGAGAAAGTTAGCACAAGCAACTAGGGTTTGATCTTCATCAAACAAGTAAGTAGATGTGTTAAGTTGAACTTTTGATTTTAAGATTTAAACTCCAAGATTTTGGATATGAATTTGATGGTTAAAGACTCCTTAAATATTGATTAAACATGCCCTTTTATCAAGTATTGAATGGGTATTAAGATTTATGTATGGATTTTAATGACTTATGTGATTGAAATGAAGATTAGAGTGGGTTATGAGTTGAAAACTCAACTTGATAAATCCTAAGTTCAAATGATAAGTTGATGTATTGGATTAATATCATGTTTAGGCTATGAATCATGCTTTAATGAAAAGTATATGTTGATTTAAGCCTAAGACATGAATTTTAGAAAGAAAGGAATCCAAAGTGACGTATATGACCCGATTTTTCCATTTTTATTCTAAAAATGGTATGGAAATGAGATTAAATAATCTATGGAAATTATGTAGGGTAAAATAACCTAGGGTTAGGGTACTATTTATGCCCAAAAGGAATTGGAAAGATAAGCCCCAAATTTGCACATCCAATGTTTATGAAATGCCCAAAAACTGGGATTTACGAATGGTTTACATGAATGGTTTTCGTGAACGATTTTCACGAATGTTTTATGAAAAAGTTTCTGCTCCGTAGGTAGTTGATCACTTGCTAAGTGTTTCTACTGAATGGAGAGAAATGCTTTTAAACAATGTTGCCTTCAAAATGAATTGCCTGTAAAATATAAGCTTGTTTATTGAGTTTCGACTCATGTTTTTCGTTTTCCATACCCATAGACAGGTGAAAGAAGAGACCTGGCAAAGGAGCAAGAGGTGACCATTGAAGGAATGGAAAAAACAGTATAAGTTTCATGTTTGTGAAAAACTTATGTTGGATGGTTGTAAAATAATTTGATGTTTTACGTTGACATCTATGGATGTTATATGCAGTGACATCTGATTTATGAGATGTTTTAAAATATATTATGAAAAACATGTCTAGTTATGACATTATTGGAAGGGAATGACCTAAATATGCATAAGATGAGAAATGGAAGGAAATAAATTCCTATGGAAATATGTTTAATTGGATAAATATCCGTTAAAACTTGCCGTGTAACAGGGCAACAATCTTGATCATGTTTACCAGTCAATAGATCCCGAGGTAATGTTATGACGCTCGGGCTGGGGTGCCACAATATATGGATGGAATTTTTAAAGGGATTTATGATTAAAAAAAATCCTTATAAGGAGGTAATAACCAAGTATCTTTATAAGATTAACCTTTATAGGAATGAGGTGATGAATGATTATAAAGCATGCATGGGAAGCAATCTAAAATATGGAATGATATAGATAAAATATCATTTTTCCATCTATAGGAAAAGGAAAGAAAAAGGTGGAGGACACGAACTGAGGAGGTAAGTAAGAAAACTTTTTAAAAATGTGATTTTATTGTTTCATTGTAAGCAAGCAAACCCTTTTGAAAATAAGTTTTATTCTCAAATATTTATAAAATGTGTTTAAGGGTGTTCATTCCTATAATGTTTTGAAATGATGAATGTTTATGAGTTTTTATGAAAAATCATGTCGACATATTGATGTCATATGATGTTCATGGACATGTGCACATGTATGATGTATAATGACAAGGCTTTGGTGGAGGTAGAAAGCGGATCAGAGAGTCCCTCTTCACTATCGCCGAGTCGTATGGGCTATGTGCCGATGGCGTCCTCCTCAGAGGTGGAGGCAAAGGAATGTTATGTGTGAATGAATGCATTGCATTTTCATAAATGGATTGAAAAGGAAAGCATGAATTTGAAATGATATTTTTAAGGGATAGTGTAAATAATTCTCTGCATGATAATGACAAGTCACCTGGTGTAAGAGGTATATAATGCCGAGAAAATCAAAAGTCATACATGTAGGAGACCATGTAGGCGTCAAGAGGAAGAGAGGTTACCCTTGATGAGGCCAAGTCGGAGACAGCCGGCGTATTGGACCATGCTATGTGAGATGTTCCCTGGGCTAGCGTACCCGCACACGAAGGTTTATGTCAGGAATGGAAAGGAAGCATTTGCACATCCAATGTTTATGAATGATTTTTATGAAAAGGTTTCTATTCGATTGGTAGTTGATCACTTGCTAAGTGTCCCCTATCGAATGGAAAGAAATACATTTACAAATGATTTACATGAATGGTTTACGAAAAGGTTTCTATTCTATTGGTATTTGATCACTTGATAAGTGTCTTCTATCGAATAGAGAGAAATGCATTTAAAATGAAAAATGCTTGCTTATTGAGTTTCAACTCATATTTTGTTTTCCCAACCTCAGATAGGTGTAGGGAAAGTCAAGAGATGAAGGGCATGTGTTGCTAAAGGAAAAGAGGAATCTACAAAGGTTAGTAGATTTTTGTATGAATAGATGCCCTAATGGGATATGATGAGAAAGGACATAGGTTGTATGAAATTATGAAGTTATAAATAATATAAAAAATTGATGATTTATAATGATATGGATGAGTCCATTATGAATGATGATGAGTATATGTTATGTGATAAAAGAAAAAGAAAGAGAAAAAAATTTGGACGAGATCCAATTAAGAACCCGCCATGTGATCAGGGCAACAATCCTGAGTTGCGTTTACCAATCGACAAGATCTTGGAGTAAGGACTATGTGGACGCCTCGGTTCAGGGTGCCACCTATATGGGGTTTATGATATTAATTAAGTGCTTAAGAATAAGCACAATATGTAAATTATGAAAAATAAGTGAAAAATGATAAGTTGAAGGTTTATTACTTCATATGATGATTAAGGAATCTGTTATGATATATAACGAATGTTACCCTAAATATGGGAATTAGACATGTGATGTAATGAATAATTTGATGCCTAAGTATGTTGTGTATGTGCACCCGACCTGAAATTCAAGTAGATTATGAATATTTATGAAAATGAGTTAGAAAACTAAGTTGAATGCAAGCCAATGGAATTTACATGAATGCTATATCATTCTTACATGTATAGGCAAAGAAAAAGAAAAAGTTGACCCGGAAAGCTCACGTGAACAAGGTAAGCAAGCAAATTTTCTAAATGATTTTGGTTTTCATTACAAGGTATTTAAGGATAGTCATTCCTTGTCTATATGCGTATTGGAATGTTATTTCTATTGAAATAAATGATTGCTTACTGTTTCTCAAGTATTGATGAAATATGATGAAGTATGGATTTGAAACGATGTTTTCATTGAAATGATATTAAAAAGGGATGGTGCAAAGAATTCTCTACAAGAGAATGACAAGTTCCATGTGTAAGAGGTATATAATGCCGGGGTAACTAAAAGTCATTGGTGCGAACCAAGTGCTTGTCGTTAAGAGCACTGTGATCACCAGTTTAATTAAAATTAACCGAAACACATTAAAGCTACCACTATACGGGTGATAGTGTAGAATAACGGTGAGTCGGGTCGAATCCACAGAGAGGCGATGTAGTTTTGAATTGTTTTTAAGAGAAAGAGAGGGTATAGAGAAGAGAGAGAAAGAGAAAGAGAAAGAGAGAAGAGAGAAGAGAGAGAAAGAGAAAGAGAGAAGAGAGAAGAGAGAGAAAGAAGAGAGACGTTGGAGAGAGAAAAGAAAAGAGAAATTAGAAGAAATTAGAGAGAGAAAGAAGAAAGAGAAAAGAAGAGAGAGAGAGAAAAGGAAAGAAATTAAGAGAGAGGAGAGAGAGAGAAGAAGAAATTAGAGAGAGAAAGAGAGAAGAGAGAGAAAAGAAGAGAGAAAGAGAGAAGAGAGAAAGAGAGAAGAGAGAAAGAGAAGAGAGAGAAAGAAAATAGAAGAAATTAGAGAGAGAAAGAAGAGAGAAAAGAAGAGAGAGAAAAAGAGAAAATAGAAGAAATTGGAGAGAAAAGAAAGGGAGACAAGAAGCTAAAAAAAATTAGCTAACAACTTAATTAAAACTATTCTAAGAAAGCAATAAAAGCTATGAAATTCAACTATTAAAGCAGAAAAGAGAATTACATTAAATTTAATCTAAAAATTACAAAGTATAAAATAAAGCAGTAAATCTAATCTAAAAATTAAAATTACAAATTAAAAAGTAATAACTACAAAGCATAAAATTTACATCACCCGAATATGGAGAGCAAAATCTCCACGTAATAGAAAATTTTATTGCTTGGCCCCACCTCCTTGCTACGGGTCCCACAAAATGGGTCCCACCCACTTGCTACGGGGTCCCACAAGATGAGTCCCACCCAAGGGGTTGTGTGTGGGGTATGGGGTGTCTTTCAAGGCAAGAGGGACCCTCCTTTTATAAGGGTTGGGCAGCCCTCTTTCCGTTAAAAGAATCGATGTGGGATTCATTGCTTGAACAGTACTGTAGCCACCCTTTTCCATTTGTCGTAGCCTTGCCTTCTGCTCTGGTCGATGCTATTGAGTTGGAAACTTGGAGGCGTAAAAATAGCTGCCGATTGACGAGTTGCAGGTATGGGGAAGATGGAGGTAACCGAAACCATGGTTTGCAGAATCGGAGCAGCTCTGCTAGTTTAGAGTTGGATCGCCGGCGATTTGAGCCAAGGGTGCTGCCGTGATGTACTGGGTCTGTTTGTTGTCATGGTTGGGTTTGGGTGAAAATGGATTTTTGCTTTTGCTTCGAAACAGTTGCCGGAAAATGCACGGCTGCCTGTTGCTTGAGTCGGTGACTGGAATTTGGGTCGAAGCTGCTCTGATGCGGTTTTCAGTTATGGGTTTTTGAAATGCGGATGCTCCACGCGAGCTTGAATGCAGCTGCCGGGATTGGGTTCACGTGGCTGGATCAGTGCTTGTTATCACCGGACAGATGCTATTCTGCTGGTTTGGAAAATGTTGACGAGCTAGATTATGGGAAATCACCGGCTGCAATTTGGAGCTTGGATTTGGGCGTTGAAATTTGGGTTTGAAAGGGGCTGGATGGATTTATGCTTGAAGAAATATTTTATGGCTGCCCTGTTGCTGGTCGGATTTTGGGGAAGATGCTGGATTTTTCTGCCGTGAATGGGTTTTGGTGCCAGACGAGGTCGTGGAGGTAGGAGATGCAGGAATCTCTATCTTGGGAGATGGGGGCGGAGAAGGAAATGGAGGCGGCGACGTCTGCGAGGGAAGAGGGCAAGATCGTCGATCTCGTCGGGGAGGGAAATTGGGACGCTGCGAGGTGGGAGGATGCGCGGGGCAAGGAGGAAGAGCAGCGGGGAGAGAGGAGGAGTGCAAATGAAAGGACGAACTGAGTAGAAAACATGGGGAATCGACCGCAACAAAGAGGGCAGAGAAAAGTAACAAATGGGGGCAGAGAAAAACTGGGTCTCGAGAAAACAGATTCAGCGGTGTTGGGCTTGAAAGTTGCCGCTCATCTTGAGGCCGGATGCGAGCTCTTCCTCCTGCTCCACTCCCGGCGTTGCCAAGCTCCCAAATGCAACATACACAACCGATCCGACTGCCCTCTCATCCGGCTATTGAACGCATTTTCCTCCATCATCTTCCTTCCCGAGACTGATGCTATAGTCTCTGTCCCCTTCCAGCCGCCTGGCATTTTCGAACGGATGCTAGCTGTTGGGTTTTGCTTGGTTTGTTGTGACTGCCATGGCCGCCGATTTGATGGAGAAGGGGCTCGTCGGTTTGGGGAAGATGGAGCACCATATTCTGGTGCTCCGGTGGTGCTCTGCTGCCGTGCACATGCGGAAAATAGAATCGTGAATTTAAATATTTGTTTTCTGTTAAAATGATTTTAATAAACCCACATAGACTTTTTAATTTACTTTTGAGTGCTTTTTGAATTTATTTTATTTTATCTTAAGATTTTATAATGATTTACTTTGCACCCATAATTCAAAGTTAGCCTATTTAATCCCTTTTAGCATGTCTAATTATTTTTATAATTTCATATTTTCCAAAATATTGCAAAATGACCCGTTTTATATTAAAATTAAAGATTCTATCAAAAATATGATTTTCATACAATTCCACTTAAAACATGTGTTTAACTAACATTTTAATATTTAATAGCGTGAATTTAATATGAAATTAAATCAAAAATTTTAGACTTATCAGTCATGCATGGAATGGAAATCAAGTAGGCTAGTCGAGGTAGTAAGTGGACAAGGATTCCCCTTGACGTTGCCAAGTCGGAAGGTTCGACGCCAAGGATAGAAAGGATCATGTCATGGAAAAATATGTTCCCCGTGCTAGCGTACCGTCACATGAAGGATAATGTCATGAATGAAAATGATGAATTTGTACATCCCATGTTTATGAAATGTCTATGAAAGTTTCATGAAAAGATTTTTGCTCTGCAGGTAGTTGATCACTTGCTAAGTGTCTCTATTGAATGGAGAGAAATGTTTTAAACATGGTTGCTTTCAAAATGTATTGCCTGAAAAATATATAGCTTGCTTCCAAACCCATAGACAGGTGAAGGAACAAAGGAGACAAGGAGCATGAGTTGAGCATGGAAGAACAAAAAATTTGATGAATTTTACTATGTGCTGTTTATGGCAAATGGATGTAATATGACTTGGTATTTGATGTCTTTATGATCATATGTGATATATGATATGCCTTGTATTTTATATACATGTGACAATGGATGATACATGCTGTGACATCTGATTTATGGAAAAGTTTGAAATATATAGTGAATATCATGATTAGTTATGAAATTATTAGGCGGAAATGACCTAAATATGCATGAGATGAAAAATAGAAGGAAATAAATACCTAAGGAAATATATTTAATTGGATAAATATTCATTAAATTCTGCCGTGTGACAGGGCAACAATCTTGATCACGTTTACCAGTCAATAATGATCCTAAGGTAACGCTCAGGAAGTGACGCTCGGGTTGGGGGCGCAACAGAGATAGTATCTGAGCATGGACTGGTAAATAGGCGTAGAAAATTTCTAAGTATGACTATTTAAGCAATATAATGAGATATGCATGATTTTATGATGAATAGATATGTGATTATATGATGAAATATATGATATATGATGATGATAGTAGTCATGTTTATGATAATAGATAATTTCACATGATTGTGATTGTGTGAATTGGATATTAGTTATATGATGATGAGATGCATATGTCATGACCTAACCCTAACCATGAATGAAGATTATATGCTTTTGATATTCAGAAAAAGCATTATGGTTGATACAAGGTCAAGGGTTGGAAAGAATAAGGGGAAGAAAGTTGCTACGGAAGTTCCTAGCCAGCATGAGGTTGGAGAGTCCAGTAGACCCAAGAGGGGTAGACCAAAGTCACATGGGCAAAACCCAAGGACTCGTCAAAGATGAGAAAATTTGAGCCCAGAAAGAAATATGGAAGAGGAACTTGAGCCGAGACAGGCTAGATTGATTGAAGAAAGAGTAGCTGTGGCGGTAAAGGAAGCCATATAGCAAGCTACTCAAGACTGGGCAGCCCAAGCCGTAAATATTATCTAAGGCTTGTGGGAAAGGACCCAGCAAGGATAAATGGGGAATACTGAAAGAGAAGGACACGCTCTGACGGCTAATCTCACCCCCATAATGGCACTTACAAGAGATGAGGATCAGTTGATGGAAGAAGATAGAAGAGCTATCAATGCATTCCTCACTCAACGACCTCCTAAATTTTCTAAAGAACCTAACCCCGTTCAAGCTGAGCAATGGATGACGAAGATTCGAAAGTTGTTCAAGATATCTCCATGTAATGATAGGGAAAAGATGTTGTGCGCCACTCACTTATTGGTAAAGGATGCCCATGAGTGGTGGAAAACTATGTTGATCACCATGCCGCACCCAGAGGAGGTGACATGGCAGACATTTGTTGAAGAATTCAACAAGGAATACCTTCCAGTGGGAATACAAAGCTGAAAGGTGATTGAATTTGAAAGGTTGTACCAAGGAAGGAGGTCTGTCACGGAGTATGCTACCAAGTTCAATGCCTTGGTAAGGTATGTTCCTTGGATTGCTAACGTGCCAGAAAACAAGGCACAAAGATTTCAACAGGGATTGAGGTCATACCTAAGGGAGAGCCTTACACCTTTATTAATTAAGGACTATGCATCGTGCGTAGAAAGGGCAAGAGCATTGAAGATCGAGGCATTGAGAACTTTGGAGTTGAAAGAAGAAGAAGATTTATTCAGACTGGGTATTAAGAAAGAGGGAACGGGGACGGAAAAGAGTAAGAAAGGAGGGATGGAAAAAGGTAAAAGTACCTTTAAGCGGAATAATTCTTTGTTATGTAAAAAGTGTCAAAGGCATCACCAAGGTGAATGTTTGAAAGGATCAATCAGATGCTACAAGTGTGGACAAATGGGTCATATAGCCAAGGAATGTGGCAAGGGAGAGGTAAAAATGGTAAAATGCTATGTTTGTGACCAGATTGGATACATAGATCCAAATTGTCCAAACAAAGCACAAACGTCGCAAGAACGTGGAAAATCCGCACAACCAGGGCGAATAGGAACAGCAAACCGACCGGCTACCTCTACGAACCCGGTACATGTGCATGCCTTAACTCAAATGGAGTCACGGGAGCAAGAGGATGAGGTGATTACAAGTATGGATTAAATTTTAGAAAGTTTGGTAATGACTTGGTTTGATTTTGATGATAATCATTTAGTCATAAATTGCCAATATGTAATAAGATATGCACTACCTGTAGAGGAAACCAACAAGATAGTACAGGTGGAATTCCCTGTATGCAGGTTAGCTAAGGTTAATTAAGTATGAATGGTATGATTGATTAGGATAAGGATCCTAGATCATAAAGTACAAAAGCTTTGGAATAAAAAAAATTAATATGTTCAGGTTTAAAGGAACCGGTATTTCGAAAGCGAAGCTACATGTGAGCTAAAAGGAGAAGTAAAAAGGAAATATCTCCCAACCATTTAAAGGATAGACGGTTTCGGGACGAAACCTGTTATAAGGGGGGAAGGATTGTAAAACCCTGACCTATATAGGAATTCATATCTATGCATTTAACACATAAGTATGATTCAAGCATGATTTGATTGAATTATAAATGATTTATGAAAATTAGGTCTGAGGTTATGAATAATGATAAAAATCAATCATTATAAGTCAATATGGGCCAATATGATTAAAGTGGCCTAATGATGATTAAAAATGTATTAGTGTGCCATGAAAAATTAACAAATTTCCATAATGTGATTAATGGTAATTAGGGGGCTAATTATAGAGCCAAGTTGGAAAATGTTGAAAAATTCATAACTTGACGCCTATAAGGCGGATTAAGATGAAAATTGAGATGGAAGCACATAATTTCTTGCTTAATCACATAAGAAAGTTATATTATTAATATTTTGATGAAAATTGATCATCACTGTTCAAAATTTAAAATGATCATAACTTGAGCTAGAAAAGTCGGATTGAGATGAAATTTGAAATGGGCAGTTAAAATTATGAAATCAAGGTTACGGAAGGATTTTATCATGAAAATAATGATGGGATTAGACTTGTATGAAATTGGGATCAATGCTTTTGACTTTTTGTACCAAAAAGTGATTAGCATTTATGTTAAAAATAAGTAAAATAATCAAATGAATAAAGATGAAATTGAGGTGGACAAAGGAGGTTAATTGTAGGGTATTTTATGAATTATTAAAAATAGAAAAATTTCTGCAATTATCTCATTTTTAAATGCTGAATTAAGGAGCTCAAAGGAGCATACTTATGTGGCATGCAAAGGACGTCCAAACCAGCCCCTAAAGTGGATCTTTGTGAAATTTTTTAGTAAAATATATGCCCAAAGTCAGCTGTAGATTAAGGAGGATAAATGTGCATTAAATTGGAGTGGAAATTCATGGCTAAATGTATTAAATCTGGACTATTGAGATGTGATCAATTAATGGACAGCAACATGATGCAAGGGAGATATGGACGATTATGGCAGCTTTTGGAATTTTTGTAATTTTTTATTTATGCTAAAAAGACCCCTAATTGAGCTACATTATTAGGGGATTAATTGAGAATTAAATTAAAAGCTTAAATTATGTGGAAAATATGAAAAAGGGCTGCTGCATTTGACGTGAAGATGGACAACAAAAAGGGAGCAGCAATGGGGACCGTCCAAACAGCTAGCAATCTAATTTTTTTAAAATTTTTAAAAATGATAAATGCATGGATAATTAGCCTACATATTAGGGTATATAAATATGCATTAAAAAAGGCTGCAAATTTGTTGAAAAATTAGAAAAGTAGCTGCTGAAAATGGATGTGATCAGTGGACAACTTGGTGGCTAGTTAATGGTATGGATAATTGCTAAATTTTTAATTAAGTAAAATATAATTTAAATGGACCACAATTTGCCATATCATCAAGGGAGATAAATACATATTAAAATAATCCCAAAATGATGTGACAAGTGGGGTCTACAAGTTGGAAATTCAAGCTACTTCTCAAGTGAACGTCCATATGCACCTATGTTTGAAAGATAGAAAAAGTTTCAAGGAGCTTAGCCCCTTTCCAGCAGTGCACATCCTCCTCTCCCAGCAAGTTTGAAGTCAAGAATAAGGGAAGAAAAAGGAAAAGAAAAGGAGAAAATAAGCCAAGGAAATTAGCTTAAGAAGTTGAGCTTAAGTGTTAATCGATCCAAGTAAGTATACTCTTGAGTTTGAATGATTTAAATTCAGTTTTTCTAATTCAATTTATGGGATTTGAATATGATTCATAATGAATCCTTAAATGAGTATTTATTATACCCTTAATTAGGTTATTAAATGAGAATTTAATGGCAAGTATGCAATTAAGGGTTCAAGTGGAAAGAGAATGATGTTTAGGGTGGATTTTGAGTTCATAACCTAGCTGGAATTTGCTTTGATCTACATGAAATGTTTCTGTTTTATTAATTTGATATGATTATATGAAAATTCATGTTTAGATGTTTGTTATATGTTGAATTTAGCATGATTTATGAATTTTAGAAGGAAGGTTAAATAGGGTTACTCTAAAGACCCGAATTCCATGTTCAAGTGTTGAAAATGATATATGTAGTAGATTAAATGAATTTTAAATGATTAAGAGGGTAAAATACCCTAAACTTATAGTACTTTGGATGTGAAAAAGGGCTTATCAAGGACTGCCCAAAATCGGATTTTAGAGCGTTAACATGTGGACGTCCAAAGTAGTATAGAAAGGATACCCTACATGCATGAAAAGTTGCTATTTTGTAAGAAACCTATATATGGAATCTAAATATGTGAAAACAACCTAAATTTGGGTTAAAAAAAGTTGGATTAATTTCTGATATAAATGGTTAAAATTCTGTTTAGATTGGAGTATCAAAATGGACGTTGAAAGTGTAAAAATCGGGTCCCAAAGTTGTTGTTTTGGAACCCTAAAATTAGTAGATTAAAAATATGTAAAAATACACTAAATAAAGTGAAAATTAAGGTGTATAATCATGCTGAATTAGAAGAAAAGTTGATGATTTGAAAAATGTTAAGAAACACATGAATTATGTGTTATGAAATGAACGTATTTGAAGAGATGAGTATGAGAAAATGATAAATGGTTTAAGTGAAATGTTAATATGCAAAAATACATGAAAAATGAGATGAAACACGTGAAATATATTGCTATTTGAATAACCCCACAGTTTGAGATAATATATGGGGTTTATGATATTAATTAAGTGCTTAAGAATAAGCATAATATGTAAATTATGAAAAATAAATGAAAAAGATAAGTCGAAGGTTTATTACTTCATATGATGATTAAGGAATTTGTTATGATATATAACGAATGTTACCCTAAATATGGGAATTAGACATGTGATGTAATGAATAATTTGAAGCCTAAGTATGTTGTGTATGTACACCCGACTTGGAATTCAAGTTGGTTATGAATATTTATGAAAATGGGTTGGAAAACTAAGTTGAATGCAAGTCAATGGAATTTACATGAATGTTATGTCATTTTTACATGTATAGGTAAAGCAAAAGAAAAATTTGACCCGGAAAGCTCACGTGAACAAGGTAAGCAAACAAATTTTCTAAATGATTTTGGTTTTCATTACAAGGTATTTAAGGATGGTCATCCCTTGTATATATGCATATTGGAATGTTATTTCTATTGAAATAAATGATTGCTTACTTTTTCTCAAGTATTGATGAAATATGATGAAGTATGGATTTGAAACAATGTTTTCATTGAAATGATGTTTAAAAGGGATGGTGCAAAGAATTCTCTACATGAGAATGACAAGTTCCGTGTGTCAGAAGTATATAATGTCGGGGAACTAAAAGTCATGCATGGAATGGAAATCAAGTAGGCTAGTTGAGGTAGTAAGTGGACAAAGAGTCCCCCTTGACGTTGCCAAGTCGGAAGGTCCGGCGCCAAGGATAGAAAGGATCATGTCATGAAAAATATATGTTCCCCGTGCTAGCGTACCGTCACATGAAGGATAGTGTCATGAATGTAAATGATGAATTTGCACATCCCATGTTTATGAAATGTCCATGAAAGTTTCATGAAAAGATTTTTGCTCCGCAGGTAGTTGATCACTTGCTAAGTGTCTCTACTGAATGGAGTGAAATGTTTTAAACATGGTTGCTTTCAAAATGTATTGCCTGAAAAATATATAACTTGCTTATTGAGTTTTCAATTCACATATTGTTTTCCAAACCCATAGACAGGTGAAGGAACAAAGGAGACAAGGAGCATGAGTTGAGCATGGAAGAACAAAAAATTTGATGAATTTTACTATGTGTCGTTTATGGCAAATGGATGTAATATGACTTGGTATTTGATGTCTTTATGATCATATGTGATCTATGATATGCCTTGTATTTTATATACAAGTGACAATGGATGATACATGCTGTGACATCTGATTTATGGGAAAGTTTGAAATATATCGTGAATATCATGATTAGTTATGAAATTATTGGGTGGGAATGACCTAAATATGCATTAGATGAAAAATAGAAAGAAATAAATACCTAAGGAAATATATTTAATTGGATAAATATCCATTAAATCCCGCCGTGTGACAAGGCAACAATCCTGGTCACGTTTATCAGTCGATAACGATCTCGAGGTAAGGCTCAGGAAGTGACACTCGGGTTGGGGGCGCCACAGATCGGAAAGGTCCAAACCTTGGAGGCTTTACATCTTGTGTGGCGCCCCAAATCGAGACGTCACCTCCTTACCTCAAGATCTTATTGATTGGTAAATGTGAATCGGGATTGTTGCCCTGATCACGCGGCGGGTTCTTAATTGGATCTCGTTCAAAAAAAAATTTTGAGTCGTTTCTTTTATCTATCATCGTTCATTTCTTTACATTCTATATAATTTATCATACAAGCGACATTACACTCGTAATGAATTTCATATTCTATTTCATAGCATCTCATCATGCCTTTCTATAATGAAAGTCTTCTTGACTAAATCATAACATATACATTCTATACATACATACGTTCAATCATGGGTCACATAGAACTTAGAACTTTATATAAGTTCTCATATACATTAACATACCTTGGAAGCAAGCATGTTATCTTAAGTTCCCACATGGCTATCATCACGTACCTTCTTTCATTACTTAGGTTCGCATCTTCTTGAGTGTCCTGGTACCTATCTAAGATTTGGGAAAACAAAACATGAGTGACAACTCAGTAAGCAAGCATGTTATCTTTTAGGGTAAGACTTCCTTTTAAAATATTTTCCTTAAATATCTTGAACACCTTTTTACCTGATGACATTTATATGTCCTAAAACATGGACATGAAATCCTTTGTTCATGAGGACAACTTTATGTCCTAAAACATTGACATGAAATCCTTTGTTCATGAAGACAATTTTATGTCCTAAAATATTTTCATAAAACATTCATTCTTAAAAACCATTTACAAGCCACATCTGTGCTTGTTAAGGCAAAACAATGTGTTTTATTCTCTTTAAGGAATTTTCTTTAGTCTTGTGTGAACATTTCCAATGTTCCAAGACATTTACATAAAATCATCTTTTGCTGGTGGACGTTTTACGTCCAAAATATTTTTCTCATAAATTCTTTGGCAAAGAAGGACATTCTCATGTCCTAAAACATCATTCACATTGTCTTTTTCGGTAAAAGACATTTCTATGTCCAAAAATACTTTTCATCATAAATTCCTTTAGCTGAGAGACATTTGACGTCTCAAAATATTTTTGACATAACGTTCTTGACAATGGACATTCATATGTCTTAAAACACTTTTCATTAAAACACTTTGGCATTAGACAGTCTCATGTCCATAAACGCTTGTCATTTAGGCTCTTTAGTAATGGACATTCTTATGTAAAAAAAAAACAAGTTTGACATAAATCCTTTTCATAATCCCCATCTTGGGGCTTGTTTATAACAAACAAGGCATATAAAATACATAAACCATTTTCATAAATACATTTTCATAGAAAACATTTCCTTTCATCCTTTTTTGAAAACAACATCATATAGAACTTGCTTGTTTGAAAGCAAATTCTTAAAAAACATCGGCATAAAACATAAAATCCTTTAAAATCATCATCATGGAGAATTTGCTTACTCATAAGCAAATTCCTAAATCCTTTAACATAAAGCATTCTCATGAATCAAACCTTGAGGCTTTTCCTTAAAGCCATCCTTTTCCAAAACTTATGAATTTTCATTAAAGCCGTCATTTTCAAAACTTATGTTTGCCCATTCTTCAAAACATAGTCATAAACATTTTCAATCTCATAGCATCATATACAAAGAAAACAGTATTTTGGAAAGTTCGATTGCTTACCTGAGATCGCCATAATCCCTTTTCTTCCATTATTTTCCTTGCTTTTGCCTAGATAAATGTGGCGCCCCAAACCGAGACGTCACTTCCTTACCTCAAGACCTTATCGGTTGGTAAATGTGAATCAGGATTGTTGCCCTGATCACACTGCGGGTTTTTAATTGGATCTCGTCAAATTTTTTTTTTTCGTTTCTTCATTCATCATCATTCATTTCATTCCATACTACATCTTTCATCTTACAAGTATCAATACACTTGTAATAAATTTCATCATTTTATTCATAGCATCTCTTCATACTTTTCTACAATGAAAGTTTTCTTGACTAAGTCATCACATTTTACATCCATACATCCATACATTCAACATTGAATCATATAGAACTTAAAATTCTAATTAAGTTCACATACACATTAACGTACCTTAGCATATTCATGCTTTCCCATTCCTTATAGCCTACCTGGCCATCATCTCGTGCCTTACTTCATTGCTTAGATTTGCATCTCCTTGAGTTTCCCGGTACCTGTCTAAGGTTTGGAAAAACAAAACGTGAGTGACAACTCAGTAAGCAAGTATTTTATCTTTTAAGGGCAAGGCTTCCTTTAAAACCTTTTTCTTAAACATCTTGAACACCTTTTTACTTGAGGACATCCATATGTCCTAAAACATTTGTTGGAAACAATGACTCAAAACAAAATTGACCAAAGTGTAAGTTTTGATGATTAACAAGAACTAATTTGAGGTTAAAAAGAATACTAATAAGTTTGCCAAGTGTTTAAGGAAAGCAAAGAGACCAAGTCGATCACCAAGTCGACTCGGACTTCGACTTGGTACGAAGTCGATACCCAAGTCGACTTCTCTAGAGACTTGGAATGGCCACAGGTGGACAGATTTGAAAATGGAAGGACTGACAGGTGAAGTCGCAAGTCAAGTCGACTCCACTTGCGACTTGGGTAGTCAAGTCGCAGACGAAGTCGACTTCGGAATCGACCTCAAACGACCAAAAGTGTCCAGCGCTGAAATCTGGTTCACGAACATGGCGAAGTCGCAGACGAAGTCGACTCCATGTGCGACTTGGGCGAAGTCGCAGACCAAGTCGACTCCAACTTCGACTTGAGGATTTCAGACTTGAAGTTTGTATTTCCAAGCTTATCCAAAAGATCAAATTGAGAATAAACAAATCCAAAAAGGCTGCAAGGACCATTTTCAAGAACAACTCAAGGTTCTCGAAGATCAAAGCAAGGATTCAAGATCAACATCAAATCAAGTCTATCAAGTCAACCACAAGTTCTCAAGCTTATTCAAAAGAAAGAAAACCAAGGATGAAAAAGCAGATCAAAAGAAGCTCAAAGCATTTCCAGCAAAAGTCGAGTCAAGTCGCAAGTCAAGTCGACTTCAGGATCGACTTGAGTCGAAGTCCAAAGCCAAGTCGACCAAAGACTCAGACTTGGAATCTGGAAGAACTGGAGTCGCAGGCCAAGTCGACTCCAGGTGCGACTTGGAAGCCAAGTCGCAGGCCAAGTCGACTCCATCTTCGACTTGGAGTATAACGTTCGAATTTTTGAACGTTGGAGTTCATTTATTGCGCGACAACCACTCCTACAACGTTCCAATCTTCCTCACTCTATAAAAAGACATTCAAACGAACGTGAGAAAAAACAATACACACTACACTAAGGATCATAGAGAGAAAAGAAGTGCAAGAAAGACTTTCAAATTCCTTTTCTCCATATTTGAGTGATTCAAAGGAAGAAAGAGCTTCAAACTGCAAGTTGCTTCAACGATCATCATCCAAGCTGCCTTTGATTTCTTCCTCGAGCTCAATCTGCCTACACAAATCTGTAAAGTGTAGTTTCATTTATTTCATTGTCTTGTTGTATAAATCTTGATTTAGCTTGGGTAGCTAAGATCAAGTATATGCAAAGTAGGGTGTGATTGGAGTGAGACTCATCACCTACTTGTGCAAGTGATTGTATATGCCCCCTAGAGCTTTGAATCTAGAAGAGAGCAAGTGGCTCTAGTTGTATATGCCCCCTAGAGCTTTGAATCTAGAAGAGAGCAAGTGGCTCTAGTTGTTATGCCCCCTAGAGCTTTGAATCTAGAAGAGAGCGGTGACTCTAAGTGTATTCGTGGAATACATAGTGGAACCCAAGTCACAACGGAGTGTGAGCTTGGAAGAGTGGAGTAGGGAAGGTTTGCCCGAACCACTATAAATCTTGTGTTCTACTTATTTTTACTGCTTTATCTTATTTGCTCTCCATTCGCTTAAAAAGGGGATTAACCTTTTCAAGGGGTTAAGATTTTTAAGTTTACAAAAGAAATTTTAAAGAACCCAATTCACCCCTCCCCTCTTGGGTTAGGCCATCAACTCGGGACCAACAAGTGGTATCAGAGCAGGTCTTTGAGTTTATCAAAGAGATCTTATTGAAATGGCATCCCAATCTACTTCCGTTCCCGCATTTGCTGAAGGCCAATCCTTTACAAGGCCACCGTTGTTTGATGGGAACAATTTTGGATATTGGAAGCTTCGTATGAAGCAACTCATCATGGCTACCGATATGGACTCTTGGATTGCTATCCAAGATGGAGTAATACTGCCTACCGATGAACGAGCTTCCAAATGGACCGATGAGGAAGTAAGAATAGTGAAGAGCAATGCCAAAGCTATGAACTCCTTATTTTGTGCTCTCACTGCTTCCGAGTATGATAGAGTATCCTCTTGCTTAACCGCCAAAGAGATATGGGATACACTAATCTCTATCTACGAAGGAACTTCTCAAGTCCAAGGGACGAGAAGGAATATTTTGATTGGAGAACTAGAGAACTTTAGAATGCTAGAAACAGAAAATATTTCTGAAATGTTTGCTAGATTCTCTAAGATTACTAATGCTTTAAAAGGTCTTGGAAAAGCAATATCTGAATCTGAGCAGGTCATGAAGATTTTAAGAGCTCTACCCGAATCATGGACTCCAAAGATCACTGCAATTGAAGAAGCCAAAGACCTCAACACGCTGAAGCTTGAAAACTTAATTAGCTCACTTATGTCACATGAGCTAATTAAGAAAAGGAATGAAGATCAACACAGGGGCAAAAGAGCAATTGCCTTAAAAGCCGCACAAGACACCGATGACACATCTTCTTCTCAAAATGACGACGAGATTGCTCTACTCACAAAACGATTCAGAAAATTTGTGAGGAAAGGCAAAAATTTCAGAAGCTTCAAAGAAAGAACTCCCCAAGAGAAGAAGAAAGAATCAACCAAGTGCTACCGATGCGGCGGTTCGGGACATATGCAGGCTCAATGTCCAACTCCCGAAGAAAACAAGGCAAAAGAACAAAGAAAGGATCGAGGGAACAATAGAAGATTCCAGAAATACAAAGGAAGAGGCATGTACGTAAATGATGAAGAATCTACGACGAGTAGCTTCTCAACCGATGACATAGAGGCGGAAGAATGTGCAAGAATTTGCTGCATGGCACAAATCGAGCAAGAAGAACAAATTACCTCAACAAAAGACACAAGCAATGAAGAGGTAAGTTCCAAACTCTCCCTTTCTAATTCAAGTTATTCTTCCTCTCATGAATGCCTCAAATGTACTGAATTAGATGAACTACAAACTGCATATGATTCATTATATGAAGAAATGAAGAAATTAGGAAGCAAGTTTACAATTAAGAAGAGACAATGTGATGCAACAATAATTGTAAATGGTAAACTTGCAGAAAGATTAGTCAAATTGAAAGATGAAACTGAATTGCTGAAAATGAAGAACAAATCATTAAATGAATCATTAGCTAAGTTCTCTAATCCAGGAGAAAATGTTAAAATGTTTCTGAATATGACCTCCCAAACACATAAAAGAGGTCTTGGGTATCATACATTTGAGCAAGGAGAAAGTAGCAAATCAAATGAACAAATACTTGAGAAAAATCAAACTAAAAATACATCTATATACAAGCCACAAAAGAAAAATTTTAAGTGGACTAGAAGACCAATGATTGAACCTTTGCATGCTTGGAAACCTACTCCAAGATTACCTTTGGCTTGTAATTTCTGCAATAAGATGGGTCATAAAACTTACAAATGTAATTTTAAGAAACTATATGACCATGGTGTTAAATTAGTTTGGGTTCCAAGAAACACAAGATTTGGGCTTTCAAAGTTAGATCAACTTAGATTAGATTCTATTACTAACCCAAATGGACCCATAAAATGGGTACCAAAAAGATAAGATTTATTTCCTTATTTTTCAGATATGTTTTAAGGCAAAGGCAAACAATGAATGGTTCATGGATAGCGGTTGTTCAAGGCATATGACCGGTGAAAGAAGTTTGTTTCATAAACTTAAGCCTTGCAACGATGGAATGGTTGCCTTTGGAAATAATGAAAAAGGTAAAATTAAAGGTAAAGGAAATATACTTAGTACCTCAAATGCATGCATGGAAGATGTTTTGTTTGTTGAAGGACTCAAACACAATTTAATGAGTATTAGCCAATTATGTGATAAAGGATATAAAGTTGTGTTTGAATCATCTATATGTAATGTATTTGATGGAGAACATATCATGTTTAGTGGTAAACGACATGGAAATGTTTATTTGGTTTCACTTGATGAATTGAATGGTCAATGTCTTATGGCCATTGATAATGATCCATGGGTTTGGCATAAAAGGCTTGGACATGTAAACATGGGAAATATAAAGACCCTTTGGAAAAAGAATTTGGTAGAAGGATTACCAAAGTTGAAATATGACAAAGACAAAATTTGCAAGGCATGTCAATTATCAAAACAACCCAAGATGCCTTTCTCTACCAAAAAGGAAATTTCCACCACAAAGCCACTTGAATTACTACATATGGATCTATACGGGCCATCCGACATTCTAACCATTGGTGGAAAGAAATATGTATTTGTCATAGTTGATGATTTTTCAAGATTCACTTGGATAATTCTCTTAGCTAGTAAAGATGAAGCCTTCTCTATGTTTGCAACTTTTGTGAATTTGGTGCAAAATGAAAAACAGAGTACTATTGTGACCATAAGAAGCGATCATGGTGGCGAATTTGAAAACAAACGATTCATGGAATTTTGTAATGAAAAAGGAATTCACCACACATTTTCTGCACCAAGAACTCCACAACAAAATGGAGTAGTTGAAAGGAAAAATAGAACTATACAAGAGATGGCTAGAACTATGCTAAATGAGAGCAATCTATCCAAGAAATTTTGGGGTGAAGCTGTGAGTACAGCTTGTCATGTTTTGAATCGTGTTACCATTCGAGCAATCTTGAAAAAGACTCCATATGAACTTTGGAAAGGAAGGAAACCAAATATATCTTATTTTCATGTTTTTGGATGTACATGTTATGTTTTAAACAATGGAAAAGTCAACTTGGGAAAATTAGATGCCAAAAGTGATGAGGCTATATTCCTTGGTTATTCATCAAATAGCAAAGCATATAGAGTATTCAATAAACGAAATCAAGTTGTAGAAGAATCCATACATGTTGTATTTGATGAATTTAACCAAACTCCGAGAAAGGAGGATGAACTAAGTGATGCAGATGAGACGAAAGGCAAAGAACAACCAAAGGAACTCGAGCTCAAGCCAGAAAATCCAGAGGAGGAAGAGGTAAGTGAAGGTAATGAATCTTACAAACCTCCAACTGATTTAAAGTTTAAAAATGCCCATCCAATTGAACAAGTTATTGGAAACATATATGAAGGAGTAAAAACTAGAAGATCAAAACAAAACGTTTATGGCCAATATGCGTTTGTATCGAAAATTGAACCAAATACCATTGAACAAGCTCTTAATGATGAAAATTGGGTTATTTCAATGCAAGAAGAGCTAAATCAATTCGAAAGAAACAATGTATGGCATTTAGTTCCTAGACCAAACAATCATACAGTCATTGGTACAAAATGGGTATTTAGGAACAAATTAGACGAAAGCGGTCTTGTAATTAGAAACAAGGCAAGATTAGTAGCCAAAGGGTATTCCCAAGAAGAAGGAATTGATTTTGAAGAATCATATGCACCCGTGGCTAGATTAGAAGCCATACGCATCCTACTAGCATTTGCTTCTCATATGAACTTCAAATTGTTTCAAATGGATGTAAAAAGCGCATTTTTGAATGGTTATTTGAATGAAGAAGTATATGTTGAACAACCCCCTGGTTTTGAAGAAAAGGATCAATCAAAGTATGTTTATAAATTAACCAAAGCGTTATATGGACTAAAACAAGCACCAAGAGCTTGGTATGAAAGGTTAAATAGATTCTTGATTGATCATGAGTTTCAAAGAGGGAAAGTAGACACTACTTTATTCATCAAGTACAAAAATAAAAATATTTTGATTGTACAGATTTATGTGGATGACATAATATTCGGTGCTACTGATGAAAATCTTTGTCAAGAATTTTCTAAGATAATGCAGAATGAGTTCGAAATGAGCATGATGGGAGAATTAAATTTCTTCCTTGGACTACAAATCAAGCAACAAAGTGAAGGAATATTTCTGAACCAGTCCAAGTATGTCAAAGAGATGCTCAAGAAATTTGGAATGCAGAATAGCAAAGGGGCAAACACTCCAATGAGCTCAACAATCAAAATCGACACGGATGAAAACGGTAAAAGTATCGATCAAAAGCTTTATAGGAGCATGATAGGATCTTTGCTTTACCTAACTGCTTCTAGACCCGATATCTTATTTAGTGTTTGTATGTGTTCTAGATTTCAAGCATGTCCCAAAGAATCACATCTACTTGCTGTGAAAAGAATTTTTAAATATTTGATGAAAACCACAAACCTTGGACTATGGTATCCAAAGGGGTCAACCTTTGATCTAATCGGCTATTCGGATGCAGACTTTGCCGGATATAAAGTAGATAGAAAAAGTACCAGTGGAACTTGTCAATTTCTTGGACATATGCTAGTTTCATGGCATTCAAGAAAACAAACAAGTGTTGCATTATCTACTGCGGAAGCCGAATACATAGCCGCCGGTAGTTGCTGTGCCCAGTTACTTTGGATGAAACAACAGTTGAAAGATTATGGTATTGATTATGTTAATATTCCTATTAGATGTGATAATACAAGTGCAATTTGTTTAACTAAAAATCCTGTACTGCATTCAAGAACCAAGCATATTGATGTGAGACATCACTTTATTCGTGAACATGTTGAGAATCATGATGTATGCTTAGAATATGTGAAAACAGAAGACCAAATTGCTGATATTTTTACCAAACCTCTAGCCAAGGATTCATTTTATAAGATTAGAAATGATATGGGGATGATAGAGCTAAACTAGGAAAAACAAATAAGAAAATTAAAATTGGAAAATATCAAGTCGATGAGTCAAGTCGACTCCAGGGACGCTAAGTCGACTCCGCTTCAGAAGCGAAGTCGACTCCGTTAGGGTCGAAGTCGACTCCGCCCCAGGAGAAGTCGACTCCAGAAGGATCGAAGTCGACTTCGCCTAGGGCAAAGTCGACTCCGCGCGCGACGATTCACATTCGGCCGCCCATTTCATCTTTTTCTTTCCTTTTCTCTCTTTTCTTCCTCATTTCTCTCCGGCCTCCCTATTTTTCTCTTTTCCCTCTCCCCTCCGGCGATTTTCTTTCTTCTCCATCTCCGGCTAACCTTTCCGGCGATTTCCTTTTCTCTCTCTCCGATTTTCCTCTCCGTTTCTTTTTTCTCTCTCTCCCTCACTGTTTTCTTCTCTCTCTCTCTCTGTTTTTCTCTCTTTCTCCTCATCTCCGGAAACTCCTCCGACCGGCAAACTCCATTTCCGGCTCCGGTAACTCCCTCTTCGTTTCTCTCTCTCTCTATTCCTTGCTCTCTTGCTCTCTCTCTCACTCTCTTTCTTTCTCCCTAGTCTCTCAAGTTTTCTCCTTTTTTCCTCTCAGAAGTTCCTCCGTCTCTACATTTCTGAAATACCGCTTCATCTCATTCCCTCTCTCTCTCAAAAAAAAAAAAAAAAAAAAATTCAAATTCCAACTCCAAACCATCCCAAATGGCACCAAAGAAAGCTGTCTCAAAACCATACCCCAAACGGGTTCCCTCACAACCTTCATCCAATACTGCAGAGGATGTTCCTAGGAAAGCTAGGACACCGGCAAAAACGGCCAGAGAAGAACCATCAACTTCTACGGGTAGACGGGTGCGATTCCAAACCACTCAATCATCCGATCGAGCACCTAGTCAACAACAAGCCCAAACCTCACAGAGTACACAATCTGGAGCAAGCAAAAGGGGTACTCCGGCTAGGAAAACTCAAGTATTGAAGATGCCTACCACTTACTTCCAAACCGAACTCCAGCACAGTCGTTTTTACAAAAGCTTCTATGAACGGAAGGTATTTATACCCAAGATTATAGATTTCAAATTTTTGAAAGATTATGAATCCGATATAGAAGATCTATTGGATTTTCAAGGATGGACCAAGTTGCTAAAAGAGGATGAAAAGGTTTATCCAGATCTTACTCGGATTTTCTATTATCTATGGGATGACGAAAAATATGCAACTTTTGTCAAGGGAGTAGAAATCAAACTTGGAATTGGGATAACTCCAAGCAAGAAGGGAGCAAGGATTGATTTAGGAGAAATATTTGGAGTCCCATTTGTGAATGAGCCTTTACCAGAAGATCTCACAATGGATAAAATGTATAACCAGCTCACTCGGAGCAACAAGTATCATCCGGGAATTAGATTTCTTCGATACATGGATCTATCACCCAGGCTACGGGTACTCAGACTTCTAATTGCCCACTGCATATACCCAAAAGGCGGGGGAAGAAATCAAGTAAATCCACAAGAAGCGGAAATATTATGGAAAGTGGCAAACAAAGTTAGGGTAAGCTTACCTAAGTTATTTCTTGAAGCCCTAGCATCCAGAAAGGAAAATCCACGAGGAGTTCTCCCATATGGCACCTGGATCACAAAAATCCTTGAACATTACAAAGTGGATATTGAAGGTGAGCCTTTCGAAGTACTCAAAACCACAAATGCCATTAACAAAGCACTCATCCAAAGAATGAAGATCAATGTGCTTCAACTTAGACCGGAAGCTCCAGAAGAAGAGCGAGACGACGATGCACAAGCTGAGGGGGAGCAACCTCCCATAGCATCACCGGCACGGGCCGCTTCTCCACCATCGCACGGATCCTACTCTCCACAAGGGTCTGCTGCAAGAGAACGGGTGCCTCCAACCTCCTCTGAGGAGGTCACCCTAAAGGAATTAAAGGAAGAAATAGTTGCAATGAGGGCAGAAATGGATTACAAAGAAGACCGGATGACAAGTCTTGTCACCGGCGTTCTAAATGCGCTCGAGGATATGCACTCCCGGCAAGACAGAATCGAGCGGGAAATGCGGACTATCCGCTACCATCTTGCCTCAGGCCGACATAAGAAGAGACCCATGCCTGAACTTGATCCCTACGAGTCGGGATCAGTTCATAGAGAGGCAACTCCCGATCACGCTTCTCTTGTCTACTCCTCGGCCCACCATTGTCCCATCAAACCTATTCCATATCAAATCTCTCAATTTCAGTTTATCAAATCGTTATTTTTGCTTGATTGACAAAAAGGGGGAGAAAAGATCGGTTTAAGAGTTAGAGTTTCTTTTCGTTTTGGGTTGGGTAACTTGTATCTAGGTTTCATTTTGTTTTTCATTGCATTTTGTAAAAATGAAACAGATATACATGAAAGATGTTTTATGCTTGACATGAATATTTTGAGTGAATTATGAAAATAATGCTCTGTCATGAATATGTATATGCTCTGCTTTCTATGGTAATATGTTTGAATGCTCTGTTTTTTACATGAACTTGCTTAAATACTCAAAAAGGTATCAACTCAAATGTAGTTTTGTCAATCATCAAAAAGGGGGAGATTGTTGGAAACAATGACTCAAAACAAAATTGACCAAAGTGTAAGTTTTGATGATTAACAAGAACTAATTTGAGGTTAAAAAGAATACTAATAAGTTTGCCAAGTGTTTAAGGAAAGCAAAGAGACCAAGTCGATCACCAAGTCGACTCGGACTTCGACTTGGTACGAAGTCGATACCCAAGTCGACTTCTCTAGAGACTTGGAATGGCCACAGGTGGACAGATTTGAAAATGGAAGGACTGACAGGTGAAGTCGCAAGTCAAGTCGACTCCACTTGCGACTTGGGTAGTCAAGTCGCAGACGAAGTCGACTTCGGAATCGACCTCAAACGACCAAAAGTGTCCAGCGCTGAAATCTGGTTCACGAACATGGCGAAGTCGCAGACGAAGTCGACTCCATGTGCGACTTGGGCGAAGTCGCAGACCAAGTCGACTCCAACTTCGACTTGAGGATTTCAGACTTGAAGTTTGTATTTCCAAGCTTATCCAAAAGATCAAATTGAGAATAAACAAATCCAAAAAGGCTGCAAGGACCATTTTCAAGAACAACTCAAGGTTCTCGAAGATCAAAGCAAGGATTCAAGATCAACATCAAATCAAGTCTATCAAGTCAACCACAAGTTCTCAAGCTTATTCAAAAGAAAGAAAACCAAGGATGAAAAAGCAGATCAAAAGAAGCTCAAAGCATTTCCAGCAAAAGTCGAGTCAAGTCGCAAGTCAAGTCGACTTCAGGATCGACTTGAGTCGAAGTCCAAAGCCAAGTCGACCAAAGACTCAGACTTGGAATCTGGAAGAACTGGAGTCGCAGGCCAAGTCGACTCCAGGTGCGACTTGGAAGCCAAGTCGCAGGCCAAGTCGACTCCATCTTCGACTTGGAGTATAACGTTCGAATTTTTGAACGTTGGAGTTCATTTATTGCGCGACAACCACTCCTACAACGTTCCAATCTTCCTCACTCTATAAAAAGACATTCAAATGAACGTGAGAAAAAACAATACACACTACACTAAGGATCATAGAGAGAAAAGAAGTGCAAGAAAGACTTTCAAATTCCTTTTCTCCATATTTGAGTGATTCAAAGGAAGAAAGAGCTTCAAACTGCAAGTTGCTTCAACGATCATCATCCAAGCTGCCTTTGATTTCTTCCTCGAGCTCAATCTGCCTACACAAATCTGTAAAGTGTAGTTTCATTTATTTCATTGTCTTGTTGTATAAATCTTGATTTAGCTTGGGTAGCTAAGATCAAGTATATGCAAAGTAGGGTGTGATTGGAGTGAGACTCATCACCTACTTGTGCAAGTGATTGTATATGCCCCCTAGAGCTTTGAATCTAGAAGAGAGCAAGTGGCTCTAGTTGTATATGCCCCCTAGAGCTCTGAATCTAGAAGAGAGCAAGTGGCTCTAGTTGTTATGCCCCCTAGAGCTTTGAATCTAGAAGAGAGCGGTGACTCTAAGTGTATTCGTGGAATACATAGTGGAACCCAAGTCACAACGGAGTGTGAGCTTGGAAGAGTGGAGTAGGGAAGGTTTGCCCGAACCACTATAAATCTTGTGTTCTACTTATTTTTACTGCTTTATCTTATTTGCTCTCCATTCGCTTAAAAAGGGGATTAACCTTTTCAAGGGGTTAAGATTTTTAAGTTTACAAAAGAAATTTTAAAGAACCCAATTCACCCCTCCCCTCTTGGGTTAGGCCATCAACTCGGGACCAACAACATTGTCATAAAATCCTTTGTTCATAAGGACAATTCCATGTCCTTGAACATTCTCATAAAACATCATTCTTAAAATCATTCACAAGCCACGTCTAGGCTTGTTAAGGTAAAACATATGCATTTCACCCTCTTTAATTTATTTTTTTTGGTTATGTATGAACATTTCTAATGTTCCAAAACGTATACGTAAAACCATCTTTCAATAGTGGACATTCTACGTCCAAAATATTTTTCTTCTTAAATCCTTTAGCCAGAAGGACATTCTCATGTCCTAAAACATCATTCACATAAGCCTTTTCGGCAAAGGACATTTTTATGTCCAAAAATATTTTTTTATCGTAAAATTCCTTTAGCCCAAAGACATTTGATGTCTCGAAACATTTTTGACATAGCTTCTTTTAGCGATGGACATCCATATGTCCTAAAATACTTTTCGTTTAAATACTTTGGCATTGGACATTCTCATGTCCATAAACACTTTTCATTTATGCTCTTTAGAAATGGACATTCCTATGTCCAAACCAAGTTTCATATAAATTCTTTTCATAATCCCCGTCTTGGGGTTTGTTTATAGCAAACAAGTCAAAAAAATACATAAATCATTTTCATAGATGCATTTGCATAAAAATATTTCCTTTCATTCTTGTTATTTACACTTTTGTGTAAAACACCCTTTCTTTTAGGGTAACCATTTCATAAAAATATCTTTAGGATAACTTTCATAAAAATATATTTTCATGTCCCAATCTTTGGGCTTTTCAAAAGCAAAACATAAGCAAATGCATTTCTCTCCATCCAGTAGTGACACAGGCTTTTACATGCCATTTAACAACCTGAAATTAAACCGTTTTATGAAATCACTTAGTAGGTTGGTCATCCTTAAATCCTATTCAACAATATTCGTATAAATATTTTTCAAGACATTTTCATCATAGATTTCCTTGTCTAAAGAAAATCAAAACTTTTCGAATATCATTTTAAAACATACGAGCTATGTACAAATTATCATTTATAATTAAATATCATGACATAGAAAACCAATCTTTTTCTTTTATAAGTTTAATCATTTATTATAAAACATCATAAGAGAACTCAAAACTTATCTGATAATATTTCTTCATGAAAAAGGGCAAAATTTCCTTTTTCTTATGAAGTCCTTTTGAAAACATCATCATAAAGAACTTACTTACTCAAAAGCAAATTTCTAAAACCATCGACATAAATCAATAAAATCCTTTAAAACAATAGTCATGAAGAACTTGCTTACTCATAAGCAAATTTCTCAATTCCACTAACATATAGTGTTCCCAACCTTGGCAACACTTGTGATAAATTATTTATCTTAAAAACTGTCGCTTTCTTCCCATGAAGCAAACCTTAAGGCTTTTCATTAAAGTCATCCTGTTCCAAACTTACGACCTTTCATTAAAGCCGACATTTTCAAAACTTGTGGCTTTTCATTAAAGCCATCAATTTCCAAAACTTGTGCTTGCCCATTCGTTAAAACATAATCATAAAAATATTGACATAATCATCATTTCAACATATAGAGAAAAATTTGTAATTTGAAAAGTTCGCTTGCTTACCTGAGATTTCCATAATCCTTTTCTTCCATTCTTTTCCTTGCCTTTGCCTGGATAAATGAAAATAATATTTCATTTATTCACATCAACTTCAAATACATAAATTCCTTAGGTTTTTCAATCTAAATAAATTCATTTGGACTTAGTACCTTGACCCACTTGTCCTTCAAGTCGGGTATTCATACTTAGCACATAGCCTATACATATAATTCATTCATTTTAATACCCTTATGTAGGGTAATCTTACATAAATATAATAATTATTCATTAAATCATTATTTGGAGGTTCATTACCTCTATTTATCATTTTTAACATAGTTTTCATTTTTCACACATCGGTGCTCATTTTAAGCACTTAGTTGCTAACTTTGGTATCATATAATAATCTCAAAATTTGAAATTATCACTATTTACTAAAACAGCAACCTAATCCACGTGTTCCAATCATATCTTTATGCATTTTTTGCATTTTAACACTTCACATAATCAATTTATCATTTTCAATATCAGAACATGGAAATCGGATCTTATACGTAACCCTAAGTTCCATCCTTTCTAAAACCCATCTCTAATAGGTTAAATCCTCATAATAATTTATGATACTTGTTTATATCCCATTGTAATTTAAATTCCATCACAAAAATCTGGAATTTATCATTTATCTTGGTTTATTCCTTAAGCTGTCCATAATGCTGAATTCAGGCATACTGAAATTTCAAAATCTTGAATTCATATCAAATCAAGTAGTTTTGATCTGAAATTTCTACCATACCTTAATAACTACATGAATTAATCAAAATAAATATTTCTAGTATGGAATATTTAGTATTTTTATTTATATTGATATTTTTACTCTGCTGGACAGCAGCATCTTTTTTCAGACAGCCTGAATCATTTAAATTATGGGGTATATTTATACCCATCAAAACCTAATTTGTATTTTGGTTATCTGATCCTCAATATGTTTTATATATACTGTAGCATTTTCAACCCAAAATTCCTTGTATAAAAATTATTGAAAATCATTTCGTACAGCTGATCCTAACACCCATTCAACCATGTCCAGGTTGATTTTCTCGGATTTTTAATTTCTAACATACTTATCTAGTTAAGCTGAAAATTTAGTCGTTACTTAATCATCCTATCATGAGTCGTCCCACAAATTTTTATGACAAATTTGTGTTGGTCCCAAGTTGATGGCAATTACCCAAGAGGGGAGGGGTGAATTGGGTATTTAAAAATTTATAACTTAAATAGAAACTTTACCCCGGATTAATCTAGTCCCCTTAATGAAGAAACGAAATGGAAAGCAATATAATATAGAGAGCAGAAATATAAATCAAGCACATAAGATTTTTATAGTGGTTCGGGCAACCTCCCTACTCCACTCTTCCAAGCTCACACTCCTTGTGACTTGGGTTCCACTATTGTATTCTCTCAATACAATTAGAGCCACTGCTCTCTTCTAGATTCCAGCTCTAGGGGGCATAAACAACACACTGCACAAGTAGGTGATGAGTCTCACTCCAATCACACACTACTTTGCATACACTTGATCTTAGCTACCCAAGCTAAATCAAGCTTAATACAATTAAACGAAATAACAAAAGAAGTCTACACTTTACAGATGTGTAGAAGCGATTTGGCGTAGAGAAGAACTTGTAATATAGGCTTTGAAGATTCAGAGATTGAGCTCTAGCAGTTTGAAGCAGAGTTCTTCTTCTTTGAATGGCTTGATCTCTTTGAAGCTCTTGGATATAGGAGTTAAGCACACTTAATGATTCTCAGCTACTTCACTCGTCCACAATGAAGGCCTTTTATAATTTTGGAGGGAATCCGAACGTTAGAAGGTAGGTGGCGCGCATTTAATGCGCCAACGTTCAAAAATTATCCGACCATTGCGACCCAAGTCGCAGGCGGAGTCGACTTCGGGTGCGACTTCGCCTTCCGTAGCGACTTCAAGTTTCAGGCTGGGTCGACTTGGGTATCGACTTGACCCAAGTCGCAAGTGAAGTCGACTTCGGGTGCGACTTCACTTCGTCAGTTGGCTTGATGAACTTGAATAATTTCCGGAATGCTTTGTTCCTTCATGCCTTTTGTTTGTTTTGCATTTTTCATATCTTCTTGGATCATTTTGTCTTCCCTTTAACTTGCTTGACTTCTTTACTTCACTAATATTTTGTAGACCTTGTGAAGCTTGAAAACTTGTATGATTGATTTGCCTTTGATTCATGCATCTTGCTTTATTTTGATATTAGTCTTCATATCTTGAATTTCTTCGTCTTGAGATAAGCTTGGAGCTTTGCCTTGAACTTTAAAGACTTAAGTTGATCTTGCACCTTTGATTAGGTGTTGAAAACACTCAAGTTGATTCTTGAAACTGCATCTTTGATCTTAGAAAAACTCAAGTCGCACTTGGGGTCGACTTCGTCTGCAACTTCGCCCAAGTCGCAACTGGAGTCGACTTCGTTTGCGACTTCGGCATTCTTCCTTCCCAAATTCAGCTCTGGAGTGATTTTCCCGACTGAAGTCGATGCTGGAGTCGACTTCGTTTGAGACTTGGCTTCCCAAGTCGCAAGTGGAGTCGACTTGGTTTGCGACTTCACTTGTTCTTCTCCCATTTTCAACTCTGGACAGATTTGGCATCTTGAAGTCGATCTTGGGGTCGACTTGGAGAACGACTTGGCCTTCCATGCTCTATTTTCTTCAAATGTATATGCCTTAAATATTTCCACAAACATGTTAATAGCCAAGACTTACTCAAATTGATTTGTTAATCATCAAAACATAGATTTAGCTAGTTTTCCACATATTTCCAACAATCTCCCCCTTTTTGATGATTGACAAAACCGATTTGAGTGTATACCTTTCAATTACTTAAAAAAAATACGATAAGTTTGTATTTGAAGTGTTATCATACATATGCTCATGCAAACTTTCAATAAAAACATTCAACAAACATATCCTACTCTTCTCCCCAAACATATCCTACTCTTCTCCCCCTCAAATCCTACTCTTCTCCCCCTTTTTGTCAATATATCAAAAAGTTAGAGGGTAAAGAGACAGGTGGGTTTGCTCCCCCTAAACAGGTGCTCCCCCTTAGTTTGTGCTAGGTTAAATTAATCATTCCCATGTCATTTCTAATCTTATAAAATGCTTCTTTTGCTAGGGCCTTTGTGAGTATATCTGCAATTTGATCCTCAGTTCTTACATATACTAGACATATATCATGATTTTTCACATGTTCTCTAATAAAATGATGTCTAAGGTCGATATGTTTGGTCCTAGAATGCAAGACTGGATTTTTAGTTAAACATATGGCACTAGTATTATCACATCTAATGGGTATATCTTTAAAATCCATGTCATAGTCCCTAAGTTGCTGTTTCATCCAAAGTAGTTGGGCACAACAGCTCCCGGCGGCAATGTATTCGGCTTCCGCCGTAGATAGAGCAACACTAGTTTGTTTTCTTGAAAACCATGAAACCAACATGTTCTCAAGAAATTGACATGTTCCACTAGTGCTTTGTCTATCTACTTTGTAACCGGCAAAATCTGCATCCGAGTAGCCGATTAGATCAAAATTAGAGCCCTTTGGATACCAAAGTCCTATATTGGTAGTGTCAACTAGGTATCTGAAAATTCTTTTCACAGCTACCAAGTGTGATTCTTTTGGACATGATTGAAATCTAGAGCACATACACACACTAAATAATATATCAGGCCTAGAAGCAGTTAAATACAACAAAGAACCTATCATGCTTCTATACAATTTCAAATCAACTATTTTTCCTTTTTCATCTTTGTCGATTTTGATTGTTGAGCTCATTGGCGTGTTTGCTCCTTTGCTATTTTCCATGCCAAACTTCTTCAGCATTTCTTTGATATACTTGGACTGGTTGATGAAGATTCCTTCATTTAATTGCTTAATTTGCAGTCCAAGGAAGAAGTGTAGCTCTCCCATCATACTCATCTCAAATTCTTTCTGCATAAGCTCAGAAAATTCTTGACAAAGATTCTCATTAGTAGCACCAAAAATGATATCATCAACATAAATTTGAATGATCAATATATCCTTTTCTTTATACTTGATGAACAAAGTGGTGTCTACCTTTCCTTTTTGAAAATCATGATCAATCAGAAATTTGCTTAGTCTATCATACCAAGCCCTTGGAGCTTGTTTTAATCCATATAATGCTTTGGTTAACTTGTATACAAATTTAGATTGATCTTTTTCCTCAAATCCAGGTGGTTGTTCTACATACACCTCTTCATTTATATATCCATTCAGAAATGCACTTTTAACATCCATTTGAAACAATTTAAAGTTCATGTGAGATGCAAAAGCTAATAAGATGTGAATTGCTTCCAATCTAGCAACCGGGGCATAGGATTCCTCAAAATCTATTCCTTCTTCTCGTGAGTATCCTTTTGCCACAAGTCTAGCTTTGTTTCTCACCACAAGTCCACTTTCATCTAATTTGTTCCTAAAGACCCACTTGGTGCCAATAACAGTACAATCGTTTGGTCTAGGAACAAGGTGCCAAACTTGATTTCTTTCAAATTGATTTAGCTCTTCTTGCATTGCTATAATCCAGTTTTCATCATTAAGAGCTTGCTCAATATTGGATGGTTCAATCTTGGATATAAAGGCATATTGTCCACAAACATTTTGTTTTGATCTTCTAGTTTTTACACCTTCATACACATTCCCTATAACTTGTTCAATTGGATGTGCATGTTTGAATTTTAAATCAGTTGGAGGTTTGTAGGAATTATTACCTTCACTTACCCTTTCCTCCATGAAATCTTCTTGCTTTTCCACATACAGTTTTTCAAGATTGCTTGCTATATCATCTGCATCACTTAAATCATCTTTTCTTTTGAAGCATGGGTTAGTTTCATAAAAAACAACATGTATGGACTCTTCTACCACTTGTTTTCGTTTATTGAATACTCTATATGCTTTGCTATTTGATGAGTACCCAAGGAATATTGCCTCATCACTTTTGACATCTAATTTTCCCAAGTTGGTTTTTCCATTGTTCAAAACATAACATGTGCATCCAAAAGCATGAAAATAAGAAATATTTGGTTTTCTTCCTTTCTATAGCTCATGCGGGATCTTTTTCAAGATTGCTCTAATGGTAACTCGATTCAAAACATGACAAGCTGTACTTACAGCTTCACCCCAAAATTTCTTGGATAATTTGCTCTCATTTAGCATTGTTCTAGTCATCTCTTGTATAGTTCAATTTTTCCTTTCAACTACTCCATTTTGTTGTGGAGTTCTTGGTGTAGAAAATGTGTGATGAATTCCTTTTTCATTACATAACTCTATGAATCGTTTGTTTTCAAATTCACCACCATGATCACTTCTTATAGTCAAAATAGTACTTTGTTTTTCATTTTGCACCATATTTACAAAAGTTGAAAACATAGAGAAGGCTTCATCTTTGCTAGCTAAGAGAATTATCCATGTGAATTTTGAAAAATCGTCAATAATAACAAATACATATTTCTTTCCACCAATGGTTAAAATATCGGATGGCCCATATAGATCCATGTGTAGCAATTCAAGTGGCCTAGTGGTGGAGATTTTCTTTTTGGTAGAGAAAGGCATCTTAGGTTGTTTAGATAATTGACATGCCTTGCAAATTTTGTCTTTGTCATATTTCAACTTTGGCAAGCCTTCTACCAAACTCTTCTTCCATAGGGTCTTTATATTTCCCATGTTTATATGTGCAAGCCTTTTATGCCAAACCCATGGATCATTATCAATGGCCATTAGACATTAACCATCTAATTCGTCAAGTGAAACCAAATATACATTTCCATGTCTTTTTCCACTAAACATGATATGTTCTCCATCAAATACATTATATATAGATGATTCAAACACAACCTTGTATCCTTTGTCACATAATTGACTAATGCTCATTAGGTTATGCTTAAGTCCTTCAACAAACAAAACATCTTCCATGCATGCATTTGAAATACTATAAATGTTTCCTTTACCTTTAATTTTACCTTTCTCATTATTACCAAAGGCAACCGTTCCGTCGTTGCAAGGCTTAAGTTTATGAAATAAACTTCTTTCTCCGGTCATATGCCTTGAACAACCGCTGTCCATGAACCATACATTGTTTGCCTTTGCCTTGAAACAAATCTGAAAATTAAAAAGGTAAATCTCATCTCTTTGGTACCCATTTTATGGGTCCATTTGAGTTAGTAATATTATTCAGCCTTTGTTGTTCTAACTTAGAAAGCCCAAATCTTGTGTTCCTTGGAACCCAAACTAATTTTGCACCATGATCATACAATTTCTTAAAGTTACACTTATAGGCTTTATGACCCATTTTGTTGCAGTAATTGCAAGCCATTGGTAATCTAGGGGTAGGCCTCCAAGTATATTTTGGTTCAAATGTTGGCCTTCTAGTCCACATAACATTTTTCTTTTGTGGCTTGTATATAGGTGCAGTTTTGGTTTGATATTTCTCAAGTATTGGCACATTCGATTTGCCACTTTCTTTTTGCTCAAATGTATAATATCCAAGGCCTCTTTTATTTGTTTGAGCAGTCATGTTCAGAAACATCTTCACATTTTCTCCGGGATTAGAGAACTTTGCTAATGATTCATTTAATGATTCGTTCTCCTTTTTCAATTTCTCTACCTCTTTCAACAATGATTCATTTTCCTCTTTCAGTTTTGTTGATCTTTCAGCTAGTTTTCCATTTACAATAATAACTGAGTTACATTGTTGTCTCTTTAATGACAACTTGTTTCCTAGCTTTTTGATTTCTTCATATAATGAATCATATGCAGTTTGCAGTTCTTCTAATTCAGCACATTTGAGGCATTCTTGAAAGAAGAATAAGTAGATTGAGAATGACAAAGTTTGGAAGTTACCTCTTCATTTTCTGTATACTTTGTTGAAGTGGTTTGTTCTTCCAAAACTTCCGTTGTGTTCAAACACAACAAATCTTCTTCTTGCTCAATCCGCGCCATGCAGCATATTCTTGCACAATTTGCCGCCTCAAATTCATCGGTTGAAGAGCTCCTTGTTGATGAAGTCTCTTCATTGACATACATGCCTCTCCCCTTTAGCCTTTGGTATTTTCTGCCTTCATGTCCTTCCTTCCTCTCTTGATACTCTTTTGATTTCTCTTCCGGCGTAGGACATTGAGCTTGTATGTGTCCTATCCCGCCGCATTTGTAACACTTCGTTGGCTCCTTCTTCTTCTCTCTTCTTGTTCTTTCTTTGAAGTCCTTGAAGTTCCTTTCTTTTCTCACAAATTTTCGGAATTTGCGAGTGAGAAGTGCAATATCTTCATTATCGTTATGCGAAGAGGAGGTAGACTCTTCTGAGTTATGTGCCGCTTTTAACGCAATGACTTTCTTCCCTTTGTGATTGTCATCGTTTCTTCTCGTAATTAGCTCATGTGACATTAATGAGCTAATTAGATCTTCTAGCTTTAGTGTATTTAGGTCTTTGGCTTCTTCAATTGCCGTAATCTTTGGAGTCCAAGATTCCGGTAGAGCTCTTAGTATCTTCATGACCTGTTCAGATTCAGAAATAGCCCTTCCAAGACCTTTTAATGCGTTAGTAATTTTAGAAAACCTTGCAAACATCTCAGAGATATTTTCTGTTTCTAACATTCTAAAGTTTTCTAATTCTCCAATCAAAATGTTTCTCCTAGTCCCTTGGACTTGAGAAGTTCCTTCATAAATAGATGTTAGAGTATCCCATATTTCTTTAGCGGTTAGACAAGAAGATACTCTATCATATTCAAAAGCTGTAAGAGCACAAAATAGTGAGTTCATAGCTTTAGCATTGCTCTTTATAGTTCTTACTTCCTCTTCGGTCCACTTGGAAGCTCTTTCATCTATAGGCAAAGTTACACCATCTTGGATTGCAATCCAAGAATCCATGTCGGTAGCCATGATGAGTTGCTTCATACGAAGCTTCCAATAGCCGAAATTGTTCCCATCAAACAATGGTGGCCTAGTAAATGATTGGCCCTCAGCAAAAGCGGGAACGGAAGTAGATTGGGATGCCATGATAATAGGATCTCTTTGGTTTAACTCAAAGACCTGATCTGATACCACTTGTTGGTCCCGAGTTGATGGAAATTACCCAAGAGGGGAGGGGTGAATTGGGTATTTAAAAATTTATAACTTAAACAGAAACTTTACCCCGGATTAATCTAGTCCCCTTAATGAAGAAACGAAATGGAAAGCAATATAATATAGAGAGCAAAAATATAAATCAAGCACACAAGATTTTTATAGTGGTTCGGGCAACCTCCCTACTCCACTCTTCTAAGCTCACACTCCTTGTGACTTGGGTTCCACTATTGTATTCTCTCAATACAATTAGAGCCACTGCTCTCTTCTAGATTCCAGCTCTAGGGGGCATAAACAACACACTGCACAAGTAGGTGATGAGTTTCACTCCAATCACACACTACTTTGCATACACTTGATCTTAGCTACCCAAGCTAAATCAAGCTTAATACAATTAAACGAAATAACAAAAGAAGTCTACACTTTACAGATGTGTAGAAGCGATTTGGCGCATAGAAGAACTTGTAATATAGGCTTTGAAGATTCAGAGATTGAGCTCTAGCAATTTGAAGCAGAGTTCTTCTTCTTTGAATGGCTTGATCTCTTTGAAGCTCTTGGATATAGGAGTTAAGCACACTTAACGATTCTCAGCTACTTCCCCCGTCCACAGTGAATGCCTTTTATAATTTTGGAGGGAATCCGAACGTTAGAAGGTAGGTGGCGCGCATTTAATGCGCCAACGTTCGAAAATTATCCGACCGTTGCGACCCAAGTCGCAGGCGGAGTCGACTTCGGGTGCGACTTCGCCCAAGTCGCAGATGGAGTCGACTTCGGGTGCGACTTCGCCTTCCGTAGCGACTTCAAGTTTCAGGCTGGGTCGACTTGGGTATCGACTTGACCCAAGTCGCAAGTGAAGTCGACTTCGGGTGCGACTTCACTTCATCAGTTGGCTTGATGAACTTGAATAATTTCCGGAATGCTTTGTTCCTTCATGCCTTTTGTTTGTTTTGCATTTTTCATATCTTCTTGGATCATTTTGTCTTCCCTTTAACTTGCTTGACTTCTTTACTTCACTAATATTTTGTAGACCTTGTGAAGCTTGAAAACTTGTATGATTGATTTGCCTTTGATTCATGCATCTTGCTTTATTTTGATATTAGTCTTCATATCTTGAATTTCTTCGTCTTGAGATAAGCTTGGAGCTTTGCCTTGAACTTTAAAGACTTAAGTTGATCTTGCACCTTTGATTAGGTGTTGAAAACACTCAAGTTGATTCTTGAAACTGCATCTTTGATCTTAGAAAAATTCAAGTCGCACTTGGGGTCGACTTCATCCGCGACTTCGCCCAAGTCGCAACTGGAGTCGACTTCGTTTGCTACTTCGGCATTCTTCCATCCCAAATTCAGCTCTGGAGTGATTTTCCCGACTGAAGTCGATGCTGGAGTCGACTTCGTTTGCGACTTGGCTTCCCAAGTCGCAAGTGGAGTCGACTTGGTTTGCGACTTCACTTGTTCTTCTCCCATTTTCAACTCTGGACAGATTTGGCATCTTGAAGTCGATCTTGGGGTCGACTTGGAGAACGACTTGGCCTTCCATGCTCTATTTTCTTCAAATGTATATGCCTTAAATATTTTCACAAACATGTTAGTAGCCAAGACTTACTCAAATTGATTTGTTAATCATCAAAACATAGATTTAGCTAGTTTTCCACATATTTCCAACAATTTGTTCATTAACTATTTCTTCCCTATTTTCTTTTCTAGGTTCAAATTTACTACACATAAGTGTAGATTAGATGATATGGGTTGATTAATCCCCAAATTAAAATTTATAAATAAACTTATATAATTCATCTAATCATGAATCATTATATAACCATGATTAAACATCAAATCAGCAACATCACATACGATTTTTAAAAATTTCAATTATGATTTTCAATCCAAAATCAAGGGTATACTTACATGTATTAGATCAAACTTGGACTCCACTTTTCCTAGCTTGAATCCCATTCTTCTTGTCCATATTTCCTTCTATTTTTCTCCTCTTTTTCTCCCTTTCTTGCTCCTCATGCTACTGGAAAAAAAATTGAACATGCACTGCCTTGATTGGGGTGTTTCTCCCCTTTTTCATTTTCTCTCTCTCCCTTAGCACATGTAGACGTGCACTTGGGGCAAAAGCTGGATTTTCCAGTTTGTGGGACCCACTTTTTACTTACTTAAAGCATGATTAAGACATGCTTATCTCCTATTGCTGACATGACAAAATATGGTCCATTTAAATTAGCAAATTATTTTTAATAAATCCATTAAAATCCACATCATTAATGGACAAAATCTTTCCATATAATGCAACGTCCCTTTGCAGCAGTATTTTGCCACTTTTTCCAACAAATTTTTACTTTAATTTATGGCTAATTAACTACCTTAGGTAGTAGCCTAATTAGGGGACCATTTAGATTATTAAAAAAAGTCATAAAAAATCACGTTTGCAGCCTTTGAACGTGCACCTCCCTTCTTTCGTGTAGCTGTCCACATGGGTGGGGTCCACTTGCAGCAGCTTTTGCACGATTTTTCTACCTAATTTTCACTTTAATTAATGGGTGTTTAATCACCCTAGGTAACTAGCTTAATTAGGGGTCAATTTAGCTATTAAAAAAATTAATAAAAAATCATAAAAAGCCACTTGGACGTGACCTTTCCATTGCTCCCATATTGCTGTCCATTATTTCAACGTCACCTATGCATTGGATTTTTGTCATTTTGTGCCACCAAATCCATCCAAAATCAAGGCCATTAACTACCCTTGTCATTTAGCTCACTTAATTACATATTTTGTAATTTTTATAAAATCAAAAATAGCATGTAAATAGCCCATTTGGACGTCCATTCCATGCCACCTATTTCATGCTCCTTTGAGCTAATCCATTAGCCATTAAATTATTCCATTAAACACATAATTTTATCATCATTAGCTTACTCCAATCCTCTCATTGCATATATCTCATAATTTTAACCGTTCATTTCAAATTTCGTCTCAATCCGACTTTTCTTGCTCAATTTATGACCATTTGAATTTTTGGACGGTGATGATCAATTTTCACCCTAATTTCATCATTATTTTCATAATCCATCATTTCCATAAGATTAAGTATAAAATTATGTGCTTACCTTTCAATTTTCATCTTAATCCGCCTTATCGGCGTTGAGTTACGGATTTTCTAGCATTTGCTACCTTAATCCATAATTAACAACATAATCTCCATTAATTAAACCAAAATATATGAGGTAATTATCCTCAATATAATCACATTCCCTAATCCTCAGTAAGCCTCTTTAATCACATTGACCCATATCAGCTTATATTCATCATTCATAACCATTTGCCCTACTTGCAATAAATCATCAATATTGCAATTGGAAATCATTCATAGTTCCACGAAATTATACTTCATTCATATTTATAAGCCAATTGCATATAAATAAACCTTACTTGGGTCTGGGTTTCAAAATAAATGAAAATAACATTTCATTTATTCACATCAACTTCAAATGCTTACATTCCTTAGGTTTTTCAACCTACATAAATCCATTTGGATTTACATTATGCTAGCTTAACCCACTTGTCTTTCAAGTTCGGTATTCATACTTAGAAAAATAGCCTATACATCACATTATCCATTCATTCATTTTTTTAATACCCTTATGTAGGGTAAACATAACCTCCATTTATCACTTTTAACATATTTTTCATTTTTCATACAACAGTGCTCATTTTAGCCACTTAGTTGATAACTTAGACATCATATAATAATCTCAAATTTTGAGATTATCATTATTTACTAAAACAGTACCTTAATGCACATTTTCATCACTTTTTATGCATTTTTGCATTTTTATCAATTTACATAAACCATTTATCATTTTCTCATGCCTATCTCTCATACATGTCCATTTCTCAACACATAATTCATGTGTTTCTTAAAATATTTCAACACAGCAACTTGTGTCCTTAATCAGCATGATTAAACCCCTTAATTAACACTTAATTTAGAAGTTAATTTTAGAACAGCAACTTTGGAACCCGTTTTTCATCATTTCAACGCCTTTTTAACACTTAAATCAAAATAGTTTTCTAATCCATAAATTCCAGAAAATAATCATGCTTTTCTTAACCCAAATTTAAGGTATTAGCACATATTTAAATTCCAAAATTTGTTTGCTTATATAACAGTAACTTCACATGCATATAGGGTACCCTTTTGCACCTCTCTTTGGACATTCCAATACATACCCTTGAAATCAGATATAGAGCAAATCATCTCAACCCATTTTGAACATCCAAAGTACTCTATATCTAGGGTATTTTACCCTCTTAATCATCCTTTAATTATTTGGGCAAATTCATATATCATATTTAACATAAAAACGTAGAAATCTGGTCATATGTGTAACCCTAATTCTCATTCTTTCTAAAATTCATAAATTAAGCCCAAATCAACATATATAATTCATTAAATCATTAATAATTATATATTCATAGATACACATCAAAACAGCAACATCATATGGAAATTTAAGAGAATTTCAGCTATGATTATCAAACCGTTTTCAACCCAAATCTCCATTTTCATCCTCTTGAAACCTTGATTTCATTCTTTTCATTCAATCATTAATTAATACCCTACTCAAGGGCATCATGAATCATTCTTTAAGGGTTCATTATGAATCAAATTCTTGACTCATAAGTTGATGTGAAAAACTTAGAATTAAAGTACTCAAATCATAGGGTATACTTACATGAATTGGTTCCAATTTGAACTCCACTTTCCTAGCTTGGATTCTTCTTCTTTCTTTCCCTTTTTTCCTTCTCTTTTTCTCTTTTTTTTTCTTCCTTTCCTTGCTGCTGGAAAAGGGGACGTGCAGCTGCTGCTGTGCTTGTGAATTTTTCCCACTTAACATTTCTCTCTCTAACCCCTATACATATAGACGTGCTCTCCTTGTAATGCCTTAATTTTCTAGATTTTGGGGCCCACTTGCCACATCAAATTAAAGAATAATTAAAGCATTCTTATCCCCTTTGATGACATGGAAAAATATCATCAAAGTAAATTATGTAATTATCTTTAAAAAATCCATTAAAATCCATGTCATTAATGGACACAATCTGTACACAAAATGCAACGTCCATTTCAGCAGCCATTTTTGCAATGTTTCACACCTAATTTTACTTTAATTTATGGGTAATTAATCACCCTAGCTAATAGCCTATTTAGGGGTCCATTTATCACATTAAAAAATCATTAAAAATAACAAAAGTCTGCATGATCGTCCACCTCTCCATAGCTACATGTTGCTGTCCTTTTGATGGGGTCCACTTATCATTTACTTTTTGGAATTTTCTTGTCACAAAAATCAACCAAAATCACATCCACTAACCACCCTATCTTCCTAGGTCATTTAATTGCATATTTTGCATTTTTTAAAATTAAAAAAATCAAGTATCTGGCACCTTCATCGTCCATATGTGGCCACCTACATTACCTAACTTGAGCTAGCTCATCTCATTAATCACTTAATTTTATCATGGATTTTGTCATTTTAAATAATTCATAAAATCCATGTGTAATTATCTCCTTTTGACACCTCATTTATGCCATTAATTATTTAATTAATCGCTTTAACTTTAACATAAATGAGAGCTACTTTATGGTGCACAAAAGTCAATGGTGCACACCCCTTTTTCGTGCAACCATAATCCCATCATAATTAGCTTAATCCAAGCCTCTCATTGCATTAATCTCATAATTTTAACCATTCATTTCAAATTTCGTCTCAATCTGACTTTTCTAGCTCAAGTTATGATCATTTGAAGTCATCCTTGGACTTTGGATGTTGATAATCGATTTTCACCCTAATTTCATCAAAATTTTCATAATCCAACCTTTCTATAATATTAAGCACAAAATTATGTGCTTACCTTTCAAATTTCATCTTAATCCGCCTTACCGGCTTTGAGTTATGAATTTTCTAACACTTGCATCCTTAAATCCATAACTATCACATAATCTCCATTAATTAAACCATAATATATTAGGTAATTATCCTCAATATATTCACATTTTCTAATCTTCATTAAGCCTCTTTAATCATATTGACCCATATCGTCTTATAATCATTATTCATAATTACTTGCCTTAATTGCAGTAAATCATCAATATTACAAAGGAAATCATTTATAATTCTACTAAATCATACATGATTCATATTTATATGCCAAATGCATATATATAAGCCTTACTTGGGTCTGAGTATCACAATCTTCCCCCCTTTATAACAAGTTTCGTCCCGAAACCTATTACATTTCCGATATCGGGGAAAGGCTCACATAAATTTGCTAACTTATCATCTTTTTTCATACTTCAATGGCTCACTACGCTTCCACTGCGCTACTCTGTCTTGGTGGCATTTTTAGCCTTGGTCCAATAGACCTATCACTTATCTCTATTGTTTCCTGTTCCCTGTTCCCATATGGGTTTCTCATTGTAATCGTTCTTTTTCCTTATGCCATCCATCTCTTATTCTTATGGTAGGCATACTATTGTTCTTATACATGGAGAAATTATAGAATTTCTCATCTTACATAGGGTAAGATTTAAGCTACCCATTCTTTCATATAAAATAGAAATCCATAGCAATCATTTTCATATATTATTCATATAACATAATACATTTATTCTATAGCATAGAGCAAAAGTTGCTCTCACATAAAATTCCATGCTTGTCTTAGCAAAAGACACTTTTGCTAACCTATTCATTCATTCTCATCTCATAATGTCTACAACTAGGTTATACCAGTGTAGGCTACCTAATAGGGGTACCGGTATTAGACCAGTCTAAAATATTTTCTTCCTTGTCTCCCTTTCCAATTTCCATAAACTAGTAACGGTCCTTATCAATTTTTTTCTAATTTTATTTCTTATGTACATCATAAAGAGATAATTTCTCTCATACCTATCTTCAGACCACATCGGAATTGAAGAAAATTCTGGCAATCATTCTTGCCTTCGTTTTTCTTCATCTATCTACCATTCCTTGCTATGATATACCAACTTCTGTGGTATCATATATGGAATTTGCTTTCCCTTCCATACATGCTAACTAGACACATTTTGCTACACTTTTCTGTAAAAATTTATAGAAACTTTCTATCAATCGATAGCTGCAATTAGCTTTGGTTGAGCTAACCTTTCTTACTCCTTTCTTTTCCTACACCAAGTTCCTTAATTTTTAGGGTCAAGTTGTCCTTGCCCTAATTGTACATGTTAATTACCAACATGTGTTATATTTTGGTATCCTATTGGAAGATATTTCTTATCAAATTCTTCCAGATTACCTTCTTTGATAATGACATAATAGCCATTAAGGTTTCCTATCACTCATAAGCATTGCCAATCAATGCTTGGACATTACATAAGACTACATGTTCAAACCGTGAACGTGTTCTTGGTTTCAGTCATCCACTGCTTAGCCTGAATAAAATCGGATTCACCTGAGAACTTAGGTGGATACTGAGCTAGAAAGGAATTAATATCCTTTCCATTCATTTCTATCTTACCATTATCAACCTTTAAAAGTTTGGGGTACTAGGTTAAAAATTATTACTTATACCAATCCGTCTCTTCCACCTTCTTCTAGTTGGTCCTGTTGGGTATTTTTCCAAAGACCTTGTATTACTTCTACTGCTTGGGCTACGCGATCTTGGGTGGCCCACTGCACAGCTCCTTCTAAAGCTGCAGTTATTCTTTCCTCCACTCTTTCTAGCTGTAAGGTGTTACCTGTAGCGGCTCCACCTTCAACCCTTGACTCAAGGTTTCTAGTAGTCTGTCATTGACAAGCCCTTGGACTCACTTGTTCTCTTTGCCCTAGTCAATTTAATTTATTGCTTGCTTCTCTTATTCCTTATTGACTCATATCCGTAACTGCCTTTCCCTTGTTTAAGAACTAAGGTGATAAGCATGTTGTAGAAAGCAACATATAAAATCATGTCAATATCATTTCTTATCGTAAAATAATTCATATCATACATAGTCAATTATATAATCTGGAAAGATCAGGAATCTTTCCTTTTTCATATATACTTAGCATTTGAATGAAATCAAATGCGCTTATATTTTCATAGCATCAAACATCATACATTTATAAAAGAATCAAGAGGAAACTCCTTTTTCCTGCCTTTCTCATTTCTATCTTTTCCTTTCATAGTGTAAGGTTGCTTTCCTTACACATATAGATTATATTTGCGTAATCTATTATTTTATTTTAAACATAAGCTCTAAACCAACAATCACTTAGAAAGTTGGCGCCTTGGTGTCATCCATATGTCCACTATGGCGCTGCACCATAAACATAAATAAAGTATAGCACAATCTAGTGCTATCTTTAATGAGGTGTAGTAAACCTTAGGTAAGGAGGGGGGGTCTATATGTAGGGTTCCATTATTCAACCCATCATCTATTCTTATTCTCTTATATCCTTTGTCTTTTCTTAGATTCTCCAACCTCCCTCTTCTTCTCATCTAGCCTCATATCATTTTTCCTTCATATATCATCTACACCATGAAACATAGCAATCCAGCTACATTTCCTTAAATAGTTATATCATTGCATCATAATGACACACAGTAAAAGACAATACATATCGTATATGTCTTAAAATTTTCAATTTATCTCTTTCATCATTTTCCATTTTTCCTCTACGTCTATCTATCAATCCTTGCTAAGATACCATCTTTGTAATATCAAGTCCTTTCTTGCCACACCTATTTACCAATCCATGCTCTGATACCAACTTCTGTAGCATCATATGTGGCGCCCCAAACCGAGACGTCACATCCTTTCCTCAAGATCTTATTGATTGGTAAATGTGAATCAGGATTGTTGCCCTGATCACGCAGCAGGTTCTTAATTGGATCTCGTCCAATTTTTATATATATATCCATCATCATTCATTTCTTTACACACTACATCATTCATCATACAAGTGGAGATACCCTGGTAATAAAATTTCATAACTCATTCATAGCCTCTTAACTTGCTTTTCTACAATCACATTTACATTCCTACATACATAGATTCAATCATTGATCACATAGAACTTATAATTCTAAATAATTTCATATACACATCAACATACTTTAAATCTTTAAATCATGTTATCTCATTCCTTATAACTCACATGGCTACCATCACGTACCTTCCCTTTATTGCTTAGATTTGTATCCTCTTGATTTTTCCGTAACGACTTGGCCATATGTAGAGTGGGCCCCGGCCATCCCGACCGTGCTCTACAACCGGCCTATTCCTTGTACTGGTGCACCATACATCCGTATCACAGACCGCAGTCCGTTTAGTTTAAAGTATCACATACCGCAGCCCATGACCTTTTAAACCGGGATCATAGACCGCAGTCTACATCCATATCTGAAAAACATCACAGACCGAAATCTGTATCTTTAAAAAAATCATTCTGAAAAACAAATCACAGACTGCAGTCCATGTCAACTTGTAAAGCGAGCTTACCCATTTTAAACAAGTTGTCATTTGAAATCTAGTGTTAGGATGACCTTCCTTAAATTCTTTTAGAACCATTTTGAGTAAAATATTTTGATAAACATTTGAAATGTTTGAAAACCAGTACATCTTAAAACCCTTATAAAAGAACTTCAAAACTGTTTAAATTTTCAAAATTAAACCATATATTTTTCTAATATTTTCTTGGTTTCCATTTCAGGGCCTTTTGCTCACAAAAGTTATGCAATGTGCTTTCCCCTTCTCAACCACCTTAAGATCAAATTATTGTCTACATATCTATCTTATCATTTTTACATAGAGAGGGACTTGCATAATCTTTTGCGTGCCATTTTAGCAACCCGAAATCAAACCATTTTATAAAATCAACATATGGGGTTGGTCATCCTTAAATCCTTTTCAACACATCCGTATAAATATTTTTCAAGACATTTTTAACATAGATTTCCTTATCTAAAGGAAATCAAAAAATTTTCGAATATCATTTCAAAACATATAGCCTATGTCCAAATCATCATTTACATTTAAATATTATGACATAGAAAAATCAATATTTTTCCATAAATCAAATTCCATTTTTCTTTCTTTCATAAACATAATTGTTTATCATAAAATATCGTAAGTGTAAATTCAAAATTTATTTACAAACAATGCTTTGTGAAAAAGGGTAAAATTCTCTTTTTCTTATAAAATACTTTTGAAACAATATCATAAAGAACTTGCTTGCTTAAAAAAAATTCCTTAGAAACATCGATAGAAAACATAAAAGTCCTTCAAAATTATCATTCTGAAGAACTTGCTTACTCATAAGCAAATTTTTCAATTCTATTAACATAAAGTATTGCCAATCGTTGGCAATACTTGTGATAAAATATTTATCTTAAAAACTATTGTCTGCTTCCCATGAAGCAAACCTTAAGCCTTTTCATTAAAGCCATCATTTTCAAAACTTGTGCTTGCCTATTTATAAAACATTCATAAAAACATCACATAACATCATAATTCATTTCAACACGAAGGAAGAATTAAATGATTTAGAAAGTTCGCTTGCTTACCTGAGATCGCCATAATCCTTTTCTTCCATTCTTTTCCTTGTCTTTGCCTAGATAAATGAAAATAAAATTTCATTTATATATATCACTTCAGATGCATATATCTCTTAGGTTTTCCAACCTACATAATTTCATCTAGCTTAACCCACTTGTCCTTCAAGTCGGGTATTCATACTTAGCACATAGCCTACACATATCAAATCATCCACTCATTCATTCTTAATACCCTTATGTAGGGTAAACTTACGTACATATATTAATCCTTCATTAAATCATTATTTGTAGGTTTATTACATCCATTTATCATTTTTAACATATTTTTCATTTTTCATACGATGGCACTCATTTTAAGCACTTAGTTGCTAACTTAGACATCATATAATAATCTTAAAATTTGAGATTATCATTATTTACTTAAACAGAACCTTAATCCAAATTTTTCATCACTTCTTTATGAATTTTTTCATTTTTAATAACTCACATGAATTATATATCATTTATTCATACTTGTCTCTTCATACATATCCATTTCTCAACACATAGATCAAGTGTTTCTTAAAATTTTCCAACACAGAAACTTAAGTCCTTAATCAGCATGATTAAACCCCTTAATTAACACATAATTTAGGGTTTAATTTTTTGATTTTAATCCATTCATCATAGGGTTCCAAAACAGTAACATTAGAACCCGTTTTTCATCATTTCAACGCCTCTTTTGACACTTAATTCAAAACAGATTTCTAATCAATTAATTCCAGAAATTAATCATGCTTTTCTTAACCCAAATTCAGGTTATTAACACATAATTAAAATCCAAAGTTCATTGGTTTGCATACCAGCAACTTCCATATACATTTTGGGTACCCTTTGCACCCCTCTTTGGACGTCCACATGTATGCCCCTAAAAATTAGATTTAGGGAAATCATCTCAACCCATTTTTAATGTCAAACATACTCTAAATCTAGGGTATTTTACCCCCTTAATCATCCATAAATAATTTAGGCTAATTCATTTATCATTTTTAATACAAAACATAAAAATCGGGTCATATGTGTAACCCTAATTCATATCCTTACTAAAATTCATAACTTAAGCCCAAATCAACATATGTAATTCATTATATCATGAATCATCATGTAATAATGATTAAACATAAAAACAGCAATATCATATACGAATTTAAGAAAATTTCAGCCATGATTATCAACCCATTTTCAACCTTAATCACCATTTTCATCCTCTTGAACCCATGCTTTCATTCTTTTCATTCAAACCTTAATCAATACCCTAATCAAGGGCATCATGAATCATGCTTTAAGGGTTCAATATGAATCAAATTCTTGACTCATAAGTTGAGGTGAAAAACATAGAATTGAAGAACTCAAATCAAGGGGTATACTTACATGTATTGGATAAAACTTGAACTCTATTTTCCTAGCTTTGTTCCTCTTCTTTCTTCCCATTTTTCCTTCTCTTTTTTCTCCCTTTTTTTTCTTCCTTTCATGCTGCTGGAATAAGGGGACATGCAACTGCCTTGCTTTGGGATTTTTCCCATTTGATTTTTTTTCTCTTTCTATCCCTTTAACACATGTGGACGTGCATTTCATATCTGGTTGGATTTTTCTAGCCTTGTGGGCCCCATTTACCACATTATTTAGCATGTAGTTAAATATTTATTTATCCCCTTTAATGAAATGGAAAAATGTGGTCCATTTATATTAGATAATTATCCATTAAAAATCCATCAAAATCCATATCATTAAGGAACCACAAATCTGTTCCCCATTCACATCCACTTTGCAGCAGCTTTTGTCATTTTTTTCCACACATAATTTACTTTAATTAATAGGTATTTAATCACCCTAGCTAATAGCCTACTTAGGGGTCCATTTAGATTATTAAAAAAATCATAAAAAATCAGATACAGCAGCTTAGTCGTCCACATCTCCTGTTGTCCATTTATTGTCCATGCATTCAACGTCCATATCAGCTGCCCCTTTTTCAAATTTTTTCCACAAAATGGTAGCTTTAATTAATGAAAAATTAATCACCCTAACTAGGAGCTCATTTAGGGGTCAAATTAGCATTTAAAAAATAATAAAAAATCCAAAAAGCAGCTTGGACGTGTACATTTTCAAACTTCCATGTTGCTGTCCATTTTTTCAATGTCACATGTGCTTTGGATTTTTGGCATTTTGTGCCACTAAATCCTTCCCAAATCAAGGACATTAACCATTCTTTTTATGTAGCTCATTTAAATGCATTTTTAGCATTTTTAAAAATAAAAAAAATCATGTAAACATCCCATTTGGATGTCCATTCCATGCCACCTATTTCATGATCCTTTGAGCTAGCCCATTAGCTATTAAATCATGTCATTAATCACCTGATTTTATCATGGATTTTTTCATTTTAATAATTCATAAAATCCATGTGTAATTATCTCCTTTCAACACCTCATTTTTGCCATTAAAATATAATTAATCACCTTACTTTAACATAAATACAAACTTACTTTTTGGTGCACAAAAGTCAAAGGTGCTACACCTTTTTTTCGTGTAACCATGATCCCATAATCATTGGCTGAATCTAAGCCTCTCATTGCATTAATTTCATGATTTTAGCTATTCATTTCAAATTTCGTTTCAATCCAACTTTTCTAGCTCAAGTTATGATCATTTGAAGTCTTCTTTGAATTTTGATGGTGATGATCGATTTTTACCCTAATTTCATCATTATTTCCATAATCCATCATTTCCATAAGATTAAGCACAAAATTATATGCTTACCTTTCAATTTTCATCTTAATCCGCCTTACCGGCATCGAGTTATGAATTTTCTAGCAATTTCCACCTTTAATCCAAATTATCAACATAATCTCCATTAGTTAAACCATAATATATGAGGTAATTATCCTCAATATATTCTCCTTCCCTAATCCTCATTAAGCCTCTTTAATCGCATTGACCCATATCGGCTTATAGTCATAGTTCATAACTATTTGCCCTAATTGCAATAAATCATCAATATTGCATAGGAAAATCATTCATAATTCATCTAAATCATACATGATCCATTTATATATGCATTTATGTAAGCCTTACTTGGATCTAGGTATCACATCATACCTATCCTTTCATCATCCTTTATTTTCTCCATCCCACGCCTGTTTACCAATCTTTGCTCTGATACCAACTTCTGTGGCGCCCCAAACAGAGACATCACCTCCTTACCTCAAGGTCTTATTGATTGGTAAATGTGAATCAGGATTGTTGCCCTGATCACGCGGCGGGTTCTTAATTGGATCTCGTCCAAATTTTTTTCGATTAATTTCTTTTATCTATCATCGTTCATTTCTTTACATTCTACATCATTCATCATACAAGGGATATTACACTCGTAATGAATTTCATATTTTATTTCATAGCATCTCATCATGCCTTTCTACAATGAAAGTCTTCTTGACTAAATCATAACATATACATTCTATACATACATATATTCAATGATTGATCACATAGAACTTAGAACTTTATATAAGTTCTCACATACATTAACATATCTTGGAACCTTAATCATGCTATCTCATTCCTTATAGCCCACATGGCTATCATCACGTACCTTCTTTCATTGCTTAGGTTCGCATCTTCTGGAGTTTTCATGTACCTGTTAAAGGTTTGGAAAAACAAAACGTGAGTGACAACTCAGTAAGCAAGCATGTTATCTTTTAGGGCAAGACTTCCTTTTAAAACATTTTCCTTAAACATCTTGAACACCTTTTTACCTGAGGACATTTATATGTCCTAAAACATTGTCATGAAATCCTTTGTTCATGAGGACAATTTTATGTCCTAGAACATTTTCATAAAACATTCATTCTTAAAAACCATTTATAAGTCATATCTGTGCTTGTTAAGGCAAAACAATGTATTTTACCCTCTTTAAGGAATTTTCTTTAGTCTTGTGTGAACATTTCCAATGTTCCAAGACATTTACATAAAACCATCTTCTGCCAGTGGACATTTTACTTTCAAAATATTTTTCTCATAAACTCTTTAGCAAGGAAGGACATTCTCATGTCCTAAAACATCATTCAAATAAGCCTTTTTCGGCAAACGACATTTCTATGTCAAAAAACACTTTTCATCATAAATTCCTTTAGCTAAGAGACATTTGATGTCTCAAAACATTTTTGACATAACTTTCTTGACAATGGACATTCATATGTCCTAAAACACTTTTCATTAAAACACTTTGGCATTGGACATTCTCATATCCATAAACACTTGTCATTTAGGCTCTTTAGTAATGAACATTCTTATGTCCAAAGAAAACAAGTTTGACATAAATTCTTTTCATAATCCCCGTCTTGGGGCTTGTTTATAACAAACAAGGCATATAAAATATATAAACTATTTTCATAAATGCATTTGCATAGAAAATATTTTCTTTGATCCTTGTTATTTACACTTTTGTGTAAAACACCCTATTTGTAGGGTAACCATTTCATAAAAATTCCTTTAGGATAACTTTTCATGAAATGCTTTCATGTCCCATTCTTTGGGCTTTTCAAAAGCAAAATGTATGCAAAAGCATTTCTCCCCATCCAGTAGTGACACTTAACAAGTGATCATTCTATCTTTTGGAAGAGAATACTTAACAGCACGCTAGCTAGGCGGATGTTCATTTATCCTTCTCCCATCTCAGGGAGGGCGCCGTTGGCACTCTATCATCCCTTAGTGACTTGGCCATATGTAGAGTGGACCCTGGTCCATCTCCAATCGTGCTCTACAACCGGCCTATTCCTTGTATTGGTGCACCATACATCCTTATCACAAACTGTAGTCCACTTCGTTTAAATTATCACAGATCGCAACCCGTGTCCTTTTAAACTGGGATCACAGATCGCAATTTGCATCCATAACTTGAAAAACATCACAGACCGAAGTCTGTGTCTTTTTAAAACAAATCATTTTGAAAAATAGCATCACAGACCGCAGTTCGTGTCAACTTGTAAAGCGAGCACACCCACTTTAAACAAGTTGTCATTTGAAATCTAATTTTCGGATGACCTTCCTTAAATTCTTTTAGAAGAATTTTGAGTAAAAATTTTGATAAACATTTAAATTTTTTGAGAAAACAATACATCTTAAAATCCTTATAATAAAAGCACTTCAAAACTTTTGGATCTTCAAGAATAAACCATATATTTTTCTAACATTTTCTTGATTTCCATTTCAGGGCCTTTTGCTCTCAAAAGTTATGCAATTGTGCCCTCCCCTTCTCAACCATCCTAAAATCAAATTCTTGTCCACATTTTTATCTTACCATTTTTACACAAAGAGGGGCTTACATAGTCTTTTGCATGCCATTTTAACAACCCAAAATCAAACTATTTTATAAAATCACTTATTGGGTTGGTCATCCTTAAATCCCATTTTAACAATATCCTTATAAACATTTTTCAAACATTTTCAACATAGATTTATTTATCTAAAGAAAATCAAAACTTTTCAATTATCATTTCAAAACATCTGGACTATGTCCACATCATCAATTATATATAAATATCATGTCATAGAAAAACCCATCTTTTCCATAAACCAAATCCCTTTTTCTTTTTCTTTCATAAACACAATTATTTATCAAAAAAATCATAAGAGTAACTCAAAACTTATTTGCAATTATCACTCTGTGAAAAGGGTAAACCCCTTTTTCTTATAAAATCTATTCGAAAACAACATCATATAGAACTTGCTTGATTGAAAGCAAATTCTTAAAAACCATCGGCATAAAACATAAAATCCTTTAAAATCATCATCATGAAGAATTTTCTTACCCATAAGCAAATTCCTAAATCCTTTAACATAAAGAATTCTCATGAACCAAACCTTGAGGCTTTTCCTTAAAGTCATCATTTTCCAAAACTTACGACTTTTCATTAAAGCCGTCATTTTCAAAACTGAGGAGTGATTCTATTAGCCCGGGCTAAGTAAATGGCCCACTTAGCCCACCTCAAAAAACCTATTTAAAACAACTTTTTTTTGTTTTTTTCTTCATACACTTGTTTATCTAAGTGTATTTAACATATAAACCAAGTTTTACCATTTTTGAAAATGTGCATATATTTTTTTAAGATTTTTGAAAATAAGGATATTTTAAATGCATATATACACATAGATGTTTGAAAATCTCAAAAAAATAGATAAACATATTTAAAAATGGTAAAACTTGGTCTATATGTTAAATACACTTAGATAAACAAGTACATGAAAAAAAAAGTAAAATTTTTTTATTGTAAATAGGTTTTTTGAGGTGGGCTAAGTGGGCCATTTACTTAGCCCGGGCTAATAGAATCACTCCTCTTCAAAACTTGTGACTTTTCATTAAAGTCATCATTTTCAAAACTTATGCTTGGCTATTCATCAAAACATAGTCATAAACATTTTCAATCTCATAGCATGATATAGAAAGAAAACAGTATTTTGGAAAGTTCACTTGCTTACCTGAGATAGCCATAATCCCTTTTCTTCTATTCTTTTCCGTGTTTTGCCTAGATAAATGAAAATAACATTTCATTTATTCACATCAACTTCAAATGCTTACATTACTTAGGTTTTCCATCCTACATAAATCAATTTGTATTTACATTATGCTAGCTTAACCCACTTGTCTTTCAAGTCGGGTATTCATACTTAGCAAAATAGCCTATACATCACATTATCCATTCATTCATTTTTTTAATACCCTTATGTAGGGTAAACATACATACATATAATAATCCTTCATTAAATCATTATTTGGAGGTTCATTACCTCCATTTAACATTTTTAATATTTTTTTTATTTTTCATACAACGGTGCTCATTTTAGGCACTTAGTTGATAACTTAGACATCATATAATAATCTCAAATTTTGAGATTATCATTATTTACTAAAATAGTACCTTAATCCACATTTTTCATCACTTTTTCATGCATTTTTATCAATTTACATAAACCATTTATCAATTTCTCATACCTATCTCTCATACATGTCTATTTCTCAACACATAATTCATGTGTTTCTTAAAATATTTCAACACAGCAACTTGTGTCCCTAATCAGCATGATTAAACCCCTTAATTAACACTTAATTTTAATTTTAATTTCAGATTTTTAATCCATTCATCATAGGATTTCAAAACAGCAACTTTGGAACCCATTTTTCATCATTTCAACGCCTCTTTTGACACTTAAATCAAAATAGTTTTCTAATCCATAAATTCCAACAAATAATCATACCTTTCTTAACCCAAATTTAGGGTATTAACGCATATTTAAATTCCAAAATTCGTTTGCTTATATAACAGTAACTTCACATGCATACAGGGTGCCCTTTTGCACCCCTTTTTGGACGTTCCAATACATACCCTTAAAATCAGATTTAGGGAAAATCATCTCAACCCATTTTGAACATCCAAAGTACTCTCTATCTAGGTTATTTTACCCTCTTAATCATCCTTTAATTATTTGGGCTAATTCATATATCATATTTAACATAAAAATATAGAAATCGGGTCATATGTGTAACCCTAATTCTCATTCTTTCTAAAATTCATAACTTATACCCAAATCAATATATATAATTCATTAAATCATGAATCATCATATATTCATAGATACACATCAAAACAGCAACTTCATATGAAAATTTAAGAGAATTTCAGCCATGTTTATCAACCTGTTTTCAACTCTAATCTCCATTTTCATCCTCTTGAACCCTTGATTTCATTCTTTTCATTCAATCTTTAATCAATACCCTAATCAAGGGCATCATGAATCATTATTTAAGGGTTCATTATGAATCAAATTCTTGACTCATAAGTTGTGGTGAAAAACTTAGAATTAAAGTACTCAAATCATAGGGTATACTTACATGAATTGGTTTCAATTTGAACTCTACTTTCCTAGCTTGGATTCTTCTTCTTTCTTTCCCTTTTTTCCTTCTCTTTTTCTCCTCTTTTTCTTCCTTTCCTTGCTGCTGGAAAAGGGGACGTGCAGCTGCTGCTTTGGTTGGGGATTTTTCCCCCTTAACATTTTTCTCTCTAACCCCTACACATATGGACGTGCTCTCCTTGTAATGCCTTGATTTTCCAGATTTTGGGGCCCACTTGACACATCAAATTAAGGCATAAATAAAGCATTCTTATTCCCTTTAATGACATGGAAAAATATCATCCCAGTAAATTATGTAATTATCTTTAAAAAATCCATTAAAATCCATGTCATTAATGGACACAATCTGTCCACAAAATGCAACGTCCATTTCAGCAACCCTTTTAGCAATTTTTCACACCTAATTTTACTTTAATTTATGGGTAATTAATCACCCTAGCTAATAGCATATTTAGGGGTCCATTTAGCACATTAAAAAATCATTAAAAATCCCAAAAGTCTGCTTGATCTTCCACCTCTCCATAGCTACATGTTGCTGTCCTTTTAATGGGGTCCACTTATCATTGACTTTTTGGCATTTTCTTGCCACAAAAATCAACCAAAATCACGTCCACTAACCACCCTATCTTCCTAGGTCATTTAATTGCATATTTTACATTTTTAAAAATAAAAAAAATCAAGTATCTGGCCCCTTGATCGTCCATATGTGGCCACCTACATTACCTAACTTGAGCTAGCTCATTAGCTCCTTAAATCATCTCATTAATCACTTGATTTTATCATGAATTTTGTCATTTTAATTAATTCATAAAATCCATGTGTAATTATCTCCTTTCGAAACCACATTTATGCCATTAATTATGTAATTAATCACTTTAACTTTAACATAAATGAGAGCTACTTTATGGTGCACAAAAGTCAATGGTGCACACCCCTTTTTTGTGCAACCATGACCCCATCATCATTAGCTTAATCCAAGCCTCTCATTGCATTAATCTTATAATTTTTACCGTTCATTTCAAATTTCATTGAATGCAAGCAAAAGAAAGTATATGAATCCTATGTCGTTTTTATATGTATAGGCAAAGGCAAAGGGATAAGCAAAACGGAAAGCTAAGCAAGCAAGGTAAGCAAGCAGCTTTCTAAATGACTTTTATTTTAAATACTTTCCAAGTTGTTTATGGATGGCCATTCCTTGTCTATATGCGTATTGAAATGTTATTTCTATTGAAATAAATGATTGCTTACTGTTTCGCAATTATACATGAAATGTAATGAAACATGAGTTTATATGATGTTTCATTGAAATGGTGTTTAAAGAGGGATGGTGCAAATAATTCTCTACATGAGAATAACAAGTTCCATGTGTAAGGGGTATATAATTCCAGGGTGACTAAAAGTCATGCATGGAATGGAAGTCAAGTAGGCTAGTCGAGGTAGTAAGTGGACAAGGAGTCCCCCTTGAGGTTGCCAAGTCGGTAGGTCCGGCGCCAAGGATGGAAAGGATCATGTCATGGAAGGATGTTCCTCGTGCTAGCGTACCGTCACATGAAGGATAATTTCATGAATGAAAATGATGAATTTGCACATCCAATGTTTATGAAATGCCCAAAAATTGAGATTTACGAATGGTTTACTTGAATGGTTTTCATGAATGATTTATGAATAAGTTTCTGCTCCGTAGGTAGTTGATCACTCGCTAAGTGTTTCTACTGAATGGAGAGAAATGCTTTTAAACAATGTTGCCTTCAAAATGAATTACCTGTAAAATACAAGTTTGCTTATTGAGTTTCGAATCACGTTTTCGTTTTCCAAACCCATAGACAGTTGAAAGAAGAGACCTAGCAAAGGAGCAAGAGGTGACCATTGAAGGAATGGAAAAAAGAGTATAAGTTTCATGTTTGTGAAAAACTTATGTTGGATGGTTGTAAAATAATTTGATGTTTTATGTTGACATCTATGGATGTTATATGCAGTGACATCTGATTTATGAGATGTTTTGAAATATATTATGAAAAACATGTCTAGTTATGACATTATTGGAAGGGAATGACCTAAATATGCATAAGATGAGAAATGGAAGGAAATAAATTCCTATGGAAATATGTTTAATTGGATAAATATCCGTTAAAACCTGCCGTGTAACAGGGCAACAATCCTGATCACATTTACCAGTCAATAGATCCCGAGGTAATGTTATGACGCTCGGGCTGGGGCGGCACAATATATGGATGGAATTTTTAAAGGGATTTATGGATAAAAAAATCCTTATAAGGAGGTAATGACCAAGTATCTTTATAAGATTAACCTCTATAGGAATGAGGTGATGAATGATTATAAAGCATGCATGGGAAGCAATCTAAAATATGGAATGATATAGATAAAATATCATTATTCCTTCTATAGGAAAAGGAAAGAAAAAGGTGGAGGACACGAACTGAGGAGGTAAGTAAGAAAATTTTTTAAAAATGTGATTTTATTGCTTCATTGTAAGCAAGCAAACCCTTTTGAAAATAAGTTTTATTCTCAAATATTTATAAAATGTGTTTAAGGGTGTTCATTCCTATAATGTTTTGAAATGATAAATGTTTATGAGTTTTTATGAAAAATCATGTCGACGTATTGATGTCATGTGATGCTCATGGACATGTGCACATGTATGATGTATAATGACGAGGCTTTGGTGGAGGTAGAAAGCAGATCAGAGGGTCCCCCTTCACTATCGCCGAGTCATATGGGCTGTGTGCCGACGGCGTCCTCCCCAGAGGTGGAGGTAAAGGAATGTTATGTGTGAATGAATGCATTGCATTTTCATACATTGATTGAAAAGGAAAGCATGAATTTGAAATGATATTTTTAAGGGATAGTGCAAATAATTCTCTACATGAGAATGACAAGTCACCTGGTGTAAGAGGTATATAATGCCGAGAAAATCAAAAGTCATACATGTAGGAGACCATGTAGGCGTCAAGAGGAAGAGAGGTTACCCTTGATGAGGCCAAGTCGGAGACAGCCGGCGTATTGGACCATGCTATGTGAGATGTTCCCTGGGCTAGCGTACCCGCACGCGAAGGTTTATGTCAGGAATAGAAAGGAAACATTTGCACATCCAATGTTTATGAATGATTTTTATGAAAAGGTTTCTATTCCATTGGTAGTTGATCACTTGCTAAGTGTCCCCTATCGAATGGAGAGAAATACATTTACAAATGATTTACATGAATGGTTTACGAAAAGGTTTCTATTCCATTGGTAGTTGATCACTTGATAAGTGTCTTCTATCGAATGGAGAGAAATGCATTTAAAATGAAAAATGCTTGCTTATTGAGTTTCGACTCATATTTTGTTTTCCCAACCTCAGACAGGTGTAGGGAAAGTCAAGAGATGAAGGGCATGTGTTGCTAAAGGAAAAGAGGAATCTACAAAGGTTAGTAGATTTTTGTATAAATAGATGCCCTAATGGGATATGATGAGAAATGACATAGGTTGTATGAAATTATGAAATTATAAATAATATAAAAAAATGATGATTTATAATGATATGGATGAGTCCATTATGAATCATCATGAGTATATGTTATGTGATGAAAGAAAAAGAAAGAGAAAAAAATTTGGACGAGATCCAATTAAGAACCCGCTGTGTGATCAAGGCAACAATCCTGAGTTGCGTTTACCAATCGACAAGATCTTGGAGTAAGGACTATGTAGACGCCTCGGTTCGGGGCGCCACAAATATGGGGTTTATGATATTAATTAAGTGCTTAAGAATAAGCACAATATGTAAATTATGAAAAATAAGTGAAAAATGATAAGTTGAAGGTTTATTACTTCATATGATGATTAAGGAATGTGTTATGATATATAACGAATGTTACCCTAAATATGGGAATTGGACATGTGATGTAATAAATAATTTGATGCCTAAGTATGTTGTGTATGTACACCCGACTTGAAATTCAAGTGGGTTATAAATATTTATGAAAATGATTTGGAAAACTAAGTTGAATGCAAGCCAATGGAATTTACATGAATGCTATGTCATTCTTACATGTATAGGCAAAGGAAAAGAAAGAGTTGACCCGAAAAGCTCTCGTGAACAAGGTAAGCAAGCAAATTTTCCAAATGATTTTGGTTTTCATTACAAGGTATTTAAGGATAGTCATTCCTTGTCTATACGCGTATTGGAATGTTATTTCTATTAAAATAAATGATTGCTTACTGTTTCTCAAGTGTTGATGAAATATGATGAAGTATGGATTTGAAACGATGTTTTCATTGAAATGATGTTTAAAAGGGATGGTGCAAAGAATTCTCTACATTAGAATGACAAGTTCCATGTGTAAGAGGTATATAATGCCGGGGCAACTAAAAGTCATGCATGGAATGGAAATCAAGTAGGCTAGTCAAGGTAGTAAGTGGACAAGGAGTCCCCTTGACGTTGCCAAGTTGGAAGGTCCGGTGCCAAGGATAGAAAGGATCATGTCATGAAAAAATATATTCCCCGTGCTAGCGTACCGTCACATGAAGGATAATTTCATGAATGAAAATGATAAATTTGCACATCCCATGTTTATGAAATGTCTATAAAAGTTTCATGAAAAGATTTTTGTTCCCCAGGTAGTTGATCACTTGCTAAGTGTCTCTACTGAATGGAGAGAAATGTTTTAAACATGGTTGCTTTCAAAATGTATTGCCTGAAAAATATATAGCTTGCTTCCAAACCCATAGACAGGTGAAGGAACAAAGGAGACAAGGAGCATGAGTTGAGCATGGAAGAACAAAAAATTTGATGAATTTTACTATGTGCTGTTTATGGCAAATGGATGTAATATGACTTGGTATTTGATGTCTTTATGATCATATGTGATCTATGATATGCCTTGTATTTTATATACATCTGACAATGGATGATACATGCTGTGACATCTGATTTATGGGAAAGTTTGAAATATATCGTGAATATCATTATTAGTTATGAAATTATTGGGTGGAAATGACCTAAATATGCTTGAGATGAAAAATAGAAGGAAATAAATACCTAAGGAAATATATTTAATTGGATAAATATCCATTAAATCCCGCCGTGTGACAGGGCAACAATCCTGATCACGTTTACCAGTCAATAATGATCCTAAGGTAAGGCTCAGGAAGTGACGCTCGGGTTGGGGGCACCACAGAGATAGTATCAGAGCATGGACTGGTAAATAGGCATGGAAAATTCTAAGTATAACTATTTAAGCAATATAATGAGATATGCATGATTTTATGATGAATATATATGTGATTATCATGAAAAAATGTATGATATATGATGATGATAGTAGTCATGTTTATGATAATAGATAATTTCACATGATTGTGATTGTGTGAATTGGCTATTAATTATATGATGATGAGATGCATATGTCATGACCTAACCCTAACCATGAATGAAGATTATATGCTTTTGATATTCAAAAAAAGCATTATGGTTGATACAAGGTCAAGGGTTGGAAAGAACAAGGGGAAGAAAGTTGCTACAGAAGTTCCTAGCCAGCATGAGGTTGAAGAGTCAAGTAGACCCAAGAGGGGTAGACCAAAGTCACATGGGCAAAACCCAAGGACTCGTCAAAGATGAGAAAATTTGAGCCCATAAAGAAATATGGAAGAGGAACTGGAGTCGAGACAGGCTATATTGATTGAAGAAAGAGTAACTGTGGCGGTAAAGGAAGCCATATAGCAAGCTATTCAAGACTGGGCAGCCCAAGCCGTAAATATCATCTAAGGCTTGTGGAAAAGGACCCAGCAAGGAAAAATGGGGAATACTAAAAGAGAAGGACACGCTCTGACGACTAATCTCACCCCCACAATGGCACTTACAAGCGATGAGGATCAGTTGATGGAAGAAGATAGAAGAGCTATCAATGCATTCCTCACTCAACGACCTCCTAAATTTTCAGGAGAACCTGACCCCGTTCAAGCTGAGCAATGGATGACGGAGATTCGAAAGTTGTTCAAGATATCTCCGTGTAATGACAGGGAAAAGATGTTGTGCGCCATCACTTATTGGTAAAGGATGCCCATGAGTGGTGGGAAACTATGTTGATCACCATACCCCACCGAGAGGAGGTGACATGACAGACATTTGTTGAAGAATTCAACAAGGAATACCTTTCAGTGGGAATACAAAGCTGAAAGGTGATTGAATTTGAAAGGCTATACCAAGGAAGGAGGTCTGTCATGGAGTACGCTACCAAGTTCAATGCCTTGGTAAGGTATGTTCCTTGGATTGCTAACGTGCCAGAAAATAAGGCACAAAGATTTCAACAGGGACTGAGGTCATACCTAAGGGAGAGCCTTACACCTTTATTAATTAAGGACTACGCATCGTGCGTAGAAAGGGCAAGAGCATTGAAGATCGAGGCATTGAGAACTTTGGAGTTGAAAGAAGAAGAAGATTTATTTAGACTGGGTATTAAGAAAGAGGGAACGGGGACAGAAAAGAGTAAGAAAGGAGGGATGGAAAAAGGTAAAAGTACCTTTAAGCAAAATAATTCTCTGTTATGTAAAAAGTGTCAAAGGCATCACCAAGGTGAATGTTTGAAATGATCAATCAGATGCTACAAGTGTGGACAAATGGGTCATATAGCCAAGGAATGTGACAAGGGAGAGGCAAAAATGGTAACATGCTATGTTTGTGACCAGATTGGATACATAGATCTAAATTGTCCAAACGAAGCACAAACATCGCAAGAACGTGGAAAAGCCGCACAACCAGGGCTAATAGGAACAGCAAACTGATCGGCTACCTCTACGAACCCGATACACGTGCATGCCTTAACTCAAATGGAGTCACAGGAGCAAGAGGATGAGGTGATTACAAGTATGGATTAAATTTTAGAAAGTTTGGTAATGACTTGGTTTGATTTTGATGATAATCATTTAGTCATAAATTACCAATATGTAACAACATATGCACTACCTGTAGAGGAAACCAACAAGATAGTACGGTGGAATTCCCTGTATGCATGTTAGCTAAGGTTAATTAAGTATGAATGGTATGATTGATTAGGATAAGGATCCTAGATCATAAAGTACAAAAGCTTCGGAATAAAAAAAATTAATATGTTGAGGTTTAAAGGAACCGGTATTTCGAAAGCGAAGCTACATGGGAGCTAAAAGGAGAAGTAAAAAGGAAATATCCCCCAACCATTTAAAGGATAGACGGTTTCGGGACGAAACATGTTATAAGGGGGGGAGGATTGTGAAACCCTGACCTACATAGGAATTCATATCTATGCATTTAACACATAAGTATGATTCAAGCATGATTTGATTGAATTATAAATGATTTATGAAAATTAGGTCTGAGGTTATGAATGATGATAAAAATCAATCATTATAAGTCAATATGGGCCAAAATGATTAAAGTGGCCTAATGATGATTAAAAATGTATTAGTGTGCCATGAAAAATTAACTAATTTCCATAATGTGATTAATGGAAATTAGGAGGCTGATTATAGAGCCAAGTTGGAAAATGTTAAAAAATTCATAACTTGACGCCAATAAGGCGAATTAAGATGAAAATTGAGATGGAAGCACATAATTTCATGCTTAATCACATGAGAAAGTTATATTATTAATATTTTGATGAAAATTGATCATCACTGTCCAAAATTTAAAATGATCATAACTTGAGCTAGAAAAGTCGTATTGAGATGAAATTTGAAATGGGCAGTTAAAATTATGAAATCAAGGTTATGGAAGGATTTGATCATGAAAATGATGATGGGATTAGGCTTGCATGAAATTGGGATCAATGCTTTTGACTTTTTGTACCAAAAAGTGATTAGCATTTATGTTAAAAATAAGTAAAATAATCAAATGAATAAAGATGAAATTGAGGTGGAAAAAGGAGGTTAATTGTAGGGTATTTTATGAATTATTAAAAATAGAAAAATTTCTGCAATTATCTCATTTTTAAATGCTGAATTAAGGAGCTCAAAGGAGCATACGCATGTGGCATGCAAAGGACGTCCAAACCACCCCCTAAAGTGGATCTTTGTTAATTTTTTTTAATAAAATATATGCCCAAAGTCAGCTTTAGATTAATGAGGATAAATTTGCATTAAATTGGAGTGGAAATTCATGGCTAAATGTATTAAATCTGGACTATTGAGATGTGATCAATTAATGGACAGCAACATGATGCAAGGGAGATATAGACAATTGTGGCAGCTTTTGGAATTTTTGTAATTTTTTATTTACGCTAAAACGACCCCTAATTGAGCTAAATTATTAGGGGATTAATTGAGAATTAAATTAAAATTTGAAATTGTGTGAAAAATGTGAAAAAGGGTTGTTGCATTTGACGTGAAGATGGACAACAAAAAGGGAGCAGCAATGGGGACCGTCCAAACAGCTAGCAATCTAATTTTTAAAATTTTTTAAAAATGCTAAATGCATGCCTAATTAGCCTAAATATTAGGGTATATAAATATGCATTAAAAAAAGGCTGCAAATTCATTGAAAAATTGGAAAAGTAGCTGCTGAAAATGGATGTGATCAGTGGACAGCTTGGTGGCTAGTTAATGGTATGGATAATTGCTAAATTTTTAATTAAGTAAAATGTAATTTAAATGGACCACAATTTTCCATGTCAGCAAGGGAGATAAATATATATTAAAATAATCCCAAAATGATGTGGCAAGTGGGGTCCACAAGCTGGAAATTCCAGCAATTCTCAAGTGAACGTCCATATGCACCTATGTTTGAAAGATAGAAAAAATTCAAGGAGCTTAGCGCCTTTCCAACAGTGCACATCCTCCTCTCCCAGAAATTTTGAAGTCAAGAACAAGGGAAGAAAAAGGAAAAGAAAAGGAGAAAATAAGCCAAGAAAATTAGCTTAAGAAGTTGAACTTAAGTGTTAATCGATCCAAGTAAGTATACTCTTGAGTTTGAATGATTTAAATTCAGTTTTTCTAATTCAATTTATGGGATTTGAATATGATTCATAATGAATCCTTAAATGAGGATTTATGATACCCTTAATTAGGTTATTAAATAGAAATTTAATGGCAAGTATGCAATTAAGGGTTCAAGTGGAAAGAGAATGATGTTTAGGGTGGATTTTGAGTTCATAACCTAGCTGGAATTTGCTTTAATCTACATGAAATGTTGCTGTTTTATTAAGTTGATATGATTATATGAAAATTCATGTTTAGATGTTTGTTATATGTTGACTTTAGCATGATTTATGAATTTTAGAAGGAAGGTTAATTAGGGTTACTCTAAAGACCCGAATTCCATGTTCAAGTGTTGAAAATGATATATGTAGTAACTTAAATGAATTTTAAATGATTAAGAGGTTAAAATACCCTAAACTTATAGTACTTTGGATGTGAAAAAGGGCTTAGCAAGGACTGCCCAAAATCGGATTTTAGAGGGTTAACATGTGGACGTCCAAAGTGGTATAGAAAGGATACCCTACATGCATGAAAAGTTGCTATTTTGTAAGCAACCTATATATGGACTCTAAATTTTTTTTTCGTTTCTTCATTCATCATCATTCATTTCATTCCACACTACATCTTTCATCATACAAGTATCATTACACTTGTAATAAATTTCATCATTTTATTCATAGCATCTCTTCATACTTTTCTACAATGAAAGTTTCCTTGACTAAGTCATCACATTTTACATCCATACATCCATACATTCAACATTGAATCATATAGAACTTAAAATTCTAATTAAGTTCACATACACATTAACATACCTTAGCATATTCATGCTTTCCCATTCCTTATAGCCTACCTAGCCATCATCTCGTGCCTTACTTCATTGCTTAGATTTGCATCTCCTTGAGTTTCCCGGTACCTGTTTAAGGTTTGGAAAAACAAAACGTGAGTGACAACTCAGTAAGCAAGCATTTTATCTTTTAAGGGCAAGGCTTCCTTTAAAACTTTTTTCTTAAACATCTTGAACACCTTTTTACTTGAGGACATCCATATGTCCTAAAACATTGTCATAAAATCCCTTGTTCATAAGGACAATTCCATGTCCTTGAACATTCTCATAAAACATCATTCTTAAAATCATTCACAAGCCACGTCTAGGCTTGTTAAGGCAAAACATATGCGTTTCACCCTCTTTAATTTATTTTCTTTGGTTTTGTATGAACATTTCTAATGTTCCAAAACGTATACATAAAACCATCTTTCAATAGTGGACGTTCTACGTCCAAAATATTTTTCTTCTTAAATCCTTTAGCCAGAAGGACATTCTCATGTCCTAAAACATCATTCACATAAGCCTTTTCGGCAAAGGACATTTTTATTTTCAAAAATATTTTTTTCATCGTAAAATTCCTTTAGCCCAAAGACATTTGATGTCTCAAAACATTTTTGACATAGCTTCTTTTAGCGATGGACATCCATATGTCCTAAAATACTTTTCATTTAAATACTTTGGCATTGGACATTCTCATGTCCATAAACACTTTTCATTTAGGCTCTTTAGAAATGGACATTCCTATGTCCAAACAAAGTTTCACATAAATTCTTTTCATAATCCCCGTCTTGGGGTTTGTTTATAGCAAACAAGGTAAATAAAATACATAAATCATTTTCATAGATGCATTTGCATAAAAATATTTCCTTTCATTCCTGTTATTTACGCTTTTGTGTAAAACACTCTTTCTTTTAGGGTATCCATTTCATAAAAATCCCTTTAAGATAACTTTCATAAAAATATATTTTCATGTCCCAATCTTTGGGCTTTTCAAAAGCAAAACATAAGCAAATGAATTTCTCTCCATCCAGTAGTGACACTTAGCAAGTGATCATGTTACTTTTTAAAAGAGAATCCTTAGCAGCACGCTAGCCAGGCGACTGTTCCTTTATCCTACTCCCATCACAGGGAGGGCGTCGCTGGTACTCCTGCCATCCCTTAGCGACTTGGCCTGATGTAGAGTGGGCCCCGGTCATCCCAACCGTGCTCTACAATCGGCCTATTCCTTGTACTGGTACACCATACATCATCATGACGGACCGCAGTCCGTTTGGTTTAAAGTATTACAGACCACAGCCCGTATCCTTTAAAACTAGGATCACAGACCTCAATCTGCATCCATAACTTAAAAAAATCACAGACCGAAGTCTGTGTGTTTAAAAAATCATTTTCAAAAGCACATCACAGACCGTAATCTGTGTCAACTTGTAAAGCGAGCGCACCCACTTTAAATAAGTTGTCATTTGAAATCTAATTTTAGGATGACCTTCCATAAATTCTTTTAGAAATATTTTCATAAACATTTGAAATGTTTGAGAACCAATACATCTTCAAAAAAAACTTATAATAAAAGAAATTCAAAACTTTTGGTTTTTCAAAAATAAACCATATATTTCTCTAATATTTTCTTGGTTTCCATTTAAGGGACTTTATGTGGCGCCCCGAACCGAGGTGCCTAGAAGCCTTACTCCGGGATCGTTTTGATTGGTAAACGTGACTCAGGATTGTTGCCCTGATCACACGGCAGGATTTTTTTTTTTCATCAATACATGGAAAATTCCCATCATTCATCCAATTTGAAATATATTTCACATAACACAGTTATGATAAAAAACTATTCCATAAACATTTTCATTGGAATAAAAATATTCCCTTTTCATCTCAAAATTATCATCGTTGTCTGTACATAAAGTTTACATAAACATCATTTATATCAAAAACTACATAACACTTGGCATGCTGCCTTCATCATCATTTCCTGTCTGTTGTTGAAAAAGCATGGGTGAGTAATAATACTCAGTAAGCAAGCTATACATAATTTCTCAATCATTTTCATGCATTTCATAAAATGCAAATGCAATGCATACATAGCATTCATGACATTCCTTTGGATGCAACGCTAGCTAGGCGCCCATCCCATACATGCTCCCATTTCAGGGAGGTCGCCGCCGGCCTGGGCCTATTAAGCGACTTGGCAATAGCGAGGGGGACATCCGGTCCGCTTACTACCTCGACTAAGGCCTATTCCTCGTGCACATGCTCATTCTCATACACATGCCGGCATAATATTTGCAAATCATAAACAATTTCATAAAAAGCATTTAATAAATAATTTTACAAAACGAACTTCAGTTCATGTAAAGCAGTTATAGGTATGGCCAACCTTAAATAAACTTCATAAAGCAACTTGCAAACAATTTCAAGCATTTTGGAAATAATTTGCAAAACATATAACTTGCTTACCTTCTTAGGAGGTGTCTTCGACCTTCTCTTTTCCTTTTCCTATTCAAGGACAAAGGATATTTCATTTCCTCTATTTAAGCTGCTTCCCATGTATGCTTTATAATATTTGGGCATTATTTCTTTACATAGATATTTTTGTCCATAAATTCTTCAAAAAAATTTCATACTTATATTCAAATATTAATTTCCAAATTTTCTCCAAAATCACGCTGTTCACTGTAGCAGATTACTGTTCATCCGTGGATACTGTTCACAGCAACGTGGTTACTGTTCATGGGTTTTCAAAATTGATATTTTTTTCAAAAATAAAAATACCATGACATACCTTATGCCTAGTATATCATTGGATATTTCTTATATTTTAAATTTATCATCATTTACTTGGCCAAAAAAAATCATTTTCTCCATATACTAAAAATCACCATAAATTCACTTAAGCATAATCCTTAATTCCAAAAATCATGAAATTAATATATCATTATTCCAACATCATATTCATCATAATCATATATCCCAAATCATCACTTATCAATTTTGGAGCATTATTTTCACATATCATATGCTATCTTCCCGATTGCTCCATCTTCGCTCCAAATTTTTGATGTTTCAGCATAATTCCAATTAAGCATTATAACTTTACTTACTTTCTCATTCTTAGGCATTATCTAAGCATGATTTTACCCTATTTAACATCCAAAAGAAATTTGGAAAGAATTCACTTACCCGAAGTGGAAAATCTCTCTTCCAACTCGCCCTTTCTGTCTCTAACTTCCTCTTTCTCTCTTAAAACGAAATTGGGGGTGGAAAATGAGCTCTTGCTCAAGCTTGGGACTGCCTTGGTCGTTCACCCCTTGGCCCCTATTTATAGTTTTTGATTTTTCACAAAATTAGATTTTACCCCCTTAGCTTTGAGGTATTTAATTATAAATTGGTATTTCTTTTTAATTTTAAAAATTGCATTGAGCCAAGAGCTGCCCACCCTATGCCTGCTCCAGCAGCCCTATGCAGCCCTATTTTTACCTATTTTTATTATTTTTTATTTAATTAATTTTTAAGCAAATTAAATCTAAACCCTTGATTTGTGATTTGGATGAATTTAATCCATTGATTAAAGTCAAGTGGCCATTTAATGCCCCTGCTCACGCCTCTGCCCTTGCTGCTTTGCATTTAATTTTTTATTATTTTTATTTTTTTACTTTTTGTAAAAAGTCAAAAGTAGTATTTAATTAAAGTAATGCTACTTTTTGATTTTTCATTTGACGTTTCATCTTGACCTTTGATTTGTGATTTTCATCACATCTTGATCCATTCATCATGTCCATCATGAATTTTTAACCGTCCATAAAAAATTTCATCGAATTCCGACGCCCGGATTGCAATTTATGAATTTTTTTCTATTTTTCCACAAAAATCCAAACTTGGATTAAAATATCCAAAAGAATTGCTATTTTGTCTTGTAGTGATTAAATCTCTATTTTGTCTTTTTGTGATTAAGTTAATCCAAGTGATTAACTCTTAATCACGGGTCTTAATCCTTGGTTACTATTCACGTGCACTATTCACATGCACTATTCACGGGGTTAAATTCCTAATTGCATTATTTCAATCTCCAATACACATATCCATCAATATAATTCATGAATTTTCATTTATTCATAAAATAATTACAAAATTACAAATGTCGAAATGACGCGTATACAGTCGAAATAACTCGTATACGGTCAGGGTTCCACACTTTAGCTTAGAAAAGTTATACAATTATACCATCTCCTTCTCCACAACCTAAAAATTAGATTATTATCCACATATCTATAACACTATTTTTACATAAAAGGGGAATTGCACAGTCTTTTACATGTCGTTTAGCAACCTGAAATTAAATCGTTTTATGAAATCACTTAGTAGGTTGGTCATCCTTAAATCTTATTCAACAATATTCGTATAAATATTTTTCAAGACTTTTTCATCATAAATTTCCTTGTCTAAAGGAAATCAAAACTTTTCGAATATCATTTTAAAACATACGAGCTATGTCCAAATTATCATTTATAATTAAATATCACAACATAGAAAACCAATCTTTTTCTTTTATAAGTTTAATCATTTATCATAAAACATCATAAGAGAACTCAAAACTTATCTGATAATATTTCTTCATGAAAAAGGGCAAAATTCCCTTTTTCTTATAAATTCCTTTTGAAAACATCATCATAAAGAACTTACTTACTCAAAAGCAAATTTCTAAAACCATCGACATAAATCAATAAAATCCTTTAAAACAATCGTCATGAAGAACTTGTTTACTCATAAGCAAGTTTCTCGATTCCACTAACATATAGTGTTCCCAACCTTGGCAACACTTGTGATAAATTATTTATCTTAAAAACTGTTGCTTGCTTCCCATGAAGCAAACCTTAAGGCTTTTCATTAAAGTCATCTTGTTCCAAACTTACGACCTTTCATTAAAGCCGACATTTTCAAAACTTGTGGCTTTTCATTAAAGCCATCAATTTCCAAAACTTGTGCTTGCCCATTCGTTAAAACATAATCATAAAAATATTGACATAATCATCATTTCAACATATAGAGAAAAATTTGTAATTTGAAAAGTTCGCTTGCTTACCTGAGATCGCCATAATCCTTTTCTTCCATTTTTTTCCTTACCTTTTCCTAGATAAATGAAAATAATATTTCATTTATGATACTTGTTTATATCCCATTGTAATTTAAATTCCATCACAAAAATCTGGAATTTATCATTTATCTTGATTTATTCCTTAAGCTGTCCATAATGTTGAATTCAGGCATACTGAAATCTCAAAATCTTGAATTCATATCGAATCAAGTAATTTTGATCTCAAATTTCTATCATACCTTAATAACTACATGAATTAATCAAAATAAATATTTCCAGTATGAAATATTTAGTATTTCTATTTATTTTGATATTTTTACTATGCTAGATAGCAGCAACTTTTTTTAGACAGCCTGAATCACGTAAATTATGGGGTATATTTATACTCATCAAAACCTAATTTTTATTTTGTTCGTGTGATTCTCAATATTTTTTATATATGTTGTAACATTTTCAGCCAAAACTTCCTTGTATAAAAATTACTAAAAATCATTTCGTGTAGCTGATCCTGACACCCGTTCAACCCTGTCCAGGTTGATTTTCTCGGATTTTTAATTTCTAACATGCTTATCTAGTTAAGCTGAAAATTTGGTCATTCCTTAATTATCCTATCATGAGTAGTCCCACAAATGTATATGACAAATTCATTCATTAACTATTTCTTCCCTATTTTCCTTTCCAGGTCTAAATTTACTACACATAAGTGTAGATTAGATGATATGGGTTGATTAATCCGCAAATTAAACTTTATAAATCAACTTATATAATTCATATAATCATGAATCATCGTATAATCATGATTAAACATCAAATCAGCAACATCACATAGGATTTTTGAAAATTTCAGTTATGATTTTCAATACAAAATCAAGGGTATACTTACATGTATTGGATCAAACTTGGACTCCACTTTTCCTAGCATGAATCCCATTCTTCTTGTCCATTTTTCCTTCTCCTTTTCTCCTCTTTTTCTCCCTTTCTTGCTCCTCATGTTACTGGAAAAAAAATGGAACGTGCACTGCCTTGCTTGGGGGGTTTCTCCCCTTTTTCATTTTCTCTCTCTCCCTTAGCACATGTAGACATGCACTTGGGGCAAAAGCTGGATTTTCCATCTTGTGGGACCCACTTTTTACTTTACTTAAAGCATGATTAAGACATGCTTATCTCCTATTGCTGACATGACAAAATGTGGTCCATTTAAATTAGCAAATTATTTTTAATAAATCCATTAAAATCCACATCATTAATGGACAAAATCTGTCCATATAATGCAACGTCCCTTTGCAGCAGTCTTTTGCCATTTTTTTCCAATGAATTTTTACTTTAATTTATGGCTAATTAACTACCTTAGGTAGTAGCCTAATTAGGGGACCATTTATCTTATTAAAAAAATCACATTTGCAGCCTTTTAACGTACACCTCCCTTCTTTCATGTAGCTGTCCACTTGGGTGGGGTCCACTTGCAGCAGCTTTTGCATGATTTTTCCACCTAATTTTCACTTTAATTAATGGGTGTTTAATCACCCTAGGTGACTAGCTTAATTAGGGGTCAATTTAACTATTAAAAAAATTTTAAAAATCACAAAAAGCCACTTGGACGTGACCTTTCCATTGCTCCCATATTGTTGTCCATTATTTCAACGTCACTTATGCATTGGATTTTTGTCATTTTGTGCCACCAAATCCAACCAAAATCAAGCCCATTTGGACGTCCATTTCATGCCACCTATTTCATGCTCCTTTGAGCTAATCCATTAGCCATTAAATTATGCCATTAAGAAGTTGATTTTATCATCATTAGCTTACACCAAGCCTCTCATTGCATAGTTCTCATAATTTTAACCGTTCATTTCAAATTTCATCTCAATCCGACTTTTCTAGCTCAATTTATGACCATTTGAATTTTTGGGCGGTGATGATCAATTTTCACCCTAATTTCATCCTAATTTTCATAATCTATCATTTCCATAAGATTAATCACAAAATTATGTGCTTACTTTTTAATTTTCATCTTAATCCGCCTTACCGGCGTTGAGTTACGGATTTTCTAGCATTTGCTACCTTAATTCATAATTAACAACATAATCTCCATTAATTAAACCAAAATATATGAGGTAATTATCCTCAATATAATCACATTCCCTAATCCTCATTAAGCCTCTTTAATCACATTGACCCATATCGGCTTATATTCATCATTCATAACCATTTCCCTACTTGCAATAAATCATCAATATTGCAATTGGAAATCATTCATAGTTCCACCAAATTATACTTCATTCATATTTATATGCCAATTGCATATAAATAAACCTTACATGGGTCCGGATTTCAAAATAAATGAAAATAATATTTCATTTATTCACATCAACTTCAAATGCTCACATTCCTTAGGTTTTCCAACCTACATAAATCCATTTAGATTTACATTATGCTAGCTTAACCCACTTGTCTTTCAAGTCGGGTATTCATACTTAACAAAATAGCCTATACATCACATTATCCATTCATTCATTTTTTTTAATACCCTTATGTAGGGTAAACATAACCTCCATTTATCATTTTTAACATATTTTTCATTTTTCATACAACGGTGCTCATTTTAGGCATTTAGTTGATAACTTAGACATCATATAATAATCTCAAATTTTGAGATTATCATTATTTACTAAAACAGTACCTTAATCCACATTTTTCATCACTTTTTTATGCATTTTTACATTTTTATCAATTAACATAAATCATTTATCATTTTCTCATGCCTATCTCTCATACATGTCCATTTCTCAACACATAATTCATGTGTTTCTTAAAATATTTCAACACAGAAACTTGTGTCCTTAATCAGCAGGATTAAACCCCTTAATTAACACTTAATTTAGAATTTAATTTCAGTACAGCAACTTTGGAACCCGTTTTTTTATCATTTCAACGCCCCTTTTAACACTTAAATCAAAATAGTTTTCTAATCCATAATTTCCAGCACATAATCATGCTTTTCTTAATCCAAATTTAGGGTATTAACACATATTTAAATTCCAAAATTTGTTTGCTTATATAACAGTAACTTCACATGCATATAGGGTACCCTTTTGCACATCTCTTTGGACGTTCCAATACGTACCCTTAAAATCAAATTTAGAGCAAATCATCTCAACTGATTTTGAACATCCAAAGTACTCTATATCTAGGATATTTTACCCTCTTAATCATCCTTTAATTATTTGGGCTAATTCATATATCATATTTAACATAAAAACGTAGAAATCAGGTCATATCTGTAACCCTAATTCTCATTCTTTCTAAAAATCATAACTTAAGCCCAAATCAACATATATCATTCATTAAATCATGAATCATTATATATTCATAGATACACATCTAAACACCAACATCATATGGAAATTTAAGAGAATTTCAGCCATGATTATCAAACTGTTTTCAACCCAAATCTCCATTTTCATCCTCTTGAACCCTTGATTTCATTCTTTTCATTCAATCTTTAATCAATACCCTAATCAAGGGCATCATGAATCATTCTTTAAGGTTTCATTATGAATCAAATTCTTGACTCAAAAGTTGATGTGAGAAACTTAGAATTAAAGTACTCAAATCATAGGGTATACTTACATGAATTGGTTCCAATTTGAACTCCACTTTACTAGCTTGGATTCTTCTTCTTTCTTTCCCTTTTTTCCTTCTCTTTTTCTCTTCTTTTTCTTCCTTTCCTTGCTACTGGAAAAGGGGACGTGCAGCTGCTGCTTTGCTTGGGGATTGTTTCCCCTTAACATTTCTCTCTCTAACCCCTACACATATGGACGTGCTCTCCTTGTAACTCCTTGATTTTCCAGATTTTGGGGCCCACTTGCCACATCAAATTAAGGTATAATTAAAGCATTCTTATCCCCTTTGATGACATGGAAAAATATCATCAAATTAAATTATGTAATTATCTTTAAACAATCCATTAAAATTCATGTCATTGATGGACACAATCTGTACACAAAATGCAACGTCCATTTCAGCAGCCCTTTTTGCAATTTTTCACACCTAATTTTACTTTAATTTATGGGTAATTAATCAACCTAGTTAATAGCCTATTTAGGGGTCCATTTAGCATATTAAAAAAATCATTAAAAATCCCAAAAGTCTACATGATCGTCCACCTCTCCATAGCTACATGTTGTTGTCCTTTTGATGGGGTCCACTTATCAGTGACTTTTTGGAATTTTCTTGCCACAAAAATCAACCACAATCACGTCCACTAACCACCCTATATTCCTAGGTCATTTAATTGCATATTTTGCATTTTTTAAAATTAAAAAAAATCAAGTATCTGGCCCCTTGATCGTCCGTATGTGGCCACCTACATTACCTAACTTGAGCTGGCTCATTAGCTCCTTAAATCATCTCATTAATCACTTGATTTTATCATGGATTTTGTCATTTTAAATAATTCATAAAATCTATGTGTAATTATCTCCTTTTGACACCTTATTTATGTCATTAATTATTTAATTAATCGCATTAACTTTAACATAAATGAGAGCTACTTTATGGTGCACAAAAGTCAATTGTGCACACTCCTTTTTTGTACAGAAATGATCCCATCATGATTAGCTTAATCCAAACCTCTCATTGCATTAATCTCATAATTTTAACCATTCATTTCAAATTTCGTCTCAATCTGACTCTTCTAGCTCAAGTTATGATCATTTGAAGTCATCCTTGGACTTTGGATGTTGATAATCGATTTTCACCCTAATTTCATCAAATTTTTCATAATCCAACCTTTCTATAAGATTAAGCACAAAATTATGTGCTTAGCTTTCAAATTTCATCTTAATCCGCTTTACCGGCACTGAGTTATGAATTTTCTAACACTTGCCTCCTTAAATCCATAACTATCACATAATCTCCATTAATTAAGCCATAATATATTACTTAATTATCCTAAATTTATTCACATTTTCTAATCTTCATTAAGCCTCTTTTATCACATTGACCCATATCGGCTTATAATCATTATTCATAATCACTTGCCTTAATTGCAATAAATCATCAATATTGCAAAGGAAATCATTCATAATTCCACTAAATCATGCATGATTCATATTTATATGCCAAATGCATATATATTGGTAAATTTGAATCAGGATTGTTGCCCTGATCACGCGGCGGGTTCTTAATTGGATCTCATCCAAAAAAAAAAATTTGATTCATTTCTTTTATCTATCATCGTTCATTTCTTTACATTCTACATCATTCATCATACAAGGGATATTACACTCGTAATGAATTTCATATTCTATTTCATACGTAGAAGAAACACCCATATGTGTGTTTTGGAAAAAAAATGGGAAAAATGGCAAAGTAAGCTTAATGAAACTATGAATGATGTTTATGGAATGAATTTTTTGATATTGAAATGAATACCCTGATTTTAGGGTTATATGTATATGCTATATTATATAATAGCCGAATGTGTGTAAATTATGCTAATGGGTGCAAAATAAGTCATATATGTGTATGATGACTTAGTAACTCAAATAAATGATACGTGTATATGGAATGGGTTAGAAAACTAAAGGAAATATGAAGAAAAAGAAACTAAATGATACGTGTATATGGAATGGGTTGCCGATTCATGATTATCTAAACTATGAAGAGAGGCCAGTGAGAATCTTAGATCACAAGGTGCAAAAGCTTCGGAATCGGGAAATTGAGTATGTGAAAGTACAATGGAACCGATACTCCGAAAATGAAGCCGAATGGGAGCTAAAGGAAGAAGTGAAACGAAAGTACCCCCACCTATTTAAGGAATAGACGGTTTCGGGATGAAACCTGTTATAAGGGGGGAGGATTGTGAAACCCTAACCCATGTAGGACCTATATGTATGCATTGAACATGTATATGATAATTATTCATGAATTATGGAATTATGAAGGCATTTTATGATTTTTGCTAATTATGGTAATTAGGGTTATGGGTTAGCATTAATGATATGATTAAGTGTTTTGAGCCTAAATGAGACAATGGGTTTAGAATGAATTATTTGTGATTTAAATGTGCAAATATGTCATGAAAAATCATTTTCCATTATTTAAAATGAATTATGGAAGTTAATATGGAAATTGACAAGTTTGATGGAAAATATTAAAAAATTCATAACTCAACGCCTATAAGGCGAATTCAAGTGAAATTTGAAATAAAAATTGTTAATGTTGGGCTTAGTATTATGGAATAAATGGGCTATGAAAATTATTGATGAAATGAGAATTATGAATTTTTAAGCATATATTCATTTCAACCGTTAACTTTAAACGGCTATATCGGGAGCTAGAAAACTCGGATTGAGTTGAAATTTGAAATGGTTGAATGGAATGGTGAGATGTTTATTTTGGATGGTTTGGATTAAGCATGGAATATTGGAAAATTTCCTGCATTGAAAAAGGTGGCTATGGTTGACTTATGCTCCAAGAGAGTACCATATCATTATTGTAAAGGAGCATGATATGATGGCATGGAAATAAATGAATTATGAGGTGTCCATTGCAGGAAATTTTGAAGGAATTTATGCATTTAAATAAAATGCATAATTCCATGAATTATCCATCCATTTAATCATGGAATGATGGAGCTACACAAGTATAGGCCAAGCATAGCCAAGTGGCCAAAGGGGACGTCCATGGGCTGGTTAGTGCTCATTTTTTATTTTTTAAATTTCTTAAAAATGCCTAAATGTTGCAGGGATGCAAGTACATGATTTGTGCAAGCAATAATGGAGAATTTCAGCAATAAAAAATGGAAAAAGACAGGTATATACTGCTGAAAACGTGGACAACTTTGGGGGAATGGAAAATGTGATTTTTGTGCTAAGTTGCTGCAATATTTGTTAAATTTATTTATATAAAATTAATGCATGAATTAAAGGGTAATTATAGACATAAATTACCCACGTTTTAGCATTAAATAAAAATGAAAAAAAATGAATAAAAATCTGGACAGATTGGACGCGAATTGCAAATGCATTGGACGGTCAAAGATGATGCGATTTTTGACTTTCGAAAAATGGTAAAAATGCAAATTTACTTGGTCGAAAACGTGCCAGCCCATATGGTAGATAAGGGAGCATTGAATGGGGGTGGAATTGCAGCACCAAGTGGGCCCCACTGCTGGAAAAAAATCCAGCTCTTATAAGCCATGCATGATCACTTGGAGAGAGGCTTGAGAAAATTTCTAAGTGTGGAATTTCCACCCCAAAGCCAACCCAGCAGCTCACGTCTATATTTTCCAGAAAAAGGAGGAGAAAAACCAAGGGAAAAGGAAGGAAACTTGAAGAAGAAATCATCTCCAAGCATTAGGGTTTAAGTTGGCTCAAAACCAAGTGAATGATTTTGAGTTGTTTAACTTGAGTTCTTAAACTCAAAACTTGGAAATGAAAAGCATGCTTAAAGAATATGTAAAATGATGTTTCAACATGCCTTTTCATGAATATGGATTGGGTATTAAGTTTTAAGTATGAATTTTTAAGTTAAGATTGATGAAAGTGACGTTATGCATGCGTATGAAGTGAAAAATTCAAGTTGTTAAATCCTAAATCTCCATGACAAGTTTCTGTTTTGATTTAATGATTTGATTAAGCTATGAATCATGTATTCGTGCCAAAAATATGAGGGTTTATGCTTAAGTGATGAAATTTTGAAGTTATGGAATGCAAAACATGGATTTTGACCCAATTTCTAAATTTTTGGGTTAAAAATGTTATGGAAATGGAATTGCATATTTTAGGCAATGTTATGTAGGGTAAAATACCCTAGGTTTAAGGTATGATGTATTCCCAAAAGATTTGGGAGAAATAAACCCTAAATCTGATTTTTATGATTTTTATGAAAGAACGTCAAATCGACGTGAAACGGGTCTCAAAACGTGAGGGTAACTTGCTTTTTGAGAAATGTTAATGCATGGATGTTAATTATGTGTTAAATTATTAAATATGGATAAGGAAAAATATATTTTATTGCTGGAAATTCGTAATTATATGACTGCATAGGGTTAAGTGTCGAAAGATGCGTAAAACGGGTGAAAAACGGGTTCCAAACTTGTTGTTTTGGAAACCTATGGGCGAATGGATTTAAATCCCATAAAAATACCTTGAATGCAGTGTTAATTAAGGGTAATTAACCCGCTGAAAAATGGATTAAATTTCTGAGTTAGGAAATTTTATGAAATGCATTGTGTTTAAGTGCTAAATGAGCTTATGTGAAGGGATAACGGTAAACGGGTGATGAATGACTTATGAAAAATGAATTTATGCAAAAATGCATAAAAATGAGATGAATCCCATGTCTATGAATCTGTTTGAGATTGTATGGTATTTAATCCAAAATTTTGGACTTAATTTATGAAGCTAAGGCAATGCTATGTACGTAGAAGAAACACCCATATATGTGTTTTGGAAAAAAATGGGAAAAATGGAAAAGTAAGCTTAATGAAGCTATGAATGATGTTTATGGAATTAATTTTTTGATATTGAAATGAATACCCTGATTTTAGGGTTATATGTATATGCTATGTTATATAATAGCCGAATGTGTGTAAATTATGCTAATGGGTGCAAAATAAGCCATACATGTGTATGATGACTTATGAAGTCAAATAAATGATATGTGTATATGGAATGGGTTGGAAAACTAAAGGAAATATTAAGAAAAAGAAATATATGAAGAATCATATTATTTTCATATAGGCAAAGGCAAAGAGAAAGTGGTAACGGAAAGCTAAGGACTTCAGGTAAGCAAGCAAGTCTTCTAAAGGATTTTTGCTTTTCTAAATTGTTTCCATAAATGTAATTTGTATTCAACTTGTTTAAATGAAACTATGAAATTGTTTCTAATGGGTTTAAGGATGTCCATCCCTTAGCAAAATGATATGGAAATGATATTTTATTTCAAATGAAATGTTATGAAATGTTTTTTTTATAAATGTTGTGGAAAAAATGATGTGGTTTGATGTTTATGATTGAAAAATCATGCTAGCATGTCAAAAGATGGATTTATGAAAAGTTCATGTGCACAAGATACTAGGTCCCACTTGAAGGGTGTAAGCGGACCGATTGTCCCCCCTTGGTGTGACCAAGTCGCTTGTAATAGGCCGATGGCCGGCGGTGCCCTCTCTGAAATGGGAGTTAACGTGACAGATGGTCACCTAGCTAGCTTCCATCCTAAGGGAGATATGATGTTCATGTTCATGTTTTTCATATGGAATTATGCATATGAGACCCGTGATGGGTACAGGATTTCATGTTTTCAAGATATACCTTTGAATAAGGTATAAGAATGCTTTCCAAGTTGATTTTAAATGAAAAATGTTGCCTGAAATGATTTGCCTGAAAAATGCAAATAGCTTTCTTATTGAGTTTTGACTCACGATTTTGTTTTCCAAACCCAAAGACAGGTGATGGACAGGATACGGCGAAGGAGCTAGCACCGGCTTAAGGAGTTCATGGAAACATTTATGGAACTTATGTTATGAAGTTGATGTGGAATGATTGTAAAATTACATGCCGTGCTTTATAATGAATAGTTGTGAACTACTTGAATGTTTTATACGAATGACTGTGATATGTACATGCAGTGACATCTAATTTAGGTAAAAGATGAAATGTCGCTAAACAACATGTTTGTATGTAATGAATGGATTGAAATGACTTAAAAATGTATGAATATGAAATTGTGAGAACATGAGGTGTTATATGAATAGTTACATGACCATATTTAACAGGATAAATATCCGATAAATCCTGCCGTGTGACAGGGCAACAATCCTGATCACGTTTACCAATCAATCCGATCTTGAGGTAAGGGCTAGGATGTGATGCTCGGTTTGGGGCGCCACGATGCCTTTCTACAACGAAAGTCTTCTTGACTAAATCATAACATATACATTCTATACATACATATATTCAATGATTGATCACATAGAACTTAGAACTTTATATAAGTTCTCACATACATTAACATACCTTGGAACCTTAATCATGTTATCCCATTCCTTATAGCCCACATGGCTATCATCACGTACCTTCTTTCATTGCTTAGGTTCGCATCTTTTTGAGTTTCCCGATACCTGTTAAAGGTTTGGGAAAACAAAACGTGAGTGACAACTCAGTAAACAAGCATGTTATCTTTTAGGGCGAAACTTCCTTTTAAAACATTTTCCATAAACATCTTGAACACCTTTTTACCTAAGGACATTTATATGTCCTAAAACATTGTCATGAAATCCTTTGTTCATGAGGATAATTTTATGTCCTAGAACATTTTCATAAAATATTCATTCTTAAAAACCATTTACAAGCCATATCTGTGCTTGTTAAGGCAAAACAATGTGTTTTACCCTCTTTAAGGAATTTTCTTTAGTCTTGTGTGAACATTTCCAATGTTCCAAGACATTTACATAAAACCATCTTCTGCCAGTGGACATTTTACATCTAAAACATTTTTCTCATAAACTCTTTAGCAAGGAAGGACATTCTCATGTCCTAAAATATCATTCACATAAGCCTTTTTCGGCAAACGACATTTCTATGTCAAAAAACACTTTTCATCATAAATTCCTTTGACTAAGAGACATTTGATGTCTCAAAACATTTTTGACATAACTTTCTTGACAATGGACATTCATATGTCCTAAAACAGTTTTCATTAAAACACTTTGGCATTGGACATTCTCATATCCATAAACACTTGTCATTTAAGCTCTTTAGTAATGGACATTCTTATGTCTAAAGAAAACAAGGATGACATAAATTCTTTTCATAATCCCCGTCTTGAGGCTTGTTTATAACAAACAAGGCATATAAAATACATAAACTATTTTCATAAATGCATTTGCATAGAAAACATTTTCTTTCATCCTTGTTATTTAAACTTTTATGTAAAACACCCTATTTATAGGGTAACCATTTCAAAAAAATTCCTTTAGGATAACTTTTCATAAAATGCTTTCATGTCCCATTCTTTGGGCTTTTCAAAAGCAAAATGTATGCAAAAGCATTTCTCCCCATCCAGTAGTGACACTTAGCAAGTGATCATTCTATCTTTTGGAAGAGAATACTTAACAGCATGCTAGCTAAGCGAATGTTCATTTATCCTTCTCCCATCTCAAGGAAAGCGCCGTTGGCACTCCTGTCATTCCTTAGCAACTTAGCCATATGTAGAGTGGGTCCCGGTCCATCTCCACTCATGCTCTACAACCGGCCTATTCCTTGTATTGGTGCACTATACATCCTTATCACAAACCGCAGTCCGCTTGGTTTAAAGTATCACAAATCGCAACCCGTGTCCTTTTAAACCGGGATCACAGATCGCAGTTTGCATCCATAACTTGAAAAACATCACAGACCGAAGTCTGTGTCTTTTTAAAACAAATCATTTTGAAAAATAGCATCACAGACCACAGTCCATGTCAACTTGTAAAGTGAGCGCACCCACTTTAAACAAGTTGTCATTTGAAATCTAATTTTTGGATGACCTTCCTTAAATTCTTTTAGAATAATTTTGAGTAAAATATTTTGATAAACATTTAAATTTTTTGAGAAAACAATACATCTTAAAATCCTTATAATAAAAGCACTTCAAAACTTTTGGATCTTCAAGAATAAACCATATATTTTTCTAACATTTTCTTGATTTTCATTTCGGGGCCTTTTGCTCTCAAAAGTTATGCAATTGTGCCCTCCCCTTCTCAACCATCCTAAAATCAAATTCTTGTCCACATTTTTATCTTACCATTTTTACACAAAGGGGGGCTTGCATAGTCTTTTGCATGCCATTTTAGCAACCCAAAATCAAATCATTTTATAAAATCACTTATTGGGTTGGTCATCCTTAAATCCCATTTTAACAATATCTGTATAAACATTTTTCAAACATTTTCAACATAGATTTCTTTATCTAAAGAAAATCAAAACTATTGAAATATCATTTCAAAACATATGGACTATGTCCAAATCATCAATTATATATAAATATCATGTCATAGAAAAACTCATCTTTTCCATAAACCAAATCCTTTTTTCTTTTTCTTTCATAAACACAATTATTTATTAAAAAAAATCATAAGAGTAACTCAAAACTTATTTGCAATTATTACTCTGTGAAAAAAGGGTAAAATCCCCTTTTTCTTATAAAATCTGTTTGAAAACAACATCATATAGAACTTGCTTGATTGAAAGCAAATTCTTAAAAACCATCGGCATAAAAAATAAAATCCTTTAAAATCATCATCATAAAGAATTTGCTTACTCATAAGCAAATTCCTAAATCCTTTAATATAAAGCATTCTCATGAAGCAAACCTTGAGGTTTTTCCTTAAAGTCATCCTTTTCCAAAACTTACGACTTTTCATTAAAGTCGTCATTTTCAAAACTTGTGACTTTTCATTAAAGTCATCGTTTTCAAAACTTATGCTTGCCCATTCGTGAAAACATAGTCATAAACATTTTCAATCTCATAGCATCATATAGAAAGAAAACATTATTTTAGAAAGTTCACATGCTTACCTGAGATCGCCATAATCCATTTTCTTCTATTATTTTCCTTGCTTTTGCCTAGATAAATGAAAATAGCATTTCATTTATTCATATCAACTTCAAATGCTTACATTCCTTATGTTTTCCATCCTACATAAATCCATTTGGATTTACATTATACTAGCTTAACCCACTTGTCTTTCAAGTCGGGTATTCATACTTAGCAAAATAGCCTATACATCACATTATCCATTCATTCATTTTTTTAATACCCTTATGTAGGGTAAACATACATACATATAATAATACCTCATTAAATCATTATTTTAAGGTTCGTTACCACCATTTATCATTTTTAATATTTTTTTTATTTTTCATACAACGGTGCTCATTTTAGGCGCTTAGTTGATAACTTAGACATCATATAATAATCTCAAATTTTGAGATTATCATTATTTACTAAAATAGTACCTTAATCCAAATTTTTCATCACTTTTTCATGCATTTTTATCAATTTACATAAACCATTTATCATTTTCTCATACCTATCTCTCGTACATGTTCATTTCTCAACACATAATTCATGTGTTTCTTAAAATATTTCAACACAGAAACTTGTGTCCTTAATCAGCATGATTAAACCCCTTAATTAACACTTAATTTTAGTTTTAATTTCAGATTTTTAATCCATTCATCATATGATTTCAAAACAGCAACTTTGGAACCCGTTTTTCATCATTTCAACGCCTCTTTTGACACTTAAATCAAAATAGTTTTCTAATCCATAAATTCCAGCAAATAATCATTCCTTTATTAACCAAAATTTAGGGTATTAATGCATATTTAAATTCCAAAATTGTTTTGCTTATATAACAGTAACTTCACATGCATATAGGGTGCCCTTTTGCACCCCTTTTTGGACATTCCAATACATACCCTTAAAATCAGATTTAGGAAAAATTATCTCAACCCATTTTGAACATCCAAAGTACTCTCTATCTAGGTTATTTTACCCTCTTAATCATCCTTTAATTATTTAGGCTAATTCATATATCATATTTAACATAAAAACATAGAAATCGGGTCATATGTGTAACCCTAATTCTCATTCTTTCTAAAATTCATAACTTAAGCCCAAATCAACATATATAATTCATTAAATCATGAATCATCATATATTCATAGATACACATCAAAATATCAACATCATATGGAAATTTAAGAGAATTTCAGCCATGTTTATCAACCCGTTTTCAACCCTAATCTCCATTTTCATCCTCTTGAACCCTTGATTTCATTCTTTTCATTCAATCTTTAAGGCATACCCTAATCAAGGGAATCATGAATCATTCTTTAAGGGTTCGTTATGAATCAAATTCTTGACTCATAAGTTGAGGTGAAAAACTTAGAATTAAAGTACTCAAATCATAGGGTATACTTACATGAATTGGTTCCAATTTGAACTCTACTTTCCTAGCTTGGATTCTTCTTTTTTCTTTCCCTTTTTTCCTTCTCTTTTTCTCCTCTTTTTATTCCTTTCCTTGCTGCTGGAAAAGGGGACGTGCAGCTGCTGCTTTGCTTGAGGATTTTTCCCCCTTAACATTTTTCTCTCTAAACCCTACACATAAGGACGTGCTCTCCTTGTAATGCCTTGATTTTTCAGATTTTGGGGCCCACTTGCCACATCAAATTAAGGCATAATTAAAGCATTCTTATCCCCTTTGACGACATGGTAAAATATCATCCAAGTAAATTAAGTAATTATCTTTAAAAAATCCATTAAAATCCATGTCATTAATGGACACAATCTGTCCACAAAATGCAACGTCCATTTCAGCAGCCCTTTTTGCAATTTTTCACACCTAATTTCACTTTAATTTATGGGTAATTAATCATCCTAGATAATAGCATATTTAGGGGTCCATTTAGCACATTAAAAAAATCATTAAAAATCCCAAAAGTCTGCATGATCGTCCACCTCTCCATAGCTACATGTTGCTGTCCTTTTGATGGGGTCCACTTATCATTGACTTTTTGGAATTTTCTTGCCACAAAAATCAACCAAAATCACGTTCACTAACCACCCTATCTTCCTAGGTCATTTAATTTCATATTTTTCATTTTTAAAAATTAAAAAAATCAAGTATCTGGCCCCTTGATCGTCCATACGTGGCCACCTACATTACCTAACTTGAGCTAGCTCATTAGCTCCTTAAATCATCTCATTAGTCACTTGATTTTATCATGAATTTTGTAATTTCAAATAATTCATAAAATTCATGTGTAATTATCTCCTTTTGACACCTCATTTATGCCATTAATTATTTAATTAATCACTTTAACTTTAACATAAATGAGAGCTACTTTATGGTGCACAAAAGTAAATGGTGCATACCCCTTTTTCGTGCAACCATGATCCCATCATGATTAGCTTAATCCAAGCCTCTCATTTCATTAATCTCATAATTTTAACCGTTCATTTCAAATTTTTTCTCAATCCGACTTTTCTAGCTCAAGTTATGATCATTTGAAGTCATCCTTGGACTTTGGATGGTGATAATTGATTTTCACCCTAATTTCATCAAAATTTTCATAATCCAACCTTTCCATATGATTAAGCACAAAATTATGTGCTTACCTTTCAAATTTCATCTTAATCAGCCTTACCGGCATTGAGTTATGAATTTTCTAACACTTGCCTCCTTAAATCCATAACTATCACATAATCTCCATTAATTAAACCATAATATATGAGGTAATTATCCTCAATATATTCACATTTCCTAATCCTCATTAAGCCTCTTTAATCATATTAACACATATCGGATTATAATCATTATTCATAATCACTTGCCTTAATTGCATTAAATCATCAATATTGCAAAGGAAATCATTCATAATTCCACTAAATCATACATGATTCGTATTTATATGCCAAATGCATATATACAAGCCTTACTTGGGTTTGGGTATCACATCTTGCATTATTGAACTTTAAATAAGGGGTGAGGAACTTCGAACTCAAATTGGAACTCATCCAAATGGTTCAATAGAACCAATTTGAAGGACTCCCTTGTAAGAACCCTAATATATACATCACTAAGTTCCAGCAGCTGTATAACACAATCAAGGTATAAGGAATCTCATGAGAAGCCATCCATCAAAAGCTTCTTCCCTTCTCTCTAATGGTAGAGCAAGCTTGTGGCGCCCCGAACCGAGGCGTCACATTTGTCCTTACTCTGGGATCTTGTCGATTGGTAAATGTGACTCAGGATTGTTGCTCTGATCACGCGGCGGGTACTTAATTGGAACTCATCCAAATTTTTTTTTCTTTTCATCCATCACTTAAGCATAAATAAATCATATAATCATATACTCATCATCATTCATAATAGACATATCCATATCATCATAAAATCATCTACTTTCATTAAAATATTTCAATATTCACATAATTACATTCATACTTGTATTATTCATAAAACATGTCTTAAATACTATCTTCACACATTCGCCCCCTTGGACGCATACATAGAACTGTAAGTAAATTTACAGGTCATTTCTACCTTGCATCCTTTATGAGTCATCTTCATAGCCTGTTTGTCATTTTGAAAACACATATGAGTAATAATACTCAGTAAGCAAGCCTTTTTCTTTGGCAAGTAAACATTTTCCTTTTATTCAAATGCATTTCTCCCCATTTGGTAGGAGACACTTACAAAGTGATAAATTACCAATGGGACAGAAACCTTTTCATGCATTTCATGAGAATACAATGCATTCATTCATTCATGACTTTCCTTGTGCCTCCAACCTCTGGGAGGACGCCGCCGGCACACAGCCCTTGCGGCTTGGCAATAGTGAAGGGGGACCCTCTGATCCGCTTACTACCTCCACTAAAGCCTCTTCCTTGCGCACCATGAACATACACATATGCCGGCATGACATGCTTTATAAAACTTGATAAATCATTTAGAAAGTAATTTAACAAGCAGTTAGGAATTATTTCATGTAAAGCATTATAGGAATGATCATCCTTAAATATAATTCATAAAACACGTAAGCAAACAATTTGCAATCATTTAGAAATATTTTTAAAAGCATATAGCTTGCTTACCACCTCAGTTGGTGTTTTCGACTTTCTCTTTTCCATTTCCTATTCAAGGAAAAAGATATTTTATTTCTTCTATTCAAGCTGCCTCCCATGCATGTTCTATAATATTTGGGCATTATTTCTTTATATGGATATTTTTATCCATAGGTTCCTCAAAAATTTCATCCTTATATTTAAATATTAATCTTAAAATTTCTCCAAAATCACGCTGTTACTGTAGCGAAATACTGTAGCAGTACTGTTCATCCGAGATTACTGTTCATAGAGACGTGGTTACTGTTCATGTGTTCCAAAAATTGATATTTTTTCCAAAAATAAAAAATACCATGACATAGCTTATGCCTAGTATATCATAGGAAATTTCATACATTTTGAATTTATCATCATTTACTTGGCGAAAAAAATTATTTTCTCCATATACTAAAAATCAACATAAATTCACTTAAGCATAATCCTTAATTTCAAAAATCATAAAATTAATATATTATCATTCCAACATCATATTTATCATATTTATACATCCCAAATCATCATTTATCAATTTTGGAGCATTATTTTCATATATCATATGCTATCTTCCCGAATACCCTATCTTCTCTCCAAAATTTTGATGTTTTTGCATAATTCCATTTAAGCATTATATCTATAATTATTTTATCATGATTAGGCATTATCTAAGCATGTTTTTACCCTACTTAACATCCAAAAGAAATTTGGGTAGAAATCACTTACCCGAAGTGGAGATACGCCTCTTTTTCTCACACTTTCTCTCTCTAACTTACTTCTTTCTTTCCTTGGACGTGGGGGATGGTTTGGGGACTTGGAATTGCTCAAATGGAGCTGGGTTTTGATGGCCTTGGACGTTCACCCTGCTGCCATATTTATAGTGTTGCATTTTTCAAGAATTTGGAATTTACCTGCTAGCTTTGAGGTATTTAATTGTAAATTGGTATTTCTTTTTAATTTTGAAAATTTATTTGAGCCAAGAGCTGCCCACCCTATGCAGCCCTATTTTTACCTATTTTTTTATTTTTAAAATTAATTAATTTAGGCTAAATAAATCTTAGCCGTTGATTAAAGATGAGGTTGATCATGGACCATTGATCTTGGTCAAACCTCAAGCCACCCTAGCCTAGTCCATCCCCTGCAGCAGCTTCCTTTTAATTGATTTTTTTATTTTTAATTATTTATTTTAAATAAAAAGTCAAAAGTTAATTAATGTAAAGTTGGGTTACTTTTTATCTTCATTTGACATGTCATCTTGACCCTTGATTTGTGATTTTCATCACATCTTAACCCATTCATCATGTCCATCATGAATTTTTAACCATCCATAAAAAATTTCATCGAATTCCGACGCCCGGATTGCAATTTATGAATTTTTTTTCTATTTTTCCACTAAAATTCAAATTTGGATTAAAATATCCAAAGGAATTTCTATTTCGTCCCGTAGTGATTAAATCTCTGGTTTTTTTTTGTGATTAAGTTAATTCAAGTGATTAACTCTTAATCACGTGTCTTAATCCCTGGTTACTATTCACGGGGTTAAATTCTTAATTGCATTATTTCAATCTCTAGTACACATATCCATCAATGTAATTCATGAATTTTCATTTATCATAAAAATAATTACAAAAGAATCTAGGGTTACAATGTCGAAATGACGCGTATATTGTTGGGGTTTCACAAAGCTGGTGGTTCTTCTCTATGTCACCCAACTCCTTTACCACATGTAGCAAGTTTTCCATTGTTTTCTTGGAGAAAAATTTTCCTCCCATGAAAACTAAGAAGATCAAAGACGAGATCAACTAGTTCATCTAGAAAGACAGACTTTCAACGACACACGGGAGTGGATGAAAGACTTGCAGTGTAAGTGCCCACATTACAGCATTTCACAAGACATTATTGAGAACTTTTTCAATAGACTTGATCACACAACTTGAAGCACCATCAATTCAGCTGCTGATGGTCGGTTCATACGACTCATTAATGAGGAGGCACCTGAACTCTCCGATGACTTGGCCCTTTATGACTTTTTGTATGACAACATTTGAGGCCCTTCTCAACGTAGGGGCATACACTTAATTCACTTAATGCCAACATGGATCAAATGCCTTTGTGAGAAAGAAGACAAGAAATAACAGAACAAGGAGTAACTTTGTCTCAACATGCCTCTTGCAAAATTTGCAGGGCATCCCTTATACGACTGAATGCAACTTTTACATCTAGAAGACCTCAAGACAGCAAAACCATGTAATCAACAATCAATACAACACTCACCCTTATCGTAATCCATATTCCAACACCTATAACCTTGGATGGTATAACCACCCAAACTTCTCTTGGTCGAACTAGTCCATGTGAGGACCAGGTATTTTATTTTATGTTTATTATAATCCTTCTCTATTTATGAGGTAATTTATAAACATGCTACTAGGAATTTATGATGTTAATGGATGCAAAATATATATGGACATTGTTGAGCACTATGACTATTTTTCACCTTGCAGAGTAGGTACGTGGTTCAACTTGCTCTGTCAGGTTGACGAGGGTCAAGGGGGCAGCGCCTCCAAAGAAATTTTTAACTATTAAGTCGAAGGAGTGGGAAAGTAAATTACTAATTGCGATTAGACCTGACCCATGCTCTGGCTCGGTCCTATTCGATGGGGGTTCGGTTATCAAGAGAAGCCCGCGAGCTAGGGCTTCATCTTTCATTTGCGCCCGACTACGTTTTCCTCTTCTTCTCTTCCTGTTATATGCTTCTTCTTTTCTTTCCCTTCTATTCAGTTCGATCTAGCTATAGATCTCTTCAAGAAAACTCTACCGACTGCCTTGAAGGTCATCGATTCCAATCAAGGAAGCTTCGAATCTCTGCAATCCAAGCCTAGGGTCGCTGTTTTTGAGGGAAATCACGATCAAGGTAAGTAGATATCTCCCCTTCTTGATTTAGTGATGAAATTTCGTGTTACACGTGATATAAGAATGGTGGGAGTGTGTAGCGTCTAACAACTTCGTGGTATGGGGCATAAGGTTCGTAACAATTAGGGTAAGCAGGGTTCATGAAAAATTTGCTATGAATGTGCGATTTCTATGAGATAAAGGATTCGTTAGCAGTTTCTATATTGTTAGAATGTGACATTAATCAATTCGGATCAAACGAGAGTATGAATTGAACATTTCCTTATTTTGCACCTATCATATGTTTGGTAAAATGCTTGTATGGCAGTTTCATGTGTTGAATTTAAAGTAAACCTTGTTGATGTTGTATGTGTAGTTTGTGGCATTTATCATTATCTATTTATGTATGATGTGTTATCTAAAATGGTTGATTGTAAAAGGGTTGTTCATGGCCCCTGATTAACATGAGGAGAGAGTTGTTCATGGCCCTTGATAGACATGAGTAGAGAATTGTTCGTGTCCTTCTATTTATACGTGGTTATATGCATACGATCTTGGGAGTGGGTATTTGGACTCATGTGTCTTATCTTGATCACAACATGTGCATCTAGAATTTTACTTATTTCTACTTTGCACTAACCAGTATCTACTTACTGAGTCTATTTAGACTCATATGGTTTGTTATTTTACCTTTAGATCACAGGCCAGGTGGGGAACCTCAAGATGGGACAAGTTGAAGATCAAATCCTGGAGACCATTAGCACAATATCTTTAATTTCAATTCTTTTAAAATTTGTACTCTTTTGATATTCGTATATGTAGACGATTATTGAGACAGATTCACTTTTACAAACATATTGCATTTGGTATTTTGGATTGGATTATAATCTTTATGGATTCATATATGCATAATCATTGGGTTTGCTTGATGTATAAGGATAACATTCAATGATTTTCCTTTTATATGAATGTCTCTATTATATGAAGATACAAGTGTATAAATATAGGATTGAATGTTACATTTTGAAATGAAATTGAAATGTTTATGAATATCAAGTCATGTAATCCATACCACCCCTTATATACTATGAGGTGTTGTCGAATTTTTCTTAGGTTGTATAGTACCTATTGACTAGTTATTGAGTATATCTAGGAATGGGGAGTTACAGTCCAACACTCAAAACTTTGCTCAAACAAATAAACCATCTAGTTTTTCGAGAAGACCACCAAATCCACCAACATATCAACCTCAACCAGCTTTACCTGCACTAAACTCAACACCAACTACTAAGCCTCTACTTGAATCTCACAATTTTTTAAAATTCAGAAGATGCATTTTTTAAGTCCAAATGACATTATATTACATTCGTATTGTCCAAATAGTACTGTGAATGTTGTCTTGTATTTATCTTTCTTCAATTTTTATTTACTAAAACCCTGATATCATGTCAAATTTTAAATAAATTGTTGCATTTACCTTTTGTAAAGGCTCCTTTTTTAGGGATTGGATATCTTATCTATTTTAATACTTTGTTTAGATGTTTATAATTAATTACCAATCTGGGGCTTCTTTCTATTTTAGAATTCTTCTAGACATGAAAAGTTGCATAAGACCATAGTGATTTTGATGGTTTGATTAATTTTTATTAAGTAAATCTTGTATTTTTATTTTGCAATATTCCAACATTTCCTTATTAATTTGATTTATCTAGCTTTTATAGATATTTGTTTTTTATAAAAGTTTTAGGAAGGTCTGCATATACTTCAATTTTTAATTTTTCTTCAAATTATTTTATCCTTTTTTGAATTTTGGTATTTTTAAGTTCTTCTTCGGTTCTTTTGAATTTTAATTCTTCCTTTAAGTGATTCAAGTATTTTTTTTTTGGGTTTTAAGTTTATAACTAGTGATTTGTATTTTAGTAAGTTTATATCTTTCTTTTGAGGTTTTTGAATGAAACTAAAAACTATTTCTTTTCTAAAATATTTATTATAAAAATGGAGTTCCTAAAATTGTTTGTGCTTGAAAGTGCCTTATTAATATAAAAGTTGATTTAAATGTTATGTCGTGATATTTTATTTCTACGTTTGTGAGCTTAAATTTTATTTTAACTTTAGTACCACCTGCACCTCTTAGACTTTCTTTTGTTTTCGCAAAGTATTTTGTTGGAATTAACCCCTCTTGTATACAGTTTAAATTTGATCCTAAGGATATTAGTTCTATGGCTTTTAAGATTAATTTTATGTTTATTAAAAGTATTATTTTTATATACCATTTTTATATGAAAATATTGGCATTAGTTGAATAAAAAGTTTTTCTTCTTCTTTTTTCTGAACATGAACTAGTGTCCTTTTCTTTATATTCTAATCCTTCTATTCTTTCTATTAATTCTTTTATTTTTGTTGTGTTTAATTCTTTTAGAGTGTTAAGATCTTTCTTTCATTGTCTAATTTTTGCTTGTAGGTTAGAAATTATTATATTGTTGGTTGAGGTTGTTTGATTTAGATGTTCTAATATTTTTGCTAAGTCATGGGCTTAGGTTTTTTATAAAATTTTGCTAGGAGTTTCTTAGACAGGATTTTTAAGCATATTTTTTATTCTTCTTAAATATTTTCTTTGTTATTCTGGATTAGTTATTTAGTCAAAAAAGTCTAATAGTTCTTCTTGATCTTTAGTAATCATATTTAATTCATATGAGTCGTCAATGTCTGAGTCTATGTGATCCATTTCTCTTTCGAAGTTAGAAGTATCTTTGGTTTTTGTTTAATATGAGTTTAGCATTAATTTTTCTAATTAGGATTTTAAAGGTTTAATTAAGTTTAATTGATCTATTTCTAGTTTATTAATTTTCTAATGTACAATTATTTGCAACATGTCCTGCCTTTTCACACTTCTAGCTAGGGTTTTTAATTGATCGAGTTTGATGAGTTTAAGTCTAATCCTAATCCAAACTCATTTAAAATATTTCAACTCTAATCTAATTTTTAACCCGTTTAAAAAACTTCAACCCTAATTCATTTAGAACCTATTTAATAAATGGTTTGGTGAGTTGTTAACAATTATATAGAAAATGTGGCGCCCCGAACCGAGGTGCCTAGAAGCCTTACTCCAAGATCGTTTTGATTGGTAAAAGTGACTCAGGATTGTTGCCCTGATCACACGGCAGGATTTTTTTTTTCTCATCAATATATAGAAAATTCCCATCATTCATCCAATTTGAAATACATAACACAGTTATGATAAAAAACTATTCCATAAACATTTTCATTGGAATAAAAATATTCCTTTCCATCTCAAAATTATCATCGTTGACTTTACATAAAGTTTACATAAACATCATTTATATCAAAAACTACATAACACTTGGCACGCCGCCTTCAACATCATTTCCTGTCTGTTGTTGAAAAAGCATGGGTGAGTAATAATACTCAGTAAGAAAGTCATACATAATTTTTCAATCATTTTCATGCATTTCATAAAACGCAAATGCAATGCATACAAAGCATTCATGACATTCCTTTGGATGCGACGCTAGCTAGGCACCCATACCATACATGCTCCCATTTCAGGGAGGTCGCCGCCGGCCTGGGCCTATTAAGCGACTTGGCAATAGCGAGGGGGACATCCAGTCCGCTTACTAGCTCGACTAAGGCCTATTCCTCGTGCACATGCTCATTCACATACACATGTCGGCATGATATTTGCAAATCATAAACAATTTCATAAAAAGTATTTAATAAACAATTTCACAAAATGAACTTCAGTTCATGTAAAGTAGTTATAGGTATGGCCAACCTTAAATAAATTTCATAAAGTAACTTGCAAACAATTTCAAGCATTTTGGAAATAATTTGCAAAACATATAACTTGCTTACCTTCTTAGCGGGTGTCTTCGATCTTCTCTTTCCCTTTTCCTATTCAAGGAGAAAGGATATTTTCATTTCTTCTATTAAAGTTGTTTCCCATGCATGCTCTATAATATTTGGGCATTATTTCTTTATATGGATATTTTTATCCATAGGTTTCTCAAAATTTCCATCCTTATATTTAAATATTAATCTCAAATTTTCTTCAAAATCACGCTGTCAATGTAGCAAAATCACTGTAGTAGATTTCTGTTCATCCGAGTTACTGTTCACAGAGACGTGGTTACTGTTCATGGGTTCCAAAAATTGATATTTTTTCCAAAAATAAAAAATACCATGACATACCTTATGCCTAATATATCATAGGACATTTTATACATTTTGAATTTATCATCATTTACTTGGCCAAAAAAATCATTTTCTCCATATACTAAAAATCAATATAAATTCACTTAAGCATAATCCTTAATTCCAAAAATCATGAAATTAATATATCATCATTCCAACATCATATTTATCATAATCATACATCCAAAATCATCATTTATCAATTTTGGAGCATTATTTTCACATATCATATGCTATCTTCCCGAATACCCTATCTTCGCTCCAAATTTTTGATGTTTTGGCATAATTCCATTTAAATATTATATCTATACTTATTTTCATGCTTAGGCATTATCTAAGCATGGTTTTACCTTACTTAACATCCAAAAGAAATTTGGGTAGAAATCACTTATCCGAAGTGGAAATACGCCTCTTTTTCTCACACTTTATCTCTCCAACCTTCTATTCTTCAAGGCTAAAACATGTGAGGATGGAAAATGAAGTTGCTCAAAATATTTTTGAGCTTGGGCTTGCTGTGAATTCGTCCAAATCATGCTCCCCTATTTATAGTGCTTCAAATTTCATGAATTTGCATTTTACCCCCTCTAGCTCAAGGTGTAAAATTGCAAATGTGTTTTTTTCTAATTTCCAAAGATTCATTGAGCCAAGAGCAGCCACCCTAGGCCTTCTCCAGCCCCCCTATAGCAGCCCTAATTTTCTACCTATTTTTTTATTTTTAAAATTAATTAAATTAAGCTAAATTAATCCTAGCCATTGATATTGATTAGGATGAATTTTGACCATTTATTTTGGTCAAGATACCCCCCTGCATGACCTGACATGTAGCTGCTTTTCTTTTAATTTTTTAATTTTTAATTTTTTTATTTTAATTAAAAGTCAAATGCTTAATTAATGTAAAGTTGATTCACTTTTTCACTTTGTATTTGATGCTTCATCTTTACCTTTGATTTGTAATTTTTATCATATCTTAATCCATTCATCATGTCCATCATGTATTTTTAACCATCCATAAAAAATTTCATTGAATTCCGACGCCCGGATTGCAATTTATGAATTTTTTTCTATTTTTTTACAAAAATCCAAATTTGGATTAAAATATCCAAAAGAATTGCTATTTTGTCTTGTAGTGATTAAATCTCTATTTTATCTTTTTGTGATTAAGTTAATCCAAGTGATTAACTCTTAATCACGTGTCTTAGTCCACGTGCACTATTCACATGCACTATTCACGGGGTTAAATTCCTAATTGCATTATTTCAATCTCTAATACACATATCCATCAATATAATTCATGAATTTTCATTTATTCATAAAATAATTACAAAATTACAAAAATTGAAATGACGCGTATACGGTCGAAATGACGCATGTACGGTCGGGGTTTCACAGAAAATGACCTAAGATTTAGATTTGGGCAAACGATGAGCTTCTAAGGAGAAGTGAAAGAGTATTTTTGGTATAAAAGAAATAAAAATAGAGCAATAACGGGAACATAGAATTAGGGAAGCAACGAAAAAAATAAAAATTAGTTAACATAGGGAAATTTAATAGAAAAAAGTAATCATGGGTTTAGAATTATATATATAACTTTGATGGGTTAAACGAGTTAAATGGATTGAATGGATTAAACAAGTTGACGGGTTATAAAATCTTAACCATAATTCGTTTATTTAATTAAATAGTTGAACAAATTGGCAGATCATAACTCAATTATTCAGAAATCTCAACCCAAACCATTTATAAATGGGTTAGATGAGCAGGTTTACAATTCGACCATAAATGTTAACACCCCTACTTCCAGCAAGTTGACGGTTCTTTTGGAGTTCTCTTTTAGTAAGGTTTTGATTTATTTTTATATTTCTTCTATTTTAGTCTGGAGGTTTCTTCATTTCTTTTATAAGGTTTGTCAGATTTAGAATATTTTTATATATTTTATTTTTCTTATATTTCCTTGAGCAATTTTCACTACAAGTTTTTCTAGTCCTTCCATTCCAAATTGTTCACAAAAAGCTCATAATTGTTATTTTGTCTTAATTCTTTGTTTATTTTCATTTGCTTTTTATTTTAGTTTGTTACAATATGTTAATCTTATATCATTAGTTGTTGATATTATGTTTTCATAGGTTAGTTTTTCATAGGGCATGGTTCCATTATGTTTCTCTCTGATTTTTCTCTAATTTTTTCTGTGAAATATGATGGTAATCTGGAAGTGAATCTTTCTTTCCAAAAGGATTGGTCGCAGTCTGTTCCTAGCATTACTCTAGCTAGGAATTAGTTATTGTAAAATCTGGAGTCACTTATCTTTTTACACCTAAGGGTTTGTAATAGCTTTTATTCTCTCTCTCCTAGCTAGTTGTTTGATCCTATATAAAAGCTTGCTTGGATAAGATTAAATTTTTTGTAAATTTTTCATTATCAGTTATTAATTTTCCATTATCAATTATTAATTTTCCTATTGTATCTCTTTTATAGGAATAAAGGATTGTCTCCTTTTTGAATTTGGTCTAAGCAATTATCCTACCATCCTCTTAAGGACTCTGTGAATCCTACAACTAATAATTGGGCTATATTATGATCTATTAAACCTATTTAGTTTTATAAACAGTTTCTTTTGAAGTCATTTGTTAAAGGATATTAACAACTTGAGTTTTATTTTTCCTTCTACATTCCATTCATAATGGTGTTTGTATTATATTGAACTTGAGTAAATTAATTTCTTTCTTCAAATAATAAATCAGGTAGGGTTATCTAGAATAGTAAGGTTTAGATTGTGTCTTCCATGAGTCTATTTTATTCAGTTTTAATTCTAGTTTAAAGGATTCTTCAAGTGATTCTTCTGATGATTCTTCATATTTTATTTTAGACATATACATGATTATGGGCTTAGTTGGAGCACTAGGGGTTTTTGGTTAATCCTTCATTTTCTTCAAATAGTTTGCCTATATTTGAGCTTTCAGGCATTTCTAGAGCTTTTAACCTTTCATTTATCTTTTCTAGAAATTCACCATGTTCCCTTATATTTTTTAATTATGGTTTTGGAATTTCATATGAAACAAATAGTGGTATATCTGTGTCTTCTTTCTTTGGCTTTGGCATTATAGGAGTTGGTACTTTATTTTCTAAAGTTATTTTAACTCTGGCTAGTTGTTTGCCTATAGTCACTAAAGATTGGTTTATGTAGTTATTTTTTATGTACTTTTCTAATATCCTGACCATTAAGAGGTGTGCCTATTTTGGTTATAATTTTATACAATGAATATATTATTTGTTTGTTTTTATATTCTACTACAATCTCTAATTCTGGTGGATTACTTGTAATTTTTATCTACTTTCTTGTGTAGTCTTTCCATATATATTCTAAAGTTTCAGGGTAATCAATTTTCCTTTTTAGAGAGTAAAAGATTTCAAACCATTCTAAAAAGTATATAAATCTTGTGTATCTTCATGAATTCATAATATTCTTATTGAATTAATCTTCTATCCTCTTTCTTATAATTATTATAAAACCATTTTCTTTTTTCTTTGTTAAATTTGTTATAGAAGTTCTCTTAGTCTTTCTTTGTCTAATTCAAATTCTTTTTCTATAATGTTTATTGATGGATCAAATTCTCTCATATCCATTTTTTTGGTAACATTCTTAGACTTATGTTTTCTTCAATTGGTTCTTTTTCTACCGAATATATTAGTTAGAGAATTAGAAGGTTACTTAATTCTTACACCTTTCATTTTAATATCTATTCTAGTTGAGGTTGAAAACAAGGTTCTCTTGATGAGGCAAATCTAAAAGATTTTTCTGAAGTGTTATCTAAAGATTTCTAGGGTTGAAGGAGGATGGTTTCCTAAAAGAGTTCATGTCTATAATTTCATTTTCTTCCTTATCTTGGATATGGTTTTTATCTTTGAATTTCTTACTTGAGGTGGTCATGGCTTAGTAATGAATCTTATGGACCAAGGTTGTTGGTAATGATCCTTTTTTTATTTTATAGTTATGAGCTTTTAGATTGAGAGTTGAGGCATCTATAAAGCTTTGATCTTGGAGTGAGATAGTAGAGTTTGGGTAGTAACCAAAATAGATTAGTTCACTATATAAACTTGTTTCTATCATTCCCAATAGTGAGTCTTGAAATTTATAAGGGGATATTTGGTAATGTAAAAGTTGTGAAAATTGTGAGATGGGGTGGAAAGTGAAAAATAAAATATTTTGAGAATTATATGATTGATATAAAATGATAAAGATAAATTTGAAATAAATAGGTTTTTTGGGAGGTAGTTATAGGAAAAATGATTAGAATATAGAAGTAAAAGTGAAAAAATATGATAATTGGTTGAGAAATAATAGAACTAATCTGCAATACCATGGTTTCACCAACATGTTTACCACACGTGTTACCAAATGTGGGCTAAATCTACTGGGCATAGTAAGATTAACATGTCTAATCCTACTCTCATTAAAGATTTGACTGCTATTTGGACAAGTCCTGAGTGAATAATTTTTGTCTATGTTGTTTAATTAATCTTTCATTTAGAAGTAGATTGTTTCATGTTGATTAAATAGTGAAATTGTGTATTCAACAATTTTAATAGTGTAGTTTGTTGAGAGTTGGAAGGATTCTTTTTTTATATATCTAGCTATCTGAAATATCTAAAAATTTTCAATCATTTAAATCTTTTTCAAATTATCTATATTAATTTCTTCAGTATTTAATATATTACCTCGGCTAATACTAGATTTAAGAAAAACTTTTTAAATAATGAATTCATATTTGAATTTTGATACATCATTCTTCTGTGATCATTGTCAACAACTTACTCCACGACTTTACACACCTAAAATGCCCTTTTCTAGAATACGTGACTTAGGGTTTCATAGAGAGCTCAAATATACTCCAATCCTCCACGACACAAAATTTAGCAACATGGCTCTCATATTAATTACTTACAAAAGAAGAAACAATCAAATGTCATTCAGGTATATGAAATAGAACACAATAAAACTACTAACAATTAAAAAGAAAATATTAAGCATTGTTTTGTTCATAAACAATTTTCCGCATGATTTGCTAAACCAAAATTTTTTTTATTTTGTGTTAATTGTTAAGAAACATGTTTTACAAAAGGCTGATCAAAATCTTATTTTAAAATAATTTTTTCTAAGGTGACAGACATTCTTATCAAATTCTGATTTCATAGTTGGTATTAAAGCCTAAGAGGCATAGGAGGTACTAAACTTAAAATAAATTTTAAACTCACAAACATAGAAATAAAATATTAAGATATTGTAGAACATATGTTTGCTTTAAGAATGATTAATTTGATTATGATGATTAACAAGTTATTCAAATATCATTAAAAATGATTTAATGAATATGTGTAAGTCTACTAAGATATTATGCCTCCACTTATATGTATAAAGATGAAAATATAAAATAAATTAAGTTTCAAGAGCTCAAGTCCACATACTACAAGTTGAACAAAGTCAAGTTTCATCCTAAAAGTTGACTTAACCTACAACTTTAAAGACAGAAAAATGGACCACAAGTTTTAGTAAGAAGTTGCACCCGAAATCGACTCCACATGCGACTTGAATGAAGTCTTACCCCAAGTCGACTCCATTGTGACTTCATGTTATAACAGTCCAAGATTTTGAATATTAGAGCATTAAAAGCATGTCAATCACTACTTCAACTGCTAGAATGAGCATAGATCTTCCAATATTCAAGAGTGTTGACTCATTTGAACAACTATCAAAACTTCAAGTATTGCTACATCAAGTGAGCTTACAAGGTCTTCTTCACACAACAAAAAGCTTTCAGAGCAAATTAATTACACATTGTAAAGTGTAGATTCTCTTTTATTTATTTTATTTTGGATTGTTACCTTAAATCGGTACTAGAGAGCAAAAGAAGCAAAATAGGGGTTTAGTTTGAGTTTGTCTCACCAATAGATTAGACTTGGTTATTTAGAGTTAGTTTCACCAATAAGTGGTTATTGTATATGCCCTCTAGTGCTAAAATCTAGAAGAAAACTGAAACTCGAAATTGTAACTATTTGTGATAGTGGAACTCAAGACATAAGAAGTATGGGCTTGAAAGAGTAGAGTAGAGGTGTTGCCCAAATCAGTATAATTCTTAATGCTCTCTTATATTGATTCTCTTGCTCTCTTGCATTAGCTCTACATATTTCATTCAATGGGAATTAATTAAATAGGGATTAAGTTTTAATTTGTTAAAAAAAATTTTAACAACTCAATTCACCCCTCCCATCTTGGTTTGAACCTATAACTCAGGACCAACAAACGGTATTAGTTCAAGCCTCTATTTTATTTGAAGTAATCTTTGTTATATATCTATGGAAATCCACTCAACTTCGGTACTTGCTGTTGTTGAGAGCCAATCTTTTTAGGTCACCTCTATTTTATGGCAATAATTTTATATATTAAAAGTTGATGATGAAATAACTAATTATGACAATTAGTATGAATTTTTTTATAGTCATACAAGATGGTATTACATTATCAAAAGGGGACTAGGCGTCCACTTGGATGAAAGAATAAATATGTCCAAAGTAATGCTAAGGCTATGAACTTCTTATTTTGCGTATTGACCACTGCAGAATTTGATATAGTTTCTTCATGCACAACAACTAAGGAGATATGGGATAAATTAGTGTCCATTTATAGAGGTTCCTCCCAAGTAAAGGGAACTAAAATGAATATTCTTGTTAATGATTTTGGGAGCTTTCACATGTTAGATGGTAAATATATTTCATAAGGGCGTGTTCCAGACCATACAAAATTCTTAGATCAAATCTATATCTAGGATGAGAGTGTAATTATGTGTATTATAAATGGGTAAAGTTGTATTGAAAATAAGTCAAGTAGTATTGAAAATTGAAAAGGCTATCTTGGGAAATGAGAAGCTGTCTTAAGAACGATGATACAGATTCAATACAAGAATCTTGTATGGCTTGAACACACCCTAAATGTATGCTAGATTTTCTAAAATCACTAACGCTCTTAAAGGTCTAGAAAAACTAATTTTTGAAAGTGAGCAGGTTATGAAGATACTTAGAGCATTGTCGAACTCATGGAATCAAAAAATCACAGCTATTGAGGACGCAAAAGACTTAAATAAGCTCAAAATAAATGACTTAATTGGTTCACTCATGTCTCATGAGCTAACCAAAAACAAGAGAGAAAAACCTCATAGAAGTGGAAAGGCTATTGCATTCAAAAGTGTGAAAGAGAGCTTAAATTAATCTACATGAAGCTCATACTCCAACATGAAGAGATAAAATTTTCAACTCACATAAGAAAATGAAGGATAGAAGAAAAGAATTTTCAAAATATTATAAATGTGGTGGTATTTGATGTATACAAATTGAATGCATCACACTAGATGACTTGAAAATTCAAAATAAGAAAATTTTCTTGAAGAGAAAGGCTAGAGGGATGCTTATAAAGAAAAATACTACCTCATGCACTAGCACTTCATTGAGTGAAAAAGAAGATGCAACAAATTAGGCAAAAGTTTGGTACATGGCTATTATAGAAGATGAAAACGAAGCTTGTCATAAAGCCAAAAAGGAAAATAATGATATAAGGAAGTTCAAACTACCAACATTGGATGCATCTATGGATATCAAGGGAAGCTCATATTATTCTTATTGTATTTCGTCTTCTAGTGTTTGTTCTAGACATAATGAGTTAGATAATCAATAACAAACTTATGATTCACTATTTGATGAATTTAAAAGTTTTGTTATCAAATATGCTTAAAAGAAAAATAATTCAATACAACTGCTATTGTAAATGAAAACTTAGCAAAGAATAACACATCCTTGCAAAATGATGTAAATGACTTAAGGTAGATAGAGGCATTGAGAAAGGAGAATCAGTTTTTAAAAAATTCACTTGCAAGTTCTTCAACTCGAGGGAAAATGTGCAGAAATTTTTGAAACTGATAACTCGAGTTGAAAAAAGAGGTCTTGGATATATGGAGCACACTAATATAAAATTGAATAAATCAAATGCTCCTACTTAGATTAAGGCAACGGGTACGACAAATGTAAGGGGACAAGTTTCTCATGCCAAGAATCTTATTTATAGGTTATCGATAAAAATGTCTACTTGGCAATCAAAAGGCCATCCCGTTACTCCCAATCATACTAGAGTTTTTTGCCATTATTGTAATGAGTTTGGACATAAAATATGTCAATGCAAAACAAGAAAAATATTTGACAATGGAATTGATTAGTTTGAATGTCAAATAGACATTTCTAAGGTAGAATCAAGTCTTCTTAGATTCTTAGATTTTATAGTATTAATATTCATGGAATTAATTTGTAGCCCAAGGAATAAGTTTAGCTCGCTCATCATGCTTATCTCAAATTCATTCTGCATAAGCTTAGAAAATTTTTGACATAGAGATTCATTAGTAGCATCAAATTTGATGTCGTCAACATAAATTTGAACAATTAGTATATCTTTTCCTTCGTATTTAATAAATAGGGTGGTGTCAACCTTTTCTCTTTGAAAGTCATGATCACTCAAAAATTTTCTTAACCTCTCATACCAAGCTCTTGCAACTTGTTTCAACCCATACAAAGCTTTGGTTAACTTAAAAATAAATTTGGATTGATCTATTTCTTCAAAATCAGGAGGTTGTTCGACATATACCTCTTTATTTAGGTATCCATTCAAAAATACACTTTTTACATCCATTTAAAACAGTTTGAAATCCATGTGAGATGCAAAGGTTAGTAGGATGCGTATTGCTTCTAATCTGGCCACTGGAGCATATGATTCTTCAAAATCAATTCCTTTCTCTTGTGAATACCCTTTAGAGCTTTGTTTCTTACCACAAGCCCACTTTCATCAAATTTGTTCCTAAAAACCCATTTGGTACCAATAATCGTGCAATCTTTGGATCTAGGAACAAGGTGTCATATTTAGTTCCTTTCAAATTGATTTAGCTCTTCTAGCATTGCCATAATCTAATTTTCATCATTAAGAGCTTGATCAACTGAATTTGGCTCTATTTTAGATACAAAAACAAAATGTCTATATATATTATGTCTAGAGTCTCTAGTCATTACACCTTCATATATATTACCAATTACTTACTCAATTAGATGGTTATTTTTGAATTTCAAATCCTTTAAAGGTTTGTATGAGTCATTACCTTCACTTACTTATTTGTCCGGGGATTTCTCTTGCTTTGATTCTAATCCTCCTTGTTTTTCCATATGTAGCTTTTCGAGATTCTTTAGTATGTTATCTGCATCACTGTGAAACCCTAACCCAAGTAAGCCATATGTATGCATTGAACATGTATTTGATGATTATTTATGAATCATGGAATTATGAAGGTATTTTATGATTTTTGCTAATTATGGCAATTAGGGTTATGGGTTAGCATTAATGATGTGATTAAGCATTTTGAGCCTAAATGAGATAATGAGTTTAGAATGAATTATTTGTGATTTAAGTGTGCAATAATATCATGAAAAATCATTTTTCGTGATTTAAAATGAATTATGGAAATAATGATGGAAATTGTCAAGTATAAAGGAAAATATTGGAAAATTCATAACTCAACGCCTAAAAGGCGGATTCAAGTGAAATTTGAAATGAAGATTGTTAATATTAGGCTTGGTATTATGGAATGAAAATATTATGAAAATTCTTGATGAAATGAGAATTTTGAATTTTTTTTAAGTATATGTTGATTTCAACCGTTAACTTTAAACGGCTATATCGGGAGCTAGAAAACTCGGATTGATATGAAATTTGAAACGGTTCAATGAAATTATGAGATGTTTATGTTGAATGGATTGGATTAAGGGAATCATGATGGGATTAGGGTGATAATTAATTATTTTTATTCCCAAATCCAAAAGATATATTCAAGTGGTCATAACTCGACGTAGAAACGTCGGATTGAGATGAAATTTGAAACGATGGAATAAAATTATGAAATCTATGAGATGAATGGAATGGATTAAGCTAATTATCATGATAAATGGCTTTCTTGGAGATCAAGTAACAAGTTGCTTAAGGGCTAAGTAAAGAAGGACAATTTGGACGGTCTTGATGCATGCAGATTTTTGCAATTATGAAAATGTGAAAAAAATAATTTATATGGCTAAAAATTGTCCAGCACATCAAGGGGGATAAGAATGCATTAATTGGTTGTGGAAAATGGCTCCAAAGTGGGTCCCACAGCTGGAGAAAATCCAGCTCTTCAAAGGTATGCACGATCACTTGAGAGAGAGAAGGTGTGAATGCACAAGGGGTTTTTCTTGCTTAGCAAGAAAGCAAATTTTCTAACCCCCAACCCCTTGAACGTGCCAAGCAGAGGAAAACCAAGGGAATTCAAGGGAAAAAGAGGAAGAAAGAAAGAGGAGAAGTGGAGGAAAGCAAGGGAGCGCAATTCAGTGCACCCGGGTGCATTCAGCCTCAACGCACCCGGGTGCACTGCACCTATTTTTTTTTATTTTTTTTTAAAAATTTTTGTATACAATGGTTAATCTAGGTTTATTTAACATATGTATCAATTTTTACTATTTTTGGAGACTTTTAGATATTTTTTTTAGATTTTTAAAAATCAGTGGCATTTTCGGTAATTTAAAATTACGAAAAATGCCACTGATTTTTAAAAATCTAAAAAAAATATCTAAAAATCTCCAAAAATAGTAAAAATTGATACATATGTTAAATAAACCTATATTAACAGCTTCATGAAAAAAATTTCAAAAAAAAATAAAAAAAAATAGGTGCAGTGCACCCGGGTGCGTTGAGGCTGAATGCACCCGGGTGCACTGAATTGCGCTCCAAAAGCAAGCTTCTCAATTTTGGATTGAATCCACTCAAGTTCAAGTAAGTATATGATATTGAAAATTAAATTATGGTCGGAACAGTAAATGGATGATTTCTATCATGAAAAGTTTTTAAAACAATCCTCATGCTATGATTAAGGAACGACCAAATTTTCAGCTGAAAAGGATATGTATGTTGGAAATTAAAAATCCGTGAATATTAGCTCAAACAGGGTAAAACGGGTTACAGGATCAGCTGTATAAAATGATTTTTAATAATTTTTCTACAAGGATTTTCGGGCTGAAAATTTTACATGATATAAAATACATATTTGGTATCATAGAAAAAATTTAAAAATTAGGTTTTTATGGGTGTAAATAGACCCCATAAATAACGTCATTCAGGCTGACTGGAAATGGAGTTTACTGTTCATCAAGGTAAAAATCCCCAAATAAATATTTAATGTTAATATTTCGTGCTGAAACTTTTATGACAGTTAATTGATGAAGTTATTAATGTATTTTATAAATTTCAGATCAAAAGTAATTGATTTGATATTAATTCAAGATTTTAATATTTCAGCACGCCTGATTTCAGCATATGTGGTTAGTTTGAGAAAGAAATTAAAAAGAAATATGAAACCTATGTATAAATGATCCAAATTGATTTATGTGTTAAATAATTAAATATGGATCAATAAAAGTGAGATTATATGCTGAAATTTCGAATTTATATAATGACCTAAGGTTATGTGTCAAAAGACACGTTAAACGGGTTAAAAGTGGGTTCCAAACTAACTGTTTTGGAAACCTATGGAAAATGGATTTAAACCTCATAAAAATACCTTAAGTAAAGTGGTATTAAAGGGTAATTAACCCGCTGGAAAATGGGTTAAACTTCTGAGTTAAGAAATTTTAAGAAATGCATCATGGTTAAGTGCTAAATGGGCATATGTGAAGGAATAGATATGTAAGGGTGATGAATGACTTATGAAAAAATGATTTTATGCAAAAATGCATAAAAATGTGTTATTTACGTTTAATGACTTCAGAAGACAAATGAAGGATATATGTTAATAAAAATGGGTTGGAAAACTAAATGGAATGCAATGACAAGAAATGTATGAAAAACCATATTATGTTCATGTAGGCAAGGAAAAGAATGGAAGAAAAAGGGATTATGGCGATCTCAGGTAAGCAAGCAAACTTTCTAAAATGCATTTTCTTTCTATGTGATTGATATGATTGAAATGTCTATGTTTATGCTTATGTTTTAACGAATGGGCAAGCACAAGTTTTGAATATGACGGCTTTAATGCAAAGTCATAAGCTTTGAAAAATGACGACTTTAATGAAAAGTCTCAAGGTTTGCTTCATGGGAAGCAAGCGACACTTCTTAAGATAAATAACTTATCCTAAGTGTTGCCAAGGATGGGAATGCTTCATGCTAATGGAATTGAGAAATTTTGCTTATGAGTAAGCAAGTTCTCCATGTTAATGTTGTTTTAAGGATTTCATGTTTGATATCGATGGTTTTAAGAATTTGCTTTTGAGGAAGCAAGTTCTATATGATATGGTTCAACAGCGTTTTATAAGAAAATGGGAATTTTACCCTTTTTCACAAAATATGTTTGGTAAATGAGTTTTGAGTTATTTCTACAATAACTCGTGATAAACAATGATGAAAAAGATTTATTTTACTAGGTCAAGATAATTAAATAATAAATGATATTTTGGACATAGTCCATATGTTTTGAAATGATGTTTGAAAAGTTTTGGTTTCCTTTAGAAAAGGAAATCTATGTTGAAAATGTTGGAAAAAAAATGTTTCTACGGATGTGTTGAAAGGGATTTATGGATGACCAACCTCCTATGGTTGATTTCATAAAATGGTTTAATTTCAGGTTGCTTGATGGCATGCAAAAGACTATGCAATTTTCCTCTATGTGAAAATGATTGATATGTGGACAATTATTAAATTTTTAGGTGAAGGACAAGGGGATAACGTAATTGCATAACTTTTGTAAACAAAAGGTCCTGAAATAGAAACCAAGAAAATATTAGAGAAAAATATGTTTTATTTATGAAAATCCAAAGGATTTGAAATTCTTTTGATTAAAAGGATTTTAAGATGTATGGGTTCTCAAAGGTTTCAAATGTTTATCAAAATACTTTACTCAAAACGTTTTTGAAAGAATTTAAGGAAGGTCATCCTAAAACTGGATTTCAAATAACAACTTGTTAAAGTGGGTGCGCTCGCTTACGAGTTGACACAGACTGCGGTCTGTGATGTGTTTTTGAAAATAATTGTAAAATATAGATTTCGGTCTAAGATTTTTGTGCATATGGATGCAGGCTGCGGTCTGTGATCCCGGTTTAAAAGAACATGGGCTGCGGTCTGTGGTTCTTCAAACCAAAACGGACTGCGGTTCGTTAGGATAACGTACGGTGCACCGGTACAAGGAATAGGCTGGTTGTAGAGCACGGTTGGGATGACCGGGGCCCACTCTACATAAGGCCAAGTCGCTAAGGGATGGCAGGAGTGCCAGCGGCGCCCTCCCTGAGATGAGAGCAGGATAAGTGAACAGCCGCCTGGCTAGCGTGTTGTTAAGGATTCTCTTCCAAAAGGTAGCATGATCACTTGCTAAGTGTCACTACTGGATGGAGAGAAATGCATTTGCTTATGTTTTATTTCTGAAAAGCCCAAAGATTGGGTTATGAAAATATGATTTTATGAAAGTATCCTAAAGGAATTTTTATGAAATGGTTACCCTAAAAGAAAGGGGGGTTTACACAAAAGTGTAAATAACAAGAATTAAAGGAAATGTGTTTATGCAAATGCATTCATGAAAATGGTTTTCCTTGTTTGCTATAAACAAGCCCCAAGACGGGGAATTATGAAAAGGATTTATATTCATTTCTAAGAGAGCCTAAATAAAGAATGTTTTTGGACATGAGAATGTCCTTTCCCGAGAAAGACTTATGTGATTGATGTTTAAGGACATATGAATGTCCATTTGCCAATAAGGTTATGTAAATGATGTTTTGAGACATGAAATGTCTCTTGGCTAAAGAATTTTATGATGGTTTATGTTAATGATGTTTTGAGACATGAGATGTCTCCATTGCCTAAGTATTTATGTGGTTTTGGACGAAAAATGTCCACTAGCAACCGAATGATTTCATGTAATGGCTATGAACATTAAAAATGTTCATATAAGATTTAAGGGAACTCATCATCAAAGGTAAAATGTATATGTTTTGCCTAAACAAGCCCAGGCGTGGCTTGTAAATGATGTTAAGTATGAATGCTTTATGAAAACGTTCAAGGACATAGAATTGTCCTCATGAACACGGAATTTCATGATGATTTTGTAGGACATATACATGTCCTTAGGAAAAAGGTATTCCCGATGTTTATAAAAAGGTTTTCAAGAAGTCTTGCCCTAAAATGCTTGCTTACTGAGTTGTCTCTCACGTTTTGTTTTCCAAACCCTTAGACAGGTACTGAGGAGACTCAGAAGGTTGCGAACCTCAGACATGGAGGAAGGTACATGATGATAGCCTTGAAGGCTATGAGGAATGAAAAAGCATAAATATGCTAAGGTAAGCTAATGTGTATGTGAACTTAATGAGAATATTAAGTTCTAAAAATGATTCAATGGTTGAATGTATGGATGTATGGATGTAAATTGTGATGCCTAAGTTAAGAAAACTTTCATGGCAGGAAGGCATGAAAAGATACTATGTGTTTATGTATATCCGAACTTAGCTAGAGTTCTAAGTTCCATGTGAATTAATGACTGAATGTATGAAAGTATGATTTATACAATAATTCAGTGTATAACGACAGGCATATAAAGGTGCTATGAATGAAATGATGATTTTTATTATAAGTGAAATGTCGCAATGTATGATGATTGTCATGTCAAGATTATGAATGATGACAGATGAATAATCGAAAAAAATTCTGGACATATTCCAATTAAAAACCCGCCGCGTGATCAGGGCAACAATCCTGATTCACATTTACCAATCGATAGATCTTGAGGTAAGGAAGTGACGTCTCGGTTCGGGGCGCCACAATCACGTAGCTCATCCTCCTTCTTGAGAATTGGATTAAATTCGTCAAATATAACATGAATAGATTCTTCTACTACTTGATTTCTTTTGTTGAAAACTCTATGTGGCGCCCCAGCCCGAGCGTCACAACCTTACTCCAAGATCTTATCGATTGGTAATTGTGCATCAGGATTGTTGCCCTGATCACGTGGCTGGTTCTTAATTGGATCTCGTCCAAATTTTTTTCATTTCTTTTATCCATCATCATTTCATTTCTTTGCATTTCACTTCATTCATCTTACAAGCCACATCACGCTTGTAATAAATTGCATATATCATTCATAACATCTCAACTTGCTCTTCTACGTTAAAGGTCCTCTTGACCTAATCATGTCCTTATCATTTCGTACATACATACATCCATTAGTTCTTAGCATACAAGCATTCATCATCTAAGGCATTCCTTATCTCAGTCATATCATATCTATACAAGGCATTTTAAATCTTTTGCCTTCTCAATCCTATAATACCTATGCAAGGTATCCTGAACATATGTACTAACAGTACCATGTCCCTTAGGGCATTCCTTTATGCTTCCACATACAAAGGATTACAAACCTTTGGAAATTCCTTTTTCCTTTCTCAGCGAGAACATGCCTTTCGTCACTTGAATTTTCCCTGCACCTGTCTAAGGGGGGAAAACAAAACATGAGTCGAAACTCAATAAGCAAGCATCTTTCATTCTCGTTTAAATGAATTTCTCTCCATTCGGTAGGAGACACTTAGCAAATGATCAACTACCAATGGAATAAAAACCTTTTCGTAAACCATTCTTGGAAACTTTTCATAAACCATTCATGAAAATCATTCATGTAAACCATTCGTAAATCCTAATTTTTAGGCATTTCATAAACATTGGATGTGCAAATGCATCATTTTCATTCATGGCATAATCCTTCATGTGAAGGTACACTAGCTCGAGGAACATACTTTCATAACATGTTCCTTTCCATCCTTGGCGCTGGACCTTCTGACTTGGCAACGTCAAGGGGGACTCTTTGTCCACTTACTACCTCGACTAGCCTACTTAATTTTCATTCCATGCATGACTTTCATCACCCCAGCATTATATGTCTCTTACACATGGAAACTTGTCATTCTCATGTAGAGAATTCTTTGCACCATCCATTTGAACATCGGTTCAATGAAACATCATTCAAATTCATGCTGGCATGCCATTTTCAAATAGAGAAGAATTTTAACCAATCATTTCAATGAGTAATAAAGAGAAGAAGGAATGGTCATCCTTAAACAACTTTAGAAACACTCAAGTAAAGCAACTTGAAAGCATTTTTGCATTTGAAAATAAAATCTCATTTTCAAAGGTCCTGCTTGCTTACCTGTGGCGATCCTTTTGCCCTTCTATCCTTTCCTTGCCTTTTCCTAGATAAGTAAACATGACTACCTTATACATTTTCATCATATGTTGTGCTTGTATGTCTTGTCTTTTTCTACAATTCACATATACATGAAATATGGGTTTAATCCCATATGGTCCATAACACATTAACTTTAAATCATTCCTTCTTTGGAATGCATATCCATTTTCACCCTTGTCCATACGTATCCTTCCACATACACCCATCTTACAACACATATCTTAGGTGTTTCTTAAAATTTCTCAAGTAAGAAACTTGTGCACCAATTCAGCATGATTAAACCCCTTAATTAACATATAATTTAGGGTTTAATTTCAGATTTTCAATCCATTCATCATTGGGTTCCAAAACAGCAACGTTCAGACCCGTTTTTCATCCTTTCAACACCTCTTTTGATACTTAAATCAAAATAGATTTTTAATCCATAAATTCCAGCAATTAATAATGACTTTCTTATCCCATTTTAAGTTAAATTCCATCCCAAAAATCTGAAATTTAACACTTATCTTTATTTATTCCTTAAATTGTCCATAATGCTGAAATCATACATGTTGAACTCTCAAAATCTTGGATTATTATCAAATAAATTATTTTTGATCTGAAATTTTTATCATACCTTAATAGATTCATTCATTAATCAAAATAAATATTTTTAGTACAAAAAATCAAGCATTTATATTTATTTTGGTATTTTTACCTTCCTAGACAGCAGCATCCATTTTCAGATAGTTCAAATCACGTTAATTATTAGGTATATTTATACCCTTAAAAAATAAATTTTTATTTTTGTTGTGTGATCTTAAGGATGTCTTATATATCATATAAAAGTTTCAACTAAAAATACCTTGTATAAAAATCATTAAAAATCATTTGGTGCAGCTGATCCTGACACCCGTTCAACCCTATCCAGGTTGATTTTTCCAGATTTTTAATTTGCAACTTTATTATCCTTTTAATCTAAAACTTTGGTGGTTTCTTAATCACACCATTATTAGTTCTCATACAAATTTTCATGCAGAAAATCTTTCATTTTCTATATCTTCCATATTTTTTGTTTTTATTCGAGATTCACTACACGTGAGTGTAGATTAAATGATATGGGTTAATTAATTCCCAAATTAAAATTTACAAATAAATTTGATTAATTAGGAATATTTAATTCTTGAAAAATATTAATAAATCACCACATACCTGAATTTTTTGGAGAGAAATCAATCCTCAAGAAAACTTCCAAGATGGCCTCCTCTTCCTTCTCTTCTCCTTCTCCTCTCTCTTTCTCTCTCTTTCCTTCTCTCTTTCTCTCTCTTGCTCTCCCTCTTGCTGGAAACGTCCAGCCCTTGGTGCCCCTTTTTTCCTTTTATTTGCTTCCTTTCTTGCTCCCCAAGCAACCCCATGGGTACTTAAGTAATTTCTATTTTAACCTTCTCAAATTATCCCTCTTTACTTAGCTCTTAAGTAACCTCTTTCTTGCTCTCCAAGAAGGAAAATTTTCATGATAATTAGCTTAATCTAATCCATTCATCTCATAGTTTTCATAATTTTATTCAATCGTTTCAAGTTTCATCTCAAACCGACTTTTCTATGTCATGTTATGACCCTTTGAAATATCCCTAGAGCGTGAGATTAAAATGAATATTTATCATCTTAATCTCATCATATTTACCTTAATCGAATCTACACATTAGGTCGAGCCCATAATCCTGAGCTTATCTTTAAAATTTCACCTTAATCTGCCTTATAGGCGTCAAGTTATGAATTTTCTACATTTTCCAACATAATTCCATAATTATCATTTTAATTTTCATAAATTAAATTATGAAAATTAAAATAATTATTCATGCCACATTATCATCTTCTAATCCTCATTAAGCCCCTTGGTCATCTCGACTCTCATTAGCCTATGACGATTAATCTTAATCACCATTCTTAATCATAACCCTAATTGTAAAATATCATTAAATCATAAAATCAACCAAATCATACATAATTCATATTTATATGCCAAATGCATATATATGAGCTCTACTTGGTTGTGGGTATCACACTCTATATGCTTTACTATTTGATGAATATCCAAGAAATATTGTCTCATCACTTTTGGCATCTAATTTTTCTAAGTTTGTTTTTCCATTATTCAAAACATAACAAATACAGCCAAAGCATGAAAATATGAAATATTTGATTTTCTACCTTTCCATAACTCATACGATGTCTTTTTCAAGATTACTCTTATGATAACTCAGTATAGTACATGACATGCTATACTTATAGTTTTTCCTCAAAATTTCTTGAATAATTTATTTTCATTTAGCATAGTTCTAGTCATCTTTTGTATTATTCTATTTTTCCTTTCAACTAGCCTGTTTTGGTGGGGAGTCCTTGGTGCAGAAAATGTATGATGAATTTCTTTTTCATTACAAAATTCTATAGATCGTTTGTTTTCAAATTCACCACCATGATCACTTTTAATCGATATGATTGTATTTTACTTTTCATTTTGCACCAAATTTGAGAAAGTAACAAACATTGAGAAGGCTTCATCTTTGCTAGCTAAAAGTATTATCCATGTGATCTTTAAAAATCATCAACAACGACAAATACATACTTCTTCCCTCCAAGAGTCAAGATGTCGGATGACCCATATAGATCCATGTGTAATAGTTCAAGTGGCCTTGTCGTTGACATTTCATTTTTAGAAGAAAATAGTATTTTGGGTTGCTTGGACAGTTGATATGCTTTGCAAATTTTATATTTCTCATATTTAAGCTTTGGTAATCCTTCTACCGGCTCTTTTTCACATGGTCTTAATGTTTGACATATTTATATGTCCAAGTCTTTTATACCAAACCCATGGATCATTATCAATGGTCATAAGACATTGTTCATCCAGTTCATCAAGGGAAACCAAATATATATTTTCGTATCTTTTGTCACTAAAGACTATGGGATCTCCATCAAAGGCATTGCATATAAAAGATTCAAACATAACTTTGTAGCCTTTGTCACATAATTGACTAATGCTCATTAAATTATGTTGAGTCTTTTAACAAATAGCACATCCTCAATACATGCATTTGAAATACCATAAACATTGGCCTTACCTTTCATCTTACCTTTTTCATTGTTTTCAAATGCAACAATTCAGTCATTACATGGTTTGATATTATGAAAGTCTTTTTTTTCCTATCATATGTCTTGAGCAACCACTGTCCATGAACCATATGTTGATGACTTTTGCTTTAAGACATGTCTATAAAGAATTTCACATAGAGCTTATCTCTTTTGTACCTTTTTTATGAGTCCATTTGGGTTAGTGAGTTATTGGAGTCTACATTGCTCTACTTTGGAAGGCACAAATTTAATATTTTTTGGTACTCAAACCAATTTGGCATCTTGGTCATGTAATTTCTTTACTCTTTATAGATAAATTTTATGACCCAATTTGTTACAGAAATTGCATGCCCTTGGAAGTTTTGGAGTAGGGCTCCATGTATTATGTGATTCCCAAGTTGGCCTTTTAGTCCAAGCAATGTAATTCACTCTTGGTTTATGAAAAAGTGGTCTTGACTTGGTTTTTACCTAATTTCGAAGCATTTGATTTACTGCTTTCACCTTGGTGAAATGTGGAATACCCGAGTCCCCTTTCGTTATTTTGGGTAGTCATATTTAAAAAAAAAATTACACTTTTTCCTGGGTTAGAGAATTTGGTTAATGATTCATTTTCTTTCTTTAGCCTTTTAACTTTGTCTGTCAAGACATTTTTCTCATCTACCAAGCGGTTAACTCTTTCGGCTAATTTTCCATTCACAATGATAATTGAGTCACACTGTCGTTTCTTTAATGTGAATTTACTGCCTAGCTTCTTAATTTCATCATATAATGAATTATGCACTTGTTATAATTCATCTAACTCAGCACATCTGAGACAATCATGAGTAGAGGAGTAGATAGACTTTGTATTAGAGTGATTGAGTATAGAGGTTACCTCTTCACCATTGGTGCAATTTGTTGATGCAGTTTGTCCATCTATTACTTCAGTTGCAGTTGAGCAAATCATATTGTTTTCTTCCTCAATCCTTGCCATACAACATATTCGAGCACAATTTGTTGTCTCATTGTCTTCAATTTGATAAGCTACTCATTGTAGATGTTTCCTTATTTACATACATTTCTCTACCCTTTGACTTCTGAAATTTCCTATTTTTGTTTCTGTCTTTCTTCTCTTATCGTTCTTTTGATTTGTTTTCTTCTAGTGTAGGACATTGGGCTTGTATATGTCTCACTCCATCACACTTATAATATTCAGTCATTTCCTTCTTCTTTTCCTTTCTATTTCTCTCCTTAAATCCCTTGAAGTTCTTTTCTTTTCTTAGGAACTTTCTAACTTTTCTAGTAAGTAGAGCAATCTCTTCGTCATCATTCCGAGAGAATGAGGTGGACTCATCTGAGTTCTGCGTAGCTTTCAAAGCGATAGCTCTTTTCCTTTTGTGATGTTCCTCATTCCTTCTCTTTATTAATTCATGAGACATAATAGAACTGATAAGATCTTTCAGCTTTAACGTATTTAGATCCTTTACTTCTTCAATAGATGTGACCTTTGGGGTCCATGACTCGAGTAGAACTCTTAAAATCTTCATGACCTATTCAGATTCAGAAATTATTTTTCCAAGGCCTTTTAATGCATTAGTAATCTTGAAAAACCTTGCAAACATTTTAGATATATTTTCAGTATTTAGCATTTTTAAACCTTCTAGCTCTCCAATCAGTATATTTATTCTCATCCTCTGGACTTGAGAAGTTCCCTCATATATTGATGTCAATGTGTCCCATATTTCTTTGGCTGTTTGATAAGAGAATACTCTATCATACTCTGTAGCAGTTAAGGCACAAAAGAGAGAGTTCATTGCCTTGGCATTTCTCTTTACAGTTCTAACTTTTTCCTCAGTCCATTCAAATGCTCTTTCACCAATTGGTAGAGTAACTCCGTCTACTTATTATGACTTATTATAGCAATCTAGGAGTCCATATCAGTAGCCATAATAAGTTGTTTCATTCTCAACTTCTAGCAACCGAAGTTACTTCCATCAAATAATGGTGGTCTAGTAAATGGCTGTCATTCAGCAAAAGCAAGAGTGGAAGTTGATTAGGATGTCATTTAAAATAAGATCTCTTTGGTAGAAACTCAAAGACCTGCTCTGATACCACTTGTTAGTCCCAAGTTTGTGGCAAAACCTAAGAGAGGAGGGGTGAATTGGGTTCTTGAAAATTCTTTCGTAATTAGAAACTTAACACCTTGATAATTTTAGTCCCCTTGAATGAAAAATATGAAATATAAAATCAATTAAAAATAAACCCAAGAAATTATAGTAGTTCGGGATAACCCTCCCTACTCTACTCCTCCATAATAATACAAACGGAGCCCTTATTCTCTCTAGATTCCAGCTCTAGGGGGCCTTATACAAACTTAGCACAAGTAGGTGATGAGTTACACTCTAATCACACGCTACTTTGCCTTCACTTGGTCTTAGTCTCCAATACTAAACCAAGTGGAACACAAATGATTAATAAAGTAAAACTGATGCTACACTTTACAAATGTGTACAAAATAAATTTCTGCGTAGAGAAGAACTTGTAGAAGGAGTTGATGATAAAGCAATTCAGCACTTGCAATTTTTCACTAAGTTCTTCTTGAAAACTTTCTTTTAGATCACATAAATGCTTGAAAATAAAAAGTTGAATTCAATTAATTTCATCTCTCTTTTCTTTCCCGTTCATTTGAAGTGTCTTAAATAAGGGAGAGTAAATTCAAACGTTTGAAGGTAAGTGCTACGCATTTAATGCACCAACATTCAAATTTTTCCAACCATTGCAATTCAAGTTGCACTTGGAGTCGACCTGGCATGCAACTTCATTCAAGTTACAAACTGGAGTCGACTTGGGTTGCGAATTCGATCTTCAGTTCTTTAGTCAAGTTCTAGACTTGAGTCAACTTGTCTTAAACTTGACCTAAGTCGCAAGTGAGGTCAACTTGGGTTATGACTTCACTACCTATTTGATTTCTTAGAACTTTGACATAATGTGATCTTCATTTGCTTATTTATCTTTCTTTATTTATTCATAATTCATGCTTATAAACCTTCATTTGTATTTGAGATCTAGTCATTCTTCTTGATACTTGAGCTTAGTCAATATCTCTCAAGCATTTGATAAAAACTTAATGTAACTTTTGCTCAAGCCTATCATTCTTCCATGATTTGGACTTTGTCTTTCTGAGTATAGTGTTTAGGATCAACTTGATTTACTATTCCATTCAAGTCGAGGGTATGAGTCAACTTCAGATGCAACTTCACCCAAGTCGCATGACGAGGTCGATTTGGAATGCGACTTAACATTGTTAGCTTCAACTCTAGTCCCTGAAGATATCCCAAGTCGCTAATAGAGTCGACTTGATGTTGCGACTTCACCTAAGTCGCATGCGAAGTCAACTTCAGTTGTGATTTCGTCTGCTCAAGTGTCCACATTTCAGCACTGTCGAAAAATGAGAGCCTCGAAGTCAATGCTGAAGTTGACTTCACCGAAGTTGATCCCTGCGTCAACTTGGCATGCGACTTGACCTACCAAGCTTTTGATCTTTGAATTTTGTAATCCTTGAAACCACTTAACACCTTTGTTAGTTCCTTGATATTGCTTAAATTAAGTTGTTAATCATCAAAATATGAATTGTGCTTAATTTTCCATTTGTTTACAACAAGGATGAGAGAATAATATTATATATATTTTAGGGGAAGAAGTATTTTCATACATAGAGAGAGAATGCATCTATATGGGGAGCATTTTGGAATTAATGTATATATCATATCATATGTGAGTGTATAGTTTTCAAATTTTTTATTAAGAAAATAATCATCATATTCATGTTGGCACGATTATTTGGGAAGAGAAAATGTTTCGATTAAATTTTATCAATCATCAATAGGGGAGAGATTGTAGATCATATGCTTACTTTAAGAAAGATTATTTTGATTTTAATGATTAATAAGTCATTTAAATATCATTAAAAAAGATCTAATGAATATGTGTAAGTGTACTCATATATTATGGTTCCGATTATATGTATAAATACGAAATATAAGATAACATATATGGTTCCATATATAACAAGTTCAAATAAAGTCTCATCCCGAGTCGACTTCATTTGAAACTTCAACAATAGAAAAATGGACAGCGTATTTTAACAAGACAAAGTCGTACTCGAAGTTAACTCCATATGTGACTTGAGTAAAGTTTCACCCCAAGTTAACTCCACTTGCAAATTCATGTTATAATGATAAAAAATATTGAATGTTAGAGCATTAAAAGCATGTCAACCACTACTCCAATGGATAGATCTTCTTCTCTTTTATATACATCATTCAAGTATGACCATAAGCAACGGTTGAAATACAAAATAAGCTTACACTTTCTAATATTCAAAAGTGTTGACATCATTTAAATAACTATTATGTTTCTACTTCAAGTGAACTTACAAAATCATCTTCTTCACATAACAAAAAGCTTCTTAAGCAAATTGATTACACGTTGTAAAATGTAAATTCTCTTTTATTTATTTTATTTTGGATTGTTTCCTTAGATTAGTATTGAAGACCGAATCCAAGAAGAAGCAAAACAAGGAGTTAATTTAAATTTTTCTCATCAACTAATTTCCTTGATTGGTTTGAGTTTGTCTTACCAATATATTAGACTTGGTTAATTTGAATTAATCTTACCAACAAGTAACTATTGTATATATCCTCTAAAGCTAGAATCTAAAAGAGAACTGAAGCTCTAAGTTGTAACTTTTGTATGATAGTAAAACTCAGACACAAGAAGTGTGTTCTTGAAAGATTGGAATAGGAATATTGCCTGAACAACAATAGCTTGTCGTGTTATCTTTGTTGATTCTCTTGCTCTCTTGCATTATCTCTACTTATGTCATTCAAAGGGAATTAATTAGACAGGAGTTAAGCGTTAAGTTACCAAAGAATCTTTTAATAATCTAATTTACCACTCCGTTCTTGAGTTAAACCTACAACTTAAGACCAACAGATATAACATTTAAAACAACCTTTATGTTAGTAAGGAACCTTCAAAGACATAATTTTAGGAACTTCATTTTTAGAATTAATCAAATATTTTACAGAAAAAAATGAAGGAATTACAATAAATAATTTTAAAAACTTATTTTTAGCTTCATTTGAAAACCCAAAAAGAAAGATATAAACTTACTAAAAAATCGCTAACTACAAGCTTAATAACCCAAAAACAAAAACACTTGAATTACTTAAAAGAAAAATTAAAATTCAAAAGTACAAAAGAACAACTTAAAAACCCAAAAATCTAAAGAAAAATAAGTATGTGCAGACTTTCCTAATGCATTCTAGGAAAGAAAACGTAAAGTAGATCTCTTATACGAACCAAACTTTAATGAAAACCAAATACCTACGACCAATTCAAATGAACAAAGAAACATTGAAATATTACAAAACACAATAAAAGATGTGCTTAATAAAAAAAATTAATCAAACCATTAAAATCATCATGGTTTTGTGCAGCTTTTTATATCTAAAAGGATTCTGAAATAGAAAGAAGAAGCCCGAGACTAATAATCAACTATAAACCTCTAAACAACACATTAAAATGGATAAAATATCCAATCCTTAACAAAAGGATCTTTTACAAAGGATAATGAATGCAACAATTTATTCAAAATTTGACATGAAATCAAGATTTTGACAAATATAAACTTAAGAAAAATATAAATACAAGACCGCATTTATAGTACCATTTGGACAATATGAATACAATGTAATGTTATTTGGACTTAAAAATGCACCTTCTGAATTTCAAAAAAAAAAATTATGAATGACGTTCAATCTTCATACAGAATTTTCAATTGCTTTTATTGACGATGTGCTAATATCTTCATAAACAATATAATAACATTTCAAACATCTAAACATTTTCCTTGAAGTAATTCAGAAAAATGGATTAATAGTCTCAAAAACAAAATATTTGCTTTTTCAAACAAAAATTAGATTTTTAGAACATGAAATTTATCAAAATACAATAACCCCAATACAAAGATCACTAAATTTGGAAGTAAATTTCCAAATAAAATAATAGACAAAACTCAACTATAAAAATTTTTAGGAACATTAAAATGTGCATCCAAATTTTAGGACGATACGTAAACCTCTGTACCAAAGATTGAAAAAGAAAAATCCACCACAATAAATAGAACAACATAAAAATTATCCAATAAGTTAAGAAGTTGAGCAAAACCATCAGATCAAATCGTGACATGTCGCTAAAAGACCCTTCCGCAAAGGCTGTAATTGTGAAAAGAGACTTCTATTTTGGTCATTTCGAATGGCGAAATCTCAAAATTATACAGTGGGAATCAGATTGTCATAAAAACCACAAGAGGGGGATTTTGAAGGCAAACGTGAAACCAAAATCCCTAGTTCAGATGCCTCTGCATTTAATGATCATTTAGAGGCTCGAAATATAGAGAGAAAGGGATCAAGAAAGGATGCAGAAAATGGGAGAGCAAAAATTGCTGCAACTGACGGTAGCATATCTGTTCATGCTCTAGTGCATCTGTTCCCCCTTCCCCTGACAGTAATCGCATACAATAGCCCTACCCAATTTTACTTTCTCCTACCGCTCTAAACCTCAGCCCCATTTCTTTAACTGGCCATCCTACCAGCAATTGGGTAACACAACATCAAGCACAATAAACAAACATCAGGTCTATCGGAAATTTTGCATTCTATACTACCAAATCTTTCTCGGGAAGAAATATTGATAATTATGGCCAATGAGGTTGCCATGAGATGCAGGAAGTGTAGCTTGTGGCGCCCTCTGACTCTGCAAAACAAATTCAAGCAAGCTGCGCGCAGAATAAAAAATTGAAATTGTAAATAACATACACTAAACAGTAAAATTAACGGCCAGATACGGATTCTTCAAAATAATAACAAATCCTATTTTTTACATTGAAAAGCTTGTATAACTTTTAAGTTACATTAAAAAATAGTACTAACATGAGCATTTAAACAAGGACTAAAGCGGAATTTTATAAAAGTAAGGAATCAAAATATATTTGTATTTTTCAATGTTAGGAATCAAATAGTCAGCTAATCAGAGGATGATGGTCATGAAGCATAAGATTCTGATACAACCTAAATTAGACCAAGCTTCCCAACACAACGTTGTAGTCGTCGACCAAAACTAAACCAAATTGGTACGTTCCATATGATGAATCACTTTTTTTTATTGGGCATTTTTTTATATGAGACATCGTTATATGATATTTTACATGAACTGACGGATTACTGAGTAAATAAAATTACATAAAAGGACCCCATAACCATGATATTCAGATATTTGAGAATGAATGTGGCCATCAAAAGATCTAATAAATAAATGAATTATTTGCATTTATGCCAATTGATTTTTATTTCTCACATTTATGCCAACGGTTTTTTAATGTTTTATATCCATCCCAACTCTCTTAGCCAATACCTAGTGGCTATTAAATACCCCTTGGGTAGTCAATTCTACATAGAGCGTGCACTCCAAAAAGTTCTTTGGATAGTCCACTCTGCATGAAGCACTTTGGATAGTCAACTCAGCATGAAGCACACTTTCCTTGACTTCCGAAATAGTCATAGAGATCGCACTCCATGTAAAGCAGTCAACTCTATATGCAGCATGCTATCAATAGTATTCATGGCAAGCACACTTCACATGGAGTCAATTACCGCAAGGGGTATTTAACATAATAAGGGTCAACTTAATAGGATTGGCATAGATGCAAAATATTTTTAAAATCATTAATATAAATGCAAAAAAATAAAAACCACTTGGTATAAATGCAAATATTTTACTTTTAAGTTAGCATGAATGCAAATAACCCTAAATAAATAAATAAACATATATGCAAACAATTTATTTTTCAAAATAACTTTTTGAGCATAGGTACATTTGGTTGCTTGCAAATCAAACAATTTTTCCCAGCAACCCGACATCCAAGCAACATTGAGATGATCGAATGAATAAATGTTTGGTGGATGAGGTATTCACCACATATGGTTAGATATCGCATGAGAATTCACTCATTAACTTAGTGAAGCTACCAAGATCACAAATTTGTGAGCAAGGATAGACGGACCCAATTTTTATTACCATTGTTAGGTGAATTGTTAGTTATTTGTTTATAGGACTGAAGTTATATATCAAAAGGCCATCATGTAGACAAATAAGAACACTATACTATAAGTTCACTGTTGTGAATAAACCAATAACAATCAATCGATGAAACCTTCAATCAAAATGTGTGGTGCCCCCAACCGAGCGACACACCCTGAGCCTTACCTCGGGATCGTTATTGACTGGTAAACGTGATTAGGATTGTTACCCTGTCACACGGCGGGATTTAACGGATATTTATCCGATTTTTTTACAGCTTGTTACTAATTGATTTCATATTATTTTCCATCCAATCTTCTTTCATGTTATCTCTGACCTAATATACACATTGCATTTCTTATAAAATCATAAAATTTCATAACATGCCTATCATCCATAATTTGCATGTTCATAAAATATAAATCATCACATAGATCGTAAAATGTTAAGTCACATTACATTCCATTAACCACAAACAACACATGTTAAAATACATAGGATCTTCACATTCTTCATGCTTAATTCAAGCTCCCTGTCTCTTTCATTTCTTCTCCTGTGTATGGGTTTGAAAAACAAAACGTGAGTTGTACACTCAATAAACAAGCTTTATTTATATTTTCAGACAAATCATTTCGAAGGTAACATTTTTCAAAAACGTTTCTCTCCATTCAGTAGAGACACTTATCAAGTGATCAACTACTCGCGGAGCAGAAACCTTTTATTTTCAATCATTATGGAAAGCAACATTATACCCCCTCAGGGATATATCATGACAATGAGATGAATGCATTATGATCTCTTAGGATAGAAGCTAGCTAGGCGACCATCCGTCATCATCTTCTCCCATCCGGGGAGAACGCCGCCGACCCTTGGCCTTTCTTAGCGACTCGGCCACACCAAAGGGGGACAATCGGTCCACTTACACCTTTAAGGTGGACTTCATGCATTGTGCACATGAATTTATCCATAATATGCTAGCATGATTTTCCTTGCCTAATTTCATAAAGCAGAAATTTTCATATTTAACAAAGCAGCTAAGTAAATCAATTATCAATACATAGTGAACTAAGGAATGACCATCCTTAAAAATTTAGAAATAAATTTCAAATAACATTTGCTAAACCAATAAAAGCAGTTAAAACATCATTTGCAATTATTTCAGAGTAATTTAATAAATAAAAAATATTTAGAAAATTGGCTTGCTTACCTTGTTCGCGAGAGCTTTCCGGATTAACTTTTTCTTTTCCTTTGCCTATACATGAAAGAATGACATAGCATTCATATCAATTTCATTTGCTTACATTCACTTAGTTTTTCATCCCATTTTATAAATATTCATAGCCCGCTTGAATCCCAAGTCGGGTATACGTACATAACATAACTATATATATATATCAATCATTCATTACATCATACATTCAATTCCCATATTTAGGGTAACATTTGCACATGTCATAATATATTCATTAATCATTCATTAGACATCATATGAAGTAATAAACTTTCAACTTGTCATTTTCACATATTTTTCATAATTCACAAGTTGTGCCTATTTTAAAGCACCTAATTAATGTCCTAAACCACATATATTGATCTCAAATTTTGGGGTTATCAAAACAGCAATACATTTCACATGTTTCCATCATATTTTATGCATTTTTTCATTTTAGCAATTTACATAACTCGTTTATCAATTTCACATACTCATTACTTTACATATGTTCATTTCTCAACACCTAATTCATTTGTTTCTTAAAATTTTTCAAATCAGCAACTTGGCTTCTAATTCAACATGATTATACACCTCAATTAACACTTTATTTAATGTATTTTCACGGATTTTTAATCCATTAATTTCAGGGTTCCAAAACAGCAACTTTGGGACCCGATTTTTACACTTTAAACGTCTCTTTTGATACTCAAATCTAAACAGATTTTTAACTATTTGATTCCAGCAATTAATCCCACTTTTCTTAACCCAAACTCAGGGTATTTTCACATATTTAAAGTTTATATATAGATTGCTTACAAAATAGCAACTTTTCATGCATGCAGGGTACCTTTCTACACCCCTTTGGACGTCCACCTATTAACCCTTTAAAAATCCGATTTTAGGCAGTCCTTGCTAACCCCCTTATCACGTCCAAAGTACCCTAAATTTAGGGTATTTTACCCTATAATTCATCCATAATTTATTTGAACTACTTCATGTATCATTTTTAACATTTAAACATGAAATTCGGGTATTAAGAGTAACCCTAATCAGCCTTCCTTCTAAAATTCATAAATCATGCTAAATTCAACATATATTCAACATCTGAACATGAATTATCATGTAATCATATCAACTTAATAAAACAGTAACATTACATAGAATTTAAAGCAAGTTTTCAACTAGTTTAAGAGCTCAAATCAACACTAATCACCCTCTTCTTTCACTTGAATCCCTTAATCATATACTTGTCATTAAATTCTCATTTAATAACCTAATTAAGGGCATCATAAATCCTCATTTAAGGATTCATTATGAATCGTATTCACATCCTATAAATTGAGTTAGAAAAACTAGATAAAACTGATTCAAACTCAAGTGTATACTTACTTGGATTAAGTAGAACTTAAACTCAACTTCTTAAGCTAATTTCCTTGGTTTAATTCTTCCTTTTCTTTTCCTTTTTCTTCCCTTGTTCTTGGTTTCAAATTTGCTGGGAGAGGGGAACGTGCACTGCTAGAAAAGAGGGACTCAAACTCCTTGAAATTTTTCTAACTTCTCATACCCATGCATATGGACGTCCCCCTTGAGAAGTAGCTGAAATTTTCAGCTTGTGGACCCCACTTGCCACATCATTTTGAGATTATTTTAATATATACTTATCTCCCTTGCTGACATGTCAAATTATGGTCCATTTAAATTATATTTTTCTTAAATAAAAATTTAGCAATTATCCAATACATTAATCATCACCGGGTTGTCCACCTGATCACGTCCCATGTAGCTGTTGCTTTTCCATTTTTTTTCAACGAATTTTGCAGCTTTTTAAATGCATATTTATATACTCTAATATGTAGGCTAATTAGGCATGCATTTAGCATTTTTAGAAAATTTAAAAAAATCAGATTTCTAGCTGTTTGGACGGTCCACATTGCTGCTCCATTTTTTATGTGCCTGTACACATCCGTTTTCAGCAGCTAATTTTGACATTTTTCACCATGGTGCAGCTTTAATTAATTGGTCATTTAATTACCTAGTTATGTAGCTCACTTAGAGTCATTTTAGCATAATTTAAAAAAATCACAAAATATCATAAAGACTTCCATACCGTCCACATCATCTACCTGAAATCTTGCTGTCCATTAGTTGATTTGTTTCAACGGTCCAGATCTAAGGCTTTTAATCACGAATTTCCATCATAATTAAATACACATTTATCCACATTATACTCCAATTGACTTTAGCATATATTTTATATAAAAATATTTCACAAAAATCCAATATAATGGACTGTTTAGACGTCCTTTGCAAGCCATATATAAGTTATGCTCTTTTGAGCTACTTAATTCAATATTTATTTATCAGATAATTGCAGGAATTTTTCTATTTTTAATATTTCATAAAATACCCTACAATTTACCTCCTTTTGACACCTCAATTTCATTTGTATTCATTTGATTATTTTACTCATTTTTAACATAAATGCTAATCACTTTTTGGTGTAAAAAGTCAAAAGCATTGATCCAATTTCGTGCAAGCCTAATCTCATCATCATTTATATGATCAAATCCTTCCATAACCTTGATCTCATAATTTTAGCCGTCCATTTCAAATTTCATCTCAATCCGACTTTTCTAGCTTAAGTTATGATCGTTTTAAATTTTGGACGGTGATGATCAATTATCATCAAAATTTTAAAAATCTAATTTTTCCATGTGATTAAGCATGAAATTATGTGCTTCCACCTAAATTTTCATCTTAATCCGCCTTAGGACCATCAAGTTATGAATTTTTCAATATTTTCCAACTTTGCTTTATAATTAGCCTCCTAATCTCTATTAATCACATTATGGAATTTAACTAATTTTTCATGGCATACTAATGTTTATCCATCCTTATCGTGTTACTTCAATCATATTAATCCACATTGTCTTAAATTGATAAATTTGAACAACATTCATAACCACTGACCTAATTGCAATAAGTCATAAAAATTGCAAATAATTCATTTATGAATAAATTATTCATACATAAATCATTCAAGTGCATATACATGATTCCTACTTAGGTCAGGGTTTCACAATCCTCCCCCCCCCCCCATTATAACAGGTTTCGTCCCGAAACCGTTTATTCTTTAAATAACTGGGGGTATTTCCTTTCTACTTCTTCCCTTAATTCTTATATAGCTTTACCTTCGGAATATCAGTTTCATTGAACCTTTACATATTCTATCTCCCTATTTCGAAGCTTCTATATCTTATGATCCAAGATTCTAATAGGTATTTCCTCGTAATTCAGATGATCTTGGATCGGTAGATTTTCTGCTACTAGTACATGGGTCGGATCTGCTACATATTTCCTAAGCATAGAAATATGAAAAATATTATGTACTAAGACTAGTGCCGGAGGTAAAGCAATCCTATAAGCCAACTTTCCAATCTTCTCCAACACTTCAAATGGTCTAATATACCTGGGATTCAGCTTACTCTTTTTCCAAATCTTGTAACTCCTTTGAATGGCGTAACCTTTATAAACACATGCTCGCCAACTTACATGTTCAAATCCTTTCTTTTGCAATCTGTGTAACTCTTTTGCCGACTCTGGGCTGTGAGTATACATTGGCGAATAACTTGTACTTTGTTTGTCATTCTCTAAGATAAATCTGGGGCTAGCTTCTTTTCTCCAACTTCATCCCAATTCAATGGCGTTCGACATCTCCGTCCATACAACACCTCGAATGGAGTCATTTGAATACTAGTCTGATAGCTATTATTATACGCAAACTCAGCTATAAGTACGTATTCATCCCACAAACGACCAAATTCCAAAGTACACATACGGAGCATGTCCTCAATGATCTGATTTACTCGCTCCATTTGTCCATCTGTTTGAGGATAAAAAGTTGTACTAAACTTGAGTTGGGTGCCTAGAGTTTCGTGCAAGCTTTTCCAAAATCGAGATGTGAACGTCGTGTCTCGATCGGAAACTATTGACTTAGGCATACCATGAAGTCGTACTATTTCCTTATAGTAGACTTTGGCTAATCTTTTTGTTGTGTATGTTCTTTTTATAGGTATAAAATGAGCAACTTTAGACAACCGATCTACTATTACCCATATAGAATCATTCCCAATCTGAGTCTTAGGTAGTCCTTTAATAAAATTCATGGTAATATCATCCCATTTCCACTCAGGAACTTCCAAGGATTGTAATTTTCCAGGTACCCTTTGATGATCAGCTTTCACCCTTTGGCAAGTTAAGCACTTAGCTACATATTCAGCGATCTCTCTTTTCATATTATTCCACCAATATGCTTTCTTGAGATTCTGATACATTTTAGTGCTTCTTGGATGAATGGAAAATGGTGAAAAATGTGCCTCTTTAAGAATCTGCTCTTTCAACTCAGCTGTATTAGGTATGCATAGACAGCCTTTGTACCGATACATACCTTGTTCATCAACAGAAAATTCAATCAACCCCTTCTTCATTTTTTCCACATGGGCATGTAGGTCTGTATCTTTTTGCTACGCAGTTTTAATCTGCTCAAATAATGATGATTGTATGTACATTTGTAATAACCTCGTTTGAACTCCAGGTGGACATACAATCAACTCTAACTGTCTTATTTCCTGAAGCAATCCTTCCTGTTTTGTGATAAGGTGCGCTATGCTGACATTTCGGCTCAATGCATCGGCTACTACGTTTGCCTTACCTGGATGGTATAGTATCTTCAAATCATAATCCTTTAATAACTCGAGCTATCTCCTTTGTCTCATGTTCAACTCCTTTTGAGTGAATATATACTTAAGGCTCTTGTGATCTGTATAAATTTCACACCTGATACCACATAGGTAATGTCTCCATATTTTTAAGGTAAACACCACTGCTGCTAATTCCAAATCATGAGTGAGGTAGTTTACCTTATTGGGCTTCAACTGTCGCGACGCATAAGCTATCACATTTCCTCTCCGCATCAATACACAACCCAAACTCTTTCTTGAAGCACCACAATATACCACAAAACCTTCATTTCCTTCGGGTAGGGTTAGAATAGGTGCTTCTACTAACCGCTGCTTTAACTCCTGAAAACTGCGCTCACATTCTTCAGACCATACATACCTGACTCCTTTACGAGTTAATCTTGTTAATGGGGCTGATAACTGAAAAAATCCTTCAGCAAACCTTCTGTAATACCCTGCTAACCCAAGAAAACTCCGGATTTCTATGATGGTCGTCGGCCTTTGCCATTTCAAAATTGCCTCAATCTTTTGAGGATCAACCTGAATCCCTTTTCTGATATTATATGACCCAGAAATCCTACTTGCTTCAACCAAAATTCACATTTCTTTAGCTTAGCATACAATTTCTCTTTCCTCGGCCTTTCCAATACATTTCGCAAATGAAACTCATGTTCATTCTCTATTTTGAAATAAATCAGGACATCATCGATAAATACCACCACAAATTGATCAAGATAGTTCCGAAATACCCTATTCATCATATCCATAAATACAGCAGGGGCATTAGTGAGCCCAAATGACATCACTAAAAATTCATAATGTCCATACCTAGTTCGAAAATCTATTTTATGAACATCGGTTGGACATATTCTCAACTGATGATACCCTGACTATAAATCAATTTTAGAGAAAGTGGTAGCCCCTTGCAATTGATCAAACAAATCATCGATCTTGGGCAGTGGATATTTATTTTTCACCGTAACCTTATTTAATTCCCTGTAATCAATGCACAGCCTCAAACTTCCATCCTTCTTTCTTACAAATAATACTGGAGCTCCCCAGGGTGATACACTGGGTCTGATAAAACCTTTATCTAATAGCTCCTGTATTTGAGTCCTCAACTCATTCATTTCAGCCGGTGCCATTCTGTACGGAGTCTTTGATATTGGAGCTGTACTTGGTATGATGTCTATAGTCATATCCATTTCTCTTTGTGGAGGTAATGCGATTAATTCCTTTGGAAATACATCAAGAAATTCTCTAACCACAGGAATTTGATTTATTTCTACCCTCATACCTTTTTCTACATTAATTGATACCAGGTAAGCTTGGCACCTTTGGCGGATCATCTTGACCGCTTTCCTGGACGATATTAATATCGTAAAATTTTCAGGTTGTCTTAGCTTTCCAATGGCTATTTCTTTTTCTAGGGCTACTTCAAATTGTCCCTTCTTATTTTTACAATCAATCGTAACTCCCCATTGACTCAGCCAATCCATACCCAATATTATATCAAATTTCGTCATAGGTAATAGGATCAAGTTGGCTTCTAAAATCAACGATCCTACCCTAATTGGTCATGTTTTGCATACTTAGCTAGTACTAGCTATTCTATACACGGGATTTTACGTGGATTATCTCATTAGTTTCCCCTACCGGTAGTGCATGGGTGGTCACATATTGGCATGCTATGAATGAGTGACTAGCACCAAAATCAAACAAAGCAACTGCCGAATTTCCTTAAATATAAACCATACCTGTGACCACCTTCTCCTCTTGTTCCTGAGACTCTATCTGAGTCAAAGCATGCATATGTACCAGATTTGTGGTAGTTCCCTGCTTATTTGTTGTTCCGGGTATCCTGAGTTGCGCAGGTCTTCCACGTCCTTGTGACGTTTGTGCCTTATTCGGACAGTTCGGAGCGATATGTCCTATTTGGTCACAAATATAACATTTAATAACCTTTACTTCACCCGTTCTGCATTCCTTGGCTACATGGCCTGCTTGCCCACATTTATAACACTAATTTGAACCTTTTAAACACTCGTCTGCATGTCGCCTTTGACATTTTTTGCAGAAAGGCGGGAGTTTCTTCTTTAGGGCTCCTCTTCCCTTCTTCACATTTCCTTTCTTAGCCCTTTCTTTCCCCAGTTCAGCTTCCTTTGTTCCAAAGCTGAACATCTTTGACCCAAGTCTTAATTCATGTGTTTTTAATGCCTCAATTTCCAATGCTCTTGCCCTCTCAAGACATGAAGCATAATCCTTAATTAGCAAAGGGGCAAGGCTTTCTTGAGGTACGGCCTTAGTCCTTGTTGGAATCTTTGTGCCTTATTTTCTGGCACATTAGCAATCCAAGGAACATACCTAACTAAGGCATTGACTTCGTAGCATATTCAGTGACAGACATCCTCCCTTGATAAAGCCTTTCAAATTCTATCACTTTCTGACTTTGTAATCCAACGGGGAGGTATTCCTTGTTGAACTCCCCAAAAAATGTCTGCCAGGACACCTCTTCTGATCGTGGCATTGTGACCAACATTGTTTCCCACATTCATGTGCATCTTTGATCAATAAATGTGTGGCGCATAATACCTTCTGTCGATCATTCCACGAAGAAATTCTGAATAATTTCTTGATCTCCTTTATCCATTACTCGGCCCGTACCAGGTCAGGTTCTAAAAATTTTGGGGGTCGCTGGGCTAAGAATGCATTAATCGCCCTTCTATCAGCTTCCATTAGCTGATTTTCATTTTCTGTAAGTGCTGTCGTGGGAGTTGGGCCAACCGTTCGAAGGGCTCTATCTCTTTCAGTACTGCCCAACTGGGCCTGCTGTGTCCTTTCCCATAATCCCTGAATAATATCTGCAGTCTGTGCTGCCCAATCGCGAGTAGCTTGCTGCATCGCTTCCTTTATTGCTGCAGCTACCCTTTCTTTTATGAGTCGAGCCTGTCTTGACTCATATTCTTCTCCTACATTTCTTTTGGGACTTAAGTTTTCTTGTCTTTGTCGAATTCTTGAACTTTCCCTACTTGATTCAGGTTCCGGCCTTTTAGGCCTGCTAGTCTCACCAACCTCATGTTGGCTGGGGACTTCTTTCGCAACTTCCTTTCTTTTATTTGTTCTCCTTCCTGATCTTGTTTCCACCATAATATTTTTCTGAATATATAAAAGCACATAATCTTTCATTCATAATTATTGTTAGATCATCATATATATATATGTCATCATCGCCTAATTAAAAATCAATTTGCACATTCACAATCATTCATTCATTTCATATATTTCACATTAATAAACATTCATCATCATTCATTCCATAAACCATAGTTTTTAACATCACAAAATATGTTACACACATCACACTTATATATATATACATCACATCATAACAAAGTATCCTCATTTCATAATTATACACATTGAAGTTCATAAAAATAAAGAAAATTCATCGTCTACCCGCTCTCCTCCTGAAGTAGCGATAATGCCTATACAAGGAGACATTTGGCTAGGTTCCTCTGTGATGGTGCTAGTGTCTGACCAAGCAGGGTTGTTTTCTTCTCCGCCATCATTATTATCATCACTACTATCATTACTGTTATCACTTTCATCATTCTCTTCTTCTTCATCCTCAACTGGTTCCATGTATCATAATGGTGCTCCAAGTGCAAACAAATTACCCGTACTTCTGTCTACATGAATCATAACCTCACCAGGACGAGGAATAGGTTCAGGTGGATCTATAAATCCTAGAGCACGACCCTCCTCTATGAAAGGAACCATCTCTTTCTCTCTCTATCGAATATTCTCCCAACTCATTCCATATCAGAATTGAAGATACCCCCCTTCAAACTTATACCAGGGGTCCTAAATTGGGAGGTACAGGTGCTGGAGTGTTGTCCCAAAACTGCTGAAGATCCTGGGGAGGTATGTAGTCTGTGAGAGTTCGAAGGGTCCCTAAAAATCCAGGGCGAAATGCCGAAAGAACCTCAGCTCTAGGAGCCCTGCTGCTAGACTCCTCAATATTTGGCCTCTACTGATAACTGCCTTGCAGATGGGGTGGAGGATACCTGGGAGGAAACCTGGAGGTACTGGTGGAAAAGAATGTGCATCCTGTTGTGAGTCTAACCACCTATTGACACTTTCCTCTATTTTTCGTTTCTTCTCTTCTTCTATCTCCTTCTTTAATTCCTCAAAACTCATAACTCGTTTCCCTTTATCAGCCATCTGTTCAAATATATAACTGAATTAGCTACATAATAAAAATAGCACATTGCAAATTATTTTGCAATACATCAACATATATCATTCAACACATCATGATAATACCTATACAATCATCATAAAATCATATATATCATATTCGATCATCAAACTTAGACTTTTTCACGCCTACTTATCAGTCCATGCTCTGATACCAAGCTTTGTGGTGCCCCCAACCGAGTGACACACCCTGAGCCTTACCTCGGGATCGTTATTGACTGCTAAACGTGATCAGGATTGTTGCCCTGTCACACAGCAGGATTTAACGGATATTTATCTAATTTTTTTACAGCTTATTACTAATTGATTACATATTATTTTCCATCAAATCCTCTTTCATGTTATCTTTGACCTAATATACACATTGCATTTCTTATAAAATCATAAAATTTCATAACATGCCTATCATCCATAATTTGCATGTTTATAAAATACAAATCATCACATAGATCGTAAAATGTTAAGTCACATTACATTCCATTAACCACAAACAACACAAGTTAAAATACATAGGATCTTCACATTCTTCATGCTTAATTCAAGCTCCCTATCTCTTTCATTTCTTCACCTGTCTATGGGTTTGAAAAGCAAAATGTGAGTTGTACACTTAATAAGCAAGCTTTATTTATATTTTCAGGCAAATCATTTCGACGGTAATATTTTTCAAAAATGTTTCTCTCCATTCAATAGAAACACTTATCGAGTGATCAACTACCCGCGGAACAGAAACCTTTTATTTTCAATCATTATGGAAAGCAACATTATACCCCCTCAAGGATATATCATGACAATGAGATGAACGTATTATAATCTCTTAGGATGGAAGTTAGCTAGGCAACCATCCGTCATCTTCTACCATCCGGGGAGAATGTCGCTGGCCCTTGGCCTATCTTAGCTACTCGGCCACACCAAATGGGGACAATCGGTCCACTTACACCTTTAAGGTAAACCTCATGCATTGTGCACACGAATTTATCCATGACATACTAGCATGATTTTCCTTACCTAATTTCATAAAGCAGAAATTTTCATATTGAACAAAGTAGTTAAGTAAATCAATTATCAATACATAGTGAATTAAGGAATGACCGTCCTTAAAAATTTAGAAATAAATTTCAAATAACATTTGCTAAACCAATAAAAGCAGTTAAAACATCATTTGCAATTATTTCAGAGTAATTTAAGAAATAAAAACCATTTAGAAATTGGCTTGCTTACCTTGTTCGCGAGAGCTTTCCGGGTCAACTTTTTCTTTTCCTTTGCCTATACATGAAAGAATGACATAGCATTCATATCAATTTCATTTGCTTATATTCACTTAGTTTTTCATCCCATTTTATAAATATTCATAGCCCGCTTGAATCCCAAGTCGGGTATACGTACATAACATACCTATATATATCAATCATTCATTACATCATACATTCAATTCCCAAATTTAGGGTAACATTTGCAAATGTCATAATATAGTCATTAATCATTCATTAGACATCATATGAAGTAATAAACTTCCAACTTGTCATTTTTCACATATTTTTCATAATTCACATGTTGTGCCTATTTTAAAGCACCTAATTAATGTCCTAAACTCCATATATTCATCTTAAATTTTGGGGTTATCAAAATAGCAATACATTTCACATGTTTCCATCATATTTTATGCATTTTTGCATTTTAGCAATTTACAAAACTCGTTTATCAATTTCTCATACTCGTTACTTCACGTATGTTCATTTCTCAACACATAATTCATTTGTTTCTTAAAATTTTTCAAATCAGCAACTTGGCTTCTAATTCAACATGGTTATACACCTCAATTAACATTTTATTTAATGTATTTTCACGGATTTTTAATCCATTAATTTCAGGATTCCAAAACAGCAACTTTGGAACCCGATTTTTACACTGTAAACGTCTCTTTTGATACTCAATTCTAAACAGATTTTTAACCATTTGATTTCAGCAATTAATCCCACTTTTCTTAACCCAAATTCAGAGTATTTTCACATATTTAAAGTCCATATACAGGTTGCTTACAAAACAACAACTTTTCATGCATGTAGGGTCCTTTTTTACACCCCTTAGGACGTCCACCTATTAACCCTTTAAAAATCTGATTTTGGGCAGTCCTTGCTAACCCCCTTTTCACGTCTAAAGTACCCAAAATTTGGGACGCGATCTCCTGCACCCGGGAGCAGGCAGCGTTGCCTGCTCCTGGGTGCACACACCTTTTTTTTATTTTATTTTTGAAATTTTTTTCATAAACTTGTTAGCCCAAGTGTATTGAACATGTATATAAATTTTTACCATTTTTGAAGATTTTTAGATATTTATTTTTTATTTTTGAAAAGCAGTGGCATTTTAGTAATTTAAAATTACCTAAAATGCCATTGATTTTCAAAAATAAAAAATAAATATCTAAAATACTCCAAAAATGGTAAAAATTTATAAACATGTTAAATACACCTATATTAACATTTTAAAAAAAAAATAAAAAAAAAATAGGTGTGCACCCGAGAGCAGGCAACGCTGCCTGCTCCCGGGTGCAGGAGATGGCATCCCCCTAAATTTAGGGTATTTTACCCTATAGTTCATCCATAATTTATTTGAACTACTTCATGTATCATTTTCAACATTTAAACATGAAATTCGGGTCTTAAGAGTAACCCTAATCAGCCTTCCTTCTAAAATTCATAAATCATGCTAAATTCAACATATATTCAACATCTAAACATGAATTATCATGTAATCATATCAACTTAATAAAACAGCAACATTAAATAGAATTTAAAGCAAGTTTTCAGCTTGTTTAAGAGCTCAAATCAACACTAATCACTCTCTTCTTTGACTTGAATCCCTTAATCACATACTTGCTATTAAATTCCCATTTAATAACCTAATTAAGGGCATCATAAATCCTCATTTAAGGATTCATTATGAATCGTATTCACATCCTATAAATTGAGTTAGAAAAACTAGATAAAACTGATTCAAACTCAAGTGTATACTTACTTGGATTAAGTAGAACTTAAACTCAACTTCTTAAGCTAATTTCCTTGGTTTAATTCTTCCTTTTCTTTTCCTTTTTCTTCCCTTGTTCTTGGTTTCAAATTTGCTGGGAGAGGGGAACGTGCACTGCTGGAAAAGAGGGGCTCAAACTACTTGAAATTTTTCTAACTTCTCATACCCATGCAGATGGACGTCCCCCTTGAGAAGTAGCTGAAATTTTCAGCTTGTGGACCCCACTTGCCACATCATTTTGGGATTATTTTAATGTATACTTATCTCCCTTGCTGACATGTCAAATTATGGTCCATTTAAACTACATTTTTCTTAAATAAAAATTTAGCAATTATCCAATACATTAATCATCACGAAGCTATCCACCTGATCACGTCCCATGCAGCTGCTGCTTTTCCATTTTTTTCAACGAATTTTACAGCCTTTTTAATGCATATTTATATACCCTAATATGTAGGCTAATTAGGTATGCATTTAGCATTTTTAGAAAATTAAAAAAAATTAGATTTCTAGCTGTTTGGACGGTCCTCATTGCTGTTTCATTTTTGATGTGCCTGTACACGTCCCTTTTCAGCAGCTAATTTTGACATTTTTCACCATAGTACAGCTTTAATTAATTGGTCATTTAATTACCTAGTTATGTAGCTCACTTAGAGTCATTTTAGCATAATTTTAAAAAATCACGAAATATCATAAAGACTGTCATACCATCCACATCATCTACCTGAAATCTTGTTGTCCATTAGTTGATTTGTTTCAATGGTCCGAATCTAAGGTTTTTAATCACAAATTTTCATCATAATTAAAAGCACATTTATCCACATTATACTCCAGTCGACTTTAGCATAATGCACATTTATCCACATTATACTCCAGTTGACTTTAGCATATATTTTATATAAAAATATTTCACAAAAATCCAATATAATAGACTGTTTAGACGTCCTTTGCAAGCCACATAAGTTATGCTCTTTTGAGCTACTTAATTCAACATTTATTTATCAGATAATTGCAGGGATTTTCCTACTTTTAATAATTCATAAAATACCCTATAATTTACCTCCTTTTGATACCTCAATTTGTCTTTATTCAATTGATTATTTTACTCATTTTTAACATAAATGTTAATCACTTTTTGGTGTAAAAAGTCAAAAGCATTGATCTGATTTCGTGCAAGCCTAATCTCATCGTCATTTGCATGATCAAATCCTTCCATAACCTTGATCTCATAATTTTAACCGTCCATTTCAAATTTCATCTCAATCCGACTTTTCTATCTCTAGTTGTGATCGTTTTAAATTTTGGTCGATGATGATCAATTATCATCAAAATTTTCAAAATCTAATTTTTCCATGTGATTAAGCACAAAATTATGTGCTTCTTCCTAAATTTTCATCTTAATCCGCCTTAAGACCATCAAGTTATGAATTTTCCAATATTTTCTATCTTGGCTCTATAATTAGTCTCCTAATCTCTATTAATCGCATTATGAAATTTAACTAATTTTTTATGGCATACTAATGTTTATCCATCCTCATTGAGTTAGTTCAATCCTATTAATCCATATTGTCTTAAATTGATAAATTTAAACAACATTCATAACCACTGACCTAATTGCAACAAGTCATAAAAATTGCAAATAATTCATTTATGAATAAATTATTCATACATAAATCATTCAAGTGCATATACATGACTCCTACTCAGGTCAGGGTTTCACAAAATGCCAGCCGACAGAAAGTGTTGTTTTAATTGTTCCCATTTACAGGGGTAATCACTGTTGGTCCCGAGTTGATGGCAATTACCCAAGAGGGGAGGGGTGAATTGGGTATTTAAAAATTTAAAACTTTAATTAGAGATTTTACCCCGGTTTAGTTTAAACCCCTTTAATGAAACAAATAGAAAGCAATAAGATAATGAAACCAAAAATGAAAAACAGTAGACAAGATTTATAGTGGTTCGGGCAACCTTTCCCTACTCCACTCTTCCAAGCTCACACTCCCTTGTGACTTGGATTCCACTTATGTATTCCGCGAATACAACTAGAGTCTCCACTCTCTTCTAGATTATAGCTCTAGGGGGCATATACAACCAGAGCATCTGCTCTCTTCTAGATTCTAGCTCTAGGGGGCGTGTACAACAAGCAACACAAGTAGGTGATAAGTTACACTCCAATCACAACCCTACTTGCTATATCTTGGTTTGAAACACCGAACTCAAACCAAGCACTAAAATCAAATAACAAGATGAAATAGAAGAAATCTACACTTTATAGATTCGTATAGGCAGTTTTAGCTCGAGGAAGAATCTGTAGAAGCAACGAATCGTATTGCGTTGAAGCAAATAGCAACTTTGAAGCTTGTTCTTCCTTTTAAAGTGTATAGATTACTTAATCGTAGAGAAAAGTGGATTGAAACTCTTAGTAGCACTTCTTTCCTCCTTTTCAGCTCTATCTTTGTGAAACCCTGACCCAAGTAGGCTATATGTATGCATTGAACATGTATTTGATGATTATTTATGAAATATGGAATTATGAAGGAATTTCATGATTATTACTAATTATGGTAATTAGGGTTATGGGTTAACATTAATGATGTGATTAATGATTTTGAGCCTAAATGAGGCTATGGGTTAAGAATGAATTATTGTGATTTAAATGTGCAATTATGGCATGAAAAATCAATTTCCATGATTTAAAATGAATTATCGAAATTAAGATAGAAATTAACAAGTGTGAAGGAAAATATTGGAAAATTCATAACTCAACGCCTAGAAGGCGGATTCAAGTGAAATTTGGAACAAAAATTATTAATATTTGGATTGATATTATGGAATGAAAATATTATGAAAATTCTTGATGAAATAAGAATTATGAATTTTTAAGTCTAAGTTTATTTCAACCGTCAACTTTAAACGGCTATATTGGGAGCTAGAAAACTCGGATTGAGTTGAAATTTGAAACGGTTGAATGAAATGGTGAGATAATTAATTTGAATGGATTGGATTATGCATGAAATATTGGAAAAGTGCCTGCAATGAAAAAGGTGGGCAAGTTTGACCCATGCACCCAAAAGTACCAAAGCATTAATGATGGAGTACCATACATAAATGCATGAGGTAAAGGTGAACGTGAGGTGTCCATTGCAGGGATTTTTGGGAGGAATTTATGCATTTAAATAAATGACATAATTCCATGAATTATCTAATCAATTAATGCTCAAAATGATGGAGCTATGGAGCATAGGCAAGGTGGCAAGGTATGGACGTGCAAGGGCCTTGGGGGCTGCCCAATTTGATTTTTTTTTATTTTTTAAAAATGCTACATGGTTCTGAGATGAAACTACATGAATTGTGCAAACAATAATGGAGAGTTTCAGCAATTAAAAAATGCAAAAAGGAAGGAATATGCAGCTGAAACCGTAGATTGCATTGTGGGTGAAATAATGTGCAGAAAAATGGCAGTTTTGGCCATTTAATTAATTTTTCTCAACACCAAATTTATGGAGGAATCAAAGGGTAATTAAGAGCATAAATTACCCACGTTTTTACATAAAATAAAAATGAAAAATGAGATGCAAAAATCTGGACAGGTTTGGACGTGAATGAGCAATGCAATTTACGGTCAAATGATGCAACTTTTATGATTTTTGGTAAAAAGTAAAAATCTAATTTACTTGGCCCAAATTCACCCACCTCATATGGTAGATAGAGATGTATTTATGGGTTGTGGAATTGCAGCACAAGTGGGTCCCACAATTGAAAAGAAATCCAGCCTTTAAAGGCCATGCTCGTTACTTGTGAAGAGGCTTGGAAAAAAATGCTAAGTGTTGAATTTCACTAAGCAAACCAAAGCTGCAGAAACTCACGATTTTTCCAAGAAAAAGGAGGAAGAAACCAAGGGAAAAAGAAGGGGATTTTGAAAGAGAAATCATCTCAAAAGATTAGAAGTTGATTTACTACAAATCCAAGCAAGGGCAAAGAGAAAGTGGCAAAGGAAAGCTAAGAAGTTCAGGTAAGCAAGCAAATTTTCTAAATGATTTTTTGCTTTCCTAAACTGTTTCCATAATACAATTTATATTCTAACTTGCTTGATGAAATTGCTTCTAATGGATTTAAGGATGGCCATCCCTTTGCTAAATGGTGTTTGAAATGGTGTTTATTTCAAATGCAATGATTATGAAATGTTCTTTTATAACTGTTATGGAAAATGATGTGATTTAATGTTTATGATTGAAAATCATGCTAGCGTGTAAAAGATGGATTTATGAAAAGTTCATGTGCACAGGATATGAGGTCCACAGGAAGGGTATAAGCGGGCCGGTTGTCCCCCCTTGTTGTGACCAAGTCGCTTGTAATAGGCCGATGGCCGGCGGCGCCCTCTCTGAAATGAGAGTTACGTGACGGATGGTTGTCTGGCTAGCTTCCATCCTAAGGGAGATGATGATCATGTTCATGTTTTTCATATGGCATTATGCATATGAGACCCGTGAGGGGTACAGGATTTCATGTTTTCAAGATATACCTTTGGATAAGGTATAAGATGCTTTCCAAGATGATTTGAAATGAAAAATATTGCCTGAAATGAATTGCCTGAAAATGCAAAATGCTTGCTTATTGAGTTTCGACTCACGTTTTCGTTTTCCAAACCCAAAGACAGGTGATGGACAGGATATAGCGAAGGAGCTAGCACCGGCATAAGAAATCCAGAGAGGAAATTATGTTTATGAAAATTTCATGAAATGATTGTAAATTATATGCAATGTTTTATGTTGAATAGATGTAAACTATTCGTGAGTTTGTATGGATGACTATGTTTACACCTGTAGTGACATATGATTGTGGCAAAAGATGAAATGTCACTAAACAATATGGTTGTATGAAATGAATGTTTCAAAATGTCTTAGAAATGTATGAAATTGAATTTATGAGAATATGAAGTGTCTTATGAATTATGTATGACCACGATTAACAGGCTAAACATCCGATAAATCCCGCCGTGTGATAGGGCAACAATCCTGATCACGTTTACCAATCGATAGGTCCTGAGGTAAGGATGTGACTAGGGGTGGGAATCGGGGCGGGTCGACCCGTGACCCGCCCCGCCCCGACCCTATTTTATACCGGGGCGGGTCGGGGTTATGTACCCGGGCGGGCGGGGCGGGTCAAGAGTTTAAAATTTTCAACAAATTGCGGGTCGGGGCGGACCTGCCCCGCTGACCCGCTGAAGCAATTGCATAAGTATTAAATAAGTCATACCATAACAACCAAACCGAACTTAGCTCAGTTGGTAGAGCGGGCGGTAATAGTTGCACAGGTCGCTGGTTCGAATCTGATAGCTCCATTTTTTGCGTTTTTTTTGCGTTTTCTGAAATAATGTTTTTCAATACCACTTCCACCACCACCAATATAAAACTGCTATGAATATGTTTATTTTATTTTTCTTGCAAAGGAAAACTAGGATCAGGCCATCCAAAACATACTGTTTTAAACATTATTCATACATATTTTCATCTCTCTCCAAAACCTTTGCTTTTCATTGATGACATTTATAATCATAATATTTTCTATTTTTAAACAATGTAACAAATATCATGGGATATTAAATTGTATTATTAGTAGATGGTTGTCTGAAATTACATCAAAGCTACATACATCTTTTGCATTTATATTTCACATTTTAAAAAAAGTTCTTTTTTTTATTGGTATTATATGACATGAAAACTTCTTTATATTGGCAATTTTTTTCACGACGTCGCTCCTCCACTATGCAGTTTATGAGACTAATTTTAGATAAATAATTAAATATTTGTCCAACCACTTGGACCACTTTTCACGGCGTCGCTCCTCCTCTATGCAACTGATGAGACTAACTTTGGATAAATAACTAAATATTATTCCAACCACTTTGACCACTCTCATAACAATAAGACACACTACAACCCACAACTTTTACCCCATTTGTATAAATCTATCCCGTTCAAGTTTATTGTATAATATATTTTCTAAACCTAACCCGAAGGTATGTTTTATTAACTTGTTCTTATATAGGTGAATAAACATTCATGTTTTATTTAAGGATTTATGTTTTACTTTGACTGATTAATAATAAATTGAAGTATACGGTAGTTAAATTTAATATAGATTTGTTTTTATACTTGATAGGTTTATAAATTCTTAAAAATTTCTTACTTGACCCGTAGTTTTTGCCCGACCCGTCGTCCCGAAACCGACCCGTTCCCGACCCGAATTTTGTCCCGAGACCTAATAAAAAAAAGTAAGGGTCAAACCGATCTTGTCCCGACCCGGAAAAAAATAAGGGTCAAACTAGATTTTTGAAAGTTAGGGTCAGGGTTGGGCACACCCTGACCCGTCCCGACCCGCCCCGATTCCCACCCCTAGATGTGACGCTCGGGCCGGGGCGCCACAATCTTATATATTTCCACGTTTGCTTGAGTGTCTATATATAAAGGAGGGAGAATTTTGAACGTTATAGAGTTGGTTGGTGCGTAATAAATGTTCCAACGTTCAAAAATTCAAACGTTACGCCTCCAAGTCGCAGGTGGAGTCGACTTCGTATGCGACTTTACCCAAGTCGCATGCTGGAGTCGACTTCGTGCGCGACTTCAGTTGTTCTTCGTTTCCAAGTTTGTCCTCTGGGTCGACTTAGTCTGAGACTTGGCTTCAAGTCGATCTTGGAGTCGACTTCGGGTGCGACTTGGCTTCCTTCTTTTGCCAAGTCAGTTTGATCTTTGTTGAAGTGTCTCTTGCTTGCTTAACTTCTTCTTCTTTTGTCTTTCAATACTTGGTACTTATTTGTACAAAATTTCTTTAGCTTTAAGTCTAGAGAACTTGAAAAACTCGAATCTTGTATGAACAAATCCGACTTTGATTTAGAATGGTTGAATCCATGTGTTTTGCTTGCTTTAAACTTGGATTAGTCTTCATATATTCAAGTTGAAAAATTTAGGTTGACTTCATCCTTAATTTGACTCAAGTTTATCTTGAAGTCGGCTTGTCCTTCGACTTGATCTTGAAGATCTGCCCTGCCAAGTTGAAGTTGATGCTGGAGTCGACTTTGCCTGCGACTTCACCCAAGTCGCGTGTGGAGTCGACTTCGGTTGCGACTTCAGAATCTTGGCAATCCAATTTCAACGCCGAAAGAAAATTGCATCTTGAAGTTGATACTGGAGTCGACTTCGTCTGCGACTTCACCCAAGTCACAAGTGGAGTCGACTTCATCTGCGACTTCAGTATGTCCAAGTCCTCAATTTCAATGCTGTCCAAGAATTGTCATTTGTAATTTTCTCAATTTGCATTGACAAACCTTGTGTCCTAACTTGTTGCAAAAATTACAAGCTCCCGGAAATCTAGAAATATGAAGTCATTTGGTAATTTGTTCCTCGGTTGGTCTTTTGGTCCAAACTACTTGATTTATCTTATGTTTAGTATAAATGGGTTTGGCGTTGTTTCTCAGAGCATTAGATTTCTCTTGCTCAAATGTATTATACCCAAGTCCTTTTTTACAAGTTTGGGTTATCATTTTCAAGAACATTTTCACATCTTCTCCTGGATTAGAAAACTCGACAAGCGATTCATTTAATGATTCATTTTCCCTTTTGAGTTTTTCTAACTCAATTTTCAAGGTATTCTTTTCACTTTTTAATTTATCTATCTTTTCAGCAAGTTTACCATTTACAATTATTACTGCATCACATTGTCTTTTCTTTATTGTAAACTTGTTTCCTAATTTCTTTATTTCCTCATATAATGAATCATAGGCTTGTTGAAGTTCTTCAAATTCAGCACATTTGAGGCATTCATTTGTAGAAGAGAAAATTGAAAAAGATTTTTGTTTAGAGGTTACCTCTTGACTACTTGTGCAGTTCGTTGAAGTAGCTTGATCCTCTAAGATTTCCGTGGCTGCAAAACATATGTCGGAATTTGCTATGCAACAAATTCTTGCGCAATCTAATTCACATTCTTCACTTGAAGAGCTACATGTTGTAGATTCCTTTTCATTTACGTACATGTCTTTTCTTTTGTTTCTTTGAAATTTTCTGTTGTCGCCTCAATCTTTTCTTTGCTCCTTTGCTTTATTTTCTTCGGGCGTTAGGCATTGGGCTTGCATGTGCCCCGAACCACCACACCGATAACATTTTGTTGATTCTTTCTTTTTCTCTTTAGAATTTCTTTCTTTAAAGTTTCTGAAATTTCTACCTTTCCTTACGAATTTTCTGAACCATTTTGTAAGTAAGGCAATTTCATCGTCGTTTTGTGATGATGAAGTGGTGTCATCCGAGTCTTGTGCAGCTTTCAAGGCGATGGCTCTTTTGCCTTTGTGGTGATCCTCGTTTCTTTTCTTGATTAGCTCATGTGACATTAACGAGCTAATAAGGTCTTCCAACTTCAATGTGTTTAGGTCCTTGGCTTCTTCTATTGCCGTAATTTTTTAAGTCCATGATTCGGGTAGTGCCCTTTACAACCAGAGTCTCCGCTCTCTTCTAGATTCTAGCTCTAGGGGGCGTGTACAATAAGCAACACAAGTAGGTGATGAGTTATACTCCAATCACAACCCTACTTGCTATATCTTGGTTTGAAACACCGAACTCAAACCAAGCACCAAAATCAAATAACAAGATGAAATAGAAGAAATCTACACTTTACATATTCGTGTAAGCAATTTTAGCTCGAGGAAGAATCTGTAGAAGCAACGAATCGTATTGCGTTGAAGCAAACAGCAACTTTGAAGCTCGCTCTTCCTTTGAAAGTGTATAGATCACTCAATTGTAGAGAAAAGTGGATTGAAACTCTTAATAGTACTTCTTTCCTCTTTTTCAGCTCTATCTTATATATTTCCACATTTGCTTGAGTGTCTATATATAAAAGAGGGAGAATTTTGAACGTTATAGAGTTGGTTGGCGCGTAATAAATGTTCCAACGTTCAAAAATTCGAACGTTACGCCTCCAAGTCGTAGGTGGAGTCGACTTCATATGCGACTTTACCCAAGTCGCATGCTGGAGTCGACTTCGTGTGCGACTTCAGCTGTTCTTCAATTTCTAAGTCTGTCCTCTGGGTCGACTTGGTCTGAGACTTGGCTTCAAGTCGATCTTGGAGTCGACTTCGGGTGCGACTTGGCTTCTTTCTTTTGCCAGGTCAGTTTGATCTTTGTTGAAGTGTCTCTTGCTTGCTTAACTTCTTCTTCTTTTGTCTTTCAATACTTTGTACTTATTTGTACAAAATTTCTTTAGCTTTAAGTCTAGAGAACTTGAAAAACTCGAATCTTGTATGAACAAATCCGACTTTGATTTAGAATGGTTGAATCCATGTGTTTTGCTTGCTTTAAACTTGGATTAGTCTTCATATATTCAAGTTGAAAAATTTAGGTTGACTTCATCCTTAATTTGACTCAAGTTTATCTTGAAGTCGGCTTGTCCTTCGACTTGATCTTGAAGATCTGCCCTGCCAAGTTGAAGTTGATGCTGGAGTCGACTTTGCCTGCGACTTCACCCAAGTCGCGTGTGGAGTCGACTTCGGTTGCGACTTCAGAATCTTGGCAATCCAATTTCAACACCGAAAGAAAATTGCATCTTGAAGTCGATACTGGAGTTGACTTCGTCTGCGACTTCACCCAAGTCGCAAGTGGAGTCGACTTTATCTGCGACTTCAGTATGTCCAAGTCCTCAATTTCAACGTTGTCCAAGAATTGTCATTTGAAGTCGCTGCTGGAGTCGACTTCGGAATTGACTTCGCCTAAGTCGATGTCTGAGTCGACTTGGAGATCAACTTGATTTGTTATTCTTTGCATACCTTATTTTTATATCCTTAAACATTGCACAAACAGATTAGTAGCTAATATTTACTCAAATTGTGTTGTTAATCATCAAAACACATGGTTTGGATATTTTTCATTAATTATTTCCAACAATCACAAAACCGACTACAGAATCTTCTTGATGAAAATATAACGAAATTTTTCAAATCCGTCTATTCTAGGTGCAAGAATCTTGTAAAAGGGAAATAATCCTAAGATATTTTAGAAAGATTTTATTGCAATATTTTTGCTATTTTTGAAAATTATTAGAAGATCCCTAGGATATTTTAAAATTTGTCCAAAATAAGCATGTATCTATTTTAGGATTACTTCATTAAGAAGTTTACTTAAAATATACAATTTTCTTTTTTAGAAGATTTCATCTTTAATAATTTGCTAAGATTATGCGGTATGTTCACCTATAAATACAGCGCTTATAAACTCTAAAGAGGCATCAGTTTTGATATTTATAAAAGTGTTCTCTAGTTCTTCTTCTACATGTTCTTGTTCTTCTCTCCTTATTCATCTGTTCTTTCTACTTTTTTTTTTCTTCTCTTCTCATTTCTAGAGGTTCCTTCTTCTTTCTTCTATCTTCTTCTCTACCCATCCTATATCAATTGGTATCAGAGCCAAACCTGGTACTACTTTCACCCAATTGGTGTTGCTGTTTACTATTCAAAAAACTGCTACTGTCCACAAATCACTGTTGTCCATTCTATTGTCATTTTGCTGTCCACGAACTGCTACCGTCTACAAATCACTGTTATCCATTCTAGTGGTGTTTGCTGTCCACGAACTGGTATTATCATTGTTGTCCATTCTGTAGCTGTGTGATGCTGCCTACTGCTGCTATTACAACAACCTATTGGTCATCGCAAAGATACTGCTAAGAAGTTGCTGAAATCACTTTCAAGTTCTCTTGCTAAACTTAGTAAGATTAGACCTCAACAGGTATATTTTCTCTAATTGAAAATACTTAATTCATATCTGTTTCAATCAAGTTCTTTGCATTCGAACCTTTAAAACAAAAAAATAGAAAAAAAATCATTCTTAGTAGTAAGTATTTTCTATATCAGCATAAGTTAAATTTTGAGTCACCATGCCTATTAATGCTGAATTGAATGTCAAACTCAAAGCTTTATCCAATTCCATTGATAATCGATTTGAATCTTTAACAACCCTTTGTGATACCTTAGCCCAAAAGCAAGAAGATTTCCAAAAAGAAACAACCTCTTCCATTCAATCTCTCATTTTCTCAGTAAACAGGTTGACTGAAATTGTTGAAAAACATCATATGACTGAAACAGGACATTCATTTCGAAATGGTTAATCACGCAATACTCATGCTTCTAGTAGCTCTCCTATCATAACTGGTCTTCTCCCAAATCCAAACATGCATGCTAGAGGTCATCATAACCCAGAGCATTCACATATTCCAGAAATGCATACAAATTTGAAAAATCATGAAGATAACAATAATTTTTATGAAATTGGTTTTGCAAACAATCTTAGACATGGGAACCACCAAAGAAATTATAATATACCTTTTCTACAACAACAACGGTGTGTAACTAATAATTCTTGGGTGGCAAAACAAGTCAAGGTAAATGCTCTTAGTTATGACGGTCGTCTAGACTCTAATGCTTACTTAGATTGGTTGGCGGACATGGAAGATTTTTTTTGTATTATATGGATCATGTCCAACGATTGAGATTTACAAAAATAAAACTTGTTGGGTCTACCAAACGCTATTGGCAAAGGGTTCTGGATGAAAGTCAACGCGTAGGAGTACCTATCACTACATGGGCTGAAATGAAAGCTAAATTGAAAGAGAAGTACCTTCCTGAATATTATCAGACTCAACTATTGGAACAACTGGTTAACTTGAGACAATGATCATTAAGTGTAACTAACTATCTTAATAAGTTTGAAGATTTAAAAATGAAATGTGAAATACAGGAAGATCCTTGGGTTACACAAATAAAGTTTATCAATGGCCTAAAACCAGAAATCAAAACTTTGTTGAAATTGCATTTAGTTGTTTCTGTGGAAGACGCATATTATAAAGCTCTAAAATTGAAAAAATTTCAAAAATCTTTCACTAATAAACGTTTGATTCCACAAACTGGAGAGACGATGTTATCCAAATTAAATTTTAATCTAGCGTCTTTTCAAGGAACAACTAAACCATCGTCTGAATAATACATGAGTAAGGAAAAGAGTAATTCAGTTTCTCAATTTTGATGTCATTGGTAAGCGGGTTAATGGTCTATGTTTTCGTTATGATGGTAAAAGTCATATTGCATCACAATACCCTCAGCACACACTCACAATTAATCATGTAAAGAATCATGAAGATGTGACTATTAATCAAGTTTCTGAAACTTTTGAGAAACCATCGGATTGTGAACTTGATGGAAACTATAACTATAATGACTCGCAATTAAATATTGTGCGTTGCATTTTGACTACTTTTTCAAATAGTAATTGGAGACGTACAAATATATTTCATCAATTTTTTAAATGTGGGAATACAATATGCAAGATTGTTACAAATGGAGGTAGTTCCATGAATGTGATTGCCAAATCAGCTATAGCCAGATTGAATTTGAAAACTAAACCACATCCTCATCCATATCGTGTAGCATGGGTAGACAAAACTACACTTCCTCTTAATGAAAGATGCTTTGTTCTTATATCGGTAGGTGATTATTCTGATCATATTTAGTGTGATGTGCTACCCATGAATGTGGCTCATATTCTTCTTGGCCATCCATGGCTATATGACTTAAAAGTAATCCATTATGGGCAACTAAACACCTATATTATTAAGCATAATGGAAAATCTATTCTTTTAAATCCTGCTAAATCTAAATAAAGTGATAGATCCCACAAAGAGTCTCCAATTGATTCATCTGAAAAATGACCTTTGCATATTCTTACAAGAAAATAATCTGAAAAAAAAGGACAAGATTCAGGACTTATTCTAGCAATAATAGCTAAAGAAGACACAAATACTGTTCTTCATGAGACTAATGTAGCATTACCTGAAATCCAAGCATTAATGAAAGAATACAATGATGTAATTCCTGATGAATTACCAAATGAGCTTCCACATATGAGGGATATTCAACACACTATTGATCTTATACCAGGATCTCAATTACTAAATTTACCTCATTTTCGTATGAATCCTAATGAGTGTGCTGAATTAAAAAAGCAGGTAACTGAACTGCTTGATAAGGGGTTTATTCGTGAAAGTCTTAGCCCATGTGCTATAGCTACTCTATTAACCCCTAAGAAATATGGATCTTGGAGAATGTGCGTTGACAGTCGTGCGATCAACAAAATTACCGTAAAGTATAAATTTCCTATACCAAGACTTGATGACATGTTAGATCTTTTGACTGGCCCACAATGGTTCTCTAAGATATATCTCATAAGCGGATACTATCACGACCCAATCCTAGGGTTGTTGACCACCCTAACTAGGCGACAAACCCGGATTAGTTATGCTTCAATGAATTTAATAATTAATATTTCATTCAAAAACAACCAAAATTAATCACAAATATTCCCTGAGTTAATAGGAATAATTCCCATTAATTTATTACAAGCCAACAAATAAAAATAAATAAATAAAAATAAAATGTCTCTGTTGTACCATCTTAGCCCATTAACCCGCACTATTGACCAGATGACCCGCCTCTCCTGAAATTTAAATTACTCAGGAATGAGTTAAATAACTCAGTTAGCAAGAAATAAACCACGTATATAATGGTGTATAACATCATGACAACACCCTAGAAAATGCACAAACCACTGACCCAATGTGTAAGGTTATCCACACTGCTCACAATGGAGCAAACTCACGGCCTCTCAAGACACAATACACAGTCCACAAAAGGACATACCGTAGCCCATTAAGGTAATAACACACTGTCCACGAACGGACATTCCAAAGTAGCCTTCTAGCATGCATAGGACCTACTAAGGAAATAAATAAAAACCTATACACATATCCTTGGGGTCCTACATATGCAATTCCGTTCCACTTGGTAATAATCATGATGTACACACACCATTCTCACTTAGGCATCACAACAACTGTTCAACCCAATTAAATATTTTACCAACTAAAATAAATTGTCATTCATATTTAATTGAGTGAACCAACTCACCGAATTTAAAGAAATAAATTCAAAAGGAAACTTCCATCATAACCAGTAAGTAGCCAAAGTTCCAAAATGGACAACCATAAATATTCGACATAGCATAACTTACTATTTCCATTTATTTTCCAATAATTCTCAATATTCTCTTTATTTTAATAGGCCCATATTATACCAAATCTCACTCTTGTTGTTCCAATAACTATATTAGAGAATAAAATAATTCATTAGAATTTAATTATAAAACTCCTGAATCCATCCTCTGTTGATAATTCATTATTCAATTTATCCTCCATTGTACCCTATGTAATATTTGCAAGACAAATATCTGTCTACAAAATTTATATTTCTAAACAAAGAAATAATTTGCAACATCAAAGAAGTAATTTATATTGTATAAATTAATTATACAACTGCTGACAAAATTGTGTAATTTTATATTTATCTCAATCAAGATCATTAGATAATAATTAATTAATTGGTATCGATTGCATACCTGCTCAACACAAAAACCATGATTTTTTTTCTTAATACATTATATCCACAAATAATATATATGTATTATATTAATAGACCGTCCGAAGATGTGTGGACATCCAGCAACTTGAACTACCCACATATATATAAGTATTTATATTGAACATTTAAAATGTGCAACATCCAATTGAGAGTCTATATCCAATACCCGTACATATTTAATGTGTTTCTTCCAGTCAAAAATAAAACTTAAATTTATAGAACGCCCTCTATCATATTCTATTGATACATAACCGAGCAATCTACAAAAATATTATTATATAATACCCACGTATTATCAAACAGCGCATTTAAAACCAGCTATCATAATACAGAATGTAATTTATACATCTGTTAAATGTTGTAGTAGCTAAAATCTAATATAAATATATTATGTGATTACAACCGGGTGAATATTATATAATTACAATTTATAACGTTATAATAAAAAGAGTATTTAATAATTTATGTGTTTATGCCGCAGATACATTAACACACTCCCGTAAAGTTCAAAGTTACATATTTTATATATATATATATATATGTAAATTTATCCCGCGAGAGCTTCCGTTTGTTACCATTATACCTTGGTACAAATTCTGTTAATATATGATTATCCTATAAGCACTTGGCTCAAGAGCCCTGCGGCTTTAACTCTCAGTATAACACTATATTAATAATATGTGTCATATGCTATCTGTAAACATATATATCTGGAGCTTTCTATCTCCGTCAAAATATCTACACCTCATTATACACAAATAAAATGTCGGTCCTTGGTCCTGATCCTTGGTGGATTGTTTAAAATAACTATATAATAATATATATTATATTTACACATGTTGTGCAACATATATGCATAACAAAAAAAATACGAAATCAATCCAACAATATATCATATTTTCACTTAGGGAAATCATCTCAAAATAACTCCTTTAATCAATATATAATAACATAACAAATCAATCAAATTAATCATCTAGCAAACCCGAAATCTATAATTTATATAATATTTAATATGCCCGAACATGCAAAATTTCGTAGAATTCTCATGTACATATTTTACCAACTCACAATATCATTTCATCACAATCACCTTTTTTGCTAAATCATTTTTATCGCTATGCATTCTATTAAAAATCATTAAATAAATAATTTCCTTAAGTTATTTCCAAAATAACTTAATTAATATAATATATGTGCCTCTAAAGGAGATTTAATTATTTCTTTACTTATCTTTTTGTAAAACCCACAGAGGAATTTTCTAAATAAAAATAATTTCTTCCCTTCCCACTCTCAATCTACTACAAATTCCTCCTTTCCTAGCTTTCTCCGTTCATCCCTAAATCTCCCAAACCTCTCTCCATCCGCACGTCTCCACTTCTCAAATCCTCACTTAATCGCAATCTAATATTCTCTCCGCAATTAATTTTAAAATTTTGAAATTTAAAAATCAAACCTTATCTCTTTGTGGGTCACGCATAGAGTAATTACTAAAAGAAAATTACCTAATTCTACCAAAATGTAATTCGAACCCACTACCTCAAATTTATTTGCCACAATTTCTAACTATCTTAGCATTTCAACAATTTGTTAATTTAAATAAATATATTTTAGATTCCATTTTTCTTAAAATTATAATTACCCACCTTAGTCAATAAGTCAAAGTCGATGAGTCAATCCAGCCACCTCAGCTATTTTTACTGACACATCAAACGGTCAAAAATTCAACGTGCCACGGCAGTATGCCACGTCAAGTCAACGTATTTAAGTCGGGTTATTACATAACGCCCCGGCCCAACTGTCACAGGTATTGTCCGCTTTGGGCCTTAGCCCGCATAGTTTTGTCCTTCTGAGTACCCTAAATGTACTCTAAAAGGCGCCTCGACAGAGTTACCATCGGCCTCCACTTATAGCCCAGGCTCCCTCCATCCTAACCGATGTGGGATGTTACATCCACCCCCCTTGGGGCTCCATCGTCCTTGCTGGATGAGTTTCCGCTGGACACACCAGCAGGATATGAGGAGTCTGCTCTGATATCATTAGAAACGCCCCGGCCCAACTATCGCAGGTATTGTCTGCTTTGGGCCTTTAGCCTGCACAGTTTTGTCCTTCTGAGTACCCTGAATGTACTCCAAAAGGCGCCTCAACAGAGTTACCAGCGGACTCCACTTATAGCTCAGGCTCCCTCCTTCATCCTAACCGATGTGGGATGTTACATATATCATCAAATTCGAATTAGAACGAGAGATGAATAAAAAACTGCCTTTAAAACTCAAGATGGATTGCTTGAATAGTTGGTTATGCCTTTTGGACTATCAAATGCCCCAAGTACATTTATGAGAATTATGAACCGAGTATTTCAACCTTTCATTGGAAAGTTTATGGTAGTTTATTTTGATGATATTCTCATTTATATCCGTTCTAAGGAAGAACACTTGCAACATTTAAAAATTATTTTTTAGACGCTTCGATCTGAAAAATTCTTTGTAAACCTAAAGAAATGTTATTTTTTGACAAATCAAGTGATTTTCTTATGATTTGTAGTATCAGCTAATGGAATTTCTATGGATCCCTCAAAGGTAAAAGCCATAAGGGAATGGCCAGAACCCACATCAATTTCTGAGGTGCGAAGTTTTCATGGTTTAGCTGCATTTTATAGGCGCTTCATTAAAGGGTTTAGAACAATCATGACACATATCACAGATTGTTTGAAAAATAAAGAATTTCAATGGTCAACTTCTGCATCTAGAGTATTTAAGGAGATTAAAAAGAAAATGACTAAGACACCTGTATTGCAACTTCCTGATTTTACCGAAGTTTTTGAAATTGCTTGTGATGCATCACGAGTTGGGATTGGGGGTGTTTTGAGCCAGGAAAGTCATCCAATTACGAACTTTTCTCAAAAACTCAATGAAGCTAAACAAAAATATTCAACATATGATTAAGAATTTTATACTGTCGTGCAAGCATGAATTTGTATTGTATTCAGATCACATGGCTTTGAGGTATTTGCAATCACAAAAATAATTAAATGCTAGACATGCAAAGTGGATTGAATTTTTGCAAGAATACACATTTGTTCTTAAACATCAAGCTGGAATTGAGAACAAACCTGCAGATGCTCTCAGCCGTGTCTCACTCATTCTTCATACCATTGATGTTAAAGTTGTTGGATTTGATAGATTGAAAAGTGAATATCCATCATGCACTAATTTTGGAATTATTTTTCATGAAACAAAAAATGAAAATCATAATGATTATCTGATTCGTGATGGATATTTATTTAAAGGAATAAAGTTATGTATTCCCAATACATCACTTCAAGACTTTTTAATTTGGGAATTACATGCTGGGGGTATTGTTGGTCATTTTGGTAGGGATAAAACAATTTCATTAGTTGAGGATAGATTTTATTGGCCTACATTGAAAAGAGACATGTCGAGAATTGTTTCACAGTGTCGCACATGTCAACTTGCTAAAGCTCAAAAGGGAAATACTGAATTATACACTCCTCTGCCTGTACCACATATTCCTTGGCAAGACATTAGTATGGACTTTATTCTCGGATTGCCTAAAACCTCTCAAGAATTTGATTCAATTCTTGTGGTAGTGGAAAGATTTTCGAAAATGACTCATTTTATCCCATGTACTAAATCTGCTAATGCTTCATAACTGCAAAATTATTCTTTAGAAAAATTGTTAAGCTTCACGGTTTACCAACTTCCATCGTTTCTGATCAAGATGTTAAATTTGTAAGCTATTTTTGGAAAACATTGTCGAAACTCTTGAGTACCAAATTAAAATTTTCATCTGTTTTTTATCCACAAACTGATGGCCAAACTGAGGTAGTCAATCAGAGTTTGGAAAATTTGCTTAGGACTTTGGTGGGAGAACATATTAGAACTTGAGATTCTAAATTGGCTATTGCCGAATTTACATACAACAATTCAGTTAATCGTTCTACTGGGAAATCTCCTTTTAAAATTGTCTATGGTTATATTCCTCGAGCTCCCATCGATTTAATTCCTTTACCCATTGATACCCGTTCATCTGCTATTGCTGAATCTTTTGCTCAATACATTCGAGATGTTCATGCTGATATTAGAAGAAAGATTACTCTAAGCAATGAAAATTATAAACTTGCTGCAGATGTTCATAGAAGAAAACAAGAGTTTGAAGTTGAGGATTATGTCATGGTTTATGTACGTCCAGAAAAATATCCTAAAAATTCTTTTAAAAAATTGCATGCACGAACCAGTGGTCCCTTTCGTGTTTTAAGAAAATTTAGATCCAATGCATATGAACTTGATTTGCCTTCAGATATAGGAATTAGTTCTACTTTCAATATAGAGAATTTGTTTCCTTATCGAGGTACTTTTGAGCCTCCAAGTTTGTCTGTAGGAATTTCAACAGATAACAGTTCAACATCATCACATGTGTCTATACTTCCATGAGTACTATCTACTTTTTCAGATCAGATAGAAAATATCCTACAAGATGAACTTGTCACTACTGGATCGGGCATTATGCAAAGATTTCTTGTCAAGTGGAAAAACAAGCTTGATTCTAATGCTACATGGGTTACTAAAGATGACCTACGTCACTTGGATCCACATATTCTTGAGCAGTATCAAAGTCAAAACTCTCCAGTGGCGAGTTTTTCGAAGCCGGAGAGAATTGATGAAAATAGAAAGAAATTTTTCAAATCTGTCTATTCTAGGCGCAAGAATCTTGTAAAAGGGAAATAATCCTAGGATATTTTAGAAAGATTTTATTGCAATATTTTTGCTATTTTTGAAAGATATTAGAAACTTCCTAAGATATTTTAGAATCTATTTAAAATAAGCATGTATCTATTTTAGGTTTACTTCATTAAAAAGTTTACTTAAAATATACAATTTCCTTTTCTAAAAGATTTCATCTTTAATAATTTGCTAAGATTATGTGGTATGTTCACCTACAAGTACAGCCCTTGTAAACTCTAAAGAGGTATCAGTTTTGAGATTTATAAAAATGTTCTCTAGTTCTTCTTCTACATGTTCTTGTCCTTCTCTCCTTATTCATCTGTTCTTTCTACTTTTTTTTTCTTCTCTTCTCATCTCTAGAGGTTCCTTCCTCTTTCTTCTATCTTCTTCTCTACCCATCCTACATCACTTCTTCTTTATCCCATTTAACCAAATCAACTAATCAAATATAAATTCAGCAGGCTAGAGAAAGGTACACGGAAATTACAGCGATAATAACTATTTTGTATGTGAAAGAAATAGTGTCAATCTATGCTAACCATATAATTAGCTCTGAAAGATTTTTCTAAGAATATTTAAAGAACAAACTTCGCAAACTTTTGCTCAACCCCACAAACAAATTGCAATGAAAGAAGCAAATTCATCAGTAGTGAGGTAAAACAATCATGATAAAACATTGCCATATCTCGACTTATCAACTCGAGCAAAGGAATCACAAATAAAATTCAATAAACAGTTCACAGATTAATTTTCACATAACCAAAAACAAACACCAATCCACACTATTCAAAGTACCGATGGGACAATCCAAGCCCTTCAAAAGACCACCCCCAGGAGGAGTTTCAGTGGGTGAAGAAAGATAACTTTGGTGGGATTGATGGTTTTGGAGGAGAATAAAGAAGAGGAGAATGATCTAATTGAGGGTAGTTTCCTAGGCATGAAATGGTGATATCTGCAAGATACAAAAGCTGTAGCGAGAGAGCAACTGACTCCAAAAAAATTAGCAAAAATTGTTTAAAAGAGATGGATAGAGGATAGAAATTTTGGAAGGTGACCGATGGACTCTAATAGACTACCAGAAACCCAAGATCAACAATCCAAATATCAAAGGATCTAAAAGAGAAACAAAAAACCTAGCTGAATCACCTTCCTTCTTAATGAGTGGAAAAGTGAGGAAAAGAGGTAAGAAGAGGTGGAGCTCCAAAAGCCGGATTGCCAAAGATAATGACTGCGGCGGCTAGTGGCAAGGTACTGAAGTAAGGGAGATCAACACTCCAAAAAGGCAGGGGAAGCTGCTATTGCAGTCACAGAGAGGGAGGAAATGTTAGAACTTAGAATGGGCAAAATCATGAATATTTTTTGAGATCTGGCGTTTTACCCCAGGTTAAGTTTTTTACTGGTCGGATTGGCTTAACCAGAACCCAGTACTAGTCTACTCCAGGTTGCGTTGAAACTGGGCCTGATTCAGTAAAACACCTAAATGTGAACCCAAAGGTGGACTTTCTTCAGGTTGGACTGGGTAGGCTTGAGTAAAACCTGCCCAAGGTACCCCCCCTTTACCAAATCAGCTAAATTCATATGATATTTTTAAAATGAAAATATAATAAAACCAACTTATATGTTGATTTTAAAGTAATAAGATGCTCAAAAAATGAAAAAACAATTATTGCTTTAAAAATATAAGAATATATGATGCTTAATATACTTAAATTAACATCAACTAGGGCATAGGCCAGTGGTGTGGCATGAAGGTGTATGTGTTAATGCCAGCTACAAGTGCTGGAGGGAGGGGGTCTCTGTTTTGATCCAATGCCAAAAAAAAAAGAAGCTTCGATTAACAAAATTCATATGGTGCTTTAAAAATGAAAGCATCGTAAAAAGGATTCGAATTGCTCTGAAAATGACATGAATTTATGATGCTTAAGATGATTTAGAAATGATGAAAACAACCATTGGAAGCTACTCTGAATTAGAGCCAGGTTTTAATTGTAGGACTTGTGGGATATAGGTCACCACACTTCCATCTTGCCACTATAATTTGTTGGCATATTTATAAAACTTATATTTTCTAAATATCTATGGCTAAAAAAACATATATTGAATGACCAATATTACACTTTCAATATTAAATTTGTCTACTCTTGTTTTTGGCAATCTGACCATTTGATTTAGATGTGCTTTTGTATTAAAAATTAATTACATTTTTAAACTATTTATACGGTTCATTAGTTACAATGTTCACATCTTTAGCTTGTATATGTGTAAGACAATCCCAGTCCCCAATCCCTCTTGAAAACTTTTCAATTCTACTTTGCAGAAACTGAATTCAAATATGACTCTTAAAGAAAGAATAAAAATAGTGGTTAAACAAAGAGACACAGCCAAGGTCCACCAGCCTGCATCTAGGATAACCAGATTGTTGGTCAGATTTGGTACAGGCTTTACAGAGATTATAAAAAGAAATCCTTTCTTAAGCATTCATAAAAGTCATTCATTGAAATCACTAAAACTTATATAGTACACACTGACTCTCTTATGAATGTGAGGCTTCTGCCCTGCTCTGCATATCCTTGGTCCAGACACCAGGGAGGTAAAGAGGATTTTGCAGTAACTTATCTCACAAGACTCAGTGAATTTTTCCACTAGATCAACTAAGAGATGTGAAACAAAGATGTGATTAGTTTGAAGAACAACTCAAAGTTGTATTCCACTTAGAAAGCATTATATGTAAAGATAAAGGTAATTTATTTCTTCCAATGATAACAAGGATTCAGGCATCTGACCTTAAAGAAGCTACAAGCCTCGCCGATATTCCAGTTGCTTGGTATTCTCAATCAACACCTGGTTTCAAAGGATACATATATAAATGAAGATTTAGGAGAGAGAAAAGAAGAAGAAGAAAAAGGATTTAAACTTGCTGGAATTACATGCTATGAAAAAATCCATTCTATTTTACAAATTTTAAAGATAATGAAATTGTTTAATAAGAAGAAAACGAGAATGTTTTAACTAGAGAAATTATTTGTGTTAAAGCAAGTTAAATCCAATGACAAATTTGACATCAAGCAAACAAGATAGTATGCCACAATATGTGGCCCTCATTGCTCATGAGTAGGTCTCACATACCAAATCCAGATGACCAAATACATTGCAGTTCTGGATTTCAGAGCTGGAGAACTTAATTCAAATTGAGAATATTTCCAAATCCACCTTAGATGGCATGCAGTGCATAGGCAAATCAATATGAGACTCAAATCACAAGCAGGTGGAACTGAGAGTTTCTTACTTCCCGAATGTAATGAGCTATTGCCTTGCATCCTTCTATTGCAAGTTGCATGACATTATCAAAGATATCCATAGGCAATTTTGCATCCATCTGAAATTTTGAACAATATGGGTGTCAAAATCCACAAGTAAAATGTCAACAACAAAGTAGTTTGTGCGAAAAGAAGATGATGATGACGATAAAGAAAGATTTTAAAAAAATAAAAGACAAGACCAAAGGCCACGAAAAAATCCAGATGTTTTGTCCCTCATGGCTGGTGGCAACATGCTGTCTTTTTCAGTTGCGCATGTGGTAACAGTATGCTCTGCTGTCTAGTAAATTGGTATTATAAGGATGCAGACCAGAGCCACCCATCAGGTTGGCCCCAAATACACACAGAACAAGATAAACTACAAAAAGACATAAGGATGCATGGGCATCACATAGAACAAGGTAAACCACGGAAAACGTGGGCATCATTCGGAACAGTGTAAGCCATCATATTGTTCATTATGCATCGCATGCATGATAAATAGGCTAAGCTGGCTTTCTATCAAGGAACTGATCTAACTAAATTTTTGGACTTGATGCCCATATGATAGACTGACAGGTTTTCTCGACTTGATATGATATATGTAACCATCATCCATAAAGACAACATCCAACAACAATCATATGAAAATAGTTGAAGGAAAAACATGTGCTCAAGAGGATTGGAATTTAGATTCTTTAAGAGGAACAAACAGATAAGAACTGTACTACTGAAAATGGGAGGAAAGAATATCTGAATCCAATCAATCAGGAGCAAAGATAATAAGAGTCTGATTCACAGCATGAATAAAACAAACTGCAACAAATAAGAGCAATATTATTGGAAATGGACAGAGAGAAGAATTAATAAGAAAAGTAATATTGGAAATGTAAGGAAGGAAGAATATCTAAAACCAATCAGTTGGGGGCATAGATAGCAATAAGAGTCTAATTAACAACATAAAGAAATCAATAGGAGAAATAAGAACCGTAGTATAGAAAATGGAAGGAGAGACGAATAGATAAGAACTTTATTACTAGAAATAGAATGAGGGAAGAATATCTGAATCAAACCAATTGGGAGCATAGATAGTAATAAAAGTCTAATACACAACATAAAGAACTAATTGCAGCAAATAATTGTTTCAAACCTGAAGAAGAGTTATTTTATCCATCTTTGCTAAAAGCCCCACAGTGACATCCGGACCCCCAGCACTATCTTCTACATAGTTTAGATCTAGAGATTCAAGAAACAACAATAATAAGGAAAAAAATGTTCAATATTTTCTCATCTACCTCCCTCTTAAATTGAACAACAAAACAGAGAATTTTACCTAGCAAAGGAGTGCTGTTAAGATATCCAGCACTACAAGAGGTGACAATATCACGCATTGGGATCCCAGCATCTGCAAGGGCCAGTGTGGCAGCATTTATGCATGCAGATCTTGTTCCTGCAAATAGCATTTTTACCATTCACACGCATTTAGAATGACTGGATGAAATAATGACAAAAATTTGAGATCGTATTCGAAACAGAAGCTGCCTGTAATAATGTTGTTCAGACATGTATGAATGAAAGAACCACCATTTTCCATAAAGGAGTAAAGAAAGTGTCTCCACATTTTTAAAGCAAACTAATATCATTGAGTGACTTGGTCAAGGCTTCATATTTATTTTTCACAAAAAGCAGGGAAATTACGTGAGAAGCAAATCTCATATACATTCAAATAACCAAGTTAAACTGAGTTTCTGCCAACCTCCATCAGCTTGAAGAACTTGGACAAATATGTCTATCTGCATAATGCATTAGAGAGAGTCGTTGAAAACAAAGCCCCAGGAGAAATAACAACTTTTTTGATGAAAAAGGGAAAAGTCATTATTTGAGAACCTGAGAACGAGGCATTAAGTGTGTCAAAATGCATGCTTCCATGGTTTGACGAATTACCAATGATATTTCAGTGGATCGCCTGTCATGAAAATATCAACTTAGAAATTTCAGCTAAGAATATAAAAGCATAGAAGCTATAATGGCAGGAAGAAATGTGGTTAGCAATCCCAAAAGTCCAAACCAAGTCCAAAGCAAGTACAAACCATGGCATAATACAATCTCAGTAATGAGTTACACAAGTGCCTCTTCACTAGTAAGCATGCAAAGAAACATTCATTTTACATCCAACATACTCCAAGAATTCAAATTTATGATTTGTGTCTAAATTTAGTAATCCCACTTGAGCACTCTTCCTTCTAGCATATATTTAAAAAAAAAAACTACTGATTCCAATAGCTGAATTGGAAATGCAAAGAAAAGCCACAAGATATAGGTTCGAAATAACTTCCATGGCACTTCAAGATTTGAATGGATTGTGTTTAACATTGTACTGTTGCACTTTATTAGCAAATAATTTGGTTGCTTTATTACAATTTGTCCACCTTCTCTGATGTGGAACACAAAAGCTACCTCATTCATTAAAAGAAAAGGCTAAAAAACCAAACCTAAATTTCTTATCAGTAACATTGTCATTCTTGTTTTGTACAATTCACGACTTGCCACGGACATCTTCTTCCAAACCAAACTTGGACAGGAATAGCTCAATGCGATATTGTCATGTAAAAATGTTAACTCATCGTGACCACAAAAATGGATGAAAACAGTTGAAAAGAGGACAAACCTGTCACCCTTCGGTTTTCTTACGCGATCTCCTGTGCTGAAGCTAGCCATGCTATACTCACAGCGCACCTACAAACAAATAAGAAAAATGAAGGATGATGGCAACATGCTTAAAACACATTTGAAAAGGAAGCAATCAAATTGAAGAAATAATTACCAGAGCTTGGTCATAAATTTGTTGGCTCTTATTTTGAACCTTTAGAATAAAGAAAACAAAGAAGAAAAGTAAATTGATCAAAAGTAGAAACATGAAACTTTATGAAAGACATCAAATGTGATTCAGAATAGCATCATCTGGGGTCTCTTCTTTCACAAGATAATACTAAACTTGAAGCAATTCTCTCAAACAAGTAACTAAGGAATGTATCAAATGGAAAGAATCAAAGAAAAAAGAGGGAAATAAAACCTCTCTAGGCCCATAGACAGCAGCAATGACTTTAGTGTTCCCCATCTCGAAAACAGCAGAACTGTTTGCATCGCATTTAGAGAAAAAAAAAAATTTGAATCAAAGCTCATTTGCAGCTCGAGTGGAAGCATGGAAATGAAAACTCCTGTATCAAGTTTCAGGAAAACCAAGAAAGAAGAAAACAGAAAATACCCGTCTGCTTTTGCAACTGCACCAATCTCTCCATGAATTTGCCGCATCTGAGATTTTATGAAAAGGAAAGGATAAAGTGAAAAGATATATCATAAGATTGAATTACTAGAAGTGAGAGAATGAAAGAGATAATTACTTCCATAGGACGACGACCATCTAATCGAAGTCCTTCGGGGCTAACATACTCCATTCTTCTACAAAGAACAAACACACATAGAGGGGGATTAATTGCAACAAAAATCCTAAAAGCAGTATGCATAGTATAATATACATTGAAAGACAAGAAAACTGAATAACTAATCCTGATTTGTAATATCTTCCAAAAATCAATTATTCAAACTGTCAAACATTGTAATATTTCTCAAAAATTCAACTGATAAAAATGAAAACAGATCATGCAATGAAAAAAGATAAAGGGGATACAACTGTTAAAAAGGATTCTACAATGTATACAGCGAAAAATGTAATGAAAATTGATCATGCAAATTGCAGAATGCAAACCATTTTCGAGCAGGAGCATGTCACTAGAGACGAACAGGAGCTGCTCAAGCAGAGGGCTAAGAAACCGAGCAGTAGATGCCGGATACAGCAGGGGACAACGGCTGAAGAAGAAAGATGGAAGAGCGAGATGGACAGAAGAGGGCAAAGGAGGAATCGGGGACAGGGACAATCAGAATCTGAGATGTGATAGCAAAGAAATACCACCAAGAGATGGCCGGCTGGAAGAGGAGGGGATAGAAGCAAGATCGAGGGAGAGAAACAGTGCAGCAGTGAGAGTAAGGAGAGAAGATAAAGCAGAGACAGCGAGGGAGACAGTAAAATAGAGGAAGGCAGCAATTAGCGAGATGATGGAAGAGAGGTATGCAGCAGTGCTGGGTTACAGTAGAAAGGGAGGCAGCGGCGCTGGCCTGTGGGAGAAGGTAATATTTATTAGTCGCTCGAGCCCACAACCTGCACTAAGAAAAGTACAAGCAAAGAGAGAGAGTGGGGGGCATTAAGGCCAATACCAGTGGGAAACAATCTTGTTTGAACTGAACCAATGATTGAACCAGTAAAGGAGTTGGCCTGGTTTAAACCGGTTTGAACTAGTGACATCGGCATGACAAATTTATTATGTCATAAATGTTTAATTATTTCTAATTAATTACAATCAGAATCTGAGATGTGGTAGCAAAGAAACATCGGTAGCCGAGAGATGGTCGTCTGGAAGAGAAGGGGATAGCAACAAGAGTGAGGGAGAGAACAGTGCAGCAGCCGGAGTGAGGAGAGATGATGTAGCGAAGACAGCGAAGGAGACAATAAAAGAGAGAGAAGCAGCGATTAGTAAGATGATGGAAGAGGTATGCAACGGCGCTGGGCTACAGTAGAAAGGGAGGCAGTGGTGCTGGCTTGTGAGAGAAGGTAATATTTACTAGTTGCTTGAGCCCACAACCTGTGCTAAGAAAAGTACAAGCAAAGAGAGAGAGTGGGGTGGTGTTAAGGCCAGAACTAGCAGGAAACAATATTATCATAACCGAACCAATAATTGAACCGGTAAAGGAACTGGCTTGGTCCAAACCAGTTCAACCGGTTAAGAAAACCGGTTTGAATTAGTGACATCAGCATGACAAAATTATGATGCTATAAATGTCTAATTATTTTTAGTTAATTATACATTCATAACTTCTAAATCTATATGTAGACTAATCATCATAACGAAACGTGCAGGAAAAAAATTAATAGAAAATTTTTAAAAATTCATTAAATAAGTACAAATATAACATTAATAACATAACTAAACAGTTAGAGAACTACCTACAATAATAAAATGAATAGATTTACTATGCAAATCAACAAAAATAACACAACTATGCAGTCAAATAAATGCAATACAATACAATCAATTAGCCAATCAACAATTCAATTGCAAAATATTAGTTTAAAATTTTGAAGAATCAAAAAATAACAAAAATTGGTATGCTTATTTCTTACAGTGAATTTCTTAAGAATTTACATATACAATCAACAAAAGAATCTACATATGAAAAATTGACTTAGATTTAAATAAAAATATCAAGAATAAAATCCACAACCTGTTTCATGGGAGAATTTTCCACAACATAAAATAATTCAACTGTATTTCATATGGCCTCATACAATACAAGCATAAGAGAAAGACAGACAAAGCATAAATCAAGAAGATAAGCAGAATTATAAGAAGCAATAATGTAAGAGGGAAAGGTTCTGTTTTCTAATTGAGCAGAAATTTACATGCATACAAAAAGAGAGAATCACTAGCATTAAGCCATTAACGAGCCTTTTTGCTTTGCTCCTTATGATTACTTTAAAATTTTGAATGCAGAAATCAGAAAAAGCGGACAAATAGAGAATGTAACCGATAGAGCAGGGAGGCTAGAGAGGAGACGGTGGTGAGGGGACGAATAGCAGCTATCAGACAGTCGAAAGCCGAAATAGAGGGAGAATGTGTAAAGCGAGAAGAATGGAGAGAAAGGAACAATTGGAACTCAGAACAGAGGAGAATGGGCAAAGAACTAGAGATGGGGTACAAGAGGAAAGTTGACGACACGTGACAGCATGGAGTCTTGGTAGCAGGGAGGTGTCCAAGAGCCGACGGCATCGGTGAGGTCAAACTGTCGGATCAGACTGGTGCCTGGTGGAGGCTGGAGAGGAGAACTAGAGAAGGGATGGTCGTCTATGTGCAATCGAATCGGACTAGAGAGGATGATGGTGACTTGTGAGTCTCGACTCTCGACTGATGTGGGCAAGCACCAAGCGGCAGAGGCTGGAGAGCAACCACGCCGGCTAGGGCTCTTATTCTCGTCTTTGGCAATTTGATTGAAACTGATTTGGGGTAAAAAAGAAATGTAAAATGCATAATGAATTTGAGACTGAGGACTCTCTACCGGGACTGGAGAAGAAGAAGCATCAATCAAGCATGATGGCCATGTCGAGCTCCAATTGATGAGGGCAGCAAAATGGGCGATGAGAGAAAAGGGCGGCCAAATGGGTGGTGAGATGAGCAAAATGGCCGATGACTGATGTGGACGAAATGGAGAGCATTGAAAACTGATAGCCAACTATCGTAGAGAGCTAGCGTTTGGTAGCTTTGGAGCTTGGATTCAATGATGGGAGGAAGATGGCTCTGCTATCTACTCTGCAGAATGTTTTGGGCGGAAAATGAAAATGGGAAATCGAGGGAGGGTGCAATAAGTAGGTTGCTAGCTTTTCCTTTTTATATTTTGGCCGAACTAGGTGAACCAAGTCCAATCGCGGTTCGTCCAATTCTATCAGTTTGAAGGCATTAAACCGCACCGGCTTGAGACGAACCGAATCCGAGACTGATTCCCAGTTGGACTAGTCCGACCAACCATCCTGTCTGGTTCTGACAACAACTAGTGGGAAAGCGTAGGAAGTAAGAAGTATTTTGAAAATTATGTGAATGATATAATATGACAATAATAAAGTTGGAATATATAAGGTAATGGTAAAGTTAGAAAAAAAAAAAAAAAAGATAGTTGTCAGAAAAAATGTCGAAGTATAGGAATAAAGTTAGAAAAAATAGAATTATTAGATAGTTAAAGATGTAAAATTATTTATGGGAGAAGGTATAGCCTGTGGGGGGAAGAGAAGAAACCATGGAATGTGATTATCCAATGCAGCCTAAGTATTATGAATGTCGTTATTCAGCTTATGAATCTTGAATTCTCCTTATATAAACCTAGAAAGTGACTATGGTTCCAATAATGTGCGAAGGTCAACAACAATGAAACTCAGAGAATGAAATCACCCTTGGCTGTTACAGACCTCTAAAACTCTTAAATTCATGCTTTCTCCTAGAGTCAGCTATCCTATTGGAATCTCTTCTCATCTAATTGCCAATTTGAAATGATGTGAAGGAACGAGATAAACGAGATAACGTGAAAACAGATTAAAAACTTAAAATAATCAACAAATTCGAACAACACATAAGCTACCAATTTCGCCGACCAACAAACAGTGCAAAGTGCAAACAGGGAAGAAACAGGGCGTCGATTTCGCTGGCCTCAAACAAATGGCATCGATTTTGCGAACCTAAAAACTCCAAAATGAGAGGAGCTGCTGCTGGACCGATGACGACGGATGTCTCCTCTTCGGGCAACGACTGACGACGACTAAGTTCAAACGCGCTGCTAGAGCCTGTTGTGGAGGCAGGAGGGCAGAAGAAGAAGAAGAAGAAGAAGAAGACGCCGCTGTGAGGCTCCGAGCTCGTTTCTCTGGAAGGGGACGACTGTAATGGAGCTCGATTGCTGATTCGCTGGCTGTGTTGGAGATTTTAGAGTGCAAATCGCTTGGAGGTAGAAAATGACGCAACTTAATCCAAGGGGGAAATGCTTAAAGAGGACACGTTAGGTTCACCCGCGAACCGATCCAAAATAGGATTGAATTAACCATTTAACCGGTTTGAGCCTACTAAATAACCTCAGCTGCTCAACCTGAACCGGACGGTTCTGAGAATATTACTGTCGGCTGCAACTCGGTTGGGTTGCACCATGTTGGTGAACTCAAACCCTAAATCTACTAGATTTAGATTAACTTAAATCTTGATGCTAATATTAAAATCCAAGTTCAGATCATATTCAAATCGAGTTGGCTAAAGGTGTAACTTAGTACCAGGACAGGTAAAATTGGGTTAGGTTTTATTTTTGGGATTTTTCTCAAATTAGGCCCGGTTTCAATAAGACCCAGGAAAACCTAAAACTAATACTGAGTTTATATCAACTCGGTACTAAAACTTGACCCATTCCGAACCCGATATTTTCTTTAATTTATTAAAATAATTATATTTGTTTATACATTAAGCATTTTAACTATAATTATAATAAATGTTCTTCCATGTAATCATAATCTAATTAAACTATAAAATGTTTATTCTAAAACCTACATGTCATCTACATTTGTTTATAAAAGTTGAATTCATTGCATCTACATTAACTTTATTTGCAAATATTACAAATACACCAGATCTTTAAAATTATTACATACATATTAATTAACTATAAGGTATATAAGTCTCACTTTTATTAAATTTTAGATAATAATTTCATATAATCTCATTTATTTTTTATGCCTCAGTTGTTAATGGATAAATTTATTACATTTATTGTACTTAGGCTTATCGATTAATTAGAAAAACAACTTTCATTAAAATCAAAGATATTATAGATTATATAAATATACTTACATATAAATTATTTACATACGAATGCCATAATATTCGAAAAATTCTTCATCTCCATTGGTAATTTCAAAAACTCAAATTTCAATCTGAAACTAAAATCGAAACCAATTTCAACCCTAACGGCATCCTAACGGAAGGTACATGGTTGCAAATTCTTATAGGCATATTTGCAATTTCAACAAACTTAGGAATACAGTACAATATTGATCAAACTTTGTAGGCATATTTGCAAAAATTCTTTTTCATTTTTACTCTTGAGCTCGGTGTAAATAGGCTAGCAATATTTTTTGTAAAATGACAAAAACACTCTTTAAATGAAGTATTATACTTAAAATATTTCCAATTCATGTAGGCATATTCACTATTTTATTATTTTATATATTTTTTACTTATATTATTATTTTAGATTATTTTACAAATATGCTTACAATATTTGCAAAAATTGCAAGTATAATATGTAGCTTAAAGGCATTACCGTTATTTTACAGAAAAATCTAATTGTGTCATAATGGAAGGGACACACTTGTAAATTTACACAAACTCTGTAAACATATTTATAATTTCGAAAAATTTAGGGACACGGATGCAATATTTGTCAAACTTTGTAGGTATATTTGCAAAAATTCAAAATGAAAATAACATGCAATCAAACAAATGAAAACAATTTTGTTATTATTATGAGAAAAAAGAACTTCATGAAGTAATTAGAGTATTTATTTCTTTCCAACTACATCAATCTCTCCAATTTTTCCGGAGTAGTGATTTGATGCACTCGGGTGCATTGAAACTTAAGTGCATTGGGTTACAAAACTCATTTTTAAAAGTTTTTTTCAATATTTTTATACAACTGTTAATCTAAATGTATTGAATCTATAAGTCAAGTTTTATTATATTTTAAAAAAATTATATATATATATATATTTATTTTTAAAAATAGGGGCATTTTAGTCATTTAAAAATAAAACCTCATTGTTTTTAGAAAATTAAAAATATATAAATATCTCCAAAAATGATAAAACTTAATACATATATTAAATATACCTATATTAATAATTTTATAAAAAATTTAAAAAACTTTAAAGTAAATTTTGCACCCAAATGCACTTAAATTTCAATGCACTCAATCCATTGCACTAATCAGCATTAAAAATTTTATTTGAATATCAAAATACCTTGTTTACAAATATTGTAAAATTTGTTATGAAAATATTATTAAATAGTAAAATATACAATAGATATTTTAAATAAAAATAAAAATAATCAATTAAATATATTTTCATTAAATAAAAATTACAATAATATAATTTTAAATATAAAAAATTATTTCTAAAAAAATTCTTATATTCAATAAGTTAATTTCATGTTAGTTCAATTTTGAAATTTTTTATGAGCTAAATAAATGATGCTAAATATAATTGATGAAATAAATTTTTTATCAATTATCAAAATATTAAAAATAAAGAGGTTACATATAATCACATTTATGTAATCTTATCACATTGAAGCATAGTCAATTATAAAAAACAATTATATCTAGTAGTAAATGTATTAAAATGTCATGATGATTTATATAATGATTCACCTAAAGAATAAGAATGCTTTAAATGATTTTGATGCTAATTTAATAAGCTATGCAATGACCTTGTTCCTACTTCCAAAAAACTTTGCCGAAGAGATTAATGTAATGTTCAATGAATTTTAGAACAAAGAAAGAAATAGCAAATGAGAGATGAGCTAAATCTCTTGAGACAAAATGTGTAATTCAAAGGTTGATGGTGGTTTAAGATTTTAAGATCTCTATCCATTCAATGAAGCATTGTCAGTCAAATAAGTATGGTGTTTATTAAAGGGAAGTAGTTCTCTATGAGAAGGTGTTGCAATCAAAAAAACTTTCCAAACAAAAGTCTAAGGGAGTATGAGGAAAGGGCTACTGATTCGTATACAGGGAGTATTTTGAAGATCAAGGGCATAGTCTTTAAAAAAACGCTTGTAAAGTCCAAAATTTTCAATTTAAGGCTTGGTAACACCAGAGCTTGGGCTCCAAATATTAAAAATAGAAATCATTCTCCATTTCTGTTATTAAATGTCAAGACCTAATTCTGGTTGGGACTTTGCCAAACTATTCTAAGAACTCATATCATCTGATAATAGAGTAAAGAGAAATCAAATAAATAAATTCATGATTGTACATCGAAAAAGAGTAATTCATGCATACAAAATTACCTAAAAAATTACGAGGCTTATGATGGCTAAAGATCTATCATTTAGATTTGAGAGGTTAGAAGGAGTGAAACATAAAGAGGGTGATTTTTCTTGTTACGATCCCTTAGTGAGAGTCATTGAGGAGAGTTGCTAGTAGGAAGAGTGGCTTGGTTTAGGGTACCTCTCTAGAGAGTAGATACTGACATAAAATTTCATTACAAAATACTTCTTGGAGTAGGCCGCTTATCATGGAAGATCCAAAAGTGATAAAAGAAGGTGTCAATTTCAAATGGTCATAACTTTTGATCCAAAAGGAGCTTTGAGGGGCCATAATAAGTATTTTTGTGTCAATTTAGCAATTAAGGTGTAACCTAGTTGAGCACATTTTTTATGTCAAAATCTATCGCTTTTGCATGATTCTCTGCCATTAAAGTTTCATACAATTTATTTACTATTTAGAGTAAATAGTTTGTTTTATTATTTTTGATAAAACGTGCAAAGTAGGATAGTAGTGTTTTATGCCAGTATAGCATAGGTTTTTATTTTGCTTTCTCTATAAACTCATAGCTATCTTTATTATTTGGGACTATCTTGAATAATTTTTCATAGATTTTCTTCAAACTTCATGTTTGATTTTTCACATTGAAACTTGTTTATAAAAAAAATTTTAAGACATAATATTGTCTTAACCTTGTTTCATGCTTTCCCCTTTGTGTCATTCACATATGAGCATTAGCTTTGATTCGAACTAAAATAAGGGAGGATTTTGTATCCATATTTAGCTCGAATTCTAAATCCTTCTCTTCAGCTCGAATCATCTACTCTGCCATCCCTGATCCTTTCTAGTCTTCCCAATGTCAAGGAATCAACTTTCCATCTAGGGGCCCCAAGGCCTTGTGGAACTTGGGTAGGAATTTATGCGTTCACTTCATTTAAACCCTTGAATTATCACTCTCGGTAATCCCCTCACCATTTACCTAGAGGTGTGGTGTTGCTTTTATATGTTGCATAGCCGGTTGTGACACATGCTTAATGTAAAAAAATCTATAAATATCATATCAAATATTCTTTATGCTGATATATCCATCTCAAAGTAGTCAAGTGTAAGGGTTTTAGGGTGTGTTTGGGAATGAGTAAAACTTTTGATGAAAAGTTGTAGAGAGTAGAAGTTGTCAAATAATGTGATATGATAGAGATAATGATAAAAAATAAATATGATAAAGTTAAAATAGATAGGTTAGTTGTGTTGGTAGTTGTGTAAAAATGATTGAAAAGTAGGGTAATTGTATAGAAAAATGTGAAGAAATGATTAAAAAATAGGGTAGTTGTGGAGAGTGAAAAGTTTTAGATTAAAAAGTTTTAACTTGACAACTTTTACTTATTAACAAATACACCATTAGTCTTCAAAAGTTCCTTTGAGAAGGCAAACAAAAATAAATTATAATCTAACATTAAAAATGTTACTTAACAGTTTATTCAAATAATATGAAACGACATTAATGAGAAATGGAATAATTAAGTTCTAAAAGAATGAGAGGGATAAATGACAATGATTAAGGGAGGTGACTTGAAGTGTTAGGGAACTTAGGCTGTGATTTTCTTGATCAAATCTCACATAAACTTCTAATTTTCCTTTGTTGATTTTCTAAAATGAACTTTAATCTAAGGCCCCATATTAATTATACATGTCTTCCAACATATGTAATTCTAGCAATCAACTTTTAAACTTTATATTCTTATGAGAAGATAAATTCTTGCATTTCTGTCAAGCCTTACACGTGATTATATGAAATTAGCTCATATATTCTCATCCCGGCTAATAAATCAACTCACCCTATAGTCATGATGCAAAAAGACTAGCATAGTGAGAATAACTCATGCTATTCAATTCAGGTCCTAACCGAAGCTAGCTTTTCCAAGCATTATAATGGTGATAATTCGTAAAAACGCGAGTTATCATGACCCATTTTAGACTATATTTGCGCGTTAGTCCGAGAAATTAGGCTTAGTTTGCATCCATTTAGCTTAATTTTCACTCATTTTGCATTTTAGGAGCATTATTTAATTTTTATGCATTTTTAGCATAAATTAGACATTTTTAGTCCATTTATTTAGTTTATGTAATTTTTGCAGGAAGGATGGACAAATTACAAGTAATGTGGGCGAAGCGGATGCAAATCAGAACCAAGTCACGAGGCATATAGATGGCGCCTAGGCGCCCACCTACATGCCCTTACCAGAACTCCAGCACAATCCAGCAACCAGTAGTTTTCAGTGAATTAACGCCTAGGCGCAAGCTAGGGGCGCCTAGGTGCCACTTCACCAACCTGTAGACGAGTTTGAAAGGGTTTTGAGGCCACAATTCACAATAGCTTCTAGGGAGTTGGCGCCTAGGTGTCATGTCATGATCACACAGGTGTTTCAGGAGAGGTTCCAAGTCACGTAGCATCTAGAGAGTTGGCACTTGGGCGCCAGCTAGGGGCGCCTAGGCGCCAAGGCATGAATTCCTAGGGTTTTCAGAAAGGTTTATAAGTTACCCAGCACACAGAGAGTTGGCGCCTAGGCGCCAATACGCATCCGTACGCGTGGATTTCTATATGTGTTGTGCAATTCCACTTTATAAATAGAAATCCAGGGTTTGCGAGCGAAGAAGGGAGCCCAGAGCCAGAATAGACAGCCAGAGAAGGACAAAAACTCGAACGAAACGTGGATTGAAGAGAAGATTCAACTCCGTTGGTGGAAACTGCCGGAAAATCAGTTTTCTCTTTATCTTCCTATTTTTCTTTCTCTATTTTTCTGGATACTACAATAATGGATGTAAAGAATTTTATGATCACGTCTTTGAACTAAACTTCCTTTAGATAGATAGTTAGGATGAATTGACATCTAATTATATTGTATTGGTTATTTGAGATTCAGGAATGAATATTTAATTTTTCTATATGATTGTGTGTGTTTTACCCTTGCACATGTGGTTTAATGTTTTTTATAAGATTAACTACCTTGTAAGATGATTTAATTGCTTGATTAATCCTTGAAAAAGGAAAATCTCTGCTAGATCCGTGTGTAGGGCATAGGTTTCCTCTTTGGTAAGGGGAGTTGTTTAATGGATAGGAATATACTGTTAAACCCTGTGTAGTCAATAAATAGGTTATGAACTTATCAATTTCACTTTATTTAATGACATGAAAACATAGCAATTGAATAAGGTGTAATTAGCTTTATATAATGTTGGAAGACTTATATAAAGATTATTGAACTTGGACTAGTAAATCCACACACAATCCGATGAGAAAGAACCAATGCAATATAATTTAGATTCAAGGATTCCGAGCTATCCATCTGCCATCCCTAATTGTTAAAACTGTTTCTAGTATTCCAGCGATTCCGTGGACTTTATTTTGATTTCTTATAGCAATTGTTAGCTTTAGCTTTAAATTCAAGAACTCAGAATTTTCCACCCACCTAAAGCAGTTAAACTAATTAATAATTCCGGTTAGACAATTCCTCGTAGGAACGATACTCTACTCACTCTTTATTACTTAATTCGGCACATATACCTGCGTAAAAAGCGAGCATTTTTATAGACATATACACAGCTCATCAAGTTTTTTGGCGCCATTGCCGAAGAATTAGTTTAACTAATTATTGTTAGTTTCATTGCTTTCTTGTACAATTCTGTAGAATAGTTCATTTTCATAATTTCTTTTAGTTTAGAATTTTTTCGCTAGTTTCAATTGAAGTGGTTTTTGCAGGTTAATCTCATTTTGCATGCGCCGAGGTAAAGCCGGAAAGGAGATTGTTATTCATTTTGATCCAGAACCCGAAAGAACTTATTTGAGAAGGCATCGTAAGAGTAGGGAAGCTAGGAGCCTACAACATACTATGAAGCGCATCGAGAATCAGGACGAGAACATTCATGCTAACCAACAGGGAAAACAAAGGATTGAAGTTTCAATTCATCCATCACAAGATGATTTGGACCAACCCATTTGGGATCTCATTGCGCTGGGCCAGAACGCAGTTCAGACTAGCATTGCACCTCCTCCTATCGACACCAAAAACTTTGAGATCAAACCGGTGATTTTCCAAATGCTCCAGTCCATTAGGCAGTTTGGGGGATTGTCTTCTGAAGATCCCCATCGCCATCTGCGGAATTTCCTGCAGATCATGAACACGTTCAAGCAGAACGGAGTCTCCAAGGAGGCAATGCGGCTATGAACTTTTCCATTTTCACTGAGGGATAGAGCTTCGGAGTGGCTAGATTCTTTGCCCCCGAACTTTGTCAACACATGGAATGACTTGGATCAGAAATTCCTGGAGAAATATTTCCCGCCTGCCAAGTTAGCCAAGCTGAAGATGGACATAGTCTCATTCAAACAACACGGAGAGGCATGAGATCATTTCAAATACTTGCTTCGAAAGTGCCCGCATCATGAAATTCAGCTGTGGGTTCAAGTTCAAATTTTCTACAATGGTCTCCAGGATTCCACTCGTCATATGGTGGATTCATCGTCAAACGGTTCTCTGCTGAGGAAAAACTATCAAGAATCATACGCCCTACTTGAAAACATAGCGGCCAACACATATCAACTGCCATCTAACAGAAGCCGAAGTGGGGGTCTACTCTAACTGGATGCAGTTTCATCGAACGCTTTATCCAGGCAGATTCAGAATCTTTTCAGGCCAGCCAATGTCAGTGCAGTAGGGGCGTGTACACCACAGCAGCCAACAACAGTAGATATTTGCATGTGGTGTGGAGAATTCGACCATCCCAGTGATCAATGTGCCTCTGATCCGGAGTCCATTAATTACGTGGGAAGTTTCTAGAGAAATCCAGCATATCCATATGCGAACAACTACAACCTAGGCTGGAGAAATCATCTCAATTTCTTATGGAACAACCAGACAAGGCCGAATTAGCCGCCTGGATTCTCGCAGCAGCCCCCACAGCAACAGCCAGCAAGACCAACTCAATTCAATCCACCATGCGAGAAGAGAAGAAATCTGATCTAGAAAACTTGTTTATGCAGTTCATGCAATCCCAGATCACGACGAACAGGAACTTGGAAGCACAGATAGGCCAACCGGCCTCAGCACTGAACAACTGGCCTCAAGGTTCATTGCCAAAGCGATACAGAGCAAAATTCGAAAGGAAAAGGCAAAGAGCAGGTGCAAGCAGTCACGTTGCATAGTGGAAAGCAGTTACCAGACGCAATTCCACCAGAAGCGGTAACTGAACCCACTAATCCTCTGATTCAGCAGTCTCAGGAGACAGAGGAACCAGATACTACCCAGAAGTAACCGGATGCTGAAATCGCCACAAATCAGAGGTCGCCTCCTCTATTTCCTCAGAGATTCGCAAAGAATAAAAAGGAGGGCCAATTCAAGAAATTTCTAGAGGTATTAAAGTAGTTACACATCAACATACCTCTCATTGAAGCCTTGGAACAAATGTCGAGCTATGCTAAATTCATGAAAGACGTTCTATCCAAGAAAAGGCGGTTGACGGAATTCGAGATGGTGGCGTTAACAGAGGAAACCAGTGCTATGGTGTAGAGGAAGCTGCCTCTTAAGCTCAAAGATCCAGGGAGTTTCAGTATTCCGTGCACAATCGGAAACTAATATTTCGGGAGAGCCCTATGTGACTTGGGAGCCAGCATTAATCTCATGCCCAGGTTGATTTTCAGAAAATTGGGCATCGGAGAAGCCTGACCAACGACAGTAATGCTTCAACCAGTGGACCGGTCAATGACATATCCAGAGGGCATCATTGAAGACGTTCTTGTCAAGGTGGACAAGTTCATTTTTCCTGCAGATTTTATTATCTTGGATTATGAAGAAGACTGGGAAATGCCAATTATCCTAGGTCGGCCTTTCCTTGCAACGGGCAATGCAATCATTAATGTACGAGCCAGAGAATTAACCATGAAAGTACAAAATGATCAAGTTACTTTCAATGTGCTCCAGGCGATGCAGCACCCGAATGATTGAGAAGAATGTTACATGATTGATATGGTCAATTTAGAGGTTCAAAATTCTTCTCCAACTGATAGTAAGGAGAACTTAAAGAAAATTGCATTAAATGAGGAATGCAAAATAATAGAAGAACAATTTGCTCATTATATCATGCGTGAATAGTTGGCAGAACCGATAGAAAGTCATGAAATGGAAGAAAAAGTCGATGAAGGAATAGAGGGGGATACAGTTGAGAAAGCTGAACATTATCATATCCAAACGCCTCTATTTTATCTTTCGAAAATTTAGATGCGGCATAAGTTAATGGATCAATGCGCAACTATGGAGCCATTGTTAATTCAAAACCATGACAAACTCGTCTGTAATCCCCATGAAATTCAAGAGAAGGGGCTAACTGATCCATTTGCAGGGGCTAAAATGAGATCTGAACTTTCATGGTGTAGTCAGAACGGAAGGGAGTTCAAGGTGGTGGAACTGAAAGAAAATTAAACAGTGGAAACGTCGGGCTGAGGACGTTAAACTTTGCGCTGAATGGGAAGCAACCCATTACTCATTTTCATTTTGATTTTTGTTTTTGTTTTTGTTTTTATTTTTATTTTTTTAGGAAAATGACTTGGAGCATAATTTCATAAAGATCATGCTTGGAAGCAGCTGGGAAAAAAAATTCAAAAATTTGCTGAAGAGCATCGGCACCTAGCCGTTGTGATGAAGATCCTGAAGAACACGGAGCATGAACTGGCGCCCCAGCGCCGCATGTTGGCACCTTGGCACCGGGTCATGGACAGCGCGACTCGGAAACTTTATAAGGAGCTGGTTAGGGCTCTAAACCCTAACCCACGCCCTGGTGCCACTTTTTTCCCACTTTTCTCATTGCCAATCAATCTCCCCTTGATTCTAAGCCATTTCAACTCAAATTCATCCCCATTTCATCAACAAATCATCCATCCATTCCATTTTCTCCCTTTTTCCCCTTTTCTTAGATCCATTCAAATCCACCCAAAACTCTGATTTTTCATCACCAAATCCTAAGCCCCACCCCTACACTTGGTTTCCTATCAATTTCTCCTTGCTTTGGGCTCCATTTCTAGCCCTTTCACCATCATTTCTTTCGATCGGCGCTGGAAGCCGTTGTCAGCAGATTGGCGCCTAGGCGCCACTACCCCGCGCCCTGGCACCAGTTCAGAAACAGCGATAGGGCTGAATTTCAAGTGGAAAGCTTCCGGGGGTAAAATTTCTTCATCTTTGAGGCTTTTTCATTGAATCGAAATTGCTTGGTGATTGTTTGGGTGGAAGTTTGGATTGGATTTGTGGATTGGTCGGCAGATTGGAGTTTGGCTTGTGTGATTGGATTGCTTAGTGATTGTTGGTTTGGTGGTTAGTTTTGTGGAGGTTGGCTTAGAGACTGTGTGTGGATTGCTTTGTGTGCAAATTTTTGGAGGTTGGCTTGTTTGGTTGCTTTTGGATTTTTTCTTGCAAGGATTGTTTGAGATTTTTGGTTGGAGACATGGCTTCCTTGTCAACTGGCAAGAGGAAGAAAGTTCAGGAGCTAGTGGAATTCAACGCCAACCAGTTCGTGTCTGCTCAAGCATTCAAGCGGTACACGGACTCACTTAAGAAGCGGAACCTGATTCCGGAGAGGGGTATTAAGATTGACGCAGTCGCGGACACTACTCTTGCCAACATGAATGCCCAGGGATGGCAAAAGTTCTTGGTGCAGCCTTAGCATGCTATCACACTGGTAGTCAAAGAGTTTTATGCGAATGCGGTGGAGCATGAGCAGGGGTGGGTTAAGGTCAGAGGAAAGATCATTCCATTTCATGCTGAAGCGATCAATTCCTACTACGGGTTGTGTTCTTTCGAGCACCAGGATATGTACGAGGCCTTCCTGCAGGGAGAGGACAGAGACGACGACTCCATTACAAGTTATTTCTGCGAGAGGCCACCAGTATAGAAGTCGATGGGCGGGCAGCTCACCTCGTTCAAGCATAGTGATATGCTTTACCGCGGGAGGATGATATTTCATTTCATCTCAGCCCGGATGATGCTGTCGACTCACGTCAGCGAGGTGATGATGGACAGGACTGTTGGAAATAATGTTCAAAACAAAACAAAATTGACCAAAGCATGAGTTTTGATGATTAACAAAGACTAATTTGAGTATATCAAGTATACTAATGAGTTTGCCAAATGTTTTAAGGAACTGAAATAGTCAAGTCGATCCCCAAGTCGACTTGGACTTCGACTTAGGGTGAAGTCGATCCCAAAGTCGACTCTATTATCAACTTGAAACAGAACTTCAAAGGCAAAATCAAAACTGGAAGAATAGCAGGTGAAGTCGCAGGCTAAGTCGACTCCACTTGCGACTTGGGAAGCCAAGTCGCAAACGAAGTCGACCTCACTATCGACTTCAGTTGAGGAAAACTGTCCAGACCTGATTTTGGGGCACGAAGTTGCCCAAGTCGTAGACGAAGTCGACTCCAGGTGCGACTTGGGTGAAGTCGCAGACAAGGTCGACTCCATCTTCGACTTGAGAAGTTCATACTTGAAAGATGCATTCCCAAGCTCATTCCAAGAATCTATTTGGACTTTCTCAAATCCAAGTAATATGCAAAGTCCATGTTCAAGATTAACTTGAGTATTCTTGAGATTCAAGGTAAAGATACAAGTTCAAGTTCAAATCAAGTCTATCAAGTCCAAGGCAAATTTTCAAGTTTACTTCCAAATGAAGATATATTCAAGATATGAAGATCAAACGACTCCAAAGCAAGCAAGGTGCATAAATATATCATGCAAGGACTAAAGGAAGAAAGCCAAGCAAGCTAGAAGCAAAATCAAATGAGGATCAAGGCATTATTGGCGAAGACCAAGTCAAGTCGCAACCCAAGTCGACTCCATGATCGACTTGAGTTGAAGTCGGAAGCCAAAGTCGACTCAAGACTCAGACTTGGAAACTGACAAGGTGAAGTCGCACCCGAAGTCGACTTCACTTGCGACTTGGGTCAAGTCGATGCCCAAGTCGACCCTGACTGAAACTTGAAGTTGCGACGGAGAAGCGAAGTCGCATCCGAAGTCGACTCCACATGCGACTTGGGTCGCAACGGTCAGAATTTATTCGAACGTTGGCGCATTAAATGCGCGCCACCTACCCTCTAATGTTCGAATTTCCTCTAAAATTATAAAAGGCATTCATGATGGACGAGGGAAGCAGCTGAGAATCATTAAGTGTGCATAACTACCATCTACAAGAGCTTTAAAAGAGATCAAGCCAATCAAAGAGGAAGAACTTTGCTTCAAACTGCAAGAGCTCAACTACTGATCATTCAAAGCCAATTCAACAAGTTCTTCTCTGCGCTAAACTGCTTCTACACAACTGTAAAGTGTAGTTTTCTTATTGTTTCTTTTGTATGTGTTGAACTTGATTTAGTTTGAGGAACTAAGATCAAGTATAAGCAAAGTAGTGTGTGATTGGAGTGTAACTCATCACCTACTTGTGCTGTGAGTTGTTGATGCCCCCTAGAGCTGGAATCTAGAAGAGAGCAGTGACTCTAATTGTATTGAGAGAATACAATAGTGGAACCCAAGTCACAAGGAGTGCGAGCTTGGAAGAGTGGAGTAGGGAGGTTGCCCGAACCACTATAAAAATCCTGTGTGCTTGATTTATATTTCTGCCATTTACATTACATTGCTTTCCATTTCGTTTCTTCATTAAGGGGACTGGATTAATCCGAGGTTAAGTTTCTGTTTAAGTTATAAATTTTTTAAATACCTAATTCACCTCTCCCCTCTTGGGTTTTGCCATCAACTCGGGACCAACAAGTGGTATCAGAGCAGGTCTTTGAGTTTACCAAAGAGATCTTATTAATATGGCATCCCAATCTACTTCCGTTCCCGCATTTGCTGAAGGTCAATCCTTTACAAGGCCACCGTTGTTTGATGGGAATAATTTTTGATATTGGAAGCTTCGTATGAAGCAACTCATCATGGCTACCGACATGGATTCTTGGATTGCTATCCAAGATGGAGTAACCTTGCCTACCGATGAAAGAGCTTCCAAATGGACCGATGAGGAAGTAAAAATTGTTAAGAGCAATGCTAAAAGCTATGAACTCACTATTTTTTGCTCTTATTGCTTCTGAATATGATAGAGTATCCTCTTGCTTGACCGCCAAAGAGATACGGGATACGCTAACCTCTATTTATGAAGGAACTTCTCAAGTCCAAGGGACGAGAAGAAATATTTTGATTGGAGAACTAAAAAATTTTAGAATGCTAGAAACAGAAAATATTTCTGAAATGTTTGCTAGATTCTCAAAAATTACTAATGCTTTAAAAGGTCTTGGAAAGGCTATATCTGAATCTGAGCAGGTTATGAAGATTTTGAGAGCTCTACCCGAATCATGGACTCCAAAGATCACTGCGATAGAAGAAGCCAAGGACCTTAACACACTAAAGCTTGAAAACTTAATTAGCTCACTCATGTCACGAGAGCTAATCAAGAGAAGAAATGAAGATCAACACAGGGGCAAAAGAGCAATTGCCTTGAAAGTCGCACAAGACACGGACGACACTTCTTCTTCTCAAAACGACGACGAGATTACCCTACTCACAAAACGTTTCAGAAAATTTGTGAGGAAAGGCAAAAATTTCAGAAGTTTCAAGGAAAGAAATTCTAGAGAGAAAAAGAAAGAACCAACCAAATGTTACCGATGTGGCGGTTCGGGTCACATGCAAGCTCAATGTCCAACTCCCGAAGAAAGCAAGACAAAAGAACAAAGAAAAGATCGAGGGGACAACAAAAGATTCCAAAGAAATAAAGGAAGAGGCATGTACGTGAACGACAAGGAATCCTCAATGAGTAGCTCCTCAACCGACGAAATAGAGGCGGAAGAATGTGCAAGAATTTGCTGCATGGCACAAATCGAGCAAGAAGAACAAACTACCTCAACAAAATGCACAAGTAATGAAGAGGTAAGTTCCAAACTCTCCCATTCTAAATCAAGTTATTCTTCCTTTCAAGAATGCCTCAAATGTACTGAATTAGAAGAACTACAAACTGCATATGATTCATTATATGAAGAAATGAAGAAATTAGGAAGCAAGTTTACAATTAAGAAGAAACAATGTGATGCAGTAATAATTGTAAATGGTAAACTTGCAGAAAAATTAGACAAAATGAAAGAAGAAAATGATTTGCTGAAAAAGGAGAACGAATCATTAAATGAATCATTAGCTAAGTTCTCTAATCCAGGAGAAAGTGTTAAAATGTTTCTGAATATGACCTCCCAAACACATAAAAGAGGTCTTGGATATCATACATTTGAGCAAGGAGAAAGTAGCAAATCAAATGTACAAATACTTAAGAAATATCAAATTAAAACTGCATCTATATACAAGTCACAAAAGAAAAATTTTAAGTGGATTAAGAGACCAACGATTGAACCATTGCATACTTGGAGGCCCACTCCATGATTACCTATGGCTTGTAATTTCTGCAATAAATTGGGTCATAAAACTTACAAATGTAATTTTAAAAAATTATATGACCATGGTGCAAAATTAGTTTGGGTTCCAAGGAACACAAGATTTGGGCTTTCCAAGTTAGAACAACAAAGATTGATTTATATTACTAACCCAAATGGACCCATAAAATGGGTACCAAGGAGATAAGATTTACTTGCTTATTTTTTCAGACATGTTTTAAGGCAAAGGCAAATAATGAATGGTTCATGGATAGCGGTTGCTCAAGGCATATGACCGGTGAAAGAAGCTTATTTCATAAACTTAAGCCTTGCAACGATGGAATGGTTGCCTTTGACAATAATGAAAAAGGTAAAATTAAAGGTAAAGGAAATATACATAGTATTTCAAATGCATGCATGGAAGATGTTTTGTTTGTTGAAGGACTCAAACACAATTTAATGAGCATTAGCCAATTATGTGATAAAGGATACAAAGTTGTGTTTGAATCATCTATATGTAATGTATTTGATGGAGAACATATCATGTTTAGTGGTAAAAGATATGAAAATGTATATTTGGTTTCACTTGATGAATTAAATGGTCAATGTCTAATGGCCATTGATAATGATCCATGGGTTTGGCATAAAAGGCTTGGACATATAAACATGGAAAATATAAAGACCCTATGGAAAAAGAGTTTGGTAGAAGGATTACCAAGATTGAAATATGATAAGGACAAGATTTGTAAGGCATGTCAATTATCAAAACAACCCAAGATGCCTTTCTCTACCAAAAAGGAAATTTCCACCACTAAGCCACTTGAATTGCTACACATGGATCTATACGGGCCATCCAACATTCTAACCATTGGTGGAAAGAAATATGTATTTGTGATTGTTGATGATTTTTTAAGATTTACATGGATAATTCTATTAGCTAGCAAAGATGAAGCCTTCTCTATGTTTGCAACTTTTGTGAATTTGGTGCAAAATGAAAAACAAAGTACAATTGTAACCATAAGAAGCGATCATGGTGGGGAATTCGAAAACAAACGATTCATAGAATATTGTAATGAAAAAGGAATTCACCACACATTTTCTGCACCAAGAACTCCACAACAAAATGGAGTAGTTGAAAGGAAAAATAGAACTATACAAGAGATGGCTAGAACAATGCTAAATGAGAGCAATTTATCCAAGAAATTTTGGGGTGAAGCTGTAAGTACAGCTTGTCATGTTTTGAACCGAGTTACCATTCGAGCAATCTTGAAAAAGACCCCATATGAACTATGGAAAGGAAGGAAATCAAATATTTCTTATTTTCATGCTTTTGGATGCACATGCTATGTTTTGAACAATGGAAAAACCAACTTGGGAAAACTGGATGCTAAAAGTGATGAGGCAATATTCCTTGGTTACTCATCAAATAGCAAAGCATATAGAGTATTCAATAAACGAAACCAAGTTGTAGAAGAATCCATACATGTTGTATTTGATGAATTTAACCAAACTCCGAGAAAGGAGGATGAACTAAGTGATGCGGATGAGACAAAAAGAAAAGAACAACCAAAGGAACTCGAGCTCAAGCCAGAAAATCTCATGGAGGAAGAGGTAAGTGAAGGTAATGATTCTTACAAACTTCCAACTGATTTAAAGTTCAAAAATGCCCATCCAATTGAATAAGTTATTGGTAATGTATATGAAGGAGTGAAAACTAGAAGATCAAAACAAAACATTTGTGGTCAATATGCTTTTGTATCAAAAATTAAACCAAATACCATTGAACAAGCTCTCAATGATGAAAACTGGGTCATTGCAATGCAAGAAGAGCTAAACCAATTTGAAAGGAACAATGTATGGCATTTAGTTCCTAGACCAAATAATCATACAATTATTGGTACCAAATGGGTATTTAGGAACAAATTAGACGAAAGCGGTCTTGTAATAAGAAACAAGGCCAGATTAGTAGCCAAAGGGTATTCCCAAGAAGAAGGAATTGATTTTGAAGAATCATATGCACCCGTGGCTAGATTAGAAGCCATACATATTTCACTAGCATTTGCTTCTCATATGAATTTCAAATTCTTCCAAATGGATGTAAAAAGTGCATTTCTGAACGGATATTTGAATGAAGAAGTGTATGTTGAATAACTCCCAGGATTTGAAGAAAAGGATCAATCGAAATATGTTTATAAATTGACCAAAGCATTATATGGATTAAAACAAGCTCCAAGAGCTTGGTATGAAAGGTTGAATAAATTTTTGATTGATCATGAGTTTCAAAAAGGAAAAGTTGATACTACTTTGTTCATAAAATATAAAAATAAAAATATTTTAATTGTACAAATTTACGTGGACGATATAATATTTGGTGCTACTGACGAAAATCTATGCCAAGAATTTTCTAAGATTATGCAGAGCGAATTCGAAATGAGCATGATGGGAGAATTAAATTTCTTTCTTGGACTGCAAATCAAGCAACAAAGTGAAGGGATATTTCTAAACCAGTCAAAGTATGTCAAAGATATGCTCAAGAAATTTGGTATGCAAAACAGCAAAGGGGCAAATACTCCAATGAGCTCTACAATCAAGATCGACACGGATGAAAACGGTAAATGTATCGATCAAAAGCTTTATAGAAGCATGATAGGTTCTTTGTTATATTTAACTGCTTCTAGACCTGATATTCTCTTCAGTGTTTGTATGTGCTCTAGATTTCAAGCATGTCCTAAAGAATCACATCTACTTGCTGTAAAAAGGATTTTTAAATATTTGATAAAAACTACCAATCTTGGACTATGGTATCCAAAGGGGTCAACCTTTGATTTAATCGGCTATTCGGATGCAGATTTTGCCGGCTATAAAGTAGATAGAAAGAGTACTAGTGGAACTTGTCAGTTTCTTGGACATATGTTGGTTTCATGGTACTCAAGAAAATAAACAAGTGTTGCTCTATCTACTGCGGAAGCCGAATACATAGCCGCCGGTAGTTGTTGTGCCCAATTGCTTTGGATGAAACAGCAATTGAAAGATTATGGTATTGATTATTTCGATATTCCTATTAGATGTGATAATACAAATGCAATTTGTCTAACTAAGAATCTTGTACTGCATTCAAGAACTAAGCATATTGATGTAAGACACCATTTCATTAGAGAACATGTTGAAAACCATAATATTTGTTTAGAATATGTGAAAACAGAAGACCAAATTGCTGATATCTTTACCAAACCACTAGCCAAGGAATCATTTTGTAAAATCAGGAATGATATGGGGATGATAGAGCTAAATTAGGAAAAATTAAACAAGAAACTAAAATCTGAAAAGGTCAAATCGATGGGTCAAGTCGACTCCATGGGAGCCAAGTCGACTCAGGCCAAGTCGACTTGGGAAAGTGAAGTCGACTCCTCCTCAACAGCGAAGTCGACTCCACAGGGTCGAAGTCGACTCCGCATTAGGACGAAGTCGACTCCGAGGGACCGAAGTCGACTTCGCCTAGGGCAAGTCGACTCCGTGCGCGCGACCGTCCGACTTCTCTCCCTCTCCCCTTTTCTTCTCCTCTCTCTTCTTCTTTCTCCATTTCCCGCCAATCTGTTTTCATTTCCTCCTCTCCGGCGATTTCTCTTCCTCACCGTTTCCGGTCGTTCCGGCAAGCTTTCATCTTTTCCGGCCGACTACCTATTTCTCTTCCTCGCCGTTTCTGGCGTTCCTCACCGACAGCCCTCTCTCCGGTCAACCATCTCTCTCTCTCTGTTTCTCCCTGTTTCCAATGGCACCTAAAGCTAGACTCCCAAAGCTAGCAGTCAAAAAGCCAACCCAAAGACCAGTGCCCAGACCTTCCCAATCCAACACAGAAGAAGATGTCCCTAGAAGACAGAGGACACCGGCAAAAAGGGCTAGAGAAGAACCCTCGACATCAACGGGAAGAAGGGTTCGATTCCAAACCACTACTCAATCATCTGATCGAGCTCCGAGGTCAGAAAGTCAAACTCAAAGCTCATCCACCTCAAGAATCCCAATCAAAAAGGGGCAAGTCTTGAAAATGCCCATGAACTACTTCAAGTTTGAGCAGCAACACAGTCGCTTCTACAAATATTTTTATGAGAGAAAGGTATTGATTCCCAAAATCATCGATTTCAAATTTCTCAGCGACTACGAGTTTGATATAGAAGAGTTGCTTGACTTCCAAGGTTGGACACAACTGTTAAAATCTGACGAAAGGATCTATCCCGATCTCACTAGACTCTTCTACTATTTATGGGATGATACCAAGTTCTCAGCCTATGTCAAAGGAAGCGAGATGTATCTGGGTTCTCTAAATGACCCAAATCAAAATGAAGCCTTAAGGAGAATCGGGAGCATTCTTCAAGTACCCTATGAAGAAGAACAACTTCCTACAGACCTGACAGTGGACAAAATCTACAACGAGCTGACAAAGAGCAACAAGTACCATGCAGGCACAAAGTTTTTGCATTACATGGATCTTTCTCCTAGGCTCAGAGTCTTCCGTCTGCTAATCGCCCACTGTATCTATCCAAAAGGGGGCGGAAGAAATCAACTGAATCCACAAGAAGCCATGATCCTGTGGAAGTTAATCAATAAAGTCAAGATCAGCCTTCCCATGCTATTTCTAGAAGCCTTGGCGTGCCGAAAAGACAATCCGAGAGGCGTACTACCTTACGGATCCTGGATCACTAGGATCCTAGAACGGTTCGAAGTAGACATCGACGGGGAACCATTTGAAGTTCCCAAAACGACGAATGCAATCAACAAGGCACTGCTCCAACGAATGAAGATCAATCTGGAGCAATTTAGAGAAGACAGAATACGGGAGAAGCTGGGCGAGCCAGCTAGAGAGCATGAGGGCCATGCACAAGCTGAGGGGGAGCAACATCCCGAAGCACCGCCTGCTCAAGAAGAACCCGCATCTCCCGTATCGTACGGATCCTATTCTCCACAAGGATCTGCTGCACGTGAACGGGCGCCTCCAACTTCATCTGAGGAGGTCACCTTGAAGGTTCTGAGAGATGAAATCGTTGCCATCCGAGAAGAAATGGGGCAACAAGAAAACCGGATGACAAGTCTTGTCACCGGAGTTCTAAATGCAATTCAGGATATGCATTCCCGACAGGATCGAATCGATCGGGAATTGCGTACCATCCGATATCATCTCGCCTCAGGCCGTCACAAGAAGCGACCCATGCCTGAACTTGATCCCTTCGAATCGGGTTCAGTTCATCGCGAGCCGTCTCCCACACCCGTTTCCTCCTTCTACTCATCAGCCCATGTCCGTCCCACCAAACCAACTCAATCTGTCTATCCCATTTCCCAATTTCAATTTACCAAGTCTTTGGTAATTGAATCATTTTTGATAGATTGACAAAAAAGGGGAGAAGATAGATTAGGTTTAAGTTTTTTTTGGTAGGGTAGTTTGTATCAAACTAGGGTTTCATTTCATTTCTGCTTACTTTGAAATTTTGTAAAATGAAACTTGATATATATGAAAGATGCTTTATGATTGCTTGCAAAGATTGGTAAATGATAAACCTGTTAATGATTATTTCTATACTTTGCTTAAAAGGTATGCTTTGCTTGAAAAGTATTCAATATGAACTCTACGTTAAATGATCTGAATATGTTTTGAACTCTATGACAATGATCTGTTTTTGATTGAAAGTTATCAACTCAAATTAAGTTTTGTCAATCATCAAAAAGGGGGAGATTGTTGGAAACAATGTTCAAAACAAAACAAAATTGACCAAAGCATGAGTTTTGATGATTAACAAAGACTAATTTGAGTATATCAAGTATACTAATGAGTTTGCCAAATATTTTAAGGAACTGAAATAGTCAAGTCGATCCCCAAGTCGACTTGGACTTTGACTTAGGGTGAAGTCGATCCCAAAGTCGACTCCATTATCAACTTGAAACAGAACTTCAAAGGCAAAATCAAAACTGGAAGAATAGCAGGTGAAGTCGCAGGCTAAGTCGACTCCACTTGCGACTTGGGAAGCCAAGTCGCAAACGAGGTCGACCTCACTATCGACTTCGGTCGAGGAAAACTGTCCAGACCTGATTTTGGGGCACGAAGCTGCCCAAGTCGCAGACGAAGTCGACTCCAGGTGCGACTTTGGTGAAGTCGCAGACAAGGTCGACTCCATCTTCGACTTGAGAAGTTCAGACTTGAAAGATGCATTCCCAAGCTCATTCTAAGAATCTATTTGGACTTTCTCAAATCCAAGTAATATGCAAAGTCCATGTTCAAGATTAACTTGAGTATTCTTGAGATTCAAGGTAAAGATACAAGTTCAAGTTCAAATCAAGTCTATCAAGTCCAAGGCGAATTTTCAAGTTTACTTCCAAATGAAGATATATTCAAGATATGAAGATCAAACGACTCTAAAGCAAGCAAGGTGCATAAATATATCATGCAAGGACTAAAGGAAGAAAGCCAAGCAAGCTAGAAGCAAAATCAAATGAGGATCAAGGCATTATTGGCGAAGACCAAGTCAAGTCGCAACCCAAGTCGACTCCATGATCGACTTGAGTTGAAGTCGGAAGCCAAAGTCGACTCAAGACTCAGACTTGGAAACTGACAAGGTGAAGTCGCACCCGAAGTCGACTTCACCTGCGACTTGGGTCAAGTCGATGCCCAAGTCGACCCTGACTGAAACTTGAAGTTGCGACGGAGAAGCGAAGTCGCACCCGAAGTCGACTCCATCTGCGACTTAGGCGAAGTCGCATCCGAAGTCGACTCCACATGCGACTTGGGTCACAACGGTCGGAATTTATTCGAACATTGGCGCATTAAATGCGCGCCACCTACCCTCTAACGTTCGGATTCCCTCCAAAATTATAAAAGGCATTCATGGTGGACGAGGGAAGCAGCTGAGAATCATTAAGTGTGCATAACTACCATCTACAAGAGCTTTAAAAGAGATCAAGCCAATCAAAGAGGAAGAACTTTGCTTCAAACTGCAAGAGCTCAACTACTGATCATTCAAAGCCAATTCAACAAGTTCTTCTCTGCGCTAAACTGCTTCTACACAACTGTAAAGTGTAGTTTTCTTATTGTTTCTTTTGTATGTGTTGAACTTGATTTAGTTTGAGGAACTAAGATCAAGTATAAGCAAAGTAGTGTGTGATTGGAGTGTAACTCATCACCTACTTGTGCTGTGAGTTGTTGATGCCCCCTAGAGCTGGAATCTAGAAGAGAGCAGTGGCTCTAATTGTATTAAGAGAATACAATAGTGGAACCCAAGTTACAAGGAGTGTGAGCTTGGAAGAGTGGAGTAGGGAGGTTGCCCGAACCACTATAAAAATCTTGTGTGCTTGATTTATATTTCTGCCATTTACATTACATTGCTTTCCATTTCGTTTCTTCATTAAGGGGAATGGATTAATCCGGGGTTAAGTTTCTGTTTAAGTTATAACTTTTTTAAATACCCAATTCACCCCTCCCCTCTTGGGTTTTGCCATCAACTCGGGACCAACAAGGGCGCTGCTGCTTCACAACCATATACAGCGGCATATCGATCGACGTGGGCAGGCTAATCTACAACCAATCTATGCCTGTGTGACTGCACCTCGGGGCAGCTACTACTTTCCCATCACTCATTACCGGGCTCTGCAAGCGGGCCGGAGTCAGATGGGAGCAGATAGAGGAGGTCCTAAATTGTCAGGTGATCATTGACGACCTGTCCTATCGCACCCAGCTACGATCCGCACCGCCACGACGCGCCCCAGAGCAGCTCCAATCAGCGAGACCCTCCTCTGCACCGCCGACTACTAGTGAGCGACTGACCAACCTGGAGAACCTGATGGCAGCTCAGGCCAGGTTTTTGCAGCAGTCCAATAAGGCGATGGAGGTCCACTTCCGACGGCTGATGGAGGACCACCATATTGACGCCTCGACTCTCCCACCTTTCCCGTGACGCCCCCGGAGTTCTAATCGTGCTTCGGGCAGCCATCCCAGCCACAGCATAGCGACAACAAGGATGAGGACGCCACCGAGTCTGATTCTTGAGGGAGTCCCGGTCATTCCATTTTTTTTATTTTTTTTATTTTTGCTTTCTATTGTATTTTCTTTATTAGGTCATCCTAAGTCATCATGCATTGAGGACAATGCATCTTTCAAGTTTGGGGGGTGTATAATTGTCGACCATAGGTTAGTTTTTCATGTTTTGCATATTATGTCAATTCTAGCTAATGAAAGTTATCTTTGTTGAATCCATCTTACTGAAGATGTGCAAGGTTGTGAATAATGTTGACTTGAAATTGAATTCATGAAAAATGGGCAATTCATATTAAGGACCAAGTATAAAGCAAGTTGCAATTGACATGTGAAAAAAATTAAAGGAATTCATAGTAAATTTTGCTAATTCAATTATATGTCAATCTTCCAGACTGAGATGATGAAAACTGAATTAGTTTAATGTTGACCAAGTACTTTAAAGGAATTAATAGGTTCAAAAATGGTAATATTTCATAAAAATTACACAGACATGTTCAGTACTCCTAACAAGACATTAGAACAATAAAAAGGGGGTGCTTGACCTAAGCTGAGTAACCGGGATTTGGCATCAATAAATGGCAAGGTTCGCATAAAAAAGTAAAGGAAAATCACAGTAATAACGCTTTACAACCAAAATTCTCCCCAGATACCCTGAAATATGGTGAGGGGAGTCAAAAAAAAAACACAGATCTTTAGATATCTTGAAATATGGTGAGTAGAATTTTACAATAAGTTGGGGGGGGGGGGAAGAATGTGCAGTTGGGCAAAAAATTGAATCCAGTGAATGATTATCCTTTTTCCTTGACCAGTTAGTTAAGCTTAAACCTTGGTTTGCCTGCTTTCATTGATTTTCTAACCAGTTTTCTGATCAAGTGGAAGATTAGCATGCTAAATGATGACCATGTACTAGAAAATTTTGTCACCCACATGTAACTTGGTTTGAGAATGAAAATGCAGGTCCTGTTTTATGTAATTAATGATTTTTCAAGTTTAGATTATTCTTGACTTTGTTGAGCAAATAATGGATTAATCAAAGCATAACGGGAAGCAAGTTGAGTTGACAAGGTTCGCATTCATTTATTTATTCATTCATTCATTGTGTTTGCATGTGTTGCTCGAGCACTAGCAACATGTAAGTTTGGGGGTGTGATAGTGCACGTGAATAATAACACTGAGATTAGACACATGATTAAGAGTTAATCACTTGGATTAACCTAATCACAAAAAGACAAAAAAGGAGATTTAATCACTACAGGACGAAATAACAATACTTTTTTATATTTTAACAGAATTTCGGATTTTTAGTAAAAAATTTGGAGAAAATAAAGAAAAATTCATAAATTGCAATCCGGACGTCGGATTAAAGTGAAATTTTTTATGGATGACCCAAATATTTATGATGAACATGATGAATGATTTAGGATTTGACAAAAATCATGAATCATAGGTCAATATGAAATGTCATTAGAAGATGAAAAAGCAATTTTGCCTTTTTCATTAATTTCAAAGTTTGACTTTGTTAATTTTTATTAATTAAAAATATCAAATAATTAATACAAAAATCTGCACATGGTTCCAAGACAAGCTTAGACGTGCAAGAGGGATGAAAAATAGGACCCAAATCCAACGGCTCAAAATCATCCTTATCAATTAATCAACGGTTGAGATGAATTAGTTTAAAAAATATTTTTAATAAATAAAAAATCATTAATGAAATAAGGTATAGCTAGGGGGGTGTGAGGGGGGAAGCAAGAGAATCTGCACATTGCTCAAAATATTGCTTAGATTTGATAACAAATATTTGGAATTAAATACCTTGAGCAAGGGGGTAAATTGTAATTTGATGAAAAATTTAACCCTATAAATAGGGGCAAGGTGAGAACATCCAAGGAACTCCATTCTCAACCCAAGCTGGAGAAATTCAAGCCTTTCCCACCCCAAAAATTCGTTTCTAAGAGAGAAAGAGAAGGTTAGAGAGAGAAAAGGCAAGTGGGAGGAGAGTTTTTCTACTTCAGGTAAGGGGATTCTTCTCAAATTTCTTTTGGGTGTTAAGTAAGGTAAAACCATGCTTAGATAATGCCTAAGCATGAGAAAATAAGTAAAGTTATAATGCTTAATTAGAATTATGCCAAAATATCAAAAATTTGAAGCGAAGATAGAGCATTCGGGAAAAGCACATATGAAATGTGAAAATAATGCTCCAATATTGCTAAATGATGATATGAGATGAATATTTATGATAGTTATGATGTTGGAATGATGATATATTAATTTCACGATTTTTGGATTTAAGGATTATGCTTAAGAGAAATTATGTTGATTTTCAGTATATGGAGAAAATGATTTAATTAGCCAAGTTAATGATGATAAATTCAAAATTTATGAATTTTTCCATGATATATTAACTGAGAGCTATGTCATGGTATTTTTTATTTTTGGAAAAAATGTCAATTTTTGGAACTCATGAACAGTAACCCCGTGAACAGTGATCATGAACAGTATCATGAATAATAAAAAAGCGTAAATTGGGTGAAAAAAATGAGATTAGTATTTATATGTTAAAGAATATATAGATGAAATTTTTAAAGGGATTTATGGATAAAAAATCCATATAAAGAGGTAATGACCAAGTATCTTTATAAGATTAACCTCCATAGAAATGAGGTAATGAATGATTATAAAGCATGCATGGGAAGCAATCTAAGACATGGAATGATATAGATAAAATATCATTTTTTTCTTGTATAGAAAAAGGAAAGGAACAGGTGGAGGACACGGACTGAGGAGGTAAACAAGCAACCTTTTTGAAAATGATTGTTTACTGTTTTATGAAATATATTTAAGGATGGTCATTCCTATACTGCTTTACATGAAGTGATTGCCAACTTGCTTATTAAATGCCTTTTATGAAAATTTTATGGACATATCATGCCGGCATATGTGTATGTTCATGGTGCACAATGAAGAGGCTTTGGTGGAGGTAGAAAGCAGATCGGGGATCCCCCTTCACTATTGCCAAGTCACAAAGGCTGTGTGCCGGCTGCATCCTCCCAAGAGGTGGGGGCACAAGGAAAGTCATGAATGAATGAATGCCTTGCATTCTCATGAAATGCATGAAAAGGTTTTTGTCCCATTGGTAATTGATCACTTGGTAAGTGCCTCCTACAAAATGGGGAGAAATGCATTTGAATGAAAGGAAAATGTTTATTTGCCAAAGGAAAAGACTTGCTTACTGAGTATTATTACTCATATATGTTTTCAAAATGACAAACAAGCTATGGAGCTAACTCATAAAGGATGCCAGGTAGAAATGGCCTGCAAATTTAATTGCAGTTCTATGTATGTGTCCAAAGGGACAAATGTATGATAATCATGTTGAAGACAAGTTTTATAGATATTACAAACATAATTGTACTTATGTGAATTATTTCAATAAAAAGAATATATGAATGGTTTTATAATGATATGAATGAGTCTATTATGAATAAAGTATATGCTTAAGTGACGAATGAAAAGAAAAAAAATTGGACGAGATCCAATTAAAAACCCGCCGCGTGATCAGGGTAACAATCCTGACTCACATTTACCAATCAAAAATCGGTCCCGGAGTAAGGCTTCTAGGCACCCCGGTTTGGGGCACCACACTATATATGATTCATATATATATGCATTTGTGTGATTCGAGTATGATTTGATAGAATTATGAATGATTTATGTGCAATATTGATGATTTATGACAATTAGGTCAGAGGTTATGAATAATGATAAAAATCAACCATTCAAAGTCGAAATGGGTTAATATAATTAAAGTGGCCTAATGATGATTTAAAAGGTATTAGTGTGCCATGAAAAATTAATTAATTTTCATAATGTGATTAATGAAAATTAAGAGGCTAATTATAGAGCCAAGTTGGAAAATGTTGGAAAATTCATAATTTGATGTCGATAAAGTGGATTAAGATGAAAATCGAGATGGAAGCATATAATTTTGTGCTTAATCACATGGGAAAGTTATATTATGAAAATTTTGATGATAATTGATCATCACCGTCCAAAATTTAGAGATAACTTCAAACGATCATAACTTGAGCTAGAAAAGTCGGATTAAGGTGAAATTTGAAATGGACGGTTAAAATTATGAGATTAAGGTTATGGAAGAATTTGATTAAGATAATGATGATGGGGTTAGGCTTGCACGAAATTGGGATTGACACTTTTGACTTTTTTCACTAAAAAGTGATTAGCATTTATGTTAAAGTTGAATAAAATAATCAAATGAATAAAGACAAAATCGAGGTGTCAAAAGGAGGTCAATTGCAGGGTATCTTATGAATTATTAAAAATGGAAAAATTTCTGCAATTATCTCATGAATAAATGCAGAATTAAAGGGCTAATATGCTAGCTTAGGAGAGAGTAGGTTGGGTGGCATGCACAGACGTCCAAACAGCCCCTTAAAGTGGATTTTTGTGAAACTTTTTTTAATAAAATATATGCCAAAGTAGGCTATGGATTAAGGGGATTAAATGTGAAACCCTAACCTAAGTAGGAATCATGTATATGCATTTGAATGATTTATGTATGATTGATTTATTCATAAATGAATTATTTGCAATTTTTATGACTTGTTGCAATAGGTCAGTGGTTATGAATGTTATTTAAATTTATCAATTTAAGTCAATGTGGATTAATATGATTGAAGTAACACAATGAGGATGGATAAACATTAGTGTGCCATGAAAAATTTGTTAAATTCCATAATGTGATTAATGGAGATTAGGAGGCTAATTATAGAGCCAAGTTGGAAAATATTGAAAAATTCATAACTTGATGGCCTTAAGGCAGATTAAGATGAAAATTGAGGAGGAAGCATATAATTTCGTGCTTAATCACATGGGAAAATTAGATTTTGAAACTTTTGATGATAATTGATCATCACTGTCCAAAATTTAAAGCGATCATAACTTGAGCTAGAAAGATCGGATTGAGATGAAATTTGAAATGGACGGTTAAAATTATGAGATCAAGGATATGAAAGAATTTGATCATGCAAATAATTATGGGATTAGGCTTACATGAAATTAGGATCAATGCTTTTGACTTTTTACACCAGAAAATGATTAGCATTTATGTTAAAAATGAGTAAAATAATCAAATGAATAAAGACGAAATTGAGGTATCAAAAGGAGGTTAATTGTAGGGTGTTTTATGAATTATTAAAAATAGGAAAATTTCTGCAATTATCTCATAAATAAATGCTTAATTAAGTGGCTCAAAGGAGCATAGCTTATGTGGCATGCAAGGGACATCCAAACAGTCCATTAATTTGGATTTTTGTGAAATATTTTTAAATAAAATATATCCCAAATTCAGCTGTGGTTTAATGTGGTTAAATGTGCATTAAATTAGAGTGGAAATTCATGATTAAAAGTAGCAAATCCAGGCCATTACGATGAGATGAAAAAATGGACAGCAAGGGTGGATGAAGGTGATGTGGAAGGTATGACAGCCTTTGGGGATTTTTATGATTTTTTTAATTATCCTAAATTGACCATAAGTAGGCTAATTGCTAGGTAATTAAATGGACATTAATTTAAAGCTGCAAAATGGTGGAAAAAATTCAGAAAGGCAACTGGAACAGGGACGTGAACATGGACAGCAAGATGGAGCAGCAATGTCGACCGTCCAAACTGCTGATGATTTGATTTTTTTAATTTTTTTAAAATGCTAAATACATGCCTAATTAGCCTACATATTAGGGTATATAAATATGCATTCAAAAGAGCTGCAAATTCGTTGAAAAAAATGGAAAAGCAGCTGCTGGAAATGGACAGATTTGAGATCAGTTAATGGTATGGATAATTACTAAATTTTTATTTAAGAAAAATATAATTTAAATGGACCACAATTTGCCATGTCAGCAAGGGAGATAAGTATACATTAAAATAATCCCAAAATGATGTGGCAAGTGGGATCCACAAGCTGAAAATTTCAGCTACTACTCAAGGTGGATGTCCATATGCATGGGTATGAGAACTTAAAAAATTTCAAGAGGTGGAAAACTCCTTCTCCAGCAGTTGAACGTCCTTCTCACTCAGCAAGTTGGAAACCAAGAAAAAGGGGAGAAAAAGGAAAAAAGAAGAAGAAAATAAGCCAAGGAGATTAGCTTAAGAAGTTGAGCTTAAGCATTAATCGATCCAAGTAAGTATACACTTGAGTTTGAATCATTTTTATCTAATTTTTCTAAGTCAATTTATGAATCATGAATATGATTCATAATAAACTCTTAATGAAGGATTTATGATGCCCTTAATTAGGATATTAAATGGGAATTTAATGGCAAGTATGCAATTAAGGGTTCAAGTGAAAGGAAATGATGTTTAGGGTGGATTATGAGCTCTTAAACTAGCTGAAATTTGCTGGAATTTTTGTGTAATATTGCTGTTTTGTTAAGTTGATATGGTTACATGATAATTCATGTTTAGATGTTGGATATATGTTGAATTTAGCATGATTTATAAATTTTAGAAGGAAGGCTAATTAGGGTTACTCTTAAGATTCATATTTCATGTTTAAATATTAAAAATGATACATGAAGTAGTTCAAATAAATTATGGATGAATTATAGGGTAAAATACCCTAAATTTAGGGTACTTTGGAAGTGAAAAGGAGGTTAGCAAAGACTGCCCAAAACCAGATTTTTAAAGGGTTAATAGGTGGACGTCCAAAGGGGTGTAGAAAAGTACCCTACATACATAAAAAGTTGCTGTTTTATAAGCAAAAAATTTATGGACCTTAAATATGTGAAATTACCCTAAATTTGGTTAAGAAAAGTGAGATTAATTGCTGGAATCAAATGGTTAAAAATCTGTTTAGGTTTGAGTATCAAAAAGGACGTTAAAGTGTAAAAAATCGGGTCCCAAAGTTGCTATTTTAGAACCCTGAAATTAATGGATTAAAAATTTGTGAAAATACACTGAATAAAGTGTTAATAGAGGTTTATAATCATGCTGAATTAGAAGTCAAGTTGCTGATTTGAAAAATGTTAAGAAATACATGAATTATGTGTTGAGAAATGAACATATGTGAAGTAATGAGAATGATAAAATGATAAATGAGTTATGTAAAATGATAAAATGAAAAAATGCACAAAAATGATGGAAAAACGTTATATATATTTCTATTTGGATAACCCCAAAATTTGAGATCAATATATGGGGTTTAGGACATTAAACAGGTGCTTTAAAATGGGCACAATATGTGAAATATGAAAAATATGTGAAAAATGACAAGTTGGAAGTTTATCACTTCATATGATGTCAAATGAATGATTAATGAATATGTTATGACATGTACAAATGTTACGGTAAATATGGGAATTAAATGTGTGATGTAATGAATGGTTGATACATAAGTATGTTATGTACGTATACCCGAATTGGGATTCAAGCAGGCTATGAATATTTATGAAAATGGGTTGGAAAACTAAGTGAATGCAAGCAAATGGGATTTACACGAATGCTATGTCATTCTTTCATGTATAGGCAAAGGAAAAGAAAAAGTTGACCCGAAAAGCTCACGTGAACAAGGTAAGCAAGCCAAATTTTCTAAATAATTTTTATTTCTTAAATTACTCTTAAATAATTGCAAATGATGTTTTAACTACTTTTATTGGTTTAGAAAATGATATTTGAAATTTATTTCTAAGCTCTTTAAGGATGACCATTCCTTAGTTCACTATGTATTGATAATTGATTTACATAACTGCTTTGTTAAATAAGAAAATTATTGCCTTATGAAATTATGCAAGAAAAATTATGCTAGCATGTCAAGGTTAAGTTCACGTGCACATAGTATAAGGTCCACCTTAAAGGTGTAAGTGGACCGATTATCCCCCTTTGGTGTGGCCGAGTCGCTATGATAGGCCAAGGGCCGGCGGCGCCTCCCTGGATGGGAGAAGATGAAGACGGATGGTCGCCTAGCTAGCTTCCATCATAAGGGATCATAATGCATTCATCTCATTGTCAAGATATATCCCGGAGGGGTATAATGTTGCTTTCGCAATGATTGTAAATAAAAGGTTTCTGCTCCGCATGTAGTTGATCACTTGATAAGTGTCTCTATTAAATGGAGAAAAATGCTTTTGAGATGTTGCCTTCGAAATGATTTGCCTAAAAATATGTATAAAGCTTGCTTATTAAGTGTACAACTCATGTTTTGTTTTCCAAACCCATAGACAGGTGAAGAAATGAAAGAGACACGGAGCTCGAACTAAGTATGAAGAATGTGAAGATCCTATGAATTTTAACATGTGTTGTTTGTAGTTAATAGAATGTAATGAGACTTAACATTTTATGATCTATGTGATGATTTGAGTTTTATGAACATGCAAATTATGGATTATAGGCATGTTATGAAATTTTATGATTATATAAGAAATGTAATGTGTATATTAGGTCAAGGATGACTTGAAAGGGGATTTGATGAAAAATAATATGAAATTAATTTGTAAGAAATTGTAAATAATCGGATAAATATCCGTTAAATCCTGCCGTGTGATAGGGCAACAATCCTGATCACGTTTACCAGTCAATAACGATCCCGAGGTAAGGCTCAGGATGTGACGATTGGTTGGGGGCGCCACAGTAAATGTGCATTAAATTAGAGTGGAAATTCATGGTTAAAAGCACCAAATCAGGACCATTGAGTTGTGATCAATTAATGGACAACAAGGGTGCATGTAAGAGACAGGGACGGTTGTAGCAGCTGAAATGGGATGTGATCAGTGGACAGCTTGGTGGCTAGTTAATGATATGGATAATTGATAAATTTTTACTTAGATAAAATATAATTTAAATGGACCACATTTTGCCATGTCAGCAAGAGGTATTAATATATATTAAAATACCATCAAATCATGTGCAAAATGGGGCCCACAAGTTGGAAATTCCAGCCATCTCTTAAGGGGACGTCAATATGCATATGTGGTTTTTGGAGATAAAAATTTCAAGGAAAAAGAAGCTCTCCTTCCAGCAAGCACGTTCCTACTTTTCCAGCAGCAAGGAAAGAAATAAAAGAGGAGCAAAAGGAGAGAAAAGGGAGAGAAAAATAGAAAAGAAGCAAAGGAATTAAGATAGAGAAGTTGAGCTTAAGGGTGACTCAATTCAAGTAAGTTTCTCTTGAATTTTCTTAAATTCACAAAATAAGTTGCTGTATGGATCGGATATCATGATTAGATTATGAATCATAATTTAATGGATTATATATGTTGGGTATAAGAATTAAGAACAAATGATTAAGGGTTTTTGCATATCTATTGAAATTAGATGCAAATATGGGAGCAAAACCTAAAAGAAATGAGATAGAAATCCAAAATATGAACGAAATAGTAAATGAACGAGTTTTAGCATAAAAATTTGTTTGAGAACTCATGATAGGGTGATTAAGGAATGACCCAATTTTTAGCTCAAAAGGGTAAGCATGTTGGAAATTAAAAATATGAGAAAATCAACCTGAACAGGGTTGAACGGGTGTCAGGATTAGCTGCACCAAATGATTTTTAATAATTTTTATCCAAGGTATTTTGAGCTGAACATTTTATATGATGTGAAAGACATCATGAGTAACACTCGACCAAAATAAAAATTAATTTTTGAAAGGTATAAATATACCTAATAATTAACGTGATTAGAGCTGTCTGAAAATTGATATTTCTGTGTTGACATTTATGGATGATACATGCTGTGACATCTGATTTATGAGAAATTTTGAAATATATCGTGAATATCATGATTAGTTATGAAATTATTGGGTGGAAATGACCTAAATATGCATGAGATGAAAAATATAAGGAAATAAATACCTAAGGAAACATATTTAATTGAATAAATATCCATTAAACCCGCCGTGTAACAGGGCAATAATCCCGATCATGTTTACCAGTCAATCTATCCTGAGGTAAGGATGTGACGCTCGGGCTGGGGCACCACAGAAGTTGGTATTAGAGCAAGGATTGGTAAATAGGTGTGGGAAGGAGAAAATAAAGGATGATAAAAGGATAGGTCTTGTAACGCCCCAGCTCGAGCGTCACAACCTTACCTTATCAACTTCCATATCAAATTTCACTTGAATCCGCCTTATAGGCGTTGAGTTATGAATTTTCTATGATTTTCCACATAATTCCATAATTTCCACTTTAATCTCCATTAATTAAATCATGAAAATTAAACTAAACATTCATGCCACATTAGCATGTTTTAATCCTCATTATTCCCCTTTAGTTACCTTGACTCATATTGGGCTCCAACGATTAAGTTTTTAATCACCATTCTTAATTGAACCCTAATTACAAAATATCATAAAATTCTAAAATCATCCAAAAATTCCATTTAATCATATATAAGTCACATTTACATGTTCAATGCACACATTAAATCCCATTGAGTCCTATTTAGGTTAGGGTTTTACAGGTCTAATGTCACAGAAGATGGTATCAGAGCATGGATTGGTAAATAGGTGTGAAAAATTTCTAAGTATGATGATTTAAGCAATATAATGAGATACGCATGATTTTATGATGAATAGATATGTGATTATCATGATGAAATGCATGATATATGATGATGATAGTAGTGATGTTTATGATGATGGATAATATCACATGATTGTGATTGTGTGAATTGGCTATTAATTATATGATGAGTTATCTATGATTATGATGAAAGAGATAGACTGAAATCATAGGACATGTATGTATCTATGATGTGGCATGTTGAGATGCTAAGACCTTATTTTATGAATGGATGCTGAGCATGATATGATTAGTTATGATGATATAATTATCTCTAAGGATTTTGAATGCATAAAATGTATGCATAAGATATGATAGCTATGTTTATGAGATTAGATCATAAATCTATGTGAATAGATGATAAGCTATATCTATGTGATATGATATGTATGATACCACAGAAGTTGGTATCAGATGCTATGTTTGTAATCAGGTAGGGTATATCGCCCCGAATTGTCCGAATAAGGTACAAACGTTGCAAAGGCATGGAAGATCAGCCCAACCAAGGATAACCGAAGCAACTAATCGACAGGTTACCTCTACAAACCCGGTACATGTGCATGCCCTAACTCAAATGGAGTCACGGAAGCAAGAGGATGAGGTGGTTACAGGTATATATTAAAATTTAGAAAGTTTAGCAATGACTTTGTTTCATTTTGATGATAATTATTTAGTCATAATTTGCCAATATGTAAGCACACATGCTCTACCTGTAGAGGAAACCAACAAGATAATACAGGTGGAATTCCGTGTATGCAGGTTAGCTAAGGTTAACTAAGTATGAATGATATGATCCTAGATCATAAAGTATGAAAGCTTCGGAATAGAAAAATTTAAATATGTTGAGGTTCAAAGGAACAGGTATTCCGAAAGCAAACTACATAGAGCTAAAAGGAGAAGTAGAAATGAAATATCACTCATCTATTTAAAGGATAGATGGTTTCGGGACGAAACCTATTATAAGGGGGGGAGGATTGTGAAACCCTGACCTACATAAGATTCATATATATGCATTTGTATGATTCAAGTATGATTTGATTGAATTATGAATGATTTATGTGCAATATTGATGATTTATGGCAATTAGGTCAGAGGTTATGAATAATGATAAAAATCAACCACTCTAAGTCGAAATGGGTCAATATGATTAAAGTGGACTAATGATGATTTAAAAGGTATTAGTGTGCCATGAATAATTAATTAATTTTCATAATGTGATTAATGAAAATTAGGAGGCTAATTATAGATCCAAGTTGGAAAATGTTGAAAAATTCATAACTTGACGCCGATAAGGCGGATTAAGATGAAAATTGAGATGGAAGCACATAATTTTATGCTTAATCACATGAAAAAGTTAGATTATGAAAATTTTGAAGCTAATTGATCATTACTGTCCAAAATTCAGAGATAATTTCAAACGATCATAACTTGACTAGAAAAGTCAGATTAAGGTGAATTTGAAATGGACGGTTAAAATTATGAGATCAAGGTTATGGAAGGATTTAATTAAGCTAATGATGATGGGATTAGGCTTGCACGAAATTGGGATTAACACTTTTGACTTTCTGCACCAAAAAGTGATTAGTATTTATGTTAAAGTTGAATAAAATAATCAAATGCATAAAGACAAAATTGAGGTGTCAAAAGGAGGTCAATTGTAGGGTATTTTATGAATTATTAAAAATAAAAAAATTCCTGCAATTATCTCATGAATAAATTCAGAATTAAAAGGCTAATATGCTAGCTTAGGAGAGAGTGGGTTTGGTGGCATGCATGGACATCCAAACAACCCGCTAAACTGAATTTTTGTGAATTTTTTTTAATAAAATATATGCCAAAGTTAGCTATGGATTAAGGGGATTAAATGTGCATTAAATTAACGTGGAAATTCGTGGTTAAAAGCACCAAAGTAGGACCATTGAGCTGTGATCAATTAATGGACAACAAGGGTGCATGTAAGAGACGGGGACGGTTGTAGCAGCTGAAATGGGATGTGATCAGTGGATAGCTTGGTGGCTAGTTAATGATATGGATAATTGATAAATTTTTACTTAGGTAAAATATAATTTAATGGACCACATTTTGCCATGTCAGCAAGAGGGATTAATATATATTAAAATACCCTCAAATCATGTGCAAAATAAGGCCCACAAGCTGGAAATTTCAGCCATCTCTTAAGGGGACGTCAATATGCATATGTGGTTTTTGAAGGTAAAAATTTCAAGGAAAAAGAAGCTCTCCTTCCAGCAAGCACGTTCCCACTTTTCCAACAGCAAGGAAAGAAAGAAAAGAGGAGAAAAAGGAGAGAAAAGGGAGAGAAAAATAGAAAAGAAGCAAAGGAATTAAGCTAGAGAAGTTGAGCTTAAGTGTGACTCAATTCAAGTAAGTTTCTCTTAAATTTTCTTAAATTCACAAAATAAGTTGCTGTTTGGATCGGATATCATGATTAGATTATGAATCATGATTTGATGGATTATATATTTTGGGTATAAGAATTAAGAACAAATGATTAAGGGTTTTTGCATATCTATTGAAATTAGATGCAAATATGGGAGCAACACCTAGAAGAAATGATATAGAAATCCAAAATATGAAAGAAATAGTAAATGAACGAGTTTTAGCATAAAAAGTTGTTTGCGAACTCATTATAGGGTGATTAAGGAATGACCCAAGTTTTAGCTCAAAAGGGTAAGCATGTTCGAAATTAAAAATCCGTGAAAATCAACCTGAATAGGATTGAACGGGTGTCTGGATTAGCTGCAGCAAATGATTTTTAATACTTTTTATACATGGTATTTGGAGTTGAAAATTTTATATGATCTGGAAAACATCATGAGTAACACTCGACCAAAATAAAAATTAGTTTTCAAAAGGTATAAATGTACCTAATAATTAACATGATTAGAGTTTTCTGAAAATTGATGCTTCTGTCCAGCAGAGTAAAAATACTAAAATAAATATAAATACTTCACATGGTGTGCTGAAAATATTTATTTTGGTTATATCATATATTTATTAAGGTATGATAGAAATTTCAGATTTAAATTCCTCAATTTGATTATGATTCAAAAATTAGAGAGATCAGTGTGTCTAATTTCAGTGTTATGGACAAATTGAGGAATAAATCAAAGTAAATATTAAATTCTAGATTTTTGGAATGAAATTTAAATTACAATGGGATATAAACAAGTATCATAAGTGATTATGAGGATTATATTGCTGTTTAGGTAATCCCAATATTTGAGATTGATATATGAAGGTTATGACGTTAGTTAAGTGCTTAAGAAAAAGCATGATATGTGAATTATGAAAACTATGTGAAAAATATTAAGTGGAAATCATAAACCTTCATAGGTGATTAAGGAATGTATTTTGATATATATGAATGATACCCTAAATATGAGAATTGAATATTGTTGGAAATATGTGGAAAACTAGCTAAATCTATGTTTTGATGATTAACAAACTAAATTTGAGTAAGTCTTGGCTACTAACAAGTTTGTGGAAATGTTTAAGGAATATTCATTTGAAGAAAATCAAGTATGGAAGCCAAGTCGTATACCAAGTCGACTCTAAGATCGACTTCAAGAAGTCAAATCTGTCCAGAGCTGAAAAGGGGAGAAGAACAAGTGAAGTCGCAGGCCAAGTCGACTCCAGGTGCGACTTAGGAAACCAAGTCGCAGACGAAGTCGACTCCAGCATCGACTTCAAGCATCCAGAGTTGAAAAAGTGGAAACGGACATGACGAAGTCGCAGGCGAAGTCGACTCCAGGTGCGACTTGGGCGAAGTCGCAGACGAGGTCGACTCCAACTTCGACTTGAGGAGTTCAGACTTGAAGATTGAAGTTTCAATCTTATTCCAAGGATCCATTTGGAATTTATCAAATCCAAATAAGATGCAAAGTTCATTCTCAAAAAGCAACTGAAGTTTCTTGAAGATCAAAAGCTAAGATTTATATTCAAAGTTCAAATCAAGTCTATCAAGTCCAAAGCTAATCTTCAAGCTTATTCTAAATGAAGAAATATCCAAGTCATGAAGACCAATTTAACAAAGTACAAGCCAGTTCAAGAAGATCAAGGTGTTCTTGCAAAAGACCACGCCAAGTCGCAACCCAAGTCGACTCCAGGATCGACTTGAGTTGAGGACTGAAGGCCAAGTTGACCCAGACTCGGACTTGGAAATCTGAAGAACTGGAGTCGCACACGAAGTCGACTCCAGGTGCGACTTGGAAGCCAAGTCGCAGGCCAAGTCGACTCCACATGCGACTTGGGTCGCAACGGTCGGAATTAATTCGAACGTTGGCGCATTAAATGCGCGCCACCTACCTTCTAACGTTCGGATTCCCTCCAAAATTATAAATAACATTCATGGTGGACGAGGGAAGTAGTTGAAAAACATTAAGTGAGCATAACTCCTATCTACAAGAGCATTAAAGTGATCAAGCCAATCAAGAGAGGAAGAATTGTGCTTCGAGTTGCAAGAGCTACATTCAGAAACTTCAAAGCCATCATCTACAAGTTCTTCCCTGCGCTAAATCGATTCTACACACCTGTAAAGTGTAGTTTACTTTTATTGTTTACTTGTTTATGTTGAACTTGATTTAGCTTGCGTAGCTAAGATCAAGAGGTAGCAAAGTAGTGTGTGATTGGAGTGTGACTCATCACCTACTTGTGCTAAGTGTTTGATGCCCCCTAGAGCTAGAATCTAGAAGAGAGCAAGAGGCTCTGGTTGTATATGCCCCCTAGAGCTAGAATCTAGAAGAGAGCAAGAGGCTCTAGTTGTATTCGCGGAATACAATAGTGGAACCCAAGTCACAAGGAGTGTGAGCTTGGAAGAGTGGAGTAGGGAGGTTGCCCGAACCACTATAAAATCCTTGTCTACTTGCTTTTATTTATGCTCTCTTTATTACTTTGCTTTCCATTCAGTTTCTTCATTCAAGGGGAATAATTCTACAAGGGGTTAAGTTTTTTAAGTTACCAAAGAAATTTTTAAGAACTCAATTCACCCCTCCCCTCTTGGGTTTTGCCATCTATTCGGGACCCAACAAATATGTGTTGTACTGAATGGTTTGATGCACAAGTATGTTATGTATGTACACCCAACTTGGAATTCAAGTGGGTTATAAATATGTATGAGAATGGGTAGGAAAACTAAGTTGAATGCAAGCCAATGGAATTTACATGAATGCTATGTCATTCTTACATGTATAGGCAAAGGCAAAGAAAAGATAGATCCGAAAAGCTCACGTGACCAAGGTAAGCAAGCAGCTTTCTAAATGAGTTTTGCTTTAGATGCTTTCTAAGGTATTTAAGGATGGTCATTCCTTATCTATATGCGTATTGGAATGTTATTTCTATTGAAATAAATGATTGCCTATTGTTTCTCAAGTATTGATGAAATATGGATTTAAACAATGTTTCATTGAAATGATATTTAAAAAGGGATGGTGCAAAGAATTCTCTACATGAGAATGACAAGTTCCATGTGTAAGAGGTATATAATGCCGGGGTGACTAAAACTCATACATGGAATGGAAGTCAAGTAGGCTAGTCAAGGTAGTAAGTGGACAAGGAGTTCCCCTTGACTTTGCTAAGTAGGAAGGTCCGGCGCCAAGGATGGAAAGGATCATGTCATGAAAAAAAATGTTCTCCGTTCTAGCGTACCCTTACATGAAGGATAATGTCATAAATGAAAATGATGCATTTGTACATCCAATGTTTATGAAAGTTTATGAAAGTTTTATAAAAAGGTTTCTACTCCACAGGTAGTTGAACACTTGATAAGTGTCTCTACTGAATGGAGAGAAATGCTTTTAAATAAATATGCCTTCAAAATGTATTACCTGAAAAATATGTAGCTTGCTTATTGAGTGTACAACTCACGTTTTGTTTTTCAAACCCATAGACAGGTGAAAGAAGAGACCTGGTGTGGCGCCCCGAACCAAGACGTCACTTCCTTACCTCAAGATCCTATCGATTGGTAAATGTGAATCAGGATTGTTGCCCTGATCACGCGGCGGGTTCTTAATTAGAATACGTCCAAATTTTTTTCGTTTATTCATCTGTCATCATTCATAATCTTGACATGACAATCATTACACATTGTAACATTTCACTTGTAATAAAATTCATCATTTCATTCATAGCATCTTTACATGCCTGTCATTATGCACTCAATCATTGTACACATCATAATTACATATATTCAGTCATTGACTCACATGGAACTTAGAATTCTAACTAAGTTCATATACACAAACACATACCATCTTTTCATGCCTTTCTACAGTGAAAGTTTCCTTGACTTAAGCATCACATTTTACATCCATACATTCAATCTTTGAATCATATAGAACTTAGAATTCTAATTAAGTTCACATATACATTAGCTTACCTTAGCACATTCATGCTTTTTCATTCCTCATAGCCCACGGGCTATCATCAAGTACCTTTCTTCACGTCTTAGGTTCGCAACCTTCTGAGTTTTCCTCGGTATCTGTCTAAGGGTTGGGAAAACAAAACGTGAGTGACAACTTAGTAAGCAAACATTTTATCTTTAGGGCAAGGCTTCCTTGAAAACCTTTTTCATAAACATCGAAAATACCTTTTTTCCTGAGGACATGTATGTGTCCTGAAATATCAGCATAAAATCTTTTTCATTAAGAATTCATTCATAAAACCAGTTACAAGCCACGTGTAGGCCTATTAAGGCAAAACATACACGTTTTACCTTCTCTGATGGAATCCCTTTAATTCTTATATGAACATTTTCAATGTTCATAGACATTACATGAAATCATCGTTTGCCAGTGGACGTTTTACGTCTAAAATATTTTTCTTATAAATCCTTAGGCAAAGGAGACATCTCATGTCTCAAAACATCATTAACATAAACCATCATAAAATCCTTTAGCAAAGAGACATTTGATGTCTCAAAGCATCATTAACATAAGTCATCATAAAATTCTTTAGCCAAGAGACATTTTATGTCTTAAAACATCATTAACATAAGCCATCATAAAATCCTTTAGCCAAGAGACATTTTATGTCTCAAACATCATTAACATAAGTCATCATAAAATCCTTTAGCCAAGAGACATTTTATGTCTCAAAACATCATTAACATAAGCCATCATAAAATCCTTTTCATAATCCCTCTCTTGGGGCTTGTTTATAGCAAACAAGGCAAACAAAATACGTAAACCATTTTCATACATGCATTTGCATAAACACATTTCCTTTAATTCCTGTTATTTACACTTTTGTGTAAAACATCCTTTCTTGTAGAGTAACTTATGCATATTAGCTCATAAGAATCCAATTTAGGATAACTTGTTGTACAAATGCTTTTATAACCCAGTCTTTGGGCTTTTGAAAAGCCAAACGTATGCAAATGCATTTCTCCCCATCCAGTAGTGACACTTAGCAAGTGATCGTGCTACCTTTTGGAAGAGAATCCTTAACAACACGCTAGCCCAGCGGCTGTTTATATATTCTACTCCCATCTCAGGGAGGGCGCCGCTGGCACTCCTGTCATCCCTTAGCGACTTGGCATTATGTAGAGTGGGCCCCGGTCATCCCAACCGTGCTCTACATGTGAGAACCAGGTATTTTATTTTATTTTCATTATAACCCTTCTTTATTATGAGGTAATTTATGAACATGCAACTAGAAATTTATGATGTTAATGGATTAATAACTTATACAGACATTGTTGAGCACTACAACTATTTTCCACCTCACAGAGTAGGTACGGGGTTTAACTATTAAGTCATAGAAGTGGAAAAGTAAATTATAAATTGTGATTAGACTCGACCGATGCTCCGACCCGACCCGACCCGATGGAGGTTCAGTTATAAGGAGGAGCCCGCGAGTTAGGGTTCATCTTCCATTTTGCGCCCGACTCCGTTTCCCTCTTCTTCTCTTCCTGTTCTCTGCATCTTCTTTTCTTTCCTCCTATTTAGTACGATCCAGCTGTGCATTTCTTCTAGAAATCTCTACTAACTGCCTTGGAAGTCATTGATTCCAGTCAAGGAAGCTCCGAATTTCTGCAATCCAAGCCCAGGGTTGCTATTTTTGGGGAAAATCACGATTAAGGTAAGTAGATGCTACCCTTCCTTGATTGAATGATGAAATCTTGTATTAAACATGATGTGAAACTGGGGGGTGCGTGACACCCAACAAATCCATGGTTTGGGGCGTAGTGTTCGTAACAGCTAGGGTAAGTAAGGTTTGAGGGGAATTTGTCATGAATGAGTGAATTTATGAAGTAGAGGACTCGTTAGTAGCTTTTGTATTCTTAAAATGTGATGTTAGTTGATTCGAATCAAACGAGGGTACGAACTAGAGCTTCCTCTTTCTGTGCCTACCATGTGTTTGTTAAAATGCTCGTGTGGCAGTTTTATGCATTGAATTGAAAGTAAACCTTGTTGATGTTGTATGTGTGGTTGTGACATGTATTCTTGTATGTTATATATGAGGTGTTATGTAAAATGATTGGTTGTAAAAGGGTTGTTCATGGCCCCTGATTGACATGAGGAGAGGGTTGTTCATGGCCCCTGATTGACATGAGTGGAGGATTGTACGCGTCCTTCTATTTATATGTGATTATATGCATACGATCTTGGGAGTGGGTATCAGACCCATATGTTTTATTTTGATCATGACATGCACATACAAAACTTTGCTTATTCCACTTTGTGCTAACCATTATCTACTTACCGAGTCTATTTAGACTCACGTGATTTGTTATTCTTTTTGTTCTTTAGATCCCAGGTCAGGTGGAGAACCTCAAGATGGGGCAAGTGGAAGAGCAAATCTTAGAAACCATTAGAACATCTCTAATTAAAGTTATTTTAATGTTATGCTCTTTTGACATTAGCATTATGTAGACAGTTATGGAACAAGATTTGACCTTGATAAACAGATTGTATTCAGTATTTTGAATTGGATTACGATTTATGTAGATGCATGTAGTTATGATCATTCGATTTGCTTATTGTGTATGGATAAGTTTGAATAATTTTCTTCCATATGAATTCCCTTATCATATGAAGATACAAATATATAATTATAGAGTTGAATGTCACATATTGTAATGAATTTGAATTGCTTATGCATAACAGGTTATGTATTACATACCACCCCTTATATATTATGGGGAGATGCCGCCGAAATTTTCGTAGGTCATATGGTACCCTTTTGACTAGTTATCACGAATATTTAGAATTGGGGCGTTACACTACAACTTGCCTATTACTTGTACTGGTGCACCGTACGTTATTATGACGGACCGCAGTCCGTTTGGTTTGAAGAACCACAGACCACAGCCCCATGTTCTTTTAAACCGGGATCACAGACCGCAGCCTGCATCTATATGCACAAAAATCTTAGACCAAAGTCTATATTTAAGAATAATTTTCAAAAACACATCACAGACCGTAGTCCGTGTCAACTTGTAAGTGAGCGCACCCACTTTAACAAGTTGTTATTTGAGATCTAGTTTTAGGATGACTTTCCTTAAATTCCTTTAGAAACATTTTGAGTAAAATATTTTGATAAACATTTGAAATGTTTGAGAAACGATACATCTTAAAACTCTTTTAATAAAAGAATTTCAAAACTTGTGGATTTCCATAAATAAATCATATTTTTATCTAATATTTTCTTGGTTTCCATTTCAGGACCTTTTGTTTACAAAAATTATGCAATTATGCTATCCCCTGTCCATAACCTAAAAAAAAAAAAAATTTCCACATACCAATCTTTTTTACATAAAGAAAAATTGCACAGTCTTTTGCATGCCATTTAGCAACCTGAAATCAAACCAATTTATGAAATCAATCATAGGAGGTTGGTCATCAATAAATCCCTTTTTAACACATCCGTATAAACATTTTTAACATAGATTTCCTTGTCTAAAGGAAATCAAAACTTTTCAAACATCATTTCAATACATATGGACTATGTCCAAAACATCATTTACTATTTAATTATCTTGACTTAGCAAAACAAATCTTTTTCATCATTGTTTATCACGCGTTATTGTAGAAATAACTCAAAACTCATTTACAAATAATATTTTGTGAAAAAGGGTAAAATTCCCTTTTTCTTATAAAATGTTGTTGAAACAATATCATATAGAACTTGCTTGCTTAAAAGAAAATTCTTAAACCATCGTATCAAATATGAAATCCTTAGAAAAAAGTAGCATGGAGAACCTGCTTACTCATAAGCAAAATTTCTCAATTCCATTAACATGAAACATTCCCACTCTTGGCAACACTTAGGATAAAATATTTATCTTAAGAAGTGTCGCTTGCTTCCCATGAAGCAAACCTTAAGACTTTTCATTAAAGTCATCATTTTTCCAAAACTTATGGCTTTGCATTAAATTCGTCATATTTAAAACTTGTGCTTGCCCATTCAATAAAATATAAACATAAACATTTCAAATACAAACATAAACATTTCAATCATATCAATCACATAGAAAGAAAATGACATTTTAGAAAGTTTGCTTGCTTACTTGAGATCGCCATAATCCCTTTTCCTTCCATTCTTTTCCTTGCCTATATGCATAAAAATGACATTTCATTTATACATATAATCTTATATGCTTGCACATAGTTTAGTTTTCCAACCCATATATTTTCATTGACTATATGACCCACTTATTTTACAAGTCGGAGGTTTATACATAAAAACGCAACTTGTGCATCATATTATCTATTCTTTTCATTCTTAGTATCCTTACTTAGGATAGTTTTCAAACATATCATGATCTTTCATTTATCTCAATGAAGTTTCATTATCCTTCATTTATCATTTACTTATCCATTTTTTACATTTCTTTCATTAGTGCTTACTTTAAGCACATGTTTAAGAGTTTAAGCTTCATATATCAATCCCAAATTTTGAGATTAACAAATATTATCAAAAAAGCACCTTGTTTATATGTTTCAACATATTTCCATCCATTTTTCATTTTAGCAAATCACATTAACTCATTACCCCTTTCCATCATTCATATCCTGCACTTAAACTCTCTTAAAGACACATATAATATGTGTTATGGAAAATTTTCCTAAACAGTAATATATTCACAAAATATATCATATTTTCATGCATTCTTGCACAAAACTAAATTTTACAAGTCATTCATCACCCTTGCATATCTATACCTTCTCATATGCCCATTTGGCAACATATACATAATGAATTTCATAAAATTTCTAAGTCAGCAATATAATCCATATTTCAGCATGATATCAACCCTTAATTATCACTTTATTTAGGGTATTTTTATGGGGTTTAAATTCACTTCTCATAGGTTTCCAAAATAGCAAGTTTGGAACCCGTTTTCACCCGTTTAACGTGTCTTTTGACACATAACCTTAAGCAGTTATATTATTCCGAAATTTCAGCATATAATCCACTTTTCCTACCCATATTTAGTTTATTAACATATATATCAATTTAGATCATTTATACATAGGTTTCATATTTCTTTTTGATTTTTTTCTCAAACTATCCACATATGCTGAAATCAGGTGTACTAAAATCTCAAAATCTTGAATTAATATCAAATAAAGTATTTTTGATCTTAAATTTCTATAATACCTTAATAACTACATGAATTAACCAAAATAAATATTTTCAGCATAAAAAATTAAGCATTTATATTTATTTTGGCATTTTTACCATGCTGGACAGCAGCATCCATTTTCAGTCCACATGTGTAAACAAGCTACACATGTGTAAAAAAATTAATTTTGTGTTAAAAAAATTAATAAAAATCATTGCAGAAGCATCAAATATGGGACGTCCACATGTGTAAACAAGCTGTCCATTTTTACACCTTCAATGGCAGCTACTGTTCACGAATTTTCTTGAATTTTTTTCACATAATTAAATGCTTATTTATACATCCCAACATTTTAGCTATATATATACATCATTTATAAAATAAAAATTGTAAAAAATCCAACAATTACACCCTATTGACGTCCATTCATTGCCACCCTTGTCTATGTTCATTTGAGCTCTCCTTAGCCACTTAAATGTGGGCATTAATTCTTGGATAATTCATGGAATTTTTGCATTTTATAATTATGCATAAAATACCCTGAAATTGAGTTTCATTTGACACCTATTTTTCCATTAAAATAATGCATTTATGCATTATACTCTAACATTAAATGAAGAGTACTTTTGAGGTGCATTAGTCAACCATACTCACCTTTTTCAATGTAATTATTTTTCCAACATTTCATGCTTAATCTAACCCATCCAAAATAAACATCTCATAATTTCATTCAACCGTTTCAAATTTCATCTCAATCCGAGTTTCCTAGCTCCCGTTATAGCCGTTTAAAGTTAACGGTTGAAATTAAAATATGATCAATAAATCATAACTCTAATTTCATCAATGATTTTTATAATCCAATAATACCATAATACCAATCCCAACATCATTAACTTCCGTTTCAAATTTCACTTGAATCCGCCTTACAGGCGTTGAGTTACGAATTTTCTAATATTTTTCAACATAATTCCACAATTTTCATTTTAATCTCCATTAATTAACTCATGAAAATTAAACTAAACATTCATGCCACATTAGCATGTTTTACTCCTCATTATTCTCCTTTAGTCACCTTGACTCATAATGGGCTCCGGCGATTAAATTTTTAATCACCCTTCTTAATTAAACCCTAATTGCAACATATCCTAAAATCCTAAAATCATCCATACGTCATTTAATTCACATATAAATCACTTGTATATGTCCAATGCATACATTGGACCCTACTTAGGTTGGAGTTTTACACCTGGAAAGGGAGCACGAGTTGACCATTGAAGAAATGAAAAATATTATAAGTTCATGATTATTTATGTTGGATGGTTGTAAAATAATTTGATGTTTCTGTGTTGACATTTATGGATGATACATACCGTAACATCTAATTTATGAGAAAGTTTAAAATATATCACGAATATCATGATTACTTATGAAATTATTGGGTGGAAATGACCTAAATATGCATGAGATGAAAAATAGAAGGAAATAAATACCTAAGAAAACATATTTAATTGGATAAATATCTATTAAACCCGCCGTGTGACGGGGCAATAATCCTGATCACGTTTATCGGTCAATAGATCCCAAGGTAAGGATGTGACGCTCGGGCTGGGGCGCCACAAAGTATGCTCTTTATGTCATGGAGGGTGACACAGAACAGTGGTGGGATGCTGAGAAGATAGTGTTGCCTGATGGGGGTAGAAGATTGTGATGGACTGAATTCTTAGAAAGATTTCTTACCCACTATGTACCTAATAGTGAGAAGACATGTTGAGCATCATAATTTATGCACTTGGTGCAAGGGAAGATGACCGTGGAAAAATATTATGCTAAATTTCGGTCTCTTTCTAGGTTTGTACCATGGATACAAACCAACCTGCAAGAAAGGGAACATAAATTTCAAGAGGGACTAAAATTCTTTATTTGAAGAGGCTTAGTGCCTTTCATGTTGCGTAACTATGGGCAAATACTTGTTCGAGCCCGCATGATAAAATGGGAAGAAGAAGAGCAAGAAAGGATTAAGGAAAAGAGGAAAGGGCCAAGAGGTGAGGTCCAAGGACCAAAGAGACTAACGACAAGTTTTGAAGGTGGAATTTCTACATTTAAGTCAGCTTATTTCTAATGTGGTCAACTGGGTCATAGGAAAGCAACATGCCCACAGTCGGTAGGGCAGGGGGGAGAGCAACTAAGGGGATAAGCACAGGTCCAAGTTAGAAAGCAACTGCCATGGCAACCATAGACTCAAAGACAGAGTAGGAGAACAGATTGTTTGCTTCTATTGTCGACAATAGGGGCACATTAGGAATGATTGTCCTACGCTCTTGGGAGGAGGAGGGGTACCTTGAGTACAATAGCAATTGCCAATTCGTAATGTTCCTTCTGGTGGAATACAGGCAGGGAGAGGTCCCTATCCTCAACAGGCCTATCCTCAAGTTGATAGGAGATCGCAGGTGATGGCGATAGTGCAAGCTGCAAATGCACAAGAGGCACAAGTTGCAAGGAATGTGGTTATAGGTAACCTTGTTATCAGTGGATACATGACATTTGTATTGTTTGATCCTGGTGCATCATGATCATTTATGTTTGTAGCTTTCTTCAAGAAAGCCAGGTTGATTAAACATCTCATGCACGAAGTAATGAGGGTGTCTACCCTATTAAGAGTAGTTAGTGTAGCGAATGAGATGTGTGCGTGTGTCCCTGTGGTGATTGACGATGGACAGTTCCTAGCAGACTTGATAGTTTTAGAGATGGAGGGATTGGATGTTATCTTGGGTATGGATTGGTTGGCTAAATATGATGCTAATGTAGGCTACCGATCAAAGTAAGTTATCCTTAAAGCACCAAATGATGCAAGTTCATATTTAGAGGGTTGCCAACAAGAGAGGTACCTAAATTGGTGTCAGCTTTAGAAGCAATGAGTCTAATTCGAAAAGGGTATCTTGCTTACTTGGCCTTAGTAGTAGATATGAATAAAGAGGAGAAATAGTTGAATGAGATTCCTGTGACACATGAGTTCCCTTATGTATTTCCTACAGAATTGTTAGGTTTACCACCTGAACGGGAAGTGAAATTTGGAATAGATTTGCAGCCTGGAGTGGAGGCAATTTTCGAGCTTCTTATCATATGGTGCTAGTAGAAATGGTTGAATTGAAGACATAATTGTCGGATCTATTAAATAAGGAATTTATTCGACCTAGTGTATCGCGATGGGGAGCTCAAATTTTGTTTGTAAAGAAGAAAGATGGAAGTTTAAGGTTACGCATTGATTATCGCAAGCTTAATAAGGTGACTATTAAGATTAAGTATCCATTGCCCTGTATTGATGATCTGTTAGACTAACTTCAAAGAGCAAGTAAATATTAAAAGATTGACTTACAGTTTGGGTACAATCAAATGCGAGTTAAAGAATCAAATGTACAAAAAAAATATTTAGGACTCGGTACAAGCATTATGAGTTCCTAATTATGCTTTTTGGTTTGACAAATGTCCCTACAACATTCATGGACTTCATGAATAGGGCATTTTGGCCGTATTTAGATCATTTTCTGGTCAGCTTATAAACGATATTTTGGTCTATTGCAGGAGCAGTTAGGAGCATGCAGGACATTTGAGATTGATGCTGCAAAAGGTAAGGGAAGAAAAGTTTTATGCTAAGCTTAAAAAATGTGAATTTTGGATGAACGGTGTGGGATTCTTGGGCCATGTAATTTCTAAGGATGGGATATCTGTGGACCCACATAAGATAAAGGCAGTGATAAATTGGCCTAGGCTATTCAATGTTACTGATGTGAGGAACTTTTTGAGCTTAACAGGACACTATATGAGATTTGTTGAAGAGTTTTCTACCATTGCGACCCCGATGACGAAACTCACCATAAATAGGTAAAGTTTCAATGGATAGATAAGTGTGAAAAGACATTTCAAGAGTTAAAGAGGCTATTGGTGGAACACCTATGTTAATTGTACCTCCAAGGCTTGAAGGATTTGTGATATATAGAGATCCTTCAAAGAAGGAATTTGGATGTGTTCTTATGCAACATGGTAGGATGTTAGCACATGCGTCTAGACAATTGAGACCACATAAGGTGAATTACCCAACTCATGACTTGAAGTTGGTTGCAGTGATCTTTGCATTAAAAATATAGAGACATTACTTGTATGGTGAATGGTGTAAGGTATATACTTATCATAAAATCTTGAAATACATCTTTACCTAGAAAGAGTTAAATATGCGGCAATGAAGGTGGCTAAAGTTATTGAAAGATTATGACTTGATCATTTGTTACCATTTGGATGAAGCCAATGTGGTGGCAAATGCTTTGAGTAGGAAGTCTGGGAGTAGCATGGTTGGTTTGCTTACTAGTCAAGAAGCATTGTTTGAAGAAATGAGGCAAATGAATTTGCATGTGTGTTGATGGGATAGCAACGCAAATTAGCCAATTAAGGATCTAGCTCACTGTCATAGATGAAATTAGGCAAGCACAAGAGGAAAGCCAAGATGAATCCTTTGGAAAGGTGAGAGAGAGGGAATTAAAAGGAGAATTCGTAGATTTTGTAATTGGGGCCAACGGTATTATGAGATTTAGGGGTCGTATGGCTATTCCAAAGAGAGTTCCAATTTTACAAAAGATACTTGAAGAGGCGCATTACTCACCTTACATGATTCATCCTAGGAGTACAAAGATGTATCATGATTTAAAATGCATTATTGGTGGGATGGAATGAAGGGTGATGTGGCTAAGTGTTTAACATGTCAGTAAGTTAAGGCCGAACATCAGAGACATGGAGGAGCATTGCAGCCCATTGAGATCCCAGAGTGGAAGTGGGAAGGTATATTCATGGACTTCATTGTCGAATTACCACACATAGTAGCAGGATATGATAGCATTTAGGTTATTGTGGACAGGTTTACCAAGGTAGCACATTTTATTGCCATCAAAACCACTTTTACGGCTGAGAAGCTAGCATGGATATACCATAAGGAGATAGTAAGGCTCCATGGGCTACCGAAGTCTATCATTTCAGATCGAGAATCAGTGTTCACATTGGGATTCTGGAAGGCTTTGCATAAAGCAACGGGCACTAGATTGAATTTTAGTATAGCCTTCCATCGCAGTTTGATAGCCAAACGGAATGAGTGAACCAACAATTAAAAAACATGTTAAGAGCTTGTGTTTTGCAATGAGGTAGCACTTGGAGTGATCATCTGACTTCGGCGGAATTTACATACAATAATACTTATCATTCCAGCATTCAAATGACTCCTTTTGTAGCATTGTATGGGCAAAAATGCATATCGCCACTTTGTTGGGATGAAGTGGGAGAAAGTACTGTAGTTGGCCCTCAAATGATAGTAGACACAGTGGAGAAAGTGTCACTAATTCGGTAGTAGATCCGTATCGCCCAATCTCATCAAAAGAGTTATGTAGATACAAGGATGTGAGAGTTAGAGTTCCAAATGGGAGATAAGGTATTTTTAAAGGTCCTCCTATGAAGGTGTGGTTTGGTTTGGTACGAAAGGCAAATTGAGTCCAAGGAACATAGACCCATATGAAATCTTGGAATGAATTAGAAAGGTGGCTTATTGTATTGCCCTACCACCTTCCTTAGTTGGGGTGCATGACGTATTCCATGTCTCATCTTTAAGGAAATATGAGCCAGATCCATCGCATGTGCTAAGGTTCGAGGATATGCGAGTAGAAAAGAATTTGCAATATGCAGAGAGGCCAGTTTGAATATTAGACAATAAGGAGAAGCATTTAAGAAATAAGACTATCGAGCTTCTCAAAATCTAATGGAGCAACCATATAGAAGATGAGGCTACTTGGGAGCTAGAGGAGGTGATGAGGGAGAAGTACCCTTATCTATGGAAATGTTGCAAGTTTCGAGGACGAAACTTCTCTAATGGGGCCGGACTATGAGAACCAAGTATTTATATATATAAAAATTATAACCATTCCGTATCCATGAGGTAATTTATGAATATTTTATTAGAAATTTACGATGTTAGTGTGGTACAGAACATATATAGATATGACATCTAGGGGCTATGTAGTGTATACATGCAGGTATTATAATCTTGGCATGTAGGGTTGTATGTGACACCATTCACAAGTATGTTAGACATGCATACGAGTTTTGCACTTGCATATTTTTGTAGTTACAACCCCTATTTATGATGTGATTTATTTGTTGGTCCCGAGTTTATGGCTATTACCCAAGAGAGGAGGGGTGAATTGGGTATTTTAAAATTTTCACTTAAACAGAAATTTTTCCCTTGTTTAATTTAATCACCTTAATGAAACAAATAAATAATATGGAGAGACATAAAGTAGTAAAATCAGAAATGCAAACCATAGCAATAGGCAAAGATTTTATAGTGGTTCAGGCAACCTTCCTTACTCCACTCTTCCAAGCTCACACCCTTTGTGACTTCGGGTTCCACTAATGTATTAACAAATACAACTAGAGCAGCAGATCTCTTCTAGATTCCAGCTCTAGGGGGCGTGTACAAATCATAGCACAAGTAGGTGACGAGTCACACTCAAGTCACAACGCTACTTTGCTTTCACTTGGTTCAATGCACCAATATCAAACCAAGTATCAGATATAAATATAGAATTAAATAAAGAAAACTACACCTTACAGATTGTGTAGGCAGGTTTCAACTCGTGAAAGAACTTGTAAAAGAAATGATTTGATCAGCGTTTGAGCATGCAGCAAGTTGGAGCTTAGTTCTTCACTTGTGTTGATCACTTAATGCTTGGAGAGGATGGTAGTTGGATCTCAGTAAATGCTTTTTCTAACCTCTAGCATGTTCACTTGAATGGTTATTTATAATGGTGGAGTAAATTCTAACATTTGGCGGTAGGTGGCGCGGATTTAATACGCCAACGTTCGAATTTTTCCGACTGTTGCGACCCAAGTCGCATGTGAAGTCGACTTCGGGTGCGACTTTACCCAAGTCGCATACTGGAGTCGACTTGGGGTGCGACTTCGGTCTCCAGCAAAGACTTCAAGTTCCACTTCAGGTCGACTTGGTCCTAAACTTGACCTAAGTTGCATGTGAAGTCGACTTCGGGTGCGACTTCACTTTCTGTGTGCACTTGTTGGAACTTGAATTTCTTGAAAGTGATCTTGATTTTTTGCTATCCATCTTATATTGTTCTTCCACTGATATTCTTGATCTTAAAAGGTTATTTTTTGGAATTCAACATGATCATCTTTTCTTAGAGATTTGTCTTCATGTCTTGAACTTAGAATAATTTGATCTTGGAGTTCATAGATGTAGCCTGAAGATTATCCCTTGAGAAATACACCGTCTTGAATGATTAAATTAGGCACATTTGCATGTCTGGACTACATATTTCTTCATTCCGTCTGAAGTCGAATATCTAGGTCGACTTGGGTTCCAACTTCACTTCAAGTCGCATGTGGAGTCGACCTGGGGATGCGATGTAGCACCCCAGCCCGAGCGTCATAACCTTACTCCAAGATCTATCGATTGATAAACGTGATCAGGATTGTTGCCTTGTCACACGGCGGGCTTATTGGATATTTATCAACTTAAACTTAACTCCTTAGGAATTTATATCATTTCGTACCATCAATTTTCATCAAATGCCTTTTTAGGCCATTATACCATTTGAGATATACACATATGATCTCATAAATTTCATACTTAATCATATCATGATAAATCATCTTTAACAATTGATCATAGTAATTTTTCGCCTTCTATGGTCACAAAACTATAACATAATTCATATACAACATTAATTCATAATTTAATGTCATCATTCATACATAAAGGCATATATAGGTGTTCATAAGAATTCATTCATTCTTGAATCTCCACCTGTTCTCCTTGCCTCCTTCCTTTCACCTGTCTTTGGGTTTAGAAAACAAAACGTGAGTCGAAACTCAATAAGCAGGCTATAGGATTTTCAGGCAATTCATTTTGAAGGCAACATTGTTTAAAAGCATTTTTCTCAATTCAGTAGGAGACACTTATGAAGTGATCAACTACTTGCATAGCAGAAACTTTTTCATAAATCATTCATAAACCATTCGTGTAAACCAGTTTAATCCTAATTTTGGGCATTTCATAAACATTGGATGTGCAAATGCATCATTTCCATTTATGACATAATCCTTCATGTGAGGTACGCTAGCTCGGGGAACATTCTTTCATAACATGATCCTTTCCATCCTTGGCGCCGGACTTTCCGACTTGGCAACGTCAAGGGCGGATTCCTTGTCCTGCTTTCTGCCTTGACTAGCCTACTTGATTTCCATTCCATGCATGACTTTTAATCACCCCGGCATTATATACCTCTTATACATGGCAACTTGTCATTCTCATGCAGAGAATTCCTTGCACCATCCCTTTTAAACATCGTTTCAATGAAACATCGTTTAAATCTATGTTTCATCACCTTTCATAAATACTTGCAAAACAATAAGCAATTCATTTATTATAATTGAAATAACATTTCAACTCATATTGAAATAAAGGAATGGTCATCCTTAAATAACTTGGAAATGATTCATCAATCAATTGCAAAATGGTTCAAAACATTTAGAACATTATTTGCAGTCATTTTATCAAATTTTGATAAGACGAAAAACATTTAGAAAGCTGCTTGCTTACCTGCTTTGCCTTAGCTTTTCGTATCGCTTATCTCTTTGCCTTTTCCTTTGCCTATACATATAAGAATGGCTTTGCATCCATAACATTTTCATTTTCTTGCTTAGTTTTCTAACCTATAATCTATTAACATACATAATCAACTTGGATTTTCAAGTCGATCATACATACATGACAGACACTTGTGCACCATAGCATTCATTCCATACTTTCCATAATGTGTTTTAATCTCATATTTAAGGTAAACACATAGCATACATTCATAACTCATCATATGGGGATTTATATCACCCATTTATCATTTTTCATATATTTTTCACATTTCATGTGTCGGTGCTCTTTCTAAGCACGTATTCCACATCTTAGGCTTCATACTTAAATCTCAAATTTTGAGATAATCAATCCTTATTCATACAGAACTTCCTCATGCATTTTATCATATACTCATGCATATTTTTCATTTTAGCAAGTTCACATACATCATATATCTTCCATTCACACATATGCTTCACATATGTTCAACATACAACACATATATTATGTGTTTCTTAAATTTTCTTAACACAGAAACTTTCCTCCATTTTAATCATAATTAAATCCCTTAATTAACATATACTTTAGGATTTAATTTCGGATTTTTAATCCATTTATCACTAATTTCCAAAACAGCCATGTTAAGACTCATTTTTCATCATTGCAACTAAACATATAACAGATTTTTAAGTCATAATTTTCAGCAACTAAACATGATTTTCTTAACCCAAATGTAGGGTATTATCACATATTTAAAATTCATAATTCTTTAGCTTCCATAATAGCAACATATTCATGCATATAGGGTATTCATTTAACCCATTTTGACGTGTCCAAACTTATGTTCATAAAATCAGATTTAGGGATAATATTTTCAAAACCTTTTGGACACTCAAACTACCTTAAACGTAGGGTATTTTACCCTCCATAACATTCATAAATCATTTCATTACAAACAGCAACAAAATTCATATAAAAATCATCCATTTTGGCCCCCTTTTGGACGTCCCTCAAGCATACCCTAAAAAATCAGATTTAGGGTAAATTAATCCAACCCACTTTGGCCATCCAAAGGGTCCTTAATTTAGGATAATTTACTCTAAAATTCATCCATAAACAATTTAAGCAATCCCTTTTATCATTTTTAACCCAAAAATGGAGAAATCGAGTCATTTCTCGAAACTTAGGGTTTCATATTTGCTAAAATCATCAACCAATGCTTAAATCGTCATATATAATTCAAAAGAACATGAATTACATCCAAATCAACATGCTCAAATCATACAACAACTTAGTTTAGGGTTTTGAGATTTTCCAAGTTGGCTTTCATATCAAAATTCAACCTAAACTTCCATTTTCACTCTTTTGAACTCTTGATTTTATTTAAATCTTTCAAAAATCATTCAATCCCCATATCAAAGCATATTAACTCATCCTTTAAGAGTTCTCTATAAACCATATTCATGGCTCATGATTTGAGAGAAGAAACTTAGGTTTTAAGAATCCAAAACTCAATCCATACTTACTTGATTTAAGGAAACTTTGAATCCAAACTTTCCCAACTGGATTCCTTTCTTTCTTTCCTTTTTTTCTTTTATTTTTTCCTTCTCTTCCTTGATGGAATGGGCACATCCTTTGCTGCCTTTGTTTGGGGGTTTTCCCCCCTTGAACTCTCTCTTTCACTAAATGGACGTGCACATGTGATGACCCCCCTTTTTATAATTTTTTTCCATCTTGTGGGGCCCATTTCGACACATCATAGATAGGGTAATTAAGGGGTATCTTATCCCTTGATGACATGGCTCATTCATGTCCAAGTAAAATGGGTAATTATCTCATTTACAAAATTCCAAATCCAAGCTCTTAAATGAGCTACTTAGCTCCTCCTCCCTTAACGTCTACATGGAAATCTCCTATGGCTTTTCTTGGCCACCAAGTCTTGTTCAATTTATGAGCATTTACATGCCCTTGCTTCCTTAGCATAGCTAGGTTTTGACTTGGGTTAAAAAAATCACAAAATATCCATGTAGAGATCCCTTGGGCGTCACCACATCATGCCACATATGCGGCCTTCATTTGAGCTACACTTAGGCCATTAAACCAATGCATTTAAACCTTGAATTTTCCATGGATTTGACCCTTAAACAAACCCATAAAATCCAGCTCCATTCACCTCTACTTGACACCTTGTATAGCATTAAACCAAGTCATTTATCATACTTGCTTTTTAATAACTGCTATAGGAACTTTTTCTAATCAAGCACTTTCTCATGATAATTAGCTTAATCCATTCCATTCATACCATATATTTCATAATTTTATTCAATCGTTTCAAATTTCATCTCAAACTGAAGTTTCTATGTCAAGTTATGAACCTTTGAAAATAACCTTAGAGTGTGAGATTAAAATCAAATAATTATTACCTTAATCTGATCAATTTTTCCTTAATCCAATCCTCACATAACGTTGAGTCCAAAATTATGAGTTTACCTTTCAAATTTCATCTCATTTAGCCTTATAGGCGTCAAGTTATGAATTTTCTACGATTTCCAACATAATTCCATAATTTTCATTTTAATCTCCATTAATTATATCATGAAAATTAACATAAATATTCATGCCATATTAGCACATCCTAATTCTCATTAAGCCTCTTTAATTATCTTACTTTGGGCTATGACGACTAATCTTAATCACCATTCTTAATTGCAAACCCTAATTGCAAAATACTATTAAATCATAAAAATCATAAATCATCCATAATTCATTTAAATAACACTTGTGTCATATTTATAGACCTACTTGGGTCTGGGTATCACATGCGACTTCACCCAAGTCGTACATGAAGTCGACTTCGGTTGCGACTTCGCCTGTCTTAGTTCGCAAATTCAGCGCTGGAAGGTTTGAGTAATTGAAGTCGATAGTCGAGTTGACTTGAGTCTGCGACTTCACCCAAGTTGCAGTTGAAGTCGACTTGGACTGTGACTTCACTTGTCTTGATTCCAAATTTCACCGCTGGAAGGTTTTGCTCTTTCCAAGTCGATCCTGAGGTCGACTTGGGTATTGACTTCACTCAAGTCGATAGCTGAGTCGACTTGGCTTTGCGACTTGGTCTGTCAGATTCTGAATTTTAATTTTCTAGCCTTTAAATAATTTTAACAAATCATGTTAGTACCCAAAACATTCTCAAATTGAGTTGTTAATCATCAAAACACAGATTATGTTTAATTTTCCATTGATTCCAACATTGTTCAGTATTGATTTAGGGGCGTATAATTGATGTATTGTTTGGGCACTATGATTATCTTCCATTTTCTAGAGTAGTTACGGGGTTCGACTTGCCCGGTCAGGTGGCGGGGGTGAAAGGGGCAGCGCCCTCGGAGAAATTTTTAATTTACTAAGTTATATGAATGGGAAAGTAAGTTATAAATCATGATTGGACTCGATCCATGCTTGGGCCTAGCTCGTGCCTGGCCCGTCTCAGTGAGACTTTAGTTTAAAGAAGGGTCGTGCTAGGGCTTCATTCACGTTTGTCTTCCTCTCCCCTCTTCTTCTTCTTCCTCTTTCCTTCTTCCTTTCTTCCTAGTCTCGGCAAGCCTAGGTCTTTCTGAAAACCTTTCCGAACCTCTTTGAAGATCGTCGATTCACATAAAGAAAGTTAGAAATCCAAAAGATGCGGGTCTAAAGCCACTATTTTGGGGGAAATCACGATCAGTAAATAGATGTCGCCTCTTGTTGAATTAGTAATGGAATCTTGTCTTAAATATGATACAGGGCTGGTGCGAAGGGGTAGTGTCCAACAATTTTGTGGTTTGGAACATTAGGGTTCGTGATAGTTTATGGTTAATAGGGTTTGGGAAAAAATCAAATATTACTATGTGATCTTTGTAAAATGGACGAACCATTAGCAGTCTTTACATAATTAGAACATAAAGTTTGTCGAGTGGGCTGAACTAGGATGAGGGACTGGAGGTTTCCCTTTTGGCATCCATCATATGTTCGAAGAAATGCTTGTGTAACTGTTGATATGCTAGATTTAAAGTAACTCCGTTAATTTTGCTAATATTGTATGCATGGTTTGTGACATTCGTTCTTGTGTGTTATGGATGATGTGTTATCTGAGATGAGTGATTGTAAAAGGTTATTCATAGCCCTTGGTTGACATGAGGAGAGGGTTGTTTATGGCTCTTGGTTGAGATGAGGAGAGGACTGTTTGTCATCTTTGGTTTATATTTGATTATATATGAGGAGAGGGTTGTATATGATCTTGGGTGTGGGTGTTGGACCCATATGTCTCGTATGGTCATTTAAGAATCATATTTTTACAATATTGTCATAGCGTGTGCATTTGAAGTCTTATTTCTTTCACTTCATGTTAACTGCTATCTACTTATTGAGTTTTTTAGACACGTGGTTTATTATTTTGCTTTTAGATCACAGGCCAGGTAAGGAGTCTCAAGATGGGACCGGAGGAAGACCTAATCTTGGAGACTTTTAGATTAGCATTTATATTCTTAGTTATTTTGAACTTCTTTTTTATGCTAATGTACACAGGTATTTAGATCCAATTATGACAGACATATTATATATGTGTGATACTTGAACCCAAGTAAGGCTTATATATATGCATTCGGCATATAAACATGAATCATGAATGATTTAGATGAATTATGAATGAATTCCTTTGCAATTTTGATGATTTATTACAATTAGGGCAAATGGTTATGAATGATGATTATAAGCTGATATGGGTCAATATGATTAAAGAGGCCTAATGAGGATTAGGGAATGTGAATATATTGAGGATAATTACCTCATATATTATGGTTTAATTAATGAAAATTATGTTGACAATTATGGACTTAAGGAGGCAAATGCTAGAAAATTCATAACTCGACGTTGGTAAGGCAGATTAAGATGAAATTTGAAAGGTAAGCACATAATTTTGTGCTTAATCTTATAAAAAGGTTGAATTATGAAAATATTGATGAAATTAGGATGAAAATCGATTATTACCATCCAAAGTTCAAAGATGACTTCAAATGATCATAACTTGAACTAGAAAAGTCGGATTGAGACGAAATTTGAAATGAACGGTTAAAATTATGAGATCAATGCCTATGAAAGGATTTTATCAAGCTAATTATGGTGGGATTATTCTTGCACGAAAATGGGTGTATATCTTTGACTTTTTGCACCCATAAAGCAACTAGCATTTAAGTTAAAGTTAAATGAAATAATTAAATAATTAAATGAAAAAATGAGGTTTCAAAAGGAGGTAAATTTTAGGAAATTTTATGAATTTCCTAAAATGATAAAATCCATGAAATTCTCTGCATTAATGATGGATTTAAAGAGCTAATGTCTAGCTTAAGGGAGGTGGCATGGAGTGGACGATCAAGAGACTATATACTTGATTTTTTTATTTTTTAAAAATACAAAATATGCATTTAAATGAGCTACATGACTAGGGTGGTTAGTGGACATAATTCGAGATGGATTTTTGTGGCAAGAAAATGCCAAAAAGTCCATGATAAGTGGACCTCCACAAGTGGACAGCAACATGGAGGCTAGGAGAGGTGCATGTTCAAGCTGCTGTTTGGGATTCTTTTATGATTTTTTTAAATGCTAAATGGACCTCTAAATGTTCTCCTAGTTAGGGTAATTAAGTGTCCATTAAATAAAACTGCAAATTTATGAAAAAAATTGCAAAAGAGGCAGCCATATGGGACATTACATAAGTGGACAGCAAGGTAAGTGGATGTTCAAGGCTGAGTTGTTGGATTTTTGTGATTTTTTAAATATGCTAAATGGACCCCTAAGTAAGATATTAGCTAGGGTAATTAAATAACCATAAATTAAAGTTGAATTAGGTGTAGAAAATTTTCACAAAGGCTACTGAAATGGACATTCCAATGGGGGACAACAACATGGGCTTCAATGCATGGATTTTTGATGGATTTTTCAAAGATAATTTGCTAATTTACTTGGAGCATATTTTGCCATGTCATCAAAAGGGATAAACATATATTTAATTACCTCTAATTGATGTGGCAAGTGGGACCACAAAGTTGGAAAAATCCAGCTTATACATAAGGGGAATGTCCATATGTGTGAAGGGTTAGAGAGAGAAAATGTCAAGGAGGAAAAACCCCCAAGTAAGGTAGCAGCAAGAATGACCCAAGTCCAGCAAGAAAAGAGGGGAAAAAGAGAAGGAAGAAGAGGAAGAAATAAAGGGATTCAAGCTAGGGAAGTTGAGTTCAAGTTTGATTCAATTCATGTAAGTATACTTCATGATTTGAGTTCTTCAATCCTAAGTTTTTCACCTCAACTTATGAGCATGAATTTGATTCATAATGAACCCTTAAAGGATGATTCATGATGCCCTTGATTAGGGTATTGAATAAGGATTGACTGAAAAGAATGAAATCAAGGGTTCAAGAGGAAGAAAATGGAGATTAGGGTTGAATATGGGTTGATTAACCTAGCCGAAATTTTCTTAAACCCATATGATATGTTGCTGTTTTGATGTTTTATCATGATTATATGATGATTCATGATTAAATGAGTTGCATGTGTTGATTTGGGCATATGCTAAAGATTTTGGAAAGTATGGAGCTTAGGGTTACGTATATGACCCAATTTCCAGATTTCTATGTTAAAAATGATGCATAAATTAGCCTAAATGATTTATGGATGATTAAGGTGGTGAATACTCTAAAATTAGGGTACTTTGGACGTTCAAAATGGGTTAGAAAAGATTGCCCTAAATCTGATTTTTAAGGGCATACATGTGGATATCCAAAGTGGTGCAAGAAGGGTACCCTATATGCATGTGAAGTTGATGTTTTGTAAGCAACTAATATATGAAATTTAAACATGTGAGAATACCCTAAATTTAGGTTAAGAAAAATATGATTATTTGCTGGAATTTATGGATTACAAAACTGTTTTGATTTAAGTATCAAAAGAGGCGTTGATAGGATGAAAAGTGAGTCCCAAAGTTGCCGTTTTGAAACCCTATGATTAGTGGATTAAATTATAAAATTAAACCCTAAAATATATGTTAATTAAGGGTTTTAATCATACTGATTAAGGACACAAGTTTCTGTGTTGAAAGATTTTAAGAACACATAAGTTATGTGTTGTAAATTAAGTGTGTGTGAAAGGTTAAGCATGGACAAATGATGAATAACTTATATGAGTTGTTAAAATGAAAAAATGCATGAAAAAGTGATTAAATACGTGAATAAGGTTTCTGTTTTAGTAAATAATGATAATATCAAATTTCGAGATTAATATATGATGCCTAAGTTATCAATTAAGTGCTTAAAATGAGCACCAGTGTATGAAAAGTGAAAATTATGTTAAAAACGATAAATGAAGATAATGAACCTCTAAATAATGATTTAATGAATGATTGTTATATGTATGAAAGTTTACCTTACATAAGGGTATTAAAAATGAATGAATGGATAATGTGATATATAAGCTATGTTAATATATATGAACACCCGACTTGAAAGACAAGTGGGTTAAGCTAGTATAATGTAAATCCAAATTGATTTATGTAGGTTGGAAAAACCTAAGGGATACAAGTATTTGAAGTTGATGCGTATAAATGAAATGTTATTTTCATTTATCTAGGCGAAGGCAAAGATGGAAGAAAGGGATTAAGGCGATCTCAGGTAAGCAAGTGAACTTTGTAAAATACTATTTTCTTTTTATATGTTGATATGAATGAAAATGTTTATGATTATGTTTTAATGAATGGGCAAGCACAAGTTTAGAAAATAATGACTTTCATGAAAAGCCACAAGTTTTGAAAATGACTGCTTTAATGAAAAGTCGCAAGTTTTGAAAGGATGACTTTAATGAAAAGCCTCAAGGTATGCTTCATGGGAAGCAAGCAACATTTTTTTTAAGATAAATATTTTATCACAAGTATTGCCAAAAGATTGGGAATGCTTTATGCTAATGGATTTAGGAATTTGTTTACGAGTAAGCAAGTTCTATATGATGATATTTTCAAAGGATTTCATGTTTTATGTCGATGATTTTAAGAATTTTCTTACAAGCAAGAAAATTCTTTATGATGTTGTTTCAAAAGTATTTTATAAGAAAAAGGAAATTTTACCCTTTTTCACAAAGCATTATTTGTAAATAAGTTTTGAGTTTACTCTTATGATATTTTGTGATAAACAATTATGTTTATGAAAGAAAAAGAAAAAAGGATTTGATTGATGGAAAAATCAATCTTTTTTCTATGTCATGATATTTAAATATAAACGATGATTTGGACATACTCCATATGTTTTGAAATGATATTTGAAAAGTTTTGATTTCCTTTAGATAAGGAAATATGATGAAAATATCTTGAAAAATGTTTATACGGATATTCTTAAAACGGGGTTTTAGGATGACCAACCTAATAAGTTGATTTCATATAATGGTTTGATTTCGGGTTGCTAAAATGACATGCAAAAGGCTACACAAACCCCTCTTTATGTAAAAATGGCAAGATAGATATATGGACAAGAAGTTGATTTTAGGGTGGTTGAGAAGGGGATGACACAATTGCATAACTTTTATGAGCAAAAGGCTCCGAAATGGAAACTAAGAAAATGTTAGGAAAATACATGGTTTATTCTTGAAAATCCAAAAATTTTGAAGTTCTTTTATCATAAGGGTTTTAAGATGTATTGTGTTCTCAAACATTTCAAATGATTGTCAAAATATCTTACTCAAAATTCTTCTAAAAGAATTTAAGGAAGGTCATCATAAAACTAGATTTTAAATGACAACTTGTTAAAGTGGGTGCGCTCGCTTTACAAGTTACATAGACTGCAGTCTGTGATGTTCTTTTTCAAAATGATTTACAAAAGCACAGACCTTGGTCTGTGATGTTTTTCAAGAATGGATGCGGACTGTGGTCTGTGATCCCGCTTTTTCAAGATGGTTTAAAAAGAAACGGGTTGCAGTCTGTGATACTTTAAACCACACGGACTCCGGTTTGTGATAAGGATGTATGGTGCACCAATACAATGAATAGGTCGGTTGTAGACCATGGTCAGAGATGGATCAGGGCCCACTCTACACATGGTCAAGTCGCTAAGGGGTGGCAGGAGGCCAGCGGTGCTCTCCCTAAGATGGGAGAAGATGAAGGAACAGCCGCCTGATGAGCGTGCTGTTAAGGATTCTCTTCCAAAATGTAGAATGATCACTTACTAAGTGTCACAACTGAATGGGGAGAAATGCATTTTCATATGTTTTTCTTTTAAAAAGCACAAAGATTGGGACATAAAATCATTTTTACAAAAAATTATCCTAAATGGATTTTATGAAATGATTACTCTAAAAATAGGGTGTTTTACACAAAAATGTAAATAACAAGGATGAAAAGAAATATTTTCTATGCAAATGCTTTTATGAAAATGGATTATGTGTTTTATATCTTGTTTGCTATAAACAAGCCCCAAGACGGAGATTATGAAAAGGATTTATGTCAAACTTATTTTTGGACATAAGAATGTTCGTTGCCAAAGGGCTTAAATGAAAAGTGTTTATGGACATGAGAATGTTCAATGCTAAAGTATTTCAATGTAAAGTGTTTTAGGACATATGAATGTCCATAGCAAAAGAAAGTTATGTCAAAAATATTTTGGGACATCAGCTGTCCCTTGGCTAAAGGAATTTATGGTGAAAAGTGTTTTTGGACATAAAAATTTCCTTGCCGAAAAAGGCTTATGTGAATGATGTTTTGGGACATGAGAATGTCCTTCTCTAAAAAGGATTTATGAGAAAAAAGTTTCAAACGTAAAACGTCCACTAGCAAAGGATGGTTTTATGTATATGTCTTGGAACGTTATAAATTTTCATACAAGACGAAAGAAAATTAATTAAAGAGGGTAAAATATATATGTTTTGCCTTAACAAGCTCAGACGTGACTTGTAAATGATTTTAAGAATAGATGTTTATGAAAATGTTCTAGGACATAGAATTGTCCTCATGAACAAAGGATTTTATGACAATATTTTAAGATATATAAATGTCCTCAGGTAAAAAGGTGTTCAAGATGTTTAAGGAAAATGTCTTGTCCTAAAAGATAAAATGCTTGCTTACTGAGTTATCACTCACGTTTTGTTTTTCCAAACCTTAGACAGGTACCGGGAAACCCAGGAGGTTGCAAACCTAAGCAATGAAGGAAAGGTACGAGATGGTAGCCATGTGGGCTATAAGGAATGGAATAGCATGATTAAAGTTCCGAGGTATGTTGACGTATATGTGAATTTATTTAGAGTTATAAGTTATATGTAAACCAATGATTGAATATATGTATGTATGGTATGAAAATGTCATGTTTAAGACAAGAAGACTCTTATTGTAGAAAAGCATGATGAGATGTTAAGAATGAAATTTTTACAAGTGTATCGCCGCTTGTATAATGAATGATGTGGAATGTAAAGAAATGATCGATGATGGATAAAAAAAATATTTTTTGGACGAGATCCAATTAAGAACCCGCCGCATGATCAGGGCAACAATCCTGATTCACATTTACCAATCGATAGATCTTGGAGTAAGGTTGTGACGTCTCGGGTTGCGGCGCCACAATATGGTTACCTTAAACTTGGTTGTAATCTATGTGGACACATGTACATGATCTTTTGGATTTCTTGTGGTGTAATGATGAGTTATGATGACTTTCCTTCTGAATGGATGTCTTTATAGTATGAACATGTGACTGTGTGAATGTAGGGCTAAAGGTTTATATTTTGAAATAAAATTATGATATTTATATATAATAAGTCCTTTGTACCACACTATCCCCTTATAGTTATCGGGAGATGCTGTCAAATTTTTCTTAAGTCATGTGGCACCCATTGACTAGCCCTTTAGGATTTTAGCCAGCGGGGTGTCATACTACCTTATTTTTAATTATTTGAACACAACTATTCATGTAACTAATCAATTTGTTAACTTTATCTTTTTTACTCATTTTCATTACCTCCATTACATAACATTATTTTCTCTCAACTCAAAAAATTTTATACCAAAAACTTTTCATTTAAAAATTTTATTATTTTCCAAACACACCCTTAGCCTATCATCACATGGACTTAAGGCTATTTGTATTAACAATTAGGTTAGATGAATTAGAGCCTAATCCTAATCTTAATCCTAATCCATTTAAAAATTTTCAATTGTAATCCGCTTATTAACCCATTTAAAAACTTCAACCCTAACACATTTATAACTCATTTAATAAACAAAGATAGGTCATTAACGGGTTGTACATATATGTTGCAAATAAGTCAAATCAAGCTAATTTAAAATTGAGTGTGTTATTTATAATTATTATGGTGAATTGATCTGAACTGATAAGATATATTGCATGACTAGATCTTCATTAAGAGATGGTGCATATTTGAAGTGTCAGAACAAAGATGGACAACGACTTAGCGAAACAAATTGAAGACAGAGAAGGTTGTAAATAGGTTGATGGGTTAAACAGGTTTATGGGTTATAAAATCTCAACCCTAATTCACTTGTTTATTTAATGGTTAAACGGGTTAGCAGATATAAATCATTTATTCAAAAATTCTAATCCAAACCCATTTATAAATGGATTGGATGGCTAATTAACGAGTTGGTCATAACCATTAACACCCCTGTTCAAGGCTAAGATGATCCAAACTCCACCACATGCGTAGATTTTTTTCATGTGTTGCCAGGGCACTAAGCACAATAGGTCATTTCCTTCGAAAGCTCCTCCCATGGTTGCCCCATCAACTAATGAGAATTAGTGTAATGCCCCATAATTTTCAAGACTTATGATTTTTATTTATTTATTTATTTATTGATATTTTTATTAGAGTAATGATCCTGTTAGCTTGGGCTAAGCAAATGTCCTGCTTAGCCTACCTAAAAAAACTCACTTATAACAACTTTTTTTCTTCATACACTTGTTTATATTAAGAATAAAAACAAATGGTTTTCATGAAAAAGTTTTCATAAAAAGGATTTATGACTTGTTTGCTATAAACAAGCCCCAAGATGGGAATCATGAAAAAGGGTTTATGTCGGAAAATGTTTTGGACATGAGAATGTCCATTTCCAAAGGGTTTATGTGGGAAAAATGGTTGGACATGAGAATGTCCATTTCCTAAAGGGATTTATGTTGGAACATGTGTAGATATAAAAATGTCCGTTTCTAAAAGAGTTTAAGGGATAAAAGTGTTTGTAGACATATGAGTGTCCATTGCCAAAAAAGCTTACGTAAAATGTATTTTGGACATAAAAATGTCCATGATCAAAGTGTTTATGTGAAAAACGTTTTAAGACGTATAAACGTCCGTTTCCAACAAGGTTTAAGTGGAAAAATGTCTTAGGACGTATGAATGTCCAATGCCAAAATGATTTATGTGAAAAAACGTCTTTTCGTGGACATGAGAATGTCCATTGTCAAATATGGTTTATGTCAAGATGTTTTGGGACATAAAATGTCCCCTGGCCAAAATGATTTATGAGAAAAATATTTTAGGAAAAGATTTTCAAGGAAAGTCTTGCCCCAAAATGCTTGCTTACTAAGTTGCCACTCACGTTTTTTTCCCCAAACCTTAGACAGGTGATAAGTCTAAAAATTTTCATTTAATTTCATGTTAAATTCGCATAATTAAATATGACAATGTTAATTAAATACATGTTTTAAGTGGAATTTCATGAAAATCATATTTTTAATAGAATATTTAATTTTGCTATAAAATAAGCTATTTTGCAACGTTCTTGAAAATATAAAAGTATGACACAATCCCCTAGAAAATTTTAATGTTAAAATATGTATTAGCATATTAATATAATTTAGGCAAAATTATAAAACCATCTAATTTGGAAAATCATAAATAAAGTTATAAATATAATCTAAAATATGGTTATAAAACAAATTGTCAAAACATTTTAAGATAAAAAATAAAAATAATAAATAAATTCAAAAAGGGCTAAAAAGAAAAGTAAATTAAAAATATCAGCAAGATTATTAAAATCATTTGGACAAAAATTAAATATTTAAATCTGTTTTTTTTTGTTTGCAGCATGAGTACACGAACAACTGTACACCACCGGAGCACCAGTTCGGTGCTCCACCATCTTCCCCCACTTGACCGTCAATGGCTTCTTCTCCAAATCCGTCCATTTGAAGCAGTGCAACAAGCCACGCCACGCATAAAATCGCATTCGCAACAAAGCAAATCAGCAACTGCCCATGGCGTGACCGGATTTTTGTAGGCGAGCAGCTTTTTCCATCAAAATTGGCAGCCATGGCAGCCACGACAAACCAACTGAACCCACCGACAGAAAATTCGGCCGGCCTCGAATTCCAGCAACAGCAGCCCTTCGGCGATCCGACCATCTAGTCGCATGTGCTCCATTCCCAGCGTCATTTGGGCAGCACGTCACCAGCGACAGCCCATTCCTTACCTTCCAGTTCATCAATTCGCCCAAATACCGGCTCGTCCTTTTTCATCAAACCGAGCTTATCTACAAGGCAAACCCATCAGATTTACAGCATCCAGCTCGTCCCTGTTTGATTGTTGATCCTCATACCTAGTCTTCTTCCCCAAATTCCCTTACCAGCCATCTTCTCCAACCACGGCAGCACCTCCATCATTATCGACCAGCAGCAGCTTTGGGCAATCAAGATGCGTAGATTGGCAGCACTCTGTCGATTTCAACCAAGCAACGAGCTGAGTTGTCCACCCCTTGTGCTGAAACAAATAGAGACGTAAAGAGGGAAAAGCTGCGGCAAATGGCAATGAGCAGCAATCCCACATCGGATTCAAGATTGGAGAGAGGGCCCCTCACAAAACTATAAAAGGGCTCCACTCATCCCAAGGAAAGACACCTCATACCCCACACACAACCCCTTGGGTGGGACCCATTTTGTGGGACCCCATAGCAAGTGGGTGGGACCCATCTTGTGGGACCCGTAGCAAGGAGGTGGGGCCAAGCAATAAAATTTTCTATTACGTGGAGATTTTGCTCTCCATATTCGGGTGATGTAAATTTTATTTTATTATGCTTTGTAGTGTCTCGTAGTTATTACTTTTTAATTTGTAGTTTTAATTTTTAGATTAGATTTACTGCTTTATTCTATGCTTTGTAATTTTTAGATTAAATTTAATGTAATTCTCTTTCCTGCTTTAATAGTAAAATTTCATAGCTTTTATTGCTTTCTTAGAATAGTTTTAATTAAGTTGTTAGTTAATTTCTTTTTGCTTCTTGTCTCCATTTCTTTTATGTTCAAATATTTTCTCCCTTCTTTCTCTCTCTTCTCTCTCTCTCTCTAATTTCTTCTTCTCTCTCTCTAACATCTCTCTCTCCTCTCTCTTAATTTCTTTCCTTTTCTTTCTCTCTTTTCTCTTTCTCTCTCTTCTTTCTCTCTCTTCTCTCTTCTCTCTTCTCTCTTTCTCTTTCTCTCTCTTCTCTATACCCTCTCTTTCTCTTAAAAACAATTCAAAACTACATCGCCTCTCTGTGGATTCGACCTGACTCACCATTATTCTACACTATCACTCGTATAGTGGTAGCTTTAATGTGTTTCGGTTAATTTTAATTAAACTGGCGATCACAGTGCTCTTAACGACAAGCACTTGGTACGCACCAACAGGTACCGGGAAACTCAAGGGGTCAATGGACCTAAGCAACGAAGGAAGGTACGAAGTAGTACCCAGGTGGGCTAAAAGGATTAGCCATGGTGAGTGGAATGCTATGAGTGGAAGTTTTCAGGTATGTTGATGTATATATGAACTTGTTTAAAGTTCCGAGTTCTAGGTAAACTAATGATTGAATAGATGTATGTATGCAATGGAAATGTCATGCTTAGGTCAAGATGGCCTATGATGTATAACAACATGTTGAAATGGTTTAAAGGATGTGACGTCTCAGTTTGGGGCGCTACACGTATATAGCATGCAAAACCAGAAATCAACCATAAATAAAAAGGCCAGGCAAGATCTGTTTTGGACGTGCATGGTAGTAATAGGTTGGAAATTTTCCGGCTACTTAGATGTTGAATTTTTTTTTTCCTGGCTATTTGGACGCTGAAATTTTTCTGGCAACTTGGACATTGAAAGCCTGCATAATAATACTTCTAAACCTGTTTTGTTTGGATGTGAAATATATTAGAAGAAAAATATCAAAACCTATTTGGACGTGAAGCCATACATATGATGTAGTGTAAAAAAATATGTTCTTATATACCAAAACTGGCATGGATGTCCGGTACCTATCTATTCACTTTTCTTCCTTAGAAATCTTGAACATTTCCTTTCTTCTCATCACACTGTTACACTGCATGCTAGCCTCTATTTATATTTAATCCTCTTAAGCGGTTACCACGATAATTTTTTTTAAAATCATGCTTAAGATGTGTTAATATAAGGTTGCCATCTCATGCTTTCACCGTCTACTGCTGGTACATTATTTCATTCTAGAATTTTTTTCTTTTTTGTAACCTATCTATCTCATGCTGGTTACACTCCACGTTAGTTGCAATGTCGATGTGGCAAAAATCTGCTAGCTAAATACTTTAGTCAGTCATGCTGGTTATACATCAATTTAAATATGTAGGTGGTACAAAATATCTGTCCGGTCAGGCGCTAAGTCAATTGACACTAATTGCTTCATGCCACACTGTAACGCCCCGATCAATGAGCGCGTGATGTGAAACCTTACTCCAAGGATCTTTTTGAAAGATGAGGCTTGTGAACAAAATTATAGTTTTGAATTTATACAAGTAATTTTTTTCTAACCCGTCTAAAAATTAGTTTATATATTAGTTTTTTTTTTTCACTCTTCTTGTCTGAGATCTGGCAGCATGCCATTTGTATTTAGGGCATTTGGGTGTGGGCTTGGCTGCTATTTAATAGCAGATTTCTTTTCTATAAACTTGTTAAACATCACATAACCTGTACCATCTTGGTATTTTATGTAGTCAATCTTTTTTTTTTTCACATCTAGATTTGATCCAACTTGATAGAATTCATAACACACATTCCTAAGTTCATTTATCTCTTGTTTATACAATCATGCAACTCATCAATTCAACTATTGCTTCAGATAATTTAAAACATCCAAGCTTTATACATGCCCATAAAACTTAGATTTAACTATGAGTTGTAAATATAAATTGGATCCTCATATCAAACTCAAAGAACATATCTTTGCTGCCTTATTGGTAGTGAAGATTCTTTTAACTCATTTGATTAATCTGCAACCACTGGTTAGTTGAAAAACAGTAGTACATTATACTCAATAAGTAGGAATAAAAATAAACAACAAAATCAACTTTCAACCATTTGCACATGTTTCACAATCTTGTGTATGCTTTGCACGATATGTACATAAACTTGGAGCTTGAAGCTTGCAACTTGTAACTTGAGGGGTGAATGACACTTATCAAGTGATCATCATCGTTAACCTTTCCAAGGAAAGGTGCCGTTGAATCATTTTGATTCTTTAACGACTTGGCATCCTAGAGGAAGGACAATGGTCCTATTTGACAACTTTGACGGACATCTACATGAAATCTTGACTTGAAAATGCATGACTCTTGGGTGCATGAATGTATGAGTTTCATGACATTATACAAAATCATTCTCCATATGATGATAATAAGTTTTACACATAGGAAAAAACATTTATTATGTTGTTATCAAGCATGCCCATTACAATTAATGAATAGCTACTTTATAGACATACTTAAGCAAGAGGAACATACATTAAGAGTCCATACATGTAAATAGTAATCCAAAAGGGAATTTATCATCATACTCTAGCATCAATAACACATGAATAATATCATTCAAAAGAAAGATGGAAATGTGGAGAAACCTTGGTTACCTCAAGACTTCCTACACAAACTCTTGAAACTTGCGACTTGCTTACCTATTTCACTTCTTCCTCTACTTTCTCTTTCCCCTATCCTTCTCCGGCAATGGCAGTAGCGGCGGCGCGGCTGCGGTGGTGTCTCTTCTCCAGTAATGCGTGGTGGCAATGAGGCGGACGGTAGCAATTGGCACCCCTCCTCCCTTCTCTTCTCTCCTGCTTCCTCCTTTCCCCTCGTTTCTCCTTTCCTCTCATTTTTTGGAAATGGAAATGGGTTTTGCCCCATTCGATTCCTTTGTGGTTAGTCCGCACGTGCTTGGTGCACATTTAGGGCTCCTATATGTGTATACAATACATTTTTTTTATAAAACGTAATACACGTATATAATTCCCCATGCAAAACGTGTATAAAAATCTTGCCCATTTCCTCATTTATTCATAATTACTTGCACATATTAAATAATTTACACTAAATTATTTAATTTACATGCTAATTAATTTAATATTATATAATTAAACATGATAACTTGCATTTCACATTGCAAATCTTTTACATTTCCTTGCATTTTCTTTTCTTTTCCTTTTAATAATTTTAGGCCTTTCACTTAATATTTAATTTTCTGAATTAAATGGCCTAAGATTCTCTGTATATCATTTATGTATAATTATGAAATTCTAGGTTTTATACACATGTAGTTCAAAGTTTTTTTTTTATAATTTATTTAATAACTTCCTAAAGATGTTCCTTATAATCTAATTTGTCCATATTTTAAAGTCCATCAAATTCGCCATTCATATCATGTTTCGTCTTAAACTAATGATTATTGGCTAGGATTTAGGCATTTAAAATCAACTAATTCAATTCATTAAGTTTTAAATATTTAACAATTTTACGAGCACAATTTTTATGATCTAATCCATTCAAAATGTAGAGTACTCTATTTTAGGCTTGTGGAATTTCATATAAAATAGAGTTATATATGTATAATAATTAATTAATAAAATATAAGTACGTGGAAACCCATGGAGCATGCATGCATGTCCTAGCCTCTTTGGACAGAGAGTGCATGGAAGGCACGCTTTGCATGACTATTCAATTCATCCATATTTTAGAACAGATCAAATTAGTTGTCCATCTCAAGTTCTATGTCAAAATGATTAGCATTGATTAAGATATAAACATTTGTAATTAACTAATGCAATTCATTCAACTTTTAATTTTTTCACCCATTTGTTCTATATTTTGTAGATCTAATCCATTCACCTAGTAAAACATATTAACTTCGGCTTACCCATAAAATTTCATATAAAACGGTTATATATATGTTAAGATATAAGTTCAATAATTAATTAGCTAAATATAATAAAACATGTCAAAACATTCCTGGGCGTGAATGTCATACATGGTTGAATGTATACACGTTTTTCAATGCAAATTAATTAAATTTATTTAAACACTTTATTTAATTAATTTTCATAATCTGATCTTTCTAGGTTAAAGAGCATATTAGTTAACATTATTCCATGAATTCTTATATCAATTTAAGTTATACATTCTAAGATCTAGGTGAAACCGGATGATATGAGCCATTAATTTCTTTGAGTAAAAATACCAGTCATTAATTAGAGGAAACTGATCCTATGCACTTGGGTGTACATACCCATTGTTTATATATTTTTTTGAAAAGTCTTTTACAAAATTGTTATTCTAAGTGTATTTAACATGTGTGTCAATTTTTACTACTTTTGGAGATTTTTAGATATTTATTTTGGATTTTTAAAAATCAGTGAATTTTTTAGTAATTTTAAATACACTTAGATTAACAGTTGTATAAAAAAAGTTTTAAAGAAAATACTAAAAAATAGGTATTTGTACCCGGGTGCACCGAAGCTAAGTACACCGGGGTGCATAAAATCAAAATTCTTAATTAGACCCCGAATCTGCATCAATTTGTTTATTTATTTTTATTTTTTCAAAAAGTCCATAAGTTTAAATAGTTTGATATGGTATATTTCAGAAATTTTAAATTCCTTCTCCAAAATTTATAAAAAATTCATTTTCGTACTTTATCTTTCTCAAATTATATTTAACCCCCTTTTCATAAATTTCAAAACTAACCTTTTTGTCTCTATATTTCATTAAATTTTAATTAGATCTCTTTTGTCTCAACTCTTTTCAAATTTACCCTTCAATCCTTCTTTTCTAAATTTACAAATTAATCCCATACTTCTAAAATTACAAACTTGTCTTTTTGTAAGCACATATTGTTTAACTTGACATTAATAGTACATAAACTATACAAGCTTTACTGTTACAATTTGCATTATATCATAAACTAATTTTATACTAAGCTTCAAAATAATGTGGGTTTCACAATGACCGAAGTACCCCTAAATGAAAATGATACAATTCCTTTGTCCTTTTTCGTAATTTTCGTTGCTGTCGGATGCAGTTGGCCTTTTTAAAGACTTATTTGAAAGGGTTTTTGCTGGTGGATCTATGAGGAGGTTTCACTTCGCACTCATAAAATTCTGCCCCTACAATTATGCCATGGAGTTTTTCCAATTTTTCTAATCAATTTTTACATTTAAAGTTCAGTGGGAGAAGTTTTTTGATCGGAGAAAATTTACTAACGGGCTTGCAGATCGGAGAAGGAAATCTACAGATGGTGAGTGCGACTGGGACAGATCCGGCTTGGTTGCTAATAATTTGTTAATGCAGCAATGGAGATGGGTTTTCGCTCATTGCTACTCAGTTGAGTTTTTAGCTACAGTTCACCAGATCGATTCGTTGGCGATAGAGATTGGTTTTAAGCATTTGAATAGAGAAGATGGGGCTTTTGCCAAGCAATAGTAGTGACGCAGCTGTTGGAAATCTTTGAGTTTTCTCTTGGATAACGGAAGCTATTTAGAAAAGCTGACGTATTTGGTATGGTGGTCCAGCAACAGAGGAAAATCCAATATATGTGGCCGTATTCATCGAACCAAGCCATTAATTCTCCTTCCTTACTGTTACGGAGCAACCAATTTTTTGTTATAACATAAAGAAACTAATTTTTAGTATTAATTGCAGTAAAAATTTTGAAAGACAATTCTTTTTATTTGAGATCAAATTACATTATTTATAATTTGGTTTCATTGATATTTAAATTTTTTTTACAATAAATAATAATTAAAATTAATTTTCTAATATTATAATAGATGGTATAGAAAATCTTTTTGCATTATAATAAAAATTTTAATATTTCTATTAATATTATATAAGATAATTTCATGTTTGTAAGAAAATTAATAAATTGGATCATCGACCAGCGTGGATTGCGGAATACGACCATATAAAAATAAATTTTTATATTTTTAGGGTGCGTTTGGTCGGAGGTAAAACTTTTTGATGAAAACTTTTTAGAGTAGAAGTTGTCAAGTTGATAGAAAATGATGTGATATGATATGATAGGGGTAATAATGAGGTGTAAGGTGAATAAAGTTAAAATAGATAGGGTAGTTGTATGGGTATTTGTGTGGAAATAATTGAAAAATAGGGTTGTTTATATAAGAAAATATAAAAAAATAATTAAAAAATAAGGTAGTTATGGGAAGTGAAAAGTTTTTGATTGAAAAGTTTTTATTGACATGTTTTGTGTGTAACCAAACACTCCCTTAATGGTATTTCCGATTAGGGCTAACTTCGTCATTTTGAGACAGTATAACGGCCAGCTTACAGATGGTCTGTTTTTAGGGTATATTTAGCGGGTGTATACCAAAGATTTTAATTCTTACAAGTATATATTTGTGATTAAAAGCAAGCGACATAGGTATATTTGAAATTAATTTTAAAAATAATTTTACATTGGGGTTAATTTTGTCATTACGCAGAGTTAAATGGTTGTTTTCACCCTTGTCATTCTCATTAAATTTTTTTTTTTTGTCCTGGGAAATCCCCAGGTTGGATTTGAAAGGTTATATTTGCTAAACTTCAAACCCCGCGGTTTGATATACTATGGGTATGTTTGGTAATTGATAGAAAATGTCAAATTAAAACTTTTCACTCTCCACAACTATTATATTTTTTAATCATTTTTTCACACTTTCCTATACAACTAGCCTATTTTTCAATCATTTATACACATCTATCCACATAACTAACCTATCTATTTTAACTTTATCTTCTTTACTACTCATCATTATTCCAATCGTACCACATCATTTGACAACTTTTACTCTCCAAAATTTTTTATCAAAAATTTTATTCATTACCAAACATACCCTATTTTGCAAACATCCAAGGTTAAATCTGCAAAAACCCTCGACGTACGCCTCTTCGACTTTCCAAATTTACAAATCGGTAGTTTTGTGCGAGCCTGGTCTCCTGCTCTGGTCAAATTCAATCTATCTTTCTCCTGCTCTGGCCAAATACAATCTTCTCTAGATAATCCAGTGCAGGGAAGCTCTAGTCTCGTCTTCATTGCTATTCTAGAAATTTCTAGACAAATCGAAGAGAGACGAATAAATAAAGAAATTCCGAGAGAGAGAGAGAGAGAGAGAGAGAGAGAGAGAGCGCGGAAATGGATTTCGAGCTGAGGGCGGCGAAACAGAAGCTTGAACGAGAGCAGAAGGAAAGGAAAGAGAGGGCTAGGATGAAGCTGGAGAGGGAGAGGAAGGCAAGGGCTGAGGCTGTTCGTCAAAGGGAAGCCATTGAAGCTGCCCAGAGGACTCGAAGGCTCGATGCTGAACGTGCCCAGCAGCTGGTACTTTCTTTATAGTTGTTTTTGCCCCTTTTCTCCTTACATCTGAATTTGGGGTCTTCATGAAATAACTTGCGTTTGCTCGGTTATTTTCTTATGGAGAAGTGGAATTTTGTGGAATAGAGACAAGACTTGTATCCTCTTTGGTGATCTGGATACATTGTTGGCAACAAGATCCTTGTTTATTTAGATTAAAATCACTGGTAGAAGATGAATTGGCTGGGCCCTTGATTTCTAGGGCAAAAAAAGAGGGGAAGAAAGGATTAGGAGAAATAGATGCAGGAGAAAAGAATAGAAGGAAAGAGGAAACAATCGTATTCATGGTTCAATTTATAAATTGCTGAAAATCCTAGTACATGCTACCAAATTTTGGAAAAACACTAAGCAAATTAAAGTCCAATTTTAATTGTATAAGGATGAAACACTTTAAATAATGTAAAAAGATACCAATTTAGATCATCCATCAAGTTTATCTATGTTTGCATCAGTTAAACAAATACATTAAACTCAAAAATTAGACAAATGAATATCTAAATTTTCAATGAAATATCTACCAAATATATGCAAAATACATAAATGCTACATATGTCCTAATTCATATTCATCAACTTTATGGCTTCTATCAACATTGAGAATTAAAACAATTCATATTTAATAGTTCAATTGCCTTAGCTTTCAAATGGGTTAAAGATTACTCATGTTTGAGTTCATTTAAGAAACTATATTGCATCCAAACAAGATACATAATACAGTTTCAAATTTTAGGATTATTTATGATTATCTTTATTGAAAGTAGTCTATATTATCCTTAGGTGATTTAGAAGTCTCCTTTATGAATGTTTTTCTTCTTTCTATAACCTTGTAAATTTCCTATAGCAATCTAATGAATAGAATGGCTGGCATGGATTCTATGTATATTGTTGAATGTGGTTGTGTGATTCCAAGAAAATTCTAAGTGCTCTGTGCTTGCAGTTTTTTCCTCGCTTGTGTCATCAACTCCTCATCATGATGATCATCTTCTTCTTGTATTTTCATTAGTAGCTTTTGCTCAAAAGCCTTTTTCCACCATCAAAATCTTAGTTTCTTGAATCCTATTTTTGCAGTTAGCATCTCTTTATTAATTTATTCTTTCCCACTGTTAGAGGTTTTTTTTACAGGCTAATTTTACTTTCAAGAGAGATTCATTTAATAACTTGAAATTATTAATGAATTTAGGATGAAATTTTTTCTTGCTTTGCCCCTAGTCTCTTGCCCTAGTGGTTAAGTTCGTTGGCATTGTTGCCAAACGACTTGGGTTCAAACCCTTCCAAGTGCAGGTGTATAACCATTTGTCCCCCTGGTAATGAAGGTGCTTATAGTTATCCCCCCCTGAATGTGGGGATATTTATAAAATGTCCCTCCACTATGAGGGTTGTGAAAGTGCTTGATTTGTAATATCAAATGTCATAGTTTGTGTATACTACTAATCAGAAAAAAAAATCTTTTTTCTTGCTTTAGACCCTTTGGATCGTTAACACTTGTAAATAGATCCAATAATATTGATGACTTAAGAATTTTATTTTTTATATCGATGTTAAATTATATATATTTTCCCTTCTGCATGTTTAGATTTAGGATGGTAGAGTGTTTGTTTTCTTTTTCGGGCTCCTTGTAACCTTATCTTGCATTAGACCCATCCTCAGATGCAAAATAATTTCAATTAGAGAAAGATTTTAAAACCAATCATCTGTAGGTTTTATTGTCTTAGAAACTAAATTATTGCTTTGTGCTGAATTTTCACCAACTAGCTTTCATTGGCTTTTCATGACACACTACCTATCTTTGGAAACCTATGAACTATTCACCACAAACTTGGGTTGCTTATACCTAAGAATTTCTTTGACCTAAAATGGTCATTTTCATATATTGGGTGTAGGAATTCATGGGAGTGGACAGGTTGATAAGGATGCTGTACATAGAATTTAGATTGGGTGGAATACTTGTGATGAAGTATTTTGGAAGTTCTATGCTGTTAGTTCATCTAATTTTAAAATTTTTGTTAATTTTGGGGATGTACCAGGTGGGCTTGGACTTCATGTGTTTGAACCGGCGGATTTTGTCCCTATTTTGTTTTGTTGGTAATTAAAGATATATCAGTACTCCAAAAAAGAAAAAGAAATTATTGCTTATATGGAGTTAATATTTTTTTTATCGTAGAAATTTATAAAAAAATAAAATTTAACTTGTTAAGAAATGAAAATTAACAGACCATTATTAATTAGGATATATACAAATAAAATAGACCAGAAATGTTATTATTATTATTTTTTTGATCACCACCAGAAATGTTATTATTATTTTTTTTATCAATATTCATGACCTATGCAAATTCATGAGAGTTTTATATCAACATTAATGACCTATGCAAAATCATGAGAGTCCTATGAACAGCTTAAGAAATTTATTGTGGTTATAATACACGAGAATAAGTATATACATATTAATATAAACATACACCAACAAGTTACTCTAAGTATGTGAATTTCTAATGATTTAGTAAGATTTCACAAAGTTCTTTGTGAAGAATTAAGGGAAGAAATGATCAAAAGGGGCCTTGAGGAGTTTGTAGTAATAAGAAGAAAATCTCTTGATACTATTTATAAATCAGAGAAAATGCTGATAAGTCTCTGATACAAATGCTGTATAATAAATACATTTGAGTTTTTAATGACTTAGGGAGATAATCAGTCATTTGAGAAGAAATGATGGAAGAAATGGTTGAGAGGGGCTTTGAGTAATAATGTTCCACAATCATCTCCAACATTATCATCTCTTATAATATTTATAAATAGGGGATGGTATCAATAATATATTCAATAACATTGATGATATTACTAATAAAAGTTTGAATAAATGAAAATATTAGTTTACTACGAGCTGCCTCCTCAAAAGATATATCAATAAAGCGAACACGAGTACTTTGGTCCAATTTTCAAAAGCCGATAACAGGAAAAAGGCTTGGAATTTTAGCATGAATAGAGGACAAATGCTATTATATCTTTGCTTGTATACATCCAGGAATTTGAAATGTTTTAGTATTGGTGCGCTTTCCTTTCTTCTATTACTCTAGCCCACTTACGTTTCTGTTAACATATTTTTAAAAAAAGCTTCGTTAGCATATTAGTTAGTTTGGAAGCAAACTCTTGGTTATCTTTTGATATAAATACAAAATGATTTTCTTTTCGCCATAGGCTGATCAAGAAATGGAAGAAAGTCTACTTGTTGGAGATGGGGTTGTCTTTTACCGGATTCTTGAAGCTGTGCCTTATGAGGGGCTTGGAGATAAGATCAAATTGCCACCCTCCTGCTTCACAGAACTATCTGGTCAAGGAGCCCTGGACAAAGGACCCATGTACTTCCGATTGTCAAAGATACACCAAGAAGGAGCTTTGAATGCAGCCGAACAAGACCAAGAGCACCATGTAACAACTCATTCAGGCGTCCTGGAATTTACTGCAAATGAAGGCTCAGTTGAGCTTCCTCCCCATGTTTGGAACAATTTATTCCCAGCTGTCAGCCAGAATGCCTCTTTAATGGAGGTGCGATATGTTAGATTGCCCAAAGGCACTTATGCAAAATTACAACCAGATGGGATGGGTTTCTCAGACTTACTGAACCATAAGGCTATACTTGAAACATGCCTTCGTCAACATGCAACTCTTTCTGAAGGTGACATAGTCACGGTCAACCATGGCAAACTAAGCTATAGGCTGCGTGTTCTGGAGCTAAAGCCATCTTCAAGTATTTCTGTCCTAGAAACTGATATTGAAGTGGACGTTGTTGGACCTGAGTCCACTATAGATGGGACTGATAGAAATGTGTTGATCCCACTTGAGCTTGGAAAAGTGGAATCTGGAGTTGTGGGGGAAGGGAAATATAGCTATTACAAGTTTTCAGTTGATAATGATGTTGGCCAAGTTATATCATCTGGAAATGTGAATATTGTGGTTAAGTTAGATTTGGAGACAGATGGTAGCGATACTGATCTTTATGTATCTAGGCATCCTGTCATATTCCCAACCAAGCATCAGCATGAGTGGTCTTCTCATGATGTGGGCTCAAAAGTTTTGATTCTTAGTCCTAAGGATCAAGGCACTGTTTCAGGAACATACAGTGTTGCTGTCTTTGGATTCAAGGGGTTGACAAAATTCCGCATTTCAGTGGCTCTTGAAGATAGCAGCAGTTGCAAAGTGGGAGAACAGACTATTTCTTCCTTATCTTCAGCAGATGTAACTGTATGTCAAAACTGCGGTCACTGCATACCCAGCAGGACCGTTGCACTGCACGAAGCATACTGTAGCAGGCACAATGTGATATGTCAACACCATGGTTGTGGCATTGTTCTTAGAAGGGAAGAGGCAGCCAACCATGTTCACTGTTCCAAATGTGCGCGGGCTCTTCATCAAAGTGAGATAGAGAAGCACATGAAAGTATTTCACGAACCACTTCATTGTCCCTGTGGTGTAATTCTTGAGAAGGAAGAAATGGTAAGCAACCAAATGCTGTAAACATCTATCTGTCAATTAAATTTTTTTGTACCAAGTATCATTAATGTTGCACCCAGTAGGATTGATTTACCCTGAAAAAGCTTGAGTGCTTTTTCAAACTCTCTTCTATTCTACCTATATGTAAAGAGGCAATGCTGATTCCAAACCAAAGCTTTTGCTGGAGATTCTCTTTTCAGTGAAAGCATTGTACTTTGGAGTGATGGCAGAAAGTTTGATCTCTTCCTATCTTTTCCATCCTTGATAGGTTCACTAATAGAGCATTGATGAGATCCTGCATCTTTATCGTGGCAATTGTTTCTTGCTACTGGCAGTAAGATTTCTAGGGTCCATTTCTTATACAGTTACTGGTAAATTAGACAATTTACGGGCAGCAGTAAAATTTTTTTAGTTTTAAAATTTTTATAAAGATGCAGGCCCTATTTAGATCTTCTCTCCTATGAAATTTGGTAAAATTTTTGAATTTGTTATTTTGTTGATTTAAGAAAAAAATTCAAAAAAATTATCAAATTTCGCATGGGGCAAAATTTAGGTGAGGCCCACACACATACAAATATAAAATTCTTTTTCCGGCAGCCTGTAAATCACGATTGCCACACAAATTTCATTTGCTTTATATGTGATTTCATTTGGAGGTTCACTCCACCTATTGATCTGTAAATGGCCTGTTTGTCATCTCCAGACACAGGCTGGATTCTGCTACATCGTAAGCATAGATTTGTTTTTGTGTGAATGCACGTGCTGCTTATTTGCAATCATCTGATAGCATTTTTCATTTCTGGCAGGTGCAACACCAGTCTTCCGACTGTCCCCTGCGACTCATTACTTGCCGCTACTGTGGGGACATGGTTCCCGCTGGGAGTTCCCCATCAGATGCTCGGGATAGACTAAGAGGGCTTTCAGAGCATGAAAGCATTTGTGGCTCCAGAACAGCTCCATGCGATTCATGTGGGCGTGCTGTCATGCTGAAGGACATGGACATCCACAGAATTGCTGTTCATCCAAATAACTAAGCTGGAATATGGACATCAACATTGGTCGATCATTCTGCTGCTTGGTTCTTGAAACGCATCATGGTGTCTAGGCATGAACAAAAGGATTCAATCCTCCATTCAGTGCTAGTTTACATCAAGGAAAAATGCGATCTTGACAAACTATTCTGTTACTGGGATAAGATGATCATGTCCAGCTTCATTTGTCATTGTGTATGGATTCAAATTCAAAAAGAATCATCATGGCGTATTCTTTTTGCAATGAATTCAACAGTTGTTATTTTATAATTTCTTGTGAACGCCAGAACATGGGTTGGGAGGTGCAGAGCATTGGCATAGTTGCATGATATTTCCATGTATTGATCCGATGCTCCCAGTAAAAAGATCATCATCTCCACTAAGCTTTCTGCCTACTTCCTGTTTGTTATGTTCAATTAAATATTTGTGTGTGGAACATGATATTATCCTAGTCTGTGTTCTTGTCCAAGTCCCAATTGTTCGTTTTTATTTTATTTTCTCAATCGCTGTTGTTTTCACTAGGATTCTTATCATAAAGCAAGGCTGCTGATGGAGAAAGACATAATTTCCATCCGGTACTGTCCCTAGCGGTTTATCCCATCCTCACCTCTTTAGTCGTGCCTCTTGGTTTGCAGCGCACGGATCAGCAAGATGAATGAATGTGGAGGCTCTGGAGAATGGAAGTAAAGGTGGTGATGTTTGCATGCATCCGTCTCCTGATGCATCTTCTGCGTTATATGCATGCTTTCACATAACATGATTATCAATGGGCTCCCTATAGTGGGGCCCAAGCTGGCATTAGATCTAGCCGGCCATCTCATGTCACCTGCTGCCTTCTCGCTGTCTGCACAAATATTGGCGTTGAATTGAATGCTGCTGCTGATGCATCCAGACGTGAACATATTATGTTTCTCTTCAAACAACTATTTACATGGGCCGGAATAAATTACAACCGAGCAACTCTCAAGTTTCATACCTCTGTTGCATGAAAAATACCTCGCCTGTCCATCAAATACGAGAAAATCTGTGCAGACAAATATCAAGTGCCTCAAAGAAACTTCCTAAAAATGACAAGATTACTCTAAAATTATAACATCTATGATGTCGTAATTAAATCAATCAAATACATGGTTGTTGACATCAATTATCCACTCGTCAGAAAAGATGCGCAAAGCGAAGAAAAGAAAAGGACGGGACCAAACGGAAGCAGATGATGTGGTGGTGCTTGGGTGGGGGGAAACCTTCTACCTTTGTATTTTGAACTCTGAGGTTTGCTTATTATCATTTTTAATCCTGCAAAGTTCACCTTTGCATTTTGGACCTTGGACGCTCACGACGTCATACATGCTTTGCTTGGGCGTTGTTTGCTGGCTTAAATTTTGCAAAATGACATATTTGACCCTGTGCACATGCTTTTGAGAGGTAGATTTTGCAAAAAACCAACGCCGACATTTCCATTCTAAGTTGGTTGAATTTGTGCAACTTGCAACAAATATTTCTATATTTAAGAAATTATTTTTAAAAATATTTTATTTCATTAATTTTCTTAAAAAATATATTATTAATGCAAGTTGTTAGTAATGATGTATTTTTTGTAAAAAGTTGCGGCACCCTGCCGACCATTACTCCAATCCAGCAATTGTTACGATAGAGATCCAAGGGCATCTTATATGGATTTACCATAATTCGAGAGATAAAAGGCGACATATACAAGAGAATATACATGTAGTTGTTGGCCCGAGTTGAGTTAATCCAAGAGGGGAGGGGTAAATTAAGTTATTAAAAATTCTTTGGCTAATTAAAACGTTGCCCTTACTAAGTTCAGTCTCCTTGAATGAAAAAATGGAATAAATGCATAAACACAAAGAACACAGAATTATAAATCGACTTGGATATGAGACTTCACCCAAGTCACATGTAAAGTCGACTTGAGCTTCGACTTCATTATATATTGAAATTCATAAACTCCAAATCTTCCTTCTTTTGGTTTTTTTTCCTCAAGTCTTGCTCCTGGGTTGACTTCAAGTGAGACTTGATCCAAGTCGCATATGAAATTGACTAGAGGTTGCGACTTCAGTTTTGGTACCTAGTATAAGGACTAGGTATTTTATTTTATTTCCATTATAACCCTTCTCTATTTTACGAGATAACTTATGAGCATGTTACTAGGAATTTATGATGTTAATGGATGCATAACATATATGAATTTGGCATATAGGGGACGTATAATGCATATATGCATGTATTATGATCTTAGCACATTGAGTATAAATTTAAAAGTGTATGATTAGCGTGTCATTGTTGAGCACTATGACTATTTTTTCCTTCGCAGAGTAGGTACGGGGTTCGACCTGCCCGGTCAGGTTGCGGGGGTCAAGGGGGCAGCACCCCCGGAGAAAATTTTAATTATTAAGTCGTAGGAATGGGAAAGTAATTACTAATTACGATTAGACCCGACCCATGCCCCGACTCGGTCCGACTTGATGGGGTTAGTTAACATGGTTAGCCCGCGCTCTAGGGCTTCATTTTTCATTTTGCACCCGACTATTCTTCCTTCCTTCTTCTTCTCTTATCGTTTTCTGCTTCTTCTCTTCTTTCCCTTCCACTCAGTTTGATCTAGCCGTAAATCGCTTAAAGAAAACTCTACCGACTGCCTTGAAGATCATAGATTCTAATCCAGGAAGCTCCGAAGCTCCGAATCTCCACAATCCAAATCTAGGGTCGCTGTTTTGGGGAGAAATTACGATCAAGGTAAGTAGATGTCGCCCCTTCTTGATTTAGTGATGGAATTTCATGCTAAACGTGATGTGAGACTGGTGGGAATGTGTAGCGCCTGACAACTTCATGGTATGGGGCGTAGGGTTCGTAACAGTGAGGGTTCATGGGGAATTTTCTTTAAATGTACGATTTCTATGATGTAATAGACTTCTTAGCCGTTTTCATATTGTTGAAATGTGACGTTAATTGATTCGCCTCAAATAGGAGTATGAATTGAAGGTTCTCTTATTTCACACCTATCATGTGTTTGATAAAATGCTTGTGTGACAGATTTATATGTTGAATTTAAACTTCGTCAATGTCGTATGTGCTGTTTGTGACATTTATCCTTGTTCGTTATGTATGATGTGTTATTTAAAATGGTTGGTTGAAAAATGATTGTTCATGGCCCCTGATTGACATGAGGAGAGGGTTGTTCATGACCCTTGATAGACATGAGTAGAGGATTGTTTGTGTCCTCCTATTTATACGTGATTATATGCATACGATCTTGGGAGTGGGTATTGGACCCATATGTGTTATCTTGATCACTACATGTGCATCCATCATTTTACTTATTTCTACTTTGTGTTAACCATTATCTACTTGCTGAGTCTATTTAGACTCATATGGTTTGTTATTTTGCCTTTAGATCACAAGCCAGGTGGGGAACCTCAAGATGGGGCAAGTTGAAGATCAAGTCTTGGAGACCATTCATGCAATATCTTAAATTACAGTTCTTTTAGAATTTGTGCTCTTTTGATATTTGTGCATATAGACGATCACTGAGACATATTCACTTGATAAACATATTGTATTTGGTATTTTGAATTGGATTATAATCCCGTGGATGCATATATATAATAATTTAGTTGCTTGTTGTGTAAGGATAACATTCAATGATTTTCCTTCTACATGAATGTTCTTATTATATGAATATACAAGTGTATAAATATAGAATTGAATGTTACATTTTAAAATGAAAATGAAATGTCTATGAATATCAGGTCGTGTATGTTGGAAACAATGTTCAAAATAAAACAAATTGGCCAAGGATTGAGTTTTGATGATTAACAAGAACTAGTTTGAGTATATATATATATATATGACTAATATGTTTGCCAAGTGTTTAAGGAAAGCAGAGAAGTCAAGTCGATCTTCGAGTCGACTTGAACTTCGACTTGGGAGTGAAGTCGATAGTGAAGTCGACTCCACTAACGACTTCAAACAAGCCAAAACTGGACAAAGTTGAAAATGGAATTCTGACGAGTGAAGTCGCAAGCCAAGTCGACTCCACATGCGACTTGGGTAGTCAAGTCGCATACGAAGTCGACTCCAGCATCGACTTCGAAGTACACAAAATGTCCAGCGTTGAAATCTGGCTCCCGAAGATGCGAAGTCGCAGACGAAGTCGACTCCAAAGTGCGACTTGGGCGAAGTCGCAAACCAGGTCGACTCCAACTTCGACTTGAGAAGTTTTGAAGTCCAAGATGAAGATTCAAGCATATCCAAGACATCCATTTGAAGTTTCTCACATACAAATGAGCTTTAAAGACTATTCTTAAAGTGAGAATCCAAGTTCAAGTTCAAATCAAGTCTATCAAGCTCAAAGCAAATCTTCAAGCTAGCTTCCAAATGGAGTAAAAACCAAGTCATGAAGACCCAGTGAGTCCAAAGCAAAGCAAGGAACATACATATATTGTGCAAGGACCCAAAGCTTTCAAATGGTTTGCAAGATTCAAGACATTTCAAGAAGATCAAGGCGTTTCTGCAATAGACCAAGCCAAGTCGCAACCCAAGTCGACTTCAGGATCGACTTGAGTTGAAGTCTGAAAGCCAAGTCGACCCAAGTCTCAGACTTGAGTTTCTGAAGAACCCAAGTCGCAGGCCAAGTCGACTCCATGTGCGACTTGGAAGCCAAGTCGCAGGCCAAGTCGACTTCATCTTCGACTTGGAGTATAACGGTCAAATTTTTGACCGTTGGAGTTCATTTATTGCACGCCAACTACTTCTACAACGTTCATATTTTCCTCTATCTATAAAAGGACATTCAAATGAACGTGAGAAGTACAAGAGACACTACTCTAAAGATCAAAGAAAGAAAAGAAGTGCAAGAAAGACTTTCAAATATCTTTTCTCCATATTTGAGTGTTTCAAAGGAAGAAAGAGCTTCAAACTGCAAGTTGCTTCAACAATCATCATTCAAGCTACTTTTGATTTCTTCCTCGAGCTCAAAACTGCCTACACAAATCTGTAAAGTGTAGTTTTTATTCATTTCTTTATTTGGTTGTATAAATCTTGATTTAGCTTGGGTAGCTAAGATCAAGTGTATGCAAAGTAGGGTGTGATTGGAGTGAGACTCATCACCTACTTGTGCAAGTGATTGTATATGCCCCCTAGAGCTTTGAATCTAGAAGAGAGCAAGTGGCTCTAGTTGTATATGCCCCCTAGAGCTTTGAATCTAGAAGAGAGCAAGTGGCTCTAGTTGTTATGCCCCCTAGAGCTTTGAATCTAGAAGAGAGCGGTGACTCTAAGTGTATTCGTGGAATACATAGTGGAACCCAAGTCACAACGGAGTGTGAGCTTGGAAGAGTGGAGTAGGGAAGGTTTGCCCGAACCACTATAAATCTTGTGTTCTACTTATTTTTACTGCTTTATCTTATTTGCTCTCCATTCGCTTAAAAAGGGGATTAACTTTTTCAAGGGGTTAAGATTTTTAAGTTTACAAAAGAAATTTTAAAGAACCCAATTCACCCCTCCCCTCTTGGGTTAGGCCATCAACTCGGGACCAACAAGTGGTATCAGAGCAGGTCTTTGAGTTTATCAAAGAGATCTTATTGAAATGGCATCCCAATCTACTTCCGTTCCCGCATTTGCTGAAGGCCAATCCTTTACAAGGCCACCGTTGTTTGATGGGAACAATTTTGGATATTGGAAGCTTCGTATGAAGCAACTCATCATGGCTACCGATATGGACTCTTGGATTGCTATCCAAGATGGAGTAATACTGCCTACCGATGAACGAGCTTCCAAATGGACCGATGAGGAAGTAAGAATAGTGAAGAGCAATGCCAAAGCTATGAACTCCTTATTTTGTGCTCTCACTGCTTCCGAGTATGATAGAGTATCCTCTTGCTTAACCGCCAAAGAGATATGGGATACACTAATCTCTATCTACGAAGGAACTTCTCAAGTCCAAGGGACGAGAAGGAATATTTTGATTGGAGAACTAGAGAACTTTAGAATGCTAGAAACAGAAAATATTTCTGAAATGTTTGCTAGATTCTCTAAGATTACTAATGCTTTAAAAGGTCTTGGAAAAGCAATATCTGAATCTGAGCAGGTCATGAAGATTTTAAGAGCTCTACCCGAATCATGGACTCCAAAGATCACTGCAATTGAAGAAGCCAAAGACCTCAACACGCTGAAGCTTGAAAACTTAATTAGCTCACTTATGTCACATGAGCTAATTAAGAAAAGGAATGAAGATCAACACAGGGGCAAAAGAGCAATTGCCTTAAAAGCCGCACAAGACACCGATGACACATCTTCTTCTCAAAATGACGACGAGATTGCTCTACTCACAAAACGATTCAGAAAATTTGTGAGGAAAGGCAAAAATTTCAGAAGCTTCAAAGAAAGAACTCCCCAAGAGAAAAAGAAAGAATCAACCAAGTGCTACCGATGCGGCGGTTCGGGACATATGCAGGCTCAATGTCCAACTCCCGAAGAAAACAAGGCAAAAGAACAAAGAAAGGATCGAGGGAACAATAGAAGATTCCAGAAATACAAAGGAAGAGGCATGTACGTAAATGATGAAGAATCTACGACGAGTAGCTTCTCAACCGATGACATAGAGGCGGAAGAATGTGCAAGAATTTGCTGCATGGCACAAATCGAGCAAGAAGAACAAATTACCTCAACAAAAGACACAAGCAATGAAGAGGTAAGTTCCAAACTCTCCCTTTCTAATTCAAGTTATTCTTCCTCTCATGAATGCCTCAAATGTACTGAATTAGATGAACTACAAACTGCATATGATTCATTATATGAAGAAATGAAGAAATTAGGAAGCAAGTTTACAATTAAGAAGAGACAATGTGATGCAACAATAATTGTAAATGGTAAACTTGCAGAAAGATTAGTCAAATTGAAAGATGAAACTGAATTGCTGAAAATGAAGAACAAATCATTAAATGAATCATTAGCTAAGTTCTCTAATCCAGGAGAAAATGTTAAAATGTTTCTGAATATGACCTCCCAAACACATAAAAGAGGTCTTGGGTATCATACATTTGAGCAAGGAGAAAGTAGCAAATCAAATGAACAAATACTTGAGAAAAATCAAACTAAAAATACATCTATATACAAGCCACAAAAGAAAAATTTTAAGTGGACTAGAAGACCAATGATTGAACCTTTGCATGCTTGGAAACCTACTCCAAGATTACCTTTGGCTTGTAATTTCTGCAATAAGATGGGTCATAAAACTTACAAATGTAATTTTAAGAAACTATATGACCATGGTGTTAAATTAGTTTGGGTTCCAAGAAACACAAGATTTGGGCTTTCAAAGTTAGATCAACTTAGATTAGATTCTATTACTAACCCAAATGGACCCATAAAATGGGTACCAAAAAGATAAGATTTATTTCCTTATTTTTCAGATATGTTTTAAGGCAAAGGCAAACAATGAATGGTTCATGGATAGCGGTTGTTCAAGGCATATGACCGGTGAAAGAAGTTTGTTTCATAAACTTAAGCCTTGCAACGATGGAATGGTTGCCTTTGGAAATAATGAAAAAGGTAAAATTAAAGGTAAAGGAAATATACTTAGTACCTCAAATGCATGCATGGAAGATGTTTTGTTTGTTGAAGGACTCAAACACAATTTAATGAGTATTAGCCAATTATGTGATAAAGGATATAAAGTTGTGTTTGAATCATCTATATGTAATGTATTTGATGGAGAACATATCATGTTTAGTGGTAAACGACATGGAAATGTTTATTTGGTTTCACTTGATGAATTGAATGGTCAATGTCTTATGGCCATTGATAATGATCCATGGGTTTGGCATAAAAGGCTTGGACATGTAAACATGGGAAATATAAAGACCCTTTGGAAAAAGAATTTGGTAGAAGGATTACCAAAGTTGAAATATGACAAAGACAAAATTTGCAAGGCATGTCAATTATCAAAACAACCCAAGATGCCTTTCTCTACCAAAAAAGAAATTTCCACCACAAAGCCACTTGAATTACTACACATGGATCTATACGGGCCATCCGACATTCTAACCATTGGTGGAAAGAAATATGTATTTGTCATAGTTGATGATTTTTCAAGATTCACTTGGATAATTCTCTTAGCTAGTAAAGATGAAGCCTTCTCTATGTTTGCAACTTTTGTGAATTTGGTGCAAAATGAAAAACAGAGTACTATTGTGACCATAAGAAGCGATCATGGTGGCGAATTTGAAAACAAACGATTCATGGAATTTTGTAATGAAAAAGGAATTCACCACACATTTTCTGCACCAAGAACTCCACAACAAAATGGAGTAGTTGAAAGGAAAAATAGAACTATACAAGAGATGGCTAGAACTATGCTAAATGAGAGCAATCTATCCAAGAAATTTTGGGGTGAAGCTGTGAGTACAGCTTGTCATGTTTTGAATCGTGTTACCATTCGAGCAATCTTGAAAAAGACTCCATATGAACTTTGGAAAGGAAGGAAACCAAATATATCTTATTTTCATGTTTTTGGATGTACATGTTATGTTTTAAACAATGGAAAAGTCAACTTGGGAAAATTAGATGCCAAAAGTGATGAGGCTATATTCCTTGGTTATTCATCAAATAGCAAAGCATATAGAGTATTCAATAAACGAAATCAAGTTGTAGAAGAATCCATACATGTTGTATTTGATGAATTTAACCAAACTCCGAGAAAGGAGGATGAACTAAGTGATGCAGATGAGACGAAAGGCAAAGAACAACCAAAGGAACTCGAGCTCAAGCCAGAAAATCCAGAGGAGGAAGAGGTAAGTGAAGGTAATGAATCTTACAAACCTCCAACTGATTTAAAGTTTAAAAATGCCCATCCAATTGAACAAGTTATTGGAAACATATATGAAGGAGTAAAAACTAGAAGATCAAAACAAAACGTTTATGGCCAATATGCGTTTGTATCGAAAATTGAACCAAATACCATTGAACAAGCTCTTAATGATGAAAATTGGGTTATTTCAATGCAAGAAGAGCTAAATCAATTTGAAAGAAACAATGTATGGCATTTAGTTCCTAGACCAAACAATCATACAGTCATTGGTACAAAATGGGTATTTAGGAACAAATTAGACGAAAGCGGTCTTGTAATTAGAAACAAGGCAAGATTAGTAGCCAAAGGGTATTCCCAAGAAGAAGGAATTGATTTTGAAGAATCATATGCACCCGTGGCTAGATTAGAAGCCATACGCATCCTACTAGCATTTGCTTCTCATATGAACTTCAAATTGTTTCAAATGGATGTAAAAAGCGCATTTTTGAATGGTTATTTGAATGAAGAAGTATATGTTGAACAACCCCCTGGTTTTGAAGAAAAGGATCAATCAAAGTATGTTTATAAATTAACCAAAGCGTTATATGGACTAAAACAAGCACCAAGAGCTTGGTATGAAAGGTTAAATAGATTCTTGATTGATCATGAGTTTCAAAGAGGGAAAGTAGACACTACTTTATTCATCAAGTACAAAAATAAAAATATTTTGATTGTACAGATTTATGTGGATGACATAATATTCGGTGCTACTGATGAAAATCTTTGTCAAGAATTTTCTAAGATAATGCAGAATGAGTTCGAAATGAGCATGATGGGAGAATTAAATTTCTTCCTTGGACTACAAATCAAGCAACAAAGTGAAGGAATATTTCTGAACCAGTCCAAGTATGTCAAAGAGATGCTCAAGAAATTTGGAATGCAGAATAGCAAAGGGGCAAACACTCCAATGAGCTCAACAATCAAAATCGACACGGATGAAAACGGTAAAAGTATCGATCAAAAGCTTTATAGGAGCATGATAGGATCTTTGCTTTATCTAACTGCTTCTAGACCCGATATCTTATTTAGTGTTTGTATGTGTTCTAGATTTCAAGCATGTCCCAAAGAATCACATCTACTTGCTGTGAAAAGAATTTTTAAATATTTGATGAAAACCACAAACCTTGGACTATGGTATCCAAAGGGGTCAACCTTTGATCTAATCGGCTATTCGGATGCAGACTTTGCCGGATATAAAGTAGATAGAAAAAGTACCAGTGGAACTTGTCAATTTCTTGGACATATGCTAGTTTCATGGCATTCAAGAAAACAAACAAGTGTTGCATTATCTACTGCGGAAGCCGAATACATAGCCGCCGGTAGTTGTTGTGCCCAATTACTTTGGATGAAACAGCAATTAAAGGATTATGGTATTGATTATGTTGATATTCCTATTAGATGTGATAATACAAGTGCAATTTGTTTGACTAAAAATCCTGTATTGCATTCTAGAACCAAACATATTGATGTGAGACATCATTTTATTCGTGAACATGTTGAAAATCATGATGTGTGCTTAGAATATGTAAAAACAGAAGACCAAATCGCTGATATCTTTACCAAACCTCTAGCCAAAGATTCATTTTGTAAGATTAGGAATGATATGGGGATGATAGAGCTTAACTAAGGAAAAATGCATAAGAAAATTAAAATTGGAAAATGTCAAGTCGATGAGTCAAGTCGACTCCAGGGACGCCAGGTCGACTCCGCTTCATAAGCGAAGTCGACTCCGCTAGGGTCGAAGTCGACTCCGCCCCCAGGCGAAGTCGACTCCAGAAGGACCGAAGTCGACTTCGCCTAGGGCAAGTCGACTCCGCGAGCGCGACCGTCCGACTTCCGCATCTCTTCTCTTCTTCCCTTTCTCTCTTCTTCTCTCTCATTTTCCCGCGCCTTCTCCTCTCTGTTTTTCCCCTCCGGCGACAAAATCCTCTCTGTTTTCCCTTTTCTCTCTGACAACCTCCATTTCCGGCAACTCCTCTCTCCTCCGGCGACCCTCTCCGTCTCTCTCTCTCTCTTGTTCTCTCCCAACTCTCTCAGCTCTCTCTCTCAAAGTACTTTCAAATCTCCATTTTCTTTTTCTCTCACAGATTCCAAACTCCAAAACTCCAATTTCAATGGCTCCAAAAGCTAAAACTCCTAAACTAGCAGTCAAAAAGCCAATCCAACGGCCAGTGCCTAGGCCATCCCAATCCTCCACAGAGGAAGATATTCCTAGAAGAGCAAGGACTCCATCCAAACGAGTTAGAGAGAAACCATCAACCTCGACGGGTAGACGGGTTCGATTCCAGACAACAACCCAGTCAACTGATAGAGCCCCACGATCAGAAAGCCAACCTGAAAGCTCGTATTCTTCAAGGATTCCTATCAAGAAGGGGCAAGTTCTAAAAATGCCCACTACTTATTTCAGGACAGAGCTACAGCATAGTCGCTTCTACAGAAACTTCTATGAACGAAAGGTATTCATTCCTAAGATCATAGATTTCAAGTTCCTCAACGACTATGAGTTCGACATAGAAGAGTTGTTGGATTTCCAAGGATGGATACAACTATTCAAATCCGATGAACGGATCTATCCTGATCTCACAAGACAGTTTTATTATTTATGGGACAATACCAAGTTTTGCACTTATGTCAAAGGCACTGAAATAAATTTTGGGAGTAGCGACTATCCAGATCAAGATGAAACTTTGAGAAGAATTGGAAATATTCTTCAAGTACCTTTTGATGAAGAGAGGCTTCCCAAGGATCTAACTATGGACAAGATCTACAATGAGTTAACCAAAAGCAACAAGTACCATGCAGGCACCAAATTCCTACATTACATGGATCTTTCTCCCAGACTCAGGGTTATCCGTCTATTGATCGCCCACTGTATTTTGCCAAAAGGAGGCGGAAGGAATCAATTGAATCCACAAGAAGCAATGATCTTGTGGAAATTAGTGAACAAAGTCAAGATCAGTCTTCCCAGACTATTCCTAGAAGCCTTAGCATCCAGGAAAGACAATCCTAGAGGCGTGTTACCTTATGGATCTTGGATCACCAAGATTTTTGAGCGGGTTGAGCTCGACATTGACGGGGAACCATTTGAAGTCCCCAAGACAACCAACGCTATTAACAAGGCTTTGCTCCAACGCATGAAAATCAATTTGGAGCAGTTTAGGGATGATCGCATCCGAGAGAAGCTTGGCGAGCCAGTCCAAGAACAAGAGGACAATGCACAAGCTGAGGGGGAGCAAGCTCCCGAGGCATCACCTGAACGGCCTGCATCTCCTCTGTCACACGGATCACATTCTCCTCAAGGATCCGTTGCACCCGAACATGTGCCGCCTACTTCAGATCAAATGGCTATACTTCAAAGCCTCAAAAACGAGATCTTGGAAGCTATGGGTCATCAAGAAGATAGGATGACTAGCCTAGTGACCGGTGTGCTGAATGCTATCACTGATATGCATTCCCGACAAGATCACATGGATCGGGAACTGCGTACCATCAAATATCACCTCGCCTCCGGACGTCACAAGAAGAGGCCTATGCCCGAACTCGATCCATACGAATCGGGTTCAGTTCATAAAGCAGCATCTCCCGATCATGATATCTCCATCTACTCATCTGCCCAAAATCGTCCCATCAAACCAATCTTATATCCGATCTCACAATTTCAATTCACAAAATCATTAAAAGTTGATCGATTTTTGATAGATTGACAAAAAGGGGGAGAAAGATAGGTTAGATTTAGGTTAGATTTGAGTGTTTTTTTTGGGTTGGGTAGTTTGTATCTAGGATAGTTTCATTTATGCTTCATTGTATTCTGTAATGAAACTTCATATATATGAAATGATGTTTGGTTTATTTGATATGATAACTGGTTTATGATTGATATGATTGATATATTTGATAAGTGATTGCAATTTCTATAAATACAAAGTATTCTTAATGATTAATACTCAATATATGGCTTGAAAGGTATTCAAGCATATTCTATGCCAAAATGACTAATGTTCTGAAAAAGTTCTCAACTCTAAATTATATGTTCAAGGAATATACTCTGTTTTCTCAAATAAACATGTTTGAATTTTTGAAAGGTATCAACTCAAAATAAAGTTTTGTCAATCATCAAAAAGGGGGAGATTGTTGGAAACAATGTTCAAAATAAAACAAATTGGCCAAGGATTGAGTTTTGATGATTAACAAGAACTAGTTTGAGTATATATATATATATATATGACTAATATGTTTGCCAAGTGTTTAAGGAAAGCAGAGAAGTCAAGTCGATCTTCGAGTCGACTTGAACTTCGACTTGGGAGTGAAGTCGATAGTGAAGTCGACTCCACTAACGACTTCAAACAAGCCAAAACTGGACAAAGTTGAAAATGGAATTCTGACGAGTGAAGTCGCAAGCCAAGTCGACTCCACATGCGACTTGGGTAGTCAAGTCGCATACGAAGTCGACTCCAGCATCGACTTCGAAGTACACAAAATGTCCAGCGTTGAAATCTGGCTCCCGAAGATGCGAAGTCGCAGACGAAGTCGACTCCAAAGTGCGACTTGGGCGAAGTCGCAAACCAGGTCGACTCCAACTTCGACTTGAGAAGTTTTGAAGTCCAAGATGAAGATTCAAGCATATCCAAGACATCCATTTGAAGTTTCTCACATACAAATGAGCTTTAAAGACTATTCTTAAAGTGAGAATCCAAGTTCAAGTTCAAATCAAGTCTATCAAGCTCAAAGCAAATCTTCAAGCTAGCTTCCAAATGGAGTAAAAACCAAGTCATGAAGACCCAGTGAGTCCAAAGCAAAGCAAGGAACATACATATATTGTGCAAGGACCCAAAGCTTTCAAATGGTTTGCAAGATTCAAGACATTTCAAGAAGATCAAGGCGTTTCTGCAATAGACCAAGCCAAGTCGCAACCCAAGTCGACTTCAGGATCGACTTGAGTTGAAGTCTGAAAGCCAAGTCGACCCAAGTCTCAGACTTGAGTTTCTGAAGAACCCAAGTCGCAGGCCAAGTCGACTCCATGTGCGACTTGGAAGCCAAGTCGCAGGCCAAGTCGACTTCATCTTCGACTTGGAGTATAACGGTCAAATTTTTGACCGTTGGAGTTCATTTATTGCACGCCAACTACTTCTACAACGTTCATATTTTCCTCTATCTATAAAAGGACATTCAAATGAACGTGAGAAGTACAAGAGACACTACTCTAAAGATCAAAGAAAGAAAAGAAGTGCAAGAAAGACTTTCAAATATCTTTTCTCCATATTTGAGTGTTTCAAAGGAAGAAAGAGCTTCAAACTGCAAGTTGCTTCAACAATCATCATTCAAGCTACTTTTGATTTCTTCCTCGAGCTCAAAACTGCCTACACAAATCTGTAAAGTGTAGTTTTTATTCATTTCTTTATTTGGTTGTATAAATCTTGATTTAGCTTGGGTAGCTAAGATCAAGTGTATGCAAAGTAGGGTGTGATTGGAGTGAGACTCATCACCTACTTGTGCAAGTGATTGTATATGCCCCCTAGAGCTTTGAATCTAGAAGAGAGCAAGTGGCTCTAGTTGTATATGCCCCCTAGAGCTTTGAATCTAGAAGAGAGCAAGTGGCTCTAGTTGTTATGCCCCCTAGAGCTTTGAATCTAGAAGAGAGCGGTGACTCTAAGTGTATTCGTGGAATACATAGTGGAACCCAAGTCACAACGGAGTGTGAGCTTGGAAGAGTGGAGTAGGGAAGGTTTGCCCGAACCACTATAAATCTTGTGTTCTACTTATTTTTACTGCTTTATCTTATTTGCTCTCCATTCGCTTAAAAAGGGGATTAACTTTTTCAAGGGGTTAAGATTTTTAAGTTTACAAAAGAAATTTTAAAGAACCCAATTCACCCCTCCCCTCTTGGGTTAGGCCATCAACTCGGGACCAACAGTGTATTCCATACCACCCCTTATATATTATGGGGAGATGCTGTCGAAATTTTTTTAGGTTGTATAGTACCCATTGACTAGTTATTAAGTATATTTAGAAATGGAGCGTTACGCCTAGTAAAATTTTCATTTCCTCTTTTAAATCTTTAAATCTTAGTGTCAACTTTGAATCTGACTTTACGCAAGTCACATGATGAAGTCAACTTAGGTTGTGGCTTCATTCTTCAAACCTTAGTTAGAGAAAATTTTAGGTGCCAGATGCACTCCAAGTCACATTCTAAGTAGGCTTCGATTTGGAACTTCGCCCCAGTCGCATGTTAAGTCGACTTGGGTGTGACTTCGTTTGTCAAAATTTCACATTAAACTCTTTGACTCCTTGAAATCGATGTTAGAGTCAACTTGGGTATCAACTTGACCTAAGTCGATATTGGAGTTGACTTAACTTTGCAACTTGATTGATTTTCACTGGAATTTTGAAAATTATAACTTCAAACATAGAAACAAACACATTAGTAGCCTCAATATTCTCAAAATTGGTTGTTAATCATCAAAATTTAGATATATCTTGATTTTCAATTTAGCTAGTTGATTCACAATAATAACTCTAGGCATTCATAACTAATGCAACAATTAAATGTATGACAGCAAAAATAACTCAATTTGCATCAACTCTATCATTGGCATCTCAAATCATCATCATCATCATACAAATCTATGGACGCAAGGATTGAAACCATAGCAAAAGTGAAATATACATCTACGAATCACAATGATAATGACAAAGCCTTCTCAGGCTACATATCCATGAAACCACAACCCAATATCTCATATAAATCTTAGTAGCCATCATATAATAAATATATATCTATACATCTCATCTCATATATACATCAATTTCAAATAACTACTATAAAAAACTATATAACTTATACTTGCTACACTTTGCCTCAACCAAAGATTAGCCATGACCTAGCCGATAGCTAGGTACTTTGCAATATTAGTATTGCTAAAAATGTTGATAATAAAACACATGAGTTCAACAAACTCAATAAGGGTAGCTAGTGAAAACAATGCAAAAACCATGTCAAATCCATTATGAGTGTCATGGCATTGCATACAATGTAAACCCCAGGCTTGCACTAACCTAAACACTCATACCACGCTATGCATGCTACACCACACACATGCGATTGAATTGTCCTTGTATCCATAAAAGGCCATAAATAACCTTATCCTTATGTTAATCAAGGGTCATGAATAATTCTATCATGCACATACATTACTCATATCATATGCATCATGCTAATGCTAAAACTATGCTTCAAGCTCATTTTCACAAAATCATCCACCATGTGGTTTCACAAAGCTATGTCAAAACACAAACAAATCATTATGAAAGAATTTAGCCGTAAATTATTAAATCAACATATGGCACGCAAAATCCAACTCCCAATTATCTTGAATCCAACCAAATATATGACCCATGTCAATGCAACAACCCATGTTGATCTCATTAACCGTAACTCAAGATAGATTATGCTAAGCGCTATTTCGATCTATTTCAAACACCATCAATCAATTTATCCCAAGTAATCATTCCCTCTCTAACAAGGGAGTCATAGAATTCCACACTAATCTGACCGCAACTTTAAATAACCAAATTTTAATCTCAATTTCAAATCATGTGACTCATGCACATCAAGCTAACATAGATCTTATTCCTTACAATACTCATCCTGATATGTCCAAAGCATGCATAACAACTCATTCACATCACAAAGGTTCTACATATCCATTTATACATAGTTTTCTTATATTAAGCTCAATAAGTCATTTCATCAAAAACTACATAAGAACATCATATAGAAATCATATCAAACTTATCACAAAATCTATAGAATTTCACTTAATACATCTTAATCTCATGAATTCACTTTTAATCACATTTAATTCATCATTTACGTGGTTCTTCATAGGGGTGCAACTCGGTTTGGGTACCGTAAGTCGGCCTGTTAGGTACCCTAAATAGGGTTGTTTTGGTTTTTCTAGTAAAATACCTATCCAATTTTATGTAGGGTTGGTTCTGAATGTCGGGTACCTAAAACCAATTTAGATTGCATATTATTTATAATATATTATTATATTATAATATATACCGATTAAACAATGTTGCCTTAAATAGCTAAAAACTAACTCCTCTTGATGTGCCGCTCATTGCATCTCTCTCGATAGCTCCTTCCTTTGCTCCCTAACTCTAGCAGTGGTGATCTATTAGAGAAAAAGAGCCTTGTCGACTTGTCGTTGTCCTTCACCCCCATCCTAACACCAACCTCCTTAGGTTTGACTTCACGGGAATCCTAAAGGTGTTGGAGTGTTTTAATAATCGAGAGAAGGCACTCTTCCTATTCGAATGGGTTGGTTCTTTTAACTCTGGAAACTCAAACTAGTTCTTGAAAGAGGATACGGTACAAATCATTCTTGAGTCAACATTTTAGGAGATAAAAATATTCACTTTCTGCTTGCTACTACCTCCTCCATCTGATAACTCGTGAAAATGCTAGTTATCATGGCCCATTTCAAACTATTTTTGCGTGTTAGTATAAGAGATTAGGCTTAGTTTGCATCCATTTAGCTGAATTTTCACTCGCTTTGCATTTTAGGAGCATTACACAGTTTTTATGCATTTTTAGTATAATTAGGCATTTTTAGTTCATTTACTTAGTTCATTCATTTTTTGCAGGAAGGACGGACCAATACAGGCATGCGGGCGAGTCGAATGCATAACAGAGCCAAGTGAAGAAGCATGTGGGCTGGCGCCCAGGCGGCACCCTACAGGCCTTTGCCAGAATCTCCAACACCTCACACAGCAGAATTGCTTCCAGAGAGTTGGCACCTAGGCGTCACTTCACTAGTATCCAAACGAGCCCAGAAGAGTTTTTAGGTCAATAGGCTTCGAGGGACCTAGCGCCTAAGCGCCAAGGCATGAGTCCCTAGGGCATTCAGAAAGGTTTCCAAGTTAGACAGCACACAGAGGGTTGTCACCTAGGTGCCACTACGAGTCCGTACGCAAGAGTTTTTGCACATGTACTATGCGAGCTAACTAATATAAATAGAAACCTATGGGGTCGTGCGCGAGAGGGAGAGAGAGCCGATGGAATAGACACTTGGAGAAGGAAAGAACTCTTTTGAAGCGCGGATTGAAGAGAAGATTCAACCCCGTTGGTGGAAACTGCCGGAGAACCAGTTTTCTCTTCATCTTTCTATTTTTCTTTGTCTGTTTTTCTGGATACTTACAATATGGATGTAAAGGATTTTATATTATGTCTTTGAGCTAAACTTCCTTTAGATGGATAGTTAGGATGAATTGATATCTAACTATATTGTATTGGTTCTTTAAGATTCAGTAATGAATATTTGAATTCTATATGACTGTACGTTATGGATTTACCCTTGCATATGACGTTTAATGCTTTTTACAAGATTAGCTACCTTGTAAGATGATTTAATTGCATGATTAATTCTTAGAAAAAGAAAATCTCTGCTAGATCCATGTGTAGGACATAGGTTTCCTCTTTGCTAAGGGGAGTTGTTTAATGGATAGGAATATACCGTTAAACCTTATGTAGTCAATGAACAAGTTATGAATCTATCAATTTCACTTTATTTAATGACATGGGAACATTGCAATTGAATAAGGTGTAATTAGCTTTATATGCATTGGAAGACATATATAAAGATCATTGAACTTGGACTAGTAAATCCCTGCACAATCTAATGAAAAAGAACCAATGCAATATAGTTTAGATTCAAGGATTCCGAACTATCCATCTGTCATCCCCAATTGATAACTCATTTTTAGTATTTTAGTTGTTCCGAGAAACTCTTTTCTATTTTACTTTTTTTGCAATTGATAGTTTTAGTTGTAAGTCTGAACCCAAAATTTTCTACTCACCGAAAGCAACTTAACTGATTAAAATCCTAGTTAGATCATTTCCTCATGGGAACGATACTTTACTCACTCTTTATTACTTGATCGACACGTATACTTGCATTGAAACGAGCATTTTAATTAGACATATACACAACTCATTACCATCCCACATCCTTCTTCATCTTATCTTCGAACCTAATTGCCAAATTTTTGCTTCCTCCATTTGATGCTACTATCTTTGGAACACTAATTTGTGTTTCTTCTCATCTAATTGTGATGGACTGAAGAATCAAAAGGGCATTGCAACAAACTTGAGAATGATTGGGAGAGAAATCATGGAATAGGATAGTGATTTAGAGAGGTTTGATGATGGAGGCTTCATCCTAGGCGGTGGTAGTGATGGTGATGGTCCATTACCCTTCGTCATCAAAAACTTACTGTCATTTGTGCCATGCGGGTTTGTTGTCATTGATGCTCGAGACCTCGACCACTCCATCATATATGTCAATGCTCGATTCGAGATGGTCACCAGCTATAGAGTAGAAGAAGTATTTGGAAGGAACTAGTACATTTCTTCTCTTGGGTGTTTTTCTACATCATGGTTTAGGTCTCTTGAATTCTGTATTTAAATTAGGATGAGATGCATTGGGCATGTCGAACTAATTTGTTCATGGGAGAGATTTTCTAGCCATGCTTGCTAATGACATGAGAAACTTCTCGTTAATGTCTCTTTAACTCTAGAAAATACGCATGGGGTGCGTTTACATGGTTTTGGCTTTGCTCAACTGGGCTATGGAGAAGATTTTTTTCATTTTGCAATGTTCAAATAGTTAGTTGTATGTAGCAAGGTTACACATTTTGCACTAATTCATGTGTGGATAGGTTATTCACTTAACATGTTATTCATTTGCAATTCATATCTATGGATAGCTAATTGCATACAACATATTATTATAGTGCAACAAATTGCATGATAATATGATATTTTTAGAAATTGATTTGAAACCAGAACTAAAATCAACCTGCCCTTGAAAAAATAGTTTAGGGTAGGTTTTGAACTGACTTGGGCTAAAATGAGGTAGGATAGAGGTTTTTTAAAAAAGAGTAAGGGTAGGATCCATCCCTACCCGTACCAAGTTGCATCCCTAGTTCTTCACAAAACCCTCAAGTTCCAACAATCCCACATTCTCTACACAAGCCCTAATCTAAAAACCAATCCAAATCATTCAATAAAAGTTGATGCCCACAAACAATTGCAAATGCATATGAGTTGGAATTCAAATTTATTTTTAAAAAATTAACCTATTTACTTCATACGAAGAAATCCTCAAATTTCTACAAACCCTAGCTTGAATCCATGTATTCCTTACTTTTTGATATAGATGGATTATCCAAACTGATTTTAGGAAGGTTTTAGAAGGGATTTTACAAGTTGGAAAGATGGAGAAGAAAAAGGAGAAAAACAAGAAAAACCAAGACAAAAATGGGCAAAAAATGAACACATCCCTGCACACACACACACACGCACACACATATATATTCAAACACATTAGATAGATACTCGGCTCATGTTTTGCTGTCCGAACTTGTGATGCCCAGACCCAAGTAGGTCTATAAATATGACATATGTGTTATTTAAATGGATTTGGGATGATTTTATGATTAATGATATTTTGTAATTAGGGTTTTAATTAAGAATGGTGATTAAAAATTTAATCGCCGGAGCCCAAAGTGAGTCGGTATGACCCGAGGTGCTTAACGAGGATTGAAAGGTGAAAATATATTATGAATAATCATGTTAATTACAATGATTTAATTTATAGAGATTAAAGTGTAATTATGGAATTAAGATGAAAAATGATAGAAAATTCATAACTTGACGCCTACAAGGCGTATTTCGATGAAATTTGAAAGGTAAGCTCACGACGGTGGGCCCAATCTTATGAATGGATTTGATTAAGGGAATCATGATGGGATTATGGTGATAATTAATTATTTTTATCCCCAAATTCAAAAAATAAATTCAAGTGGTCATAAGTGGAGTTAGGAAACTCGGTTTGAGATAAAACTTGAGAAAGATGGATAAAACGATACGATGAACGATATGGTAGGAATGGATTAAGCTAATTATCATTGGATTTTCTTAATCACAAAAAGACAAAATTCATTAAATGCAAGTCAAGGTAGGAAGCTTCATGGACGTTGCAATGAGGATAATTTGGGAAAGGTGAAAATAGAATTTACTAAAATACCCTAGGGGTTGCTTGGGCACCAAGAAAAGTGGCAAATAAAAGGAGGAAAGAGAGGGAGCATGGGGCTGGATGTTCCAGCAAAGGAGAAGAGAGAGAGAGAGAGAGAGAGAGGAAAACAAGAGAGAAATGGAGATTTTCTCCAAGGACCAGCAACAAGCACGTCCAAATGCAGCAAGGAGGAGAGGAAAAGAGGAAGAAAAGGAGAAGGAAAAGAGGAAGGAAAAGCTTGGTAGCAAGCTCGGGAAGTTTGGGACAAAGAATCGACGAAATCGGGTAAGTACTCGTTGAGTTTAAGCCTTCCAATTTTCAAGTTTTCTTCTTAATTTGGAATCATAGTTTTGAGTTATAAAAGAACTCTTAAAGAACATGTTTCAAGTATTAAATATTCTTAGCTAAATGAGTTGATTTATAAAGTTTAATTTGGGATGAATCAGCCCATATACTCTAATCTACACTCATGTGTAGCAAATCTGGACCTGGAAAGGAAAATATGGAAGAAATAGATAATGAATGAATTTTATCATGAAAATTTGTGGGAAGACTCATGATGGGATGATTAATGAATGACCCAATTTCAGATTAAAAGGATAAGCACTTTGCAAATTAAAAATTAGAGAAAATCAACCTGGACAGGATTGAACGGGTGGCAGGATCAGCTGCATCAAATGATTTTTAATCATTTTTATACAAGTAATTTTGGGCTGAATATTTTACAGGATATATAATACATATTAAGGATCACATGAAAAAAATAAAAATTAGATTTTGATGGGTATAAATATACCCCATAATTTACGTGATTCAGGCTGTCTGAGAAGGGATGTTGCTGTCTAGCAGAGTGAAAATACAAAAATAAATGGGAATACTGAATATTTCATGTTGGAAAATTTATTTTGGTTAATTAATGTAGTTATTAAGTTATGGTAGAAATTTTAGATCAAAAATACTTGATTTGATATTAATGCAAGATTTTGAGAATTCAGTGTGCCTGAATTTAGCATTATAGACAACTTAAGGAATAAATCAAGATAAATGTTAAATTTCAGGTTTTTGTGATGGAATTTGACTTATAATGGGATATAAACAAGGGATTATGAGGGTTTAAACTATTAGAGGTAAACAAGATTACCCTAAATATGATTTTTTAAAGATATGCAAAGGGATGACCAAAGAGGGGTGCAAAGGGTACCCAAGATATATATGAAAGTTGTTGTATGAAAAATATTTAATTATGAGATTCAAATATGTGTTAATATCATAAATTTGGGTTAAGAAAAGTATGTTTTAAGGCTGGAAATTTTGGATTAAAAATCTGTTTAGACCATGTTGCTAAAGAGAGCGTTGAAATGATGAAAAACATGTTCTAATGTTGCTGTTTTGGAACACTATGATGAATGGATTATAAATCTGAAATTAATTCCTAAATTATATGATAATTAAGGTGTTTAATCATGTTGGAATTAGAGACAAGTTGCTGTTTTGAAAATTTTTAAGAAACACATGATTTATGTGTGGAGAATGGACATATATGAAGAGATAAGTATGAATAAATGAAATATGGATCATGTAAGTTATTAAAATGAAAAATATGCATGAATATGTGATGAAATGCATAAGAATGTTGCTCTATGAATAGATTTTGATTATCTCAAAATTTGAGATCAAGTTATGAAGCTTAACACGTCATTCATATGCTTAGAATGTGCATGGACGCCTGAAATGTGAAAAATAGATGAAAAATGATAAAGTGAAGGTAATGAACCTCCATATGATGATTTATGGATAAATGAATACCCTACCTATGGGTTGGGGACATGATGAGGAATGGATGTTATGATGCACAAGTGAGTGCGATGTATGTATACCCGACTTAGAATTCAAGTTGGTTATGAATATTAATGGATTATGGGTTGGAAAACAGAGTTGAATGCAAGTAAAAGAAAGTATATGAATGCTATGTCATTCTCATATGTGTAGGCAAAGGCAAAGGGACAAGCAAAACGTAAAGCTAAGCAAGCAAGGTAAGCAAGCACAACTTTGAAAATTTGATTTTATTGCTTCATTGTAAGCAAGAAGCTTTCTAAATGAGTTTTGTTTTAAATGCTTTCCAAGGTGTTTAAGGATGGTCATTTCTTGTTTATACGCATATTGAAATGTTATTTCTATTGAAAGAAATAATTGCTTACTGTTTCGCAAGTATTTATGAAAAGTGATGAAGCATGAATTTAAATGATGTTTCATTGAAAGGATGTTTCAAAGGGATGGTGAAAAGAATTCTCTGCATGAGAATGACAAGTTCCATGTGTAAGAGGGTATATAATACCGGGGTGACTAAAGGTCATGCATAGAATGGAAGTCAAGTAGGCTAGTCGAGGTAGTAAGTGGACAAGGAGTTCCCCTTGACGTTGCCAAATCGGAAAGGACCGGCGACGTAGGCTAGTCGAGATAGTAAATGGACAAGGAGTCCCCCTTGACGTTGCCAAGTCGGAAGGTTCGACGCTAAGGATAGAAAGGATCATGTCATGAAAGAGGGTTCCCCGTGCTAGCGTACCGTCACATGAAGGATAATGTCATGAATGGAAATGATGAATTTGCACATCCAATGTTTATGAAATGCCCAAAAACTGGGATTTACGAATGGTTTACGTAAATGGTTTTTCATGAATGATTTTCATGAAATGTTTATGAAAGGTTTATGAAAAAGTTTCCGCTTCGCAGGTAGTTGATCACTTGCTAAGTGTCTCTACTGAATGGAGGGAAATATTTTAAAGAATGTTGCTTTCAAAATGAATTGCCTGAAAACCCATAGCTTGCTTATTGAGTTGAATTTCAACTCACGTTTTGTCTTCCAAACCCATAGACAAGTGAAAGGAAGGAGGCAAGGAGCACAGGTGGAGATTCAAGGATGAACAAATTTCCATAAGTACCTGTATATGAACTTATGAATGTTAACAATTAAATTGTTATTCAATGTTGTAGAAGGATTAAGTTATGTTTTATGCCTATGGATTGGCGAAAATTTTTTATGGGTAAGTGCTAAGGCATGAAATATCATGATATGATTAAGTATGAAGATTATGAGATGAGATGTGAAATTCTCAAATGAGATAATGGCCTAAAATGGCATTTGCTGGAAATTGAATGTATGACATGATATAAAATCCTAAGGAGTTAGGATTAAGTAGATAAATTGATAATTGTAATTTGGTAACATATTTTGTGGACATTTTATACTAATTTGGTGGTTAACTAATTGATATTAATATGAAATTTGGTTTAAAATGTAGTTTTGCAACTTTTGTGTATTAAATATTAATTTCAAGCAATGTAAACAATTTTTATAATCTTTTGGCTTGAAATTATTTTATTTGTTGCCATGAAATTAAATGGTTTTTAAAACCCACTAATGATTTTTGATGAATTAATGATTTAAATATTTTTATGCAGGGAATCCATTTATCATCCGTCCAAACATCAAGATCACGCTGTCTAGAAAATTCAGCAAACATCCATCCATCACGCTGCCAATTAAATTGCATAGCTGCCCATTTTTTTTTTTTACAAACCATTCACATGAGAATGCATCAAACATTAAATGCATGGACCCCACACAATTATGTCCCCATTCACGTGAGAATACATTAAACATTCAACGCATGGACCCCACACATTTATGTCCCCATTCACGTGAAATGCAGCAACATTTCAGCAGCACATTTAAGCCACGGACCCCACCAAGCATCAATAACAACCAGCGTGCTCATTTGCATGAAATGCGTTAAATTAATGGGGCCCACTTGTGTGCAGTTTTCGGCTATAAAAGAGAGTTCATTTGCAGCAGAAAGGGGGGAGAGCAAATTTACACAAAGAATTGGGAGAAAGAAAATTCCAGTTAGCAAATCTGAGAGCTCCGAAGCAGAGATAATTCACAGGCAGAAATTTCAGAGAGAAAGAGAGCGAAAGCAAGGTGGAGAGCACGGGCAAAAGACAGACCGACGAATTGCGTGGAGCAACTGACACACCATTGGAGCTTCAATCCAATAAGCTTTTCTATCTTTTCCCTTTTTAATTTTAATTATTTTATTTAAGATGGATTGTAATTTTATTTTTATTTTGAACTTAAACATGCTTGGCTAAACCTTTAATCTAGGGTTTAGGATGTAGCATGCGTACTATGCAACGTGGTGTGGATTTTTAATTCATTTATTATGGATGTTGTTGTTAATTTAATATCTTATGATTTTTATGCTTGCTTTGTACATGGGCCTGTACTTTGGCATGATTACATATATTAGATGATGGAACCGAGAGGTGAAAATCTAATATACGAAAATCAAGATATTAAACTTGGAAATCTAAGACCATGAGAATAGGCATGATAATCTTGAGGAATCACATGAACAAACCTCAGAACTTAATGGATTCTAATTAACTTAATCCCATGAGAATAGGTGGTTAAGAAAATTAGGGTACACCCTGTAGGTTTCGAGAGAAGGTGCAAGGATAAATTAGGGTTTGTTCTCCCTTAACAAACAATATCCAAATTAAATAATTATACCACTACTTGTTGCAAAATACGCATATGAAATCTTAGACCCTAGATACTCGCACTCTAATTTTCTCTACTCATTTTAATTTGCAATTTCCTCTTCCCATTTTTTTTATTTCCTTTCCTTTTTTATTTACTATATTTCCTCCCATTTTCCTTATTTTATTTGCTAAATTTTCTCCATATCCGACACGAAAGCATTTAAAAGAAAAATTTTATAGTCCTGAATTCCCTGTGGATCGATAATTTATATACTACAATCTACGACTCGTGCACTTGCTGTGAGATTGCGAACATAAATATCTAATAAGAACCCGCCACGTGATCAGGGCAACAATCCTGATTCACATTTACCAATCGATAGATCCTGAAGTAAGGATGTGACGCTCGGGCTGGGGTGCCACTGTTGGAAATATGTGGAAAACAAGCTAAATCTATGTTTTGATGATTAACAAATCAATTTGAGTAAGTCTTGGCTACTAACATGTTTGTGGAAGTGATTAAAGGCTATAAATTTGAAGAAAACGAAGCATGGCAGGTTAAGTCGATTTCCAAGTCGACTCAGGCATCGACTTAGGCCAAGTCGATCCCCAAGTCGACTCCAGCATCGACTTCGAGGCGTCAATTCCTTCCAGAGTTCTAAATGGAGAGCTGAACTGCCGAAGTCGCAAACGAAGTCGACTTCGCATGCGACTTGGGTCGAAGTCGCAGACCAAGTCGACTCCAGCATCGACTTCAACATGACAAAACCTTCCAGTGTTGAAGTCCAGACCCCGAAGTGCCGAAGTCGCACCCCAAGTCGACTCCACTTGCGACTTGAGGTGAAGTCGCAGACGAAGTCGACTCCGGCATCGACTTCGATTGGGCAGAGGGGATTTTTCAGAAGATAAGCTAAGATTCACTATTTTCAAGACAAACTTGTATGAAGATGAAGATCAAGCCAACCTAGATGCTCAAACTGAAACACTTGAAGACTAATCGAAGTCCAAGCAAGATGCATAAACTCAACCAAAAAGTTGTACAAGATTATATGATTCAAGACTCATGGGTTTAAAGGCTTGCAAAACATGGAGCTAATGAAAGCAAGCTAAAATGAAGACAATGATTCAAAAGGAAGTGAAAAATGCAAGAGAACAACAAAAGGCATGAAGGAATCCAAGCAAACTAAAGCATTCCAAGTTTTCAAGTTCATCAAGATAACTGACGAAGTGAAGTCGCACACCGAAGTCGACTCCACCTGCGACTTGGGTCAAGTCGATGCCCAAGTCGACCCAACCTGGAACTTGAAGACGCTACGGAAAGGCGAAGTCGCACCCGAAGTCGACTCCATCTGCGACTTGGGCGAAGTCGCACCCGAAGTCGACTCCGCCTGCGAATTGGGTCGCAACGGTCGGAAATTATTCGAACGTTGGCGCATTAAATGCGCGCCACCTACCTTCAAACGTTCGGATTCCCTCCACAATTATAAAAGGCATTCATTGTGGACGAGGGAAGTAGCTGAAAATCATTAAGTGTGCATAACTCCCATCTTCAAGAGCATTAAAGAGATCAAGCCAATCCAAAGAAGAAGAACTTTGCTTCAAAATGCCAGAGCTCAACTTCTGAATCTTCAAAGCCAATTCTACGAGTTTTTCTCTGCGCCAAACTGCTTCTACACAACTGTAACGTGTAGATTTCTTTGTTATTTCATTTGTTTGTATTAAACTTGATTTAGTTTGAGGAACTAAGATCAAGTGTAAGCAAAGTAGTGTGTGATTGGAGTGGAACTCATCACTACTTGTGCTGAGATTTGATGAAGCCCCCTAGAGCTGAAATCTAGAAGAGAGCAGTGGCTCTAATTGTATTTGAGGAATACAATAGGGGAACCCAAGTCACAAGAAGTGTGAGCTTGGAAGAGTGGAGTAGGGAGGTTGCCTGAACCACTATAAAAATCTTGTGTGCTTGATTTATATTTCTGCTCTCTACATTATATTGCTTTCCATTTCATTTCATCAATCAAGGGGATTAAAACTTTCAAGGGGTTAAGTTTTTAATTTACCAAAGAATTTTATAAGAACCCAATTCACCCCTCCCCTCTTGGGTTTTGCCATTAACTCGGGACCAACAGCCACAAAACTACTCCAATAGACAAACATGGCCTAGTGTTTTTAAGGAAAAAATTTCTTGATTGATTAAGCTCAACTCCACCATTTTGCATTTTATTATTTCTATACAATTCTAATTAAGATGATTCTTTGTTTTTTAGAATTCCTAATTTCAATAACTATCTCCACATAAATTTTTAATTCAAAATTCTATCGCCATATTCTTTGGCATACATTTTACTACACCTATATCGATAATTCTTACTTATTCACAACTTAAGTAGTCATAACATAACAAAATATTTCAAACACAAAATCAGTTACTCACATATATATCTTATCATCATAACATTACATTTATCTTATTTATTTGATTTAAAAATATCTCACACAAAATTCAATTCATCAGTTCATCTCTTTAATTGTTTTACATCTACAATAGGTATCGTCTGCCTAATTCACATATATCACATCTAATACTTTAATAACAACTTCTTACAAATCACTTATGCATCTAACATTCATCCATGCGAGAAATTATCAAGTTCCAAATCATTTTCAAAATTTGACCTATTAAGTTCTTTTCTAACTAAATTTTCACTATTAGCTTTAAACGACTTAGTTCTCCAAATCATCATCTCTAATTTATCCCAAAGTTTCATGAGCATGTTTCAATTATAATTGAAATTATTCTCATATAAATAATAGCATCCATCCATGATTATAATTCATTTTGATTATCGTAGTTCTTTTGAGGTAAAGTTTTTAATTATGCCACCCATTAAAATCACAACAATTTCGAGCAAAGAAAAACAATAAAACGATGTCTAAAACATGCAAAAAAGGAGAGAAAAACTGGATATCCAAAAAGTGGATGTCCAATTTTTGTTGCATGCAAAAATTGACGATGTGGGTATGTAAAAGAAAATTGGACGTCCAAAACATGCAAAAAAAGAGAAAAGGCAGACGTCCAAAAAGTGAACGTCCAATTTCTGTTGCACGCAAAAATGGACGATGTGGACGTTAAAAAAAGAGAAAAAATGGACATCCAAATTTTTATTGCATGCAAAACTGAATGTCCAAAACGCTCAAAAAAGAAAAAGAGAAAAGTTGGATGTCCGAAACATGCAAAAAAAGAGAGAAAAAAATGGACGTCCAATTTCTGTTGCATGCAAAACTGGATGTCCAAGACAAAAAAAATGTAGATATGCAAAAAGAAAAAGACAAAAATGTGGACATGCATTAAAAGTGGAGGTCCAAATTTTTGTTGACAACAAATCAATCAACTTGGTAAATGGATGACAAGTGCTGGACGTATCAACATGCAGGTGAAGCATAGAAAATGAAAAAAAATTAATGCCAGCATGAGAGAAATAAATGCTATGGTGAATTTTTCAAAAGGTTTTGGTACTCCTTCATGGTGGTGCAAGCAAGTGGAATTTTCAAGGATGGGCAAAAATTCGGTGTACTCCTAAGCATGCTAAGATCACAACCAAGTCGTCTATGTATGATGACATACAAATATCAGTACAATGATGTGATGAAAGAAAAAAAAAAAAAAAGATGAAAAAAATTTTTGACGTCCAAATGCATGCCCATTGCATGAATGTCCATTGAATGCAAAAGAAAATTTTTTTTGGATGTCCATTGCATGCAAGTTGAAAAAAAAAAAGATTGCATTGACGTCCATTGCATGCAATTTTTTTTTTTTTTAAAAAAGAAATTGACATCCAAATTTATGTTAAAAATGGATGTCCTATGTATGGAAATTAAATTGGACGTTCAAATTTCATGGAAGGGTGTATAAACCAAATGGTCTGGTGGCTGGATAGAATAAAAAAATTGCAAGCAAAGCCATCAGTCTCAATTAGTTTGATTTGACGGCTCAAGAGAAAATGGATGTGGCCAAGGGTTGGGTTCATGCAACTCCTGGACATGCAAACAGAGGCTGAAATGCGTGCGTGGCTTACTGCTAGCCACTCGAATGCGTTACGATGTAGTGAATGGGTAACAAAATGAGAAAGAGTATGAAGGCACATTCACCAATTGGATAACCATCAGAATTTTAAAGGGGTACATAAAACTAGGAAAATAGATGACTAAAATTTTTTTGGGCGGCACAAAAATGTTTTGAAGCGTGAATTAATTCATGCACAGGTACTGGGCATTTGAGAACACTATGCGCGGTTGGAAAATAGAATGATAAATTGCAGATTTTGGGCGAATAGAACATGTGGCTAGTTAAAATGAAAAAGGGAGCTGTGCGGTTGATGGATCGGTCTTAGCCGGAGAAGAGGGAGGATTAGCAGCAGGGAAAATGGAGCTGACTTGTCGTAACTAAATCTACAGCTACTAATGGTATGATGTGATTACTCAAAGGGTGTGTTTGTGAAGTAATAAAACTTTTGTACAAAAAGTTTTTGGTGTAAAAGTTTTTAAAATAGTATTAAATGATGTGATATAATAAAGATAATAATGAAAGTATAAAAGTAAAAAAAATTTTGGTGTAAAAGTTTTTAAAATGATATTAAATGATATGATATAATAAGGATAATAATGAAAAGTAAAGAGAATAAAATTAAAATAGATAGTTAGTTGTATGAGCAGTTGTGCAAAAATGATTGAAAGATAGAATAATTGTATAGAAAAATGTATAAAAAATATTTGAAAAATAGGATAATTATAAATAGTGAAAAAAATTTAATTTTAAAAGTTTTACAGTTTTCCAAACACACCCAAAAATAAAACTACGACTTTCAAAATTTAACTCAAAATAAGAGAAAACACAACAACCCTTTCAACCAATCATGTCACATTCACTAATGCAAAAACCTTTTGACAATTGCTACTTTCTCATGGATCAATGACGTGGTGGCTATCCTTAGCATTCAAAGTCTCCCTTCATGGTGGTGAAAGCACACTTGAAATGTGTAGAAAGCACACCAATGAGAAGGTAGCGTACAGCAATGGGCAAGCTAAGAAGAACTACCTCTCCTTGCACACCTGTAGAAATCTAGTTCTATGAACACAATTTCTTGGTGCCCAAGCTGCAATATTTCACACGGGACTGAGTGCGTGCCCCTCAATGACTGCAGAACTGCACTTTGGAAGCCTATAAATAGAGGCCTTAGCCTCTCACTTGAAGGACAACAGTACAACTCCTCCCAAGCTCTCACAGGTCTCTTGCAAGCTTTCCCTCTCTCCAAAAATCCCTTTGTGTCTTAGAGCTTTCTTTGTTCCAAAAAAAAAACTTTCAAAATGTCTTTAACAAAAAAAACTCTTTCTATCTTCTAGCTTGAAATTGACGAGCTGCATATAGGTCTAATTAAAATATTCGTTTTAACGCAAGTATACGTGCTGATCAAGTAATAGAGAGTGAGTTGAGTATCGTTCCACGAGGATATGGTCTAACTAAGAGTATCAATTAGTTTAGTTGCTTTCGACGAGAAGAGAATGGGGTTTCGTAATTAAGACTGAAAGTATCAAATGCATAAAAGAAATAGAGACGAGTTTCACGGGACAACTGGAATACTAAAAGGGAATTATCAATTGGAGATGACAAATGGATAGTTGGGAATCCTTGAATCTAAATTATATCGCATTGGTTCCTTTTCATTAGATTGTGCATGAATTTACTAATCCAAGTTCAATAATCTTTATTTATATCTTCCAACACATATAAAGCTAATTACACCTCATTCAATCGCTATGTTCCCATGCCATTAAATGAAATGGAATTAATAAATACATAACTTGTTCATAACTACATAGGGTTTAACGGTATATTCCTATTCATTAAACAACTTCTCTTAACAAAGAAGAAACATGTGCCCTACATATGGATCTGGCAGGGATTTTTCTTTTCCAAGGATTAATCCTGCAGTTAAATCATCTTATAAGGTAGCTAATCTTGTAAAAAATATTAAACATCATATGCAAGGGTAAATCCACATCGCACAATCATATAGAAATTAAATATTTATTCATGAATCTTAAAGAACCAAACAATATAGTTAGATATCAATTCATCCTAACTATCCATCTAATGGAAGTTTAGCTCAAAGACATGACATAACAATCCATTAAATCCATATATGAAAGTATTCCAAAAAAGAATAGAAAAAAGGAAGTAGAAAGAGAAAGAGAAAACTGAATCTCAGAAGCTTCCACAAACGAGATCGAATCTCTTCAATTCGCACTTGAAACGGGTTCTAATCCTTCTCCGTATGACCGCTCTGTCGGCCCTCTCTCTCCCTCGCAAGAATCCCTAGGTTTCTATTTAAATTGATCAGCCCGCGCAGCACACATGTAGAAACCCACGCGTGCGGATTCGCCGTGGCGCCTAGGCGCCCCTAGCCGGCGCCTGGGCACCAACTCTCTTTCTGCTGTGTAACTTAGAAACTCTTCGAGATGCCCTGCATACTCATGCCGTGGCGCCTGGGCGCCCACTCCCTGGAAGCTCTGTGACTTGGAAACTTTCTAGACTTCCTCTGTATGCTAGTGAAGTGGTGCCTAGGCGCCCCACGCGCGCCAACTCACTGGGAGCCTTTTATTGTGTGAGGTGCTAGATCTTTTGGCTAAGGCATGTAGGGTGGCGCTTGGGCGCCAACCTACCTACTTCTTCACTTGGCTCCGTTCTGCATTTGACTCGCTCGCATGCCTGTGAATTTTCGTCCTTCCTGCAAAAAATGAATGAACTAAATAAATGAACTAAAAATGCCTAATTTATACTAAAAATGCATAAAAACTACATAATGCTCCTAAAATGCAAAACAACTGAAAATTCAGCTAAATGAATGCAAACTAAACCTAATCTCTTGGACTAACATGCAAAAATAGTCTGAAATGGGCCATGATAACTCACATTTTCGCCAGTTATCAGAAATAAAAGATAAAAAATTCTACTTTGTCTCATATGAATAATCTTTGGGTGGTAAATGCTTTGAAATATGGGATTAAATATTTTCCTCCTATTTTTCATAAAAATCATTTTCATTTTAAAAAAAATTCTACATTACCCCATATGGATAACCTTCAATTGGCAGATGACTTGAAATGTGGGGTTAAGTATTTTAGTCTTATTTTCCATAAAAATCATTTCCATTAAATTTTTTTTATCCCATGTGGATAATTTCTAATTATCAAATAACTGCTTTGTTTTCTAAAAAAATTATTTCCATTTCACACTAATCTTAAACGTTAGTGCCCAAAAAAGCCATTGTGCTAAGTTGTCGTGTTGCCAAAACAGAATCATCAAACCCCACTTAGTTTTCACGATTTGAGTAATCAGATCATAATCGATCTGTATAGTATATCCTATTCTTGCTTTAGCAAGATGTTTCTATGGTGGACCTAATGCTAACATTTTGCCTTCACGAGTGGAATACATATGATCCATGAGAAACGCAAGGTGGTAGCTACCTATGGACATATAACATTCGAATGATGTTAAAGTTATTTTTCACTAAGATGCTATAAGAACTTTCTTATTAAGCTAAGTCTAGGAACATGCTAGATCTATTGCGATTTATACATGCGTGTATTTTATGTTATCTATATCTAAAGGTTAGGAGGTAAATTTCAACATAGAACTTCCCGTCTAGTCATTTGGGCCCAGAACACCCCACTCGGGTTCGCTTTACCCATTTTAGGCACACTTGCCCCATAACTTCCCAGTTTCACGTGGAGTTGTTTTGGAACTTGAGACTTTAGCCAAGTCACATATGGAGTCAATTTGGCTTTTGATTTCACAATATGCTGGGGTTCCAAATCCTTAGATTTTTCTTCTTAATCTTTTCCTCCATTCAAGTCTCATTCACGAGTCGACTTCATATGGAACTCCACCAAGTCTCAAGAGAAGTTGACTCCGGGTGTAACTTCATATCTCAAACCTAAGATAAAATGTTTAAATCTTCACTTGTTCTTCCAAGTTGTGTGCTCGAGGTCAACTTGGGGTCTGACTTCACCTAATTCACATATAGAGTCAACTTAAGATGCGATTCAAACATCACTTTACATTTAGAGGAATTTTTGGTGGCCTGATGGACTTCAAATCACAAATGGATTCGACTTCAGTGTCGACTTCACCCAACTCTCAGCTGAAGGCGACTTGGGATGTGACTTCATCTGAAAACTCTCCCTTGAAACTTTTTATCTCCCAAAATTGCATTTGAAAAGTCTTTTGCGGAGTCGAATTGATTATGCAACTTTAGAAGCTTGAGCTAGAAGTTTGAAACTTCTAATTTCTATACACAAACTCAACACTCATTAGTAGCCTTTGATTTCTTAAATTTGTTATTAATCATCTAAACTCAATTCTTGATTTGTAATTTATATTAGTTGAGTTCACATAATTCACCCAAGCTCTTTTTAATTGACCTACATTAGCCTAAACACATTTTTAAACCCAATTTTCTTGGTAAAACCATCTAATTTTCAATCTAGAGACTATATTGGAATACGCTAGCTTGTTGTGCGAATCTATAGATTGAATGCAGGAGACGTTGATATGTTCTGTAAATCCAGAAGTTGAGTGCGCAGTTAGTTTACCGTGTAGCGTCACTAGTATAGCCAACGGGCCCTTCACTAGTCCTAAATCGAGTCATCGCTGGTCGATGGATTAAGCATAAACTCACTTGAGTCATAGCATGTGGAGTCATGTACTTACCCATTCTTTCGAGTCACAACATGTGTACTCAATCACATTTGTATATCTATCATATTTGATTTTTCATGCACTTATAAAGTCATACAAAGACTTTTTTTGCATTTTATCATTATTTTAATAAAATAACGAATATATTTTTTAGCGTGGACTATTATATTCAACTCTTTTAATTAAGAATTTTCTTATTAGAGACGTAAAATCAAAGTGTAGAAAACAATGCAAAATACTTATAGATTCTTTGACCCAGTTGAAGGAATTAAATGCTTTAAAATCCATTAGGAGAATTAATTAAGTGTTTATTTCTTAAAAACACAAACACAAATGAAATGATCTAACTTAACCGAAAAGGAGGCCGAAACAAATGGTGAACCTAATGCAAAAAGAGGTTGAAACAAATGGTGAATTTGATGTTAAACACTCTTCCTTCATCTTTAAGAGTTATAGTCTTTTTGTTTTCCTCTCTCCATATGGTCTCTTGCTATTAACACTCTTAAGTACTCTTTTGTAGATCTCATGGCACGTACACTGGCGTACAGGTTACTCCCAAATGGTTGCTTTATTATTACCGATCTAGAAAATATGGATGTAGCTATCTCGCATCACTTCATTTAGGTACTAGAGAGGCCTAAGCATCGTGTCTATCAACACGTCGACTACTCTCTAGTGACAATCATTCTGTGGCGCCCCGAACCGAGACGTCACTTCCTCACCTCAAGATCCTATCGATTGGTAAATGTGAATCAGGATTGTTGCCCTGATCACGCGGCGGGTTCTTAATTGGAATACATCTAAATTTTTTTTCGTTTATTCATCTATCATCATTCATAATTTGACATGACAATCATCACACATTGTGACATTTCACTTGTAATAAAATTCATCATTTCATTCATAGCATCTTTACATGCCTGTCATTACACACTCAATCATTGTACATATCATACTTGCATATATTCAGTCATTAATTCCCATGGAACTTAGAACTCTAACTAAGTTCAAATATACATAAACACGTAGCATCTTTTCATGTCTTTCTACAGTGCAAGTTTCCTTGACTTAAATATCACATTTTACATCCATACATCCATATATTCAATCATTGAACCATATATAGAACTTAAAATTCTAATTAAGTTCACATACACAGTAGCTTACCTTAGCACATGAAATTGATAATATCTTTCCATTTCTTCAATGAATGGCTCTTGTTCCTTTGCCAAGTCTCTTCTTTCACATGTCTATGGGTTTGAAAAATGAAAACGTGAGTGACAACTCAGTAAGCAAGCATTTTATCTTTAGGGCAAGGCTTCCTTGAAAACCTTTTTCATAAACATCAGGAATACCTTTTTCCTGAGGACATGTATATGTCCTAAAATATCATCGTGAAATCCTTTGTTTATGAGGACAACTCTATGTCCTTGAATGTTTTCATAAGACACTCATTCTTAAAATCATTTACAAGCCACGCCTGGGCTTGTTTTACGCAAAACAAACATGTTTTACCTTTGATGATGAGTTCCCTTTAATCTTATATGAACATTTTTAATGTTCATAGCCATTACATGAAATCATCGGTTGCCAGTGGACGTTTTACGTCCAAAACAACATAAATCCTTAGGCAACGAAGGACATCCTCATGTCCTAAAACATCATTAACATAAGCCATCATAAAATCCTTTAGCCAAGAGATATTTTATGTCTCAAAACATTTTTCATATAGCTTCCTTTGGCAATGGACATTCATATGTCCTAAAACACTTTTTATTTCCAACACATTAACATTGGACATTCTCATGTCCATAAACCCTTATCATTTAGGCTCTTTAGAAAAGGACATTCTTATGTCCAATCCAAGTTTCACGTAAAACTTTTTCATAATCCCTGTCTTGGGGCTTGTTTATAGCAAACAAGGCAAATAAAATACATAAACCATTTTCATAAATGCATTTGCATAAACACATTTCCTTTAATTCCTGTTACTTACACTTTTGTGTAAAACACCCTTTCTTTTAGAGTAACTTATGCATATTAGTTCATAAGGATCCAATTTAGGATAACTTGTTGTATAAATGCTTTTATAACCCAATCTTTGGGCTTTTGAAAAGCCAAACATATGCAAATGCATTTCTCCCCATCAAGTAGTGACACTTAGCAAGTGATCATGCTACCTTTTGAAAGAGAATCCTTAACAACACGCTTGCCCAGCGGCTGTTTATGTATTCTACTCCCATCTTAGGGAGGGCGCCGCTAGCACTCCTGCCATCCCTTACGACTTGGCCTTATGTAGAGTGGGCCCCGGTCATCCCAACCGTGCTCTACAACTTGCCTATTATTTGTACTGGTGCACCGTACGTTACTATGACGGACCGCAGTCCGTTTGGTTTGAAGTACCACAGACCGCAGCCCATGCCCTTTGAAACCGGGATCACAGACCGCAGCCTGCATCCATATACATAAAAAAATCTTAGACCGAAGTCTATATTTTCCAAAAACACATCACAGACCGCAGTCCGTGTCAACTTGTAAGCGAGCGTACCCACTTTAACAAGTTGTTATTTAAAATCTAGTTCTAGGAAGACCTTCCTTAAATTCCTTTAGAAACGTTTTGAGTAAAATATTTTGATAAACATTTGAAATGTTTGAGAAACAATACATCTTAAAACTCTTTTAATAAAAGAATTTTAAAACTTGTGGATTTCCATAAATAAATCATAATTTTCTCTAATATTTGCTTGGTTTCCATTTCAGGACCTTTTGTTTACAAAAGTTATGCAATTATGTTATCCCCTTGTCCATAACCTAGAAATTTAATAATTGTCCACATATCAATCATTTTTACATAAAGGAAAATTGCACAGTCTTTTGCATGCCATTAAGCAACCTGAAATCAAACCATTTTATGAAATCAATCATAGGAGGTTGGTCATCCATAAATCCCTTTTTAACACATCCATATAAAAAATTTTAACGTAGATTTCCTTGTCTAAAGGAAATCAAAACTTTTCGAACATCATTTCAATACATATGGACTATGTCCAAAATATTATTTATTATTTAATTATCTTGACCTAGAAAAATAAATCTTTTTCATCATTGTTTATCACGAGTTATTGTAGAAATAACTTAAAACTCATTTACAAACAATATTTTGTGAAAAAGGGTAAAATTCTCTTTTTCTTATAAAATGTTGTTGAACAATATCATATATAACTTGCTTGCTTAAAAGAAAATTCTTAAAACCATCGGTACCAAACATGAAATTCTTAGAAAGCATTAGCATGAAGAACTTGCTTACTCATAAGCAAAATTTCTCAATTCTATTAACATGAAGCATTCCCATCCTTGACAATACTTAGGATAAATTATTTATCTTAAGAAGTGTCGCTTGCTTCCCATGAAGCAAACCTTAAGACTTTTCATTAAAGTCATCATTTTTCAAAACTTATGGCTTTGCATTAAAGCCGTCATATTCAAAACTTGTGCTTGCCCATTCAATAAAACATAAACATAAACATTTCAAACACATCCATAAACATTTCAATCATATCAATCACATAGAAAGAAAATGACATTTTAGAAAGTTCACTTGCTTACTCGAGATTCCCATAATCCCTTTTCCTTCCATTCTTTTCCTTGCCTCTACGCATAAATACGACATTGCATGTATACATACAAATCTCATATGCTTGCACATAACTTAGTTTTCCAACCCATATATTTTTCATTAACATATATCCTTCATCTATCAGTTACTTATTCCGTTTTCACATTTATTTCATTAGTGCTTACTTTAAGCACATGTTCATGAGTTTAAGCTTCATATATCAATTCCAAATTTTGAGATTAACAAAGATTATCAAAACAGCACCTTGTTTACAAGTTTCAACATATTTCCATCCATTTTGCATTTTAGCAAATCACATTAACTCATTACCCCTTTCCATCATTCATATCTTGCACTTAAACCCTCTTAATGACACATATAATATGTGCTATGAAATTTTTTACTAAACAGAAATATATTCATAAAATATATCATATTTTCATGCATTTTTTCACAAAACCAAATTTCACAAGTCATTCATCAACCTTGCATATTTAATCCTTCTCATATGCCCATTTGGCAACATATACATAAGATGTTTCATAAAATTTCTAAGTCAGAAATATAATCCATATTTCAGTGGGTTAATTACCCTTAAGTAACACTGCATTTAGGGTATTTTTATGGGGTTTAAATCAACTTGCCATAGGTTTCCAAAACGGCTAGTTTGGAACCCATTTTTCACCCGTTTAACGTGTCTTTTGACACATAACCTTAGGCAATTATATGAATACGAAATTTCAGCATATAATCCAACTTTTATTAATAAATATTTAATTATTTAACACATATATCAATTTGGATCATTTCTACATAGGTTTCATATTTATTTTTGATTTTTTTCTCAAACTATCCACATATGCTGAAATCAGGCGTACTGAAATCTCAAAAACTTGAATTAATATCATATCAATTATTTTTGATCTGAAATTTATATCATACATTAATAAATATATTAATTAACCAAAATAAATATTTCCAACATAAAAAATTAAGCATTTATATTTATTTTGGCATTTTTACCTTGCTGTACAGCAGCATCCATTTTCAGTCAGCCTTAATCACGTAAATTATTTTGTATATTTATACACATAAAAACCTAATTTTTAATTTTTTAATATGATATTAAATATTTCTTATATATACTGTAAAATTTTCAGCCCAAAATTCATTGTATAAAAATTATTAAAAATAATTTTCTATAGTTGATCCTGTCACCAGTTTTACCCTGTTTAGGTGACTCTTCTCAGATTTTTAATTTGCAAAGTGCTTATCCTTTTAAGATGAAAATTGGGTCGTTCCTTAATAACCCCATAATTATTCTTCTCAAAACTTTTCATTCTAAAATTCATCCATTTACTATTCCGTCCATAATTTAATTTATAACATCATATATCATTCAAAATTTCACTTTTCATCATCTAAACATGGAATTTCATACATTCAAGCTAATACCCATTCCATATTCATTCAAAAGCATGTTGAATCATCACTTTAAAGATTATTTAAGCATCCATTCCATATTCAAAATCTTAGGGTTTAAAACCCAAAATGAAAAGCTAAATCAACCCATATACTTACTTGGTTAACGGAGATCAAACCCTCGTTACTTGGAAATGATTTTCCTCCTCAAATTCCCCTTCTTTTCCCTTGTTTTTTCTCTTCTCCTTGGCTGGGTAGGGCTGTACATGAGGCTGCTGGTTGCTTGGGGTGAAAGATTCAACATTTGGAAAAATTTCCAAGCCTCCACATGTGAACGTGCACCCCTCTTATGAGGCTGGACTTTTTCCAGCTGTGGGCCCCACTTTGGAGCCATTTTCCACAGCCACTTAATGCATACTTATCCCCTTAATGAGCTGGATAATTATTAGCCATATAAATTATTTTTTTCACATTTTCTTAATTGCAAAAATCTGCATGCATCAAGACCGTCCAAAACTGTCCAGCCCTTGCACGTCACTTGCTGCCCATTTTCATCATTTTTTTAAAATCCAAAAATGTGGGTAATTTATACACCTAATTATCCCTTAACACTTGGCATGATTATCCAAGCATTTCCATATTTTTCAGAATTTTTAAATCAATTTCTAGCTCACATGGAGCCATGGACGTCCAAGCTAGCTAGGGTAGGATTTTTGGATTTTTGTGGCTAGAAAAATCCTCCTTAAATCCATAAATTTAATTCCTAAAATCATGCTACATCTTTTACCCTCATTTTCTTATTTTTTTGATTTCCAAAAATTGCTCAAAAATCCACATACTCAAAGTTGTAACAAACTTTGACTTTGCATTAAAGTCATGTCCCCTCTCTTGAGACAAGTGAATCCACTTACTTGCTCTCCAAGAATGCAACTTTTTATGATAATTCTCTTAATCCATTCCATTCATCTTATAGATTTCATAATTTTATTCCATCGTTTCAAATTTCATCTTAGTCTGATTTTCCTTGCTCCCATTATAGTCGTTTAAAGTTAACGGTTGAAATTGAAATATGATCAATAAATCATTCATCCAATTTCATCAGAATTTTCATAATCCAATAATTCCATAATATCAAGCCCAACATTTTCAACTTCCATTTCAAACTTCACTTGAATCTGCCTTACAGGCGTTGAGTTATGAATTTTCTAGTGTTTTCCAACATAATTTCACAATTTCCATTTTACTCTCCATTAATTAAATCATGGAAATTAACTAAACATTCATGCCACATTAGCATGTTTTAATCCTCATTATACTCCTTTAGTCACCTTGACTCATAATGGGCTCTGGCGATTAAATCTTTAATCACCCTTCTTAATTAAACCCTAATTGCAACATATCATAAAATCCTAAAATCATCCAAAAATTTCATTTAATCATATATAAGTCACATGTACCTGTTCAATACACACATTGAATCTTATTTAGGTTGGGGTTTCACACACTCTATCTCAAAAGAAGAGTTAGCTAGCATTGCCAAAGGAACAATGCTACATTCAAGTTCCTCATGTTGCTGATAAGACTGGTGCGGCTGCCACTCATGCAATGAAGTTCGCTGTTGTCTCCTGGACACACTTACTCAACTAACCTAGCATTAACTTGTGCTTATTCAAATGGGTCAACCTATCTCGTGCTCTGACTTGACCAAGAAGTCTACCCTTGCTAGTCTATTACACCAACTCAACTAGCAATACAACAACCTACATTTGTTCAGATAAGCCAACTTGCTTCTTGACTCAGCTCTATAAGAAAGTCCGTTGTGTAACACTTGGCAGAAGCTCGCCAATCTGTTGCACCTCATTTGGCACGAGTTTGTTAACTCAGGGGTGGCTTGCCTCTCGTTGCTTATAGAGGTATGCATAAAGCTGCATTAAATCCCTTTAAGTTTACCCTTGCCCACTGATTTGGCCAGTTTTCTTTAAGGATTGTCCAGCTTGCATCAACTAAACCAGCTTGCTTCTCAATCTACTTAAGGGTGGACAAAGCCTCGGAAGCCCATTAAGTTCACTTGACTCACTCAACAAATTGTCCAACTGGCTATTCAAAGAGACAATCAATTCATTTTCCAAGAATCTATTATCGTTCGTTCTGACTTGGACACCTTGCAATTTCTTGTTCTAAGTCTAATGTATTCACCTTATTAGTGTTTTGATATGGAGACCATGGCTCCTCGGTCATTTGTTACTTTTCCTAGCTCAAAAGCTAAAGTCCCTTCTTGATTTGATTAGTTGGATGCTACTGAAGAAACCCAATGAAAGAATCAAGTTGCTACTAAAACCATAGAGGTTTCTCGATTTACATTGAGAAAATAAAATGAGAAAATGAAACAGGTCAACTAAGTCAAGAAAAAGCTTTCTGCCTAAACTTAAAAGCTTCACCAGGGCTAAGATATAAACTGCTTTCTCATACTCAATGAAAGAGTAGTCTACAAAAGAAACAAAAAAGGAAGTACTAAGCTAAGAACATCACATGGACTAAAGCTTGCTAATGGGGGACAGTAGCTTCAAAGTGTCATACGTTGACATATCCACATTCGGTGCTCAGTTTATTCCCAAAATTTTAACAGGCAAACTGATTTACCTCACTGATTAGATTGAGGAAAGATATGACTTATACATCCATCAAAACTCTAACTCATGGAGAAAGGCCACATCCCAAGAGAGAGGCCAAAAGGAGGTGGCATTTTTTTAGATGACTATGTTAATATGATAAATGTTACTTAGCCAAGTACTTTAAAGGCTCCTATAGCCTCTCTCATCATGAAGATATTAGAACTACTCCTCTAAAGAGCGAACTTCTGTCCTGCTATGTAGTGGATGAAGAAGAAGAGATTGTTGTGAACTCAACCAGAAAATTAAGAATAATATGTGTTTCGATGATTAACATCCCAATTTTGAGTATTAAATGTTACTAACATATTTGGTGAAGTGGTTTCAAGATGGAAATTTCAATAAAGTATAGCAGACAAAGTCTCACAGTCAAGTCGACTAAGACATACGACTTAGCTCAGGTCTATACCTAAGTTGACCATAAACTGCAACTTATGTTGAAAGAATGTAAGTTCTGAAGTGTTGATAGGTCAAGTCACAGACTTAAGTCAACTCTGCTAGCAACTTGGTTGAAGTTGATAGCTAAGTCGATTTAGGGAGTTTCGCATTTTCCTTAACTCAAAACTGAATATTAGAAGTCGTAGCCCAAGTTGACTCATCCTGCGACTTGAGTCAAGTCGAAGACCAAGTCGACCCAAGATTATGACCTGCATTTCTAAAGAGCCAAGTGAGTTTTTAAATACTAAGTGCTAAAAGTCAAGTCGTATACCCAAGTTGACTTTGCTAAGTGATTTAGATGAAGTTCAAAATTAAGTCGACTCTAGCCAATGACTTAGAAGATTGAAGCCAAAGTAGCACAAGTTGTGGAGTTTAAAGTTTCAAGCGAGGTGTGAAGTCGCTGATGAGCTACGTATATGTTAAATTAAAATGCTCGTTTTAACTCAAGTATACGTGCCGATCAAGTAATAAAGAGTGAGTAGAGTATCGTTTCCATGAGAATTGTGTTAAACAAATCAGCACCTTAAATCTCAATTGTCTAAGTGAATTGGTAAATGGAGTGAGATTTGTTTTTGAAGAAGTGAATTAAACTAAACCTACAAAGCAGTAAATGACCAAAGTGGAGTGGATATTGCTGAAATTACTTTGAGATGATTAAGATAGGTGGGAATATGAATTCATTAAATTGTAACTATGTCATTTGGTCCCATTTAAGTTTATTGTGTAGAGATTACTAATCTAGGTTCATTCATATTCATATATGTCTTCCAATACATACGAACCTAACTAAGTTTTAGTTATGTGCTATGTTCCCATGCACACAAGTAAAACAAGGTTGATAACCACATAACCTAATAAAGATTACACAGGGTTAATAGGTGTATTGCTATCCATATTAACATCTAACACAAACAAGAGCTGGAAAACCTGTGCCTTATATATGGATCTTATTCAAATTCCCCTTTTCAAGCATGAATCTAAATATTCAATCAATCCACAAGGTTGCAAAGCTTGTGAACGCATTAAACATGATATATAAGGGTAATCTTAAGCAACTCAAGTCACAACACAATTGTATTATCATTTCAAGCATAAGAAAACCAAAAAACATAGACTATGAGTTTAAATCCTACATATCTCCTACCATAGGAAGATTCAGCCCATAAATATGACTTCAATTCTCATTAAAATCAAGTTACAATCATCTCAAGCAAGGAGAATAACAAAAAATAAAGAAATAGAGGGGAAGAGGAGAGGAAACTCAAAAGATTTGCAGTGATATATTGTATCTCTACTTGCTCTTTTCTCCTTCCTTGAAGCTTTGATTTTTCTCCCTTTCTCCACAGCAGCCACGACACCTCCCTCTTTCACAGCAGCCCTAACGGTTATATTTATATCCCCTAAACAATCACAAGACACGTGCCAAAATTCACTCGTGTGGGGGTTGCACCGTGGCGTCGCGGCGCTAACTCTCTGGAAGCCTATAGACTGAAGGGCTTCTGACATTTTTTTGTGTGGTGGTGAAGTGGCGCCTAGGCGCCAACTCTTTGGAAGCTTTGCTGACTTAGGAATTCTGGATTGTTCTTGTGAGGCGGTGGGTTGGCGCCTAGGCACTGATGGTTGACGTTGGGGCATCAGCCTGCTTGCTTCTTCATTTTGCACATTTATTCAACTCGACACTCTTACAAGCTGATAGTCGCTCGTCCTTCCTGCGAAATCAACTAAAACTGAATAAATGAACTTATAAATATCTATTTTATACTAAAAATGCATAAAAACTATATATTGTTCCTAAAATGCAAAGTGAATGAAAAATACGCTAAATGGGTGCAAACCAACCACATTCTCTTGGACTAACATGCAAAACTAGTCCAAAATAAGCCATAATAACTTGCGTTTTCACTAGTTATCACACCCCCAAACTTAAATATTGCTAGTCCTCGAGCAACACATGAAAACAAAATGAATGAATGAAAAGTGAATGAATGAATGAATGAATGAATGATAACTGTGAACTCAACCTGATTCCAATTATGCTTCTAACAATCACATTCCACCACTCAACAAGGCAAAGAACAACCTTAACATGAAGCAATGCATAAAAAAATCCTTAATTACCCAAAATAGGAAGTCCAAGAGGGGACCAAGTCGACTTGTTGGTCCTGAGTTTATGGCAAAGTCCAAGAGGGGAGGGGTGAATTGGGTCTTTTAAAAAATTCTTTTGTAACTTGAAAGCTTAATCCCTTGAAAGTTTTAACCCCCTTGAATTAAAAACATGAAATATATATGAGCAATAAACAATAGAACTCAAGAAATTATAGTGGTTCGAGACAACCCTCCCCACTCCACTCCTCCAAGAACACACTTTATTATCTTGGATTCTACTAATCAGAATAGCAATACAGTAGAGCCCTTGCTCTCTTCTAAATTTTAGCTCTAGGGGGTCTTATACAAACTCAGCACAAGTAGGTGACGAGTTATACTCCAATCATACGCTACTTTGCCTTCACTTGGTCTTAGTTTTTAATACTAAACCAAGTGGAATACAAATGATTAATAAATACAGAAAGAAACTACACTTTACAGATGTGTAGATTGATTCTTGCACAAAGAAGAACTTGTAGAGGAAGTTGATGATGAGGCGGTTCAGCGATTAGCAGCTTGACACAGAGTTCTTCTTGAAGACTTTCTTTTAATTCACATAAATGCTAGAGAATGAGGAGGTTGAACTCAATCAATGCTATGTCTCTTGTCTCCCTCATTCATTTGAAGGACCTTAATTAGGGGAGAGTAAATTCGCATGTTTGGAGGTAGGTGGTGCACATTTAATACGCCAACGTTCGAATTTTTCCGACCGTTGCGATTCAAGTCGCACTTGGATTCGACTTGGGATGTGACTTCATTCAAGTCGCAGATTAGAGTCGACTTCGGATGCGAATTCACTAGCTATCTAATTTTCTTGGAGCTCTTAACTCAATGCGATTTGTTTGTTTGTTTGTCTTACCCTGATTTTCACATTTCATGCATATGAATCTTCATTTGAACTTTAGTTCTTCCCATTTTTCATGATATTTGAGCTTATTCAAAATTCCTTGATCATTTGATAAAAACTTTAAGTGATCTTTGCTCAAGCTTGTCTTTATCTCTTGATTTGGACTTCATCGTTCTGAATGAGGAGTTTAGGAACATCTTGATCTTTATTTACACTCAAGTTGAGAGTTTGAGTCAACTTCAGGTGCGACTTCGCCTAAGTCGCTTGATGAGGTCAACTTGAAATGCAACTTGACTTTATCAGCTTCAACCCTTATCTTTGAAGTTCTCCCAAGTCGCAAGTGGAGTTGACTTGGTTTTACGACTTTACCTAAGTCGCTAGCGAAGTCGACTTCGGTTGCGACTTCGTTTGTCTAGAAGTCCAAATATCTGCGTTGTCGAAATTATGGGCATTGAAGTCGGTAGTGAAGTCAACTTTGGTATCGACTTCGCCTAAGTTGATGCTTGAGTCGACTTGGCATGGCCTTAGCCTGCCTATCTTTTTCCCTTTGAATATTTGAACATTGACGTCATTGAATAATCAAATTAGTACGAAGATAATTCTCAAATTGAGTAGTTAATCATCAAAACATGGATTGTGCTTAATTTGCCTCATGTTTACAACAATCTATTTCTTTTTGATGATTGACAAAACCAATTTGAGATAAACCTTTCCTTTTTATCATTTTAAGAGGTATATCTTTTAAGAAGCATTGGATTCTTTTGTCAATTCTTATTAGTTGCACAATATTTCACAGAATGGCAGATTACATTCAAGTGACATAATGTTTCAATCGCAAGGTAAAATATTCACTCAATTTAAGTCACATAACTTTGCAATACAAAAGGATTTCATTCAATTCAAGTCATGGATATATAGAAAATGATACGATTACAATGTCTACAATCTACCCAAACCAAAATGTACTAGTCCATATTGTCTCTCTCTTTTTCTCTCCCCCTTTTTGTCAAACATCAAAAAAGAAGGAACGGGAAGCGAGATTTGTGACATGCAAAAGCAGAAATAGGTTTGGAGAGTGGATGAGGTGGAGGTATGGGACGAGTGCAGGCTGAAGAGAATGGGGACGACGGGCCTGAACGGTGGATTCAGCTAGGACGGATTCGCCCCAGTAAGGATCAAAATTAGGTAGACTGGGAATGAGTTGGCCACGGCAACTACCCGAGGCAAGTTGATATTTAATAGTTGTCAATTCCTGATCCAACTTGTCTTGCCTTCCATGCATCTCCATTAAGGAAATGTTGGTAGCTCCCAATTCTTGAGAAATACGACTCTCCATGGCTTGTGAGTATTCAAGAATGGCCTTGGAGGTGGATGGTTGATCTGGGGAATGGGAAAAATGATCGGTTGCTCGCGATCCATGAGGTGAACAAGATCCGTGGTATGCAAGCGAGGCGGGAGGTGAAGATGGATTTGGATCATGATGGGGCAGATCCTCCCCCTCAGGATGAGCTTCCTCTACTTCCAGTTGAGTGGGAGCATGTTGGAACTCATTTTCCATTCGTTCCCGTAATCAATTAGCCCGAAATGCCTCTAAGTCAATCTTCATGCGGGTTAGCAAGGCACGGTTGATGACATTAGTGGGTTTGAGCACCTCATAGGGCTCTCCATCCAAGTCAACATGATAGTGTGCCAAAATCTTCATGATCCACTTGCCATACAGTAATAAACCCCTTGGGTTCTCCTTTTTTAGTTCCAGGGCTTCTAAAAATAGCCTTGGAAGACTGACTTTGTGTTGGAAACATGTGGAAAATAAGCTAAGTCTATATTTTGATGATTAACAAATCAATTTGAGTAAGTTTTGGTTACTAACGTATTTTGAGAAAATGATTAAAGGATATACAAGTGAAGAAAATGAAGCATGACAAGTCAAGTCGATTTTCAAGTCGACTCAGGCTTCGACTTAGGCCAAGTCGACTCAAGAAGCGACTTCAAGACGTCATTTCCTTCCAGAGTTGAAATCGAGAATGAGAGGTGCCGAAGTCGCATCCCAAGTCGACTCCGCTTGCTACTTGGGTGAAGTCGCAGACCAAGTCGACTCCAGCATCGACTTCGAAACATCATTTCCTTCCAGAGTTGAAATCAAGAACGAGAACTGCCGAAGTCGCATCCCAAGTCGACTCCACTTGCGACTTGGGTGAAGTCGTAGACAAAGTCTGTTGGAAACAATGACTCAAAACAAAATTGACCAAAGTGTAAGTTTTGATGATTAACAAGAACTAATTTGAGGTTAAAAAGAATACTAATAAGTTTGCCAAGTGTTTAAGGAAAGCAAAGAGACCAAGTCGATCACCAAGTCGACTCGGACTTCGACTTGGTACGAAGTCGATACCCAAGTCGACTTCTCTAGAGACTTGGAATGGCCACAGGTGGACAGATTTGAAAATGGAAGGACTGACAGGTGAAGTCGCAAGTCAAGTCGACTCCACTTGCGACTTGGGTAGTCAAGTCGCAGACGAAGTCGACTTCGGAATCGACCTCAAACGACCAAAAGTGTCCAGCGCTGAAATCTGGTTCACGAACATGGCGAAGTCGCAGACGAAGTCGACTCCATGTGCGACTTGGGCGAAGTCGCAGACCAAGTCGACTCCAACTTCGACTTGAGGATTTCAGACTTGAAGTTTGTATTTCCAAGCTTATCCAAAAGATCAAATTGAGAATAATCAAATCCAAAAAGGCTGCAAGGACCATTTTCAAGAACAACTCAAGGTTCTCGAAGATCAAAGCAAGGATTCAAGATCAACATCAAATCAAGTCTATCAAGTCAACCACAAGTTCTCAAGCTTATTCAAAAGAAAGAAAACCAAGGATGAAAAAGCAGATCAAAAGAAGCTCAAAGCATTTCCAGCAAAAGTCGAGTCAAGTCGCAAGTCAAGTCGACTTCAGGATCGACTTGAGTCGAAGTCCAAAGCCAAGTCGACCAAAGACTCAGACTTGGAATCTGGAAGAACTGGAGTCGCAGGCCAAGTCGACTCCAGGTGCGACTTGGAAGCCAAGTCGCAGGCCAAGTCGACTCCATCTTCGACTTGGAGTATAACGTTCGAATTTTTGAACGTTGGAGTTCATTTATTGCGCGACAACCACTCCTACAACGTTCCAATCTTCCTCACTCTATAAAAAGACATTCAAATGAACGTGAGAAAATACAATACACACTACACTAAGGATCATAGAGAGAAAAGAAGTGCAAGAAAGACTTTCAAATTCCTTTTCTCCATATTTGAGTGATTCAAAGGAAGAAAGAGCTTCAAACTGCAAGTTGCTTCAACGATCATCATCCAAGCTGCCTTTGATTTCTTCCTCGAGCTCAATCTGCCTACACAAATCTGTAAAGTGTAGTTTCATTTATTTCATTGTCTTGTTGTATAAATCTTGATTTAGCTTGGGTAGCTAAGATCAAGTATATGCAAAGTAGGGTGTGATTGGAGTGAGACTCATCACCTACTTGTGCAAGTGATTGTATATGCCCCCTAGAGCTTTGAATCTAGAAGAGAGCAAGTGGCTCTAGTTGTATATGCCCCCTAGAGCTTTGAATCTAGAAGAGAGCAAGTGACTCTAGTTGTTATGCCCCCTAGAGCTTTGAATCTAGAAGAGAGCGGTGACTCTAAGTGTATTCGTGGAATACATAGTGGAACCCAAGTCACAACGGAGTGTGAGCTTGGAAGAGTGGAGTAGGGAAGGTTTGCCCGAACCACTATAAATCTTGTGTTCTACTTATTTTTACTGCTTTATCTTATTTGCTCTCCATTCGCTTAAAAAGGGGATTAACCTTTTCAAGGGGTTAAGATTTTTAAGTTTACAAAAGAAATTTTAAAGAACCCAATTCACCCCTCCCCTCTTGGGTTAGGCCATCAACTCGGGACCAACAAGTGGTATCAGAGCAGGTCTTTGAGTTTATCAAAGAGATCTTATTGAAATGGCATCCCAATCTACTTCCGTTCCCGCATTTGCTGAAGGCCAATCCTTTACAAGGCCACCGTTGTTTGATGGGAACAATTTTGGATATTGGAAGCTTCGTATGAAGCAACTCATCATGGCTACCGATATGGACTCTTGGATTGCTATCCAAGATGGAGTAATACTGCCTACCGATGAACGAGCTTCCAAATGGACCGATGAGGAAGTAAGAATAGTGAAGAGCAATGCCAAAGCTATGAACTCCTTATTTTGTGCTCTCACTGCTTCCGAGTATGATAGAGTATCCTCTTGCTTAACCGCCAAAGAGATATGGGATACACTAATCTCTATCTACGAAGGAACTTCTCAAGTCCAAGGGACGAGAAGGAATATTTTGATTGGAGAACTAGAGAACTTTAGAATGCTAGAAACAGAAAATATTTCTGAAATGTTTGCTAGATTCTCTAAGATTACTAATGCTTTAAAAGGTCTTGGAAAAGCAATATCTGAATCTGAGCAGGTCATGAAGATTTTAAGAGCTCTACCCGAATCATGGACTCCAAAGATCACTGCAATTGAAGAAGCCAAAGACCTCAACACGCTGAAGCTTGAAAACTTAATTAGCTCACTTATGTCACATGAGCTAATTAAGAAAAGGAATGAAGATCAACACAGGGGCAAAAGAGCAATTGCCTTAAAAGCCGCACAAGACACCGATGACACATCTTCTTCTCAAAATGACGACGAGATTGCTCTACTCACAAAACGATTCAGAAAATTTGTGAGGAAAGGCAAAAATTTCAGAAGCTTCAAAGAAAGAACTCCCCAAGAGAAGAAGAAAGAATCAACCAAGTGCTACCGATGCGGCGGTTCGGGACATATGCAGGCTCAATGTCCAACTCCCGAAGAAAACAAGGCAAAAGAACAAAGAAAGGATCGAGGGAACAATAGAAGATTCCAGAAATACAAAGGAAGAGGCATGTACGTAAATGATGAAGAATCTACGACGAGTAGCTTCTCAACCGATGACATAGAGGCGGAAGAATGTGCAAGAATTTGCTGCATGGCACAAATCGAGCAAGAAGAACAAATTACCTCAACAAAAGACACAAGCAATGAAGAGGTAAGTTCCAAACTCTCCCTTTCTAATTCAAGTTATTCTTCCTCTCATGAATGCCTCAAATGTACTGAATTAGATGAACTACAAACTGCATATGATTCATTATATGAAGAAATGAAGAAATTAGGAAGCAAGTTTACAATTAAGAAGAGACAATGTGATGCAACAATAATTGTAAATGGTAAACTTGCAGAAAGATTAGTCAAATTGAAAGATGAAACTGAATTGCTGAAAATGAAGAACAAATCATTAAATGAATCATTAGCTAAGTTCTCTAATCCAGGAGAAAATGTTAAAATGTTTCTGAATATGACCTCCCAAACACATAAAAGAGGTCTTGGGTATCATACATTTGAGCAAGGAGAAAGTAGCAAATCAAATGAACAAATACTTGAGAAAAATCAAACTAAAAATACATCTATATACAAGCCACAAAAGAAAAATTTTAAGTGGACTAGAAGACCAATGATTGAACCTTTGCATGCTTGGAAACCTACTCCAAGATTACCTTTGGCTTGTAATTTCTGCAATAAGATGGGTCATAAAACTTACAAATGCAATTTTAAGAAACTATATGACCATGGTGTTAAATTAGTTTGGGTTCCAAGAAACACAAGATTTGGGCTTTCAAAGTTAGATCAACTTAGATTAGATTCTATTACTAACCCAAATGGACCCATAAAATGGGTACCAAAAAGATAAGATTTATTTCCTTATTTTTCAGATATGTTTTAAGGCAAAGGCAAACAATGAATGGTTCATGGATAGCGGTTGTTCAAGGCATATGACCGGTGAAAGAAGTTTGTTTCATAAACTTAAGCCTTGCAACGATGGAATGGTTGCCTTTGGAAATAATGAAAAAGGTAAAATTAAAGGTAAAGGAAATATACTTAGTACCTCAAATGCATGCATGGAAGATGTTTTGTTTGTTGAAGGACTCAAACACAATTTAATGAGTATTAGCCAATTATGTGATAAAGGATATAAAGTTGTGTTTGAATCATCTATATGTAATGTATTTGATGGAGAACATATCATGTTTAGTGGTAAACGACATGGAAATGTTTATTTGGTTTCACTTGATGAATTGAATGGTCAATGTCTTATGGCCATTGATAATGATCCATGGGTTTGGCATAAAAGGCTTGGACATGTAAACATGGGAAATATAAAGACCCTTTGGAAAAAGAATTTGGTAGAAGGATTACCAAAGTTGAAATATGACAAAGACAAAATTTGCAAGGCATGTCAATTATCAAAACAACCCAAGATGCCTTTCTCTACCAAAAAGGAAATTTCCACCACAAAGCCACTTGAATTACTACATATGGATCTATACGGGCCATCCGACATTCTAACCATTGGTGGAAAGAAATATGTATTTGTCATAGTTGATGATTTTTCAAGATTCACTTGGATAATTCTCTTAGCTAGTAAAGATGAAGCCTTCTCTATGTTTGCAACTTTTGTGAATTTGGTGCAAAATGAAAAACAGAGTACTATTGTGACCATAAGAAGCGATCATGGTGGCGAATTTGAAAACAAACGATTCATGGAATTTTGTAATGAAAAAGGAATTCACCACACATTTTCTGCACCAAGAACTCCACAACAAAATGGAGTAGTTGAAAGGAAAAATAGAACTATACAAGAGATGGCTAGAACTATGCTAAATGAGAGCAATCTATCCAAGAAATTTTGGGGTGAAGCTGTGAGTACAGCTTGTCATGTTTTGAATCGTGTTACCATTCGAGCAATCTTGAAAAAGACTCCATATGAACTTTGGAAAGGAAGGAAACCAAATATATCTTATTTTCATGTTTTTGGATGTACATGTTATGTTTTAAACAATGGAAAAGTCAACTTGGGAAAATTAGATGCCAAAAGTGATGAGGCTATATTCCTTGGTTATTCATCAAATAGCAAAGCATATAGAGTATTCAATAAACGAAATCAAGTTGTAGAAGAATCCATACATGTTGTATTTGATGAATTTAACCAAACTCCGAGAAAGGAGGATGAACTAAGTGATGCAGATGAGACGAAAGGCAAAGAACAACCAAAGGAACTCGAGCTCAAGCCAGAAAATCCAGAGGAGGAAGAGGTAAGTGAAGGTAATGAATCTTACAAACCTCCAACTGATTTAAAGTTTAAAAATGCCCATCCAATTGAACAAGTTATTGGAAACATATATGAAGGAGTAAAAACTAGAAGATCAAAACAAAACGTTTATGGCCAATATGCGTTTGTATCGAAAATTGAACCAAATACCATTGAACAAGCTCTTAATGATGAAAATTGGGTTATTTCAATGCAAGAAGAGCTAAATCAATTCGAAAGAAACAATGTATGGCATTTAGTTCCTAGACCAAACAATCATACAGTCATTGGTACAAAATGGGTATTTAGGAACAAATTAGACGAAAGCGGTCTTGTAATTAGAAACAAGGCAAGATTAGTAGCCAAAGGGTATTCCCAAGAAGAAGGAATTGATTTTGAAGAATCATATGCACCCGTGGCTAGATTAGAAGCCATACGCATCCTACTAGCATTTGCTTCTCATATGAACTTCAAATTGTTTCAAATGGATGTAAAAAGCGCATTTTTGAATGGTTATTTGAATGAAGAAGTATATGTTGAACAACCCCCTGGTTTTGAAGAAAAGGATCAATCAAAGTATGTTTATAAATTAACCAAAGCGTTATATGGACTAAAACAAGCACCAAGAGCTTGGTATGAAAGGTTAAATAGATTCTTGATTGATCATGAGTTTCAAAGAGGGAAAGTAGACACTACTTTATTCATCAAGTACAAAAATAAAAATATTTTGATTGTACAGATTTATGTGGATGACATAATATTCGGTGCTACTGATGAAAATCTTTGTCAAGAATTTTCTAAGATAATGCAGAATGAGTTCGAAATGAGCATGATGGGAGAATTAAATTTCTTCCTTGGACTACAAATCAAGCAACAAAGTGAAGGAATATTTCTGAACCAGTCCAAGTATGTCAAAGAGATGCTCAAGAAATTTGGAATGCAGAATAGCAAAGGGGCAAACACTCCAATGAGCTCAACAATCAAAATCGACACGGATGAAAACGGTAAAAGTATCGATCAAAAGCTTTATAGGAGCATGATAGGATCTTTGCTTTACCTAACTGCTTCTAGACCCGATATCTTATTTAGTGTTTGTATGTGTTCTAGATTTCAAGCATGTCCCAAAGAATCACATTTACTTGCTGTGAAAAGAATTTTTAAATATTTGATGAAAACCACAAACCTTGGACTATGGTATCCAAAGGGGTCAACCTTTGATCTAATCGGCTATTCGGATGCAGACTTTGCCGGATATAAAGTAGATAGAAAAAGTACCAGTGGAACTTGTCAATTTCTTGGACATATGCTAGTTTCATGGCATTCAAGAAAACAAACAAGTGTTGCATTATCTACTGCGGAAGCCGAATACATAGCCGCCGGTAGTTGCTGTGCCCAGTTACTTTGGATGAAACAACAGTTGAAAGATTATGGTATTGATTATGTTAATATTCCTATTAGATGTGATAATACAAGTGCAATTTGTTTAACTAAAAATCCTGTACTGCATTCAAGAACCAAGCATATTGATGTGAGACATCACTTTATTCGTGAACATGTTGAGAATCATGTTGTATGCTTAGAATATGTGAAAACAGAAGACCAAATTGCTGATATTTTTACCAAACCTCTAGCCAAAGATTCATTTTATAAGATTAGAAATGATATGGGGATGATAGAGCTAAACTAGGAAAAACAAATAAGAAAATTAAAATTGGAAAATATCAAGTCGATGAGTCAAGTCGACTCCAGGGACGCTAAGTCGACTCCGCTTCAGAAGCGAAGTCGACTCCGTTAGGGTCGAAGTCGACTCCGCCCCAGGCGAAGTCGACTCCAGAAGGATCGAAGTCGACTTCGCCTAGGGCAAAGTCGACTCCGCGCGCGACGATTCACATTCGGCCGCCCATTTCATCTTTTTCTTCCCTTTTCTCTCTTTTCTTCCTCATTTCTCTCCGGCCTCCCTATTTTTCTCTTTTCCCTCTCCCCTCCAGCGATTTTCTTTCTTCTCCATCTCCGGCTAACCTTTCCGGCGATTTCCTTTTCTCTCTCTCCGATTTTCCTCTCCGTTTCTTTTTTCTCTCTCTCCCTCACTGTTTTCTTCTCTCTCTCTCTCTGTTTTTCTCTCTTTCTCCTCATCTCCGGAAACTCCTCCGACCGGCAAACTCCATTTCCGGCTCCGGTAACTCCCTCTTCGTTTCTCTCTCTCTATTCCTTTCTCTCTTGCTCTCTCTCTCACTCTCTTTCTTTCTCCCTAGTCTCTCAAGTTTTCTCCTTTTTTCCTCTCAGAAGTTCCTCCGTCTCTACATTTCTGAAATACCGCTTCATCTCATTCCCTCTCTCTCTCAAAAAAAAAAAAAAAAAAAAAAAAAAAAAAAGTTCAAATTTCAACTCCAAACCATCCCAAATGGCACCAAAGAAAGCTGTCTCAAAACCATACCCCAAACGGGTTCCCTCACAACCTTCATCCAATACTGCAGAGGATGTTCCTAGGAAAGCTAGGACACCGGCAAAAAGGGCCAGAGAAGAACCATCAACTTCTACGGGTAGACGGGTGCGATTCCAAACCACTCAATCATCCGATCGAGCACCTAGTCAACAACAAGCCCAAACCTCACAGAGTACACAATCTGGAGCAAGCAAAAGGGGTACTCCGGCTAGGAAAACTCAAGTATTGAAGATGCCTACCACTTACTTCCAAACCGAACTCCAGCACAGTCGTTTTTACAAAAGCTTCTATGAACGGAAGGTATTTATACCCAAGATTATAGATTTCAAATTTTTGAAAGATTATGAATCCGATATAGAAGATCTATTGGATTTTCAAGGATGGACCAAGTTGCTAAAAGAGGATGAAAAGGTTTATCCAGATCTTACTCGGATTTTCTATTATCTATGGGATGACGAAAAATATGCAACTTTTGTCAAGGGAGTAGAAATCAAACTTGGAATTGGGATAACTCCAAGCAAGAAGGGAGCAAGGATTGATTTAGGAGAAATATTTGGAGTCCCATTTGTGAATGAGCCTTTACCAGAAGATCTCACAATGGATAAAATGTATAACCAGCTCACTCGGAGCAACAAGTATCATCCGGGAATTAGATTTCTTCGATACATGGATCTATCACCCAGGCTACGGGTACTCAGACTTCTAATTGCCCACTGCATATACCCAAAAGGCGGGGGAAGAAATCAAGTAAATCCACAAGAAGCGGAAATATTATGGAAAGTGGCAAACAAAGTTAGGGTAAGCTTACCTAAGTTATTTCTTGAAGCCCTAGCATCCAGAAAGGAAAATCCACGAGGAGTTCTCCCATATGGCACCTGGATCACAAAAATCCTTGAACATTACAAAGTGGATATTGAAGGTGAGCCTTTCGAAGTACTCAAAACCACAAATGCCATTAACAAAGCACTCATCCAAAGAATGAAGATCAATGTGCTTCAACTTAGACCGGAAGCTCCAGAAGAAGAGCGAGACGACGATGCACAAGCTGAGGGGGAGCAACCTCCCATAGCATCACCGGCACGGGCCGCTTCTCCACCATCGCACGGATCCTACTCTCCACAAGGGTCTGCTGCAAGAGAACGGGTGCCTCCAACCTCCTCTGAGGAGGTCACCCTAAAGGAATTAAAGGAAGAAATAGTTGCAATGAGGGCAGAAATGGATTACAAAGAAGACCGGATGACAAGTCTTGTCACCGGCGTTCTAAATGCGCTCGAGGATATGCACTCCCGGCAAGACAGAATCGAGCGGGAAATGCGGACTATCCGCTACCATCTTGCCTCAGGCCGACATAAGAAGAGACCCATGCCTGAACTTGATCCCTACGAGTCGGGATCAGTTCATAGAGAGGCAACTCCCGATCACGCTTCTCTTGTCTACTCCTCGGCCCACCATTGTCCCATCAAACCTATTCCATATCAAATCTCTCAATTTCAGTTTATCAAATCGTTATTTTTGCTTGATTGACAAAAAGGGGGAGAAAAGATCAGTTTAAGAGTTAGAGTTTCTTTTCGTTTTGGGTTGGGTAACTTGTATCTAGGTTTCATTTTGTTTTTCATTGCATTTTGTAAAAATGAAACAGATATACATGAAAGATGTTTTATGCTTGACATGAATATTTTGAGTGAATTATGAAAATAATGCTCTGTCATGAATATGTATATGCTCTGCTTTCTATGGTAATATGTTTGAATGCTCTGTTTTTTACATGAACTTGCTTAAATACTCAAAAAGGTATCAACTCAAATGTAGTTTTGTCAATCATCAAAAAGGGGGAGATTGTTGGAAACAATGACTCAAAACAAAATTGACCAAAGTGTAAGTTTTGATGATTAACAAGAACTAATTTGAGGTTAAAAAGAATACTAATAAGTTTGCCAAGTGTTTAAGGAAAGCAAAGAGACCAAGTCGATCACCAAGTCGACTCGGACTTCGACTTGGTACGAAGTCGATACCCAAGTCGACTTCTCTAGAGACTTGGAATGGCCACAGGTGGACAGATTTGAAAATGGAAGGACTGACAGGTGAAGTCGCAAGTCAAGTCGACTCCACTTGCGACTTGGGTAGTCAAGTCGCAGACGAAGTCGACTTCGGAATCGACCTCAAACGACCAAAAGTGTCCAGCGCTGAAATCTGGTTCACGAACATGGCGAAGTCGCAGACGAAGTCGACTCCATGTGCGACTTGGGCGAAGTCGCAGACCAAGTCGACTCCAACTTCGACTTGAGGATTTCAGACTTGAAGTTTGTATTTCCAAGCTTATCCAAAAGATCAAATTGAGAATAATCAAATCCAAAAAGGCTGCAAGGACCATTTTCAAGAACAACTCAAGGTTCTCGAAGATCAAAGCAAGGATTCAAGATCAACATCAAATCAAGTCTATCAAGTCAACCACAAGTTCTCAAGCTTATTCAAAAGAAAGAAAACCAAGGATGAAAAAGCAGATCAAAAGAAGCTCAAAGCATTTCCAGCAAAAGTCGAGTCAAGTCGCAAGTCAAGTCGACTTCAGGATCGACTTGAGTCGAAGTCCAAAGCCAAGTCGACCAAAGACTCAGACTTGGAATCTGGAAGAACTGGAGTCGCAGGCCAAGTCGACTCCAGGTGCGACTTGGAAGCCAAGTCGCAGGCCAAGTCGACTCCATCTTCGACTTGGAGTATAACGTTCGAATTTTTGAACGTTGGAGTTCATTTATTGCGCGACAACCACTCCTACAACGTTCCAATCTTCCTCACTCTATAAAAAGACATTCAAATGAACGTGAGAAAATACAATACACACTACACTAAGGATCATAGAGAGAAAAGAAGTGCAAGAAAGACTTTCAAATTCCTTTTCTCCATATTTGAGTGATTCAAAGGAAGAAAGAGCTTCAAACTGCAAGTTGCTTCAACGATCATCATCCAAGCTGCCTTTGATTTCTTCCTCGAGCTCAATCTGCCTACACAAATCTGTAAAGTGTAGTTTCATTTATTTCATTGTCTTGTTGTATAAATCTTGATTTAGCTTGGGTAGCTAAGATCAAGTATATGCAAAGTAGGGTGTGATTGGAGTGAGACTCATCACCTACTTGTGCAAGTGATTGTATATGCCCCCTAGAGCTTTGAATCTAGAAGAGAGCAAGTGGCTCTAGTTGTATATGCCCCCTAGAGCTTTGAATCTAGAAGAGAGCAAGTGGCTCTAGTTGTTATGCCCCCTAGAGCTTTGAATCTAGAAGAGAGCGGTGACTCTAAGTGTATTCGTGGAATACATAGTGGAACCCAAGTCACAACGGAGTGTGAGCTTGGAAGAGTGGAGTAGGGAAGGTTTGCCCGAACCACTATAAATCTTGTGTTCTACTTATTTTTACTGCTTTATCTTATTTGCTCTCCATTCGCTTAAAAAGGGGATTAACCTTTTCAAGGGGTTAAGATTTTTAAGTTTACAAAAGAAATTTTAAAGAACCCAATTCACCCCTCCCCTCTTGGGTTAGGCCATCAACTCGGGACCAACAAAGTCGACTCCAGCTTCGATTTCAGTGCGGAAATTGCTGAAATAAAAGATTTGAATGGAGATGAAGATCAAGACAACTCAAACAATCAAATGAAGTATAGAGCAAGCAAAGTTGCATATTTTCATGGAGAATCGAAATTATACATTTGGACCTCTCTCAAGACATGGAGTCAAATGTGCTTTAAGATAGAAGAATTAAAGAATCTTAAGTATAATCAAAGGAAGAACAACCAAACAAGAAGAGATTCAAGCAAGCATGGCATTCCAAGAACTTCAAGTTCAACTAGCAAGCTGAAGGAGTGAAGTCGCACCCGAAGTCGACTTCACCTGCGACTTGGGTCAAGTCGAGGACCAAGTCGACCCAGAATGGAACTTGAAGAAGCTGCGGACAGGCGAAGTCGCACCCGAAGTCGACTCCATCTGCAACTTGAGTGAAGTTGCACCCGAAGTCGACTCCACTTGCGACTTAGGTCGCAATGATCGGAAAATTTTTGAACGTTGGCGCATTAAATGCGCGCCACCTAAGTGTGCATAACTCCCATCTTCAAGAGCATTAAGTGATCAAGTCAACATTTAGAAGAAGAACTCCGCTTTCAAACTGCCGAGAGCTGATTGCTGAATCATTAAGCCTACACTACAAGTTCTTCTCTGTGCCCAAACTGCCTCTACACAACAGTAACGTGTAGAAACCTTCTTTTATTCTTATTATTGTATTGAACTTGATTTAGTTTGGGTAGCTAAGATCAAATGTAAGTAAAGTAGTGTGTGATTGGAGTGGAACTCGTCACCTACTTGTGTTGTGTATTGTTGATGCCCCCTAGAGCTAGAATCTAGAAGAGAGCGGAGGCTCTGGTTGTATATGCCCCCTAGAGCTAGAATCTAGAAGAGAGTGGAGACTCTAGTTGTATTCGCGGAATACATAGTGGAACCCAAGTCACAAGAGGTGTGAGCTTGGAAGAGTGGAGTAGGGAGGTTGCTCGAACCACTATAAAAACTTTGCTTGTTGATTTTTATTTCTGCTCTCTGCACTATATTGCTTTCCATTTTGTTTCTTCATAAAGGGGACTAGATTAATCCGAGGTAAAGTTTCTGTTTAAGTTGAAAATTTTTAATTACCCAATTCACCCCTCCCCTCTTGGGTATTTACCATTAAGTCGGGACCAACACTTTGACCCGATTTGCCACTTTCCATAGGATTTCAGCCTCTTGAGGGTTGAGTTGATTTCGGCCTCCTCCTTTAGGATAGGTACAGTGAGCTATGAGCAGCCGTAGGACCCTCAGTCGCGGAGATAGGTCCATACAATGCAAAAACTTGATACCCGGATGATATTTATTATTATTTGTCAATTGATTATACATCTGGGTAAGGGTCAAGCTGGTTGGAAGTGGGTCGTCATCACGAGGCACTCCTAGAATGTTTGCCACTCGATCAATTGCTATTCTTTTACTGATACCATGTCTGAGCCCCAAATTTATTTCCACCCCTTTCACGTAGGTGTTCAAATACTCTTCATCCCATAGATAGTAAAACAACTTAGTCAAATCAGGGTATAGCTTATCATCCTCTTTCAACAATCTGGTCCAACCTTGAGAATCAAATAATTCTTCAATTCCAAACTCATATTCATGTAAGAATTTGAAATCTATGATTTTGGGCAAAAATGTCTTCCTCTCATAAAAATATCTGTAGAACCAAGTGTGCTGACGTTTAGTCCTAAAATAGTCAGTTGACATTTTAAGAACTTGTCCCCTTTGAGTGGGGGTACCCTTTTTCTTTTCACCCATGTCTGTGCTATCACTGGATTCAAAATTTTCTTCTTCTCTAGGTGCCGAGATAGAGGGGTTACCTTCTTGAAACTAAACTCAACGACCTGCAGAGGTTGTAGCCTCTTCTCGGGCTCGTTTGGACAACGTTCGTTGCCGACGAGGCACGTCCTCCCCTGTATGTGATTTAGAAGGTCTGGAGACGGAAAGTTTACTTGGTTTGATACAGCCTTAGGTGGCATGGGTTCCAAGATTGATGGATCTTTGGGAGTTAGATAGGGATTGAGTTTTAAGAGAAGGAAAAGGATTCTCTTGAGAGGAATAATGAGAGAGAAATGAGAGATGAATGCGGGCTCCTGCCCTTTTGTAGGCAACCGAATAGTTGGCTCACGGAGTCAACTTTGAACCCTAAGTTGGGTTCGAAGTCAACTTCATGAGTGGAGTTGACTTGGCTCCTCCGACCCAAGTTCAAAATATGCATTCTATTTTCTACCCCCTGTTTAATTACATAGATTTCTAAGAGATACTACTGTTGAGATTATTGATCATGTGCTTATCAAATAGAATGGTTAATTTGATTTTGATGATTAACAAATAATTGAAATATCATTAAAAAGGATCTAACACATTTGTCTAAGTGTTCTCAGATGTTTTGTCTCTAATTATGTGTATAAAAATGAAAAGGCGAAGAAATTTAAGTTTCAAGCGTTCAAAGTTCGTAAACTTCAAGTTCAGCAAGTGAAGTCGCATCCCAAGTCAACTTCGCTTGCGACTTGGGTGAAGTCCCAGCCCAAGTCGACTTCGCCTGCGACTTCAGACAAAACAGCAAAGTGAAGTCGCATCCCAAGTCGACCTCACAAATCCGAAGTCGACTTCACTCAGCCCAAGTCGACTTCACCTGCGACTTCAAGGCCAGAATTTTGGACAGAGTGTTGACGGCGAGCTTTTACAAAACGAAGTCCCACCCCAAGTCGACTTCACCCATCCGAAGTCGACTCCACTCATCCGAAGTCGACTCCACTTGCGACTTCAACTCGTAACGGTCGAAAATCCGAACGTTGGAGCTCTAGATGCGCGTGAACCTCCACTCCAACGGCTAGAACCTTTTTCCCTCTATATATACCATTGAAGAATGAACGTGGAGAAAAGAGAGAAGGAGGAAAGAAAGAGAAAAACACAAGTTGAGCTTCCATCTTCTAATATTCATGTGTGTTGAAGATATTTGAATAACTATTGAAGCTTCCAAGTGCTACAACTCTCAAGTGTGCTTCAAAGATTATCATCTCCACAAGACAAGGAGCTTCCGGAGCTTATCGAATACACGTTGTAAAGTGTAATCTCTCTTTTGTTTATTTTGTTTGGTGTTGTTGTCTTGGATCAGTATTGGAGACCGAATTCAAGAAGAAGCAAAACAGGGGGTTGGTTTGAGTTTGTCTCACTAACGGGTTTTGCTTGATTGGTTGGAGTTTGTCTCACCAATCGTTTGGACTTGGTTGGTTGGAGTTGGTCTCACCAACAAGTGATTATTGTGCATGCCCCCTAGAGCTAGAATCTAGAAGAGAGTGGGTGCTCTAGATTGTATTGAAGATACAATAGTGGAACCGAAGACACAACGGGTGTGTGCTTGGAAGAGTGGAGTAGGGAAGGTTGCCCGAACTACTATATATCGTTGTCTCTTGTTTGGTTTGATTGTTTACATTTTTATATTCCATTTGCACCCTCTCATTCTATCTCATATCACGTTTCATCATGGGGATTGAAATTACAAGGGGTTAAGTTTTAATTTACCAAAGAATTTTTCAAGAACCCAATTCACCCCTCCCCTCTTGGGTTTTGCCATAAACTCGGGGCCAACAAGTGGTATAAAAGCAGGCCTCTATTTTATTTGAGGAGATCTCTTTTATATTTTTATGGCAACCTACTTAACTTCTGTACCTGCATTTGCCGAAGGCCAATCATTTTTATGGCCACCTCTATTTGATGGCAATAATTTTAGTTATTGGAAGTTAAGGATGAAACAACTCATTATGGCAACTAATATGAATTCTTGGATAGCCATACAAGACGGCATTACATTACCAAATGGGGACAAGGCGTCCACTTGGACTAAAGAAGAAACTATGTCCGTCCAAAGTAATGCCAAAGCTATGAATTTCTTATTTTGTGCATTGACCGCAACAGAATTTGATAGAGTTTCTTCATGCACAACGGCTAAAGAGATATGGGATAAATTGGTATCTATTTATGAGGGTTCCTCCCAAGTAAAGGGAACTAGAAGGAATATCCTTGTTGGTGATTTTGAAAGATTTCAAATGTTAGATGGTGAATCAATTTCAGAAATGTATGCTAGATTTTCTAAAATCACTAACGCTCTTAAAGGCCTAGAAAAGTCAATTTCTGAAAGTGAGCAGGTTATGAAGATACTTAGAGCATTGCCAAACTCATGGAATGAAAATATCACAGCTATTGAGGAGGCAAAGGACTTAAACAAGCTCAAAGTAAATGACTTGATTAGCTCACTCATGTCTCATGAGCTCATCAAAAACAAGAAAGAAGAATCTCAAAGAAGTAAGAAGTCTATTGCGCTCAAAAGTATGATGAAGAGCTCAAGTGAATCTACATCAAGTTCATATGAATATTCTAGCTCAAAGAAGAAAATGAAGAATAGAAGAAAGGAATTTCAAAAATATTATAAATGTGGTGGTCTTGGACATATACAAATCGAATGTACCACCCCGGATGATTTGGAAATTCAAAATGAGAGAAGTTTTTCAAAGAGACAAGCTAGAAGAATGCTTACAAAGGAATATACTACCACAAGCTCTAGCACCTCATTAAGTGAAGGAGAAGATGTAGTAAATTGGGCAAGAATTTGGTGCATGACCATTGTAGAAGATGAAAAGAAAACTTGCCAAAAATCTGAAGAAAGGGATGCATCTATGGATATCGAGGTAAGCTCATCTGATTCTTATTCATCCTCTAATGATTATTCTAAATCTAATGAGTTGAATGATTTACAAAAAACTTATGACTCATTATTTGATGAATTTAAAAGCCTTGGCATCAAATATTTTCAAAAGAAAAGGCAATTCGATACAACTGCCATTGCAAATGGAAAATTTGCAGAGGAGAATGCATCCTTGCAAAATGATATAAATGCCTTGAAAAATGAAACAGAAACATTGAGAAAGGAGAACCAAAATTTGAAGGATTCATTGGCTAAGTTCTCCAACATGGGAGAAAATGTGCAGAAATTTTTGAGATTGACCACTCAAGTTAATAAGAGAGGTCTTGAATTTGTAAAGCACATTAATGTCAAACTAAATAAAACAAACTCTCCTATTTGGATTAAGGCTTCTAGTACATCAAATGTGAGGGGACATTTTAAGAAGCTTGTTGATAGATCATTGACAAATATACCTACTTGGCAACCAAAGAGTTATCATGGTACTCCAACCTATGCTAGAATCACTTGCCATTATTGTAATAAGTTTGGACACAAAATATATCAATGCAAGGCAAGAAAGATGGTTTACAATGGAGTCAAATTAGTTTGGATGCCAAAGAGACATATCTAAGGTGGAACCAAGTCTCCTTGAGTTCCTATGCATTATGGTACTAACATTCATGGACCCATAGCACGGGTACCAAAAGAAAAGAAGATATCATATTTGTGATGCAGGTTTTTATTTCAAAGCTATCTAGAGAATGAAGGAGCATGAATTGCAAAAGAAAGGGGGAGTTGAGCAAAATAGCAATGATAACTTTAGTCAAAGGTAAGTGAAGGTATGTTGCTCTCCCAAAGAAACTAATAAAACAAGTGGTACCATAGTCAAAATAATTAATAAAGAAATTATTGCGCTTATTGATCATATGCTTGACTCAAATGAATGATTAGTATGAAAAAGGGGGAGAGAGTGTAGTATGAACCTATCTTTTAAAGCCTCATTTACACTACCTATTTTATATGTCCCATTGTACCCCATTGTGCTACCTTTTTGTATTGATTGACAAAAAGGGGGAGAGAGTATGGAAATATCTTAAAGAGAATAATATTGCATATAACTTAGGGGGAGGAGTATTTCCATGAAAAGAATATATATTATTGCGCTTATTGATGAAAATCATGATCTTCATATATACATATTTGTGTTTCATTTGAGAAAGGAAGATATTTCAATTAAGTTTTGTCAATCATCAAAAAGGGGAAGATTGTTGAGATTATTGATCATGTGCTTATCGAATAGAATGGTTAATTTGATTTTGATGATTAACAAATAATTGAAATATCATTAAAAAGGATCTAACACATTTGTCTAAGTGTTCTCAGATGTTTTGTCTCTAATTATGTGTATAAAAATGAAAAGGCGAAGAAATTTAAGTTTCAAGCGTTCAAAGTTCGTAAACTGCAAGTTCAGCAAGTGAAGTCGCATCCCAAGTCGACTTCGCTTGCGACTTGGGTGAAGTCCCAGCCCAAGTCGACTTCGCCTGCGACTTCAGACAAAACAGCAAAGTGAAGTCGCATCCCAAGTCGACCTCACAAATCCGAAGTCGACTTCACTTAGCCCAAGTCGACTTCACCTGCGACTTCAAGGCCAGAATTTTGGACAGAGTGTTGACGGCGAGCTTTTACAAAACGAAGTCGCACCCTAAGTCGACTTCACCCATCCGAAGTCGACTCCACTCATCCGAAGTCGACTCCACTTGCGACTTCAACTCGTAACGGTCGAAAATCCGAACGTTGGAGCTCTAGATGCGCGTGAACCTCCACTCCAACGGCTAGAACCTTTTTCCCTCTATATATACCATTGAAGAATGAACGTGGAGAAAAGAGAGAAGGAGGAAAGAAAGAGAAAAACACAAGTTGAGCTTCCATCTTCTAATATTCATGTGTGTTGAAGATATTTGAATAACTATTGAAGCTTCCAAGTGCTACAACTCTCAAGTGTGCTTCAAAGATTATCATCTCCACAAGACAAGGAGCTTCCGGAGCTTATCGAATACACGTTGTAAAGTGTAATCTCTCTTTTGTTTATTTTGTTTGGTGTTGTTGCCTTGAATCAGTATTGGAGACCGAATTCAAGAAGAAGCAAAACAGGGGGTTGGTTTGAGTTTGTCTCACTAACGGGTTTTGCTTGATTGGTTGGAGTTTGTCTCACCAATCGTTTGGACTTGGTTGGTTGGAGTTGGTCTCACCAACAAGTGATTATTGTGCATGCCCCCTAGAGCTAGAATCTAGAAGAGAGCGGGTTCTCTAGATTGTATTGAAGATACAATAGTGGAACCGAAGACACAACGGGTGTGTGCTTGGAAGAGTGGAGTAGGGAAGGTTGCCCGAACCACTATATATCGTTGTCTCTTGTTTGGTTTGATTGTTTACATTTTTATATTCCATTTGCACCCTCTCATTCTATCTCATATCACGTTTCATCAAGGGGATTGAAATTACAATGGGTTAAGTTTTAATTTACCAAAGAATTTTTCAAGAACCCAATTCACCCCTCCCCTTTTGGGTTTTGCCATAAACTCGGGGCTAACAACTACTACTTCTTGAATCAAGATCAATCATACCCATATCATTTCTAATTTTATAAAATATTTCTTTGCTAATGGTTTTGTAAAAATATCAGCAACTTGATCTTTTGTTTTAACATATTCTAGACAAATATCATGGTTCTCAACATGTTCTCTAATTAAATGATGTCTCACATCTATATGTTTGGTTTTAAATGCAGTATGAGATTTTTAGTTAAGCATACTGCACTTGTATTGTGACATCAAATTAATATCTTTGTATTCAATCCCATAACCTTTAAGTTGTTGTTTCATCCAAAGTAGTTGGCCACAACAGCTCCCGGCGGCAATGTATTTGACTACCGTAGTAGATAGGACAACACTTGTTTGTTTTCTTGAAAACCATGAAACCATCATATTTTCAAGGAATTGACGTGTCCCACTAGTGCTTTTACTATCTACCTTATAACCGGCAAAATCCGCATCCGAGTAGCTGATTAGATCAAAAGTTGAGCCTTTAGGATACCATAGTCCTAGGTTAGTAATATTAATCAAGTACCTAAAAATTCTTTTTATAGCTACTAAATGTGATTCTTTGGGACATGATTAAAATCTAGAGCACATGCAGACACTGAACAAAATGTCTGGTCTGGATGCAGTCAAATATAACAGAGATCCTATTATGCTTCTATATAACTTTTGTTCGACTATTTTACCTTTTTCATCCTTGTCAATTTCGATAGTTGAGCTCATAGGTGTATTTGCTCCTTTTCTATTTTGCATTCCAAACTTCTTCAGCATTTCTTTGACATATTCAGACTGATTTATGAAGATGCCTTCACTTAGTTGCTTAATTTGCAGTCTAAGGAAGAAGTTTAGTTTGCCCATCATGCTCATCTCAAATTCATTCTGCATGAGCTTAGAAAATTCTTGACATAGAGTTTCATTAATTGCATCAAATATAATATCATCCACATAAATTTGAACAATTAATACATCTTTTTCTTTGTACTTGATAAATAATGTGGTGTCAACCTTTCTTCTTTGAAAATCACGATCAATCAAAAATTTGCTTAACTTCTCATACCATGCTCTTGGTGCTTGTTTTAATCTATACAAAGCTTTGGTTAACTTAAAAATAAATTTGGATTGATCTTTTTTTTCAAAACCAGGAGGTTGTTCTACACATACCTCCTTGTTTAGGTATCCATTCAAAAATGCACTTTTTACAACCATTTGAAACAGTTTGAAATCCATATGAGATGCAAAGGCTAGTAGAATGCGTATGACTTCTAATATAGCTACTAGAGCATATGATTCCTCAAAATCAATTTCTTCTTCTTAGGAATACTCTTTGGCCACAAGCCTAGTTTTGTTTCTCACCACAAGTCCACTTTCATTTAGTTTGTTCTTGAAAACCCATTTGGTACCCATAACCGTGTAATCTTTGGGTCTAGGAACTAGGTTTCATACTTGGTTCCTTTCAAATTGATTTAGATCTTTTTACATTGCCAGAAACTAATTTTCGTTATTAAGAGCTTGATCAATTGAATTTGACTCTATTCTAGATACAAAAGCAAAATCTCCACATATATTATGTCTAGATCCTCTTGTTCTTAATCCTTCATATATGTTACCAATTACTTGCTCAATTGAATGGTCATTTTTGAATTTAAATCCTTTGGAGGTTTGTAAGAGTCCATTACCTTCACTTACCTTTTTGTCCGGGGATTGCTCATGCTTTGTTTCCAATTCTCCTTGCCTTTCCATATGTGGCTTTTCAAAATTCTTTGACATGTTATCTGCATCACTCAGTTCATCCTCCTTTTTGGGATTAGGATTAAATTCATCAAATACGACATGTCTTGATTTTGCTACTACTTGATTTCTTTTATTAAAAACTCTATTATTTTTGGCATATAATTTTTCTAAGTTTGTTTTTCCATTATTCGGTACATGGCAAGTACAGCCGAAAGTATGAAAGTATGAAATATTTTGTTTCTATCTTTCCATAGCTCATATGGGGTCTTTTTCAATATTGCTCTCATGGTAATTCGATTTAGTACATGACATATTGTACTTACAGCTTCTCCCCAAAATTTCTTGAATAATTTACTTTTGTTCAGCATAGTTGTAGCCATCTCTTGTATTGTTCTATTTTTTCTTTCAACTATCCCATTTTGTTGAGGAGTCCTTAGTGCAGAAAATGTATGATGAATTCCTTTTTCATTGCAAAATTCTATAAATCGTTTATTTTCAAATTCTCCACCATGATCACTTCTAATGGATATGATCATATTTTTCTTTTCATTTTGCACCAAGTTTGAGAAAGTAACGAACATTGAGAAAACCTCATCTTTGATAGTTAAAAGTATTAACCATGTAAATCTTGAAAAATCATCAACAATAACAAAAACATACTTTTTACCTCCAAGAGTCAAGATGTCGGATGACCCATACTGATCCATGTGTAACAGTTCAAGTGACCTAGTCGTTGAGATTTCCTTTTTGGAGGAAAATGATATTTTAGACTGCTTGGATAGTTGACATGCTTTACAGATTTTATCTTTGTCATATTTTAGCTTTAGTAACCCTTTTACTAAGCTCTTTTTCCACAGGGTCTTAATGTTTGATATATTTATATGTCCAAGTCTTTTATGCCATATCCATGGATCATTATCAATGACCATAAGACATTATCCATCAAGTTCATCAAGGAAAATCAAAAATATATTTCCATATTTTTTTCCACTAAAAACTTGTGGTCACCATCAGGAACATTGCATATGGAAGATTCAAACATAACTTTATAGCTTTTGTTACATAATTGACTAATGCTTAATAGATTACGTTTGAGTCCTTCAACAAATAGCACATCCTCAATATATGCATTTGAGATTCCATAAACATTTCCTTTACCTTTTATTTTACCTTTTTCATTATTTCAAAATGCAACTATTCATTTACTACATGGTTTGATTTTGTGGAACAGTTTTCTTTCTCCTGTCATATATCTTGAGCAACCACTATCCATGAACCATATGTTGCTGGCCTTTGCTTTAAGCCATACCTATAAAATAAAATCATGTAGTGCTTATCTCTTTGGTATCCATTTCATGGGTCCATTCGGGTTAGTAAGCCATAGGAGTTTACGTTGCTCTACTTTGGATGACATAAATCTAATGCTTTTTGGTACCCAAACCAATTTTGCACTACGGTCATGTAATTTCTTTATTTTGCATTGATAGATTTTATAACCTAATTTGTTGCAGAAATCGCATACCCTTGGAAGTCTTGGAGTGGGAATCCACGTAGTTTGTGGTCTCAGGTTGGACTTTTTATCCAAGTAACATGATTCATTCTTGGTTTAAAAGGTGTTAACTTAGCTTGGTTTTTACCAGATTTTGAAACATTTGATTTACTACTTTCACCTTGCTCAAATGTGAAATACTCAAGTTTTCTTTTGTTATTTTGGTTAGCCATGTTTAAAAATATTTTCACACTTTCCCCTAGGTTAGAAAACATTTCTAATGATTTATTTAATTACTCATTTTCCTTCTTCGTTTTCAGTTAAGGCATTATTTTCATTCGTTAAGTGATTGACTTTTTCTGCTAGTTTTTCATCACAATAATGACCGAGTCACAATGTCGTTTCTTTAATGTGAATTTACTTCCCAGATTTTTGATTTCATCATATAATGAATCATATGCTTGTTGCAATTCATCTAATTCAGCACATTTGATACAATCATGTATAGAGAAATAGATAGACTTAGAATTTGAGAGATTGAGTTTGGAGGTTATCTCTTCACTGCTTGTGCAATTTGTTGAAGCGGTTTGTCCATCTATAATTTCAGTTATAGTGAGGCAAATCATGTTGTCTTCTTCCTCAATCCTTGCCATGCAGCATATTCGAGTATAATTTGCTGCTTCATTATCTTCATTTGATGAACTGCTCGTTGTAGATGTCTTCTCATTTATATACGTTCCTCTTCCTTTTGATTTCTGAAATTTTCTATTTTCATTTCTGTCCTTCTTCTCTTGCGTTCTTTTGATTTGCTTTCTTTTGGTGTAGGACATTGGGCTTGTATATGTCCTACTTCACCATCCCTATAACATTTAGTTATTTCCTTCTTTTTCTCGTTTCTATTTCTTTCCTTGAATCCTTTGAAGTTTTTTTCTTTTCTTACAAACTTTCTGAATATCCGAGTAAGTAGAGTGATCTCTTCATCATCATTCTAAGAGGATGATGTGGATTCATCTGAGTTCTATATCAGTAGCCATGATGAGTTGTTTCATTCTCAACTTCTAATAACCAAAGTTACTTCTATCAAATAATGGTGGCCTACTAAATGACTGACCTTTAGCAAACGTAGGAGTAGAAGCTGATTGGGATGCCATTTAATAAAATCTCTTTGGTTAAAACTCAAAGACTTGCTATGATACCACTTGTTGGTCCCGAGTTTATGGCAAAGCCCAAGAGGGAAGGGGTGAATTGGGTCTTTTAAAAAATTCTTTCATAACTTGAAAGCTTAACCCCTTGAAAGTTTTAACTCCCTTGAATGAAAAACATGAAATATATGAGCAACAAACAATAGAACTCAATAAAGTATAGTGGTGCGGGACAACCCTCCTTACTCCACTCCTCCAACAACACACCTTAGTATCTTAGGTTCCACTAATTAGAGTAGCAATACAGCAGAACCCTTGCTCTCTTCTAATTTTTAGCTCTAGGCGGCCTTATACAAACTCAGCACAAGTAGGTGACGAGTTACACTCCAATCACATGCTATTTTGCCTTTACTTGGTCTTAGTTTTCAATACTAAACCAAGTGGAACATAAATGATTAATAAATAAAGAAAGAAACTACACTTTACAGATATGTAGACTGATTTTTATACAGAGAAAAACTTGTAGAGGAAGTTGATGATGAGGCAGTTCAGCGTTTAGCAGCTTAACATAGAGTTCTTCTTGAAGACTTTCTTTTAGATCACATAAATGCTAGAGAATGAGGTTGAACTCAATCAATGCTATGTCTCTTGTCTCCCTCGTTCATTTGAAGTATCTTAAACAGGGGAGAGTAAATTCGAATGTTTGGAGGTAGGTGGCGCGCATTTAATGCGCCAACATTCGAATTTTTTCAACCGTTCAAGTCACACTTGGAGTCGACCTGGGATGCAACTTCATTCAAGTCGCAGACTGGAGTTGACTTCGGATGCGACTTAGGTTGTGAAACCCTGACCTACATAGGATTCATGAATGAGTTGATTGAATTATGAATGATTTATTTGCAATATTGATGATTTATGGTAACTAGGTTAGAGGTTATGAATGATGATTAAATCAATCATTATAAGTAGATATAGGTCAATATGATTAAAGTTACCTAATGAGGATTGAAAAGGATTAGTGTGCCATGAAAATTAATTTAATTTCCATAATGTGATTAATGAAAATTAAAAGGCTAATTATGGAGCTAAGTTGGAAAATATTAGAAAATTCAGAACTTGACGCCTATGAGGCAGATTAAGATGAAAATTGACAGGAAAGCACATAATTTTATGCTTAATCTTATGGAAAGGTTAGATTATGAAAATTTGGATGGGATTAGTGTGAAAATCGATCATTACCATCCAATATCCAAAGATGACTTCAAATGGTCATAACTGGAGCTAGAAAAGTCGGATTGAGATGAAATTTGAAATGGACGGTTAAAATCATGAGATCAATGCAATGATACAATTAGATTAAGACAATGATGATGGGATCATGGTTTCATAAAAAAGGAGTGTGCACCATTGACTTTTGTGCACCATAGATAGCTCTCATTTATGTTAAAGTTAAAGTGATTAATTAAATAATTAATGGCAAAAATGAGGTGGAAAAAGGAGGTGATTACAAGTGGATTTTTTTAATTACCTAAAATGACAAAATTCATAAAAACATCCCCTACATTAATATGGGAATTAAGGAGCTAATGGCTAGCTTAAGGGAGAAGCATAGAGGAGGCATAGAGTGGACGGCTATGAGCTCCAAAAAGTATATTTTTTGATTTTTTTAATTATAAAATACACACCTAAGTCAGATAGGGGATCAAGGTTAATAAATGAGTAATTAAATTGGGTTGAAAATCTTGGCCAAAGATGACAAATCAAGGCCATATGCGTGTAATCATCAAATGGACAGATTTGGAGCAAGGGAGAGAGGTGGACGACCAAGGCAGCCTTTGGATTTTTTGTGATTTTTTTAAATGAAAAATGGACAGCTAAGAAGCTAATTACTAGGTTAATTAAATACCCATAAATTAAAGTTGAAATTAGGTGTGGAAAAATTGCAAAAGCTGCTGCAAAGTGGATGTCCAAATGGTGGATAGCAACATGATCATCAATGCATGGATTTTTGATGGGTTTTATTTAAATAATTTATAATTTACTTGGAGCATATTTTGACATGTCATCAAAGGGGATAAACATGTATTAAATTACGCTTAAAATAATGTGGCAAGTGGGGCCACAAAGCTAAAAAAATCCAGCTTATATCTAGGGGTGAACGACCATATGTGTAAGGGATGTTTTGAGAAAAATTTTCTAAGGAGAAAACCCCCTAGACTCCAGCAGTTGCACGTCCCATTTTTGCAGCAACAAAAATAGGTGAGAAAAGGAGAGAAAAAGAGGAAGAAAAAAGGGTAAATGAAGTAAGGAATTCAAGGTAGAGAAGTTAAGTTCAAGTGTGATTCAACACAAGTAAGTTATCTTGATGTTTTGAATCATTTAAACTCAGTTTTTCTAATTCAATTTATGAGTCATGAATATGATTCATAATGAATCCTTAAAGGATGATTCATGATGCCCTTGATTAGGGTATTGAATGGAGATTTAATGACAAGTATGCAAACAAGGGTTCAAGAGGAAGAGAATGGTAATTAAGCTTGAATATGAGTTGATAAACTCAATTGAAATTTGCTTAAATTCATATATGATGTTGCTGTTTTGATGTGTTATTATAATTACATGATGATTCATAATTTAAGAAATTATATATGTTAATTTAGGCTTAAGTTATGAAATATAGAAAGGATGGGAATTAGGGTTACATATATGACCCGATTTCCATGTTTCTATGTTAAAAATGATATATGAATAAGCCCAAATGATTTATGGATGTTATGGAGGATTGAATACCCCATGTTTAAGGTACTTTGAGTGTCCAAAAGGGTTTGAAAAGATTAGCCCTAAATCTGATTTTGATTTTATGGGCATATGTTTGGACACGTCAAAATGGGTTAAATGGATACCCAATATGTGTAAAGATATTGCTGTTATGGAAGCAAAAGAATTTTGGATTTAAAATATATGATAATACCCTAAATTTGGATTAAAAAAATCATGGTTATTTTCTAGAATTAAGTGATTAAAAATCTGTTTAGATATAAGTATCAAAAGGGACATTGAAAGTGTATAAAATGGGTCCTAAAGTTTCTGTTTTGGAACCCTATGATTAGAGGATTAAAATTCCACAAAAATACACTAAGTAAAGTGTCAATTAAGGTGGATAATCACGCTGGATTAGAAGACAAGTTGCTGATTTGAAAAAATTAAGAAACACATGATTTATGTGTTGTGAAATGGACATATATAAAGAGATAAGCATGAATAAATGAAGAATGGTTTATGTGAGATATTAAAATGTAAAAATGAATGAAAAATGTGATGAAACATGTGGATTATGTTACTGTTTTGATCAATAATGATAATCTCAAATTTTGAGATTAATATTTGAGGTTTAGAACATTAACTAAGTGCTTAAGAATGAGCACAATGTGTAAATTGTGAAAAATATGTGAAAAATGATAAGTGAGAGTAATAAACTTTCATATGGTGTCTAATGAATGACTAATGAATGTCTAATGATATATGTGAATGATACCCTAAATATGGGTATTAAACATATGGTGAAATGAATGGTATGATGCATAAGTTATGATGTGCATGTACACCCGACTTGGAATTCAAGTGGGTTGTGAATGTTAATGAAAATGGGTTGGAAAATTAAGTTGAATGCAAGAAAATGGAAAGTATATGAATGCTATGTCATTCTTATATGTATAAGCAAAGGTAAAGAGATAAGCGAGACAGAAAGCTAAGCAAGTAAGGTAAGCAAGCAGCTTTCTAAATGAGTTTTGTTTAAATGCTTTCTAAGATATTTAAGGATGACCATTCCTTTATCTCAATGTGTTTTGAAATATTATCTCAAATATGACAAGTGATTTGCTTATTGTTTTGCATTTATGTATGAAATGTGAGGAAATATGGATTTATACAATGTTTCTTTGAAACAATGTTTAAAAGAGATGGTGCAAAGAATTCTCTACATGAGAATGACAAGTTCCATGTGTAAGAGGTATATAATGCCTGGGTGACTAAAAGTTATGCATAGAATAGAAGTCAAGCAGGCTAGTCGAGGTAGTAAGTGGACAAGGAGTCCCCCTTGACGAGGCCAAGTCAGAAGGTCCGACACCAAGGATGGAAAGGATCATATCATGAAAGAATATTCCCTCTGCTAGCGTACCTTCATATGAAGTATAATATCATGAATGGAAATGGTGCATTTTCACATCCAATGTTTATGAAACATTTATGAAAGGTTTTATGAAAAGATTTCTGCTCCGCAGGTAGTTGATCACTTGCTAAGTGTCTCTACTGAATGAAGAGAAATGTTTTTAAAGAATGTTGCCTTCAAAATGAATTGCCTGCAAAATATACAGCTTGCTTATTGAGTTTTGACTCACGTTTTGTTTTCCAAACCCAAAGACAGGTGAAAGGAAGGAGGGAAGGAGCACAGGTGGAGATTCAAGAATGAATGAATTCTTATGAACACCTGTATATGCTTTATATAGGAATGATGACATTAAGTTGTGAATTAATGTGGTATATGAATTATGTTATGGTTTGGTGACCATAGAAGGTGAAAAAAATTATTATGGTCAATTATTAAGGATGATTTATCATGATATGATTAAGTATGAAGATTAAGAAATGACATGTGTAACTCTCAAAGGATATAATGGCCTAAAATGGCATTTGATGGAAATTGAATGTATAAATGATATAAAATCCTAAGAAGTTAAGATTAAGTGGATAAATATCCAATAAGCCCGCCGTGTGACAGGGCAACAATCCTAATCACGTTTACCAGTCGATAGATTCCGAGGTAAGGATGTGATGCTCGGTCTGGGGCACCACATAGGTCCTCTGCCTCTTTAGTCAAGTTCCAGACTTGAGTTGACTTGGTCTTCAGACTTGACTCAAGTCGTAGGTGGAGTCGACTTCGGATGCGACTTCACTAGCTATCTAATTTTCTTAGAGCTCGTAACTCACTGTGATCTGTTTGTTTGTTTGTCTTCCCTTGATTTTCACATTTCATGCATATGAATCTTCATTTTAACTTTAGTTCTTCCCATTTTTCATGATATTTGAGCTTATTCAAAATTCCTTGATCATTTGATAAAAACTTTAAGTGATCTTTGCTCATGCTTGTCTTTTTCTCTTGATTTGGATTTCATCTTTCTGAATGAGGAGTTTAGGAACATCTTGATCTTTATTTATACTCAAGTCGAGAGTTTGAGTCGACTTCAGGTGCAACTTCACCCAAGTCGCATGATGAGGTCGACTTGAATTGCGACTTGACTTTGTCAGCTTGAACCCTTATCTCTGAAGTTCTCCCAAGTGACGGGTGGAGTTGACTTGGTGTTGCGACTTCGTGTACCTAGAAGTTCTGATATCGGCGCTGTTAAAATTATGGGCATTGAAATCGATAGTGAAGTTGACTTCGGTATCGACTTCACCTAAGTCAATGCCTGAGTCGACTTGGAATGCTACTTGGCCTGCCTATCTTTTTCCATTTGAATATTTGAACCTTGACATCACTGAATAATCACACTAGTACGAAGATAATTCTCAAATTGAGTTGTTAATCATCAAAATATGGATTATTCTTAATTTGCCTCATGTTTACAACAGACTTGACTAGTGACTTGGGAGATGTTTCATAGCCAAGTTTACTTAGGGGTTACATATTTCTACTGATTGAGTAGACAACATATGAAGTCGTACCAGAAGTCGACTCTAGATGCGACTTGCACTATAATGATTAAAAAAATTCAAACATTGGCACATTTAATGTGTGCCACCTACCTCATAATGTTCAAATTAATTCCTTCATTATTCAAAGCACATCAAGAGGAATGAAGAGAGTTGGCTAGAATATTCATTAAACCTTCACCTTCCCACTTACAAGTAATCAAGTGATCATTAAGTGCTATAAAAAGGAAAATCATGATATTCATTACAAGTGCTGAAACTTCTCATCAACCTCAAGCTTTACAAGTTCCTTCCTATGATAAAATTATATCTACATAATCTGTAAAGTGTAAAACTCTCTTTTAAATTCTTCTCTTATAATCCTACTTAGCTTGGTCTTGAAGACCAAGGTCAAGTAAAGACAAGTAGTGTATGGTAGGAGTGTAACTCATTGTACTTGTGTTGTATTTTTAAAGGCCCCTTAGAGCTATAATCTAGAAGAGAGCAAGGACTCTAGTTGTATATTTGTTGACATAGTGAAACCCGAGACACAAGGGTGTGGTCTTGGAAGAGTGGAGTAGGGAGGGTTATCCTGAACCACTATAATTTTGTGTGTCTGCTATTATTTTTCTATTTGCTCTATTTCTCTCCATGTTTTCATTCAAGAGGACTTAATTCATAGGTTAAGTTTAAGATACTAAAAGAAATTTAAAAGAACTTAATTCATCCCTCCCCTCTTAGGTTTTGCCACAAACTTGGAACTAATAGAAGTTCTCACACCTAAGTCTCAACTCATCCATGATCTCCAATATAAGATCAAGCAGATGAGGCAAGTTATGGAAACTCACGGGGAGAAGGTGGTAAGTTTTGACTAGCCATGATACTGAAGGATCACCAATCGATTCATCAACCTAAAGGACCATCTAAAGGTGAACTGAGTAAGATGAAAATGTACAATATGATCAAGACCTCCCATAGTTCAATAATTCGCATATTTGATGAGGTATATTTTGAACCATAGGTCCATTAACTTATATGATTAATTTAAGCCTATGAGATTGTCTGATTTTTCATGTATAAAGGAAAAAAAGAAATTACAAGCAAATGGCCAAATATATATATATATACACAAAATTATAGATAGTAAATAAAAAATATATAAAAAAATAAAAAAAAAAAACTAGAGAGAGAGAGAGAGAGAAAATATAAAGCTACAACGAATGTGCCAAATTTGGTGGTTTAATGGATGGGCGGCTACTCTCATCAACATATATATGTACATATGTAGGAAAACATTCCAGTGCATGAGATTGCACCGTGAAGTCCATGCACTGTGGGCCCCACACGATCACGAATGGAAAATCCACCCTGCCCATTGTATTTAGAATTGTTCATTTTATTAGCATACCAATTTTTATCTAAATCCAACAAGTGTGTGGTCCTTATCTTAAAATTGTGCAAAATCAACATAATAAAATAGTTTAATATAAATATCAAGTTTAAAGTGGTATTTTTAACGTCTAAACTGTCTAAAGTATGATTTTTATATGGATAAATGATTGTATAAAGTTTCATTACAATCTAACATGTGTGGAGCCCATTTTACAGTGGACAGTACCGTATTCGTTTGCACATGAATGGGTCTCATATATATATATAGAGAGAGAGAGAGAGATGTTCCGTTATAGCACAACTGCACTGGAACAACAGTACATTTGCCTAAAAATGGGCTCCACACATATCAAAATGCAATGAAACTTTATACAATCATTTATCTATAGATAAATTTTATAGCAAATGGTTTACATGTTGAAAAAAAAACCATTTTAAAGTTGTTATTTACATTAAACTATTTTATTACGTTGAATTTGTACCATTTTCAGATGGAGTCTATACACATATCTGATTAGGATGAAAATTAGTATGATAATAGAATACATGATTCTAAATACAATAGGTGAATTAGATTATAATTTGATGATCACGTGGGGCCCATTTTGGCGCAACTGCACTGCTGTTACGGTGCAATTGCGCTGCCCCTGAATATTCCTTATATATATACATACACACACATATATTGTGGCGCCCCGAACCGAGACGTCACTTCCTTACCTCAAGATCTATCGATTGGTAAATGTGAATCAGGATTGTTGCCCTGATCACACGGCGGGTTTTTAATTGGAATATGTCCAGAATTTTTTTTGATTATTCATCTGTCATCATTCATAATCTTGACATGACAATCATCATACATTGCGACATTTCACTTGTAATAAAAATCATCATTTCATTCATAGCACCTTTATATGCCTGTCGTTATACACTGAGTCATTGTATAAATCATACTTTCATACATTCAGTCATTAATTCACATGGAACTTAGAACTCTAGTTAAGTTCGGATATACATAAACACATAGTATCTTTTCATGCCTTCCTGCCGTGAAAGTTTTCTTAACTTAGGCATCACAATTTACATCCATACATTCAACAATTGAATCATATATAGAACTTAATATTCTCATTAAGTTCACATACACATTAGCTTACCTTAGCATATTTATGCTTTTTCATTCCTCATAGCCTTCAAGGCTATCATCATGGACCTTCCTCCATGTCTGAGGTTCGCAACCTTCTGAGTCTCCTCAGTACCTGTCTAAGGGTTTGGAAAACAAAACGTGAGTGACAACTCAGTAAGCAAGCATTTTAGGGCAAGGCTTCTTGAAAACCTTTTTCATAAACATTGGGAATACCTTGTTCCTGAGGACATGCATATGTCCTAAAATACCATCATGAAATCCTTTATTATAAGGACAATTTCAAGTCCTTGAATGCTTTCATAAAGCATTCATTCTTAAAATCATTTACAAGCCGCGCCTGGGCTTGTTTAGGCAAAACATATACATTTTACCTTTAATGATGAGTTTCCATTAATCTTATATGAACATTTTTAATGTTCATAGCCATTACATGAAATCATTCGGTTGCCAGTGGACATTTTCCGTCCAAAACAACATAAATACTTAGGCAACGGAGACATCTCATGTCTCAAAACATCATCAACATAAACCATCATAAAATCGTTTCGCCAAGAGACATTTCATGTCTCAAAACATCATTCACATAAGCCATCATAAAATCAAGAGACATTTCATGTCTCAAAACAACATTTACATAACCTTATTGGCAATGGACATTCATATGTCCTTAAACATCAATCACATAAGCCTTTCTCGGCACAGGACATTCTCATGTCCAAAAACATTCTTTATTTAGGCTCTTTTACAAATGAACATAAATCCTTTTCAATAATTCCCCGTCTTGGGGCTTGTTTATAGCAAACAAGGAAAACCATTTTCATGAATGCATTTGCATAAACACATTTTCTTTAATTCTTGTTATTTACACTTTTGTGTAAAACCCCCTTTCTTTTAGGGTAACCATTTCATAAAAATCCCTTTAGGATACTTTCATAAAATCATATTTTCATAACCCAATCTTTGGGCCTTTCAGAAATAAAACATAAGCAAATGCATTTCTCTCCATCCAGTAGTGACACTTAGCAAGTGATCATGCTACCTTTTGGAAGAGAATCCTTAACAGCACGCTAGCCAGGCGGCTGTTCACTTATCCTGCTCCCATCTCAGGGAGGGCGCCGCTGGCACTCCTGCCATCCCTTAGCGACTTGGCCTTATGTAGAGTGGGCCCCGGTCTTCCCAACCGTGCTCTACAACCAGCCTATTCCTTGTACCGGTGCACCGTACGTTATCCTGACGAACCGCAGTCCGTTTTGGTTTGAAGAACCACAGACCGCAGCCCATGTTCTTTTAAACCGGGATCACAGACCGCAGCCTGCATCCATATGCACAAAAATCATAGACCGAAGTCTATATTTAACAATTATTTTCAAAACCATATCACAGACCGCAGTCCGTGTCAACTTGTAAGCGAGCGCACCCACTTTAACAAGTTGTTATTTGAAATCCAGTTTTAGGATGACCTTCCTTAAATTCCTTTAGAAAAGTTTTGAGTAAAATATTTTGATAAACATTTGAAATGTTTGAGAAACAATACATCTTAAAATCCTTTTAATAAAAGAATTTCAAATCCTTTGAATTTTCATAAATAAATCATATTTTCCTCTAATATTTTCTTGGTTTCTATTTCAGGATCTTTTGTTTACAAAAGTTATGCAATTATGCTATCCCCTTGTCCTTCACCTAAAAATTTAATAATTGTCCACATATCAATCATTTTCACATAGAGGAAAATTGCATAGTCTTTTGCATGCCATCAAGCAACCTGAAATTAAACCATTTTATGAAATCAACCATAGGAGGTTGGCCATCCATAAATCCCTTTCAACACATCCGTAGAAATATTTTTCCAACATTTTCAACATAGATTTCCTTATCTAAAGGAAACCAAAACTTTTCAAATATCATTTCAAAACATATGGACTATGTCCAAACCATCATTTATTATTTAATTATCTTGACCTAGTAAAACAAATCTTTTTCATCATTGTTTATCACGAGTTATTGTAGAAATAACTCAAAACTCATTTACCAAACATATTTTGTGAAAAAGGGTAAAATTCCCATTTTCTTATAAAACGCTGTTGAACCATATCATATAGAACTTGCTTCCTCAAAAGCAAATTCTTAAAACCATCGATATCAAACATGAAATCCTTAAAACAACATTAACATGGAGAACTTGCTTACTCATAAGCAAAATTTCTCAATTCCATTAACATGAAGCATTCCCATCCTTGGCAACACTTAGGATAAATTATTTATCTTAAGAAGTGTCGCTTGCCTCCCATGAAGCAAACCTTAAGACTTTTCATTAAAGTCATCATTTTTCAAAGCTTATGGCTTTGCATTAAAGCCGTCATATTCAAAACTTGTGCTTGCCCATTCGTAAAAACATAAGCATAGACATAGACATTTCAATCATATCAATCACATAGAAAGAAAATGCATTTTAGAAAGTTTGCTTGCTTACCTGAGATCGCCATAATCCCTTTTTCTTCCATTCTTTTCCTTGCCTACATGAACATAATATGGTTTTTCATATATTTCTTGTCATTGCATTCTATTTAGTTTTCCAACCCATTTTCATTAGCATATATCCTTCATAATTCATCATACACATATATGGCTTAATTTGCATATATTAGCACCGTTTTCACACATTTGGCTATCACACATCATAGCCTATACATATAACATGCACATAACCCTAAAATTAGGGTATCCATTCCATATGCATCATTCATAGCTTTATTAAGCTTACTTTGTAATTTTTCCATTTTTTTCCAAAAATACACATACGGGTGTTTCTTCTACGTACATAACATTGCCTAAACTTCATGATTCAAATCCAAACTTTTGGATTAATAACATGTCATTCCAAACAGATCCATAAACATGAAATTCATCTCATTTTCATGCATTTTTGCATAAAATCATTTTTCATAAATCATTCATCACCCGTTTATCATTATCCCTTCACATAAGCTCATTTAGCACTTAAACATGATGCATTTCTTAAAATTTCTTAACTGAGAAATTTAACCCATTTTCCAGAGGGTTAATTACCCTTTAATATCACTTTACTTAAGGTATTTTCATGGGGTTTAAATCCATTTTCCATAGGTTTCCAAAACAGTTAGTTTGGAACCCACTTTTAACCCGTTTAACGTGTCCTTTGACACATAACCTTAGGTCATTATATAAATCCGAAATTTCAGCATATAATCTCACTTTTATTGATCCATATTTAATGATTTAACACATAACTCAATTTGGATCATTTCTACACACGTTTCATATTTCTTTTTGATTTCTTTCTCAAACTAACCCCATATGCTGAAATCAGGCGTGCTGAAATCTTAAAATCTTGAATTAATATCAAATCAAGTATTTTTGATCTGAAATTTCTACCATAACTTAATAACTTCATAAATTAACTTTCATGAAAGTTTCAGCACGAAATATTAACATTACATATTTATTTGGGGATTTTTACCTTGCTGAACAGTAAACTCCATTTCCAGTCAGCCTGAATGACGTTATTTATGGGGTTTATTTACACCCATAAAAACCTCATTTTTAAATTTTTCCTGTTATCCCCAATATGTCTTGTACGTCCTGTAAAATTTTCAGCCCGAAAACCCTTGTAGAAAAATTATTAAAAATCCTTTTCTACAGCTGATCCTGTAACCCGTTTTACCCTGTTTGGGCTAATATTCACGGATTTTTAATTTCCAACATACATATCCTTTTAAGCTGAAACTTTGGTAGTTCCTTAATCATAGCATGAGGATTGTTCTCAAAAATTTTCATGATAAAAATCATCCATTTACTATTCCGACCATAATTTAATTTTCAATATCATATACTTACTTGAACTTGAGTGGATTCAATCCAAAATTGAGAAGCTTGCTTTCCTCCACTTCTCCTCTTTCTTTCTTCCTCTTTTTCCCTTGAATTCCCTTGGTTTTCCTCTGCTTGGCACGTTCAAGGGGTTGGGGGTTAGAAAATTTGCTTTCTTGCTAAGCAAGAAAACCCCTTATGCATTCACACCTTCTCTCTCTCAAGTGATCGTGCATACCTTTGAAGAGCTGGATTTTCTCCAGCTGTGGGACCCACTTTAGAGCCATTTTCCACAACCAATTAATGCATTCTTATCCCCCTTGATGTGCTGGACAATTGTTAGCCATATAAATTATTTTTTCCAGATTTTCATAATTGCAAAAATCTGCATGCATCAAGACCATCCAATTGTCCTTCTTTACTTAGCCCTTAAGCAACTTGTTACTTGCTCTCCAAGAAAGCCATTTATCATGGTAATTAGCTTAATCCATTCCATTCATCTCATATATTTCATAATTTTATTCCATCGTTTCAAATTTCATCTCAATCCGACGTTTCTACGTCAAGTTATGACCACTTGAATATATCTTTTGGATTTGGGAATAAAAATAATTAATTATCACCATAATCCCATCATGATTCCCTTAATCCAATCCATTCAACATAAACTTCTCATAATTTCATTCAACCGTTTCAAATTTCATCTCAATCCGAGTTTCCTAGCTCCCGTTACACGCGTTTGAAGTTAACGGTTGAAATGAACATATACTTAAAAATTCATAATTCTCATTTCATCAAGAATTTTTATGATCTTTTCATTCCATAATACCAAGCCTAATATTAACAATTTTCATCTCAAATTTCACTTGAATCTGCCTTTTAGGCGTTGAGTTATGAATTTTCCAATATTTTCCTTCACACTTGACAATTTCCATCATTATTTCCATAATTCATTTTAAATCACGAAAAATGATTTTTCATGATATTATTGCACACTTAAATCACAAATAATTCATTCTAAACCCATTATCTCATTTAGGCTCAAAATGCTTAATCACGTCATTAATGCTAAACCATAACCCTAATTGCACAATTAGCAAAAGTCATAAAATACCTTCATAATTTCATGATTCATAAATAATCATCAAATACATGTTCAATGCATACATATGGCTTACTTGGGTTAGGGTTTCACAATCCTCCCCCCCTTATAACAGGTTTCGTCCCGAAACCTATTACATTCCATAAATTGGGGTATGACTTATATAAAATTATCAATCCATCATCTTTCTCCAATCTTTCAATGGTTCACTACGCTTCCACTGCGCTACTCTGTCTTAGTAGCATTTTAGCCTTGGTCTAACAGATCCATCAATTGTCTTTATTATTCCATGTTCACACATGGGTTTTTCATTGACATTTGCCCTTCATTTGTGTCATTTCACTCTATTTTCCTTTATACATAAAGAGATTGCATCATTTCCCATCTTATCATAGGGTAAGTCTTAAGTTACCCATTCCAACATATCAAATAAAGATCTGTGACAATCATTTCCCTTGTTACACATACGATTCATATAATATGAATATCTTCATTTCTATAGCAAAAGAGCAAAATGCTCTCACATACAACTTCATATACATTTTAGCAAAGACACCTTTGCTAACCCATTCATTTATAAAAATCTATAGCCATTATTTTCACATATCATTATACATAATATATTCATTCTATAATATAGAGCAAAAGTCGCTCTCATATAGACCAAAAGTTGCTCTCGTATGGAGTTTCATACATAAAATTTCATACATATCTTAGCAAAAGTCACTTTTGCCAAGTTATCCATTCCTTCTCCTCTTATAATGTCTATCGTTAGATTTTACCATCGTAGACTATCCATTAGGAATACCGGTTATTAAACCAGTCTAAAATATTTTCTTCTTCAGTTCCCTTTCCAATTTTCATAAACTAGTAAGGGTCCTTATCATTTTTAAACTTTCCTAACCTCATTTCTTATGGATATCATAGAGAAATCATTTCTCTCGTATCTATCTTTCAATCACATCGGGATTGAGGAGCATTCCGGCAATCATTATTGCCTTCGTCTTCTTCATTTTTTCTACCCTCTCTTGCTATGATAAATACCAACTTTTGTGGTATCATATGTGTAATCTCCTTTTCCTTCTATGCATGTTAACTAGGCATAGTTTGCTACACCTTTCTGCAATAATTTGCAGGAATTTTCTATCAGTTATAGCTATCAGTTAAGTTAACCTTTCTTATTCATTTCTTTTCTTACACCAGGTTCTTTAATTTCTAGTGGCAATGTATCCTTGCCCTGACTATACATGTTAATTACCAACATGTGTATATCCTGATGTTCTATTGGAAGACATTTCTTAACAAATTCTTCCAAATTACCTTCTTTGATTATGGCATAATAGCCATTTAGGGTTTCCTATTTCTTGTAAGCATTGCCAATCAATGCTTGGACATTTCATTTTAACTACATGTTCAAACCTTGAACATGTTCTTAGGTTCACTCAACAATTGCTCAGTCTGTATAAAATCTAATTCACCTGAGAACTGGTGGATACCGAGCTAGAAAGGCATCAATAACCTTCCCATTTACTTCTACCTTATCATTATCAACCTTTAAGGGTTTGGGTACTAGGTAAAAATTTATTACCTATACCATTTTACCTTTTCCACCTGCTTCTAATTGGTCCTGTTGGGTATTTTTCCAAAGGCCCTGTATTATTCTTTCTATCGAAGCCACACAATCTTGGGCGGCCTACTTGCACTGCTTCTTATAAAGTTGCAGTTATCCTTTACTCTTTCTACCTGTGAGATATTACTCTTAGCGGTAACACCTCAAATCCTTTGACTTAGGGTTTATAGTTACCCGTCGTTAATGAGCTTATGGACTCACTTGTCCTGATCATTTAGATTTGCTATTAGCTTTTCTTCTTCCTTGTTGACTCATATCAATAACTGCCTATCTCTTGTTCAAAACAAAGGCGATAAGCATTTAGTAGAAAGCAGCATATAGCCTTATGTCAATAGCATTTCTCATTATAATTTTCATTCATATCACACATAGTCAACATGATCATTTCTAATCATGGAATCATCATACATAGTCAATAACATAATCTAGAAAGATCAATGATCTTTCCTTTTTCATATATACTTAGCACTTGAATAAAATCAAATGCATTCATATTTTCATAACATCACATATTAGGAGTCAAAAGAAACTCCCTTTTTTCTACCTTTCTCATTTCTATCTTTACCTTTCATAGTGTAAGGTTGCTTTTCCTTACACATACAGATTATAGTTGCATAATCTATCATTTTATCATAATTATAAGCTCTAACCAACAATCACTTAGAGAGTTAGCACCTTGGTGCTTTACATATGTCAACATGGCTCTATGCCTTAAACATAGGTATCATATAGCACAGTCTCGTGCTATCTTAAGCAAAGTATAGTCTACCTTAAGTAAGGTGTGGTCAACCTTAGGTATGGGAGGTCTCTATGTAGACTTCCATAACCCGTCATCTATTCTGATCCTCTTCTATCCTTTGTCTTTCTTTAAATTCTCCTGCATCCGGTTTCATTTCATCGACCTCATATCATTTTTCCTTCGTATACCATCTATTTCATGAAACATAGCGACCAGCTACATTTCCTTAATTAACCATATCCTTGTGTCACAACGACACACAATATAAGACAATACATATCGTATGTGTCTTATAGTCTCAATCTATTTCTTGCATCATTTTTCATTTTTCTTCTATATCTGTCCATCAATCTTTGCTGAAATATCATCTTTGTGATATCAAGCCTTTGTTTTCCATGCCTATTTATCACTCCATATTCTGATACCAACTTCTGTGGCATCAGACCTATCCTTTCATCATCCTTTATTTTCTCCTTACCACGCCTGTTTACCAATCCTTGCTCTGATACCAAGCTCTGTGGCGCCCCGAACCGAGACGTCACTTCCTTACCTCAAGATCTATCGATTGGTAAATGTGAATCAGGATTGTTGCCCTGATCACACGGCGGGTTTTTAATTGGAATATGTCCAGAATTTTTTTTGATTATTCATCTGTCATCATTCATAATCTTGACATGACAATCATCATACATTGCGACATTTCACTTGTAATAAAAATCATCATTTCATTCATAGCACCTTTATATGCCTGTCGTTATACACTGAGTCATTGTATAAATCATACTTTCATACATTCAGTCATTAATTCACATGGAACTTAGAACTCTAGTTAAGTTCGGATATACATAAACACATAGTATCTTTTCATGCCTTCCTGCCGTGAAAGTTTTCTTAACTTAGGCATCACAATTTACATCCATACATTCAACAATTGAATCATATATAGAACTTAATATTCTCATTAAGTTCACATACACATTAGCTTACCTTAGCATATTTATGCTTTTTCATTCCTCATAGCCTTCAAGGCTATCATCATGGACCTTCCTCCATGTCTGAGGTTCGCAACCTTCTGAGTCTCCTCAGTACCTGTCTAAGGGTTTGGAAAACAAAACGTGAGTGACAACTCAGTAAGCAAGCATTTTAGGGCAAGGCTTCTTGAAAACCTTTTTCATAAACATTGGGAATACCTTGTTCCTGAGGACATGCATATGTCCTAAAATACCATCATGAAATCCTTTATTATAAGGACAATTTCAAGTCCTTGAATGCTTTCATAAAGCATTCATTCTTAAAATCATTTACAAGCCGCGCCTGGGCTTGTTTAGGCAAAACATATACATTTTACCTTTAATGATGAGTTTCCATTAATCTTATATGAACATTTTTAATGTTCATAGCCATTACATGAAATCATTCGGTTGCCAGTGGACATTTTCCGTCCAAAACAACATAAATACTTAGGCAACGGAGACATCTCATGTCTCAAAACATCATCAACATAAACCATCATAAAATCGTTTCGCCAAGAGACATTTCATGTCTCAAAACATCATTCACATAAGCCATCATAAAATCAAGAGACATTTCATGTCTCAAAACAACATTTACATAACCTTATTGGCAATGGACATTCATATGTCCTTAAACATCAATCACATAAGCCTTTCTCGGCACAGGACATTCTCATGTCCAAAAACATTCTTTATTTAGGCTCTTTTACAAATGAACATAAATCCTTTTCAATAATTCCCCGTCTTGGGGCTTGTTTATAGCAAACAAGGAAAACCATTTTCATGAATGCATTTGCATAAACACATTTTCTTTAATTCTTGTTATTTACACTTTTGTGTAAAACCCCCTTTCTTTTAGGGTAACCATTTCATAAAAATCCCTTTAGGATACTTTCATAAAATCATATTTTCATAACCCAATCTTTGGGCCTTTCAGAAATAAAACATAAGCAAATGCATTTCTCTCCATCCAGTAGTGACACTTAGCAAGTGATCATGCTACCTTTTGGAAGAGAATCCTTAACAGCACGCTAGCCAGGCGGCTGTTCACTTATCCTGCTCCCATCTCAGGGAGGGCGCCGCTGGCACTCCTGCCATCCCTTAGCGACTTGGCCTTATGTAGAGTGGGCCCCGGTCTTCCCAACCGTGCTCTACAACCAGCCTATTCCTTGTACCGGTGCACCGTACGTTATCCTGACGAACCGCAGTCCGTTTTGGTTTGAAGAACCACAGACCGCAGCCCATGTTCTTTTAAACCGGGATCACAGACCGCAGCCTGCATCCATATGCACAAAAATCATAGACCGAAGTCTATATTTAACAATTATTTTCAAAACCATATCACAGACCGCAGTCCGTGTCAACTTGTAAGCGAGCGCACCCACTTTAACAAGTTGTTATTTGAAATCCAGTTTTAGGATGACCTTCCTTAAATTCCTTTAGAAAAGTTTTGAGTAAAATATTTTGATAAACATTTGAAATGTTTGAGAAACAATACATCTTAAAATCCTTTTAATAAAAGAATTTCAAATCCTTTGAATTTTCATAAATAAATCATATTTTCCTCTAATATTTTCTTGGTTTCTATTTCAGGATCTTTTGTTTACAAAAGTTATGCAATTATGCTATCCCCTTGTCCTTCACCTAAAAATTTAATAATTGTCCACATATCAATCATTTTCACATAGAGGAAAATTGCATAGTCTTTTGCATGCCATCAAGCAACCTGAAATTAAACCATTTTATGAAATCAACCATAGGAGGTTGGCCATCCATAAATCCCTTTCAACACATCCGTAGAAATATTTTTCCAACATTTTCAACATAGATTTCCTTATCTAAAGGAAACCAAAACTTTTCAAATATCATTTCAAAACATATGGACTATGTCCAAACCATCATTTATTATTTAATTATCTTGACCTAGTAAAACAAATCTTTTTCATCATTGTTTATCACGAGTTATTGTAGAAATAACTCAAAACTCATTTACCAAACATATTTTGTGAAAAAGGGTAAAATTCCCATTTTCTTATAAAACGCTGTTGAACCATATCATATAGAACTTGCTTCCTCAAAAGCAAATTCTTAAAACCATCGATATCAAACATGAAATCCTTAAAACAACATTAACATGGAGAACTTGCTTACTCATAAGCAAAATTTCTCAATTCCATTAACATGAAGCATTCCCATCCTTGGCAACACTTAGGATAAATTATTTATCTTAAGAAGTGTCGCTTGCCTCCCATGAAGCAAACCTTAAGACTTTTCATTAAAGTCATCATTTTTCAAAGCTTATGGCTTTGCATTAAAGCCGTCATATTCAAAACTTGTGCTTGCCCATTCGTAAAAACATAAGCATAGACATAGACATTTCAATCATATCAATCACATAGAAAGAAAATGCATTTTAGAAAGTTTGCTTGCTTACCTGAGATCGCCATAATCCCTTTTTCTTCCATTCTTTTCCTTGCCTACATGAACATAATATGGTTTTTCATATATTTCTTGTCATTGCATTCTATTTAGTTTTCCAACCCATTTTCATTAGCATATATCCTTCATAATTCATCATACACATATATGGCTTAATTTGCATATATTAGCACCGTTTTCACACATTTGGCTATCACACATCATAGCCTATACATATAACATGCACATAACCCTAAAATTAGGGTATCCATTCCATATGCATCATTCATAGCTTTATTAAGCTTACTTTGCAATTTTTCCATTTTTTTCCAAAAATACACATACGGGTGTTTCTTCTACGTACATAACATTGCCTAAACTTCATGATTCAAATCCAAACTTTTGGATTAATAACATGTCATTCCAAACAGATCCATAAACATGAAATTCATCTCATTTTCATGCATTTTTGCATAAAATCATTTTTCATAAATCATTCATCACCCGTTTATCATTATCCCTTCACATAAGCTCATTTAGCACTTAAACATGATGCATTTCTTAAAATTTCTTAACTGAGAAATTTAACCCATTTTCCAGAGGGTTAATTACCCTTTAATATCACTTTACTTAAGGTATTTTCATGGGGTTTAAATCCATTTTCCATAGGTTTCCAAAACAGTTAGTTTGGAACCCACTTTTAACCCGTTTAACGTGTCCTTTGACACATAACCTTAGGTCATTATATAAATCCGAAATTTCAGCATATAATCTCACTTTTATTGATCCATATTTAATGATTTAACACATAACTCAATTTGGATCATTTCTACACACGTTTCATATTTCTTTTTGATTTCTTTCTCAAACTAACCCCATATGCTGAAATCAGGCGTGCTGAAATCTTAAAATCTTGAATTAATATCAAATCAAGTATTTTTGATCTGAAATTTCTACCATAACTTAATAACTTCATAAATTAACTTTCATGAAAGTTTCAGCACGAAATATTAACATTACATATTTATTTGGGGATTTTTACCTTGCTGAACAGTAAACTCCATTTCCAGTCAGCCTGAATGACGTTATTTATGGGGTTTATTTACACCCATAAAAACCTCATTTTTAAATTTTTCCTGTTATCCCCAATATGTCTTGTACGTCCTGTAAAATTTTCAGCCCGAAAACCCTTGTAGAAAAATTATTAAAAATCCTTTTCTACAGCTGATCCTGTAACCCGTTTTACCCTGTTTGGGCTAATATTCACGGATTTTTAATTTCCAACATACATATCCTTTTAAGCTGAAACTTTGGTAGTTCCTTAATCATAGCATGAGGATTGTTCTCAAAAATTTTCATGATAAAAATCATCCATTTACTATTCCGACCATAATTTAATTTTCAATATCATATACTTACTTGAACTTGAGTGGATTCAATCCAAAATTGAGAAGCTTGCTTTCCTCCACTTCTCCTCTTTCTTTCTTCCTCTTTTTCCCTTGAATTCCCTTGGTTTTCCTCTGCTTGGCACGTTCAAGGGGTTGGGGGTTAGAAAATTTGCTTTCTTGCTAAGCAAGAAAACCCCTTATGCATTCACACCTTCTCTCTCTCAAGTGATCGTGCATACCTTTGAAGAGCTGGATTTTCTCCAGCTGTGGGACCCACTTTAGAGCCATTTTCCACAACCAATTAATGCATTCTTATCCCCCTTGATGTGCTGGACAATTGTTAGCCATATAAATTATTTTTTCCAGATTTTCATAATTGCAAAAATCTGCATGCATCAAGACCATCCAATTGTCCTTCTTTACTTAGCCCTTAAGCAACTTGTTACTTGCTCTCCAAGAAAGCCATTTATCATGGTAATTAGCTTAATCCATTCCATTCATCTCATAGATTTCATAATTTTATTCCATCGTTTCAAATTTCATCTCAATCCGACGTTTCTACGTCAAGTTATGACCACTTGAATATATCTTTTGGATTTGGGAATAAAAATAATTAATTATCACCATAATCCCATCATGATTCCCTTAATCCAATCCATTCAACATAAACTTCTCATAATTTCATTCAACCGTTTCAAATTTCATCTCAATCCGAGTTTCCTAGCTCCCGTTACACGCGTTTGAAGTTAACGGTTGAAATGAACATATACTTAAAAATTCATAATTCTCATTTCATCAAGAATTTTTATGATCTTTTCATTCCATAATACCAAGCCTAATATTAACAATTTTCATCTCAAATTTCACTTGAATCTGCCTTTTAGGCGTTGAGTTATGAATTTTCCAATATTTTCCTTCACACTTGACAATTTCCATCATTATTTCCATAATTCATTTTAAATCACGAAAAATGATTTTTCATGATATTATTGCACACTTAAATCACAAATAATTCATTCTAAACCCATTATCTCATTTAGGCTCAAAATGCTTAATCACATCATTAATGCTAAACCATAACCCTAATTGCACAATTAGCAAAAGTCATAAAATACCTTCATAATTTCATGATTCATAAATAATCATCAAATACATGTTCAATGCATACATATGGCTTACTTGGGTTAGGGTTTCACATATATATTACAAGATCAATGTTTTTAATGCATCCCAACCCCGCCACCCCCCTCAAGAGAGAGAGAGAGAGAGAGAGAGAGAGAGAGAGAGAGAGAGCAAGCCGGTCATTTGAATCAAGCAAAGAATAGCAGTGCTTAAAAGCAAGGCTCAAAGAGCATGCATACGAAAATAAAATAAAAATGTGGGTTTTTGTGCTTGACTGAACTGGATTAGAAAATTCAAAAATTTTATCTTGGATTTCCTATAACAGGTAGATGAGAAATTCCCTACTTGAATTAATTTCCAACGGAAGGGTTGGTATGGATTTTACATAAAACGGTTCCAAGCTTTATGAAGTGTAGTGTGGCCGGATTTACTAAATTCATGAGAAACAAAGTTGCCAACCACAACCATATGGTTCTAAGAAGCCAGAGATAAAAGAATGAGAAGGCTAGAGAGCAGCATCAAAATAGATAGAGTTATTATGTGAAAAGGGCGACTCTCCAAGTTTCTTAAGATGAAATTTCAGCAAGCAACGACATGGTAAGGAGGCCATGCTACACAGCACCATGGCCTGCAGTTGGAAATAAAAAGGTGCAAGCACCCGTCCCGTCATTCACCATGAGAAATTTGGCCAAGGTATCCACGAAAGCTTAATCTAGCAATTTATTTTGTATCTCACACACAAATTTTAGAAGCATGGATTTTAATGACTATAGCAGTGGAAATTCCTCTTAAAGTTCAACGAGGGCAGCGATCCTTGAAGTTGGTGTTAGAATTTTTCAAAATTAAAAACATCTTTTCCAAGTGTTTCTTTCAACAAAGCATTAAAAATGCCATTTCCAAGCAGCCAAGCATTTTTTCAACTTTTTGAATTAATTCATTTCAAACGTTATGTTGACCAAGCCTATATATATGGGTCTCTCCTTTCTCAACAACACGCATCATTTTTTTTTCACACTTGCATCCTTTTACTCACTTGGGTTCTCAATTACATCCTGTTATTCTCTTGGGTTCTCAAAAAGAAGCCTTGCGAATTTTTCTTTCAATTCCCTATTAATCCTACTGTTCTGCTACAAAGTGTTTGGAATCTAGAAGGGAGGCTATTTCCATTCTAGATTAGGATCACTCTTTGTATCCTGGGGGCAAACTGCTAAAACCCTAAACAACTGTGAGGGTGCAAATTTTTCCTTAAGGAAAGTGATGTTTGTAACACGCCTACAAGAGAAACCTATTTTCTAGTTTGAATATTTTCTCACTTTTCTTAAATTTTCCCTTTCCATTTTCAAGTCCCTGCCCCAAAATTCAATACTCTTAAGGCAAAATATTTTTTTCCTTTGCTGTTATTTATAAATGGCCCCCGAATCATCCATTTTACCCATAAAACCTTATGTCCCAAGATTGGACTGCTGTGTCGGTACTAATTTGAAAAGATGGAAACAATAGCTTCATCTTTTTCTATAAGGACCAGGTATTTTATTTTATTTTATTTTCATTATAACCCTTCTCTATTTATGAGATAACTTATGAACATGCCACTAGGAGTTTATAATGTTAATGGATGCATAACATATATGCATGTATTATGATCTTAGCACACTGAGTATAAATTTAAATGTGTATGATTAGTGTGTCATTGTTAAGCACTATAACTATTTTTTTTCCCTTCGCAGAGTAGGTACGGGGTTCGACCTGACCGATCAGGTCGCGGGGGTCAAGGGGGCAGCGCCCCCAGAGAAAATTTTAATTATTAAGTTGTAGGAGCGGGGAATTAAATTACTAATTGCGACTGGACCCGACCCATGCCCCGACCCGACTCAATGGATTCTATTAACATAAGCGGCCCGCGCTCTAGGGCTTCATTCCCATTTCGCGCCCGACTGCGTTTTCTCCTCCTCCTCTTCTGGTTCTTCGTTCCTCTTCTACTTTCTCTTCCACTCAGTTCGAACCACCCGTGATCTCTTGAGGGAAACTATACCAACTACCTTGAAGGTCATAGATCCGAGTCCAGGAAGCTCCAAGGCTCCGAATTTCTGCAGTCCACATCTAGGGTCGCTGTCTTGGGAGGGATCACGGTCAAGGTAAGTAGATGTCGCCCCTTCTCGATTTAGTGATAAAATTTTATGTTAAATGCGATGCGAGGCTAGAGGGAATGTATAGCTTTTAACGACTCCATGGTATTAGGCGTAGAGTTCGTAACAGTTAGGGTTCATGGGGAATTTACTTTGAATGCGCGATTTCTATGATGTAAAAGACTTCTTAGCAGTTGTTATATTGTTAGAATGTGACGTGAATTGATTTGCCCCAATCGAGAGTATGAATTGAAGGTTCTTTCATTTTGCACCTATCATGTGTTTGATAAAATGCTTGTGTGACAGATCTATGTGTTGAATCTGAATTGTGTTGATGTTGTATGCGTGGTTTGCGATGTGTTTCATTGTCTGTTATGTATGATGTGTTATCTCAAATAGTTGGTTGTAAGGGTTGTTCATGGCCCCTGATTGACATGAGGAGAGGGTTGTTCATGGCCCTTGATGGACATGAGTAGATGATTGGTTGTGTTGTTCAATTTGTGTGTATGGTTATATGCATACGATCTTGGGAGTGGGTATTGGATCCATGTGTATTAGCTTCATCACTATATGAGCATCCATCATTATGCTTATTTCCATTTTGTGCTAACCACTATCTACTTACTGGGTCTATTTAGACTCATATCATTTGTTATTGTGCTTTTAGATCGCAGGTCAGAAGGGGAACTTAAGGATGGAACAAGTTGAAGATCAAACATGAGAGACCCTAGCACAATATGTTGATTTCAGTTCTTTTAGACTTGTGCTCCTTTTGATAATCATATATGTAGACAATTATTTAGGCGAATTCGCTTTGACAACTATAATGTATTTGGTATTTCAGATTGGATTATAATCCTTGTTGATGCACATATGCATGACTATTATATCTGTTTGTTGTGTAAGGAAAATATTTAATGATTTCCTTCTATATGAATGTTCTTATTATATGAAGATGCAAGTATATAAATAGGATTGAATGTTACAGATGGAAATGTTATGAATATTAGGTCATGTATTCCATATTACCCCTTGTATGTTATGGGGAGATGCTGCCGAATTTTTCCTAGATTGTGTAGTACCCATTGACTAGTCCTTGAGTAATTCTTTGAATGGGGTGTTACATTTTCTAACTCAAATTGGAGTTTTTTACGTCCTCACTATGCTGAGACCTGAAGAAAAAGAAGATAAAACACTGCAAGATTAATGTCGAAGAGCGAAGTGGGATATAGATAATTATATTTACAAAGGGCACATCATTGAAGCACTATCTAACTCACTATTCGAGGTATACCAAGATGCAAATACGGCCAAATAAATCTGGGATTCACTTCTACACAAATACAGTACTGATGATGCAAGTGTCAAACAGTTTCTAGTAAGTGATTTTCTTAATTATACTATGACTGATGATAAACCAATTCTTGATCAAGTTAATGAGATTGAATTTATCGTTAATCAACTTGGGTCACAAGGCAGTAAGATGGATGAGTCTGTTCTTGTTGGTGCGATTATTGAGAAATTGCCACCTAGTTGGAACAACCACTGCAAAAATCTAAAACAAATGAAAGGATTCTTGAGTTTAGATGACCTTTCTCTTAATCTTCATACTGAATAGAAATCGAGAAAAAATGAAAAGAAAGAAGAGAAAATTCAATCTAAGGCTCACGTAGTTGAAACTCAAAACTGAGTGACAATTAGCAATAATCAGCCCTCTAGGAAATTTAACTTAAATACCAATAAAATATTGCTAAGAAGAGAAAGAGACCTTGTTATTACTGCAAAAAGATGAGACATTTAAAAAGAGAGTGTAGGCTTCTCAAAAAGAAGAATAACACTCAAAAGGGTCCTGAGGCACATTTGACTGAAGAAAATTTTGTTGCCATGATTTCTAAAATTTGTACTGTGAATGATGACCAGACATGGTGGCTTGATTCTAGGGCTAATAAACATGTATATAAAGATGAGAATCAGTTTAAAACTTATGAATCTGGTAATAATGGAAATGATCTATTCATGGGTAATTCATCTACTACAGAAGTGATAGGGTCAGGAACTATTATCCTTAAACTGACTTCTGGAAAATCACTCACCCTTACAAATGTACTTCATGTACCAGAAATTCACAAAATCTTAGTCTCGGTTAGCCTTCTTAGCAAATATGGTTTTAAATTGGTATTTGAGTCAGACCAAATTATCATTACTAAAGGAGGTATTTTTGTTGGGAAAGGTTATGTTGTAGACGACATGTTTCACTTGAATGTGAATAATGGATCATCTTTTTCTGCTTATATTGTTGATTCATTTTCTTTATGGCATGATAGACTAGGTCATGTTAATTTTAGAAGTATGGATACTATGATGAAATTAGGATTGATTACTAGATCACCTAATGAACCAATTGATAAATGTAAAGTATGTGTTCAAACTAAAATTACTAAAAAGCCATTTCAAAAGGTAGAAAGAAATTCAGAATTATTGGGTTTAATTCATTCTGATATATGTGATATGGAAAATAATCTAACAAGAGGTAGTAAAAGATATTTTATAACATTTATAGATGATTTTAGTAAATATACATATGTTTATTTGCTACGAACTACAGATGAAGCTTTAGAAAAATTTAAATCTTATAAAGTTGAAGTTGAAAATCAACTTGGTAAAACCTTAAATCTCTAAAATCAGATAGAGGTGGTGAATATTATCAAATGACTTTAATAATTTTTGTGAAAATGCTAGCATAATTCACCAAATAACAACCCCATATACACCTCAACAGAATGAAACTGCAAAAAGGAAAATAGAACATTGGTCGAGATGGTAAATTCAATGTTAATAAATGTAGACCTAAGTAAAGGTTAGTGGGGTGAAACTTTATTAACAGCTTGTCACATTCTTAATAGAATTCCACATAAGAAAAGTAAAGTCACTCCTTATGAATTATGGAAAAATAAGACACCTAATCTTAAATATTTAAGAGTTTGGGGTTGTAGAGCCTTAGTAAGATTACCTAATCCTAAAAGACCTAAATTAGGACAAAGAGGAATAGAATGCATATTTTTAGGATATGCAATAAATAGTAAAACTTATCGATTTGTAGTGGTAGAGCTTAATAGTCCAATTCAACAAAATACCATTATTGAATCTAGAGACGCTGATTTTTATGAAAATACTTATAAAGCTATTCCTAAGCTTGGTAATAATGATAAAGCTTCTTCTTCTCAATCATTGGATAAATCTATAAGTAATGATTTTGCATCTGCAGATAAACCTATAGATGATGAAAATGAAAATAAGAGAAAAAGTAAAAGAGCTAGAATAGACAATTATAATCGCTTTGGGCCTGATTTTCAGCTTTACATAGTAGAAGGATCCAGAGAGAATATAAATGAGGAACATATGGTTGTTTTTCATATGGAAGGGGATCCGACTACATACGAAGAAGCCATCAAATCTCCAGATGTATCATACTGGAAAGAAGCAATCTAAGATGAAATGGATTCAATAATGGGAAATGGAACTTGGACATTAGTTGATTTACCTTTAGGATCTAAACCTATAGGTTGTAAATAGATTTTTAAAAAGAAATTAAAAGTTGATGACTCAATTGATAAATTTAAAGCTAGATTAGTAGCTAAGGGGTTTAAGCAAAAGGAAAGTATAGATTTCTTTGACACTTATGCCCCAGTAGCTAGAATTTCAACCATTACATTAGTAATGACCCTAGCTTCCATCTATCACCTTCAAATTCACCAAATGGATGTAAAAACTGCATTTCTAAATGGAGATTTATATGGAGTAACCTGAAGGATTCATAATGCCTGGACAAGAAAAGAAAGTTTGCAAACTGATAAAATCATTATATGATTTAAAACAAGCACCTAAGCAATGACATGAAAATTTTGATCAAGTTGTATTATCAAATTGGTATAAATTAAACCAATCAGACAAATGTGTTTATAGTAAATTTACTATAAATAAAGGTGTTATTATTTGTCTATATGTGGATGATATGCTTATTTTTGGAACTGATATTGATATTATTGAAGAAACTAAAAATTTTTGTCAGTTAATTTTGATATGAAAGATATGGGCAATGCAGATATTATTCTTGGTATCAAGATTATTAGAAATGGGAATGTATTTTCTCTTCCCCAATCTTATTATATTGAAAAATACTGAAATGATTTGACCGCTTTGATGCTGGTGCCGCCTCAACTCCCTTTGATTCCAGCATTAAATTAAGTAAAAATGATAAAAAAAATCTATAACTCAACTTGAGTATGCGAAAGTGATTGGAAGTTTGATATATGTCATGTATTGTACTCGACCAGATATTACTTATGTTGTGGGTGTACTGTTCGAAATCTTACCGCAAGTGCACGGGTCGTAGCTTGTAGTATTTAAATTATCGATCCACAGGGAATTCGAGACTAAATTTTGCTTTTAAACGCTTTCATGTCGGATATGGAGAGAATATAGCAAATAAAACAGAAAAGTGGGGAGAAAATGCAGTAAATAAAAGGGAAAGAAAATAAATAAAATGGGAAGAAGTGCAAATTAAAAATGAGGAGAGAAAGTGAAAATGCAAATACCTAGGGTCTAGGATTTCGCATGCGTATTTTGCAACGGGTAGTGGTATAATTATTTAATTTGGATATTGTTTGTTAAAGGAGAACAAACCCTAATTTATCCTTGCACCTTCTCTCGAAACCTACAAGATGTACCCTAATTTTCTTAACCACCTATTCTCATGGGATTAAGTTACTTACAATCCATTAAGTTCTGTGGTTTGTTCATGTAATTCCTCAAGATTAGCATGCCTATTTTCATGGTCTTAGATTTCCAAGTTTAATATCTTGATTTTCATATATTAGATTTTCACCTTTCGATTCCATCACCTAATGTATGGAATCATGCAAAAGTACGGGCCCGTGTACAAAGCAAACATAGAAATCACAAGATATTAAATTAACAAAAAATATCCATCATAAATAAATTAAAAAACCACACCACATTGCATTGTAAGCATGCTACATCCTAAACCCTAGATTTAGGATTTAGCCAAACATGTTTAAGTTCAAAATAAAATTAAAATTACAATCCATCTTAAACAAGATAACAAAAATTAAAATGGGAAAATATAGAAAGGCTTATTGGTTTGAAGCCTCGATGGTGTGTCGGCTGCTCCACGCAACTCGTCGGTCTGCCTTTTGCCCGTGCTCTCCACCTTGCTTTTGCTCCCTTTCTTTCTCAAAATTTTGCTCTAATCTTCTTCTAAAATTCCTGCTAAAATATTTTGCAATGGTATTTTTGCAGGATTTTTCTGTAGCTTGCTCTTTGGAATTTTTCGTCTGCCAAATGCTGTCTTCCCAAAAATCTGCTGCGGAATGCTGTGTGTGCTATCTGATTGCCCTCTGCTTCATGCCTCCCGATGCCCTTTTATAGCTGAATAAGTGGGCCCCATCACTTCAATGCTTTTCACGATAGTTATGCCGCTGCCCGATTTTAGCAACATGTTGAATATGCAGCAATGCATATGCCGCTACCCTTCACGTTGAATGCATCAGCTATGCTGTAAAAAATGCAAATCACGTGAGTGTTTTTAATGGGCAGCTATGATGCAATGGACGGCTATATAAATGCATGCTGGGAATTTTACGTGAATAAGCTTGGATGTGGTATTGCTGCAGGATTTTCTGAAATGGAAAAATCAAATATATGCTGCTGAACGTGATCAAGCAATGCTGGATAATGTGATTATGTTAATGGGTATTTATGCAATTAAATGGCAGTAAGGGATGGACGGTCCAAATTAATATCTGTTGCTGAATTTTCTGAACAACGTTGAATGGAATCAAGGTGCGTGAATAAATTTTGCAGCTGAAGTGATCTTCTGAGGTGTCCATGCTGCATTTTAATGTGATTGGCTAGATGCTTTTGCTGAATTATAAAATGGCATGGGTCATTCATGTGAGCAGCTATGCTGGACGTTAATGGTATTGTGGGCAGCATCATTGGACGGCTAAATGCTGCAGATTATGGAAATTGGACGACTAAAAAAATCAGGCCATTGAATATGATTTGATGTTTGCTAATATGATCGGTGCTGCTGGGTCCACTTAATGTGAATTTCTACTGGATAGGATAATGGACATTTTCGGCTGGAAATTTAATATGGTTGAATAAATGGACATCAGTAGCCTGTCATGGTGCTGGATTTTTAGATGCATTGATATGGGGTCCATCACGATAAAAATATTGAGCAGCATGCAATTGTGGAATTCACGAGAAAATGGAATACTAGTGGGGTCCATTGGCTGCTGATTTGTGCAACAAAATGCTACTGCATTTAAATGTCATCACGTGAATTGGAAATGGGTATTTGTGCAACATAAATTTTCAGCATGGAGTGAGCGTGATCTGGCATGTTTGCTAAATAAATATGTGCATCTTGTGTACGTGATGATCAGTTGGAAAATTAATATGCAGCTGAAAAATATTAATGGGTCCACGTGAATTTTCTGAAAAATCATGGGTGGTGCGTGAATGGACAACTGAATTAATGGGTTGGATGTATTAGTCTGAACGGTGTATGCAGCTGGAATTTTAGCAGCTAATCTTATGATCTAGCTTGTGGGGTCCATAAATTTTAGCATGTTCACGTGAATTTGGAAAATGGGTGCTGCATTGGTGCTTGAAGTGTGGTCAAATGGCTGGACACATTTGGACGTGATGGATGGCTTCGATTTTTGCATGATTTGATTTCCATGTGGGACCCTCTTTGTTTTCCCTGCATAAAAAAATATTTAAATAATTAATTCGTCAAAATTATTAGTTGGTTATTATTAAAAATAATCCCATTTAATTTCATGGCAACAAATAAAATGTAATTTCAAGTCAAAAGATTATAAAAATTGTTTACATTGCTTGAAATTAATATTTAATACCCAAATGTCGCAAAATCACATTTTAAACCAAATTTCATATTAATTTTAATTAATTACCCACCAATTTGGTATAAAATATCCACAAAATATGTTACCAAATTCCAATTATCATGTACTTAGTAGGTTCACTAGTAATCCGGGATATATATATTGGAATGCAATTTATAGGGTATTAAAATATTTGAAAAAGATCATTGCTTATGAATTGCATTTCAGTGGTGAACCCTCTATGGGTGTGTTTGGTTACACATAAAACATGTCACCTAAAACTTTTTAATCTAAAACTTTTCATTCTCTACAACTCTTCTATTTTTTAATTATTTTTTTACATCTTCCAACACAAACCACCATACTTTTCAATCATTTCTACACAATTACCTATACAACTAACCTATCTATTTTAACTTTATCATCTTTACTCCTCATCATTACCCCTATCATATCACATCATTCGACAACTTTTATTCTTCAAAACTTTTCACCAAAAGTTTTATTCATTCCCAAACACACCCTATATGAGAAGGGTACAACGATGTAAGTTGGATTTCAGACACCAAAGAATGTGTGTCTACTAGTGGTTGAATTTTTACCCATAATGGAGCTGCTATTTCTTGGGCTTCCAAAAAACAAACCTGCATTACACATTCAACTATGGAATCCGAATTCCTTGCCTTGGTTGCAGCAGGGAAAGAAGCAGAATAGCTTAGAAATTTACTACTTGAAATCCCTATTTGGCTTATGCCTATACCTCCTATCTATTTACATTGTGACAGCAAAATAACCTTATCAAGAGCATACAACAAGACTTATAATGGTAAATCGAGACATATTGCATTGAGGCACAACTATGTAAGGCAAATGCTCTAAGATGGAGTGGTAAATATTGATTTTGTAAGATCAAGTGAAAACTTGGTAGACCCGCTTACAAAAGGCCTTACTTGGAATGTGGTCTGGAAAACAGCAAGAGGGATAGGACTTAAATCCACATGTAATGAGTTGCAATGACTGAAATTCAACTCAAAGCTTGTAGTCCAGGTGTAGAGTTCAATGAACAAAGTATGTTATTTTGCAGTTTGCAAGCATTGGTTTTATTTATTTAATTAATTTTACATCCCTTAGGCAGTGCTTGATTCCTGTAAGGTATTTATGAGGATGAGTGTATTATACTCTTAATGGATCTAAAACTATTGCGTTGGAGTATTTAATTACAGAGTATTCTAAATAGATCCACCTATATGAGTGTTGGAAGTGAGGCCGCTTATGTTACCAGAGTGTGTGGGTTCATTCTGAGGAGCTCATGAAAATGGGATACTGACACATGACCATAACGTGTCACCTTTATAAACACTTGATGTAATTTTGAAATCTTGTATGCGAAATATATCCGATTTATCAAATGTAGTCGATAGTTCAAACCCTCAGCTACTATACACCTCGATAAACCTTGATGTATGAGATTTCCTTGGCTTGAATGGAATTGATTTTTATTTTGAAAATGGCGGGGGAATGTTAGAATTTTTCATAATTAAAAATGTCGTTTCCAAGCATTTCTTTCAACAAAGCGTTAAAAATGCCGTTTCCAAGTAGCCAAGCGTTTTTTCAACGTTTTGAATTAATTCATTTCAAACGTTATGTTGACCAAGTCTATATATATGGGTCTCTCCTTTCTCAACAACATGCATTTTTTTCACACTTGCATCCTTTTACTCACTTGGGTTCTCACTTACATCCTATTATTCTCTTAGGTTCTCAAAATGTGGTGCCCCGAACCGCCTCGGCCACATAGTCCTTACTCCGGGATTTTGTCGATTCGTAAATGTGACTCAGGATTGTTGCCCTGATCATGCGGCGGGATTTTTAATTGGAACTCGTCCAATTTTTTTTCTTTCTTTTTCTTTCATCATATAATCGTATACTCATCATCATTCATAATGGACTCATCCATATCATCATAAATCATCAACTTCTCATATTATTCATAACTTCATAATTTCATACAACCTATGTCCTTCTTCATTATGTCCCATTAGGGCATTTATTCATACAAAAATCTACTAACCTTTGTAGATTCCTCTTTTCCTTTAGCAACACGTGTCCTTCATCTCTTGGCTTTCCCTACACCTGTCTGAGGTTGGGAAAACAAAACATGAGTCGAAACTCAATAAGTAAGCATTTTTCTTTCATTTAAATGCATTCCTCTCAATTCGATAGAAGACACTTACCAAGTGATCAACTATCAAATGCACAGAAACTTTTTCATAAAAATAGTTTCATAAACATTGGATGTGCTTACTTTCCATTTCTAACATTAACCTTCGTGTGTGGGTATGCTAGCCTGGGAAACATCTCACATAGCATGCTCCATTAGCCGGCTTCTCCGACTTGGCCTCATCAAGGGGACCTCGCGTCCTTTACCTTATTAGCCTACCTGGTCTTCTACATGCATGACTTTTGATTCTCCCGACATTATATACCTCTTACACCAGGTAACTTGTCATTCTCATGTAGAGAATTATTTGTACCATCCATTTAAAATATAATTTCAAATCCATGATTTCCTTTTCAATCCATCTATGAAAATGCAATGCATTCATTCACACATAATATTCCTTTGCCTCCACCTCTTGGGAGGACACCGCCGGCATACAGCCCATACTACTTGGCAATAGTGAAGGGGGACCCTCTGATCTGCTTTCTACCTCCACCAAAGCCTGTTCATTATGCATCATACATGTGCATATGTTCATGAACATCACATGATATCAAAATGCCGGCATGACTTTTCATAAAAACTCATAAACATTCATCATTTCAAAACATTATAGGAATGACCACTCTTAAACACATTTCATAAATACTTGAGAATAAAACATAATTTCAAAAGAGTTTGCTTGCTTGCAATGAAGCAATAAAATCACATTTTCAAAGTTGTGCTGGCTTACCTCCTCAGTCTGTGTCCTCCACCTTTTCCTTTCCTTTTTCTATACAAGGAAAAATGATATTTTATCTATATCATTCCATGTCTTAGATTGCTTCCCATGCATGCTTCATAATCATTCATTATCTCATTCCTATAGAGGTTAATCTTATAAAGATACTTGGTCATTACCTCATTATATGGATTTTTTATCCATAAATCCCTTTAAAAATTCCATCTATATATCCTTTAAGATATAAATACTAATCTCATTTTTTTCCACCCAATTTACACTTTTTTACTGTTCATGGTATTGTTCATCATCACTGTTCACGATCACTGTTCATGAGGTTACTGTTTATGATCCCAGTTCATGGGGTAGTATTCACATTTACTGTTCACCAGAGATTACTGTTCACAGCGACGTGGATTACTGTTCATGGGTTCCAAAAATTGACATTTTTTCCAAAAATAAAAAATACCATGACATAAATCTTAGTTACTATATCATGGGAAAATTCATGAATTTTGAATTTATCATCATTAACTTGGCTAATTAAATCATTTTCTCCATATACTGAAAATCAACACAATTTCTCTTAAGCATAATCCTTAAACCAAAAATTGTGAAATTAATATATCATCATTACAACATAATAACTATCATAAATATTCATCTCATATCATTATTTAGCAATATTGGAGCATTATTTTCACATTTCATACATGATTTTCCTGAATGCTCTATCTTCGCTCCAAATTTTTGATGTTTTGGCATAATTCCAATTAAGCATTATAACTTTACTTATTTTCTCATGCTTAGGCATTATCTAAGCATGATTTTACTTTACTTAACACCCAGTAGAAATTTGGGAAGAATCCCCTTACCTGAAATAGAAAAACTTTCCTCCTACTTGCCTTTTCTCTGTCTAACCTTCTCTTTCTCTCTTAGAAACGAATTTTGGGGGTGGGGAAACTTGGATTTCTCAAGCTTGGGTTGAGAATGGAGTGCCTTGGACGTTCTCACCCTGCCCCTATTTATAGGGTTGAATTTTTCATCAAATTACAATTTACCCCCTTGCTTGAGGTATTAAATTCTAATTTTTTTCTTCAAATCCCATGCAATCACTTGGAGCTTTGTGCAGCCCCTTCCCTACCCTGATCATGCCCCCCTATAACAGCCCTATTTAATGATTTTTTTATTAATTAAAATTAATTATTTTTAAACTAATTAATCTCAACCATTGATTACATGATAAGATCAATTGTGGACCATTGGATTTGGCTCAAAATCCCACAGCCCCTGCACTTCCAGCTCCCCTCTTGGACTTCGAGCACAATTGCATTTAATTAAAGTGATTTTTAATTAATGATATTTGACTTTTAATTAATCAAAAAATTAAATGAAAAAGTGGGCTAGTTTTTTACGTTAAATCATGGCCTTTGATTCATGATTTTCATCACATCTTAAACCATTCATCATGTTCATCATAAGTATTTGGCCATCCATAAAAAATTTCACTTCAATCCGACGTCCGGATTGCAAGTTATAAATTTTTCTTCAAATTTCCACTAAAATCCGGAATTCCATTAAAATATCGAAAAGTATTGCTAATTCATCTTGTAGTGATTAAATCTCCATTTTCGTCATTTTGTGATTAGTTTAATCCAAGTGATTAACCCTTAATCATATGTCTTAATCCCTGGGTTACTATTCATGTGCACTATTCATGTGCACTATTCATCCGAATTTCATAAATAATTATTTTAACCTCTATTCCCACATATTTTCATACTCATGAATGTATATTTTCTAAATATATTACCTAGGGTTTACAACCCTAGGGTTTTATACACGTGTCTAAGATCGGGGTTTCACACAAAAAGAAGCCTTGTGAATTTTTCTTTCAATTTCCTACTAAGCCTGCTATTTTGCTATCAAGTGTTTGGAATCTAGAAGGGAGACTGTTTCCATTCTAGATTAGGTTCACTCTTTGTATCCTGGGGGCAAACTGCTAAAACCTAAACAATTGTGAGGGTGCAAATTTTGTCTTAAGGAAAGTGATGTTTGTAACATGCATGGAGGAGAAACCTATTTTCTAGTTAGAATATTTTCACACTTTCCTTAAATTTTCCCTTTCTATTTTCAAGTCCCTGCCCCAAAATTCAACAGTTGGAAATGTCTAGCTTCTGCTAGATTTTAAGATGAAATCCAAGACCATCTAAAGTTGGACCGACCAGGGATGGCATTGAACCATCTTGATGACGAATTAGAAGGAGTCGGGATGCAAAGACAATTTGAACTTGCACAAAACACCACTCTTTGGATGAAGAGCAGAAATAGAACTTTGAGAATCTTCTCTTTCTCTCGAATCATACTCTAAACTAATGGGGTTGGAAAGATCCAAAGCTCCTTCGTGCCCAAGCGCACCAAGGAAGCGTCTGCCAGGTTGTTTGGCTCCCTTTCGAATATGGGGAAGCAGTTGCCTACATTTGTGCGGACGGAATGTTGTCTTTGTAGGAGGAGACCCGAGAAGACGTGCAGCCTCCTCAAGGGACAGAATCAGCAGTGGTAGAGTAATACAAAACGGTGTCACTGAACTTTGACCTGTGACGCCCAAGAATAAAGAAAAAAAAAAGAGGCAATAGAAATGTGAGATGCCTATAGTGATGGTGGAACAGATCACGGAAGACGTCAAATGCGAAGAAGTGTCACCCAAAAAAAAGATATGCAACAGAAGACCAAAATCTTTGGACGAAAAAATCAAACTGAAAAATAGGAAGGAGTCAAATCCTTCTCCTTGGCCAAAAGGCCTTCGTTGGGATCCATCAAACATACCCAAGAATCCAGCTTTTCCAAAATAAAAAATAATAATAAATAAATAAATAAAAATGAAATGAAATGAGAACAAGAAGAGTCAACTACCCTGCTCTGTCAGAAATTACAAATTAGAAAGACCAAATAATTCATGCGGAGGTAGTGCCAGACGAGCAAGGCATATGACAAAAACTAGATTAGAGGTTGTCATTACATGAAGAAAAAATTTGCGGCTCAGTGACCCTGGGTGGTGACAAAATAAAGATGACTGCTTGACGAGGCTTAGCACTAAAGAATAGAAGTTCGCATGCAAATATCAATGGCATTGGCGCCATTATAAGCGGGCCAAGGCCAATTAGAACGCCAAATACTAAAGATTGTGAACAACGTCAAGACAACACGACAAAGACAGTTAAAAATGAATATCTGAGCATCAAAATAAGTCAGCCGAGCATAAAAGCGAATCAACTAGCAAAAAAAGATTGGCATGGCTTGTGAGCTTAATGCATATATTAAGAAAAAGTGATGAAAAGAGGCTGAGAAGGCCATGAAGAATAAAAAAAGAGCGGAAAAAGGCTATGTCATGCATAGACTTAGAAAAGAGACCATTGGGCCTAACACACAAAGTACACAGACCCAGAAAACATCCATTCAGCCTGTAAGCTATGGGTCTCACAGTGTGATATTGTCCGCTCTGGCCTGGCAGCTTAGCCGCACAACTTTAAAATGCGTCACAGCATATTGAATTTGAGATCCACTTATAAACTACCAAGAACTTTCTCCCTTTCTCTATGTGGGATTTGGTTCTGGGCTATTACAAGCCCACCAGCTTCCGCCTGGTTCGTCCCTGAACCATAACCCAACTCTAGGCTTCTGCCTACAACCTTGACTTTCACTGATTCAACTCTCTAAACTACATCTACTTGAAGAGGAGCCATTCTGATACCACTCGTCACTGTTTTCCCCTTAGATGGCCCTGCCTGACTATTCATCTTTTTAGGCCTTATTGCTGTAATGGGATGCACATTCATTTTCTAAACCACCGGACGTCAAAAAAATCAATCATATCAAAGGTATTAAAATATCAATAGCAACAAAGAAAAAATGTTTGCAATTACATAAACAATAGGCATCCACAGAAATTTCCCTGGATAGAGACTTGACGAATTTGGAACGTCCAGGTGAACTTTGACTTGACTTAATATTCTACATATATTTAACGGCGTATTGATTATGTAATTCATATCATACATGGATACTGTTATATACATCGAAATTATTCCTTATATTAACCCACATATATAATTCAATGTCCACATATATTGCATATCAATTTTCATCAATGCATTTATAAAATGCATAATAAAATACAATAATTTTATTGCATATAAATTTAGGCATAAAGTTCAAACGCATTTATCTGTAAAATTTTACATCCTAAAAATTTAGGATTAAAAAAATTAATTATGTCAAGCATGGCCCAAAAATTATAATATATAAGCTTTATACATAAAAATTGTATGAAAATAATTACAACATATAATACATAATTATTGAACTAAAATCAATTTTTGAATAAAATCTCACTTGCCTTATAAAAGCCCTCTCCTCATGCAACCCTGCTTTCTCAAAAATTCTCCCCCTATGGATGCTCTATACTTAAATCCATCAACTCCCAAATCCTTTTTATAAAAGGTCCCATAGCTTCTATGGATCCTCTATTTGGTTTAAACTTAAATTCTATCTTAACCAATCTTATCTAGGAGAGTTCTTATTTCATCCTATTTTATCCTATAGGGCCCACATGCCTGGGGAGGCAAAAATGAAAAAATTAATTATTTTTCTACGAAACCCCCTACTCGAACCCTAGACCTCTAAGACTACTGGACCACTTGTATACCAATCGAGCTACACGGGTTGTTGAAATAACATTCAAAATGAAAATATAAATATAACCCGTAGTATATTTAAATAATAATCGGGCAAAGCCAATTATTATCCATCTGGCCCAATTGGTCAAAAAGTCTACCATTGCCGCGCAGGATGTCCTACGTATATTTTGACCAGTCAACTTAAATTATTATTATTACTGTTCAATATTTTGCATTCTTCCCACCTTATAAAGTTTTGTCATCGAAACTTGCAATATTTAAGATAGATCGATGAACAATTCGGGCCAAACTCTGAGAATATCATCCTCTAGCTCCCACATAGCTTCTCGCTCACTATGGTTGCTCAATTGCACTAGAACATGCCAAATTATCCTCATCTTTAATTGCTTCTCGGGACTGTCCAAGATTCGAACAGGATGTTCCGGATGAGTTAAATCTTTCTCGATCTCATATTGTTCGGTTGACAAAATATGCATCGAATCGGCCACATACTTTCTTAACTGTGAAATATGGAAAACGTTATGAACACTTGCTAGCGAAGGAGGTAATGCTAACCGATAGGCAATACCGCTAATAATTTCTAATATCTCAAAAGGTCTGATATATCAATGAGATAATTTTCCTTTCACCCCGAAACGAGTCACACCTTTGGTAGGAGAGATTTTTAAGAAGACTAACTCGCCTACTGTAAATTGTAGGTCTCTTTGTTTGCCATCAAGATATTTTTTCTAGTGATCTTGTACTGCTTCAAACCATTGCCTAATAACTTGAACCACATCAGCAGTTTGCTGAACTAGTGTGGCGCCTCGAACCGGGGTGCCTAGAAGCCTTACTTTGGGATCTTATCGATTGGTAAATGTGACTCAGGATTGTTGCCCTGATCACACGGTGGGTTCTTTATTAGATCTCATCTAATTTTTTTTTTCATTCATCACTTAAGCATACACTTTATTCATAATAGACTCATCCATATCATCATAAAACCATTCATATCTTCTTTTTATTGAAATAATTCACATAAGTACAATCATGTTTGTAATATCCATAAAACATGTCTTCAACATGATTTTTATACATTTGTCCCTTTGGACGCATACATAGAACTGCAATTAATTTTACAGGTCATTTCTACCTGCCATCCTTTATGAGTCAGCTCCATAGCCTATTTTTCATTTTGAAAATATATATGAGTAATAATACTCAGTAAGCAGGCCTTTTCTTTGGCAAGTACACATTTTCCTTTCATTCAAATGCATTTCTTCCCATTTGGTAGGAGACACTTACCAAGTGGTCAATTACCAATGGGACAGAAACTTTTTCATGCATTTCATGAGAATGCAATGCATTCATTCATTCATGACTTTCCTTGTGCCTCTAACCTTTAGGAGGACGCCGCCGGCACACGACCCTTGCGACTTGGCAATAAAGAAGGGGGACCCTCTGATCCGCTTACTACCTCCACCAAAGCCTCTTCCTTGTGCACCATGTTCATACATATGCCAGCATGACATGCTCCATAAAACTTGATAAATCATTTAGAAAGTAATTTAACAAGCAGTTAGCAATCATTTCATGTAAAGCAGTATAGGAATGGTCATCCTCAAATATAATTCATAAAACATGTGAGCAAACAATTTGCAATCATTTAAAAACATTTAGAAATAATTTGCAAAAGATATAACTTGCTTACCTCCTCAGTTGGTGTCGTCGACTTTCTCTTTTCCTTTTCCTATTCAAGGAAAAAGGTTATTTTATTTCTTCTATTCAAGCTGCTTCCCATGCATGCTCAATAATATTTGGGTATTATTTCTTTATATGGATATTTTTATCTATAAGTTCCTCAAAAATTTCATCCTTATATTTAAATATTAATCTCAAATTTTCTCTAAAATTACACTGTCTATTGTAGCAAAAATACTGTAGTAGTTACTGTTCATCTGAGGTTACTGTTCATGGAGACGTGGTTACTGTTCATGGGTTCCAAAAATTGATATTTTTCCAAAAATTGATATTTTTCCAAAAATAAAAAACATCATGACATATCTTATGCCTATTATATCATAGAAAATTTTATACATTTTGAATTTATCGTCAGTTACTTGGCAAAAAAAATCATTTTCTCCATATACTAAAAATCAACATAAATTCACTTAAGCATAATCCTTAATTCCAAAAATCATGAAATTAATATATCATCATTCCAACATCATATTTATCATAATCATACATCCCAAATCATCATTTATTAATTTTGGAGTATTATTTTCACATGTCATATGCTATCTTCTCGAATACCCTATCTTCGCTCCAAATTTTTGATGTTTTGGCATAAATCCAATTAAGCATTATATCTATACTTATTTTCTCATGATTAGGCATTATATAAGCATGGTTTTACCCTACTTAACATCTAAAAGAAATTTGAGTAGAAATCACTTACCCGAAGTGGAGATTTTCCACTTTTTCTCTCTAACTTCTTCTTCTTCTTCCTCTGACGTGTGGGATGGTTTGGGGGCTTGGAATGGCTCAAGTGGAGCTGGGATATGATGCCTTGGATGTCCCCCCTGCTGCCCTATTTATAGGGTTGTATTTTTCAAGAATTTGGAATTTACCCCGTAGTTTGAGGTATTTAATTATAAATTGGTATTTATTTTTAATTTTAAAAATTGCTTTGAGCCAAGAGCTGCCATCCTAGGCCTGCTCCAGCCCACCCTATTCAGCCCTATTTTTTCTTGATTTTTTTTATTTTTAAAATTATTTAATTTAAGCTAAATAAATCCTAACCGTTGATTTTGGATGATGATGATCAATGACCATTGATTTGGTCAAATTTTCCAGCCACCCTAGCCTGCCATGCCCCTTCTGCAGCTGCCTTTTATTTAATTTTTTATTATTTATTTATTTATTTTAATAAAAAGTCAAATGCACATTAATTGAAAAGTTAATTCACTTTTTTGATCTTTATTTGACGTTTCATCTTGACCCTTGATTTATGATTTTCATCACATCTTAACCCATTCATCATGTTCACCATGAATTTTTAACCATCCATAAAAAATTTCATTTCAATCCGATGCCCGGATTGCAAATTATGAATTTTTCTTTAATTTTCCATTAAAATCGAAAATTGGATTAAAATATAAAAAAGAATTGCTATTTCATCCTGTAGTGATTAAATCTTCTTTTCGTCTTTTTGTGATTAGGTTAATTCAAGTGATTAACTCTTAATCACGTGTCTTAATCCTAGGGTTACTATTCACATGCACTATTCATCCGAATTTCATAAATAATTATTTTAACCTCTATTCTCACATATTTTCATACCCATGAATATTTTCCAAATATATTACCTAGGGTTTACTACCCTAGGATTTTATACACGTGTCTAAGATTGGGATTTCACAACTTTGGTAGAAGTTAAAAGTTGTCGTGTATCGATTTCTTCCCAATAGATAGGCATTCGACGCCTTTTTCCATACGGAGCTTCAAATGGAGTCATACTGATACTAGCTTGATAACTATTGTTATAGGCAAATTCAGCTAAAGATAAGTGCTCATCCCATGAACCAGGAAAATTCAAGGCGCAAGCTCTCAATAAATCCTCTAAAATTTGAATAGTTCTTTTAGACTGACCATCCGTCTGTGGGGGATACGCGGTGATCAATTGCCACTCTGTTCCCACATATTTTTGTAATTTTTGCCAAAAATTGAAAATAAACCGTCAATCTCTGTCTAACACAATGGAAATAGGGACACCATGTAAATAAACAATCTCCCGCAGGTACAAGTCTACCATCCGATCCTTTCTAAAGGTCATCCGATAGGGTAAGAAGTGAGCGGATTTGGTAAGTGTATCAATCACTACCCATACAACATCACAACAAGCGTGCATCTTAGGGAGAGCAGTCACAAAGTCCATGGTAATGTGCTCCCATTTCTACTCTGGTATTCGTAAAGGTTGTAACAATCCAGCTTGTCTTTTTCATTCAGCTTTGATCTGTTGACATACTAAGCACTGAGACACGAATTTGGCACACTTGACATGTAGCCTTTTCCACCAGCAATTTTGTCTCAGATTTTTGTACATCTTGGTACTACTAGGATGCACAGAAAATTTAGACTGATAGGCTTCCTCCAAAATTTCTCGTCACTGATGAACTGTGTATATGTCTATTAAATTGCTCGCTTTTAAAACAAGTATACGTGCCTAATCAAGTAATAAAGAGTTAGTAGAGTATCGTTCCCACGAAGAATTAATTTAACTGGGATTATTAATCAGTTTAATTGCTTTCGATGAGTAGAAAATTTTGGGTTTTGAACTTAAAACTAAAACTATCAAACGCAAAAAGAAAACAGAAAAGAGTTCACGGCACAACTGGAATACTAAAAACGAGTTTATTAATTGGGGATGGCAGATGGATAGTTCGGAATCCTTGAATCTAAACTATATCACATTGGTTCCTTTTTATTAGATTGTGCAGGGATTTATTAGTCTAAGTTCAATCATCTTTATATATATTTTCCAACGCATATAAAGCTAATTACACCCTATTCAATTGCTATGTTCTCATGCCATTAAATAAAGTGGAATTGATAAGTTCATAACTTGTTCATTGACTACATAAGGTTTAACGGTATATTCCTATCCATTAAACAAATCCCCTTAACAAAGAGGAAACCTATACCCTACACATGGATCTAGCAGAGATTTTCCTTTTCCAAGGATTAATCATGCAATTAAATCATCTTACAAGGTAGCTAATCTTGTAAAAAACATTAAACATAACATGCAAGGGTAAATCCACAACGCACAGTCATATAGAAATTAAATATTCATTCTTGAATCTTAAAGAACTAATACAATATAGTTAGATATCAATTTAGTTCAAAGACATGATCATAAAATCCTTTACATCCATGTTGTAAGTATCTAGAAAAATAGAGAAAGAAAAATAGAAAGATGAAGAGAAAACTGGTTCTCCGGCAGTTTCCACCAATGGGGTTGAATCTTCTCTCTAATCCACGCTTTGAAATGAGTTCTTTTCCTTCTCTAGGTGTCTATTCCATCAGGGCTCTCTCTCTCGCGCATGACCCCTAGGTTTCTATTTAAACTCGTTGGTTTGCGCAACACACGTGCAGAAACCAGTGCGTATGGATGCGTAGTGGTGCCTAGGCGCCCTAGATAGCACCTAGGCACCAACTCTCTGGATGATTTGTGACTTGAAAACTCTTCTGGAACACATGTATAATCATGCCATGGCGCCTAGGCGCCAACTCTCTGGAAGCCTTCCTATCTTGTGAGGTGTTGGAGATTCTGCCAAAAGCTTATAAGGTGGCGCCTAGGTGCCAACCCCATGCTTCTTCACTTGACTCTGTTCTGCATTCTACTTGCCCGCATGCCTGTAATTTGCCTGTCTTTCCTGTAAAAAAGGAATGAACTTATGAAACTCCGATTTTAGGAACACGTATGAAACCCTAGAGTTATGAACCCTAGGTAATGTATTAATCTTTATATGAAATATATTGATGATATTTTTGCAATATGTGGAATTAGAGGATTAAATTGCTAATTATGGAATGTTAATTCGGATGAATAGTGAAACGTGAATAGTAAATATGGGATTAAGGAATATGTTAAGTTCATCACTTTGCATTAACTTAATCATAAAAGATGAAAAAGGAAGCTTCCCACTAAAGGACAGTGCTTTTTGGATTAAAATAATAATTTTTAGATTTTTATGGATTTTTGTGGAGAAAAATTCATATCTTGCAATCTGGACGACGAATTGAGACGAAATTTTTTATGGATGGCCAAAATTCATGAATTAAGGGTCAAGATTGAATGTCATTTAAGGATCAAAAAAGCATTTGTGCTTTTTCATTAATTAAAGATTTCACTTTGATAATTTTAATTAATTAAAAGGAATTTTCATTAAATGAAAATCAGCAAAAAGTCAAGGGGAATATTAAACGTGAATAGTACTTAGGAGTTGGAGTAAAAATCAATGGTTAAGATTAAAGATTATCATGCGATGAATGGTCAAGATTAATTTGGAATAAAAAATGATTTTTCATAAAAAACAAAACCCATAAATAATTAGCAGCAATGATTGAAAATAAGGGCTGGTATAAGGCTCAATGAAATGGTAGAAATTGCTTGGAAATTTCCTAGCAAAAATATTTAGAAATAAATACCTATTGCAAGAGGGGGTAAATTACAATTTAGTAGAAAATGGAATGGTATAAATAGGGGCATGGGGTGAACGACCAAGGCATACCAAACCCAGCTTTCAAGCTTGAGAAATTCAAGCATTCCCACCCCCAAACACGTTTTTGGCCTTTAGAGAAAGAAGGAGAGAAGGAAAGAGAGAGAAAGAGCCAAGTAGGAAGAGAATTCTTCACTTGAGGTAAGGAGATTCTACCCAAATTTCTTTCGATTGTTAAGTGGGGTAAAACCATACTTAGATAATGCCTAAGCATGAGAAAATAAGTATAGTTATAATGCCCAAATGAAATTATGCTTAAACATAAAAAATTTGGAGCGAAGATAGAACATTCGGGAAAATCATATATAAAATGTGCAAATAATGCTCCGATATTGCTAAATGATGATTTGGGATGAATGTTTATGAGAATTATGATTTTGAAATAATGATATATTAATTTCATGATTTTTGGATTTAAGGATTATGCTTAAGTGAAATTATGTTGAATTTTAGTATATGGAGAAAATGATTTAATTAGCCAAGTTAATGATGATAAATTTAAAATTCATGAATTTTTCCATGATATTCTAACTGAGAGCTATGTCATGGTATTTTTCGTTTTTCAAAAAAATGTCAATTTTTAAAACCCATGAACAGTAATCAACATGCTGTGAACAGCATCCTCGGATGAACAGTAAATGTGAACAGTAATCATGAACAGTAACTATGAACAATGAATAGCATGATTTCGGAAAATTTTAAGATTTATTTTTATAAGAATGTATGGATTTAATTTTTAAGGATTTATGGATAAAAATCCATATAAGGAGCTAATGACCAAGTATTTATAAAGGGATAACCTCTATAAAAATGGGGTAATATGTAATCATAAAGCATGCATGGAAAGCGATCTAAGACATGAAATAGATGGATAAAATATCCAATTTCCTTGTATAGGAAAAGGAAAAGAGAAAGTTGAGGACACGGACTGTACTAAAAAATTTTCAGCTACATATTTATTCATTTAATATTATTTTCGGATTTTTTTCCACAGCTATATCCAGCTTTTAAATAAAGTTGTCCACTTGGGTGGGGTCCACTTGCAGCAGCTTTTGCACGATTTTTCCACCTAATTTTCACTTTAATTAATAGGTATTTAATCACCCTAGGTAATAGCCTACTTAAGGGTCAACTTAGCATAAATAAAAAATTCACAAAAAATCAAATCTCAACCCTTGAACATGCATGCCATCCTTGCTCCCTTTGCTGTCCATGCATTCAACGTCCATATGCTGCTGCCTTTTGCATTTTTTTCCACAAAAATGAAGCTTTATTTAATCACCATTAAATTACCCTAGTAATTAGATTTCTTAGATGTCCATTTGGCATTTAAAAAAAATCACAAAAAAATCCAAAAGCTACGTTGACTGTCCACATCTCTCCTTTGCTCCAAATTGTCCACTCGATGATCATATCCTTATTCCTTGATTTTGACATATTCGGTCCGAATTTTCAACCCCATTTAATTACTCATTTATTTACCTTGATTCTCTAGTTGACTTATGTGTGGATTTTATAATTTAAAAAAATCCACTTTTTGGAGCTCATGGTCGTCCACTCTATGCCTCATCTATGCTTCTCCCTTAAACTAGTCATTAGCTCCTTAATTTCCACATTAATGCAGGGGATATTTTCATGGATTTTGTCATTTTAGATAATTCATAAAATCCATGTGTCATTATCTCCTTTTGACGCCTCATTTTTGCCACTAACAATATAATTAATCACCTCTCTTTAACATAACACAAGCTTACATTTTTTGTGCACAAAAATCAATAATTATACACCCATTTTCGTGCAACCAATATCCCATAATTATTATCTTAATCCAAGCCTCTCATTGCATGGATCTCATAATTTTAACCGTTCGTTTCAAATTTCATCTTAATCCGACTTTTCTAGCTCAAGTTATGATCATTTGAATCCATCTTTGGATTTTGATGGTAATGATCAATTTTCATCCTAATTTCATCATTATTTTCATAATACACCATTTCCATATGATTAAGCACAAAATTATGTGCTTATCTTTCAATTTTCATCTTAATCCGCCTTCCCGGCGTCGAATTATGAATTTTCTAGCAATTGCCACCTTTAATCCATAATTATCAACTTAATCTCCATTAATTAAGTCATAATATATGAGGTAATTATCTTCAATATATCAACATTACTTAATTCTCATTAAGCCTCTTTAATCACATTGACCCATATCGGCTTATATTCATCATTCATAACCATTTGCCCTAATTGCAATTGGAAATCATTTGCAAAAATTTACCCTCCATTTTAGGTCAAAATTGTAAAGAAAAAATTGAAAAATAAATGCCTATATAAGCAGGCAGTGTGGACATTCTAGACTTCTGTTTGGGAGAGAAAAATAATAAAAATCAAAGGGGCAGTGGCTGGAACGATCCAAGGAAAGAAATCATGAATAAAAGAAGGGAATTTCAAGTGCTCAAAAGAGGGATTACCAATTAATCAAGTAAGTATATGTTAATTTTGATTTTATACTTCAAATCTGGAAGTTATGTGATGTTATAAACCAAAATATGAACGAAATAGTAAACGAAGGATTTTCACTATGAAAATTTGTTTACAAGCTCATTATATGATGATTAAGGGATGACTAAAATTTTAGATTGAAATATTCTACAGGTTTCAAATTAACAATCCGAGAAGATCAACCTAAACAGGGTAGAATAGGTGACAGGATCAGCTATAGAAAATAATTTTTAATAATTTATATATACCCCATAATTTACGTAATTTAGGCTGTCTGAAAAGGGATGTTGTAGTCCAGCAAGGTAAAAATACAAAAATAAATGTAAATTCTTGATGTTTTGTGTTGGAAATATTTATTTTGGTTAATTCATGTAGTTATTAAGGTATGGTAGAAATTTTAGATCAAAACTACTTGATGTAATATTAATGCAAGATTTTGAGAATTCAGTATGCCTGAATTCAGCATTATGGACAGCTTAAGAAATAAATCAAGATAAATGTTAAATTTCAGATTTTTGGGATAAAATTTAAATTACAATGGGATATAAACAAGTATCATAAGTTATTATGAGGATTTAACCTATTAAAGGTGAGTTTTAGAAAGGATGGAACTTAGGGTTACGTAAAAGACCCGATTTCTTTTTTTTTATGTTAAAAATGATAAATGGATTATGTGAAGTGTTAAAATGCAAAAATGCATAAAGATATGATTGGAACACATGGATTAGGTTGCTGTTTTATTAAATAATTATAATCTCAAATTTTGAGATTATTATATGATACCTAAGTTAGCAACTAAGTGCTTAAAATGAGCACCGATGTGTGAAAAAATGAAAACTATGTTAAAAATGATAAATGGAGGTAATGAACCTCCAAATAATGATTTAATGAGTAATTATTATATTTATGTAAGGTTACCCTACATAAGGATATTAAAATGAATGAATGGATGATTGATATGTATAGGCTATGTTGCTAAGCATGAATACCCGACTTGAAAGACAAGTGGGTTAAGCTAGTCCAAATGGATTTATCTAGGTTAGAAAATCTAAGAAAAATAAGTATTTGAAGATGATGCAAATAAATGAAATGTTATTTTCATTTATTTAGGCAAAGGCAAAGAAAAAGAATGGAAGAAAGGGAATAAGGCGATCTTAGGTAAGCAAGCAAATTTTTTAAATTATGGATTTTTCTTTATATGTTGAAATGATGATTATGTCAATGCTTTTATGATTATGTTTTTGACGAATGGGCAAGCACAAGTTTTGAAAATGATGGCTTTAATGCAAAGCCATAAGTTTTGAAAAATGATGGCTTTAAGGAAAAGCTTAAGGATTGCTTCATAGGAAGCAAACAACAATTTTAAGATAAAGAGTTTATCACAAGTGTTGTCATGGATTGGTAATGCTTTATGTTAATGGATTGAGAAATTTGCTTATGAGTAAGCAAGTTCTCCATGATAATGTTTTCAAAAGATTTCACGTTTTATGTCGATGGTTTTTAAGAATTTGCTTTTAAACAAGCAAGTTCTTTATGATGTTGTTTCAAAAGTATTTTATAAGAAAAAGAGAATTTTGCCCTTTTTCACAAAGCAACAAATGTAAATAAGTTTTGAATTTCTCTTATGATGTTTAATGATAAATAATCATGTTATAAAAGAAAAAAAAGAAAAAAGAAAAAGGAGATTTGATTTATGAAAAAGATTTGTTTTGCTAGGTCTTTATAATTAAATAATAAATGATAATTTGGACATAGTTGATATGTTTTGAAATGATATTCGAAAAGTTTTGATTTCCTTTAGATAAGGAAATCTATGTTGAAAATATCTTGAAAAATATTTATACGGATGTGCTGAAGAGAATTTAAGGATGACCAACCTCCTATGTTGATTTTCTTAAAATGGTTTGGTTTCGGGTTGCTAAAGTAGCATACAAAAGACCGTGCAAGGCTCCTTTATGTAAAAATGACAAAATTTATATGTGGACAAGAAATTGATTTTAAGGTGGTTGAGAAGGGGGTTAGCACAATTGCATAACTTTTGTGAGCAAAAGGCCCCGAAATGGAAACCAAGAAAATGCTAGGAAAAATATATGATTTATTCTTGAAAATCTAAAAGTTTTGAAATTTTTTTATTAAAAAGGGTGTTAAGATGTATTGTTTCTCAAACATTTTAAATATTTGTCAAAATATTTTACTCAAAATGTTTCTAAAAGAATTTAAGGAAGGTCATCCTAAAACTAAATTTCAAATGACAACTTGTTTAAAGTGGGTGCGCTCGCTTTACAAGTTAACACAAATTACAGTCTGTGATGTATTTTTTTCCAAAATGATTTGTTTTAAAAAGACATAGACTTCGGTCTGTGATGTTTTTAAGTTATGGATGTAGACAGAGGTCTATGATCCTGGTTTTAAAGGATACAAGCTGCGGTCTATAATACTTTAAACCAAACAGGCTGTGGTCCGTCATAATAATATATGGTGCACCAGTACAAGAAACAGGCCTGTTGTAGAGCACAGTTGGGATGACCGGGGCCCACTCTACATATGACCAAGTCACTAAGGGATGGCAGGAGTGCCAGCGGCGCCCTCCTTGAGATGGGAGCAGGATAAAAGAACACCCGCTTGACTAGCATGTTGTTGAGGATTCTCTTCCAAAATGTAGCATGATCACTTTCTAAGTGTCACTACTGGATGAGGAGAAATGTGTTTGCATACGTTTTGCTTTTCAAAAGCCCAAACATTGGGATATAAAAGCATTTATATGAAAAATTATCCTAAATTAGATTTTTATGAGCCATTATGTATAAGTTACCCTAAAAGCAGGGTGTTTTACACAAAATGTGTAAATATTAAGAATAAAAAGAAATAGTTTTTATGCAAAAGTTTTCATGAAAAGGATTTATGACTTGTTTGCTATAGACAAGCCCCAAGATGGGGATTATGAAAAAGGGTTTATGTTGGAAAATTTTTTGGACATAAGAATGTCCATTTCCAAAAAGTTTATGTGGGAAAAATGGTTGGACATGAGAATGTCCATTTCTTAAAAGGATTTATGTTGGAACATGTGTGGACATAAAATGGTTCGTTTCTAAAAGAGTTTAAGGGATAAAAGTGTTTGTGGACATATGAATGTCCATTGCCAAAAAGGCTTACGGAAAATGTATTTTGGACATAAAAATGTCCATTATCAAAGTGATTATGTGAAAAATGTTTTAGGACGTATAAACGTCTATTTCCAACAAGGTTTAAATGAAAAAATATTTTAGGTCGTATGAACATCCAATGCCAAAATGATTTATGTGGAAAAATATCTTTTCCTAGACATGAGAATGTCCATTGCCAAATATGATTTATGTCAAGATGTTTTGGGACATAAAATGTCCCTTGGCCAAATGATTTATGAGAAAAATGTTTTAGGAAATAATTTTCAAGGAAGTCTTGCCCTAAAAGATAAAATTCTTGCTTACTGAGTTGTCACTCACGTTTTATTTTCTCAAACCTTAGACAGGTACCGGGAATCTCAAGGAGATGCAAATCTAAGCAATGAAGTAAGGCACGAGATGATGACCAGGTAGGCTATAAGGAATGGGAAAGCATGAATATGCTAAGGTATGTAAATGTGTATGTGAACTTAATTAGAATTTTAAGTTCTAAATGATTCAATGATTGAATGTATGGATATATGGATGTAAAATGTGATGATTTAGTCCAGGAGACTTTTATGGTAGAAAAGTATGATGAGATGTTATAAATGAAATATGAATTGTATTACAAATGTATTGTCACTTGTATGATGAATGATGTGAAATGTAAAGATATGAATGATGATGAACGAAAAAAAATTGGACGAGTTCCAATTAAGAACCCGCCTCGTGATCAGGGCAACAATGCTGATTCACATTTATCAATCAATAAGGTCTTGAGGTAAGGAAGTGACGTCTCGGTTTGGGGCACCACACCAGGTAGGCTAATCAGGGTAAAGGACGCGAGGTCCCCTTGACGAGGCCAAGTCGAAGAAGCCGGCGTAATGGACCATGCTATGTGTGATGTTTCCCAGGCTAGCGTACTCACACATGAAGGTTTATGTCAGGAATGGAAAAGAAGCATTTTCACATCCAATGTTTATGAAACGATTTTTATGAAAAGGTTTCTGCGCATTTGATAGTTGATCACTTGGTAAGTGTCTTTTATCGAATGGAGAGGAATGCATTTAAATGAAAGAAAAATGTTTGCTCATTGAGTTTCGACTCATGTTTTGTTTTCCCAACCTCAGACAGGTGTAGGGAAAGCCAAGAGATGAAGGGCATGTGTTGTTAAAGGAAAAGAGGAATCTACAAAGGTTAGTAGATTTTTGTATAAATAGATGCCCTAATGTATATGATGAGAAATGATATAGGTTGTATGAAATTATGAAGTTATGAATAATATAAGAAATTGATGATTTATGATGATATGGATGAGTCCATTATGAATGATGATGAGTATATGTCATGTGTTGAAAGAAAAGAAAAATAATTTGGACGAGATCCAATTAAGTACCCGCCGTGTGATTAAGTCAACAATCCTAAGTCACATTTACCAATCAACAAGATCCCAGAGTAAGGACTATGTGGACGCCACGCCGCAGTTCGGGGCGCCACAGAAATTAGTATCAGAGCAAGGTTTGGTAAATAGGTGGGAGAAGAAAAAAATAAAGGATGATGAAAGAATAGGTCGATACCACAGAAGATGGTATCAGAGCAAGGATTGGTAAATAGCATGGAAAGAGAAAAATTATGGATGATATGAAAGGTGTGATACCACAGAAGTCGGTATTAGAATATAAATTGATAGATATGCAAAGTTAATGTCTAGATCTATATGTTTATGAAGCTATGATGCTTTTTATGATGAGACAAGAATGATATCATATCAAGGAATGGTAGATGAGTATAAAAAGAGTAAATGAACAGAAAGAAAAGGTATGATACCACAGGAAGTTATATCATAGCAATGATTGGGAGATAGATGTAGAAAGAATAAAGGAATGGAAGAAATAGAAATCATGATATTTATATATCAGGATATAGAATTTGAATGACATAGATCAAGGAAGAAAGGAAATTGTTTGGGATTAATTTCTAATCTTGATGCATTTGAAGATAGGTGCGAGAGGATTATCTCTCCACGATAATGATGAAAGGGATGATAAAAGGCCCTTTCTAGTTTACAGAAACAAGAAAGGAGGATAAGGAAAGAAATACTTTATACTGACTTAGTCAGTAGTCTACTCTAGTATAACTTAGTTGTAGACACTATAGACGAAGTTAGCAAAAGTCTCTTCTGACTTTTGAAAAAAATCAATGATGTTTTGATAAAATTAAATTTACATATATATGTCATATGTATATGGAAAGAGAGTACTGGATACTGACCTCTTTATTAGAGATAATTAACGATTGATAATATGATAAGATGAAAATTGCGCAGCAAAAGCGTGATGGAAAATGACAGGTTTTGGGAAGAAACCTATTGTAAGGGGGGGAGGATTGTGAAACCCCGATTTTAAGAACGTGTATGAAACCCTAGAGTTATAAACGCTAGGTAATGTATTAATCTTTATATGAAATATATTGATGATATTTTTGCAATATGTGGAATTAGAGGATTAAATTTCTAATTATGGAATGTTAATTCGGATGAATAGTGTATGTGAATAGTAAATGTGGGATTAAGGAATATATTAAGTTAATCACTTTGGATTAACTTAATCATAAAAGACGAAAAAGAAAGCTTCCCACTAAAGGAAAAAAGTGCTTTTTGGATTAAAATAATAATTTTTGAATTTTTATGGATTTTTGTGAAGAAAATGAAGAAAATTTCATATCTTGCAATCCGGACGTCGGATTAAGATGAAATGTTTTATGGATGGCCAAAATATGATGATGGACATGATAAATGATCCAAGATTGATTAAAAATTATGAATTAAGGGTCAAGATTGAATGTCATTTTAGGATAAAAAAAGCACTTGTTTTTTCATTAATTAAAGATTTGACTTTGATAATTTTAATTAATTAAAAGGCATTTTCATTAAATGAAAATCAGCAACAAGTCAAGGGGAATATTGGACGTGAACAGTACCTAGGAGTTGGAGCAAAAATCAATGGTTAAGATTAAAGATTATCATGCGATGAATGGTTGAGATTAATTGGGAATAAAAAATAATTTTTCATAAAAAAAAACCCATAAATAATTAGCAGCAATGGTTGAAAATTGGGGCTGGCACAAGGCTCAATGACATGGTGGAAATTTCTCATACAATTTAGTAGAAAATGGAAGGGTATAAATAGGGGCATGGGGTGAACGACCAAGGCACACCAAACCCATCTTCCAAGCTTGATAAATTCAAGCATTCCCACCCCCAAACACGTTTTTGGCCTTTAGAGAAAGAAGGAGAGAAGGAAAGAGAGAAAGAGCCAAGTAGGAAGAGAATTCTCCACTTGAGGTAAGAGAATTCTACTCAAATTTCTTTTGAGTGTTAAGTGGGGTAAAGTCATGCTTAGATAATGCCTAAGCATGAGAAAATAAGTATAGTTATAATGCCCAAATGAAATTATACCTAAACATAAAAAATTTGGAGCGAAAGATAGAACATTCGGAAAAATCATGTATAAAATGTGCAAATAATGTTCCAATATTTCTAAACGATGATTTTGGATGAATGTTTATGAGAATTATGATGTTGAAATAATGATATATTAATTTCATGATTTTTGGATTTAAAGATTATGCTTAAGTGAAATTATGTTGAATTTTAGTATATGGAGAAAATGATTTAATTAGCCAAGTTAATGATGATAAATTAAAAATTCATGAATTTTTCCATGATATAATAACTGAGAGCTATGTCATGGTATTTTTTATTTTCAGAAAAAATGTCAATTTTTTTAAATCCATGAACAGTAACCAACACGCTGTGAACAGTAACCTTTTATGAATAGTAATCTGCTACAGTAACTTGAACAGTAACTATGAATAGTTAAGAGCGTGATTTTGGAAAAAATTAAGATTTATTTTTATAAGGATATATGGATTTAATTTTTAAGGATTTATGGATAAAAATCCATATAAGGAGGTAATGACCAAGTATTTATAGAGGGATAACCTCTTTAAAAATGAGGTAATATGTAATCATAAAGCATGCACGGAAAGCAATCTAAGACATGGAATAGATGGATAAAATATCCAATTTCCTTGTATATGAAGAGGAAAGGAGAAGGTTGAGGACTCAGACTGAGAAGGTAAGCAAGCACAACTTTGAAAATGTGATTTTATTCTCAAGTATTTATGAAATATGTTTAAGAGTGGTCATTCCTACAATGTTTTGAAATGATGAATGTTTATGAGTTTTTATGAAAAGTCATGTCGGCATATTGATATCATGTGATGTTCATGGACATGTGTACATGTATGATGCATAATAAAGAGGCTTTGGTGGAGATAGAAAGCGGATCAGAGGGTCTCCCTTCACTATTGCCGAGTCGTATGGGTTGTGTGCTGGCGGCGTCCTCCCAAGAGGTGGAGGCAAAGGAGTGTTATGTTTGAATGAATGCATTGCATTTTCATACATGGATTAGAAAGGAAAGCATGGATTTGAAATGATATTTTAAAGGGATTGTGCAAATAATTCTCTACATGAGAATGACAAGTCACATGGTGTAAGAGGTATATAATGCCGGGAGAATCAAAAGTCATGCACGTAGGAGACCAGGTAGGCTAATCAGGGTAAAGGACGCGAGGTCCCCTTGACGAGGCCAAGTTGAAGAAGCCAGCGTAATGGACCATGTATGTGAGACGTTTCCCAGGCTAGCGTACCCACACACGAAGGTTTATGTCAGGAATAGAAATGAAGCATTTGTACATCCAATTTTTATAAAACGATTTTTATGAAAAGTTCTCGGTGCATTTGATAGTTGATCACTTAGTAAGTGTCTTCTATCGAATGGAGAGGAATACATTTAAATGAAAGAAAAATGCTTGCTTATTGAGTTTCAACTCATGTTTTGTTTTTCCAACCTCAAACAGGTGTAGGGAAAGCCAAGAGATGAAGGGCATGTGTTGCTAAAGGAAAAGAGGAATCTACAAAGGTTAGTAGATTTTTATATGAATAGATGCTCTAATGGGATATGATAAGAAAGGACATAGGTTGTAAGAAATTATGAAGTTATGAATAATATAAGAAATTGATGATTTATGATGATATGGATGAGTCCATTATGAATGATGATGAGTATTTGTTATGTGATGAAAGAAAAGAAAAAAAAATTGGACGAGATCCAATTAAGTACCCACCGCGTGATCAGGGCAACAATCTTGAGTCATATTTACCAATCAACAAGATCTCGGAGTAAGGACTATGTGGACGCCACGCCTCGGTTCGAGGCGCCACAGAACTAAAAATGCCTAATTTATGCTAAAAATACTTAAAAACTGTATAATGCTCCTAAAATGCAAAGCGAGTAAAAATTAAGCTAAATGGATACAAACTGAGCCTAATTCCTTGGACTAACACGCAAAAATAGTCTGAAATGGGCCATGATAGCTCGCATTTTCACGAGTTATCACTAGCAACTTGTCATCTCTGGGCACAACTAACCTTCCTCGGAAAAGTAGTGTACGATCAGAACTGCAACCGAAATCCTCTGAGGGATCTCCATTTTTTAACTTTTCTAAAATACGAAGAATAAGTTTGTCTTGCTTCTGATCTTGCTTTATCCAATCAACTAGAGTTGATTGAATTTGTAAAGAACTTATTCTTTGAATTTCTCCTGGAGTTAGTACTTCTAACTGAAAGGATTGAATTTCTCTTTTTAGAGGTAATTGTTGAGTAATCCAAACTGCAACACAAAATTTATGACTTAAAGCATCAGCTACCACGTTTGCTTTACTGGGGTAATGCTGAATACTAATGTCATAGTCCTTTAGTAACTCCAACCATTGTCTCTGCCGAAGGTTCAACTTTTTTTAAGAGAAAATGTACTTCAAGTTCTTATGGTCCATAAAAATTTCTGTTTTCTTACCATATGTGGCGCCCCGAACCGAGGTGCCTAGAAGCCTTACTCCGGGATCGTTTTGATTGGTAAACGTGACTCAGGATTGTTGCCCTGATCACACGGCAGGATTCTTTTTTTTTTTATCATTAATACATGGAAAATTTCCATCATTCATCTAACATGAAATATATTTCACATATCACAGTTATAACCCAAAACTGCTTCATAAAACAGAAATATTCATTTCCATCTCAAAATTATCATCATTATCTTTACATATACAAAATTTCATCAAAACTGCATGTCATTTTACATGCTGCCTTCATCATCTTTTCCTGTCTGTTGTTGAAAAAGCATGGGTGAGTAATAATACTCAGTAAGCAAGCTATACATAATTTTTCAATCATTTTCATGCATTTCATAAAATGCAAATGCAATGCATACATAGCATTCATGACATTCCTTTGGATGCAACGCTAGCTAGGCGCCCATCCCATACATGCTCCCATTTCAAGGAGGTCGCCGCCGGCCTGGGCCTATTAAGCGACTTGGCAATAGCGAGAGGGACATCCGGTTCGCTTACTACCTCGACTAAGGCCTATTCCTCGTGCACATGCTCATTCTCATACACATGCCGGCATGATATTTGCAAATCATAAACAATTTCATAAAAAGCATTTAATAAATAATTTCACAAAACGAACTTCAGTTCATGTAAAGCAGTTATAGGTATGGCCAATCTTAAATAAATTTCATAAAGCAACTTGCAAACAATTTCAAGCATTTTGGAAATAATTTGCAAAACATATAACTTGCTTACCTTCTTAGGAGGTGTCTTCGACCTTCTCTTTTCCTTTTCCTATTCAAGGACAAAGGAAATTTCATTTCCTTTATTTAAGCTGCTTCCCATGTATGTTTTATAATATTTGGGCATTATTTCTTTACATAGATATTTTTTTCCATAAATTCTTCAAAAATTCCATACTTATATTCAAATATTAATTTCCAAATTTTCTCCAAAATCACGCTGTTCACTATAGCAGATCACTGTAGTAAAATACTGTAGCAGATCACTGTAGCAATAACTGTTCATCCGCGGTTACTGTTCACAGCGACATGGTTACTGTTCATGGGTTTCAAAGATTGATTTTTTTTCCAAAAATAAAAAATACCATGACATACCTTATGCCTAGTATATCATTGGACATTTCTTATATTTTGAATTTATCATTATTTACTTGGCCAAAAAAATCATTTTCTCCATATACTAAAAATCATCATAAATTCACTTAAGCATAATCCTTAATTCCAAAAATCATGAAATTAATATATCATTATTCTAACATCATATTTATCATAATCATACATCCCAAATCATCATTTATAAATTTTGGAGCATTATTTTCACATATCATATGCTATTTTGCCGAATACCCTATATTCGCTCCAAATTTTTGATGTTTTGGCATAATTCCATTTAAACATTATATCTATACTTATTTTCTCATGTTTGGGGATTATCTAAGCGTGGTTTTACCTCATCTAACATTCAAAACAAGTTTGAGGGGAATCCACTTACCTCAAGCGAAGTTATGCCTCTTCTACTCGCCTTTTCTCACTCCAACCTTCGATTCTCTTCTTTCCTTAAGGCTAAAACGTGTGGGGATGGAAAATGAAGTTGCTTAAGTGATTTTTGAGCTGGGATGGTTGTGAATTTCGTCCATGGCCTGCTCCTCTATTTATAGGGGTCCATTTTTCACGAATTTGCAATTTACCCCCTCTAGCTTAGGGTGTAAAATTGCAAAGGTATTTTTTTCTAATTTCCAAAGGTGCCTTGAGCCAAGAGCAGCCACCCTAGGCCTGCTCCAGCCCCCCTATAGCAGCCCTAATTTTCTACCTATTTTTTGATTTTTTAAAATTAATTAAATTAAGCTAAATCAATCCTAGCCCTTGATTTATGATTTGGATGAATTTTGACCATTGATTTGGTCATGGTACCACCCTGCACGACCTGACATGTTGCTGCATTGCATTTAATTTTTTTAATTTTTATTTATTAATTTTAATTAAAGTCAAATACATAATTAATGAAAAAGTGAAGTTACTTTTTCACTTTGCATTTGACGTTTCATCTTGACCATTGATTTGTGATTTTCATCACATCTTAGCCCATTCATCATGTCCATCATGAATTTTTAACCATCCATAAAAAATTTCATCGAATTCCGACTTCCGGATTGCAATTTATGAATTTTTTTCTATTTTTCCACAAAAATCCAAATTTGGATTAAAATATCCAAAAGAATTGCTATTTTGTCCTGTAGTGATTAAATCTCTATTTTGTCTTTTATGATTAAGTTAATCCAAGTGGTTAACTCTTAATCATATATCTTAATCCCTGTTTACTATTCACATTTACTATTCACGTGCACTATTTACAGGGTTAAATTCCCAATTGCATTATTTCAACCTCAAATACACATGTCCATCGATAAGGTTCATGAATCTTTATTTATTCATAAAATAATCTTCAAAATTACAAGTGTCGAAATGACACGTATACAGTCGAAATAACGCGTGTACGGTCAGGGTTCCACACCATACAAGTAGTACCACCATATTTTTAAAGCAAACACCACTGCAGCTAACTCCAAGTCATGAGTAGGGTAATTTTGGTCATCAGGTCTTAACTGTCTAAACGCATAGGCAATTACCCTACCTTGTTGCATGAGCACACAGCCGAGGCCTTTCCTAAATGCATTACTGTACACCATATAACTTTTGTCAGTGATCGGCGAGGTTAAAATCGGCGCTGAAGTTAAGCGACTTTTCAATTCTTAGAAATTTCTCTCGCAAGCATCTAACTAGATAAATTTAGCCTTCTTATGGGTTAACCTGGTAAGTGGTATTGCTGTACATGCAAAATTTCTCACAAATTTTCGATAATACCCTGCCATACCTAGGAAACTTCTAACCTCAGTTATTGTAGTCAGTCTACCCCAATTGGTTATAACTTCTATCTTCTATGGGTCTACTGACACTCCATTCTTGCTAACCACATGACCTAAGAAAGTCACACTATCCATTCAAAACTCACATTTCTTGAGTTTGACATACAACTTATTTTCTCTTAGGGTCTGTAGTACTTCCCTTAGATGATGAATATGTTCTGCCTCTCCTTTGGAATACACTAGAATATCATCAATAAATATCACAACACACTTGTCTAAGAACTGTCGAAATACCCTATTCATAAGGTCTATTAATGCGGCTGGGGCATTAGTTACTCCCAATGACATCACTAAAAATTCATAATGACCATACTGTTGGAAATAATTAATGAAAAATATCCAAACCATGTGTTTTGATGATTAACAACACAATTTGAGCAAATATTAGCTAGTAATCTGTTTGTGCAATGTTTAAGGATATAAAAATAAGGTATGCAAAGAATAACAGATCAAGTTGATCTCCAAGTCGACTCAGACATCGACTTAGGTGAAGTCGATCCTGAAGTCGACTCCAGCAGCGACTTCAAATGACAATTCTTGGACAGCGTTGAAATTGAGGACTTGGACATACTAAAGTCGCAGACGAAGTCAACTCCAGTATTGACTTCAAGATGCAATTTCTGGTGCGAACCAAGTGCTTGTCGTTAAGAGCACTGTGATCACCAGTTTAATTTAAATTAACCGAAACACATTAAAGCTACCACTATACGAGTGATAGTGTAGAATAATGGTGAGTCGGGTCGAATCTACAGAGAGGCGATGTAGTTTTGAATTGTTTTTAAGAGAAAGAGAGGGTATAGAGAAGAGAGAGAAAGAGAAAAGAGAGAAAGAAAAGGAAAGAAATTAAGAGAGAGGAGAGAGAGATGTTAGAGAGAGAGAAGAAGAAATTAGAGAGAGAGAGAGAAGAGAGAGAAAGAAGGGAGAAAAGATTTGAACATAAAAGAAATGGAGACAAGAAGCTAAAAGAAATTAACTAACAACTTAATTAAAACTATTCTAAGAAAGCAATAAAAGCTATGAAATTTAACTATTAAAGCAGGAAAGAGAATTACATTAAATTTAATCTAAAAATTACAAAGCATAGAATAAAGCAGTAAATCTAATCTAAAAATTAAAACTACAAATTAAAAAGTAATAACTACGAGACACTACAAAGCATAATAAAATAAAATTTACATCACCCGAATATGGAGAACAAAATCTCCACGTAATAGAAAATTTTATTGCTTGGCCCCACCTCCTTGCTACGGGTCCCACAAAATGGGTCCCACCCACTTGCTATGGGTCCCACAAAATGGGTCTCACCCAAGGGGTTGTGTGTGGGGTATGGGGTTAGTGGAGGGCCCCTCCTTTTATAGAGTGTGGGGGGGGGGGGGGGGGGGGGCAAGCATGAATCCGATGTGGGATTCCACTTCTGGTTGCTGTAGCTACTTTCTCTGGCATTCCCTTACTACGTGGGCGAGAAACTGTTACTGCAATCGAGATGGTTGATCGATGAGCTCGTGTTGAACAGGCGCTTAGAAGGGCTGCTATTATTTCTTGAATCTTCCAGGGCCGAGAATCAGGGACTTCATCTTGGAATCAATGGTTGAATCGTGCCTTGATTTGCTGGGCGTGGCTCCAAGTTTGCCTCGGTTTGCTGGTTTTAAGAGAGTAGAGAGACAGGGCTGAAGTTTTGATGGAGTTTGGTTGTTGCTGGTTCGGATTTGGATTTTAGGCTATTGGTTTGTTGAATTGAAACAAGTGGGTGCGGTAGTTTGTGATGGGTTTTCTGCGGCAACAGGGGATGATTGATGGTTGGCTTTGGGCGGTGAAAATGATCAGAGGTCTTGTTCGGTTCCATTCTTGGTGGCTGGATTTGGGCGTTTTGCCTGAGCACCGTCGGTTGTAGTTGGTTGATGCTAAAATTAGGGGGGGTAGCTGCTAACATTTGCCGGAATCCATGGCTGTCGGTTGGACTTAGCTGCTACCGGAAAAATGGGTGCTGGTTTGTTGAACGTTGCTGCCATGGCTGTCAGCTTTCATGGAGAAGGCTGCCTTGGTTCACCGGAGAAAGAAAGAAGAGAAAGGGGCTCGCCGGATTGGTCGTCGTCTGTCTGGGTTTGGATTCCCAGTGACGGAAATGGGTTAGATCTCATTTTGCTTAGCTTCTATTTCATGGCTGCTAGACCGACCGGAGTTGTTGCAAAATTTACTGAACATATGTTGGGATTTTCGGGATGCTGCTGATCGGCTGGATCTATTTTGATTGATTGGCTTTGGGCGGCTTTGCTTGCTGGTGTGCGGATAGCTTGCAGATTAATAGCGTAGCTGCTGCCGTTTTGGAGGATCGCTGCAATGGATCGGGGCTAGCTGGATTTTCCTGCCGTGATGACGTGCTACCGGATCTGCCGCCGCTGATGTGGTGTTGCTGGTTGGTTTCACGGTGGAATGGATTGCTGTCGGCCATTTGAGGGAGCGGGTTCTGCTTGCCGGGCCACTTTGATTTGGGGCTGGATTGTAGCTGCCGGAAATGGGCTGGGCGAAAACGGATGGGGAAGATGGAGCACCGGAATATGGTGCTCCAGCGGCACACAATCGCGTGTACTCATGCAGGGGCAAACAAGTAGATTTTAATATTTTTGTCAAAAGAAGTTTAATAAGCTTGCTGATTTTTAATTTACTTTTTAGCCCTTTTTGAATTTATTTATTATTATTATTATTATTATTATTATTTTTATCTTAAAACGTTTTGACAGTTTGCTTTATAATAATAGTTTAAATTATATTTATAATTTTATGTATGATTTTCCAAATTAGATGGTTTTATAATTTTTACCCAAATCACATTAATATGCTAATACAAATTTTAACATTAAAATTTTCTAGGGGGTTGTGTCATAGTTTTATATTTTGAAGAACGTTGCAAAATAGCTTCTTTTATAGCAAAATTAAAGATTCTATTAAAAATATGATTTTCATGAAATTTCACTTAAAACATGCATTTAATTAATGTTTTAATATTTAACGGTGTGAATTTAATATGAAATTAAATGAAAATTTTTAGACTTATCACACCCCCAACTTAAACATTGCTAGTCCCTTAGCAATGGAAATAGTTTAATACAAATTTTTTATTTTTTTTATTTTTTATGGTGTACTATTAATTTTATCAAAATCTAGGTGCATTGCTAATAATGATAGTAAGCTTTAGAAGTAAATTTCTTTAGTGTATATGTGTAAAATATTTTTCATGATGCATATAAAAGATTATAGCACGTGCGTATGTGTATTAATGAACAAATGGGCATTAGATAAATAAATTATTTTCAACTCATCCAATCTAAGCAACAGTTATATCAAAATTATGATAGTGTCAGTTAGTATATATCTCTTTTTTTTTCTTTTTTCTTTTTTTTTCCTTTTTTTTATCATTTTTTTTCTCCCCTCACCATATTTCAGGGTATCTAGGGATGTAAATTTTTTTTTCTCCCCTCACCATATTTCAGAATATCTAGGGATTTTTCTTGTCTCTATTATTATTATTTTTTTTATGCTCCCCTCACCATATTTCAGGGTATCTGGGGATCTAAATTTTTTTTTTTTATTTTCTTTACGAACAGCTATCAATTATAATGATATTAAATGTTACTTGCTTGGATGAGAGAGAAAAATTATATTATCAGGATGCCCACAAAGTTCATTGGCATGCAAGTACAATTAGTGCTACAGAATTGTAAGAAAACATCATGAAAATATTTTTACAAATATAACTAATTACAGTTTTCTTCTTCACTTACTACCAAGCATAGCAAGTGCACTTTAATTTATCTTTCTATATATTTTAAAATTTTATTTTATTTTATTTTATTTTATTTTATTATTATTATTATTATTAATTTTTTTTTTGAAAATTAAACAAACCAGACCCCCCAACTTAAATATTGTCATACAAAATATAATTTTATGAAAATAAGATAGCAGGGAAGGAGACAACTGGGGTGTCATTTTGTAATTGAATAATGCAAGAGTATTTTCTTGCAACAAAATGTTCTTTTCCTGCAAAAAGAAACAAACATATATGGAAAATATTGGGTTGCCTCCCAATCAGCGCTAAGTTTAACGTCTTCAGCCAGACATTATGAAGTTTAGTTCAATAAGGGTCAATTAGTCCAACCTTTTCAATAATCTGATCATTCGAAATGTCTTCAATATATGGCTTAAGTCGTTGACCATTCACTGTAAAAGTATTTCCACTCTTTGGATCACGAATTTTCACAACACCATAAGGAAATACTTTATCTACAATGAAAGGTCCATCCCAACGAGATCTTAATTTTCCAGGAAATAGACGTAATTTTGAATTAAATAGCCATACTTTTTGATTGGGTTCAAAAGTTTTTCTGGATATATGTTTGTCATGAAATGTTTTCATTCTGCTTTTATAGATTTGAGAATTTTCATACGCTTCTTTGCGTAATTCTTCCAATTCATTTAATTGCAGCTTTCGATGTGATCCTGCAGTATTTAAATCCAAATTGTATTGCTTAATAGCCCAGTAAGCTTTATGTTCTAATTCCACTGGAAGATGACAAGCTTTTCCATACACTAACCTGAAAAGAGACATTCCAATAGGTGTTTTAAATGCTGTCCTATAGGCCCATAATGCATCATCTAATCTATACGACCAATCTTTGCTATCGAGCCTAACAGTCTTTTGCAATATATTTTTAATTTCCCTATTAGAAACTTCTACTTGACCACTGGTCTGAGGATGATAAGCTGTGGCTATCTTATGGGTGATTCCATATTTCTTTAGTAGGGTTCTAAACTGGTAGTTGGTAAAGTGTGTTCCTCCATCGCTAATGATAGCCCTAGGAAAACCAAATCGAGAAAAAATATTTTTTTGAATGAATCTTAAAACTACCTTGTGATCATTAGTCCTAGTTGCGGCAGCCTCAATCCATTTAGATACATAGTCTACTGCCACTAAGATATATTCATATCCATAAGATGGTGGAAATGGCCCCATAAAATCTATTCCCCATACATCAAATATTTCAACGACAAGAATAGGGTTCAAAGGCATCATATTTCTTTTTGTAATATTTCCTACTGCTTGACATTTAATGCAAGATTGGGTAAAATTGTAGGCATCTTTGAAAAGAGTCGGCCAATAAAAACCGCATTGAAATACCTTAGCTGCCGTTTTCTTTCCTGAAAAGTGTCCTCCACATTCAAGATTGTGGCAAAAATTCAAAATACTTTGTTGCTCATTTTCTGGAACACATCTGCGAATAATATTATCAGAACAAATTTTAAAAAGTTCCGGATCCTCCCAAATATAATATTTGTCTTGAGCAAAGAATCTATCTCTTTCTTGTTTTGTCCAATCTTCTGGAATTTGTCCTATTGCTTTATAATTGACAATGTGTGCAAACCATGGAGGCGCTGTTTGAGTAACGGCTAAAAGATACTCATCTGGAAAAGAGTCATTTATAGATGTGCTCTTTGGTGTAATAATTCGAGAAAGATGATCAGTGACTACATTTTCAGAACCTTTTTTATCTCGTATTTCAAGATCAAACTCTTGTAATAAGAGAATCCATCTGATAAGTCTTGGTTTTGCCTCTTTTTTAGATAATAGATATTTCAACGCTGAATGATTGGAGTAGATGATAACTTTGGCTCCTAATAAATAAGAACGAAATTTCTCAAGGGCAAATACTACTGCAAGCAGTTCTTTTTCTGTGGTGGTATAGTTGATTTGGGCATCAGTAAGCGTATGACTTGCATAATAAATTACAACAGGCTTCTTATTTACCCTTTGCCCTAAAATAGCCCCAACAGCAAAATCAGAGGCATCACACATGATTTCAAATGGGAGGGACCAGTCAGGGGATTGAAGAATTGGAGCTTTAGTTAATGCTTCTTTTAGTAGCTCAAATGCCTTCAAGCATGATTCATCTAAGTTGAATGAAGAATCTTTACATAGTAAACTGGTTAATGGTCTGGAGATTTTAGAAAAATCTTGAATAAATCTTCGATAGAAACCAGCATGACCTAGGAATGATCGAACCTGTTTCACTGAGGTTGGAGGAGGTAGATTAGTAATTAAATCAATTTTTGCTTTATCTACTTCTATCCCTCGTTCTAAGACTATATGGCCAAGAACTATTCCTTCATTTACCATAAAATGGCTCTTTTCCCAACTCAGTACTAGATTCTTTTCTATACATCTTTTTAGTACTTTTTCTAAATTTTTCAAACAAATATCAAATGACTCACCAAAAAGTGAAAAATCATCCATAAAAATTTCAAGAAATTCCCCTACTATATCTGAGAAGATTGCCATCATACACCTTTGAAAGGTTGCCGGTGCGTTACATAGCCCGAAAGGCATTCTCCTAAATGCAAATGTGCCGTATGGGCAAGTAAAGGTGGTCTTTTCTTGATCTTCTGGGTAAATAGCAACCTGATTGTATCCCGAATATCCATCTAGGAAGCAAAAATATTTTTGACCTGCTAATTTTTCTAGGATTTGATCAATGAATGGGAGTGGAAAATGATCTTTCTTAGTCATAGCATTTAATTTTCTATAATCAATGCAAACTCTCCATCCTGTGGTCAATCTAGTAGGTACTGTTTCACCTTTTTCATTGGTTATAACTGTGAGTCCAGATTTCTTTGGTACGACTTGGGTGGGGCTTACCCATTTACTATCAGAAATTGGATAAATGATTCCTGCATCAAGCCATTTGACAACTTCCTTTTTCACTACCTCTTTCATAATAGGGTTGAGTCTTCTTTGCATTTCTCTACTTGGTTTAGCATTTTCCTCTAAGTATATGTGATGCATGCAAATAGATGGGCTTATTCCTTTTAAATCAGCCACTGACCAACCTATAGCACTCTTATGCATTCTAAGAATATCAACAAGTTTTTTTTCTTGAGTTGTAGTTAGATTTGAGGCTATCACTACTGGTAGTGTTTGATTAGGACCCAGAAATGCATATTTAAGAGAGGTAGGTAGAGATTTAAGCTCAAGTTGTGGTGGTAACTCAATAGATGGAGGTGAGGGCTGAGATTGCAGAATCGGTAAGGGTTCAACAGTATTCCAATTATTGAAGGGCTGAGGGCAATCATTTAAAGCATTTACCTCGTTTATGGAATCATGTTCAAAATTTAGATTGAAGCAATCATCAATAATGTCAACCGTAAGACACCCTTCATCACTGTTTGGGTACTTAGAGGCTTTAAAAATATCAATCTTGAATTTTTCACCCCCAAATGAGATGTCCATTATACCAGTTTCACAATTAATATTAGCTTTTGTAGTGGCTAAGAACGGGCGCCCTAAAATGATAGGTGCATTGTTTAGTTCTGAATTTGATGTCATGTCAAGAATAAGAAAATCCACTGGGAAATAACAATCATTAATTTTTATTATGACATCTTCAATAAGTCCTCGTGGAGTTTTCACTGATCTGTCTGCAAGTTGTAGAATGACTGAAGTAGGTTTTAACTCTCCCATATTAAATTTTTCATAAACAGAAGTGGGTAAGAGATTAACACTAGCCCCAAGGTCTAAAAGTGCTTTATCAAATGTTATTCCGCCTATATCACAAGAAATAAGTGGAGTACCAGGATCTTGTAATTTTTGTGGAAGTTTATCTAAAATTGCTGCACTCGCCTCTGCTGGGAGCATGATCTTTTGCAGGGTGGAACGAGGTTCTCTCTTTTGAGTGCAAAGGTCTTTTAAGAACTTCGCATAGGCTGGAACATGTTTGATAGCGTCAATAAGAGGAATGTTAATATTAACTTGTTTGAATAATTCCATCATTTCCTCATTTTGTGCAATCTTTTGTTTATTAGCAGATTTAGCTTTTAAGGCACTCGGGAAGGGGGCTACAGGTTGGTATTGATTGGGGTCTTCATCTATTGTTTCTTTTCCTTTATCTTCTCCCCCCAATTTGGTTTCTACTAATTCTTGGTCATCCTCTAAAATTTCTTTTTGTTCTGTTTGATTAATAACTTTAGATTTATATGGGTCTTCTAAAATTTTACCACTTCTTAACGTAGAGATCGCTCTTGCATTTTCAAATTGTGGGTTTTTTGAGATACCTGGTTTATTTTGAAAACCTGGAGGGTAATTTCTTGGATTGGGTATTGGTTGACTAGGTAGATGTCCTACCTCTCTTCTTCTGTTTGTTTCAGCTATCTGACCTATCTGGTTTTCTAAGTTCGATATCGATTGACCCATATGACTTTCCAACTTAGATATAGATTGTTGGAAAAATTGTTTTAATTCTACAAATTTTTCATTAACATCATTAGCTGGCGAAGGGGGTTGGTAGCTTGATGAATAATTGGCTTTCGACTCAATTTGCGGTCCTTTTGAGTACGCATTGGTTTGAAAATTAAGTTGCGGTTGTTGATTTTGGTAATAATTTTGTGTTGAAGGTTTGGAAAATTATGAAGTAGAAGGATTTGCAACTTGGTATTGAGTTTGATTTTTCCAAGAAAAGTTAGGATGATTTCTCCAACCTGGATTATAGGTATTTGAGTATGGATCATTATTTGATTTAGAAAATCCTTGAGCTGCCTGCACCTACTCTTGGATGAAAGGTGGGAGTTGAGCTGCAGTAGGGCATTCACGTATAGCATGTGTTGGGCTTGAACACAAAGTACAAATTTCTTGAGGCGATTGAAGATTGGGATATGGACAAGGTGGAGGTTGATTATTCCACATTTGATTTACTTTTTGTGTTAGCTCATCCATTTTTTCTAATTTTTCTAATTTTTGTGCAATAAAATTTATATCTATTCTTGAATTAGGTTCCATATGATTTCTAACTTCATATAATCCTGCCTTTTTAGATGAGCCCATATTTCTTTCATACGATGATAATGAAGCATGATTTATGGAATTTTCACTAAGCATTTCAAATAAATCATATGCTTCATCTTCACTTTTACTCATAAGTGCTCCTCCACATGATGCGTCTACCATTTGTTTATAATGCTCGGCTAATCCTTCATAAAATGCTTGGACAATTTGCCATTTAGATAATCCATGATGCGGACATTTTCTTAATAATTCTTTTAATCTTTCCCAGGATTCATGGATTTGCTCTCCAGGTGTTTGGGAAAATTGGGTAATTGCTCTTCTCATGGTATTGGTTCGGCCTATAGGATAGAATTTTTTTAGAAACTCTTGTTGCATCCTATTCCAAGTAGTGATAGGTCTACTTAGAGTTCCTAACCAATATTTAGCCTTATCTTTGAGGGAAAATGGAAAAAGCCTTAATTTGAGAGCATCGTCAGAAAAACCTTGTATTTTTACTGTGGAGAAAATTTCTAAAAATTCATCCAAATGTCTATAAGGATCTTCATTAGTATTTCCGTAAAAAGATGGAAGCATTTGGATGGTTCCTGGTTTGATTTCATATTGATTGGCCTGCGTTTGAGGTAGTTGAATACAAGAAGAGGGATTATAATTGGTTGGAATGAAATATTCTTTCATTTGTTTAGGAGGATTGGGTTCAGGATTATTAATTTCTAACATTCGATTTTGATCCATTATATATTTTTGTGATTTTATTAATTGATGTAGGAATCTTTCAATTTCAAGGTTTGGTTCTATCAAATCAGGATTTAAAGATTTCCTACCATGCATATATCATTAATAATTTTTTTTTAACACACTATGATGAGCCGGTAAATGGGCTTAAAAAGGGTAAAGTAGGCTTGAAACTATATAACCATGAACAAAATGACACAATAAAATATGCATACACCAAGGAGAAATATGTAAATGCAAAACCAACTATAAAATGCGAGTTAACAGGTTAGCTTGGTTAGATATGATGCGAGTTAATGGCAGAAATTAAACGTGCAAAATAGAAATGTAAAAAGGAGTAGAAGATGGGTTCAAGATCAGAAATGGAAAAATATAAAAAGGTGTAGACATGGGGGTTAAAGAAGGGAGATGCAAACGTTAAGGTTTTTAGATGATACGAATTTTTAGAATTTTTTTAGATGGTGCGAGTTAGTCAATCACACACAAGTATCTCAATTAGACGCAATTAGCAGTTAGTACATGTTTACCAATATTGATAAAATTTAATACATCATCATTTTTTTTAACGTAAAGAAAACAAATAAATAAACTAAGTGATGATTAATAGGAAAGCACTGATATTAAACAAACAGCATAGTAGTTAACATGAAATAAAGCAACACAAGATGAGATTTAATTAAAGAAAATTTAAAGAAGATAATTCAAAATTTCATGCCTCCCCGGCAACGGCGCCAAAAACTTGGTGCGAACCAAGTGCTTGTCGTTAAGAGCACTGTGATCACCAGTTTAATTTAAATTAACCGAAACACATTAAAGCTACCACTATACGAGTGATAGTGTAGAATAATGGTGAGTCGGGTCGAATCCACAGAGAGGCGATGTAGTTTTGAATTGTTTTTAAGAGAAAGAGAGGGTATAGAGAAGAGAGAGAAAGAGAAAGAGAGAAGAGAGAAGAGAGAGAAAGAAGAGAGAGAAAGAGAAAAGAGAGAAAGAAAAGGAAAGAAATTAAGAGAGAGGAGAGAGAGATGTTAGAGAGAGAAAAGAAGAAATTAGAGAGAGAGAGAGAGAAGAGAGAGAAAGAAGGGAGAAAAGATTTGAACATAAAAGAAATGGAGACAAGAAGCTAAAAGAAATTAACTAACAACTTAATTAAAACTATTCTAAGAAAGCAATAAAAGCTATGAAATTTAACTATTAAAGCAGGAAAGAGAATTACATTAAATTTAATCTAAAAATTACAAAGCATAGAATAAAGCAGTAAATCTAATCTAAAAATTAAAACTACAAATTAAAAAGTAATAACTACGAGACACTACAAAGCATAATAAAATAAAATTTACATCACCCGAATATGGAGAACAAAATCTCCACGTAATAGAAAATTTTATTGCTTGGCCCCACCTCCTTGCTACGGGTCCCACAAAATGGGTCCCACAAAATGGGTCCCACCCAAGGGGTTGTGTGTGGGGTATGGGGTTAGTGGAGGGCCCCTCCTTTTATAGAGTGTGGGAGGGGGGCCCAACGACCAAGCATGAATCGATGTGGGATTCCACTTCTGGTTGCTGTAGCTACTTTCTCTGGCATTCCCTTACTACGTGGGCGAGAAACTGGTACTGCAATCGAGATGGTTGATCGATGAGCTCGTGTTGAACAGGCGCTTAGAAGGGCTGCTATTATTTCTTGAATCTTCCAGGGCCGAGAATCAGGGACTTCATCTTGGAATCAATAGTTGAATCGTGCCTTGATTTGCTGGGCGTGGCTCCAAGTTTGCCTCGGTTTGCTGGTTTTAAGAGAGTGGAGAGACAGGGCTGAAGTTTTGATGGAGTTTGGTTGTTGCTGGTTCGGATTTGGATTTTAGGCTATTGGTTTGTTGAATTGAAACAAGTGGGTGCGGTAGTTTGTGATGGGTTTTCTGCGGCAACAGGGGATGATTGATGGTTGGCTTTAGGCGGTGAAAATGATCAGAGGTCTTGTTCGGTTCCATTCTTGGTGGCAGGATTTGGGCGTTTTGCCTCAGCACCGTCGGTTGTAGTTGGTTGATGCTAAAATTAGGGGGGGTAGCTGCTAACATTTGCCGGAATCCATGGCTGTCGGTTGGACTTAGGTGCTACTGGAAAAATGGGTGCTGGTTTGTTGAATCGTTGCTGCCATGGCTGCCAGCTTTCATGGAGAAGGCTGCCTTGGTTCACCGGAGAAAGAAAGAAGAGAAAAGGGCTCGCCGGATTGGTCGTCGTCTGTCTGGGTTTGGATTCCCAGTGACGGAAATGGGTTAGATCTCATTTTGCTTAGCTTCTATTTCATGGCTGCTAGACCGACCGGAGTTGTTGCAAAATTTACTGGACATATGTTGGGATTTTCGGGATGCTGCTGATCGGCTGGATCTATTTTGATTGATCGGCTTTGGGCGGCTTTGCTTGGTGGTGTGCGGATAGCTTGCAGATTAATGGCGTAGCTGCTGCCGTTTTGGAGGATCGCTGCAATGGATCGGGGCTAGCTGGATTTTCCTGCCATGATGACGTGCTGCCGGATCTGCCGCCGCTGATGTGGTGTTGCTGGTTGGTTTCACGGTGGAATGGATTGCTGTCGGCCATTTGAGGGAGCGGGTTCTGCTTGCCGGGCCGCTTTGATTTGGGGCTGGATTGTAGCTGCCGGAAATGGGTTGGGCGAAAACGGATGGGGAAGATGGAGCACCGGAATATGGTGCTCCAGCGGCACACAATCGCGTGTACTCATGCAGGGGCAAACACGTAGATTTTAATATTTTTGTCAAAAGAAGTTTAATAAGCTTGCTGATTTTTAATTTACTTTTTAGCCCTTTTTGAATTTATTTATTATTATTATTATTTTTTTTATCTTAAAACGTTTTGACAGTTTGCTTTATAATAATAGTTTAAATTATATTTATAATTTTATGTATGATTTTCCAAATTAGATGGTTTTATAATTTTTACCCAAATCACATTAATATGCTAATACAAATTTTAACATTAAAATTTTCTATGGGGTTGTGTCATAGTTTTATATTTTCAAGAACGTTGCAAAATAGCTTCTTTTATAGCAAAATTAAAGATTCTATTAAAAATATGATTTTCATGAAATTTCACTTAAAACATGCATTTAATTAATGTTTTAATATTTAACGGTGTGAATTTAATATGAAATTAAATGAAAATTTTTAGACTTATCAATTTCCCTCCAGCGTTGAAATTAGATTGCCAAGATTCTAAAGTCGCAACCGAAGTCGACTCCACATGCGATTTGGATGAAGTCGTAGGCAAAGTCGACTCCAGCATGAACTTCAACTTGGCAGGGCAGCTTTTCAAGATCAAGTCGAAGGACAAGCCGACTTCAAGATAAACTTGAGTCAAATTAAGGATGAAGTCAACCTAAATTTTTCAACTTGAATATATGAAGACTAATCCAAGTTTAAAGCAAGCAAGACACATGGATTCAACCATTCTAAATCAAAGTTGGATTTGTTCATACAAGATTCGAGTTTTTCAAGTTCTCTAGACTTAAAGCTAAAGAAATTTTGTACAAATAAGTTCCAAGTATTGAAAGACAAAAGAAGAAGAAGAAGTTAAGCAAGCAAGAGACACTTCAACAAAGATCAAACTGACTTGGCAAAAGAAAGAAGCCGAGTCGCACCCGAAGTCGACTCTAAGATCGACTTGAAGCCAATTCTCAGACCAAGTCGACCCAGAGGACAGACTTGGAAACTAAAGAACAGCTGAAGTCGCACACGAACTCGACTCCAGCATGGGACTTGGGTAAAGTAACACACGAAGTCGACTCCACCTGCGACTTGGAGGCATAACGTTCGAATTTTTGAACGTTGGAACATTTATTATGCGCCAACCAACTCTATAACGTTCAAAATTCTCCCTCCTCTATATATAGACACTCAAGCAAACGTGGAAATATATAAGATAGAGCTGAAAAAGAGGAAAGAAGTGCTACTAAGAGTTTCAATCCACTTTTCTCTACAATTGAGTGATCTATACACTTTCAAAGGAAGAACAAGCTTCAAAGTTGTTGTTTGCTTCAACGCAATACGATTCGTTGCTTCTACAGATTCTTCCTCAAGCTAAAACTACCTACACGAATCTGTAAAGTGTAGATTTCTTCTATTTGATCTTGTTATTTGATTTTGGTGCTTGGTTTGAGTTCGGTGTTTCAAACCAAGATATAGCAAGTAGGGTTGTGATTGGAGTGTAACTCATCACCTACTTGTGTTGCTTGTTGTACACGCCCCCTAGAGCTAGAATCTAGAAGAGAGCGGAGGCTCTGGTTGTATATACCCCCTAGAGCTAGAATCTAGAAGAGAGTGGAGACTCTAGTTGTATTCGCGGAATACATAAGTGGAACCCAAGTTACAAGGGAGTGTGAGCTTGGAAGAGTGGAGTAGGGAAAGGTTGCCCGAACCACTATAAATCTTGTCTACTGTTTTTCATTTCCGCTTTCATTATCTTATTGCTTTCTATTTGTTTCATTAATGGGGTTTAAACTAAACCGGGGTAAAATCTCTAATTAAAGTTTTAAATTTTTAAATACCCAATTCACCCCTCCCCTCTTGGGTAATTGCCATCAACTCAGGACCAACACATACCGGGTTCTAAAAGTTATCTTAGGTATATCTTCATCTCGAACTTTTAACTGATGATATCCTGACCGTAGATCTATTTTGGAAAAGACCAATGCACCTTGCAGTTGATCAAAGAGATCATCAACTCGGGGAAGTGGATATTTGTTCTTAATTGTCATCTTATTCAGCTCTCTGTAATCGATGCACGACCTCATACTGCAACCTTTCTTCTTTACAAAAAGCACAGGTGCTCCCCAAGGTAACTTACTAGGTCGAATAAACCCTAAATCGAGAAGCCCTTTGTGAAACCCAGACAATATACGCGTCATTTCGGGTTGTAAATCCTAGATTCTTGTGTAATTATTTTTATGATAAATGAAAATTCATGAATTATATTTATAAATATGTGTATTGGAGGTTAAAATAGTGCAATTAAGAATTTAACCCACATGAATAGTGCACGTGAATAGTAACTGAGGATTAAGACACGTGATTAAGAGTTAATCACTTTGATTAACCTAATCACAAAAAGACAAAATAGGGATTTAATCACTACAAGACAAAATAGCATTACTTTTTATTATTTTAATACAAATTTGGATTTTAGTGAAGAAATAGAAAAAATTCATAATTTGCAATCCGGGTGTTGAAATTCGATGAAATTTTTTATGGATGGTTAAAAATTCATCATGACCACGATGAATGGGTTAAGATGTGATGAAAATCACAAATCAAAGGCCAAGACGAAGCGCCAAATGGAGATCGAAAAAGTAGCTTAACTTTTAATTAAATCTACTTTTGACTTTTTAATAAAATAAATAATAAAAAATTAAAAAATTAAATGAAAATGGCAGCTGCAGCAGGGGCATGGCAGGCTAGGGTGGCTGGGAATTTGACCAAATCAATGGTCTAAGATCATCACCATCCAAAATCAATGGTTAGGATTTATTTAGCCTAAATTAAATAATTTTAAAAAATCAAAAAAATCAAGGAAAAATAAGGCTGCATAGGGTGGGCTGGAGCAGGTCTAGGGTGGCTGCACAAAGCTGCATGCATTTTCAAAATTATAAAAAAATGCATTTTTATAATTAAATACCTCAAGTTAGGGGCTAAAATCCAATTTTGTGAAAAATAAAAAAGTATAAATAGGGGGGCAGGGAGGACGTCCAAAGGCACTCCAAGCTTGAGAAATTCAAGCATTTCCACCCCCAAAATTCGTTTTGGCCTTAGAGAGAGAAGGAGAGAAGGAAAGAGAGAGAAAGAGAGAAGGAGGAGAGGAGTTCTCTACTTCGGGTAAGTGATTTCTACCTAAATTTCTTTTTAATGTTAAGTAGGGTAAAATCATGCTTAGATAATGCCTAAGCATGAGAAAATAAGTATAGATATAATGCTTAATTAGAATTATGCCAAAACATAAAAAATTTGGAGCGAAGATAGGGTATTCGGGAAGATAGCATATAATATGTGAAAATAATGCTCCAAAATTGATCAATTAAGGATTATGCTTAAGTGAATTTATGTGATTTTTATTATATGGAGAAAATGATTTGTTTCGCCAAGTAAATTATGATAAATTCAAAATGTATGAAATTTTCTATGATATACTAGACATAAGCTATGTCATGTTGATTTTTATTTTTGAAAAAAATATCAATTTTTGGAACCCATGAACAGTAACCACGTCTCTGTGAACAGTAATTTGCTGCAGTAAACAGCGTGATTTTGGAGAAAATTTGAGATTAATATTTAAATCTAAGGAAGAAATTTTTAAGGATTTAAGGATAAAAATTCTCATAAGAAAATAATGACCAAGTATTTTCAAGGTTAACCTCTATAAGAAATTATGGAGGAAAATAAGGTCATAAATGAATATAATATATGTATTATAAAGTATGTATATCCTTTTCACTTGTATAGTAAAAGGAAGGAAAGAATAAAGGATTCAGACTGAAGCAAAACAGAGGTAAGCAAGCAAACTTTTTGAAAATAATTTTTATATATTTTATATTGCAACCATGGAATATGTCGGAATTGCTTTATTATAAACAAATCCATATGGAAGTAAGGAGAAATGTTGAGATATGTGGAATTGCTTTATCATAAGCAAATCCTTATGAAAAAGAGGAGAAAGGTGGAAATGGTTGCATTATAATGGTAAAGGAAAATTTTTGATTTCCAAATAATGTTTGGTTTTATCGAATGAATTTAAAATGATTTATTAAAATGTTTTGAAACGGATTTAAGGAAGGCCAACCGATAATCGATTTAAATGAAGATTTCTAAGGTAATGACCAAAGGATCATACATGCTTACCTTCATATAGAAGTAACTCATGTGTCATGTGGAAAAAGAATATGATACCATATAAAGAAAATGAATTATGCATTGGTATATCCTTTGTTCATGAAAAACTCAAAAATGGGAAGAAAAGCATTTGCAAAATCTTTTGTCTTTAGATATTAAAATGATTTCGAAATTGTTTTACCGCTCAAAATTTATTTAAAAACATTTTAGCAAATTTTGAAATTACTATTTCTCAAATATTTCCTTCAAATATTTTGAATGATTTAGAAATGTGTTATTTAAATGTTTCTAAAATTATTTAAGGTTGGTCATCCTTACAAAATATTTTTATTAACTTGTTAACTTGGGCTGTGCCAAGTTTTCAAGTTAGAAAAGGGAATACAGGCTGAGGTCTGTACTATTTTGAAATGACATGCTGGCATCAAGTTTTGAAAAGGAAAAGTCACAGACTAGGGTCTGTGGAGTTTTATAAAAAGCATGCTAGCATATGAATATGGAGAAAGGAATGTGCACATGAGTTATGTACTAGGTCGACTGTAGAGGATATGCAGATTGGACACGGTTGCAAGATGGGCCCCCTCTACATAGGCCAAGTCGCTTCAAAATGGCGAAATGCTGACGACGCCCTCCCTTAAATGGGAGAAGAACACGGATAACTGCCTGGCTCGCGAGTTATCAAATGAAATGGTTTCTCTCCTAAAGAGTAAAGGGTGATCAGTTGGTAAGTGTCACCTACCAGATGGACAGAAACGTATTTCATGATGCATATGCTTATTTTAAAAAGGTTTTCTGAAAAATGTTTTAAGGACATGAGAATGTCCTTGGAAAAAGGAAGTTTTATGAAAAATATTTTTATGTTCATGGAAAAGAGGTTTACATGTTAAGTTTGCAAGCATATGTTTTATGAAAAGGTTTCCACTGGTTGATAGTAGATCACTTGATAAGTGTCTACTATTGAATGGGAGAAATGCATTTAAATGGAAAAACGCTTGCTTACTAAGTTTCAACTCACGTTTTGCTTTTCAAACCATAAACAGGTACAACACAGGCTAAGAAGGAAAGCTAAAAGAAGGTATGAAGAAAATTTTATGATATGTTGATCTGTATATGGTATGACTGAATTATGTATGTATGAAATGATTAGGTTAAAATAGCCTGTATTGTACAAAAACAAGTATGAATGTTATCAATGATAATTGAGATTTGATGATAAGTATATGTCTTTATTTGATGAAAGAAAAGAAAAAGAAAGAAAAAAATGGACGAGATCGAATTAAGTACCCGCCACATGATCAGGGCAACAATCCTGATTCACACTTACCAATCGACAAGATCTTGGAGTAAGGACAAATGTGAGGCCTCGGTTCGGGGTGCCACAGAAGTTGGTATCATAGTAAGGATTGGTAATGGCGTGGAAAGAAAAGATTTGATTGTTGGTACTGAGTTAATGGCAATACCCAAGAGGGGAGGGGTGAATTGGGTTCTTGAAAAATTCTTTGGTAAATTTAACCCCTTATAATTTCAATCCCCTTGATGAAACGTGATATGAGATAGAATGAGTGGGTGTAGATGGAATATAAAATGTAAGCAATCAAACCAAACAAGAGACAACAATATATAGTGGTTCGAGCAACCTTCCGTACTCCACTCTTCCAAGCACACACCCGTTGTGTCTAGGGTTCCACTATTGTATTTTCAATACAATTTAGAGCACCCGCTCTCTTCTAGATTCTAGCTCTAGGGGGCATATACAATAATCACTTGTTGGTGAAGTCGACTTGGGATAGGTGAAGTCGACTTGGGATGCGACTTCGTCTTGCTAAAACTTGCTGTCCAGAATTTTGCCTTCGAAGTTGCAGGTGAAGTCCACTTAGGTCTAGGACTTCACCAAATCGCAAGTGAAGTCGACTTGGGTTGAGACTTCACTTCCGAAGTCGCAAGCGAAGTCGAATTGGGTCTGAGACTTCACCAAGTCGCAAGTGAAGTCGACTTGGGCTGAGACTTCACTTTGCAGAACTTGCAATTCATGAACTTGAACTCTTGAAACTTAAATTATTTCACATTTTCATTTTCATACACATAATTAGAGATAAAATATCTGAGAACACTTAGACAAATGTATTAGATCCTTTTTAATGATATTTCAATTATTTGTTAATCATCAAAATCAAATTGATCATTCTTAAAGCAAGCATATGATCAATAATCTCAACAATCTCCCCCTTTTTGATGATTGACAAAACTTAATTGAAATATCTTCCTTTCTCAATTGAATCACAGATATGTCTATATGAAGATCATGATTTTCATCAATAAGTGCAATAATATATATTCTTTTCATATAGATGGAAATGCTTCTCCCCCTAAGTTATATGCAATATTATTCTCTTTTTTTAAGATATTTTCATTACTACACTCTCTCCCCCTTTTTGTCAATCAACACAAAAAGGTAGCACAATGGGGCACAATGAGGCACAATGGGGCATATAAAATAGGTAGTACAAATGAGGCTTATAAAATAGGTTCATACTACACTCTCTCCCCCCTTTTTTTCATACTAATCATTCATTTTGACTCAAGCATATAATCTATAATATGACTATGGTACTACTAGTTTATTAATTTCTTTAGGAGAGCAACATAACTTTACTGACCTTTGATTAAAGTTATCATTACTATTTTGCTCAACTCCCCCTTTCTTTTGCAATTCATGCTCCTTCATTTTCTAGATGACTCTGAAATAAAAACCTGCATCACAAATATGATATCTTCTTTTCTTTTGGTACCCGTGTTATGGGTCCATGAATGTTAGTACCATAATGCATAGGAACTCAAGGAGACTTGGTTCCACCTTAGATATGTCTCTTTGGCATCCAATCTAATTTGACTCCATTGTAAACCATTTTTCTTGCCATCCATTGATATATTTTATGTCCAAACTTATTACAATAATGGCAAGTGATTCTAGCATAGGTTGGAGTACCATGATAACTCTTTGGTTGCCAAGTAGGTCTATTTGTCCATGATTTATCAACAAGCTTCTTAAAATGTCCCCTCACATTTGATGTACTAGAAGCCTTAATCCAAATAAGAGCATTTACTTTATTTAATTTGGCATTAATGTGCTTTATATATCCAAGACCTCTCTTATCAACTTGAGTGGTCATTCTAAAGAATTTTTGCATATTTTCTCTCGGGTAGGAGAACTTTGCCAATGAATCTTTCAAAATTTGGTTCTCCTTTCTTAATGCCTCTGTTTCATTCTTCAAGGCATTTATATTATTTCGCAAGGATGCATTCTCCTCTGCTAATTTTCCATTTGCAATGGCAGTTGTGTTGAATTGCCTTTTCTTTTGAACATATTTAGTACCAAGGCTTTTGAATTCATCAAACAATGAGTCATAAGTTTGTTGTAAATCATTCAACTCATTACATTTAGAACAAACATTAGAAGATGAATAAGAATCAGATGAGCTTACCTCGATATCCATAGATGCATCCAATGTTGACAGTTTCAATTTTCTTGCATCATCACTTTCTTCAGATTTTTGGCAAGTTTTCTTTTCATCTTCTACAATGGCCATGTAGCAAATTCTTGCCCAATTTACTGCATCTTCTCCTTCACTTGATGAAGTGCTAGAGCTTGAGGTAGTATATTTCTTTTTAAGCATTCTTCTAGCTTGTCTCTTTGAAAACTTCTCTTATTTTGAATTTCCAAATCATCCGGGGTGGTACATTCGATTTGTATATGTCCAAGACCACCACATTTATAACATTTTGGAAATTCCTTTCTTCTATTCTTCATTTTCTTCTTTGAGCTAGAATATTCGTATGAACTTGGTGTAGATTCACTTGAGCTCTTCATCATACTTTTGAGTGCAATAGACTTTTTACTTATGCGAGATTCTTCTTTCTTGTTTTTGATGAGCTCATGAGACATGAGTGAGCTAATCAAGTCATCTACTTTGAGCTTGTTTAAGTCCTTTGCCTCCTCAATAGCTGTGATCTTTTCATTCCATGAGTTTGGCAATGCTCTAAGTATCTTCATAACCTGCTCACTTTCAGAAATTGGCTTTTCTAGGCCTTTAAGAGCGTTAGTGATTTTAGAAAATCTATCATATATTTTTGAAATTGATTCACCATCTAACATTTGAAATCTTTCAAAATCACCAACAAGGATATTCCTTTTAGTTCCCTTTACTTGGGAGGAACCCTCATAAAAAGATACCAATTTATCCCGTATCTCTTTAGTCGTTATGCATGAAGAAACTCTATCAAATTCTGCTGCTGTCAATGCACAAAATAAGAAATTCATAGCTTTGGCATTACTTTGGACGGACATAGTTTTTTCTTTTGTCCAAGTGGACGCCTTGTCCCCCTTTGGTAATGTAATGCCGTCTTGTATGGCTATCCAAGAATTCATATTAGTTGCCATAATGAGTTGTTTCATCCTTAACTTCCAATAACTAAAATTATTGCCATCAAATAAAGGTGGTCTTAAAAATGATTGGCCTTCGACAAAAGCAGGTACAGAAGTTAAGTAGGTTGCCATAGAAATATAGAAGAGATCACCTCAAATAAGATAGAGGCCTGCTCTGATACCACTTGTTGGTCCCGAGTTAATGGCAATACCCAAGAGGGGAGGGGTGAATTGGGTTCTTGAAAAATTCTTTGGTAAATTAAAACTTAACCCCTTATAATTTCAATCCCCTTGATGAAACGTGATATGAGATAGAATGAGTGGGTGTAGATGGAATATAAAATGTAAGCAATCAAACCAAACAAGAGACAACAATATATAGTGGTTCGGGCAACCTTCTCTACTCCACTCATCCAAGCACACACCCGTTGTGTCTTGGGTTCCACTATTGTATTTTCAATACAATTTAGAGCACCCGCTCTCTTCTAGATTCTAGCTCTAGGGGGCATATACAATAATCACTTGTTGGTGAGACTAACTCCAACCAACCAAGTCCAATCTATTGGTGAGACAAACTCCAACCAATCAAGCAAAACCCGTTAGTGAGACAAACTCAAACCAACCCCCTGTTTTGCTTCTTCTTGAATTCGGTCTCCAACACCGATCCAAGGCAACAACATAAAAGAAATAAATAAAAGAGAGATTACACTTTACAACGTGTATTCGATAAGCACCGGAAGCTCCTTGTCATGTGGAGATGATAATCTTGAAAGCACACTTGGAAGTTGCAGCACTTGAAGCTTCAATAGTTATTCAAATAACTTCAACACACTTGAATATTAGAAGATGAAAGCCCAACTTGTGTGTTCCACTTTCTTTCCTCCTTCTCTCTTCTCTCCACGTTCATTCTTCAATGGTATATATAGAGGAAAAAAGGTTCTAGCCGTTGGAGTGGAGGTTCACGCGCATCTAGAGCTCCAACGTTCGAATTTTCGACCGTTACAAGTTGAAGTCGCAAGTGGAGTCGACTTTGGATGAGTGGAGTCGACTTCGGATAGGTGAAGTCGACTTGGGATGCGACTTCGTCTTGCTAAAACTTGCTGTCCAGCATTTTGCCTTCGAAGTTGCAGGTGAAGTCCACTTAGGTCTGGGACTTCACCAAGTCGCAAGTGAAGTCGACTTGGGTTGAGACTTCACTTCCGAAGTCGCAGGCGAAGTCGACTTGGGTCTGAGACTTCACCAAGTCGCAAGTGAAGTCGACTTGGGCTGAGACTTCACTTTGCAGAACTTGCAATTCATGAACTTGAACTCTTGAAACTTAAATTATTTCACATTTTTATTTTCATACACATAATTAGAGATAAAATATCTGAGAACACTTAGACAAATGTATTAGATCCTTTTTAATGATATTTCAATTATTTGTTAATCATCAAAATCAAATTGATCATTCTTAAAGCAAGCATAAGATCAACAATCTCAACATCGATATCACAAAGTTGATATCAAAATTAGGATTAGTAAATAGGATTAGAAAGAAGAAAAGTAAAGATGACTTGGTTGGTCTAGCACTAGCTAAGTAGAATATATGTGATAAGAAAAGGGTAAAGGAAGATAGCAAAAGTCTCTTTTGACTTTTAAAATGATAAATGAATATAGGTTGTTTTAGATACAAGTGAAAATATTTTACACTTGTATGATAAGTATGTATGATTAATGATTTATATTACATTATGAATTATTACTAATATGATTTTTGGATATATAGAAAGCAACATGCCGATCACCAGAGCAGGAGCTAGGTTGAACAAAGGAAAAGCGGTCGCAAATAATTAAGTTGTAAGTCAACAAGAAAAAGGAGAGACCAGTAATAGGTCTAAGCGACCAAGGTAGGAGGAGCAATCAGAACAAAGAACTCGTCACCAACGAGAAGAGGTTAGTTCTGAACCCTGTATAGAAAGAGGAGCTAACCAAGAAAGACAAATAGAGGAAATAGTAGCTGCAGCTGTAGAGAAAGCAATACAGTAGTGGACAACACAAGCCATGGGCATGATCCAAGGATTATGGGAGGAACATCAATGTGCCCAACTAGGAAACATGGATAGGGAAAGAATCGGCCCATTAGTCAACCCTACCCCTATAATAGGAATTGAAGATAGCCTATTAGAAGCTGATAGAAGGGCTATCGATGCTTTCTTAGCACAACACCCCCTAAGTTTGTAGGCGAACAGGACCCTATAAAAGCTGAGCAATGGATGATTGAAATTAAGAAGTTATTTATAATCTCCCCATGCAATGATCAACAGAAGTTATTGTGCGCCACCCACTTATTAGTTGGGGACGCCTATGAATGGTGGGAGACTCTACTAGTTACTATGACACACCCGGGAGAGGTGACGTGGCAAAACTTTTTGGAAGAATTTAAGGAGTACCTTCCAGCAGGTCTCTAAAGTCAAAAGGTGATTAAGTTCGAACAATTATGTCAGGGCGAGATGACTGTTACGAAATATGCTACAAAATTTAATGCCCTGGTAAGATTTGTTCCATGGATAGCAAATGTTCCCGAAAATAAGGCGCAAAGATTTCAGTAAGGGTTGAAGCCGTGTTTAAGAGAAGGCCTTGCACCTCATTTGATTAGAGATTATGCTTCAAGTATAGAAAGTGCAAGAGCCTTAGAATTAGAAATATTAAGAATCCAAGAAGAACAAGAGCAGTTTAATTTTGACACCCAGGAGCACGATATGGGAAAAGAAAGGAGCAAGAAGACAGTGACAAGAATAATGAAGTCAAACTCCATCTCAGTAGGTGCTCCAATGTGTAGAAATTGTCAAAGGTGTCATTTTGGTAAATGTTTAAAGGGTTCTAATAAATGTTATAGGTGTGGCCAGACTGGTCATATAGCAAAGAATTGCAGAAGTGCTGAGGAAAAATTATTAAAGTGCTTCATTTGTGATCAAGTATGACACGTTGCTACCAAATGTCTGAATAAAGCACAAAAAGCAAGAGGCCAATGGAGATTTGCCCAGCAAAGGAATATGACTACTAATCAACAGGGTACCTCTACTAACCCAGTGTAGATGTATGTGTTGACTCACGAAGAGTCACAAGAACATGGAGAGGAAGAAGTTGCAGGTATGGATGATGAATTAATTAATGATGACATTATGTGATTTCCATATCAACTACTCCTACAATGTTAGTAGAAGGAATGAATAGCGTCTCTATGTAAAAACCCCTGTATGTGAAAGGCGCAGCAGAAGTGTGATAGGTTGCAACAGGTTTCGGGATGAAACCTTTTGTAAGGGGGGGGGGAGAATTGTGAAGCCCAGACAATATACGAGTCATTTCGGGTTGTAAATCCTAGATTCTTTTATAATTATTTTTATGATAAATAAAAATTCATGAATTATATTTATAAATATGTGTATTGGAGGTTAAAATAGTGCAATTAAGAATTTAACCCATGTGAATAGTGAACATGAATAGTAACTGAGGATTAAGACACATGATTAAGAGTTAATCACTTGGATTAACCTAATCATAAAAAGACAAAATAGGGATTTAATCACTACAAGATAAAATAGCATTACTTTTTATTATTTTAATACAAATTTGGATTTTAGTGAAAAAATAAAAAAAATTCATAATTTGCAATCCGGGCGTCGAAATTCGATGAAATTTTTTATGGCTGTTTAAAATTTTTTTATGAACATGATGAATGGGTTAAGATGTGATGAAAATCACAAATCAAAGTTCAAGATAAAGCGTTAAATAGAGATCGAAAAAGTAGCTTAACTTTTAATTAAATCTACTTTTGACTTTTTAATAAAATAAATAATAAAAAATTGAAAAATTAAATGAAAATGGCAGCTGCAGCAGGGGCATGGAAGGCTAGGGTGGCTGGAAATTTGACCAAATCAATGGTCTAAGATCATCATCATCCAAAATCAACGGTTAGGATTTATTTAGCCTAAATTAAATAATTTTAAAAAATAAAAAAACTCAAGGAAAAATAGGGATGCATAGGGTGGGCTGGAGCAGGCCTAGGGTGGCTGCACAAATCTCCATGAATTTTCAAAATTATAAAAAAATACATTTTTATAATTAAATACCTCAAGCTTGGGGGTAAAATCCAATTTTGTGAAAAGTCCAAAAGTATAAAAAGGGGGCAGGGAGGACGTCCAAAGGCACTCCAAGCTTGAGAAATTCAAGCATTTCCACCCCCAAAATTCGTTTTGGCCTTAGAGAGAGAAAGAGAGAAGGAAAGAGAGAGAAAGAGAGAAGGAGGAGAGGAGTTCTCCACTTCGGGTAAGTGATTTCTACCCAAATTTATTTTGATGTTAATTAGGGTAAAACCATTCTTAGATAATTCCTAAGCATGAGAAAATAAGTATAGATATAATGCTTAATTGAAATTATGCCAAAACATCAAAAATTTGGAGCAAAGATAGGGTATTCGGGAAGATAGCATATAATATGTTAAAATAATGCTCCAAAATTGATAAATGATGATTTTGGATGAATCATTATGATAAATATGATGTTGTAATGATGATATATTAATTTCATGATTTTTGGAATTAAGGATTATGCTTAAGTGAATTTATGTTGATTTTTAGTATATGGAGAAAATGATTTTTTCGCCAAGTAAATTATGATAAATTCAAAATATATGAAATTTCCTATGATATACTAGACATAAGCTATGTCATGGTGTTTTTTATTTTTGAAAAAAATATCAATTTTTGGAACCCATGAACAGTAACCACGTCTCTGTGAACAGTAACCTCGGATGAACAGTAATTTGCTACAGTAATTTGCTGCAGTAAACAGCGTGATTTTGGAGAAAATTTGAGATTAATATTTAAATCTAAGGAAGAAATTTTTAAGGATTTAAGGATAAAAATTCTCATAAGAAAATAATGCCCAAGTATTTTCAAGGTTAACCTCTATAAGAAATTATGGAGGAAAATAAGGTCATAAATGAATATAATATATGTATTATAAAGTATGTATATCCTTTTCACTTGTATAGTAAAAGGAAGGAAAGAATAAAGGATTCAGACTGAAGCAAAACAGAGGTAAGCAAGCAAACTTTTTGAAAATAATTTTTATATATTTTATATTGCAACCATGGAATATGTCGGAATTGCTTTATTATAAACAAATCCATATGGAAGTAAGGAGAAATGTTGAGATATGTGGAATTGCTTTATCATAAGCAAATCCTTATGAAAAAGAGGAGAAAGGTGGAAATGGTTGCATTATAATGGTAAAGGAAAATTTTTGATTTCCAAATAATGTTTGGTTTTATCGAATGAATTTAAAATGATTTATTAAAATGTTTTGAAACGGATTTAAGGAAGGCCAACCGATAATCGATTTAAATGAAGATTTCTAAGGTAATGACCAAAGGATCATACATGCTTACCTTCATATAGAAGTAACTCATGTGTCATGTGGAAAAAGAATATGATACCATATAAAGAAAATGAATTATGCATTGGTATATCCTTTGTTCATGAAAAACTCAAAAATGGGAAGAAAAGCATTTGCAAAATCTTTTGTCTTTAGATATTAAAATGATTTCGAAATTGTTTTACCGCTCAAAATTTATTTAAAAACATTTTAGCAAAATTTTGAAATTACTATTTCTCAAATATTTCCTTCAAATATTTTAAATGATTTAGAAATGTGTTATTTAAATGTTTCCAAAATTATTTAAGGTTGGTCATCCTTACAAAATATTTTTATTAACTTGTTAACTTGGGTTGTGCCAAGTTTTCAAGTTAGAAAAGGGAATACAGGCTGAGGTCTGTACTATTTTGAAATGACATGCTAGTATCAAGTTTTGAAAATGAAAAGTCACAGATTAGGGTCTGTGGAGTTTTATAAAAAGCATGCTAGCATATGAATATGGAGAAAGGAATGTGCACATGAGTTATGTACTAGGTCTACTGTAGAGTATATGTAGACCGGACGCGGTTGCAAGATGGGCCCCCTCTACATAAGCCAAGTCACTTCAAAATGGCGAAATGCCAGCCGCGCCCTCCCTAAAATGGGAGAAGAACACAAATAACTACCTGACTCGCGAGTTATCAAATGAAATGGTTTCTCTTCTAAGGAGGAAAGGGTGTTCACTTGGTAAGTGTCACCTACCAGACGGACAGAAACGTATTTCATGATGCATATGCTTGTTTTAAAAAGATTTTATGGAAAATGTTTTAAGGACATGAGAACGTCCTTGGAAAAAAGAAGTTTTATGAAAAACATTTTTATGTTCATGGAAAAGAGGTTTACATGTTAAGTTTGTAAGGATATGTTTTATGAAAGGTTTTATGAAAAAATTTCCACTGGTTGATAGTAGATCACTTGATAAGTGTCTACTATTGAATGGGAGAAATGCATTTAAATGGAAAAACGATTGCTTACTGAGTTTCAACTCACATTTTGCTTTTCAAACCATAGACAGGTACAACACAGGCTAAGAAGGAGAGCAAAAAGAAGGTATGAAGAAAATTTTATGATATGTTGATCTGTATATGGTATGATTGAATTATATATGTATGAAATGATTAGGTTAAAATAACCTGTATTGTACAAAAACAAGTATGAATGTTATCAATGATAATTGAGATTTGATGATAAATATGTGTCTTTATGTGATAAAAGAAAAGAAAAAAAATGGATGAGATCGAATTAAGTACCCGCCGCGTGATCAGGGCAACAATCCTGAGTCACACTTACCAATCAACAAGATCTTGGAGTAAGGACAAATGTGACGCCTCGGTTCAGGGTGCCACACCCTTGCAACTATATCTTTAATTCTTTCAATTCTGCAGGAGTCATTAGATAAGGAGCTTTTGAAATTGGAGTAGTACTGGACATCAATTCTATGATGAAATCAATTTCTCTTTCTAGGGATACTCCGACAACTCTTTTGGAAACACATCTGAAAATTCATGAACAACTTGATTGTCTTCCAACTTAACCTCTTTATCTTCTATTGCTAGAACTACAACAAGACATCCTTGTCAACCCTTTCTCAGAAGTTTTCTAGCCTGAAAAGTTGATATGAGGTGAGATACTACTGATTGACTTCCCTTGAATTAAATATCTTGCTCATCGGATCCTCGCAAGCTGACACAATGCTCACGAGGGTAAATTTCATGTACCCATTTAGCTAACCAATTCATTCCCAAAATAACATCTAGATCTTTCATGAGTATGATTAAAGATCTACTAGGATAGTTAAACTTTCAATTTCTAGGTTACAAGCCGTACAAGCATGTCTAACCAATAAACTGCTCCTAACAGGTGATGTGACCCGAACATCCCAAGTCAACTCAATGACTTCCAACCTATGCTCTCGCATGAACTCTTTAGATATAAAAGATCTATTCAAGACGAATAATACCTGTCACTGTTTCCGCCGGTGCTTGGGCCTGCTTGGGTATTAGGGCATGGACTTGTGTTTTAGCTGGTAAAATTGGCTACCGTCCACTACCACTTTGGTACTGTTATCCTATTGGTCTACCAACTGGATGATTTTTCCCTTGCTGTTATGGTTGTCTGACATTTTTGGCCGTTGGAAAATTCTTAATGATGTGACCAGGTTGTCCACAGTTATAACAAATGAAGCCCATGACACAGTTCGAGGGTCGATGACCAGTCTTCCAGCACTTGAAGCATTTGCAAAGTCCGGTATGAAACTTCTCGCATCTATTGCACTTGAGGACTCTTTTCTTCTTTTGAAATCCTCCATTCTTTACACCTCCTTCAACTCTAGTTTGCCCTAACGAAGACTATTCGGTCTGCTTCTTTCCTGAATGATCTCTTACTGGTGATTGTTTCCTCTTTAAGTAACACCTGTCAAGCTCGACATTATTACTCTCAACTAAAAGAGCATTGTCGACTGCATCACCATAGGTTTTATTGCAGCGAAGTATTACTCAGCCTCGTATACCCTAAGCCAAACCATCTTCAAACTTGCGGATCCGACTATCTTCTTCCCATTCTAAACTTGAAGCAAACCGAAGTAGTGAGTTGAATTTTGTTTCATACTCAGCCACCGTCATAATACCTTGCTTCAATTCAGCAAACTCTCGAGCTTTAGAAATTCTAACAGAAGATGGAAAGAACTTGGCGAAAAAGGATTCCTTAAATTTATCCCAAGTCACATTTTCCTTCCTACTGTTGAAGACATGCTGCTATGTCTTCTACCATCGATAAACCTCTCCACCAAGTTTGAATGGAGCAAATAAAACTTTTTGACGGTCATCACAACCCAGAAAGTCAAAAATCTTTTCCATCACCTCGATCCAATGTTGGGCGGCTAAGTAATAACCACCAGCAAAGGATGAGGGTTTTTAACGATAGAATGCATCAACATCTCACCAATTTATTTCTCGTCGTTCGAGACAACTCGTGGTTGCAACACTCAAACTTTCTACAATCGTTCCCTGAGCTTTATTACTAGCCCCCTATTTTCTTGGTGCAAGACCTCCCTTTCTTCCACCTACCAAATTTCGACTTCCTTTCTAAAACCCGAGTGTTTGGGTTTTGATTTGACCCTTCTTTCTGACTCTCGTGCATACTAGCAACCAACTGATGTTCATCATGTATTTCAGACTATTTTTGCGTATTAGTCCAAGATATTAGGTTTAGTCTGCATCCATTTAGCTAAAATTTCACTCGCTTTGTATTTTAGGAGCATTATATAGTTTTCATGCATTTTTAGTATAAATTAGGCATTTTTAGTTCCTTTATTTAGTTTCATTCATTTTTACAGTAAGGACGGAGAATTACAGGCATGCGAGCGAGTTGAATGCAGAATAGAGCCAAGTGAAGGAGCATGGAGTTGGCGTCCAGGCGCCATTTTACGGGCCTTTGCCAAAATCTACAACACTTCATACAACATATTACTTCTAGAGAGTTGGCACCTAGGCGCCAAGGCATGAACTCCCAAGGCATTCAGAAAGGTTTGAAAGTCACCCAACACAGAGAGTTGGCGCCTAGGCGCCACTACGCATCCGTACGCGTGGATTTTTGCTTGTATGCTGCGCAAGCTACCAATATAAATAGATCTCTTAGGGCTGCGTGCGGGGGAGATTTAGAGAGAGGGAGAGACAGAGAGGGTCATGGCTGCTGTGGAGAAAAGGGAGGAAACCAAAGCTTCAAGGAAGGAGAAAAGAGCAAGTGGGAGATCCAAGCTTTCACTACAAATCTATTGAGTTTCATCTCTTCTTCTCATCTATCTCTTCCTATTTGTTATTCTCCTTGTGTGAGATGATTGTAACTTGATGGGAATCGAAGTCATGTTTATGGGCTGAACCTTCCTATGGTGGGAGATATGTAGGATTTGAACTCATAGCTTATGATATTTGATTTTCTTATGCTTAAATTGATAATACTGTTATGCTGTGACTTGTGTTACTTGAGGTTACCCTTATATATCATGCTTAATGCGTTTACAAGCTTTGCAATCTTGTGGATTGATCTAATATTTATATTCATGCTTAGAATAAGATTCATATATAAGGCACAGGTATTCTAACTCATGTTGGGTTAGATGTTAATATGGATAGGAATATACCTATTAACCCTGTGTAATCATAATTAGGTTATATGTTTATCAACCTTGTTTTACTTGTGTGCATGGGAACATAGCACATAGCTAAAACTTGGTTAGGTTTGTATGTATTGGAAAATATATATGAATATGAATAAACCTAGATTAGTAATCTCTACACAACTAACTTAATCAGAACCAAATAATATAGCTATGATTCAATAAATTCATATTCCCACCTATCTTATTCATCTCAAGGCAATCTCAGCAACATCCACTCCACTTTGGTCATTTACTGTTTTGGTTAGTTTAGTTTAATTCAATTCTTTGAAACCAAACTCTCATTTATTTTACCAATTCACTTAGACAATTGAGATTTAAGGTGCCAATCCGTTTAACACAATCCTCGTGGGAACGATACTCTACTCACTCTTTATTACTTGATCGACACGTATACTTGCGTTAAAACGAGCATTTTAATAGACATACACGACTCGTCAAGTTTTTGGCATCGTTGCCAGGGAATGGTTTAAACTTAGTACCTGATAATTTCAGTTGTCTTCTGTGAATGTATATATATTATACATAGTTTTTCTTTTCTTTCTTTTCTTTCTTTTCTTTTAATACAATTCCATTTTTAGGGTCTTTGTTTTCCAATTTCCAATGGCTTCAAATCCTTACCAATGGCTAAATGCAGAATTTTCAACACCAAGCACATACGGTTTCCATGGGTTTAATGACGCACTGGCACCCTCATATCAATTCTCAGGTTTTGATTATCAAATGTAGGGAATGGATTATTCTTATTCAAGCTACTGCGATTTATGTGGAGGCGAAGGACATCTATCAATCAAATGCGTATGTTATTCAGCGTCCATGGGCTATAATGAGAATTCAAATGATTCACAGGACTACCATGGAGACATGCAATCAAGGAATATGATGCCTTTCGATTGTCCAACATAGGAAATTGAGGAGTCATCACCACTTGAAAAGTAAGCCATCTTTGGAAGACATGTTCATGCAATTTATGCAACATCAGATGCAATTTAATGAGAACATGCAGAAGCAGGTGGAGCAATTGGCTACCGCAATCCAATGTCAGCATCAAGAACCATCTTCTAGTCATATTGAAGAAATTTCAGAAGAAGACGAATTGGACCAGGGCTGCGAAGTCACTCCGAGCATTAATGAAGATATACTAATTGATGTGATAGAGCAACCTGTACCTCAGTTCATTCTTGAACAGTTGGCAGAGCCAATGAAAAGCCAGGAAGCAGAAGAGAAAATCAATGAAGAAATAGATGTTGATATATTGGAGAAAGTTGAAAATGGTCATATCAACATACCTCTAATTGGTCTTCCTAAAATTCAGGTGCAAAAATACTTAAATGATCAATGCATAGAGTGGGAATCTACATGGAAGGAAGTTCGATAGAGCACAATATGCATAGATTCCAGTGCACAATCTGCATGGACTGCACTTGTGGTATCACTCATATGGCTTGAAACTTGAGTTGGATTGCCTAAGAAGAGCTTGTTTGAATTATATTTGGGGTGTAGAGTCCTGGACATTTGAGCTTGCATTGCCCCTTTCAATATTGTGCTGCTCGATCTCTTCCTTCTTCCTATTTGTGACGTCGCTCCCAACCGTTCCCAACCATTATGAGGCTAACCAACTTGGAGAATCTAATGGCAGCCCAAGCCCGGTTTCTACAGCAGTCTAATCGGGCTATGGAGGCGTATTTTCGCTGACTTATGGAGGATCCACACATCGATATAACGACATCACCACCATTCCCGTCGACACCTCCCGAGTTCTGAGCATGTTTCGATCAGTCTTCACAACAGCTGGGTGAAGAGAGTGAGCATGATGAAGACGACTTCTCTGCATCAGACACCTAGGGGAGTTCCTGTCCTTTCCATTTTGTTTTACTTTTGTATTTCTTTATCAGTTTATGATCATGTAGGTTTCATGTAGTTGCATGCATTGAGGACAATGCATCCCTCGAGTTTGGGGGGTGTATAATTCCTTTTGGTGTGTTTTGATTCATATCTTGTATACATTTGTTAGATTGCATATCATGTCAAATTTTACCTGTGAAAATTATCTTGTTTCAATCTATTTTGATGAAATATGTGCAAGGTCGAGAAAAACTTTAAACTTGAAATCGATTTCATGAAAAATCAAAAATTCAGGCTAAGGACTATGTGTTAAGGAAATTTGCAAGTAACATGTGAATGATTTGGACTAAATCTCATAGCACATTATTATAATTCAATTCCATGCTAATCTTTTCAACTAAAATGATAAGAATTGAGTTAAACAAATGTTAACCAAGTGCTTTAAGGGAATTAATGGTTTTAGAAATTATAATACTTCACAAAATTTTCTTGCATGTTCAGTATCTCTACCAAGTTATTGGAACAATAAAAGGAGGTGATTGACCTAAGCTGAGTAATCGGGACTTGGCATCAACAAATGTCAAGGTTAGTGTAAAAAAGCAAAGAAAAATCACAGTAATAACGCTTTAAAAATCAAAAATCTCCCTAGATACCTTGAAATATGGTAAGGGGAGCCATAAAAAAAATAGATCTCCAGATATCCTGAAATATGGTGGGGAGAGTTTTGCAATAAGTTTGGGGGGGAGAATGTGCAGTTGGAAAAAATTGAATTTAGTGAATGATCATCATGTTCTTTGACTAGTTAATTTAGCTTAAACCTTGGTTCACCTGTTTGGATTGATTTTCTAACCAGTTTCTTTTGATCAAGAGGAAGATTAGCATGTTGAATTATTACTTTGAACTAGAAATACGATCATCTACATGTAACTTGGTTTGCGAATGAAAATGAATATACATGTCCTGTTTTGAGAAATGGATGATTGTTCATGTTTAGATTATTCTTGATCTTGTTGAATAGAGAAATGGATTGATAGAAGCAAAATGGGAAGCAGGTTGAGTTGATGGAGTCCAAATTCATTCATTCATTCATTGTGTTTGCATGTGTTGCTCGAGGACTAGCAACATTTAAGTTTGGGGTGCGATAACTCATAAAAATACGAGTTATTATGGCCTATTTCAGACTATTTTTGCGTGTTAGTCCAAGATATTAGGTTTAGTCTGTATCCATTTAGCTAAATTTTTACTCGCTTTGTATTTTAGCAGCATTATGTAGTTTTTATGCATTTTTAGTATAAATTAGTCATTTTTAATTCATTTATTTTGTTTCATTCATTTTTACAGGAAGCATGAAGAATTACAGGCACGCGAGCGAGTTGAATGCAGAACAGAGCCAAGTGAAGGAGCATGGGGTTGGCGCCCAAGCACAACCCAGTGGTGCCTGGGTGCCATTCTATGGGCCTTTGCTAGAATTTACAATGCTTCACACAACAAATTGCTTTTAGAGAGTTGGTGCCTAGGCGCCAAGGAATGAACTCCCAGGGCATTCAGAAAGGTTTTAAAGTCACCCAGCACACAGAGAGTTGGCGCCTAGGCGCCATTACGCATCCGTATGCGTGGGTTTCTGCTTATATACTGCGCAAGCTACTAATATAAATAGATCTCTTAGGGCTGCATGCGGGGGAGATTCAGAGAGAGGGAGAGACGGAGAGGGTCGTGGCTGCTGTGGAGAAAAGGGAGGAAACCAAAGCTTCAAGGAAGGAGAGAAGAGCAAGTGGGAGATCCAAGCTATCACTGCAAATCCATTGAGTTTCATCTCTTCTTCTCATCTATCTCTTCCTATTTGTTATTCTCTTGTGTGAGATGATTGTGTTGGAAACATGTGGAAAATAAGTCAAATCTATGTTTTGATGATTAACAAATCAATTTGAGTAAGTTTTAGTTACTAACGTGTTTGAGGAAATGATTAAAGGATATACAAGTGAAGAAAATGAAGCATGACAAGTCAAGGCGATTTCCAAGTTGACTCAGGCTTCGACTTAGGCCAAGTCGATCCCCAAGTCGACTCAAGAAGCAACTTCAAGACATCATTTCCTTCCAGAGTTGAAATCGAGAATGAGAGGTGCCGAAGTCGCATCCCAAGTCGACTCCGCTTGCGACTTGAGTGAAGTCGCAGACCAAGTCGACTCCAACATCGACTTCGAAACGTCATTTCCTTCCAGAGTTGAAATCGAGAACGAGAACTGCTGAAGTCGCATCCCAAGTCGACTCCGCTTGCGACTTGAGTGAAGTCGCAGACTAAGTCGACTCCAGCTTCGACTTCAGTGCGGAAATTGCTGAAATAAAAGATTTGAATGGAGATGAAGATCAAGACAACTCAAACAATCAAATGAAGTCCAGAGCAAGCAAAGTTGCATATTTTCATGGAGAATCGAAATTATACATTTGGACCTCTCTCAAGACATGGAGTCAAATGTGCTTTAAGATAGAAGAATTAAAGAATCTTAAGTATAATCAAAGGAAGAACAACCAAACATGAAGAGATTCAAGCAAGCAAGGCATTCCAAGAACTTCAAGTTCAACTAGCAAGCTAAAGGATTGAACCCAGAATGGAACTTGAAGAAGCTGCGGACAAGCGAAGTCGCACCCGAAGTCGACTCCACTTGCGACTTGGGTCGCAACGGTCGGAAAATTTATGAACATTGGGGCATTAAATGCTCGCCACCTACCTCCAAACGTTCGGATTCCCTCCACAGTTATAAAAGGCATTCATTATGATCGAGGAGGGTAGCTGAGAATTCATTAAGTGTGCATAACTCCCATCTTCAAGAGCATTAAGTGATCAAGCCAACATTTAGAAGAAGAACTCCGCTTTCAAACTACCGAGAGCTGATTGCTGAATCATTAAGCCTACGTTACAAGTTCTTCTCTGCGCCAAATCTGTCTCTACACAACAGTAACGTGTAGAAACTTTCTTTTACTTTTACTTGTTGTATTGAACTTGATTTAGTTTGGGTAACTAAGATCAAGTGTAAGCAAAGTAGTGTGTGACTGGAGTGGAACTCGTCACCTACTTATGCTGTGAATTGTTGATGCCCCCTAGAGCTGGAATCTAGAAGAGAGCAGTGGCTCTAGTTGTATTTGTGAAATACAATAGTGGAACCCAAGTCACAAGAGGTGTGAACTTGGAAGAGTGGAGTAGGAAGGTTGCCCGAACCACTATAAAAATCTTGCTTGTTGATTTTTATTTCTGCTCTCAACACTATATTGCTGTCCATTTTGTTTCTTCATAAAGGGGACTAGATTAATCCGGGGTAAAGTTTCTGTTTAAGTTGAAATTTTTTAATTATCCAATTCACCCCTCCCCTCTTGGGTATTGGCCATTAACTTGGGACCAACAAGTGGTATCAAAGCAGGTCTTTGAGTTATACCAAAGAGATCTTTTAATATGGCATCCCAATCGACTTCCGTTCTCGCATTTGCCGAAGGTCAATCTTTTACTAGGCCACCATTGTTTGATGGAAATAATTTCGGCTATTGGAAGCTTCGTATGAAGCAACTCATCATGGTTACAGATATGGATTCTTGGATTGCAATCCAAGATGGTGTAACCTGGCCTATTGATGAAAGAGCTTCCAAATGGACCGATGAGGAAGTGAAAACTGTTAAGAGCAACGCCAAGGCTATGAATTCTTTATTCTGTGCTCTTACCGCTTCCGAATATGATAGAGTATCCTCTTGTTTAACTGCAAAAGAGATATGGGATACACTAACATCTATCTATGAAGGAACTTCTCAAGTCCAAGGGACAAGGAGAAATATTTTGATTGGAGAGTTGGAAAGCTTTGAATGCTAGATACAGAAAATATTTCTGAAATGTTTGCTAGATTCTCAAAAATTACTAATGCTTTGAAAGGTCTTGGAAAGGCAATTTTTGAATCTGAACAGGTCATGAAAATTCTAAGGGCGCTACCCGAATCGTGGACTCCAAAAATTACTGTAATAGAAGAAGCAAAAGACTTGAATACATTGAAGCTAGAAGACCTTATTAGCTCACTAAAGTCACATGAGCTAATCAAGAAAAGAAATGAAGATCACCACAAAGGAAAGAGAGCAATTGCACTAAAAGTCACCCATAACTCGGATGAATCCACCTCATCATCTCACAATGACGATTAAGACATTGCTCTACTTGTAAATTTCGAAAGTTTGTGAGAAAAGAAAAGAACTTCAAAGATTTTAAAGAAAGACCTCGAAAAGAGAAGAAGAGGAGGCTACAAAGTGCTATAGATGCGGCGGTATGGGACATATGCAAGCTCAATGTCCTACACCGGAAGAAAGATCAAAGGATCAACAAGAAAGGAAGGAAAGATATGAAAGCAGAAAATTCCAAAGGCCGAAGGGAAGAGGAATGTACATGAATGAAGAAACTTCATCAACAAGCAGCTCCTCAACCGACAATTTTGAAGCGGCAAATTGTGCAAGAATATGCTGCATGGCGCGGATTGAGCAAGAAGAAAATTTGTTGTGTTTAAACACAATGGAAGTTTTGGAAGAGCAAACCATCTCAACAAAGTGCACAAGTAATGAAGAGGTAACTTCCAAATTTTGCTACTCTCAATCTACTCACTCTTCTATTCAAGGGTGTCTCAAATGTGCTGAATTAGAAGAATTACAACATGCATATGATTCATTATATGCGGAAATTAAAAAATTAGGAAACAAGTTATCTTTAAAGAGATAACAATGCAATTCCATCATTATTGTAAATGGAAAACTAGCTGAAAGTACAACAAAACTGAAAGAAGAAAATGAACTACTTTTGAAAGAAGTGGAAAATTTGAAAAAGGAGAATGAATCCTTAATTGAATCATTAGCTAAATTCTCTAATCCAGGAGAAAATGTGAAAATGTTTCTGAACATGACCTCTCAAAATAATAAAAGAGGTCTTGGATACTCTACATTTGAGCAAAGAGAAAGTGGCAAATCGAATGTGCCAATACTTGGGAAAAATCAAACCAAAACTGCACCTATCTACAACCCAAAGGGAAACATATTATGTGGACTAGAAGGCCAACTTTTGAACCACTACATACTTGGAGGCCTACTCCTAGATTACCAATGACTTGCAATTTTTGCAACAAGATGAGTCACAAAATTCATAGATGCAACTTTAAGAAACTATATGACCATGGTGCAAAATTAGTTTGGGTTCCAAGAAACACAAGATTTGGACTTTCAAAGATAGAACAACGAAGATTAAATCAGTTTACTAACCCAAATGGACCCATAAAAGGGGAATTATTTGTTTATTTTTCAGATATGTTTCAAGGCAAAGGCAAGCAACGTTTGGTTCATGGATAGTGGTTGCTCAAGGCATATAACCGGAGAAAGAGGTTTATTTCATAAACTCAAGCCTTGCAACGATGGAACTGTTGCCTTTGGAAACAAGGAGAAAGGTAAAATTAGAGGTAAAGGAAACATTTATAGTATTTCAAATGCATGTATGGAAGATGTATTATTTGTTGAAGGACTCAAGCACAATTTAATGAGTATTAGCCAATTATGTGACAAAGGGTACAAGGTTGTGTTTGAATCATCTATATATAATGTATTTAATGGAGAACATATCATGTTTAGCTGAAAAAGACATGAAAATGTATATTTGGTTTCACATGATGAACTAGATGGTCAATGTCTAATGGTCATTGACAATGATCCATGGGTTTGGCACAAGAGGCTTGGACATGTAAATATGTCAAACATTAAAACCCTATGGAAAAAGAATTTGGTATAAGGATTGCCAAAATTGAAATATGACAAAGATAAAATTTGCAAGGCATGTCAATTGTCAAAACAACCTAAAATACCTTTCTCTACCAAAAAGGAGATTTCCACCACTAGGCCACTTGAATTGCTACACATGGATTTATATGGGCCATCCGACATTTTAACCATTGGTGGAAAGAAATATGTGTTTGTAATAGTTGATGATTTTTTAATATTCACATGGGTAATTCTCTTAGCTAGCAAAGATGAAGCCTTCTTTATGTTTGCAACTTTTGTAAACTTGGTGCAAAATGAAAAACAAAGTACTATTATGACTATTAGAAGTGATCATGGTGATGAATTTGAAAACAAACGATTCATAGAACTAGTAATGAAAAAGGGATTCATCACACATTTTCCGCACTAAGAACTACACAACAAAATGGAGTGGTTGAGAGGAAAAATAGAACCATACAAGAGATGGCTAGAACAATGCTAAATGAGAGTAAATTATCCAAGAAATTTTTGGGTGAAGCTGTAAGTACAGCATGTCATGTGTTGAATCGAGTTACCATTAGAGCTATCTTGAAAAAAAAACCCATATGAGCTATGGAAAGGTAGAAAAATAAATATTTCTTATTTTCATGCTTTTGGATGCACATGCTATGTTTTGAACAATGGTAAAACCAACTTGGGAAAACTGGATGCTAAAAGTGATGAGGCAATATTCCTTGGTTACTCATCAAATAGCAAAACATATAGAGTATTCAATAAACGGAACTAAGTTGTAGAAGAGTCAATACATGTTGTTTTTGATGAATTTAACCCATGTTTCAAAAGAAAAGATGATTTAAGTGATGCAGATGAGATAAAAAGTAGTCTTGAAAAATTACATATGGAGAACCAAGAAGAATCCATGGAAGAAAGGGTAAGTGAAGGTAATAATTTCTATAAACCTCAAATTGATTTAAAGTTCAAAAATGCCCATCCAATTGAACAAGTTATAGGGAATGTTTATGAAGGGGTAAAGACTAGAAGGTCAAATCAAAATATTTGTGGACAATACGCCTTTGTATCCAAAATTGAACCATCCACTATAGACCAAGTTCTTGATGATGAAAACTGGATCATAGCAATGCAAGAGAAATTAAATCAATTTGAAAGAAACCAAGTTTGAGATCTTGTTCCAAGACCAAAAGATTGCATTGTCATTGGCACAAAATGGGTCTTTAGGAACAAATTAGATGAAAGTGGACTTGTGGTGAGAAATAAAGCTAGACTTGTGGCAAAAGGATACTCACAATAAGAGGGAATAGACTTTGAGGAATCCTATGCTCCAGTTGCTAGATTAGAAGCCATTCGTATCTTACTAGCTTTTGCATCTCACATGAACTTTAAATTGTTTCAAATGGATGTTAAAAGTGCATTTCTGAATGGTTATATAAATGAAGAGGTATATGTTGAACAATCACTTGGATTTGAGGAGAAAGATCAATCTAACTTTGTATACAAGTTAACTAAAGCATTATATGGTTTAAAACAAGCTCCAAGAGCTTGGTATGAGAGATTAAGTAAATTTTTGATTGATCATGACTTCCAAAAGGGAAAGGTAGACACCACTTTGTTTACCAAATACAAAGGAAAAGATATCTTGATTATTCAAATTTATGTTGATGACATTATTTTTGGTGCTACTAATGAGATTCTTTGTCAAGAATTTTTTGAGCTTATGCAGAAAGAATTTGAGATGAGTATGATGGGAGAGCTGAATTTCTTCCTTGGACTACAAATCAAGCAACTAAACGCAGGGATTTTCATCAACCAGTCCAAGAATATCAAAGAAATGTTGAAGAAGTTTGACATGGAAAACAGCAAAGGGGCAAACACGCCTATGAGCTCAACAATCAAAATTGACAAAGATGAGAAAGACAAAACAATTGATTTAATATTATATAGAAGCATGATAGGTTCTTTATTGTATTTAACTACTTCTAGGCCTGATATATTGTTAGTGTGTGTATGTGCTCTAGATTTCAATCATGTCCAAAAGAATCACACTTGGTAGCTGTAAAAAGAATTTTCAAATATTTAGTAGATACTACCAACATAGGAATTTGATATCCAAAGGGTTCTAATTTTGATCTAATCGACTACTCGGATGCGGATTTTGCTGGATACAAAGTAGATAGAAAAAGCACTAGTGGAACATGTCAGTTTCTTGGGAACATGTTGGTTTCATGGTTTTCAAGAAAACAAACAAGTGTTGCTCTATCGACGGCGGAAGCCGAATATATTGCCGCCGGGAGCTGTTGTGCCCAATTGCTTTGGATGAAACAACAACTTAGGGACTATGACATGGATTTTAAAGATATACCTATTAAATGTGATAATACTAGTGCAATATGTTTAACTAAAAATCCAGTATTGCATTCTAGGACCAAGCATATAGACCTTAGACATCACTTTATTAGAGAACATGTAGAAAATCATGATATATGTTTGGAATATGTAAGAACAGAAGATCAAATTGCAGATATATTCACCAAACCTCTAGCAAAAGAACCATTTTATAAAATTAGAAATGATATGGGTATGCTTGAATTAACTTAAGATAAGCACAAGCTGAGGGGGAGCACAGGTTCAGGGGGAGCAACCCTGCCATTCTCAAAGGATTAAGCCAAATCTATGTTTTGATGATTAACAAATCAATTTGAGTAAGTTTTGGTTACTAACGTGTTTGAGGAAATGATTAAAGGATATACAAGTGAAGAAAATGAAGCATGACAAGTCAAGTCGATTTCCAAGTCGACTCAGGCTTCGACGTAGGCCAAGTCGATCCCCAAGTCAACTCAAGAAGCGACTTCAAGACGTCATTTCCTTCCAGAGTTGAAATCGAGAATGAGAGGTGCCGAAGTCGCATCCCAAGTCGACTCCGCTTGCGACTTGAATGAAGTCGCAGACCAAGTCGACTCCAGCATCGACTTCGAAACATCATTTCCTTCCAGAGTTGAAATTGAGAACGAGAACTGCCGAAGTCGCATCCCAAGTCGACTCCGCTTGCGACTTGAGTGAAGTCGCAGACTAAGTCTACTCCAGCTTCGACTTCAGTGCGGAAATTGCTGAAATAAAAGATTTGAATGGAGATGAAGATCAAGACAACTCAAACAATCAAATGAAGTCCAGAGCAAGCAAAGTTGCAGATTTTCATGGAGAATCGAAATTATACATTTGGACCTCTCTCAAGACATGGAGTCAAATGTGCTTTAAGATAGAAGAATTAAAGAATCTTAAGTATAATCAAAGGAAGAGCAACCAAACATGAAGAGATTCAAGCAAGCAAGGCATTCCAAGAACTTCAAGTTCAACTAGCAAGCTGAAGGAGTGAAGTCGCACCCGAAGTCGACTTCACTTGCGACTTGGGTCAAGTCGAGGACCAAGTCGACCCAGAATGGAACTTGAAGAAGCTGCGAACAGGCGAAGTCGCACCCGAAGTCGACTCCATCTGCGACTTGAGTGAAGTCACACCCGAAGTCGACTCCACTTGCGACTTTGGTCGCAACGGTCGGAATATTTTCGAACGTTGGCGCATTAAATGCGCGCCACCTACCTCCAAACGTTCGGATTACCTCCACAATTATAAAAGGCATTCATTATGAGCGAGGAGGGTAGCTGAAAATTCATTAAGTGTGCATAACTCCCATCTTCAAGAGCATTAAGTGATCAAGCCAACATTTAGAAGAAGAACTCCGCTTTCAAACTGCCGAGAGCTGATTGCTGAATCATTAAGCCTACGTTACAAGTTCTTCTCTGCGCCAAATCTGTCTCTACACAACAGTAACGTATAGAAACTTTCTTTTACTTTTCTTGTTGTATTGAACTTGATTTAGTTTGGGTAACTAAGATCAAGTGTAAGCAAAGTAGTGTGTGATTAGAGTGGAACTCGTCACCTACTTGTGTTGTGAATTGTTGATGCCCCCTAGAGCTGGAATCTAGAAGAGAGCAGTAGCTCTAGTTGTATTTGTGAAATACAATAGTGGAACCCAAGTCACAAGAGGTGTAAGCTTGGAAGAGTGGAGTAGGAAGGTTGCCCGAACCACTATAAAAATCTTGCTTGTTGATTTTTATTTCTGCTCTCAACACTATATTGCTTTCCATTTTGTTTCTTCATAAAGGAGACTAGATTAATCCGGGGTAAAGTTTCTGTTTAAGTTGAAAATTTTTAATTACCCAATTCACCCCTCCCCTCTTGGGTATTGGCCATTAACTCGGGACCAACAGATTGTAACTTGATGGGAATTGAAGTCATGTTTATGGGCTGAACCTTCCTATGGTGGGAGATATGTAGGATTTGAACTCATAGCTTATAATATTTAGTTTTCTTATGCTTGAATTGATAATATTGTTATCTTGTGACTTGTTTTAATTGAGGTTACCCTTATATATCATACTTAATGCGTTTACAAGCTTCGCAACCTTGTGGATTGATCTAATATTCAGATTCATGCTTGGAAAAGTGGGATTTGATAAGTTCCATATAAAAGGCACATGTATTCCAACTCATGTGGTGTTAGATGTCAATATGGATAGGAATATACCTATTAACCCTATGTACTCATGATCAGGTTATATGGTTATCAACCTTGTTTTACTTGTGTGCATAGGAACATAGCACATAGCTAAAATTTGGTTAGGTTTGTATGTGTTGGAAAACATATATGAATATGAATGAACCTAGATTAGTAATCTGTGCACAACTAACTTAATCGGACCAAATAACATAGCTATGATTCAATGAATTCATATTCCTACCTATCTTATTCATCTCAAGGCAATCTTAGCAACATCCACTCCACTTTGGTCATTTACCGTTTTGCTTAGTTTAGTTTAATTCAATTCTTTGAAACCAAACTCTCATCTATTTTACCAATTCACTTAGACAATTGAGATTTAAGGTGCTAATCCGTTTAATGCAATCCTCATGAGAACGATACTCTACTCACTCTTTATTACTTGATTGACACGTATACTTGCGTTAAAATGAGTATTTTAATAATCATATACGCAGCTCGTCAGGTGACGGTGCTGTTGGTTTCTTAGCACTGCTAATGATTATTGTTGAATAATCTGTTCTAGCTATGCTTGCATCCATTCCCACTGATAAAAGCCTCTGCTTGAAACACTGCAAATGTTTGCTCTTACTCATTTAGACGCTGCTCAAGCATGGTAGTTCTGGTCGAGGATTCAACTAGAGCTTTATCTAGGGGTGTTAACGGATCGGGTTGAATGGGTTGGAGCCTAATCCTAATCCTCACCCATTTCATATATCTCAACCCTAATCAGTTTATTAACCCATTTAAAAAACTTCAACCCTAACCCATTTACAACCCATTTAATAAACGGGTTAACGGGTTGTTAACGGGTTGTGTTTATTACTAATTTTATTGCTAAAGCCTTCAATAAAGTCTATAAAATTAAATAAATTAAATAACTTGAAGTTAACATACCTGAATTTAATTTATTTTGGCTTGAAAACATGAGCTTCAATCTCAAGTCATCTCTTTAATGCCAATTCCTATTTCAAAATACAACATATTTTATTTCTATCAAACAATTCAATCAACGTTATAAATGTGGAACTCATAAACATACATTTGAGGAGAATCAAGTAAGACTTCCATTAAGAAAGTAAGGCTTTCATTATAATAAACTCAAACAATTACACTTCAAAAGTTCAAATATCACATATTGTTACAATTATTGTCTTAAAATACATAACAATAAGTAGAGTTCAAAGTTCAAGCAACTTTGAATATTTGCATGGGGATACTTGAGGCATTGAATATCCAAGTGTCTTTTAAGTGTCGTTGTACCATGACCATTGTTAAATTCATATGATTTCTTGCAATAGTCGTGTTTGCATGTCCCTAAAACCTTCCTGTTTTCATCTTTATCTTTAGTAAAATGTTCCCACACCGCTGAAGTTAACTTCCTAACCCCTTTTGCCTTAGATTTAATCATAGATGATGAAGCAACTTGGGATTCAGGTGTGGGTTGATTACTTTCCATACACTCTTGTGACGCCCCAAACTGAGACGTCACATTCTTACCTCAAGATCTCATTGATTGGTAAATGTGAATCAGGATTGTCGTGGTGCCCTAAACCGAGATGACACTTCCTTACCTTAAGATCTTATTGATTGGAAAATATGAATCAAGATTGTTGCCCTGATCACGCGGCGGGTTCTTAATTGAATTTCGTCTAAATTTTTTTTTCATTCATCATCGTTCATATCTTTACATTTCACACCATTATTCATTAATCATTTCTTTACAATCAACATCATACATCATACAAGCGGCATTACACTTGTAATAAAATTTCATATTTTATTTCATAACATCTCATCATGCTTTTCTATAATGACATTTATATTTCATACATACATCCATACAAGCATTGGACCACATAAAACTTATAATTCTACATAAGTTCACATTCACATCATTATACCTTAGCATATTCATGCTTTCCCCATTCCTTATAGCCCGCATGGCTACTATCACGTACCTTTTATCATGACTTAGATTTGCAGCCTCTTGAGTTTCCCGCTACCTGTCTAAGGTTTGAGAAAACAAATTGTGAGTGACAACTTAGTAAGCAAGCATTTTGTCTTCAGGGCAAGACTTTCTTTAAAACTTTTTTCTTAAACATCTTGAACACCTTTTTACTTGAGGACATGCATATGTCCTAAAACATTATCATAAAATCCTTGTTCATAAGGACAGTTCCATGTCCTTGAACATTTTTCATAAACATTATTCTTAAAATCATTTACAAGCCACGTCTGGGCTTGTTAAGGCAAAACATATATGTTTACCCTCTTTAGTTAATTTCCTTTAATCTTATATGAACATTTCTAATGTTCAAAGACATTTGCCTAAAACCATCTTTTACCAGTGGACATTCTATGTCCAAAATATTTTTCATTATAAAATCCTTTAGTCAAGAGACATTTGATGTCTCAAAATATATTTTTTTTATCTCTTTGTTTGGCAATGGACATTCATATGTCCTAAAATACTTTTCCATTTAAGCCTTTTGGAAATGGACATTCTTATGTCCAAAACCAAGTTTGACATAAATAATTTTCATAATCCTCATCTTGAGGCTTATTTCTAGCAAATAAGGTATATAAAATACATAATCCATTTTCATAAATGCATTTGCATAAAAACATTTCCTTTTCATTCCTGTTGTTTACACTTTTGTGAAAAACCCCTATTTTTAGGGTAACCATGTCATAAAAATCCCTTTAGGATAAATTTTATAAAAATATGGTTTCATGTCCCAATCATTGGGCTTTTCAAAAGCAAAACATAAGCAAACGCATTTCTCTCCATCCAGTAGTGACACTTAGCAAGTGATCACTCTACCTTTTGGAAGAGAATCCTTAACAGCACACTAACCAGGTGGCTGTTTTCTTCATCCTGCTCCTATCTCAGGGAAAGCGCCGCTGGCCTCCTACCATCCCTTAGCGACTTGGCCATATGTAGAGTGGGCCCTGGTCATTCCAACCGTACTCCACAACTGGCCTATTCCTTGTACTGTTGCACCATACATCATTATGACGGACTGCAGTCCGTTTAGTTTAAAAAACCACAGACCGCAGCCCATGTCCTTTTAAACTGGGATCATAACCTCAGTCTGCATCCATAACTTAAAAACATCACAGACCGAAGTCTGTGTTTTTTTAAAAAATTATTTTCAAAAATAGATCACAGACCGCAGTCCGTGTCAACTTATAAAGCAAGCGCACCCACTTTAAACAAGTTGTCATTTGAAATCTAATTTTAGGATGACCTTCCTTAAATTCTTTTAGAATCATTTTGAGTAAAATATTTTGATAAACATTTGAAGTGTTTGAAAAAAAATACATCTTAAAATACCTTATAATAAAAGAAATTCAAAACTTTTGGATTTCCAAAAATAAACCATATATTTCTCTATTATTTTCTTGCTTTTCATTTCAGGGCCTTTTGCTTACAAAAGTTATTCAATTATACCATCCCCTTCTACACAACCTAAAAATTAGGTTACTGTCCACATATTTATTATACTATTTTTACATAAAAGGGGAATTGCACAGTTTTTTGCATGCCATTTAGCAACCTGAAATTAAACCATTTATAACATCAACTTATTAGGTTGGTCATCCTTAAATCTCATTCAACAACATGCGTATAAACATTTTTAAAGACATTTTCATCATAGATTTCCTTATCTAAAGGAAATCAAAACTTTTCGAATATCATTTCAAACACATATGGAGTATGTCTAAATTATCATTTATAATTAAATATCCTAACATAGAAAATTAATCTTTTTCCTTTATAAGCTTAATCATTTATCATAAAAGATCATAAGAGAACTCAAAACTTATCTGATAATATTTCTTTATGAAAAAGGGCAAAATTTCCTTTTTCTTATAAAGTCCTTTTGAAAACAACATCATAAAGAATTTTCTTACTTGAAAGCAAATTCTTAAAATCATCAGCCTAAAATATAAAATCCGTTAAGATTAACATCATGGAGAACTTGCTTACTCATAAGCAAATTTCTCAATTCCATTAACATAAAGCATTGCCAATCCATGGCAACACCTGTAATAAACATTTATCTTAAAAAACGTTGCTTGCTTCCCATGAAGCAAACTTTGAGGCTTTTCCTTAAGCCATCCTTTTTCAAAACTTACGACTTTTCATTAAAGCCGTCATTTTCAAAACATGTGGCTTTTCATTAAAGCCATCAATTTCTAAAATTTGTGCTTGCCCGTTCATAAAAATATCAACATAACATCATAAATCATTTCAGCACATAAGAAGAAATAAATTATTTGAAAAGTTCGCTTGCTTACCTGAGATCGCCATAATCCCTTTCTTCCATTCTTTTCCTTTGCCTTTGCCTATATAAATGAAAATAACATTTCATTTATTTGCATCATCTTAAATACTTATATTCCTTAGGTTTTCCAACCTACATGAGTTCATTTGGACTTAGCTTAACCCACTTGTCCTTCAAGTCGAGTACTCATACTTAGCACATAGCTTATACATATAAATCATCCATTCATTCATTTTAATACCCTTATGTAGGGTAATCTTGCATACATGTAATAGTCTTTCATTAAACCATTATTTGGAGGTTCATTACCTCAATTTATCATTTTTAACATATTTTTCCTTTTTCATACATCGGTGCTCATTTTAAGCACTTAATTAATAACATAGGCATCATATAATAATCTCAAAATTTGAGATTATCATTATTTACTAAAACAAAAACCTAATCCACGTGTTCCAATCATATCTTTATGCATTTTTTCATTTTAATACTTCACATAATCCATTTATCATTTTCAACATCAAAACAGGGAAATCGGGTCTTATACGTAACCCTAAATTCCATCCTTTATAAACCCACCTCTAATAGGTTAAATCCTCAAAATCACTTATGATACTTGTTTATATCCCATTTAAATTTAAATTCCATCACAAAATCTGGAATTTAACATTTATCTTGATTTATTCCTTAAGCAGTCCATAATGCTGAATTCAGGTACACTTAACTCTCAAAATCTTGAATTCATATCAAATCAAGTATTTTTGATCTAAAATTTATAAAATATCTTATTAACTATGTTAATTAATTAAAATAAATATTTTTATCATGAAATATTTAGTATTTCTATTTATTTTGGTATTTTTACTCTGCTGGACAGTAGCATCCCTTTTCAGACATCCTGAATCACATAAATTATGGGGTATATTTATACCCATCAAAACCTACTTTTTATTTTTTTAATGTAATTCTAAATATGTATTAAATATCCTATAAACATTTTATCCCAAAATTACTTGTATAAAAATTATTAAAAATCAATTGGTACAGCTGATCCTGACACCCGTTCAACCCTGTTCAAGTTGATATTCTCGGATTTTTAATTTCCAACATACTTATCCTTTTAAGCTGAAATTTTTTTTGTTCCTTAATAACACCATAATGAGTCTTTAAAAAAATTTTCATAATAAAATTAATTCATTTACTTACATGGAAAAATATGGGCCAAGTAAATTATGTAATTATCTTAAAAAAATCATCAAAAATCCATTCATTAATGGACACAAATCTGCCCCTTGTTTGGACGTCCATTTCAGCAGCCCTTTGCACCTTTTTTCCGCCAAATTTTTACTTTAATTAATGGATAATTAACCACCCTAGCTAATAGGCTACTTAGGGGTCAATTTATCTTATTAAAAAAAGTAATAATAAATCACACTTCTGCCTTGGACGTCCACTTTTCCAAGCTATCCATTTCATGCTCTTGTAATTCAACGTCAATTGCGGCAGATTTTTGCCATTTTCCACACCTAATTTCCACTTAAATTAATGGGTATTTAATTACCCTAGTTAGGACCTCATTTAGGAGTCAAATTAGCTATTAAATTAATAAAAAATCCAAAAAGCTGCCTTTACCGTGACCTCTCTCTTGCTCCATAATGCTATCCACTTGGTGGGGTCCACTTATCATGGACTTTTTGGCATTTTCTTTCCACAAACATCAACCCATATCTCGTCCACTATTCACCCTAGCTGTCTAGGTCATTAAAATGCACATTTTCCATTTTTTTAAAATTCAAAAATCCCATGCAATAGCCCCTTTTCATGTCCATATGTGGGCCACCTACATTGTCTCACTTGAGCTAGCTCATTAGCTCCTTAATTATATCATTAATCACTTGATTTAATTATGGATTATGTCATTTTAAATAATCTATAAAATCCACTTGTCATTACCTCCTTTTGCCACCTCATTTATGCCATTAATCATATAATTAACCACCTTACGTTAACATAAACACAAACTTACTTTTTGGTCCACGAAAATCGATAATTATACACCCATTTTCGTGAAACCTAAATCCCATCATCATTTGCTTAATCCAAGTCTCTCATTGCATGGATCTCATAATTTTAACCATTCATTTCAAATTTCCTCTCGATCTGACTTTTCTAGCTCAAGTTATGATCATTTGAATTTTTGAACGGTGATGATCAATTTTCACCTTAATTTCATCCTTATTTTCATAATCCACTCTTTTCATATGATTAATCACAAAATTATGTGCTTACCTGTCAATTTTCATCTTAATCCGCCTTCCCGGCGTCAAATTATGGATTTTCTAGCAATTGCCTCCTTTAATCCATAATTAACATCATAATCTCCATTAGTTAAACCATTGTACATGAGGTAATTATCATCACTATATTCACATTTCCTAATTCTCATTAGGCCTCTTTAATCCCATTGACCCATATCGGCTTATATCCATTATTCATAATCATTTGCCCTAATTGCAATAAATCATCAATATTGCAATGAACATCATTCATAATTCAACTAACTCATACATGATGTATATTTATGTGCCAATTGCATATACATAAGCCTTTCTTGGGTCTAGGTATCACAATTGTTGCCCTAATCATGCAGTGGGTTCTTAATTGGATCTCATCCAATTTTTTTTTATCTATCATCTTTCATTGCTTTGCATTCTACATCATTCAACATACAAGCGATATTACACTTGTAATAAAATTTCATTTGTCATTTAAAGTATCTCGTCATGCTTTTCTACAATGAAAGTCATCTTGACTTAATCATAACATATACATTCTATACATACATACATTCAATCATTGAATCACATAGAGCTTAGAACTTTACATAAGTTCACATATACATTGACTTACCTCAGAATTTTAATCATGTTACCCCATTCCTTATAGCCCACTTGGCTATCATCACGTATCTTTTCTTCTTCTGCTTAGGTTCATAACCTCTTGAGTTTCCCGGTACCTGTCTAAGGTTTGGGAAAATAAAACGTGAATGACAACTCAGTAAGCAAGTATTTTATCTTTTAGGGCAAGACTTCATTTAAAACCTCTTTCTTAAACATCTTGAATACCTTTTTACTTGAGGACATTTCTATGTCCTTAAAACATTTTCATGAAATCCTTTGTCCTAGAACATTTCACAAAATATTCATTCTTAAAATCATTTACAAGCCATATCGGGGCTTGTTAACGCAAAACATATGTGTTTTACCTTCTTTAATTAACTTTCTTTAGTCTTGTGTGAATATTTCTAATGTTCCAAGACATTTACATAAAACCATCTTTTGCCAGTGGACGTTTTACGTCTAAAACATTTTTTTCATAAATCCTTTGGCAAAGAAGGACATTCTCCTGTCCTAAAACATCATTCACATAATCCTTTTTTGGCAAGGGACATTTCTATGTAAAAAAATATTTTTCATTGAAACACTTTGACATTGGACATTCTCATGTCCATAAACACTTTTCATTTAGGCTCTTTAGTAATGGACATTCTTATGTCCAAAAACAAGTTTGACATAAATTCTTTTCATAATCCTTATCTTGGGGCTTGTTTATAACAAACAAGGCATATAAAATACATAAACCATTTTCATAAATGCATTTGCATTAAAAAATTTCCTTTTATTCCTATTATTTACACTTTTGTGTAAAACACCCGATTTTTAGGGTAGTCGTTTCATAAAATCCATTTAGGATAACTTTTCATAAAAATTCTTTCATGTCCCATTCTTTGGGCTTTTCAAAAGCAAAACATAAGCAAATGCATTTCTCTCCATTCAGTAGGGACACTTAGCAAGTGTCATTCTAGCTTTTGGAAGAGAATCCTTAACAGCTTTGCTAGCCAGGCGGCTGTTCATTCATCCTTCTCCCATCTCAAGGAGGGCGCCACTGGCATTCCTGTCATCCTTTAGCGACTTGGCCATATGTAGAGTGGACCCCGGTCCATCTCCAATCGTGCTCTACAACCTGCCTATTTCTTGTACCGGTGCACCATACATTATACTGACAGACCGCAGTCCGTTTGGTTTAAAGTATCACAGACCGCAGCCCATGTCTTTTTAAACCGGGATCACAGACCGCAATCTGCATCCATAACTTAAAAAAATATCACAGACTGAAGTTTGTGTCTTTTTAAAACACATCATTTTGAAAAAACACATCACAGACCGCAGTCCGTGTCAACTTGTAAAGCAAGCACACCCACTTTAAACAAGTTATCATTTGTAATCTAATTTTAGGATGACCTTCCTTAAATTCTTTGAGAAGAATTTTGAGTAAAATATTTTAACAATCATTAGAAATGTTTGAAAAACAATACATCTTAAAACCCTTATAATAAAAGAACTTCAAAACCATGTATTTTTTTCTAACATTTACTTGGTTTCCATTTCGGGGTCTTTTGCTCATAAAAGTTATGTAATTATTCCATCCCCTTCACAACCACCCTAAAATCAAATTATTGTCCACATATCTATTATACCATTTTTACATAAAGGGGGATTGCATAGTCTTTTGCATGCCATTTTAGCAACCCGAAATCAAACCATTTTATGAAAACAATTAATGGGGTTGGTCATCCTTAAATCCCATTAAACCACATCCATTTAAACATTTTTCAAGACATTTTCAACATAGATTTCCTTATCTAAAGGAAATCAAAATTTTTCGAATATCATTTCAAAACATATGGACTATGTCCAAATCATTATTTATATTTAATTATCATGACATAGCAAAACCAATATTTTTCATAAATCAAATCCCATTTTCCTTTTCTTTCATAAACATAATCGTTTATCATAACATATCATAAGTGTAAATTCAAAACTTATTTACAAACAATGCTTTGTGAAAAAGGGTAAAATTTCCTTTTTCTTATAAAATACTTTTGAAATAACATCATAAAAAACTTGCTTGCTTAAAAGCAAATTCCTTAAAAATATCGACATAAAACATAAAAATCCTTTAAAATTATCATTATGGAGAACTTGCTTACTCATAAGCAAATTTCTCAATTCCATTAACATAAAGCATTGCCAATCTTTGGAAACCCTTGTGATAAAATCTTTATCTTTAAAACGTGTTGTTTGCTTCCCATAAAGCAAACCTTGAGGCTTTTCCTTAAAGCCATACTTTTCCAAATCTTACGACTTTTTATTAAGTCTTCATTTTCAAAACTTGTGGCTTTTCATTAAAGCCATCATTTTCAAAACTTGTGCTTGCCCACTTGTTAAAACATTCATAAAAGCATCAACATAATCATCATTTCAACATATAGAAAAAAATATCAATAATTTGAAAAGTTCGCTTGCTTACCTGAGATCGCCATAATCCCTTTCTTTCATTCTTTTCCTTGCTTTTACCTAAATAAATGAAAATAGCATCTCATTTATTTGCATCAACTTCAAATACTTATATTCCTTAAGTTTTCCAACCTACATAAATCCATCTAGCTTAACCTACTTGTCTTTCAAGTCGAGTATTCATACGTATCAACATAGCTTATATATTATATCATCCGTTCATTCATTCCTCATACCCTTATGTAGGGTAAACTTACATACATATAATAATCATTAATTACATAATTATTTGGAGTTTCATTATCTCTATTTATCATTTTTAACATATTTTTCATTTTTCACACAACGGTGCTCATTTTAAGTACTTAGTTGATAACTTAAACATCATATAATAATCTCAAAATTTGATATTATCATTATTTATCAAAAAAATAACCTAATCCACATTTTTCATCACTTCTTTATGCATTTTTTCATTTTAACAACTCACATAAATCATTCCTCATTTATTCAAGCTTATCTCTCTATATGTGTCCATATCACAACACATAATTCATGTGTTTCTTAAAATTTTTAAAATCAGCAACTTGAGTCCTTAATCAGAATTATTAAATACCTTAATTAACATATAATTTAGGTTTTAATTTTATATTTTTAATCCATTCATCATAGGGTTCCAAAACAGCAACTTTTGGGCCCGTTTTTCATCATTTAAACGCCTCTTATGACACTTATATGAAAACAATTTTCTAATCCATAAAATTCAGAAATTAATCATGCTTTTCTTTACCCAAATTTAGGTTATTAACACATGTTTAAAGTCCAAAATTCATTAGCTTCTATAACAGCAACTTCCATACACGTTTTGGGTACCCTTTGCACCCCTCTTTAGATGTCCACATATATGCCCCTAAAAATCAGATTTAGGGCAATCCTTTCTAACCCATTTTGAACATCCAAATTAATCTAGATATAGGTTAATTTACCCTCTTAATCATCCTTAAATCATTTGGGCACATTCATATATCATTTTTAACACAAAAATATGAAAATCGGGTCATATGTGTAACCCTAATCCATATCCTTTCTAAAATTCATAACTTAAGCCCAAATCAACATATGTAATTCATTAAATCATGAATCATCATGTAATCATAATAACATCTCAAAATAGCAACGTTACATGAGGGTTTAAGAAAACTTCAGCTAAGTTAATCGACCTGTTTCCAACCCTAATCACCAATTTCATCCTCTTGAACCCATGCTTTCATTCTTTTCATTCAAACCTTAATCAATACCCTAATCAAGGGCATCATAAATCATGCTTTAAGGATTTAATATGAATCAAATTCTTCACTCATAAGTTGAGGTGAAAAACTAAGTTTAAATGATTCAAGAACTTAAGAGAAACTTACTTGAAATTGAATCCAACTTGAACTCAACTTGAGTTGCTTGGTTCCTCTTCTTTCTTCTCCTTTTTTCTTTCTCTTTTTCTCTCCCTCATGCTGCTGGAAAATGGGGACGTGCTACTGCCTTGCTTTGGGGGTTTTTTCCCTTAACATTGTCTCTCTATAACCCTTGACCATATGGACGTAAATACTTAGCTATGAACTGAATTTTCTACCTTTGTGGGACCCATTTGCCACATCATTTAGCAGATAATTAAAGCATATTTATCCTCTTTTGCTGACATGGCAAAATATCATTTATTTAAATTAGATAATTATCCTAAGAAAAATCATCAAAATCCATGCATTAAGGAGCCACAAATTTGTCCTCCATTCAATGTCTAATATGCAGTAGCTTTTGTCATTTTTTCCACACCATTTTTATCATTTTTCCACACCATTTTAACTTTAATTTATGGGTAATTAATCACCCTAGCTAATAGACTACTTAGGGGACCATTTAGCTTATTAAAAAAATCATAAAAAATCACATATTCAGCCTTGAACGTCGCTCTCCATTGTTGTCCACTTGCTATCCATGCAAAGCAACGTCCATATCAGCTGCCCCTTTGCAAATTTTCCACACAATTGTAGCTTTTAATTAATGTACACTTAATTCCCTAGCTAGGAGCTCATTTAGGTGTCCATTAAGCTATTAAACAAAATCATAAAAATCCCATTACAGCAGCTTGGACGTGACCATCACTTAGCTTCCATGTTGCTGTCCACTTGATGGGGTCCACTTATCATTGACTTGTTGGCATTTTCTTACCACAAAATCAACTCCAAATCACGTCCACTAACCACACTAGCTTCCTAGGTCATTTAAATACACATTTTATATTTTTAAAAATTAAAAAAAAGCAAGCATATGGCCCCTTGATCGTCCACAGTGTGGCCACCTTTTCAAGCTCCTTTGAGCTAATCCATTAGCCATTAAATCATGCCATTAATCACTTGATTTTTTCATGGATTTTTTAATTTTAAATAATTCATAAAATCCATGTGTAATTATCTCCTTTTGACACCTCATTTATGCCATTAAAACATAGCTAATTACCTTACTTTAACATTATTACAAACTTACTTTATGGTGCACAAAAGTCAAAGGTATACACCTTTTTTTGTGCAAACATGATCCTGCTATAATTAACTTAATCCAATCCTCTCATTGTATAGATCTCGTAATTTTAACCATTCATTTCAAATTTCGTCTCAATCCGACTTTTCTAGTTCAAGTTATGATCATTTGAAGTCATCTTTGAATTTTGATTGTGATGATCGATTTTCACCCTAATTTCATCATTATTTTGATAATCCATCATTTTCATAAGATTAATCACAAAATTATGTGCTTACCTTTCAAATTTCATCTTAATCCGCTTTACGGGCGTTGAGTTATGCATTTTCTAGCATTTGCCACCTTAAATCCAAAATTATCATAATAATCTCCATTAGTTAAACCATAATATATCAGGTAATTATCCTCAATATATTCACATTCCCTAATCCTCATTAGGCTTCTTTAATCACATTGACCCATATTGGCTTATATTCATTATTCATAATCATTTGCCCTAATTGCAATAAATCATCAATATTGCAAAGGAAATCATTCATAATTCCACTAAATCATACATAATCCATATTTATATGCTAAATGCCTATACATAAGCATTACTTGGGTCAGGTTATCACAACTCTTCAGCCATATGCAATACTAATTATATATCAGATGCAACAAGAAAAAGCATAAATTATACAACCATATGATAAGAAGGTAGAAAGTGGGTGTGTTTGTCAAATAATCTGGGTTATAATTGATGCTTTTTAAAAATTGTTTAATACGGCATGACAAGGATGGTGAGAATGCAGTAAAGAAAATATAAAACCAGCTTTCATTTGTCGAAAGGAAGATAGAGGACAATATAAAAAAAGAAAAGGCAATGAGCTAAGATTCTCCACCTGCCTTACCTGCCTAAGCTTGTGCCGATCAGAGGAATAAGCGTTGTGTGCCTGTGCCTGTGTCGCATGCAGGAAAGGAAATGAGGGATTGAGGCTTGAGGTTGAGGGTTGTGCCTATGCCTGTGTAGGATTTGAGGGGATGGCGCCGAAGATCGATTGGAAAAACAACACGATGATGGAGAGAGACGAAGGCGACGCCACTGGCTGCAAAGGCTCTCCAGGCTTTTTCCTTCACTTCCGATTCCAAATCTCTCCAGGCCGGAGCTGCAAGCTGCTGCTTCAAAGTTCTATTTTTTTTAAAAAAATTATTATTGTCGTTGTAGGCTATGGAGAAGAGAATCAGACATGTGGGGCGAACCAGAGAAGGGAATAGATAAGGGAATCGAAAAAATGGCAAGGAGAAGCCGAGAAGGTACTCAAAAAAATGGTAGGGAGCCTGGAGAGTGAAGATAAGGACTCTGAGATAGGGAGGTGGTGCAACCGTGAGGGGAGAAGAGGGACTAATGAGGCGCTCTCTTCCCTCTCTCAATCTTGTGAAGCCGAAGATGCACTACAGATGAGCACTCGAATGCGCGTGCGATGTACTGCGAGCATCGATGCGGGTAATGGCTGTCGCGTGCCGAGTGCTGATCTATGGTTCCTTCGCAAGCAAGGCCCTCCCATGCGATGATTGATGGGCTGATGAGATCTGAAATTGGGTTACTTGGCTACGACTGTAGAACACGTCATGTGCGGGCGCTGGACGGGATAGAGCGCCGAGAGCCGGAACTGACTAAATTTATGGCCAAAAAATTTCACATATATATAATTATATATAATATATTATATCTAATGGGTTATATCGGTTATATAAACGGGTTGAACGGGTTGCAAAGCCTCAACCCTAATCTGTTTATTTAATTAAATGGTTAAACGGGTTGGCAAATTATAAACCATGTATTCGAAAATCCCAACCTAAACCCATTTATAAATGGATTGGACGGGCGGGTTGGCGATTTGACCATGACCATGAACACTCCTAGCTTTATCCTTCCTTCTCCTGGGCCTCTTTCTAGGCTCAGCTTCTGATTGGTCATTAGCCTACTTCTTTCACAGCTTTTTACTAGGATATTGCTCTGGGAGACCAGTTTGGGCATTCAGATCATCCGAATTACTTTTCATTCTAGCATAGAAGAGAAATATGGTCTCAATACATATTCTTAAGTAAATAGGAACAATCGTAACTTTTATTATATAAAAAAATATTATAACCTAATTTGCATATTTGCTAAAAGAACAATTTTCCTTAAGGTGATCAGAGGAATGACATAGAAAATAAACTCGACTACCATATGGACATGTCTTAGTTGTATGTCCATTGGTACCACAAACATAACACACCAACTCAGTTACAATGGGTCATTGGTTATAACAAGTCCTTCGTTCCTTCCTGGCGTAGGCTTTCTTAGACTCAACTCTAGTCTGTACATCTTGACCCTGTGACTGCATAGAGGGTGACTCTAGTGTGTACACACTTATCTTTGTATTTTTGTTATACATGATTTTTCATGCATTTGTAAAGTCGTAGAAAGACTTTTTATGCATTCTATCATCATTTCAATGAAATCATCAATTTTTTATGAACTATGGTATTTAGCTCTTTTAATCAAGGGTTTTCTCGTTAAAGATGTAAAATCAGACCGTGGAACATAATGTAAAATATTTTTGTGATATACTTTTCAGACTTGGTTAAAGAATTAAAGCAATATTTTTGTGATATACTTTTCGAACTTGGTTAAAGAATTAAATGCTTTAAAATTTTATTGGGGAATTAATTAAGCATTTATTTTCTAAAACCACCAGCACGAATGGGACAACCCAAAAAAATTGAGGCCGAAACAATATCAATACCCCCGGGACTCAAGATGCGTGGGTTAACATGCTTGTGGGTACCCACTAGGGTTTACCACACAGAAAGGGATGGTACAACAATTGGTAGATGAATACCTTCATCCCCAGACACCTCAACTTGCTAAGGTCCTTATAAAGATGATCGACAAGCTTATCCCCAAGAAGTTGAAGCAAAATTGTTGACAAGGATTTGAAACCATCGATAGTTTAATTTGATGGTACTGGGAGCGTGTTGAAGCATCTAACATCGTTTTACTATGTCATGGGCAATTATGTACACCATTCAACTTCTACCTTCAAATGTTCCCAAATACCTTTTTGGTGATGCTTATCAATTGTATATATCTCTCGCAATTGGCTCAGTGTACACTTGGAAAGAGATGAAACAAATATTTACTTCCCAATTCGTCAACATGACACAAGAGTTGTAGTTATTAGAACCATCAACTTTATTTCAAAAGAAGGATAAATCAATTGACGTTAATATCACTAGATGGTAAAAAGTTAATAATTATGTCAGCAATGTTGTCTTAAGCAGTGAATGTCAATTTTTCAAAATGGTATCAAAATAGAGATTTCTTTACTAAAGAATGAGCAGTTTAACATGTTCCAAGCCATAGCCATGGAAGCTTGATAAAAAGAATATCCATTATCTCAACAAAAGGCCTAGAAAAAATCTTCCACAATAACATCATTTAAGAAGAAGGCTGAAGAGACTTCTATAAACACTACAGAAGTCAAGAAGCACCTAGATAAGGCAAAACTGCAAACAAAATAGACAACAAAACTTGCTCAAAGAGAAGAAATTCAATACGCTTTCAATGAGGACAATGTGGAGATATTATTCTAGCAAATCCTGTCGACTAGGCTATTTGACTACCTGCCCTAAAAAAATAGAATAAGTTAGCTGCACCACTTACTAGCAGTACTGTAGTTATCATTAGTATCTTGGTCACCCAACTAAGAAGTACTAAGAAGTTCAACAAATATTGCAAGATTATATCAAGAAAGGGATCATCAAAGTAAGCCCTCCAGCTGAAGCTTTATCAAATGTTGTGACTATTGAGATAACCAATGAGAATGATTGGGAGGCTGTTCAAAAGCCACCAAGTCTGAGATGAATAAGGGGATGCCTTAGGAACTTGTATAGTGAAGTGACGAGCTGTATATATGTCTAATTAAAATATTCATTTTAACATAAGTATATGTGCCGATCAAGTAATAAAAAGTGAATAGAGTATCGTTCCCATGAGGATATGATCTAACTAGGATTATTAATCAGTTTAGTTGCTTTCGGTGAATAGAAAATTGGGATTTCAAACTTAAAACTAAGTTATCAAATGCAATAAGGAAATAGAAAAGAGTTCATGGAACGAATGGAATACTAGAAAGGAGTTATTGATTGGAGATGACAGATGGATAGTTTGAAATCCTTGAATCTAAACCATATCGCATTGGTTCCTTTTCATTAGATTGTGTAGGGATTTCTAGTCCAAGTTCAATAGTCCTTATATATATCTTCCAACACATATAAAGCTAATTACACTCTATTCAATTGTTATGTTTCCATGTCATTAAATAAAGTAGAATTGATGAATTCATAACTTGTTCACGACTATATAGGGTTTAATGGTATATTCCTATCCATTAAACAACTCCCCTTAACAAAAGGAAACCTATGCCCTACACATGGATCTAGAAGAGATTTTTCCTTTTCAAGGATTAATTCTGCAATTGAATCATCTTACAAGTTAGCTAATCTTTTAAAAAGCATTAAACAACACATGCAAGGGTAAATCCACATCACATAATCATATTGAAGTCAAATATTCATTCCTGAATCTTAAAGAACCAATACAATGTAGTTACATATCAATTCATCCTAACTATCCATCTAATGGAGGTTTAGCTCAAAGACATGACATAAATCTCTTTTACATCCATATTGAAAGTATCTAGGAAAACAGAGAAAGAAAAATAAAAAGAGGAAGAGGAAACTGAATCTCGGAAGTTTCCACTAACGGAGTTGAATCTCCTCTTCGATCCGCGCTTCAAACAGGTTCTTTTCCTTCTTTGGGTGTCATTTCGTCGGCTCTCTCTTCCTCTCGCACGACTCCCTAGGTTTCTATTTAAACTGGTCAGCCTGCGCAGCACACGTGCAGAAATCTGTGGGTACGAATTTTCAATGGCGCCTAGGCACAAACTCCCTGTGTGCTGTGTAACTTAGAAACTTCATCGGGATGCCCTGCTTACTTGTGTTGTGGCGCTTAGGCGCCCCAAGTCAGCTTGGGTGCCAACTCCCTAAAGGTTTTGTGACTTAGAACTTCCCGAAATGCCTGTATGCTCATGCCATGGTGCCTAGGCGCCCCAAGCCAGCGCCTGGGCGCCAACTCCCTGGAAGTGACATGACCTGGAAACTCTTCTAGAATTTGTTTGTATGCTAGTGAAGTGTCACCTAGGCGGCCCTCGTCGGTGCCTAGGCGCCTACTTACTAGAAGCAATCTGGCGTGTGAGGTGCTGAAACTTTGGCTAAGGCATGTAGGGTGGCACCGGGCGCCAACCTATCTACTTCTTCACTTCACTCCGTTTTGCATTCGACTCGCCCACAAGCTTGTGAATCTCCGTTCTTCCTGCAAAAAATGAATGAAACTAAATAATTGAACTAAAAATGCCTAATTTATACTAAAAATGCATAAAAACTACATAATGCTCCTAAAATGCAAAGCGAGTAAAAATTTAGCTAAATGGATACAAACTAAACCTAATCTTTTGGACTAACATGCAAAAATAGTCTGAAATGGGTCATAATAAATCGCATTTTGCGAGTTATCATGAAGATGATAGGATTAAAGATAAGGTCATTTTCCCTTTTCTTATAAGGTATTTGAGGTAATTGTCACAAATTCAAGCATTTGTAGTCGGACTACATGCGGCCTGAATTGTTGCTCTCGTTCTACCAATACTAGTTAGGACTTGAGAAGAAAGATATGTACTTGAGAAGCTGCCAAGTATTGTTCCAAATGAATTCCCTGAAGATAGACCTTTCTAGGATCTAGACAACAACAAAGGAGAAGGAATAATTGATCCAGAACAGTGTCCTAAAGAAGGACATATTGGACTTAGATAATGAAAAAGATGAAGTCGAAGCCTACTACCTGTTGGAAACAAGTGTTGAAATCAAAGGCAAAATACCCAAAGCATATGTTTTGATGATTAACAACTCAATTTGAGTAAGTTTTGGCTACTAATATGTTTGTGAAATATTTTAAGGTTGTAAAAATGAAAAATATAAAGCATGACAGGTCAAGTCGATTCCTAAGTCGATCCCCAAGTCGACTCCAGCATCGACTTCAAGGGCGGTTTTTTGTCCAGCGTTGAAATTGGAGACCAAGAGCTGCTAAAGTCGCAAACGAAGTCGACTCCACATGTGACTTGGGTGAAGTCGCAGACCAAGTCAACTCCAGCATCGACTTCAGACTAACAACATAGAATTTGAAGAGCAAAGTCGCAAATCAAGTCGACTTGACATTCGACTTGAGTGAAGTTGAAGACCAAATCGACCCAAACGATCAACTTGGATCAAACGAAGAACAAATCAACTCCAAAACAAGCAAAGTTGCATGAATTCATCATTTTGGATCAAGAACACACATTTGAACATTTTCATGAACTCAAAGATTCAAGTATTCAATATTTCAAGTCACGGAGCTAAAGGACTTCAAGCAAGAATGAATATACTGAGTTTCAAATGATATAAATCGAGGGAAGAACACTTAATTTGAAGAAATTTAAGTGACTAAAGCCTTCTTCAAGAAATTCAAGTTCAACTAGCAAGCTAAGGAAGAAGTCGCACCCGAAGTCAACTACACATGCGACTTGGGTCAAGTTCGAGACCAAGTCGACCTGAGGAGGAACTTGAGCAGCCTGCATACACCTAAAGTAGCACCCGAAGTCGACTCCACCTGCGACTTAGGTCGTAACATTCAAAAATTTGAACGTTGGCGCATTTATTACGCGCTAATCAACTCTCTAACGTTCAAATCTCTTCCTCCATTATATATAGCACTCAAGTGAACGTGAAAGCATATAGAAAAGAGCAGAAACAGAAGATACTAAGTTCAAAATTCCATTTTCCTAGCCTTGAGTGATCTATACACTTTTGAAGGAAGAACGAGCTTCAAACTTGCTGCTTGCTTCAACGCCAATCGATTTGTTTCCTCTACAAGTTCTTCTCTAGCTGTAACTTGCCTACACAAACTGTAAAGTGTAGATCTTTCCCTTTTTGAATTTTTTATTTGGTTTTGATGCTTGGTTTGATATTGGTGTTTCAAACTAAGTGATAGCAAAGTAGCGTTGTGATTGGAGTGAGGACTCGTCACCTACTTGTGCTAAGTATTGTATATGCCCCTTAGAGCTAGAATATAGAAGAGAGCGGATACTCTAGTTGTATATGCCCCCTAGAGATGGAGTCTAGAAGGGAGTGGAGGCTCTAGTTGTATTCGTGGAATACATAGTGGAACCCAAGTCACAAGGAGTGTGAGCTTGGAAGATTAGAGTAGGGAATGTTGCCCGAACCACTATAAAATCTTGTCTATTAATTTTTATTTATGCTTTCATTATCTTATTGCTTTCCATTTATTTCATTAAAGGGGACTGAATTAATCTGGAGTAAAGTTTCTGTTTAAAGCGAAAAATTTTAATTACCCAATTCAGCCCTCTCCTTTTGGGTAATTGCCGTTAACTCGGGACCAATAAGTGGTATCAGAGTAGGTCTTTGAGTTTAAACCAAAGAGATCTTTTTATATGACATCCCAATCAACTTCCACCCCTGCTTTTGCCAAGGGTCAGTCTTTTACTAGACCACCTCTATTTGATGGGACCAACTTCGGCTATTAGAAGTTAAGAATGAAACAATTAATCACGGCTACAGATACTGATTCTTGGATTGCTATCCAAGATGGTGATGTATTACCTACCGATAAAAGAGCCTCCACATGGTTCGAGGAGGAAGTTACAGTTGTTAAAAGCAATGCGAAAGCCATGAACTCCCTCTTTTGTTCATTAACGACATCGAAATATGATAGAGTGTCATCATGCCAAATCGCCAAAGAAATATGGTATACATTGACATCCATATATGAGGGAACTTTTCAAGTCCTAGGGACAAGGAGAAATATTTTGATTGGAGAATTGGAAAGCTTTAAAATGTTAGAAACAGAAAATATTTCTGAAATGTTTGCTAGATTTTCCAAGATTACTAATGCCTTGAAAGGGCTAGGAAAAACAATTTCTGAATTTGAGCAGGTAATGAAAATTTTAAGGGCGCTACCCGAATCATGGACTCCAAAGATCACAGTTATTGAGGAAGCCAAAGACCTCAATACACTACGGCTTGAAGACCTTATAAGCTCACTCATGTCACATGAGTTGATAAAAAGAAGAAATGAGGAGCAACACAAAGGCAAGAGAGCCATCACCTTGAAAGTCGCACAAGATTCGGAAGACTCCACCTCGTCGTCACAAAACGACGATGAAATCGCCTTACTTACAAAACGATTCAGAAAATTTGTAAGGAAAGGAAGAAATTTCAGAAACTTTAAATAAAGAAATTCTAAAGAGAAAAAGAAAGAGACAACAAAATGTTTCCGGTGTGGCAGTACGGGGCATATGCAATCCCAATGCCTGATGCCCGAGGAGAGTAAAGCAAAGGAGCAAAGACAAGATCGAGGCGACAACAAAAAATTTCAAAGAATCAAAGGAAGAGGCATGTACATAAACGAGGAAGAATCTACGACATGCAGCTCTTCAAGTGAAGAAAATGAGGCGGATTGCGCAAGAATTTGTTGCATGGCAAATTCCGACATATGCCTTGCAACAACGGAAATTATAGAGGATCAAACCACTTCAACAAACTGCACAAGTAGTCAAGAGGTGACATCCAAACAAAAATCTTTTTCAATTCTTTCTTCTACAAATGACTGCCTCAAATGTGCTGAATTAGAAGAACTTCAACAAGCCTATGATTCATTATATGAAGAAATAAAGAAATTAGGAAACAAATTCACAATAAAGAAAAGACAATGCGATGTAGTGATAATTATGAATGGTAAACTTGCTGAAAAAGTTGGTCAATTGAAAAATGAAAGGAATACCTTAATAAATGAGTTAGAAAAACTCAAAAAAGAAAATGAATCATTAAATGAATCGCTTGCTAAGTTTTCTAATCCTGAAGAAAGTATCAAAATATTTTTGAAAATGACCACCCAAAGTTGTAAGAAAAGACTTGGGTATACCACATTTGAGCAGGGAAAATTTAATGCTCTAAGGAACCTTAGAAACAAACCAAAATCCATCCATGCTAAACCTAAGATAAATCATGTGATTTGGACCAAAAGACCAATTGGGGAACCAATTACCAAATTGCTTCGTACTTCTAAACTTCCAGGAGCTTGTAATTTTTGCAACAAGATGGGACACAAGGTTTATCAATGCAAAATGAGAAAATTACAAAACCTTGGTGCAAAATTAGTTTGGATGCCCAAAAGCATTGGATTTGTGGCTTCAAGAGAAGATCAACGTTGATTCCAATGGATAACTAACCCAAATGGACCCATAAAATGGGTACCAAAAGGATGAGCTCCACTTGACGTTATTTTTGCAGGTTTGTCTTAGAGATAAAGCCAATAACATATGGTTTATGGATAGTAGCTGCTCAAGACACATGACATGAGAAAAAGGACTGTTCCATAAGATCAACCCGTGCAATGAAGGAATAGTTGCTTTTGGAAATAATGAAAAAGGTAAAATAAAAGGTAAAGGAAATGTTTATGGAATTTTAAATGCATGTATTGAGGACTTACTATTTGTTGAAGGACTCAAACATAACCTAATGAGTATTAGTCAATTATGTGACAAAGGTTATAAAGTTGTATTTGAATCCCCTATATGCAATGTATTTGATGATGTTCACATAGTATTTAGTGGCAAAAGACATGGAAATGTTGTGGCGCCCCGAACCGGGGTGCCTAGAAGCCTTACTTTGAGATCTTGTCGATTGGTAAACGTGATTCAGGATTGTTGGCCTGATCACACGGCGGGTTCTTAATTGGATCTCGTCCAAAAAAAAATTTTCTTTCATCATATAATCATATACTCATCATCATTCATAATGGACTCATCCATATCATCATAAATCAACAACTTCTCATATTATTCATAACTTCATAATTTCATACAACCTATGTTCTTTTTCATCATATTCCATTAGGGAATATATTCATACAAAAATCTACTAACCTTTGTAGATTCCTCTTTTTCTTCAGCAACACATGTCTTTTATCTCTTGGTTTTCCCTCCACCTATCTGAGGTTGGGAAAACAAAACATGAGTCGAAACTCAATAAGTAAGCATTTTTCTTTCATTTAAATGCATTCCTCTCCATTTGATAGAAGACACTTACCAAGTGATCAACTATCAACGGAATAGAAACCTTTTCATAAAATCTTTCATAAACATTAGATGCGCAAATGCTTCCTTTCCATTCCTGACATAAACCTTTGTGTGTGGGTACGTTAACCCAGGGAACATCTCACATAGCATGGCCGAATACGTCGGCTGTCTCCGAGTTGGCCTCATCAAGGGGAACCTCTCTTCCTCTTGATGCCTATATGGTTCCTACATACATGACTTTTGACTTTCCCGGCATTATATACCTCTTACACCAGGTGACTTGTCATTCTCATGTAGAGAATTATTTGCACCATCCCTTAAAAATATCATTTCAAATCCATGCTTTCCTTTTCAATCCATGTATGAAAATGCAATGCATTCATTCACACATAACATTCCTTTGCCTCCACCTCTGGGGAGGACGCCGTCGGCACACAGCCCATACGACTCGGCAATAGTGAAGGGAGACCCTCTGATCCGCTTTCTACCTCCACCGAAGCCTCTTCATTATACATCATACATGTGCACATGTCCATGAACATCACATGATATCAATATGCCAACATGAATTTTCATAAAAACTCATAAACATTCATCATTTCAAAACATTATAGGAATGATCACCTTTAAACATATTTCATAAATACTTGAGAATAAAACATATTTTCGAAAGGGTTTTCTTGCTTACAGCGAAGCAATAAAATCACATTTTCAAAGTTGTGCTTGCTTACAAATCATCATTTTCAAAAGGATTGCTTGCTTACAATGAAGCAATAAAATCACATTTTTAAAAAAAATTTGCTTGCTTACCTCCTCAGTCTGTGTCCTCCACCTTTTCCTTTCCTTGTTCCCTATACAAGGAAAATGGATATTTTATCCATCCATTCTATGTCTTAGTTTACTTTCCATGCTTGCTTTATAACTATTCATTACCTCATTTCTATAGAGGTTAATCCTATAAATATACTTGGTCATTACTTCCTTAGATGGATTTTTATCGATAAATCCTTTAAAAATTCCATCAATATATCCTCATAAATATATAAAAATAAATCTCAATTTTTTTTCCCAAAATACGTTGTTCACTGTTCATGTCATTGTAGCAAATCACTGTTCACGTTTACTGTTCATCCGAGGTTACTGTTCACAGCAACGTGGGTTACTGTTCATGGGTTTCAAAAATTGATATTTTTCCCAAAAATAAAAAATATCATGACATAGCTTATGCTTAGTATATCATGAAAAATTCCATACATTTTGAATTTATCATCATTTACTTGGCAAAAAAATCATTTTTTCCATATACTAAAAATCAATATAAATTCACTTAAGCATAATCCTTAATTCTAAAAATTATGAAATTAATATATCATCATTCCAACATCATATTGATCATAATCATACATCCCAAATCATCATTTATCAAAATTGGAGCATTATTTTCACATATCATATGCTATCTTCCTGAATGCTCCATCCTTGCTCCAAATTTTTGATGTTTCGGCATGATTCCAATTAAGCATTATAAATTTACTTATTTTCTCATGCTTAGGCATTATCTAAGCATGGTTTTACCTTACTTAACACCCAAAAGAAATTTGAAAAGAAATCACTTACCTAAAGTGAAGATATCCTTCTTTTTCTCACACTTTCTCTCTCTAATTTTCTCCTCTTCTTTCTCCTCAAGGCTAAAACGTGGTGGGGTGAAAAAATGCTCAAATGGAGCTGGGATGAAGTGCCTTGGATGTTCACCCCTGCCCCCTATTTATACTTTTTGATTTTTCATCAAATTGGAATTTATCCCCCCTTGCTTGACGTATTAAATTATAAATGTATTTTGTTCTAATTTCCAAAAGGTGCATGGAGCCTTGTGCAGACCACCCTAGGCCTGCTCCATCCCCCTATTGCAGCCCTATTTTTCTAGCTTTTTTATTTATTAAAATTTATTTATTTTAAGCAAATTAAATCCTAGCTGTTGGTTCTTGATGAGGATGATCATGGACCATTGATTTGGTCAAATATTCCCAACCACCCCTGCAATTGCTTCTGTTCATTTATTATTTTTTTATTTTTTAAAATATTTAATTTAATAAAAAGTCAAAAGTAGCATTAATGGAAAATTAAGCTACTTTTTTATCTCCTTTTGACGTTTCATCTTGAGCCTTGATTTGTAAATTTTGATCAGTCTTGGACCACTCATAATGTTCATCATCATATTTTAGCCATCCATAAAAATTTTCATCTCAATCCGACATCCGGATTGCAAGATATGAATTTTTCTTCATTTTCTTCACAAAAATCCATAAAAATCCGAAAATTATTATTTTAATCCAAAAGCACTTTTGTCCTTTATTGGGAAGCTTCCTTTTTCATCTTTTATGATTAAGTTAATCCAACGTGATTAACTTAACATATTTCTTAATCCCACATTTACTATTCACGTTTCACTATTCATCCGAATTTCATAATTAATTATTTTAACATTTATTCTCACATATTTCCATACTCATGAATATATATTTTATTAATATATTACATAAGGTTTACAACCCTAGGGTTTCATACATGTGTCTAAGATCGGGGTTTCACAAATGTATATTTGGTTTGCCTAGATGAACTTAAGGGAAAATGTCTAATAGCCATAGAAAATGATCTATGGGTATGACATACAAGGCTTGGATATATAAATATGTCAAATATTAAAATATTGTGGAAAAAAAGTTTAGTACAAGGGTTACCAAAGCCTAAATATGACAACGACAAGATTTGCAAGGCTTGTCAACTATCCAAACAACCCAAACTGCCATTTTTCACTAAAAAAGAAATTTCAACAACTAGACCACTTGAATTATTGCATATGGATCTTTATGGGCCATCAGACATTTTAACTCTTTGTGAAAAAAAGTATGTATTTGTAATTGTTGACGATTTTTCAAGATTTACTTGGATTATACTCTTAGCTAGCAAAGATGAAGCATTTTCTATGTTTGTCATGTTTTCAAATTTGGTGCAAAATGAAAAACAAAGTTCAATTATTTCCATTAGAAGTGTTCATGGTGGTGAATTTGAAAATAAATGATTCATAGAATTTCGCAATGTAAAAAGAATTCACCATACATTTTCTGCACCAAGAACTCCTCAATAAAATGGAGTTGTTGAAAGAAAAAACCGGACAATACAAGAAATGGCTAGAACTATGCTAAATGAAAGTAAATTGTCCAAAAGGTTTTGGGGTGAAGCTGTTAGTACAACTTGTCATGTATTAAATCGAGTTACCATTAGAGCAATATTGAAAAAGACCCCATATGAACTTTGGAAAGGCAGAAAACCAAATATATCATATTTCCATACTTTTGGATGTACTTGCTATGTGTTAAATAATGGAAAAACTAATTTGAGAAAATTAGATGCCAAAAGTGATGAGGCAATTTTCCTTGATTATTCATCAAATAGCAAAGCATATAGAATTTTCAACAAAAGAAATCAAAGAGTAGACGAATCAATACATGTTGTTTTTGATGAATTTAACCAAACTCCGAAAAAGAAGGATGAATTAAGTGATTCAGATGATACATCGAAGAATTTAAAAGCAAAACAACAAGAGCAACAAGAGGAAACCAAGCCCAAGCTAGAAAATTCAACAGAGGAAAGGGTAAGTGAAGGTAATAATTCCTATAAACTTCCAACTGATTTAAAATTCAAAAATGCTCATCCAATTGAGCAAGTTATTGGCAATATCTATAAAGGAATAAAGACTAGGAGATCAAAATAAAATATTTGTGGACAATATGCTTTTGTATCAAAAATTGAACCGACAACTATTGATCAAGCTCTTAATTATGAAAATTGAGTTATTGCAATGCAAGAAGAGCTAAATCAATTTGAAAAGAATAATGTATGACATTTAGTTCCTAGACCCAAAGATTGCACTATTATTGGTACCAAATGGGTATTTAGGAACAAATTAGATGAAAGTGGACTTGTAATAAGAAACAAAGCCAGACTAGTAGCCAAAGGGTATTCCCAAGAAGAAGTGATTGATTTTGAAGAATCATACGCACCTGTGGCTAGATTATAAGCCATACGTATCTTACTAGCATATGTTTCTCACATGGATTTCAAATTGTTTAAAATGGATGTGAAAAGTGCATTTTTGAATGGATACTTGAATGAAGAAGTATATGTAGAACAACCCCCGGATTTGAAGAAAAGGATCAATTAAAATATGTTTATAAATTAACCAAAGCATTATATGGACTCAAACAAGCTCCACGAGCTTGGTATGAAAGGTTGAACAAATTTTTGATTGATCATGAATTTCAAAGAAGAAAGGTTGATACTACATTATTCATAAAGTATAAAATTAAGAATATTTTAATTGTTCAAATTTACGTAAATGATATAATATTTGGTGCTACTGATGAAACTCTGTGCCAAGAATTTTCTAAGATTATGCAAAACGAATTCGAAATGAGCATGATGGGAGAATTAAATTTCTTCCTGGGACTACAAATCAAGCAACAAGCCGAAGGAATTTTTATAAATCAGTCCAAGTATATCAAAGAAATGCTAAAGAAATTCAAAATGCAGACTAGCAAGGGAGCAACCACTCCAATGAGTTCAACAATCAAGATCGACATGGATGAAAACGGTAAATGTGTCGAACAGAAGCTATATAGAAGCATGATAGGATCTTTACTTTATTTAACGGCTTTTAGACCCGATATTTTATTCAGTGTTTGCATGTGTTCTAGATTCCAATCATGTCCTAAAGAATCACATTTAATGGCTGTAAAAAGAATTTTTAAATATTTAATAAATACCACTAATCTTGGACTATGGTATCCAAAGGGGTCAACTTTTGATTTAATCGGCTACTCGGATGCGGATTTTTCCGTATACAAAATAGATAAAAAAGTACTAGTGAAACATGTCAATTCCTTGGAAACATATTAGTTTCATGGTATTCAAGGAAACAAACTAGTGTTGCTCTATCTATGGCAGAAGCCGAATATATAGCCGCTGGGAGCTGTTGTGCCCAACTACTTTGGATGAAACAACAATTAAAAGACTATGATGTTGATTATCATAATATTCTAATTAGATGTGATAATACAAGTGCAATTTGTTTGACTAAAAATCCTGTATTGCATTCTAGAACCAAACATATAGGGATGTAAGACATCATTTTATTCGTGAACATGTTGAAAATCATGATGTTTGTTTGGAATATGTGAAAACCGAGGATCAGATTGCAGATATATTCACCAAACCTTTAGCAAAAGATTCATTTTATAAAATTAGAAATGATATGGGGATGATTGAATTAAATTAGAAACAATAGGATAGGAGAAATAAACTTAGAATAGACCAAGTCGATAGGCTAAGTCGACTTCAAAAATCCCAGGTCGACTTAGGCGAAGTCGATTCCGGAATGGCGAAGTCGACTCCGCATCAGGGGCGAAGTCGACTTCGGATTAGGGAAAATCGACTTCACGCGCGACCGTCGGGCTTCCCATTTCTCCTCTTCTTTTCTTTCCTTCTTCTCTTCTTTTCTTCCTCCTCTGTTTCTCCCGCTTGAGCTCCCTCTCCCTCTCCATTTTTTCATCTCTCTCTATCCCTGTCTATTCTCTCTCTCTCTCTCTCTCCACTCTCCTGCTCACTGTCTACTCTCATCATTTCTGCTTTTCTCTCTCTTTCTCTTCCATTCTCGTCTCTCTCCCTCTCTATCTACTTCTCTCTCCCTCGAGCTCTCTCTACAATTCAGTTTTCTCCTTTCTCTCCATTTTCTCTCCTTCATCTCCGGCTTGTTTTCTTCATCTTCGTCTTGAGTTTTTCCCTTGAGCTCCAACCCTCTTTTCTTTCTCTCTCCCAAGATCCCTTTCATCTCTCTACTTCCTTCCATTTCTCTCCCTTATCTCTAGCTTTTCATCCTATTCCATCTCTCTCAAGCTCCGTTTGAAAATTTCCATTTCAAAAATCAAATCCAATGGCACCCAAACCTAGACTACCCAAACTAGTTGTATCTAAACCATCCCATAGGCCCGTTCCCAGACCACCCAGCTCCCAAGCCGAAGAGGAAGTCCTCAGGAGGCAACAGACTCCCTCGAAGCGTGCCCTGGAAGAACCGTCGACTTCTATCGGCCGTCGGGTCCGATTTCGGGCTGGGACTCCATCAACGACCGCTCCTAGGGAAGAAGAACCCCAAATTTCCCAAAGCACTGAAATAGGGCCAGAAGAAGGGGAACCTCAACTACAAAAGGGTAGGTCTTGAAAATGCCAACTACTTATTTCAAGACCGAGCTACAACATAGCAGATTTTACAAGAGTTTTTACGAGCGTAAGATAATCGTACCCAAGATTATAGATTTCAAGTTTTTAAGTGATTATAAGTTTGAAATCGAGGAACTACTGGATTTCCAAGGTTGGACCAGGTTGTTAAAGGCAGATGATAGGGTATATCCTGACTTAACTAGGATTTTCTACTATTTATGGGATGATCAGTATTTTAGTACGTTTGTGAAAGGAGTTGAAATGTTTTTGGGGTCAAGAGGGCCCGCAAGCCTAGATCAAGCTATTAGGAAAGAGGGACAAATCCTAAAGGTCCCTTATGATGATGAATGACTACCTGCAGATCTGTCTCTCACCCAAATGTATAATCAGCTCATCAGGAGCGACAAATATCATCCCGGGATAAGTTCATACACTATATGGACTTATCCCTTAGGTTGCGGGTCCTAAGATTGCAAATCGCCCACTGCATCTATCCCAAGGGCGGAGGAAGAAATCCTATGGAAAGTCGCAAATAGAGTCAAAGTCAGTATCCCGCGACTCTTCCTTGAGGCCCTTGCCTCCAGAAAGGACAACCCACGAGGGGTTTTTCCCTACGAGACATGGATCACCAAGATCCTAGAGTTCTACCATGTGGATATTGAAGGAGAACCATTCAAAGTATTGAAGCCGACAAATGCTATCAACAAGGCTTTGCTCCAAAGAATGAAAATAAATGTGGAGCAGTTCAGAGCAGAGCGGATCCAAGAAAGGATGGGCGTACCGGCTCCGGAAGAAGCCGGAGGAGCGTTGGTTCAGGGGGAGCAACCCCCACCGTCACCAGAGGAGCAACCCGCTCCACCACAGGATGCTCCCGAGGAGCTTGCTTCGCCGCTATCACACGGATCTTGTTCACCATGAGGATCCGAGATCCCAGCCCCAGCTCCTCGACCACCATCTTGGGACAACTCAGTTAACGCAATCCGAGATCACTTAGAGCAGATCGAAGATCGTTTGACATCTCAGATCGTCGGGGTCCTAACTGCTATCATTCACAACAGGACCGCATGGATCGAGAACTTAGGACAATTCGGTATCACTTGGCATCCGGGAGTAACAGGAATCAACCAATACCCGAACTGGATCCATTTGACACCGGCTCAGTACGCACAGATCTGACTCCGGGCCCCATCTCATATTTTTATTCCTCGGCCCATGTTAGACCTATCCGACCATCTCTTCCTCTCCAATCCACTCCATATCCTATATCGGCATTTCTATATGCCAAATCTCAGTGAGTTGACCCCTATTTGATCTATTGACAAAAAGGGGGAGAATAGTTGAGTTTGTTTTTAGTTTTTAGGATGTTGGGTTGGGTAGTTTGTATATAGGTTTGCATTTGCATTTGCTTTTGAAACTTGTATACAATGCTTTGATAATATATGAAAAGTTTATCAAAAAATTTGTTTATGTTCTGTTTACCTATGAAAAGTTTGTTATATTCTCTGTTTATGTTCTGCTATGAAATTGAAATGGTTGATTGAATGTTTATGTGCAATATTTAACTTGTGACTTATTTAAGAAATCATTGAAAATGAAATGTGCAAATGTTGAAATAGATATGAATGTAAATTTCATTAAGTTCAAAAGGCAAATGACCTATAATTATCTTAAAAATGTCAAAACAGGATAAAATGGTATGTTTTAAAGATATCGAAAGGTATATACTCAAATCGGTTTCGTTAATCATCAAAAAGGGGGAGATTGTTGAAAACAAGTGTTGAAATCAAAGGCAAAATACCCAAAGCATATGTTTTGATGATTAACAACTCAATTTGAGTAAGTTTTGGCTACTAATATGTGTGTGAAATGTTTTAAGATTGTAAAAATGAAAAATATAAAGCATGACAGGTCAAGTCGATTCCCAAGTCGACTCAGGCATCGATTTAGACCAAGTTGATTCCCAAGTTTACTCCAGCATCGACTTCAAGGGAAATTTTTTATCCAGCATTGAAATTGGGGACCAAGAGCTACCGAAGTCGCAAACGAAGTCGACTCCGCATGCGACTTGGGTGAAGTCGCAGACCAAGTCGACTCCAGCATCGACTTTAGACTGACATCACAGAATTTGAAGAGCAAAGTTGCAAATCAAGTCGACTTGACATTCGACTTGAGTGAAGTTGAAGACCAAGTCGACCCAAACGATCAACTTGGATCAAATGAAGAACAAATCAACTCCAAAACAAGCAAAGTTGCATGAATTCATCATTTTGGATCAAGAATAGACATTTGAACATTTTCATGAACTCCAAGATTCAAGTATTCAATATTTCAAGTCACGGAGCTAAAGGACTTCAAGCAAGAACGAATATACTGAGTTTCAAATGATATAAATCAAGGGAAGAACACTTAATTTGAAAAAATTTAAGTGACCAAAGCCATCTCCGAGAAATTCAAGTTCAACTAGCAAGCTAAGGAAGTGAAGTCACACCCGAAGTCAACTCCACATGCAACTTGGGTCAAGTTTGAGACCAAGTCGACCTGAGGAGGAACTTGAGCAGCCTGCATACACCTAAAGTCGCACCCGAAGTCGACTCCACCTGCATCTTAGGTCGTAACGTTCGAAAATTTGAATGTTGGCGCATTTATTACGTGCCAACCAACTCTCTAACGTTCAAATCTCTTCCTCCATTATATATAGACACTCAAGTGAACGTGAAAGCATATAGAAAAGAGCAGAAACAGAAGATACTAAGTTCAAAATTCCATTTTCCTAGCCTTGAGTGATCTATACACTTTTGAAGGAAGAACGAGCTTCAAACTTGCTGCTTGCTTCAACGCCAATCGATTCATTTCCTCTACGAGTTCTTCCTCGAGCTGTAACTTGCCTACACAAACTGTAAGGTGTAGATCTTTCTCTTTTTTAATTTATTATTTGGTTTTGATGCTTGGTTTGATATTGATGTTTCAAACTAAGTGATAGCAAAGTAGCGTTGTGACTGGAGTGGGGACTCGTCACCTACTTGTGCTAAGTATTGTATATGCCCCCTAGAGCTTGAATCTAGAAGAGAGCGGAGACTCTAATTATATATGCCCCTTAGAGCTGGAGGCTCTAGTTGTATTCGTGGAATACATAGTGGAACCCAAGTCACAAGGAGTGTGAGCATGGAAGAGTGGAGTAGGGAAGGTTGCTTGAACCATTGTAAAATCTTGTCTATTAATTTTTATTTCTGCTTTCATTATCTTATTGTTTTCCATTTGTTTCATTAAAGGGGACTAAATTAATTCGGGGTAAAGTTTTTGTTTAAAGCGAAAAATTTTAATTACCCAATTCACCCCTTCCCTCTTGGGTAATTGTCGTTAACTCGGGACCAACACTACCATGTTAACATATCATTGTCCAACACTCCCAAATGGTAAAAGAAAATTTCTACATAGTCTCCCATTCGTAACTTCACCAAATTTGAAGTTGGAATGTCGCCAATGAGACATTTTATCACTTAACCGCAAGAATGTCAACCATTGTCATCATCTTGGGAAGTTAGGGTAAGACACTTTTGATATTCACTTGGAGAATTGGTGATGTCATGATATCATAATTGCCATGTTGAAGAAACTAAAGGATCATTATGGCGGATGTGTTCCTAGTTCACTTTTGATCTAGATAAAAAATTAGTTTCTTAGCAATTATTTAAGAAAGGTGCAATATGTTGGAATTCAAGGAAAATTAAGCACAATCCATCTTTTGATGATTAACAACTCAATTTGAGAATCAATTGAGTACTAATACGGTTGCTAAGTGTTGTTAAAGGTTAAAAACCCAAGTTTCAAAACATAGCAGACAAAGTCGCAGTCCCAAGTCGACTCAACCATCGACTTAGGTGAAGTCGATTCCCAAGTCGACTCTCAAGTCGACTCTAAAAGCGACTTCAGATGCATTAAATGTTCCAGCATTGAATTTGGGACTCGGAGACAGGTGAAGTCGCAGTCGAAGTCGACTCCATCTTCGAGTTAGGTGAAGTCGCAGGCCCAAGTCGACTCCAGAAACGACTTCAAATGTATTAAATGTTTCAGAGTTGAAATTGGGCATGGAGACAAGTGAAGTCGCAGTCGAAGTCGACTCCACTTGCAACTTAAGTGAAGTCGCAGACCCAAGTCGACTCCAGATACGACTTAAGTGAAGTTGAAGTTGAAGTCAACCCAAGCAAGCGACTCGAGCAAATGACTATGTAAGAATCCTTCGAAGCTGAATATCATTAAAGAAACAACTATATATATACTAAAGATTGGAGACTAAAATCAAGAAGGAAAACATCCTAATTCAAGGCCACGAGGATATGCCTCTCAAGAGAAGAACTATATGCTTTATCTCAAGCCTAAACAAGGAAAACCAAGGATATCAATTGAAGAACAAGATAAGAGAGGAAAGTGAAGTATCAAGATCACCTGCAAAAAATCCTAAGTTCCAACATATACACATGGATGGTGAAGTCGCACCCGAAGTGGACCTCACCTGCAACTTAGGTCAGGTCTAAGATCAAGTAGACCTGAAGATAGAACTTGGAGTGGAAGCTGAAGACCAAAGTCGCATCCAAAGTCGACTCCAGCCTGCGACTTGGGTGAAGTCGCATCCGAAGTCGACTTCATAGTGCGACTTGGATGAAGTCGCATACCAAGTCGACCCCACATGCAACTTGGTTCACAACGGTCGAAAAAATTTGAACGTTGGCGCATTAAATGCATGCCACCTACGACTAAACGTTCGAATTTATTCCTCCATTATAAAAGAGGATTCAAGAGGACATGTAAGGGGTTAGAGAAGCATTCAATAAGCTTACCTTCCACTCTCTCTAGTATTAAAGTGATCTACACCAATTCCAAGTGAAGAACTGTGCTTCAACTTGCTGAAAGCTCCATTGCTGAACATTCTACTCTCGCTACAAGTGCTTCTATGCGCTACAAACTGGCTACACAAATCTGTAAAGTGTAGTTAGTTCTTTTGATTCATTATTTGTGTTTACCGCTTGGTTTGATATTAGAAATCGAAACCAAGTGAAGGCAAAGTAGTGTTGTGACTGTAGTGTGACTCGTCACCTACTAGTGTTGTATTTGTGCAAGCCTCTTAGAGCTAGAATCTAGAATAGAGCTGCTACTCTAATTGTATTTGAAATCCAATATGGAACCCAAGTTACAACGGGTGTGAACTTGGAAGAGTGGAGTAGAGAAAGTTGCCCGAACCACTATAAAACTGTGTCTCTTGGTGTGGCTTGATTATCTATGTTTTACTACTTTATTTCTCTCCATATTTTCTGCTTATTTCATTAAGTTGATTAAATTAAAAAGAGAAAAAAAATTCTGTTTAAGTAAAGAATTTTAAAATACTCAATTTACCCTTCCCCTCTTGAGTTATTGCTATAAACTCGAGACCGACAAGTGGTATAAGAGCAGGTCTTTGAGTTTGAACCAAAGAGATCTTACAAATGGCATCCCAACAAACTTCCACCCCTGCATTTTCCAAAAGGCCAATCATTTACAATGCCACTTCTTTTTTATGGGAATAACTTTAGTTACTGGAAGTTAAGAATGAAACAACTTATCATGGCTACGGATATAGATTTTTGGATTACTATCTAAGATAGTGTTATACTACCTATTGATGAAAGAGCCTCCACATGGTCTGAGGAGGAGGTTAGGACCGTAAAAAGCAATGTCAAAGTCATGAATTCCTTCTTTTGTGCTTTAACTGTATCTGAATATGATAGGGTATCCTCATGCCAAACTGCCAAAGAAATATATGATACACTAACATCTATCTATGAGGGAACTTCTCAAGTTTAAGGGATGAGAAGAAATATTCTGATTGGAGAGCTAGAAAGCTTTAAAATGCTTGAGGCCGAAAAACATTTATGAGATGTTTGCAGATTCTCAAAAATTACTAATGCTCTAAAAGGTCTCGGGAAAGCTATTTCTGAATTTGAACAGGTTATGAAGATTCTAAGGGTGCTACCTAAGTCGTGTACTCCCAAGATCACGACCATTGAAGAAGTAAAGGACTGAAACATACTAAGGCAAGAAGATCTTATCCGCTCACTCATGTTACATGAGTTGATAAAGAGGAGGAACGAGGAGCAACATAATGGCAAAAGAGCAATCGCCTTGAAGGCTGCACAAATTTCAGATGAGTCAACCTCATCTTCTCAAAATGACGATGAGGAGATTGCTCTACTCACAAGAAGATTCAGAAAGTTTATGAGAAAAGGAAAGAACTTTAAAGGTTTCAAAGAAAGAAATTTAAAGGAGAAAAAGAAGGTAGCAACAAAGTGCTACCCGTGTAGAGGAGTGGGCCACATGCAAGCCCAATGTCCCACACCCGAGGAGAACAAGATAAGGGAACGACGAGAAAAGAAGGACCGAGGCGAAAATAAAAAATTCAAAAAAGCTAAAGGAAGAGGGATGTACGTCAATGAGAAGACATCCACAACTTGCAGCTCATCAAATGAAGATCATGAGGCTGAAAATTATGCAAGAATATGTTGATGTCTACAATAGAGGAAGATAGCAACCTTTGTCTCACTACAACAGAACTTTTGGAGGAACAAACCACCTCAACAAACTGCACAAGCATCAGAGCAAAGCACCTTGATAGATTATTTTGTAGGACTGGTCACCCTTAAATCTTTTTGGAACATCAGAGTAAAGCATCTTCGAAGTGTTACAACTCTAAGAGTTATAAAGCACCTTGATAGATTATTTCAAAACACCTACATAAATCTCAAAACACGTATATAAATTCAATTTATGATATTTAATGGAAACCATTTCAAAACATCTATTTATTTCTAGAAACCATTTTGTAAAGAATTACATTTTTCAATAAAACTCCTTGGAAATAGAATTTCCAAAGTTTGTTTTTTGAATATCATTTTATGAAAGAGTTAAACTCTTTCAATATAAAACCCTTCAGAAACCACACTTGTATGAACTGACTTATGTTAAAACCATCTTAAAACTTATATCATATTTTCAAAAATTGAGCTTCCTTACTTTGTAAGCAATTCTCCACATCATTAACATAAACATACTCAAGTAATCTTAATACTCGAAATATAAACATTATTCTTGAAAATTCAATTGCTTATCTTGTAAGCAACTTTGAAACCAACTTATTAAAGCAAGTTCATAAATTTCATAAAATTTTATTGAAATAATATTTCGAAGGCTTGCTTAACCTGTAAGTAAACTCTCAAGATCATTAATATAAAACATTTCCAATATTGGCAACACTTGTGATAAAGTAATTATTTTAAGAAGTATTGCTTACTTCCTATAAAGCAATCCTTGAGGCATTTTATTTAAGCTATCATTTTCAAAACTTGTGCTTGCCCACTTGTAAGAAACTCATAAAAACATCAACATAAATATTTTTTTTAATCATGTCAACACATAGGAGGAAATAAATATTTTGGAAAGTTCGCTTGCTTACCTTGTGACTATCACCTTTTTTCCTCGACTTTCCTCATTGCCTTTCCTTAGACAAGTAAACATGATTTTTGATCATATACAATTCACAATGACTTGCATACGCAAAGTTTTCCAACTTAGGCGGTTTCATATGGAGTTAACTTTCAACCACTTATTATTTGAATTGAGTGTTTTTTCCAACTCTACATCCATGTATCACTTAGGGTTTTTCATGGTTTACCCATTCCTTCCATTTTGACACCCTTATTTAAGGGTTAATTTTCCAAACCCTACTTAGAATTTGTAACATTTAGCTAAACCCAACATTTTGGATTTTAGCATTTTATACTTAGCATATATTTCATATAATTGACATATTATTTGAGAAAATCTCTCAAGACATTTGCCTAAGGGTAAGGGCTATAATTTGGTTCTAAATTTTTTTGCAATTTTGCAATTTTCCCCAAACAGCCATATATATTACATTTTACCCTTATCTATGTTTTCTAAAATCACATCTTAGGTACTTAATCACTCACTTAGTGATCACAAATTTGTACCTCTTTTGTAAACCCATTTTATACATTATAATGAAAATAAATTCCATTAAAAATTCTGGAGCTTATTATTAAATTCCAAAACAACTCTTGTCTTCTTATTTTCACTAAGTTCCATCTTCTTATTTATCCATTAATTTTATATACATATAATAGCATCAATTATCAATAACCCTTGCTATCCAAAATCCTTTATTACAATCTTTCCTAACATATATATCAATTTGGATCATTTCTACATAGGTTTCATATTTCTTTTTGATTTTTTTTCTCAAACTGTCCACATATGCTGAAATCAGGCGTACTGATTTCTCTAAATCTTGATTTATAATCAAATCAAGGTATTTAATTCTGAAATTTCTATCATACATCAATAAATATATTCTCAGATTTTTAATTTGAAACCTGATCAATATTTCAATCCGAAATTTTTGTCTTAACTTAATCATCATATAATGAGCTTGTAAACAAATTTTCATAGTGAAAATCCTTCATTTACTATTTCTTTCATATTTTAGTTTATAACATCATATAACTTCCAGATTTGAAGTCTAAAATCAAAATTAACATAAACTTACTTGATTAATTGGTAATCCCTCCTTTGGGCACTTGAAATTCAATTTTTTTCTTTATGGTTTCTTCCCTCAGATCGTTCCAGCCACTGTCCCTTTGATTTTTATTATTTTTTTCTCCCAAACAGAAGTCAGGAATGTCCGCACTGCCTGCTTATATAGGCATTTATTTTTCAATTTTTCCTTTACAATTTCGACCCAAAATGGAGGGTAAAGTTTTGAAAATTTACCCTATAGTTTACTCAAAAATTTTCAGCCACATATTTAATCATTTAATATTATTTTCGGATTTGTTTTCCACAGCTATATCCAGCTTTTAAATAAAGCTGTCCACTTAGTCAACCCTAATTAGCAGCCCAATTTTTTGTATTTTATTAATTATTTTGGCTGCGAAAATTCCACATAGGACATTCCTTATCCCATATCCCAATTATCATATATTTTCGGATTTTTTTAAATAAAAAATTTGATTGAAAACTGTGCATACAGCCCCTTGCACGTCCACTTTATGGGTTGTTGACTTTGTAATTTTTTTAATTTTTTTAATTAATGATAATGACCCTCATAGCCCACCCTTAGCCCAATCTTATGTGACCCCTAGTGGTCCCTTGGAGCAAGTCAAAATCACTTGACTTTTGAATTTTTTTTATTTTTTTATTGATAATTAAGATTAACTCTTAATTATCCATAAGCGATTAAGTACAATGCACTAGGTTTTAATAATCTTAAATTAATTAATCAATTAATTATAATAATAATAATTTTATTCAAGATTTTAAAATTTCAACCGTTGATTATGTAAGTTACCTTATGATCAAGTTACCCTTAAAATTTCATCTCAATCGGACTTTAATATTGTCCGATATGAATTTCCTAAAAAATTTCTGATTTAATCATATTTTTGAATTTCCAAAATGACATGAAAATTAATTTTTTCCACGTCAGCATTCTCTACGCACTTTCTATTTAGAAATTAACCTTGATTTCACTTCTTACTTAACCATCCTTAATAATACTTAAATTTATAATTTAATCCTCCCATTGGGTAGAATATATTAAAATAAACCTACCCTCCAAATTTCACGTTAATCCAACTTGTATTTTGCAAGTTACAGATTTTTTTAATAAATTTTCAACCATTTAGGATTAATTATTCATATTAGGGTTTGTATAACCCTAATTAATTCATTTAATGAGACTGTTTAAATCTCCAAATTTCTGGGCTCTACAGTCTTAAAGCAAAGGCAACAACATGTGGTTTATGGATTGTGGCGCTCCGAACCGGGGTGCCTAGAAGCCTTATTCCGAGATCTTATTGATTGGTAAACGTGACTCAGGATTGTTGCCCTGATCACGCGGCGGGTACTTAATTGGATCTTGTCCAAATTGTTTTTTCTTTCATCACATGTAAACACATACTTAATCTCAATTTTTCAATTATCATTGACGACATTCATACTTGTTTTTCTACAATACAGGTTATTTTAACCTGATCATTTCATACATATAAACTATGAAAGTATGCAAATCGATATGTCATCACTTTTTCTTCATATCATCCTTTCCTTTTCCATCATGTCTTGTGTTGTACCTGTCTATGGTTTGAAAAGCAAAACGTGAGTCGAAACTCAGTAAGCGAGCATTTTTAAATGCATTTGTACCGTTCAATAGTAGACACTTATCAAGTGATCTACTATCAATCAGTGGAAACCTTTTCATAAAACCTTTCATATTTCATACCAAAAACATGTGCTTGTAAAACTTTACCTGTATGAATATATTTTATGTCCTAAGATATTTTTCATAAAACTTCCTTTCTCCAAGGACATTCTCATGTCCTTAAAACATTTTCCATAAAACCTTTTTAAAACAAGCATATGCATCATGCATGACATTTCTGTCTGTCTGGTAGATGACACTTACCAAGTGATTATCCTTCCTCCTTAGGAGAGAAACCATCTCAATTGATAACTCGTGAGCCAGGCAGTTATCCGTGTCTTTCTCCCATTTCAGGGAGGGCGCCGCCGGCATTTTACCTTTTGAAGCGACTTGGCCTATGTAGAGGGGGCCAATCTTGCAACTGCGTCCGGTCTGCATATCCTCTATAATAGACCTAGTACATAACTCATGTGCACATTCCTTTCTCCACATTCTTATGCTAGTATGTTTTTTATAAAACTCCACAGACCCTAGTCTGTGACTTTTTCTTTTCAAAACTTGATGCTAGCATGTCATTTCAAAATAGTACAGACCTCGGCCTATGTTCCCTTTTCTAACTTGAAAACTTGGCACAGCCCAAGTTAACAAGTTAATAAAAACATTTTGTAAGGATGACCAACCTTAAATAATTTTGAAAATATTTAAATAACACATTTCTAAATCATTTAAAATATTTGAAGGAAATGTTTGAGAAATAGTAATTTCAAAATTTTGCTAGGATGTTTTTAAATAATTTTTGAGCTGTAAAACAATTTCGAAAATATTTTAATATCTACAGACAAAAGATTTTGCAAACGCTTTTCTTTCCATTTCTGGGTTTTTCATGAACAAAGGATATACCAATGCATAATTCATTTTTTTTTTATTTGGTATCATATTCTTTGTCCACATGACACATGGGTTACTTCTATATGAAGGTAAGCTTGTATGATCCTTTGGTTATTACTTTAAAAATCTTCATTCAAATCGATTATCAGTTGGCCTTCCTTAAATCCACTTCAAAACATTTTAATAAATCTTTTTAAATTCATTCGATGAAACCAAATATTATTTGAAAATCAAGATTTTCCTTTCTCCATCATAATACAACCATTTCCACATTTCTCCTCATTTTCATAAGGATTTCCTTATGATAAAACAATTTCCACATATCTCATCATTTTTCCTTACTTCCATAAGGATTTGCTTTGATAAAGCAGTTCCGACATATTCCATGGTTGCAATATAAAAACATATAAAATCATTTTCAAAAAGTTTGCCTGCTTACCTCTATTTTGCTTCAGTTTGAATCCTTTATCCTTTCCTTTTCTCTATACAAGTGAAAAGGATATACATACTTTATCATACATATGTTATATTTATTTATGACCTTATTTTCCTCCATAATTTTCTATAGAGGTTAAACTTAGGTCTATAAAATATCCTAAAAACTTCCATTATAAACACTATTTTTTATATCCTCAATCAACTGTTATCATAAATCACTATTCTCTTAGGTTACTATTCAAGTGAGTTATTACTGTTCATGGTACTGTTCACGATTACTGTTCATCCGGGTTACTGTTCACAGCGAGTTGGGTACTGTTCACGAGTTCCAAAAATTGACATTTTTTTCAAAAATAAAAAATACCATGACATAGATCTTAGTCAGTATATCATGGGAAAATTCATGAATTTTGAATTCATTATTATTAACTTTGCTAAATAAATCATTTTCTCCATATACTAAAAATCAACATAATTTCCCTTAAGCATAATCCTTAAATCCAAAAATCATGAGATTAATATATCGTCATTCCAACATCATAACCATCATAAACATTCATCCCATATCGTCATTTAACAATATTGGAGCATTATTTGCACATTGTATACATGATTTTTCCGAATACTCTATCTTCGCTCCAAATTCTTGATGTTTTGGCATAATTCCACTTAGGCATTATAACTTTACTTATTTTCTCATGCTTAGGCATTATATAAGCATGATTTTACCTTACTTAACATCCAAAAGAAATTTGGATAGAATTCACTTACCTCAAGTGAAGAACTCCTCTCCTCCTCACTTTCTCTCTCCTTCCTTCTCTCCTCCTCTCCTCCTTTCTTTTTGGCTTGGGATGTGTGAGGGCAAGGGGTCTTGCTCAAATGGAGCTGGGTTGGAGTGCATTTGGACGTCCCCAAGCCTCCCTATTTATAGTTTTTGATTTTTTATGAATTTATAATTTACCCCCTTGCTCAAGGTATTTAATACTAAATATATTTTTTTCTAATTTCATAAAATGTGTGGAGAAATGTGCAGACACCCTACACAGCAGCTCACGCCCCCTAGCAGCCCTATTTAATGATTTTTTAATTAATTAAAATGAATTATTTTTAAGCTCATTAATCTCAACCATTGATTACATGATAAGATCAATTGTGAGCCATTGGATTTGGCTCCAAAAATCAACTCCCCTTGCATGCCCAAGCTGCCTTGGAGTTTGTGTAGATTTTGTATTTAATAATTTTCTTTTTAATTAATTAAAAATAATCAAAAGTCAAAATTATATTAATGCTAAAGTGAAAAGTGATTTTTGATCTCCAATTGACGTTTGATCCTAACCTTTGATTCATAATTTTTGTCAAATCTTAAACCATTCATCATGATCACCATAATATTTTGGTCATCCATAAAAAATTTCACTTTAATCGACGTTCGGATTGCAAGTTATGAATTTTTCTTCATTTTCTCTCAAAAATCCACTAAAAATCCGAAAATACTAAATAAATCAAAAAGTGGCTATTTTGTTCTTTTGTGGGAAGCTTCCTTTTTGGTCTTTTATAATTAAGTTAATCCAAAGTGATTAACTTAACATATTCCTTAATCCCACATTTACTATTCATCCAAATTAACATTCCATAATTAGCTATTTAATCCTCCAATTCCACATATTGCAAAAATACCATCAATATATTTCATATAAAGATTAACGCATTACCTAAGGTTTATAACCCTAGGGTTTCGGGGTTTCACATGGATAGTGGTTGCTCAAGACATATTACGGGAAAAAGAGGATTGTTTTACGAGATCAAACCTTGTGGTGGAGGAACGGTTGCGTTTGGAAACAACAAAAAAGGTATAATTAAAGGTAAAGGTATGAAACCCCGACCGTATACGTGTCATTTTGAGATTTGTAACCCTAAATTCTTTTGTAATTATTTATATGTTAAATGAAAATTCATGAATTATATTGATGGATATGTGTATTGGAGGTTAAAATAATTTGACCCGCGTGAATAGTAACCGGGGATTAAGACACATGATTAAGAGTTAATCAGTTGGATTAACCTAATCACAAAAAGAAGAAAAAGGAATTTAAACACTGCAAGACAAAATAACATTACTTTTTGTTATTTTAATCCAAATTTGGATTTTTGTGGAAAAATAAAGAAAATTTCATAATTTGCAATCCGGGCGTCGGAATTCGATGAAATTTTTTATGAATGGTTAAAAATTCATGATGGACATGATGAATGGATTAAGATGTGATGAAAACCACAAATCAAAGGTCAAGATGAAGCATCAAATAAAGATCGAAAAAGTGAATTAACTTTTCCATTAATGTGCATTTGACTTTTATTAAAATAAAAAAATAAAAAATAAAAAATAAATTACAACAGCAGCTGCAGCAGGGGCATGGCAGGGGGGTGGGTGAGATCTTGACCAAAATCAACGGTCCTTGATCATCATCATCATCAACCAACGGCTAGGATTTATTTAGCCTAAATTAATTAATTTTAAAAATCAAAAAATTAAGGAAAAATAGGGCTGCATAGGGTGGGCTGGAGCAGGCCTAGGGTGGCTGCACAAAGCTCCATGCATTTTCAAAATTTTATAAAAATACAAATTTATAATTAAATATCTCAAAGCTAGGGGGTAAATTCCAAATTCTTGAAAAATCCAACCCTATAAATAGGGCATCAGGGAGAACGTCCAAGGCCAAGAAATCCCAGCTGAATTTGAGCCATTCCAAGCCCCCAAACCATTACACACGTCCAAGGAAAGAAAGGAGTAAGTTAGAGAGAGAAAGTGTGAGAAAAGAGGTGTATCTCCACTTCGGGTAAGTGATTTCGACCCAAATTTCTTTTGGATGTTAAGTAGGGTAAAAACATGCTTAGATAATGCCTAAGCATGACAAAATAAGTATAGATACAATGCTTAAATAGAATTATGTCAAAACATCAAAAATTTAGAGCGAAGATAGGGTATTCAGGAAGATAGCATATGATATGTGAAAATAATGCCCCAAAATTGATAAATAATGATTTGGGATGTATGATTATGATAAATATGATGTTGGAATGATGATATATTAATTTCATAATTTTTGAAATTAAGGATTATGCTTAAGTGAATTTATGTTGATTTTTAGTATATGGAGAAAATGATTTTTTTCTCCAAGTAAATGATGATAAATTCAAAATGTATGAAATTTTCTATGATATACTAAGCATAAGCTATGTCATGGTATTTTATATTTTTGGAAAAAAATATCTATTTTTGGAATCCATGAACAGTAACCACGTCTCTGTGAATAGTAATCTCGAATGAACTATAATTTACTACAGTAAATAGCGTGATTTTGGAGAAATTTTGAGATAATATTTAAATATAATGATGGAATTTTTGAGGAACCTATGGATAAAAATATCCATATAAAGAAATAATGCCCAAATATTATAGAGCATGCACGGGAAGCATCTTGAATAGAAGAAATGAAAATATCCTTTTTTCTTGAATAGAAAAAGGAAAAGAAAAAGTCGAGGACACCAACTGACAAGGTAAGCAAGTTATATGTTTTGCAAATTATTTTCAAAATGCTTGAAATTATTTGTGAATTGCTTTATAAAATTTATTTAAGGTTGGTCATACCTATAACTGCTTTACATGAACTGAAATGTGTTTGTTAAATTATTTATTAAATATTTTTTATGAAATTATTTATGATTTGCAAATGACATGTCGGCATGTGTATGTAAATGAGCATGTGTACGAGGAGTAGGCCTTAGTCGAGGTAGTAAGCGGACCTGAAGGCAGCATGCCAAGTGTTTTGTAGTTTTTGATATGAATATATGTAAATTTTATGTAAAGACAATGATGATAATATTGAGATGGAAATGAATATTTTTATTCCAATGGAAATGTTTATGGGACAGTTTTTTATCATAACGATGATATGTGAAATATATTTCATGTTGGATGAATGATGGAAATTTTCCATGTATTGATATTATATATATATATATAAATCCTGCCGTGTGATCAGGGCAACAATCCTGAGTCACGTTTACCAATCAAAAACGATCCCAGAGTAAGGCTTCTAGGCACCCTGGTTTGGGGTGCCACAAAAGTTGGTATCAAAGCATGGATTGGTAAATAGGCAGAAAAGGAAAGAAATGATCGAGTTAGGATACATGAAATTATGATTATGATCCATTGATTTATTATTGATGACAATGTATCATATATGTGAATTATATGATCATGTGACTATGATATGATAAATATTGATGTTATACTAATGAATGTTTTATGAAGTTGAAAATGCAGCTCACCAGAGCTAAAGCAAGAGCCAACAAAGGAAAGGCCCCAATAAAAGAATCGGTTGATCAAGCAAGGGGCGAAGTCAGTAAAAGAACCTATAGGGCAGAATCCGAAGAGCAAACCTCTAGGACCCACCCACGACGAGAGGAAAGCCCTAGACCTCAAGCAGAGGTCAACATAGAAGATAGAATAGCTACAACAATCGAAAAAGCTATGCAGCAATGGACTGCCCAGACTGCTGGGTTATTACAAGAAATGAGGAACCAGTAGGCCCCGCCATCAAGAGGAGATGGGGAAAGACCAGGGCCCTCGGCCAATTTCGGCATGTCAAGGGGAGTAGAGGATAGTCTCCTTGAAGCCAACAGAAGGCTATCAACGCCTTTTTTGCCTAGGGACCGCAAAAGTTTGTAGGAGAACCAGACCCTGTCATTGCAAGTAGTGGATCACAGAAATAAAGAAATTATTCAGAATATCGCCCTGCAATGATCAGCAAAAAGCATTGTATGCTACCCACCTAGTAAAGGATGCTTATGAATGGTGGGAAACACTAATGGTCATCATGCCACATCCGGAGCAAGTTATGTGGCATGAATTTTTGGAGGAATTTAATAAAGAATATCTCTCTGTAGGGCTACAGAGCCAAAGGGTGATAGAGTTCGAAAAACTCTACAAAGGGAGGATGACAGTTACAGAATATGCTAAAAAGTTCAACCCTTAGTGAGATATGTGTCATGGATAGCCAATGTACCAGAAAAATAAGGCACAAAGGTTCCAGAGGGGATTGAGACCCCAGTTAAGAGAGGGATTAGCCCCATTGTTAATAAAGGACTATGCCTCTAGCATTGAGAGGGTTAGGGCATTGGAGATGGAGTCAATGAGGTCTCAGGAGCTTAGGTAAGCTCAAAAACAATTCTTTACAGCCTCAAAGGAAGGTGAGGCTAATAAAGGAAAGAAGGAAAACATAGGGAAAAAGAAGATTGGCAAGAAGACACAGAGCACCCCGACTTGCAGAACTCGCCACAAACGCCATTCAGGCGAATGCTTACAAGGAACGAGGAAATGCTACAAATGTTCTGCGAGACCGACGAAGCCAAAATAATAAAGTGCTTCAACTGTGGTCAAGTCGGACGCGTTTCACCTAACTGTCCAAATAAGCCACAAGGAGCACTAGCTCGAGGGAGGCCGACCCAACAAAAAGTCCCCGCCATCGCCAATCGGCCTGGTACTACTGCCAACCCAGTGCGTGGCCAATCCCTCAGCCGAACGGAGTCACAAGAGATGGAGGAAAAAGTGATTATAGGTATGATTTACATTTTAGGAAATTATGCAGTAGCTTTATTTGATTCTGGAGCTACGCATTCATTTATATCATACCAATTCGTAATCACACGTGCACTTCGGGTAGAAGAAACCAGTAGTACTATACATGTAGAATCCCCGGTATATAGATTGGCAAGTATAAATCAAATTTGCAAAGCATGTCCTATCAGGATAGGAACAAAAATATTGGAAGCTGATCTCATCCTATTACCAATGACAGAGTTTGATGTCATACTAGGGATGGATTGACTAAGTCAATGGGGTGTGACAATTGATTGTAGAAATAAAAAAGTGCAATTTGGAGCACCAAAGGATGAAATAGAGATCAGTAAAATAAGACAGCTAGAAAACACAATAAGAATGGTATCAGCCATGAAAGCAGCTAAGCTGATACGCCAGCAATGTACAACTTATCTGGTCTCTATAAACACAATAAAAAGAGATGGGGTACCTATGGAATAGATTCCAGTGGTAAAGGAATTTTCAGATATTTATCCAAAGGAGTTATGTAATTTATTACCGGAAAGGGAAATGGATATGGAAATAGAAATTATTCCAGGGACAGCCCCAATATCGAAGGCCCTATATAGGATGGCACCAGCCGAATTGGCTGAGTTGAAAGAACAGATACAAGATTTATTAAATAAAGGATTTATTAGACCCAGTGCATCACCTTGGGGAGGTCCAGTATTATTTGTGAGGAAAAAGGATGGGAGTTTGAGACTCTGTATTGATTACAGTGAATTGAATAAAGTAACAGTAAAAAATAAGTACCCACTCCCAAGAATAGATGATCTCTTTGATCAATTAAAAGGAGCTTCTACATTTTTAAAAATTGATTTACAGTCAGGTTACCACTAGTTAAGGATATGTCCAAAGGACATCCATAAAACAACATTCATAACAAGATATGAGCATTATGAATTCTTAGTCATGTCATTTGGACTAACGAATGCCCCAACTGTGTTTATGGATATGATGAACGGAATTTTTTGAGAATTTTTGGATCAATTTGTGGTGGTATTCATTGATGATATATTTATTTATTCAAAGGCAGAAGAAGAGCATGAGAAACATTTAAGGATAGTATTGGAAATTTTCGGAAGGGAGAAATTATATGCTAAATTCAAAAAATGTGAGTTTTGGTTGAAACAGGTATCCTTTCTCATCCACATTTTATCCGAGAAGGGAGTACAAGTAGTTCCTCAAAAGATTGAGGCAATAACAAAGTGGCCACAGCCAACAAATATCACGGAAATAAGAAGTTTTCTAGGGCTAGCTGGCTACAACAGGAGATTTGTGGAAGGATTCTCACAATTGTCAGCTCCACTCACAAATCTGATAAGAAAAGGAGTTAGGTATGAATGGACACAAGAATGTGAGAATAGCTTCCAAGAGTTGAAGAAAAGACTGGTAAAAGCGCCAATTCTAACAGTACCTATGGAGAAGGAAGGGTTTATGATCTATAGTGATGCCTCAAAGAAAGGATTAGGATGTGTACTGATGTAAAATGAAAAAGTTATCTCATATGCATCCAGACAACTCAAGCCAAATGAGGTAAACTATCCAACCTATGATTTAGAATTGGTAGCAGTATTCTTTGCCTTGAAAATTTGGAGACACTATTTATATGGAGTTAAATATGAGGTCTATACTGATCGCAAAAGCCTAAAGTACATTTTTACTCAAAAGGAGTTAAATATGAGACAAAGAAGATGGCTTGAGCTACTCAAGGATTATGACCTCGACATTTTATATCATCTAGGCAAAGCCAATGTAGTAGCCGATGCGCTAAGTAGAAATATTAGCTCAGCACATCTCATCAAAAAGAAAGAACGGCTACTACAAGAATTGAGATAACTAGAATTAATTGTAAGCCCACCTAGGGTACAAGTTAGGTTATCTCAATTACAAATCCAATCAAATTTATTTGAGCCGATTAAAATGGCTCAACAAGAAAATGGGGATTTGAAAAGTTATATGGAGAAAATGATCAAGAAAAATCCCACTGAATATATACAAGATGAACATGGGATGTACAGATATAGGGGTCGCCTATGTATACCCAACCAAGAGGAATTAAAGGAATAGATATTGAAAGAAGCACATTTCTCTCCATTTTCGATGCATCCAGGTAGGACCAAGATGTATTAAGACATCAAAAAGATGTATTGGTGGAACAATATTAAGAGAGAAATTACTAAATATGTGGCTAAGTGCCAAACATGTCAAAGGGTTAAGGCTGATTATCAAAGAACCCCTGGAAAATTACGGTCGCTCGAAGTCCCAAAATGGAATTGGGATGATATTCCTATGGACTTTATTGAAGGCCCTAATTTATCCTTGCACCTTCTCTCGAAACCTACTAGGTGTACCCTAATTTTCTTAACCGCCTATTCTCATGGGATTAAGTTAATTAGAGTCCATTAAGTTCTGTGGTTTGTTCATGGAATTCCTCATGGTTAACACGCCTATTCTCATAGTCTTAGATTTCCAGGTTTAATATCTTGCTTATCGTATATTAGGCTTCCACCTCTCGATTTCATCACCTAATATATGGAATCATGCCAAAGTACTGGCCCATGTACAAAGCAAGCATAAAAATCACAGGATATTAAATTAACAACAATATCCATCATAAATGAATTAAGAATCCACACCACGCTATATTGTACGCATGCTACGTCCTAAACCCTAGATTTAAGATTTCGCCAAGCAGGTTTAAGTCCGAAATAAAATTAAAATTACAATCCATCTTAAACAAGACAATTAAAATTTTAAAAAAGGAAAGATAGAAATGGTTATTGGTTTGAAGCCCCGATGGTGTGTCGGCCGTTCCACGCAACTTGCCAATTTGCCTTTTTTCCCGTGCTCTCCACCTCCTTGCTCTTTCTCTTTTTCTCTCAAAATTTCTGCCCGTGAATTTTCTCTGCTCCGGAGCTCTCTGATTCGGACCCAACTGATGGAAATTTTCTTTATGGTGCTTGTTGGAATTTTCTGCTCTAGTACATACTGTGTGAATTTTCTATCTGCTCTTGGAATGATCCTCCCCTTTTCTGCTCCGGTACACTCATTTTATAGCTGGGTACCTCAATTGCTGTGGGCCCCACTATTTAATGCAATTCATGCAATGAAGCATGCTGGAAATATTGCATATGGACAGCTGGACAAATTGCTGGATGTGCATAAGCCGGTGGGTCCCATCACTTACGTGAAATTTTGATGTTTGAAATTAATGGTTGGCGGTGAATATTTGGACTGTTGTTGATGAGGAGTGGACAACTAGAAATTTCTAGTATGTTCAAATAATGCATGTTGAATTTTCAGACGGCTTGGATTTTGAGATGAGAGGTAATTCAACTGCTGGAAAATAGATGAATGGTTTGGATTTGATTATGTGGACAACTTGGATAGATGGACAACCAATTGGTCTTAATGAAATTTATGGATGGTTAAAAATTCAGTTGAGATTAATGGATGGCTGAAAAATTCTAGATTGGCTGATCATAGGCGGTGACTATAAATTTTGCTTTTAAACTCTTTCGTGTCGAATATGGAGAAAATATAGCAAATAAAGTAGAAAAGTGGGGAGGAAATAAAGTAAATAAAAGGGAAAGGAAATAAACAAAATGGGAAGAGAAATTGTAAATTAAAAATTAGTACAGAAAATGAGAATGCGAGTATTTCGGGTCTAGGATTTCAGATGCGTCTTTTGCATTGGGTAATGGTATAATTATTTAATTTGGATATTGTTTGTTAAAGGAGAACAAACCCAAATTTATCCTTGCACCTTCTCTCGAAACCTACTAGGTGTACCCTAATTTTCTTAACCGCCTATTCTCATGGGATTAAGTTAATTAGAGTCCATTAAGTTCTGTGGTTTGTTCATGGAATTCCTCATGGTTAACACGCCTATTCTCATAGTCTTAGATTTCCAGGTTTAATATCTTGCTTATCGTATATTAGGCTTCCACCTCTCGATTTCATCACCTAATATATGGAATCATGCCAAAGTACTGGCCCATGTACAAAGCAAGCATAAAAATCACAGGATATTAAATTAACAACAATATCCATCATAAATGAATTAAGAATCCACACCACGCTACATTGTACGCATGCTACGTCCTAAACCCTAGATTTAAGATTTAGCCAAGCAGGTTTAAGTCCGAAATAAAATTAAAATTACAATCCATCTTAAACAAGACAATTAAAATTTTAAAAAAGGAAAGATAGAAATGGTTATTGGTTTGAAGCCCCGATGGTGTGTCGGCCGTTCCACGCAACTTGCCAATTTGCCTTTTTGCCCGTGCTCTCCACCTCCTTGCTCTTTCTCTTTTTCTCTCAAAATTTCTGCCCGTGAATTTTCTCTGCTCCGGAGCTCTCTGATTCGGACCCAACTGATGGAAATTTTCTTTATGGTGCTTGTTGGAATTTTCTGCTCTAGTACATTCTGTGTGAATTTTCTATCTGCTCTTGGAATGATCCTCCCCTTTTCTGCTCCGGTACACTCATTTTATAGCTGGGTACCTCAATTGCTGTGGGCTCCACTATTTAATGCAATTCATGCAATGAAGCATGCTGGAAATATTGCATATGGACAGCTGGACAAATTGCTGGATGTGCATAAGCCGGTGGGTCCCATCACTTACGTGAAATTTTGATGTTTGAAATTAATGGTTGGCGGTGAATATTTGGACTGTTGTTGATGAGGAGTGGACAACTAGAAATTTCTAGTATGTTCAAATAATGCATGTTGAATTTTCAGACGGCTTGGATTTTGAGATGAGAGGTAATTCAACTGCTGGAAAATAAATGAATGGTTTGGATTTGATTATGTGGACAACTTGGATAGATGGACAACCAATTGGTCTTAATGAAATTTATGGATGGTTAAAAATTCAGTTGAGATTAATGGATGGCTGAAAAATTCTAGATTGGCTGATCATAGGCGGTGACTATAAATTTTTCTTTTAAACTCTTTCGTGTCGAATATGGAGAAAATATAGCAAATAAAGTAGAAAAGTGGGGAGGAAATAAAGTAAATAAAAGGGAAAGGAAATAAACAAAATGGGAAGAGAAATTGTAAATTAAAAATTAGTACAGAAAATGAGAATGCGAGTATTTCGGGTCTAGGATTTCATATGCGTCTTTTGCATTGGGTAATGGTATAATTATTTAATTTGGATATTGTTTGTTAAAGGAGAACAAACCCAAATTTATCCTTGCACCTTCTCTCGAAACCTACTAGGTGTACCCTAATTTTCTTAACTGCCTATTCTCATGGGATTAAGTTAATTAGAGTCCATTAAGTTCTGTGGTTTGTTCATGGAATTCCTCATGGTTAACACGCCTATTCTCATAGTCTTAGATTTCCAGGTTTAATATCTTGCTTATCGTATATTAGGCTTCCACCTCTCGATTTCATCACCTAATATATAGAATCATGCCAAAGTACTGGCCCATGTACAAAGCAAGCATAAAAATCACAGGATATTAAATTAACAACAATATCCATCATAAATGAATTAAGAATCCACACCACGCTACATTGTACGCATGCTACGTCCTAAACCCTAGATTTAAGATTTAGCCAAGCAGGTTTAAGTCCGAAATAAAATTAAAATTACAATCCATCTTAAACAAGACAATTAAAATTTTAAAAAAGGAAAGATAGAAATGGTTATTGGTTTGAAGCCCCGATGGTGTGTCGGCCGTTCCACGCAACTTGCCAATTTGCCTTTTTGCCCGTGCTCTCCACCTCCTTGCTCTTTCTCTTTTTCTCTCAAAATTTCTGCCCGTGAATTTTCTCTGCTCCGGAGCTCTCTGATTCGGACCCAACTGATGGAAATTTTCTTTATGGTGCTTGTTGGAATTTTCTGCTCTAGTACATTCTGTGTGAATTTTCTATCTGCTCTTGGAATGATCCTCCCCTTTTCTGCTCCGGTACACTCATTTTATAGCTGGGTACCTCAATTGCTGTGGGCCCCACTATTTAATGCAATTCATGCAATGAAGCATGCTGGAAATATTGCATATGGACAGCTGGACAAATTGCTGGATGTGCATAAGCCGGTGGGTCCCATCACTTACGTGAAATTTTGATGTTTGAAATTAATGGTTGGCGGTGAATATTTGGACTGTTGTTGATGAGGAGTGGACAACTAGAAATTTCTAGTATGTTCAAATAATGCATGTTGAATTTTCAGACGGCTTGGATTTTGAGATGAGAGGTAATTCAACTGCTGGAAAATAGATGAATGGTTTGGATTTGATTATGTGGACAACTTGGATAGATGGACAACCAATTGGTCTTAATGAAATTTATGGATGGTTAAAAATTCAGTTGAGATTAATGGATGGCTGAAAAATTCTAGATTGGCTGATCATAGGCGGTGACTATAAATTTTGCTTTTAAACTCTTTCGTGTCGAATTTGGAGAAAATATAGCAAATAAAGTAGAAAAGTGGGGAGGAAATAAAGTAAATAAAAGGGAAAGGAAATAAACAAAATGGGAAGAGAAATTGTAAATTAAAAATTAGTACAGAAAATGAGAATGCGAGTATTTCGGGTCTAGGATTTCATATGCGTCTTTTGCATTGGGTAATGGTATAATTATTTAATTTGGATATTGTTTGTTAAAGGAGAACAAACCCAAATTTATCCTTGCACCTTCTCTCGAAACCTACTAGGTGTACCCTAATTTTCTTAACCGCCTATTCTCATGGGATTAAGTTAATTAGAGTCCATTAAGTTCTGTGGTTTGTTCATGGAATTCCTCATGGTTAACACGCCTATTCTCATAGTCTTAGATTTCCAGGTTTAATATCTTGCTTATCGTATATTAGGCTTCCACCTCTCGATTTCATCACCTAATATATGGAATCATGCCAAAGTACTGGCCCATGTACAAAGCAAGCATAAAAATCACAGGATATTAAATTAACAACAATATCCATCATAAATGAATTAAGAATCCACACCACGCTACATTGTACGCATGCTACGTCCTAAACCCTAGATTTAAGATTTAGCCAAGCAGGTTTAAGTCCGAAATAAAATTAAAATTACAATCCATCTTAAACAAGACAATTAAAATTTTAAAAAAGGAAAGATAGAAATGGTTATTGGTTTGAAGCCCCGATGGTGTGTCGGCCGTTCCACGCAACTTGCCAATTTGCCTTTTTGCCCGTGCTCTCCACCTCCTTGCTCTTTCTCTTTTTCTCTCAAAATTTCTGCCCGTGAATTTTCTCTGCTCCGGAGCTCTCTGATTCGGACCCAACTGATGGAAATTTTCTTTATGGTGCTTGTTGGAATTTTCTGCTCTAGTACATTCTGTGTGAATTTTCTATCTGCTCTTGGAATGATCCTCCCCTTTTCTGCTCCGGTACACTCATTTTATAGCTGGGTACCTCAATTGCTGTGGGCCCCACTATTTAATGCAATTCATGCAATGAAGCATGCTGGAAATATTGCATATGGACAGCTGGACAAATTGCTGGATGTGCATAAGCCGGTGGGTCCCATCACTTACGTGAAATTTTGATGTTTGAAATTAATGGTTGGCGGTGAATATTTGGACTGTTGTTGATGAGGAGTGGACAACTAGAAATTTCTAGTATGTTCAAATAATGCATGTTGAATTTTCAGACGGCTTGGATTTTGAGATGAGAGGTAATTCAACTGCTGGAAAATAGATGAATGGTTTGGATTTGATTATGTGGACAACTTGGATAGATGGACAACCAATTGGTCTTAATGAAATTTATGGATGGTTAAAAATTCAGTTGAGATTAATGGATGGCTGAAAAATTCTAGATTGGCTGATCATAGGCGGTGACTATAAATTTTGCTTTTAAACTCTTTCGTGTCGAATTTGGAGAAAATATAGCAAATAAAGTAGAAAAGTGGGGAGGAAATAAAGTAAATAAAAGGGAAAGGAAATAAACAAAATGGGAAGAGAAATTGTAAATTAAAAATTAGTACAGAAAATGAGAATGCGAGTATTTCGGGTCTAGGATTTCATATGCGTCTTTTGCATTGGGTAATGGTATAATTATTTAATTTGGATATTGTTTGTTAAAGGAGAACAAACCCAAATTTATCCTTGCACCTTCTCTCGAAACCTACTAGGTGTACCCTAATTTTCTTAACCGCCTATTCTCATGGGATTAAGTTAATTAGAGTCCATTAAGTTCTGTGGTTTGTTCATGGAATTCCTCATGGTTAACACGCCTATTCTCATAGTCTTAGATTTCCAGGTTTAATATCTTGCTTATCGTATATTAGGCTTCCACCTCTCGATTTCATCACCTAATATATGGAATCATGCCAAAGTACTGGCCCATGTACAAAGCAAGCATAAAAATCACAGGATATTAAATTAACAACAATATCCATCATAAATGAATTAAGAATCCACACCACGCTACATTGTACGCATGCTACGTCCTAAACCCTAGATTTAAGATTTAGCCAAGCAGGTTTAAGTCCGAAATAAAATTAAAATTACAATCCATCTTAAACAAGACAATTAAAATTTTAAAAAAGGAAAGATAGAAATGGTTATTGGTTTGAAGCCCCGATGGTGTGTCGGCCGTTCCACGCAACTTGCCAATTTGCCTTTTTGCCCGTGCTCTCCACCTCCTTGCTCTTTCTCTTTTTCTCTCAAAATTTCTGCCCGTGAATTTTCTCTGCTCCGGAGCTCTCTGATTCGGACCCAACTGATGGAAATTTTCTTTATGGTGCTTGTTGGAATTTTCTGCTCTAGTACATTCTGTGTGAATTTTCTATCTGCTCTTGGAATGATCCTCCCCTTTTCTGCTCCGGTACACTCATTTTATAGCTGGGTACCTCAATTGCTGTGGGCCCCACTATTTAATGCAATTCATGCAATGAAGCATGCTGGAAATATTGCATATGGACAGCTGGACAAATTGCTGGATGTGCATAAGCCGGTGGGTCCCATCACTTACGTGAAATTTTGATGTTTGAAATTAATGGTTGGCGGTGAATATTTGGACTGTTGTTGATGAGGAGTGGACAACTAGAAATTTCTAGTATGTTCAAATAATGCATGTTGAATTTTCAGACGGCTTGGATTTTGAGATGAGAGGTAATTCAACTGCTGGAAAATAGATGAATGGTTTGGATTTGATTATGTGGACAACTTGGATAGATGGACAACCAATTGGTCTTAATGAAATTTATGGATGGTTAAAAATTCAGTTGAGATTAATGGATGGCTGAAAAATTCTAGATTGGCTGATCATAGGCGGTGACTATAAATTTTTCTTTTAAACTCTTTCGTGTCGAATATGGAGAAAATATAGCAAATAAAGTAGAAAAGTGGGGAGGAAATAAAGTAAATAAAAGGGAAAGGAAATAAACAAAATGGGAAGAGAAATTGTAAATTAAAAATTAGTACAGAAAATGAGAATGCGAGTATTTCGGGTCTAGGATTTCATATGCGTCTTTTGCATTGGGTAATGGTATAATTATTTAATTTGGATATTGTTTGTTAAAGGAGAACAAACCCAAATTTATCCTTGCACCTTCTCTCGAAACCTACTAGGTGTACCCTAATTTTCTTAACCGCCTATTCTCATGGGATTAAGTTAATTAGAGTCCATTAAGTTCTGTGGTTTGTTCATGGAATTCCTCATGGTTAACACGCCTATTCTCATAGTCTTAGATTTCCAGGTTTAATATCTTGCTTATCGTATATTAGGCTTCCACCTCTCGATTTCATCACCTAATATATGGAATCATGCCAAAGTACTGGCCCATGTACAAAGCAAGCATAAAAATCACAGGATATTAAATTAACAACAATATCCATCATAAATGAATTAAGAATCCACACCACGCTACATTGTACGCATGCTACGTCCTAAACCCTAGATTTAAGATTTAGCCAAGCAGGTTTAAGTCCGAAATAAAATTAAAATTACAATCCATCTTAAACAAGACAATTAAAATTTTAAAAAAGGAAAGATAGAAATGGTTATTGGTTTGAAGCCCCGATGGTGTGTCGGCCGTTCCACGCAACTTGCCAATTTGCCTTTTTGCCCGTGCTCTCCACCTCCTTGCTCTTTCTCTTTTTCTCTCAAAATTTCTGCCCGTGAATTTTCTCTGCTCCGGAGCTCTCTGATTCAGACCCAACTGATGGAAATTTTCTTTATGGTGCTTGTTGGAATTTTCTGCTCTAGTACATTCTGTGTGAATTTTCTATCTGCTCTTGGAATGATCCTCCCCTTTTCTGCTCCGGTACACTCATTTTATAGCTGGGTACCTCAATTGCTGTGGGCCCCACTATTTAATGCAATTCATGCAATGAAGCATGCTGGAAATATTGCATATGGACAGCTGGACAAATTGCTGGATGTGCATAAGCCGGTGGGTCCCATCACTTACGTGAAATTTTGATGTTTGAAATTAATGGTTGGCGGTGAATATTTGGACTGTTGTTGATGAGGAGTGGACAACTAGAAATTTCTAGTATGTTCAAATAATGCATGTTGAATTTTCAGACGGCTTGGATTTTGAGATGAGAGGTAATTCAACTGCTGGAAAATAGATGAATGGTTTGGATTTGATTATGTGGACAACTTGGATAGATGGACAACCAATTGGTCTTAATGAAATTTATGGATGGTTAAAAATTCAGTTGAGATTAATGGATGGCTGAAAAATTCTAGATTGGCTGATCATAGGCGGTGACTATAAATTTTGCTTTTAAACTCTTTCGTGTCGAATATGGAGAAAATATAGCAAATAAAGTAGAAAAGTGGGGAGGAAATAAAGTAAATAAAAGGGAAAGGAAATAAACAAAATGGGAAGAGAAATTGTAAATTAAAAATTAGTACAGAAAATGAGAATGCGAGTATTTCGGGTCTAGGATTTCATATGCGTCTTTTGCATTGGGTAATGGTATAATTATTTAATTTGGATATTGTTTGTTAAAGGAGAACAAACCCAAATTTATCCTTGCACCTTCTCTCGAAACCTACTAGGTGTACCCTAATTTTCTTAACCGCCTATTCTCATGGGATTAAGTTAATTAGAGTCCATTAAGTTCTGTGGTTTGTTCATGGAATTCCTCATGGTTAACACGCCTATTCTCATAGTCTTAGATTTCCAGGTTTAATATCTTGCTTATCGTATATTAGGCTTCCACCTCTCGATTTCATCACCTAATATATGGAATCATGCCAAAGTACTGGCCCATGTACAAAGCAAGCATAAAAATCACAGGATATTAAATTAACAACAATATCCATCATAAATGAATTAAGAATCCACACCACGCTACATTGTACGCATGCTACGTCCTAAACCCTAGATTTAAGATTTAGCCAAGCAGGTTTAAGTCCGAAATAAAATTAAAATTACAATCCATCTTAAACAAGACAATTAAAATTTTAAAAAAGGAAAGATAGAAATCGTTATTGTTTTGAAGCCCCGATGGTGTGTCGGCCGTTCCACGCAACTTGCCAATTTGCCTTTTTGCCCGTGCTCTCCACCTCCTTGCTCTTTCTCTTTTTCTCTCAAAATTTCTGCCCGTGAATTTTCTCTGCTCCGGAGCTCTCTGATTCGGACCCAACTGATGGAAATTTTCTTTATGGTGCTTGTTGGAATTTTCTGCTCTAGTACATTCTGTGTGAATTTTCTATCTGCTCTTGGAATGATCCTCCCCTTTTCTGCTCCGGTACACTCATTTTATAGCTGGGTACCTCAATTGCTGTGGGCCCCACTATTTAATGCAATTCATGCAATGAAGCATGCTGGAAATATTGCATATGGACAGCTGGACAAATTGCTGGATGTGCATAAGCCGGTGGGTCCCATCACTTACGTGAAATTTTGATGTTTGAAATTAATGGTTGGCGGTGAATATTTGGACTGTTGTTGATGAGGAGTGGACAACTAGAAATTTCTAGTATGTTCAAATAATGCATGTTGAATTTTCAGACGGCTTGGATTTTGAGATGAGAGGTAATTCAACTGCTGGAAAATAGATGAATGGTTTGGATTTGATTATGTGGACAACTTGGATAGATGGACAACCAATTGGTCTTAATGAAATTTATGGATGGTTAAAAATTCAGTTGAGATTAATGGATGGCTGAAAAATTCTAGATTGGCTGATCATAGGCGGTGACTATAAATTTTTCTTTTAAACTCTTTCGTGTCGAATATGGAGAAAATATAGCAAATAAAGTAGAAAAGTGGGGAGGAAATAAAGTAAATAAAAGGGAAAGGAAATAAACAAAATGGGAAGAGAAATTGTAAATTAAAAATTAGTACAGAAAATGAGAATGCGAGTATTTCGGGTCTAGGATTTCATATGCGTCTTTTGCATTGGGTAATGGTATAATTATTTAATTTGGATATTGTTTGTTAAAGGAGAACAAACCCAAATTTATCCTTGCACCTTCTCTCGAAACCTACTAGGTGTACCCTAATTTTCTTAACCGCCTATTCTCATGGGATTAAGTTAATTAGAGTCCATTAAGTTCTGTGGTTTGTTCATGGAATTCCTCATGGTTAACACGCCTATTCTCATAGTCTTAGATTTCCAGGTTTAATATCTTGCTTATCGTATATTAGGCTTCCACCTCTCGATTTCATCACCTAATATATGGAATCATGCCAAAGTACTGGCCCATGTACAAAGCAAGCATAAAAATCACAGGATATTAAATTAACAACAATATCCATCATAAATGAATTAAGAATCCACACCACGCTACATTGTACGCATGCTACGTCCTAAACCCTAGATTTAAGATTTAGCCAAGCAGGTTTAAGTCCGAAATAAAATTAAAATTACAATCCATCTTAAACAAGACAATTAAAATTTTAAAAAAGGAAAGATAGAAATGGTTATTGGTTTGAAGCCCCGATGGTGTGTCGGCCGTTCCACGCAACTTGACAATTTGCCTTTTTGCCCGTGCTCTCCACCTCCTTGCTCTTTCTCTTTTTCTCTCAAAATTTCTGCCCGTGAATTTTCTCTGCTCCGGAGCTCTCTGATTCGGACCCAACTGATGGAAATTTTCTTTATGGTGCTTGTTGGAATTTTCTGCTCTAGTACATTCTGTGTGAATTTTCTATCTGCTCTTGGAATGATCCTCCCCTTTTCTGCTCCGGTACACTCATTTTATAGCTGGGTACCTCAATTGCTGTGGGCCCCACTATTTAATGCAATTCATGCAATGAAGCATGCTGGAAATATTGCATATGGACAGCTGGACAAATTGCTGGATGTGCATAAGCCGGTGGGTCCCATCACTTACGTGAAATTTTGATGTTTGAAATTAATGGTTGGCGGTGAATATTTGGACTGTTGTTGATGAGGAGTGGACAACTAGAAATTTCTAGTATGTTCAAATAATGCATGTTGAATTTTCAGACGGCTTGGATTTTGAGATGAGAGGTAATTCAACTGCTGGAAAATAGATGAATGGTTTGGATTTGATTATGTGGACAACTTGGATAGATGGACAACCAATTGGTCTTAATGAAATTTATGGATGGTTAAAAATTCAGTTGAGATTAATGGATGGCTGAAAAATTCTAGATTGGCTGATCATAGGCGGTGACTATAAATTTTTCTTTTAAACTCTTTCGTGTCGAATATGGAGAAAATATAGCAAATAAAGTAGAAAAGTGGGGAGGAAATAAAGTAAATAAAAGGGAAAGGAAATAAACAAAATGGGAAGAGAAATTGTAAATTAAAAATTAGTACAGAAAATGAGAATGCGAGTATTTCGGGTCTAGGATTTCATATGCGTCTTTTGCATTGGGTAATGGTATAATTATTTAATTTGGATATTGTTTGTTAAAGGAGAACAAACCCAAATTTATCCTTGCACCTTCTCTCGAAACCTACTAGGTGTACCCTAATTTTCTTAACCGCCTATTCTCATGGGATTAAGTTAATTAGAGTCCATTAAGTTCTGTGGTTTGTTCATGGAATTCCTCATGGTTAACACGCCTATTCTCATAGTCTTAGATTTCCAGGTTTAATATCTTGCTTATCGTATATTAGGCTTCCACCTCTCGATTTCATCACCTAATATATGGAATCATGCCAAAGTACTGGCCCATGTACAAAGCAAGCATAAAAATCACAGGATATTAAATTAACAACAATATCCATCATAAATGAATTAAGAATCCACACCACGCTACATTGTACGCATGCTACGTCCTAAACCCTAGATTTAAGATTTAGCCAAGCAGGTTTAAGTCCGAAATAAAATTAAAATTACAATCCATCTTAAACAAGACAATTAAAATTTTAAAAAAGGAAAGATAGAAATGGTTATTGGTTTGAAGCCCCGATGGTGTGTCGGCCGTTCCACGCAACTTGACAATTTGCCTTTTTGCCCGTGCTCTCCACCTCCTTGCTCTTTCTCTTTTTCTCTCAAAATTTCTGCCCGTGAATTTTCTCTGCTCCGGAGCTCTCTGATTCGGACCCAACTGATGGAAATTTTCTTTATGGTGCTTGTTGGAATTTTCTGCTCTAGTACATTCTGTGTGAATTTTCTATCTGCTCTTGGAATGATCCTCCCCTTTTCTGCTCCGGTACACTCATTTTATAGCTGGGTACCTCAATTGCTGTGGGCCCCACTATTTAATGCAATTCATGCAATGAAGCATGCTGGAAATATTGCATATGGACAGCTGGACAAATTGCTGGATGTGCATAAGCCGGTGGGTCCCATCACTTACGTGAAATTTTGATGTTTGAAATTAATGGTTGGCGGTGAATATTTGGACTGTTGTTGATGAGGAGTGGACAACTAGAAATTTCTAGTATGTTCAAATAATGCATGTTGAATTTTCAGACGGCTTGGATTTTGAGATGAGAGGTAATTCAACTGCTGGAAAATAGATGAATGGTTTGGATTTGATTATGTGGACAACTTGGATAGATGGACAACCAATTGGTCTTAATGAAATTTATGGATGGTTAAAAATTCAGTTGAGATTAATGGATGGCTGAAAAATTCTAGATTGGCTGATCATAGGCGGTGACTATAAATTTTTCTTTTAAACTCTTTCGTGTCGAATATGGAGAAAATATAGCAAATAAATTAGAAAAGTGGGGAGGAAATAAAGTAAATAAAAGGGAAAGGAAATAAACAAAATGGGAAGAGAAATTGTAAATTAAAAATTAGTACAGAAAATGAGAATGCGAGTATTTCGGGTCTAGGATTTCACATGCGTCTTTTGCATTGGGTAATGGTATAATTATTTAATTTGGATATTGTTTGTTAAAGGAGAACAAACCCAAATTTATCCTTGCACCTTCTCTCGAAACCTACTAGGTGTACCCTAATTTTCTTAACCGCCTATTCTCATGGGATTAAGTTAATTAGAGTCCATTAAGTTCTGTGGTTTGTTCATGGAATTCCTCATGGTTAACACGCCTATTCTCATAGTCTTAGATTTCCAGGTTTAATATCTTGCTTATCGTATATTAGGCTTCCGCCTCTCGATTTCATCACCTAATATATGGAATCATGCCAAAGTACTGGCCCATGTACAAAGCAAGCATAAAAATCACAGGATATTAAATTAACAACAATATCCATCATAAATGAATTAAGAATCCACACCACGCTACATTGTACGCATGCTACGTCCTAAACCCTAGATTTAAGATTTAGCCAAGCAGGTTTAAGTCCGAAATAAAATTAAAATTACAATCCATCTTAAACAAGACAATTAAAATTTTAAAAAAGGAAAGATAGAAATGGTTATTGGTTTGAAGCCCCGATGGTGTGTCGGCCGTTCCACGCAACTTGCCAATTTGCCTTTTTGCCCGTGCTCTCCACCTCCTTGCTCTTTCTCTTTTTCTCTCAAAATTTCTGCCCGTGAATTTTCTCTGCTCCGGAGCTCTCTGATTCGGACCCAACTGATGGAAATTTTCTTTATGGTGCTTGTTGGAATTTTCTGCTCTAGTACATTCTGTGTGAATTTTCTCTCTGCTCTTGGAATGATCCTCCCCTTTTCTGCTCCGGTACACTCATTTTATAGCTGGGTACCTCAATTGCTGTGGGCCCCACTATTTAATGCAATTCATGCAATGAAGCATGCTGGAAATATTGCATATGGACAGCTGGACAAATTGCTGGATGTGCATAAGCCGGTGGGTCCCATCACTTACGTGAAATTTTGATGTTTGAAATTAATGGTTGGCGGTGAATATTTGGACTGTTGTTGATGAGGAGTGGACAACTAGAAATTTCTAGTATGTTCAAATAATGCATGTTGAATTTTCAGACGGCTTGGATTTTGAGATGAGAGGTAATTCAACTGCTGGAAAATAGATGAATGGTTTGGATTTGATTATGTGGACAACTTGGATAGATGGACAACCAATTGGTCTTAATGAAATTTATGGATGGTTAAAAATTCAGTTGAGATTAATGGATGGCTGAAAAATTCTAGATTGGCTGATCATAGGCGGTGACTATAAATTTTTCTTTTAAACTCTTTCGTGTCGAATATGGAGAAAATATAGCAAATAAAGTAGAAAAGTGGGGAGGAAATAAAGTAAATAAAAGGGAAAGGAAATAAACAAAATGGGAAGAGAAATTGTAAATTAAAAATTAGTACAGAAAATGAGAATGCGAGTATTTCGGGTCTAGGATTTCACATGCGTCTTTTGCATTGGGTAATGGTATAATTATTTAATTTGGATATTGTTTGTTAAAGGAGAACAAACCCAAATTTATCCTTGCACCTTCTCTCGAAACCTACTAGGTGTACCCTAATTTTCTTAACCGCCTATTCTCATGGGATTAAGTTAATTAGAGTCCATTAAGTTCTGTGGTTTGTTCATGGAATTCCTCATGGTTAACACGCCTATTCTCATAGTCTTAGATTTCCAGGTTTAATATCTTGCTTATCGTATATTAGGCTTCCACCTCTCGATTTCATCACCTAATATATGGAATCATGCCAAAGTACTGGCCCATGTACAAAGCAAGCATAAAAATCACAGGATATTAAATTAACAACAATATCCATCATAAATGAATTAAGAATCCACACCACGCTACATTGTACGCATGCTACGTCCTAAACCCTAGATTTAAGATTTAGCCAAGCAGGTTTAAGTCCGAAATAAAATTAAAATTACAATCCATCTTAAACAAGACAATTAAAATTTTAAAAAAGGAAAGATAGAAATGGTTATTGGTTTGAAGCCCCGATGGTGTGTCGGCCGTTCCACGCAACTTGCCAATTTGCCTTTTTGCCCGTGCTCTCCACCTCCTTGCTCTTTCTCTTTTTCTCTCAAAATTTCTGCCCGTGAATTTTCTCTGCTCCGGAGCTCTCTGATTCGGACCCAACTGATGGAAATTTTCTTTATGGTGCTTGTTGGAATTTTCTGCTCTAGTACATTCTGTGTGAATTTTCTCTCTGCTCTTGGAATGATCCTCCCCTTTTCTGCTCCGGTACACTCATTTTATAGCTGGGTACCTCAATTGCTGTGGGCCCCACTATTTAATGCAATTCATGCAATGAAGCATGCTGGAAATATTGCATATGGACAGCTGGACAAATTGCTGGATGTGCATAAGCCGGTGGGTCCCATCACTTACGTGAAATTTTGATGTTTGAAATTAATGGTTGGCGGTGAATATTTGGACTGTTGTTGATGAGGAGTGGACAACTAGAAATTTCTAGTATGTTCAAATAATGCATGTTGAATTTTCAGACGGCTTGGATTTTGAGATGAGAGGTAATTCAACTGCTGGAAAATAGATGAATGGTTTGGATTTGATTATGTGGACAACTTGGATAGATGGACAACCAATTGGTCTTAATGAAATTTATGGATGGTTAAAAATTCAGTTGAGATTAATGGATGGCTGAAAAATTCTAGATTGGCTGATCATAGGCGGTGACTATAAATTTTTCTTTTAAACTCTTTCGTGTCGAATATGGAGAAAATATAGCAAATAAAGTAGAAAAGTGGGGAGGAAATAAAGTAAATAAAAGGGAAAGGAAATAAACAAAATGGGAAGAGAAATTGTAAATTAAAAATTAGTACAGAAAATGAGAATGCGAGTATTTCGGGTCTAGGATTTCACATGCGTCTTTTGCATTGGGTAATGGTATAATTATTTAATTTGGATATTGTTTGTTAAAGGAGAACAAACCCAAATTTATCCTTGCACCTTCTCTCGAAACCTACTAGGTGTACCCTAATTTTCTTAACCGCCTATTCTCATGGGATTAAGTTAATTAGAGTCCATTAAGTTCTGTGGTTTGTTCATGGAATTCCTCATGGTTAACACGCCTATTCTCATAGTCTTAGATTTCCAGGTTTAATATCTTGCTTATCGTATATTAGGCTTCCACCTCTCGATTTCATCACCTAATATATGGAATCATGCCAAAGTACTGGCCCATGTACAAAGCAAGCATAAAAATCACAGGATATTAAATTAACAACAATATCCATCATAAATGAATTAAGAATCCACACCACGCTACATTGTACGCATGCTACGTCCTAAACCCTAGATTTAAGATTTAGCCAAGCAGGTTTAAGTCCGAAATAAAATTAAAATTACAATCCATCTTAAACAAGACAATTAAAATTTTAAAAAAGGAAAGATAGAAATGGTTATTGGTTTGAAGCCCCGATGGTGTGTCGGCCGTTCCACGCAACTTGCCAATTTGCCTTTTTGCCCGTGCTCTCCACCTCCTTGCTCTTTCTCTTTTTCTCTCAAAATTTCTGCCCGTGAATTTTCTCTGCTCCGGAGCTCTCTGATTCGGACCCAACTGATGGAAATTTTCTTTATGGTGCTTGTTGGAATTTTCTGCTCTAGTACATTCTGTGTGAATTTTCTATCTGCTCTTGGAATGATCCTCCCCTTTTCTGCTCCGGTACACTCATTTTATAGCTGGGTACCTCAATTGCTGTGGGCCCCACTATTTAATGCAATTCATGCAATGAAGCATGCTGGAAATATTGCATATGGACAGCTGGACAAATTGCTGGATGTGCATAAGCCGGTGGGTCCCATCACTTACGTGAAATTTTGATGTTTGAAATTAATGGTTGGCGGTGAATATTTGGACTGTTGTTGATGAGGAGTGGACAACTAGAAATTTCTAGTATGTTCAAATAATGCATGTTGAATTTTCAGACGGCTTGGATTTTGAGATGAGAGGTAATTCAACTGCTGGAAAATAGATGAATGGTTTGGATTTGATTATGTGGACAACTTGGATAGATGGACAACCAATTGGTCTTAATGAAATTTATGGATGGTTAAAAATTCAGTTGAGATTAATGGATGGCTGAAAAATTCTAGATTGGCTGATCATAGGCGGTGACTATAAATTTTTCTTTTAAACTCTTTCGTGTCGAATATGGAGAAAATATAGCAAATAAAGTAGAAAAGTGGGGAGGAAATAAAGTAAATAAAAGGGAAAGGAAATAAACAAAATGGGAAGAGAAATTGTAAATTAAAAATTAGTACAGAAAATGAGAATGCGAGTATTTCGGGTCTAGGATTTCACATGCGTCTTTTGCATTGGGTAATGGTATAATTATTTAATTTGGATATTGTTTGTTAAAGGAGAACAAACCCAAATTTATCCTTGCACCTTCTCTCGAAACCTACTAGGTGTACCCTAATTTTCTTAACCGCCTATTCTCATGGGATTAAGTTAATTAGAGTCCATTAAGTTCTGTGGTTTGTTCATGGAATTCCTCATGGTTAACACGCCTATTCTCATAGTCTTAGATTTCCAGGTTTAATATCTTGCTTATCGTATATTAGGCTTCCACCTCTCGATTTCATCACCTAATATATGGAATCATGCCAAAGTACTGGCCCATGTACAAAGCAAGCATAAAAATCACAGGATATTAAATTAACAACAATATCCATCATAAATGAATTAAGAATCCACACCACGCTACATTGTACGCATGCTACGTCCTAAACCCTAGATTTAAGATTTAGCCAAGCAGGTTTAAGTCCGAAATAAAATTAAAATTACAATCCATCTTAAACAAGACAATTAAAATTTTAAAAAAGGAAAGATAGAAATGGTTATTGGTTTGAAGCCCCGATGGTGTGTCGGCCGTTCCACGCAACTTGCCAATTTGCCTTTTTGCCCGTGCTCTCCACCTCCTTGCTCTTTCTCTTTTTCTCTCAAAATTTCTGCCCGTGAATTTTCTCTGCTCCGGAGCTCTCTGATTCGGACCCAACTGATGGAAATTTTCTTTATGGTGCTTGTTGGAATTTTCTGCTCTAGTACATTCTGTGTGAATTTTCTATCTGCTCTTGGAATGATCCTCCCCTTTTCTGCTCCGGTACACTCATTTTATAGCTGGGTACCTCAATTGCTGTGGGCTCCACTATTTAATGCAATTCATGCAATGAAGCATGCTGGAAATATTGCATATGGACAGCTGGACAAATTGCTGGATGTGCATAAGCCGGTGGGTCCCATCACTTACGTGAAATTTTGATGTTTGAAATTAATGGTTGGCGGTGAATATTTGGACTGTTGTTGATGAGGAGTGGACAACTAGAAATTTCTAGTATGTTCAAATAATGCATGTTGAATTTTCAGACGGCTTGGATTTTGAGATGAGAGGTAATTCAACTGCTGGAAAATAGATGAATGGTTTGGATTTGATTATGTGGACAACTTGGATAGATGGACAACCAATTGGTCTTAATGAAATTTATGGATGGTTAAAAATTCAGTTGAGATTAATGGATGGCTGAAAAATTCTAGATTGGCTGATCATAGGCGGTGACTATAAATTTTTCTTTTAAACTCTTTCGTGTCGAATATGGAGAAAATATAGCAAATAAAGTAGAAAAGTGGGGAGGAAATAAAGTAAATAAAAGGGAAAGGAAATAAACAAAATGGGAAGAGAAATTGTAAATTAAAAATTAGTACAGAAAATGAGAATGCGAGTATTTCGGGTCTAGGATTTCACATGCGTCTTTTGCATTGGGTAATGGTATAATTATTTAATTTGGATATTGTTTGTTAAAGGAGAACAAACCCAAATTTATCCTTGCACCTTCTCTCGAAACCTACTAGGTGTACCCTAATTTTCTTAACCGCCTATTCTCATGGGATTAAGTTAATTAGAGTCCATTAAGTTCTGTGGTTTGTTCATGGAATTCCTCATGGTTAACACGCCTATTCTCATAGTCTTAGATTTCCAGGTTTAATATCTTGCTTATCGTATATTAGGCTTCCACCTCTCGATTTCATCACCTAATATATGGAATCATGCCAAAGTACTGGCCCATGTACAAAGCAAGCATAAAAATCACAGGATATTAAATTAACAACAATATCCATCATAAATGAATTAAGAATCCACACCACGCTACATTGTACGCATGCTACGTCCTAAACCCTAGATTTAAGATTTAGCCAAGCAGGTTTAAGTCCGAAATAAAATTAAAATTACAATCCATCTTAAACAAGACAATTAAAATTTTAAAAAAGGAAAGATAGAAATGGTTATTGGTTTGAAGCCCCGATGGTGTGTCGGCCGTTCCACGCAACTTGCCAATTTGCCTTTTTGCCCGTGCTCTCCACCTCCTTGCTCTTTCTCTTTTTCTCTCAAAATTTCTGCCCGTGAATTTTCTCTGCTCCGGAGCTCTCTGATTCGGACCCAACTGATGGAAATTTTCTTTATGGTGCTTGTTGGAATTTTCTGCTCTAGTACATTCTGTGTGAATTTTCTATCTGCTCTTGGAATGATCCTCCCCTTTTCTGCTCCGGTACACTCATTTTATAGCTGGGTACCTCAATTGCTGTGGGCTCCACTATTTAATGCAATTCATGCAATGAAGCATGCTGGAAATATTGCATATGGACAGCTGGACAAATTGCTGGATGTGCATAAGCCGGTGGGTCCCATCACTTACGTGAAATTTTGATGTTTGAAATTAATGGTTGGCGGTGAATATTTGGACTGTTGTTGATGAGGAGTGGACAACTAGAAATTTCTAGTATGTTCAAATAATGCATGTTGAATTTTCAGACGGCTTGGATTTTGAGATGAGAGGTAATTCAACTGCTGGAAAATAGATGAATGGTTTGGATTTGATTATGTGGACAACTTGGATAGATGGACAACCAATTGGTCTTAATGAAATTTATGGATGGTTAAAAATTCAGTTGAGATTAATGGATGGCTGAAAAATTCTAGATTGGCTGATCATAGGCGGTGACTATAAATTTTTATTTTAAACTCTTTCGTGTCGAATATGGAGAAAATATAGCAAATAAAGTAGAAAAGTGGGGAGGAAATAAAGTAAATAAAAGGGAAAGGAAATAAACAAAATGGGAAGAGAAATTGTAAATTAAAAATTAGTACAGAAAATGAGAATGCGAGTATTTCGGGTCTAGGATTTCATATGCGTCTTTTGCATTGGGTAATGGTATAATTATTTAATTTGGATATTGTTTGTTAAAGGAGAACAAACCCAAATTTATCCTTGCACCTTCTCTCGAAACCTACTAGGTGTACCCTAATTTTCTTAACCGCCTATTCTCATGGGATTAAGTTAATTAGAGTCCATTAAGTTCTGTGGTTTGTTCATGGAATTCCTCATGGTTAACACGCCTATTCTCATAGTCTTAGATTTCCAGGTTTAATATCTTGCTTATCGTATATTAGGCTTCCACCTCTCGATTTCATCACCTAATATATGGAATCATGCCAAAGTACTGGCCCATGTACAAAGCAAGCATAAAAATCACAGGATATTAAATTAACAACAATATCCATCATAAATGAATTAAGAATCCACACCACGCTACATTGTACGCATGCTACGTCCTAAACCCTAGATTTAAGATTTAGCCAAGCAGGTTTAAGTCCGAAATAAAATTAAAATTACAATCCATCTTAAACAAGACAATTAAAATTTTAAAAAAGGAAAGATAGAAATGGTTATTGGTTTGAAGCCCCGATGGTGTGTCGGCCGTTCCACGCAACTTGTCAATTTGCCTTTTTGCCCGTGCTCTCCACCTCCTTGCTCTTTCTCTTTTTCTCTCAAAATTTCTGCCCGTGAATTTTCTCTATTCCGGAGCTCTCTGATTCGGACCCAACTGATGGAAATTTTCTTTATGGTGCTTGTTGGAATTTTCTGCTCCGATACATTCTGTGTGAATTTTCTATCTAAATATCCAAATCAGCAAAGCACTATGTGATCTCGGAGCCAGTGTAAGTCTGATCCCACTCTCCATCTGTAAAAAGTTGAACATGGGTGATCCAAAACCAACGTCTTTGTATCTCCAACTGGCCGACTGATCAATTAAATTTCCAGTCGGCATCCATGAAGACATTCCTTTGAAACTCGGCAAATTTTTCATCCCAGTCGACTTTGTGGTCCTTGACATGGGGGAGGATCGCCAAATCCCAATCATTATCGGACGACCTTTCTTAACTACTGCTGGAGCCATCATAGATGTCAAAAATGGTCGACTCTCACTGACAGTTGGAGATGAAAAGGTCGAATTTAATCTTTATGAGGCAACAAAGCACCTATCAATCGATAACTCTTGTCTGCGGGTCGACGTCATCAACCCTTTGCCAATCAAAGAAAAGGATGACCCGATAGAGGTATGTATCATTCAGAGTGCAACTGTTGAAAATGATAACCCTGAACTGTCTGCTTGTGTAGCTCTCTTGGATGGAAGCACTTTTATCTCACCTGTTGCCAACTCATCTCCTGGGAAGCTGGATGTAGACTTCAATTCATTTCCCTCAACAAAAATAAAGGAAGAAGCAACAAAGGTAGAACTCAAACTTCTTCCTAAAAATCTCAGGTATGCATTTCTTAGCCCAAACGATACTTATCCAGTCATAATTAACGCAAATCTTTCTGAATCCCAATCTGATGAACTATTAACTATACTAAGAAGACATAGGAAGGCAATTGGCTACTACATTAATGACCTACCTGTTGGGTCCCGAATAGATGACAAAACCCAAGAGGGGAGGGGTGAATTGGGTTCTTAAAAATTTCTTCGGTAACTTATCCCCTTGTGAGTTCAATCCCCTTAAATGAAGAAACAAAATGGAGAGCAAAGCAATATAGAAAGCAGAAATAAAATAGACGCAGATTTTTATAGTGGTTCGGACAACCTCCCTACTCCACTCTTCCAAGCTCACACACCTTGTGACTTGGGTTCCACTATTGCATTCCACGAATACAATTAGAGCCTCTTGCTCTCTTCTAGATTCTAGCTCTAGGGGGCATCAACAACTAGAGCCTCTTGCTCTCTTCTAGCTCTAGGGGGCATATAACACTTAGCACAAGTAGGTGATGAGTCACACTCCAATCACACACTACTTTGCTACCACTTGATCTTAGCTACGCAAGCTAAATCAAGTTCAACACAAACAAGTAAACAAAGAAAGAAATCTACACTTTACAGATGTGTAGCAACACTTTAGCGCAGAGAAGAACTTGAAGAATAGGCTTTGAAGATTCAGATGATGAGCTTTTTGCAGTTTGAAGCAGAGTTCTTCTTCTTTGAGTGGCTTGATCTCTTTAGAGCTCTTGAATGTAGTAGTTAAGCACACTTAATGATTCTCAGCTACTTCCCTCGTCCACCATGAATGCTATTTATAATTTTGGAGGGAATCCGAACGTTAGAAGGTAGGTGGCGCGCATTTAATGCCCCAACGTTCGAATTAATTCCGACCGTTGACTTGGCCTGCGACTTGGCTTCCAAGTCGCACCTGGAGTCGACTTCGTGTGCGACTCCAGTTCTTCAGATTTCCAAGTCCGAGTCTGGGTCAACTTGGCCTTCAGTCCTCAACTCAAGTCGATCCTGGAGTCGACTTGGGTTGCGACTTGGTGTGGTCTTTTGCAAGAACACCTTGATCTTCTTGAACTGGCTTGTACTTTGTTAAATTGGTCTTCATGACTAGGATATTTCTTCATTTAGAATAAGCTTGAAGATTAGCTTTGGACTTGATAGACTTGATTTGAACTTTGAATATAAATCTTAGCTTTTGATCTTCAAGAAACTTCAGTTGCTTTTTGAGAATGAACTTTGCATCTTATTTGGATTTGATAAATTCCAAATGGATCCTTGGAATAAGATTGAAACTTCAATCTTCAAGTCTGAACTCCTCAAGTCGAAGTTGGAGTCGACCTCGTCTGCGACTTTGCCCAAGTCGCACCTGGAGTCGACTTCGCCTGCGACTTCGTCATGTCCGTTTCCACTTTTTCAACTCTGGATGCTTGAAGTCGATGCTGGAGTCGACTTCGTCTGCGACTTGGTTTCCTAAGTCGCACCTGGAGTCGACTTGGCCTGCGACTTCACTTGTTCTTCTCCCCTTTTCAGCTCTGGACAGATTTGACTTCTTGAAGTCGATCTTGGAGTCGACTTGGTATACGACTTGGCTTCCATACTTGATTTTCTTCAAATGAATATTCCTTAAACAATTCCACAAACTTGTTAGTAGCCAAGACTTACTCAAATTTAGTTTGTTAATCATCAAAACATAGATTTAGCTAGTTTTCCACATATTTACAACAATCTCCCCCTTTTTGATGATTGACAAAACCGATTTGAGTGTATACCTTTCAATTGCTTAAAATATCATGTTCATTATGCATTTTGAAATCATACTTAAACTCATGCAATCATTTAACATATGCTCATGCAATCCTTCAATATTTAACACACATTCAAACTCTTCTCCCCAATCATATCCTACTCTTTTAATCATTAAGACTTCTACTCAATTTTTCAACTCAAATACTCTTCTTCTCCTTAAATCTCTCTCCCCCTTTTTGTCAATATATCAAAAAGATTAGAGGTTAATCAAAGAGATAGGTGGGTTAGCTCCCCCTAAATGGGTGCTTTAAGTTAGTTCAAGCATTCCCATGTCATTTCTAAGCTTATAAAATGCTTCTTTTGCTAGGGGCTTAGTGAATATATCTGCAACTTGATCCTCTGTTCTTACATATACCAAACATATGTCATGATTTTCTACATGTTCTCTAATGAAATGATGTCTAAGGTCTATATGTTTGGTCCTAGAATGCAAGACTGGATTCTTAGTTAGACATATGGCACTTGTATTATCACATTTGATAAGTATATCTTTGAAATCCATGCCATAGTCCCTAAGTTGTTGTTTCATCCGAAGTAATTGAGCACAACAGCTCCCGGCGGCAATATATTCGGCTTCCGCCGTAGATAGAGCAACACTAGTTTGTTTTCTTGAAAATCATGAAACCAACATGCTTCCAAGAAACTGACATGTTCCACTAGTGCTTTTTCTATCTACTTTGTAACCAGAAAAATCCGCATCCGAGTAGCCGATTAGATCAAAATTAGAGCCCTTTGGATACCATAGTCTTAAATTGGTAGTGTCTACTAGATATCTAAAAATTCTTTTCACAGCTACCAAGTGTGATTCTTTTGGGCATGATTGAAATCTAGAGCACATACACACACTAAACAAAATGTCTGGCCTAGAAGCAGTTAAATACAATAAGGAACCTATCATGCTTCTATACACTTTCATATCAACTAATTTTCCCTTTTCATCTTTGTCCATTTTGATTGTGGAGCTCATGGGCGTGTTTGCTCCTTTGCTGTTCTCCATGCCAAACTTCTTGAGCATCTCCTTGATGTATTTGGACTGATTTATGAAGATTCCTTCATTTAGTTGCTTGATTTGCAGTCCAAGGAAGAAGTTTAGCTCTCCCATCATGCTCATCTCAAACTCTTTCTGCATAAGCTCAGAAAATTCTTGGCAAAGAGTTTCATTAGTAGCACCAAAAATAATATCATCAACATAAATTTGAATGATCAAAATATCCTTTTCTTTATACTTGATAAACAAGGTGGTGTCTACCTTTCCCTTTTGAAAATTATGATCAATCAAAAACTAGCTTAGTCTATTATACCAAGCTCTTGGGGCTTGTTTCAATCCATATAATGCTTTGGTCAACTTGTACACAAATTTTGATTGATCTTTCTCCTCAAATCCAGGTGGTTGTTCTACATACACCTCTTCATTTATATAACCATTTAGGAATGCACTTTTGACATCCATTTGAAACAATTTAAAGTTCATGTGAGATGCAAAAGCTAGTAAGATGCGAATTGCCTCTAATCTAGCAACCGGGGCATAGGATTCTTCAAAATCTATTCCTTCTTCTTGTGAGTATCCTTTTGCCACAAGTCTAGCTTTGTTCCTCACTGCAAGTCCACTTTCATCTAATTTGTTCCTAAAGACCCACTTGGTGCCAATAACAATACAGTCATTTGGTCTAGGAACAAGGTGCCAAACTTGATTTCTTTCAAATTGATTTAGCTCTTCTTGCATTGCTATAATCCAGTTTTCATCATCAAGAGCTTGATCAATATTAGAAGGTTCAATCTTGGATACAAAGGCATATTGTCCACAAACATTTTTCTTTGACCTTCTAGTTTTTACACCTTCATACACATTCCCTATAATTTGTTCAATTGGATGTGCATGTTTGAATTTTAAATCAGATGGAGGTTTATAGGAGTCGTTACCTTCACTTACCCTTTCCTCCATGGATTCTTCTTGCTTTTCCATATGCAATTTTTCAAGATTGCTTGTTATGTCATCTGCATCACTTAGATCATCTTTTCTTTTAAAGCATGTATTAGTTTCATCAAAAATAACATGTATGGATTCTTCTACAACTTGGTTTCGTTTATTGAAAACTCTATATGCTTTGCTATTTGATGAATAACCAAGGAATATTGCTTCATCACTTTTAGCATCAAGTTTTCCCAAGTTGGTTTTTCCATTGTTCAGAACATAACATGTGCATCCAAAAGTATGAAAATAAGATATGTTTGGTTTCTTTCCTTTCCATAGCTCATATGGGGTCTTTTTCAAGATTGCTCTAATGGTAACTCGATTCAATACATGACAAGCTGTACTTACAGCTTCACCCCAAAATTTCTTAGATAATTTGCTCTCATTTAGCATAGTTCTAGCCATCTCTTGTATAGTTCTATTTTTCCTCTCCACTACTCCATTTTGTTGTGGAGTCCTTGGTGCAGAAAATGTGTGATGAATTCCTTTTTCATTACATAATTCTATGAATCGTTTGTTCTCAAATTCACCACCATGGTCACTTCTTATAGTCATAATAGTACTTTGTTTTTCATTTTCCACCAAGTTTACAAACGTTGCAAACATAGAGAAGGCTTCATCTTTGCTAGCTAAAAGAATTATCCATGTGAATCTTGAAAAGTCATCAACAATTACAAATACATATTTCTTTCCACCAATGGTTAAAATGTCGGATGGCCCATATAGATCCATGTGTAGCAATTCAAGCGGCCTAGTGGTGGAAATCTCCTTTTTGGTAGAGAAAGGCATCTTTGGTTGTTTAGATAATTGACATGCCTTACATATTTTGTCTTTGTCATATTTCAACTTAGGCAAGCCTTCTACCAAACTCTTTTTCCATAGGGTTTTTATATTTCTCATGTTTATGTGTCCAAGCCTTTTATGCCAAACCCATGGATCATTATCAATGGCCATTAGACATTGACCATCTAGTTCATCAAGTGAAACCAAATATACATTTCCATGTCTTCTTCCACTAAACATGATATGCTCACCATCAAATACATTGCATATAGATGATTCAAACACAACCTTATATCCTTTATCACATAATTGGCTAATGCTCATTAAGTTATGCTTGAGTCCTTCAACAAACAAAACATCCTCCATGCATGCATTTGAACTACTATAAATATTTCCTTTACCTTTGATTTTACCTTTCTCATTATTACCAAAGGCAACCGTTCCGTCGTTGCAAGGCTTAAGTTTGTGGAATAAACTTCTTTCTCCGGTCATGTGCCTTGAACAACCGCTATCCATGAACCATACATTGTTTGCCTTTGCCTTTAAACAAATCTGAAAAGTAAACAAATAATCCTTATCTCTTTGGTACCCATTTTATGGGTCCATTTGGGTTAGTAAAATGATTCAATCTTTGTAATTCTAACTTAGAAAGCCCAAATCTTGTGTTCCTTGGAACCCAAACTAGCTTTACACCATGGTCATATAACTTCTTGAAGTTACACTTGTAAGCTTTATGACCCATTTTATTACAGAAATTGCAGGCCATTTGTAGTCTAGGAGTAGGCCTCCAATTGCATTTTGGTTCAAAAGTTGGTCTTTTAATCCACATAACATTTTTCTTTTGTGGCTTATAAATTGGTGCAGTTTTAGCTTGATATTTTCCAAGTTTTGGCACATTTGATTTGCCACTTTCTTTTTGCTCAAAAGTATAATATTCAAGGCCTCTTTTATCCGTTTGAGCAGTCATGTTTAGAAACATCTTTACACTTTCTCCTGGATTAGAGAATTTTGCTAATGATTCATTTAAGGATTTGTTCTCCTTTTTCAGCTTCTCTACTTCTTTCAACAATGATTCATTTTCTTCTTTCAGTTTTGTTGATTTTTCAGCCAGTTTTCCACTTTCAATAATAACAAAGTTGCATTGTTGTTTCTTTGAGGACAACTTGTTTCCTAGCATTTTGATTTCCTCATATAATGAATCATAGGCAGTTTGTAGTTCTTCCCTTTGGCCTTTGATATTTTCTGCCTTCATGATTCTCCTTTGGCCTTTCTTCCGGTGTAGGACATTGAGTTTGCATATGTCCTACGCCCCCGCATCTATAGCATTTGGTTTGCTCATTCTTCTTCACTCGTCGTGGTCTTTCTTTGAGATCTCTGAAGTTACTTTCTTTTCTCACAAACTTTCGGAATTTGCGAGTGAGAAGTGCAATGTCTTCATTATCGTTATGAGATGAAGAGGTGGAACCATCTGAGTTGTGAGTGGCCTTGAGTGCAATGGTTCTCTTCCCTTTGTGATTGTCCTCGTTTCTTCTCCTAATTAGCTCATGTGACATTAATGAGCTAATAAGATCTTCTAGCTTCAAAGTATTTAGGTCTTTGGCTTCTTCAATTGCCGTTATCTTTGGAGTCCATGAATCCGGTAGAGCTCTCAATATCTTCATGACCTGCTCGGATTCAGAAATAGCTTTTCCAAGACCTTTTAGAGCATTAGTAATTTTAGAAAATCTCGCAAACATTTCAGAAATATTTTCAGTATCTAGCATTCTGAAATTTTCAAACTCTCCAATCAAAATATTTCTCCTAGTCCCTTGGACTTGAGAGGTTCCTTCATAGATAGATGTTAGAGTATCTCATATTTCTTTAGCAGTTATACAAGAAGATACTCTATCATACTCGGAAGCTGTAAGAGCACAAAATAGTGAGTTCATTGCCTTAGCATTGCTCTTTACAGTTCTTACTTCCTCTTCGGTCCACTTGGAAGCTCTTTCATCTATAGGCAAGATTACACCGTCTTGGATTGCAATCCAAGAGTCCATATCGGTAGCCATAATGAGTTGCTTCATACGAAGCTTCCAATAGCCGAAATTGTTCCCATCAAACAATGGTGGCCTTGTAAAGGATTGGCCCTCAGCAAATGCGGGAACGGAAGTAGATTGGGATGCCATGATAATAGATCTCTTTGATAAAAATTTAAAGACCTTCTCTGATACCACTTGTTGGGTCCCGAATAGATGGCAAAACCCAAGAGGGGAGGGGTGAATTGGGTTCTTAAAAATTTCTTCGGTAACTTATCCCCTTGTGAGTTCAATCCCCTTAAATGAAGAAACAAAATGGAGAGCAAAGCAATATAGAAAGCAGAAATAAAATAGACGCAGATTTTTATAGTGGTTCGGACAACCTCCCTACTCCACTCTTCCAAGCTCACACACCTTGTGACTTGGGTTCCACTATTGCATTCCACGAATACAATTAGAGCCTCTTGCTCTCTTCTAGATTCTAGCTCTAGGGGGCATCAACAACTAGAGCCTCTTGCTCTCTTCTAGCTCTAGGGGGCATATAACACTTAGCACAAGTAGGTGATGAGTCACACTCCAATCACACACTACTTTGCTACCACTTGATCTTAGCTACGCAAGCTAAATCAAGTTCAACACAAACAAGTAAACAAAGAAAGAAATCTACACTTTACAGATGTGTAGCAACACTTTAGCGCAGAGAAGAACTTGAAGAATAGGCTTTGAAGATTCAGATGATGAGCTTTTTGCAGTTTGAAGCAGAGTTCTTCTTCTTTGAGTGGCTTGATCTCTTTAGAGCTCTTGAATGTAGTAGTTAAGCACACTTAATGATTCTCAGCTACTTCCCTCGTCCACCATGAATGCTATTTATAATTTTGGAGGGAATCCGAACGTTAGAAGGTAGGTGGCGCGCATTTAATGCGCCAACGTTCGAATTAATTCCGACCGTTGCGACCCAAGTCGCATGTGGAGTCGACTTGGCCTGCGACTTGGCTTCCAAGTCGCACCTGGAGTCGACTTCGTGTGCGACTCCAGTTCTTCAGATTTCCAAGTCCGAGTCTGGGTCAACTTGGCCTTCAGTCCTCAACTCAAGTCGATCCTGGAGTCGACTTGGGTTGCAACTTGGTGTGGTCTTTTGCAAGAACACCTTGATCTTCTTGAACTGGCTTGTACTTTGTTAAATTGGTCTTCATGACTTGGATATTTCTTCATTTAGAATAAGCTTGAAGATTAGCTTTGGACTTGATAGACTTGATTTGAACTTTGAATATAAATCTTAGCTTTTGATCTTCAAGAAACTTCAGTTGCTTTTTGAGAATGAACTTTGCATCTTATTTGGATTTGATAAATTCCAAATGGATCCTTGGAATAAGATTGAAACTTCAATCTTCAAGTCTGAACTCCTCAAGTCGAAGTTGGAGTCGACCTCGTCTGCGACTTTGCCCAAGTCGCACCTGGAGTCGACTTCGCCTGCGACTTCGTCATGTCCGTTTCCACTTTTTCAACTCTGGATGCTTGAAGTCGATGCTGGAGTTGACTTCGTCTGCGACTTGGTTTCCTAAGTCGCACCTGGAGTCGACTTGGCCTGCGACTTCACTTGTTCTTCTCCCCTTTTCAGCTCTGGACAGATTTGACTTCTTGAAGTCGATCTTGGAGTCGACTTGGTATACGACTTGGCTTCCATACTTGATTTTCTTCAAATGAATATTCCTTAAACAATTCCACAAACTTGTTAGTAGCCAAGACTTACTCAAATTTAGTTTGTTAATCATCAAAACATAGATTTAGCTAGTTTTCCACATATTTCCAACACTACCTAGTATCAGTCATTCTCTATGCATGCAAAGAATTCTAATGGAGGAGAATTGTAAAACAAACATTGAACTACAAAGGCGTCTGAATCAAAACATGAAAGAAGTGGTGAAAAAGGAAAATTTAAAACTTCTTGATGCCGGAATCATCTACCCTATTTCTGATAGCAGTTGGGTAAGCCCGATATATGTTGTACCAAAGAAAGGCGGTATGACTGTCGTGAAAAATGATAAAAATGAACTCATACCCATGAGGACAGTCACAGGTTGGCAAACGTGCATCGATTATCGCAAATTAAATATTTCCACCCGAAAGGATCATTTTCCTTCGCCTTTCATTGATCAAATGCTTGAAAGACTTTCCAATCACTCTTACTTCTGTTATTCAGATGGTTACTCTGGCTATTTTTCAGATTCCTATTCACCCACAGGATCAAGAGAAAACCACTTTCACCAGTCCATACGACACTTTTGCATACAGACGCATGCCTTTTGGTCTTTGTAATGCACCTGCCACTTTTCAACGATGTATGATGGCCATATTTTCTGATTACATTGAACACATAATCGAGGTATTTATGGATGATTTTTTTGATTATTTCACTACATTTGAATCATGCTTATCTAACCTATCTAAGGTTTTATAGAGATGCGAAGAAACCAGCCTGGTTTTGAATTGGGAAAAATGTCATTTCATGGTATAGGAAGGAATTGTATTAGGGCATTTAGTCTCAACCAGAGGTATTAAGGTTGACCGGGCGAAAATAGAAGTCATTGAAAAACTACCGCCACCTAATTCGGTCAAAGGAATTCGGACTTAAACATGTTTGGCTAAACCTTAAATCTAGGGTTTAGGATGTAGCATGCGTATAATGTAGTGTGGTATGAATTTTTAATTTATCTATGATGGATATTGTTGTTAATTTAATATCTTATGAATTTTTATGCTTGCTTTGTACATGGGCCCGTACTTTGGTATAATTCCATTATTAGGTGATGGAACCGAGAGGTGGAAGCCTGATATACGATAATCAAGATATTAAACCTGGAAATCTAAGACCATGAGAATAGGCATGATAACCTTGATGAATTCCATAAACAAACCACATAACTTAATGAACTCTAATTAACTTAATCTCATGAGAATAGATGGTTAAGAAAATTAGGGTACACCTTGTAGGTTTCGAGAGAAGGTGCAAGGATAAATTAGGGTTTGTTCTCCTTTAACAAACAATATCCAAATTAAAGAATTATACCACTACCCGTTGCAAAAGATGCATGTGAAATCTTAGACCCTAGGTACTCGATTCTCATTTTCTCTACTCATTTTAATTTGCAATTTTCTCTTCCGATTTTGTTTATTTCTTTTCCCTTTTATTTACTATATTTTCTCCCCACTTTTCTATTTTATTTGCTATATTCTCCCTATATCTGACACGAAAGCGTTTAAAAGAAAAAAAATCATAGTCCTGAATTCCCTATGGATCGATAATTTATATACTACAATCTACAACCCGAGCACTTGCGGTGAGATTGCGCACAAGTATTTTGGAATCGTTGCTGGGGAATTCGGCGTTACTTTAAATTTCAATTTTAGATACTTTCTTTATTTTTCTTAGTTTTTTGTTCTGAATTAGCTAGTTAATCTTTGTATGCACCCACATACCCGAAACTTTGCAAAACAACTAGCTGAAAAAAAATTTTATTGCTGACTCTGAGATTGAACGTTCGCTTAGGAGAAGAATTCGAGACCACAAGCAACAAAAATATTCTCAAGATACTATGACAGAACGCAACAATCCAAACCCGCCACATCAAGAGCAAGAGGAAGGCCAGGCCGAGAACAACGCTCCTCCAAGGAGAATGACTCTTAGCAATCGAAACCACCCGAACCCTCATGGATTCCGACATGCATAGTTGAACCAAAGATCGATGGAAGAAATTTTGAACTAAATCCCAGTCTCATCCGGATGATTCAACAGGACCAATTTGTAGGACTACCCTCTGAAAACTCAACTGTACATATCACTAAGTTCCTGCAGTTGTGTAACACGATCAGGGTGCAAAACATCCCTCGCGAGGTAATTCGACTGCAGCTTTTCCCATTTTCTCTTCGAGACAGGGCAAACGAGTGGTTCTATTCTATGCCGCCTGACACTTTCAACACATGGGATGAGCTCTCTGTAATATTCCTAGAAAAATTCTTTCCACCAAATAAAACAAAAAAAATCAGAGATGAGATCAATCAATTTGTCCAAAAAGATGGCGAAACCCTATATGATGCGTGGGAGAGGATGAAAGATCTGCAGCGCAAGTGCCCTCATCATGGTATCTCACCAGGATATATTATTGAAAATTTTCTCAATGGACTCGATCGACCTAGCTGAAGCACCGTCAATTCAGTTGTTGGTGGCCGGTTCATGCGACTCACTGACGAGGAGGCTCTCAAACTCCTCGATGACTTAGCTCTTTATGATTCTCAGTACGGCGATGTCCGAGGAACCTCTCGACGAGGAAATGTATACGATATCGAATCCATACATGCTATACATGATAAACTTGATAAAAAATTTGCAGCAAAAGAAGAAGGAATCCAAGGACCAGAATGCATCTTCTTTTAGACACATCTCATGTGAAATCTGTGGAGCTTCACACTACACAACTGAGTGTAGTTTTGCCATTAAAGACACCACAGGCGAGCAAGCTAATGCAATCAACAACCAGTATGATACTCGTACATATGGTAACCCTTACTCTAATACTTACAACCCTGGATGGAGGAACCACCCCAATTTCTCTTGGGCAAACCAGTCAAACACTCAAAATTTTGCTCAAAATAATAAGTTACATGGTTTCCTTAGAAAACCATTGAACCATCCCTCATATCAAACCCAACAAGCCTTACCTGCACCACCTCAAGCACAACCCACTGAGTCCATACTCGAAAATATCATTCTAATGCTCAAGAAAAATGATGAAAGAATGGACCAAATGCAAACCCACATCAAGTTGCTTGAAAATCAAATTGCTCAGAATGCTACAGCCTCATCCCAAAGAAACCAGGGCAAACTCCCTAGCCAACATGAAGTAAATCCTAGGGAGCAGGTGCAGGCGATTACCTTGCGAAGTGGAAAGCAGCTCGACCCACCTCAAATGGTCAAAGAAAAGGATTCCAGCAGAAAAAGAAGCAAGAAGAGGATCCACAACCAGAACCAGTGGTGGAAAAGCCATATGTACCACCACCTCCTTAACAACCTTCTCTCCCCTTCCCACAAAGGCAACGACAGGCTAAGCTCCAAAAGCAGTTCGAGAAGTTTATTTCTACTCTCAAGAACCTATCAATCAACGTGCCTTTCATTGACATGCTTTCCCAAATGCCAGCTTATGCAAAATTTCTCAAGGACATGCTATCCAACAAAAGAAAACTCGAGGAGTACGGAACCATTTCACTCACTGAGGAGTGCAACGCTATTTTGCAGAACAAGTTACCTGAGAAGCTAAAGGACCCTGGAAGCTTCTCCATTCCATGTGCTCTTGGGAATGTCCAAATCAGGAAAGCACTATGTGATCTCGGAGCCAGTGTAAGTCTGATCCCACTCTCCATCTGTAAAAAGCTGAACATGGGTGATCCAAAACCAACGTCTATGTCTCTCCAACTGGCCGACCGATCAATTAAATTTTCAATCGGCATCCTTGAAGACGTTCCCTTGAAAATTAGCAAATTGTTCATCCCAGTCGACTTTGTGGTCCTCGACATGGAGGAGGACCGCCAAATCCCAATCATTCTCGGAAGACCTTTCTTAGCCACTACTGGAGCCATCATAGACGTCAAGAATGGCTGACTCTCACTGACAGTTGGAGATGAAAAGGTCGAATTTAACCTTTCTGAGGCAACAAAGCACCTATCAACCGATAACTCTTGCCTGCGGGTCGACGTCATCAACCCTTTGCCGATCGAAGAAAAGGATGACCCGATAGAGGAATGTATCATTCAGAGTGCAACTGTTGAAAATGATAATCCTGAACTGTCTGCTTGTGCAGCTCTCTTAGATGGAACCCCTTTTATCTACCTGCTTCCGACTCATCTCTTGAGAAGCTGGATATAGACTTCAGTTCCTTTCCCTCGACAAAAACAAAGGAAGAAGTGCCAAAGGTAGAACTCAAACCTCTTCCTAAAAATCTCAGGTATGCATTTCTTGGCCCAAACGATACCTATCCAGTCATAATCAACGCAAATCTTTCTGAATCCCAATCTGATGAACTATTAACTGTACTAAGAAGACATAGGAGGACAATTGGCTACTGCATTAATGACCTACCTAATATTAGTCCTTCTCGATGCACGCACAGAATTCTGATGGAGGAATATTGTAAAATAAGCATTGAACCTCAAAGGCGTCTGAATCCAAACATGAAAGAACTGGTGAAAAAGGAAATTTTAAAACTTCTTGATGTCGAAATCATCTACCCTATTTCTGATAACAGTTGGGTAAGCCCAGTACATGTTGTACCAAAGAAAGGCGATATGACTATCGTGAAAATATGGTGAGGAAAATTATTGCCGGACTTGGTTAAAAAAAGGAAAATAAACCAAGGATAAGAATAGGCTTGAAAAAGAATAAAAGCACTAAGTGTGGGGGTAAGATTAATTCTTGTTATAAAATGAGTCTCAGGTCACGCAGAGACGGTTCGAATTTTTGAAATTTTATTTCTTGTGTCAAACCTAACCGTCGTCCTACTAAGTCCTTATGATCCTATAAATTGGCTAATTGAGTTGGCAGAGGAAATTTAAATGCAAAAATTTGATGAGATGTATATGAGGTAATTTGACTACCACTTGAATTATTGAATGTGTGTATTGAATAACTTAATAAATGGGAAGATATCTGATAATTAAGAGTTTATTGCGGGAGTTTTAACTCTTAATGATTGAAAATGAATTAGGTGATAGGGTGTGCAGTATTAGTCATGTGAGAAGGGATTGTTGACTAAGATTTTCAATGAGTATCATGTTTCAAATTCGTTAATACTCTCATTAGTTTTGATGATGGGTCAAACATGCAATTTTTGCTCAAAGTTTTGAAATTTTGCAATCTGTTCTTGAATTCTTTTATATTTGCTTGAGGACAAGCGAAAGTTCAAGTGTGAGGGTATTTGATAATTGAAATTTGGTAACATATTTTGTGGACATTTTATACCAATTTGGTGGGTAATTAATTGAAATTAATATGAAATTTGGTTTAAAATGTGGTTTTGCAACTTTTGGGTATTAAATATTAATTTCAAGCAATTTAAACAAATTTTTATAATCTTTTGGCTTGAAATTACATTTGATTTGTTGCCATAAAATTAAATGGGTTTGAAATAATTTTATATTAATAACCCACTAATGATTTTAACAAATTAATGATTTAAATATTTTTTTTTGCAGGGAAAACAAATTACATCAAGTGGGTCCCACATGGAAATCAAATCATACAAAAATCCAAATCATCCATTTCATCACCGGCCAATCAATGCAGCCCATCTAGTCGTCCATTTTGATTGCAAGATCAAACCATCCATTTAATTCCAGCATTTGATCATCCACGTCCATTTACCAAGCAGAAACATTCATGTGATCCGGGCAATTCAAATTCATTAAGACCACCCAAGCTGATCCATCCATGTGACCATCTAGATCTTTAAATATCAAGTCATCCAAAGCATTGCCCATTCACGTGATCATATGCAGCTACAAAAATTCAGCAAATATATCACTCAATTGCAACATCACTACAAGTTGTCCATTATTTAAATGTCACACCATAAATACCCATAGAAATTCACGTGATCATGGACCCCACAAATTAGCAAGAGCAGATCACAAGCTATCCAACGTCCATTAAATCTGATACCCACACCGTGCAGCAAATGCCCATTTATACCAGCCGTCCACATTGCATAAATACCCATCATGTGAATTCCATTCAGCAAATGCAGCTGCAAAATTTCTTTTGATATGGACCCGACAAGCTGTCCACGTTCATTTATCATGCGGCAGCAACCATTTATACCAGCCGTCCATAATGCATAAATACCCATCACGTGAATTCCATTCAGCAAATGCAGCTGCAAAATTTCTTTTGAGATGGACCCCACAAGCTGTCCAGCAGAAATTTTTTTAAACCAGCCGTTCACCAGCTTGATCTAAACCACCAAGAAATTCATGTGGGCCCGTACAGAATTATGCCATCTAAGCTGTCCATTTTCCACCACCTTTAGTATCCAAAATAGCCATCCATTTAAAATCCAAGCCATCCATTTTTTTGTTTAAACCATAGCCATTCAAATTTCATTGATTATTCATGGCCCATCTGCACTATCCAAACTTTTGGTCCACGCCATGAAATTGTCCAGCCTTCTAACTGGCCATCAAGTTGTCCACGTCCAAAAATTGAAATCATCATCGTCCATTTTTTTCAGCAAGCATCCTAACGGGCCATTCATGTGCACCGTTCAGATTTTCCATCTCAACCCTCAAAAAAATATCCGGCCATTTATTTTCAGATCTGTCACCCACATGTAAATCAATGGCCAGCAATTGTATCCAGCGATGATATCACGTCCACCAGCCAAGATACACAAGAGTATTTTAATGCAGTTATCCAATTCACATGATTTTAATGGACCCCACAACATCAACACATCACGTTACCAAGCAACTGCCAATTAAATTACCAAAATGCACATCACGTAAACATTTTCAGCTGCACATTAACTTAATAAAGCCGATTGTGAAACCCCAACCTCAGGAGGATTTAATGTGTGCATTGAACATGTACATGTGACTTATATATGATTAAATGGAATTTTTGGATGATTTTAGAATTTTATGATATTTTGAATTAGGGTTTCCATTGGAAATGGTGATAAAAAATTTAATCGCCAGAGCCCAAAGTGAGTCGGTATGACCCGAGGGGCTTAATGAGGATTTAAAGGTGACAAGGTGTCATGAATAATCATGTTAATAATCATGATTTAATTTATGGAGATTAAAGCGTAATTTTGGAATTAAGGTGAAAAATGATAGAAAAATTCATAACTTCACGCCTATAAGGCGGATTTCGATGAAATTTGAAAGGTAAACTCACGACGGTGGGCCCAATCTTATGAATGGATTGGATTAAGGAAATAATGATGGGATTAGGGTGATAATTAATTATTTTTATTACCAAATCCAAAAGATAAATTCAAGTGGTCATAACTTGACGTAGAAACGTTAGATTGAGATGAAATTTGAAACGATGGAATAAAGTTATGAAATCTATGAGATGAATGGAATGAATTGAGCTAATTATGATGGGAAATTGATTTCTTGGAGAGCAAGTAACAAGTTTCTTAAGAGATAAGTAAAGAAGGGCAATTGTGGACAAGTGGATGGTTGTGATTAAAGCAGATTTTTTTATTTTTGTAAATGATAAAATCAGATTTTACTTGGCTGTAAATGTACCACCACATATGGCAGATAAGGGAGCATTTAAGGAGTGTGGAATTGCAGCACCAAGTGGGCCCCACAGCTGAAAAATCTAGCACCTATGTAAGGCCATGCACGTTCACATAGAAGGGACTTTGGAAATTATTCTAAGTGCTGAAATCCCATCTCCCCAAGGCAGCAGCTCACGTCCCAGCTCTAGGACACCAAGGAGGAAGAAAATAGAAGAAAAAAAGAAGGGGAAAAAGAGGGATTATCAATTAATCAAGTAAGTATATAGTTATTTTGATTTTATGCCTCAAATCTAAAAGTTATATGATGTTGTAAACTAAAATATGAAAGGAATAGTAAATGGATGAATTTTAGCATTAAAATGTTTGGGAAGAATCATTATGGCGTGATTAATAAACTACCCAAGTTTCAGCTCAAAAGAGTTAGTAATTTGTAAATTACAAATCGGAGAAGATTGACCCAAACAGGGTAAAACGGGTGACGGGATCAGCTGTAGCAAAGAATTTTTAATAATTTTCATACAAGCAATTTTGGGATAAAAAGTTTACAGGATACGTAATACATAATTATAATCATAAAAAAAATTAAAAATTAGGTTTTTTAGTGTATAAATATACCCCATAATTAACGTCATTCAGGCTGTCTGAATATGGATTCTGCTGTCCAGCAAGTTAAAAATACAAAAATAAATATAAATTCTTAATTATTTGTGCTGAAAATATTTATTTTGGTTAACTAATATAGTTATTAAGGTATTTTAGAAATTTCAGATCAAAAATACTTGATTTGATATTAATTCAAGATTTTGATATTTCAGTACACTTGATTTCAGCATATGTGGATAGTTGGAGAAAAAAATCAAAAAGAAATATGAAACCTATGTAGAAATGATCCAAATTCATATATATGTTAATAACCTAAATTTGGGTTAGGAAAAGTTGTATTATTTTCTGAAAATTCGGATTTATAAATCGGTTTAGGGTTATGTGTCAAGAGACACGTTAAATGGGTAAAAAGTGGGTTCCAAAGTTACTGTTTTGGAAACCTATGATTAGTGGATTTAAATTCTATAAAAATACCCTAAGTAAAGTTATAATTAAGGATAATTATCATGCTAAAATTTGGATTAAATTTCTGACTTGGGAAATTTTATGAAAGGCCTCATATATGTGTTGCCAAATGAGCATATGTGAAAGGATAGACATGCATGAGTGGTAAATGACCTATATAATTTAGTTTTGTGCAAAAATACATGAAAATATGATAAATTTTGTGAATATATTTCTGTTTAGAATTTCATGATGTTAATCTCAAATTTTGGCATTAATTAATGAGGCATAAGGCAACGACGTGTGCTTAAAATGAGCACCGATGTGTGAATTTTGGAAAAGGAGTGAAAAATGGCTAAAGGAAGGTAATGATCCATTAAATAATAATTATTGGATGATTATTATGTGATTGAATGATTACCCTATTTAGCGGACTAAACGTGATGTGTAATAGCCCATGTAGTGCACAAGTATGTTCTATACGAGTATAACGACTTGAGAAGTCGAAGGAATTATGTATGTTAATGCAAATGGGTTGGAAAATTGAGTTAAATGCAAGCAAAAAAAATATATGAATGTTATATCATTCTTATATGTATAGGCAAAGGCAAAGGGATAAGCGAAATGGGAAGCTAAGCAAGCAAGGTAAGCAAGCAGCTTTCTAGATGATTTTGGTTTTCATTACAAGGTATTTAAGGATGGTCATTCCTTGTTTATATGCGTATTGAAATGCTTATTTCTATTGAAATAAATGATTGCATATAAAGAGGGATGGTGCAAAGAATTCTCTACATGAGAATGACAAATTCCATGTGTAAGAGGGTATATAATGCCGGGGTGACTAAAAGTCATGCATGGAATGGAAATCAAGTAGGCTAGTCGAGGTAGTAAGTGGACAAGGAGTCCCCCTTGATGTTGCCAAGTCGGTAGGTCCGGCGCCAAGGATGGAAAGGATCATGTTATGAAAGAGGGTTCCCCGTGCTAGCGTACCGTCACATGAAGGATAATGTCATCAATGGAAATGATGAATTTGCACATCCAATGTTTATGAAGTATTTATGAAAAGTGTTTGAATGATTTATGAAAAAAGTTTCTGCTCCACAGGTAGTTGATCACTTGCTAAGTGTCTCTACTGAATGGAGAGAAATGTTTTTAAAGAATGTTGCTTTCAAAATGAATTGCATGAAAACCCTAAGCTTGCTTATTGAGTTGAATTTCAACTCACGTTTTATTTTCCAAACCCATAGACAGGGGAAAGGAAGTAGGCAAGGAGCACAGGTGGAGATTCAAGGATGAATGAATTTCCATGAGTACCTATATATGAACTTATGAATGTTAACAATTAAATTGTTATTCAATGTCGTAGAAGGATTATGTTATGTTTTATGCCTATGGATTGGCGAAAATTTTTTATGGGTAAATGCTAAGGCATGAAATATCATGATATGGTTAAGTATGAAGATTATGAGATGATATGTGTAACTCTCAAATGATATAATGGCCTAAAATGACATTTGATGGAAATAGAATGTATAAATGATAAAAAATCCTAAGGAGTTAGAATTAACTGGATAAATATCCGTTAAAATCCGCCATGTGACAGGGCAACAATCCTGATCATATTTACCAGTCGAACGATCTTGAGGTAAGGTTGTGACGCTCGGGCTGGGGCGCCACACCAATCACGTGATCAAGTAGCAACAAATTAACTTGCAGTGGGCCCTACCAAAAAATCAACGTCCACCATCTGATCACCATCAGCAAGTCACGAGAGTGAGCAGCATTTACGTAAATGAGCACATATGGACCCCACATGAAAGGCTATAAAAAAGAGAATTTGCCAGACAGCAGAGGGGGAGCATTCCAAGAGTAGATTTTATTTTACACATGAGAATATTCTAAGAAGGGAGCAGATAGAAAATTCACACAGAGGTCCGAAGCAGAGAAAATTCACGGGCAGAAATTTGGGAGAAAAAGAGAAAGAGCAAGGAGGTGAAAAGCACGAGAAAAAGGTAGACTGGCAAGTTGTGTGGAGCGGCCAACACACCATCGGGGCATCAAACCAATAAGCTTTTCTATCTTTTCCCTTTTAATTTTAATTGTCTTGTTTAAGATGGATTGTAATTTTAATTTTATTTCGGACTTAAACATGTTTGACTAAACCTTAAATCTAAGGTTTAGGACGTAGAATGCGTACAATCTAGTGTGGTATGGATTTTTAATTTATTTATGATGGATATTGTTGTTAATTTAATATCTTATGAATTTTTATGCTTGCTTTGTACATGGGCCCGTACTTTGGCATAATTCCATATATCAGGTGATGGAACCGAGAGGTGGAAGCCTGATATACGATAATCAAGATATTAAACCTGAAAATCTAAGACCATGAGAATAGGCATGAAAACCTTGAGGAATTCCATAAACAAACCACAGAACTTAATAGACTCTAATTAACTTAATCCCATGAGAATAGGTGGTTAAGAAAATTAGGGTAAACCTTGTAGGTTTCGAGAGAAGGTGCAAGGATAAATGTGGTGCCCCAAATCGAGACGTTACTTCCTTACCTCAAGATCTTAATGATTGGTAAATATGAATCAGGATTGTTGCCCTAATCACGCGGCGGGATTTTAATTGGATCTCGTTCAAAAAAAGTTTTGTTTATTCATTCATCATCATTTCATTTATAACATAAACAATGGTACACTTGTACATATCCTTTATAACTTCTCAACATGTACTTATACATTAAAGGTCCTCTTGACCTAATCATGACATTTCCATTGCTTACATACATATGTTCAATCATTAGTTCACCTAGAACTCAGAACTTTAAACAAGTCATGAATATATCAATATACCTGAAAACTTCCATTCATAGCATTCTACTCAACATGGCTAATCCTTTTAGCCCACATGGTACTATCTCGTACCCTTTCTCCATTTCTTAAGTCCTCGGCCCCTTGAGTTTCCTAGTACCTGTCTGAGGTTTGGAAAACAAAACGTGAGTGATAACTCAGTAAGCAAGCATTTTGGGGCAAGACTTTCCTTGAAAATCTTTTCCAAAAATATTTTTCTCATAAATCATTTTGGCCAGGGGACATTGTATGTTCCAAAACATCTTGACATAAACCATATTTGACAATGGACATTCTCATGTCCACAAAAAGACATTTTTCCACATAAACCATTTTGACACTAGACGTTCATAGGTCCTAAAACATTTTTCCACGTAAACCTTGTTGGAAACGAACATTTATACATCCTAAAACATTTTTCACATAAACACTTTGGTAATGGACATTTTTATGTCCAAAATACATTTTACGTAAGCTTTTTGGCATTGGACACTCATATGTCCACAAAAACTTTTATCTCTTAGACTCTTTTAGATACAGACATTTTTATGTCCACATATGTTCCAACATAAATTCCTTTAGGAAATGGACATTCTCATGTCCAACCATTTTTCTCACATAAACCTTTTGGAAATGGATATTCTTATGTCCAAAACATTTTCTAACATAAATCCCTTTAGGAAATGGACATTCTCATGTCCGACCATTTTTCTCACATAAACCTTTTGGAAATGGACATTCTTATGTCCAAAATATTTTCCAATATAAACCCTTTTTCATGATCCCCATCTTAGGGCTTGTTTATAGCAAACAAGTCATAAATCCTTTTCATGAAAACTTTTGCATAAAAACCATTTTTTATTCTTAATATTTACACATTTTGTGTAAAACACCCTGCTTTGAGGGTAACTTATGCATAATGGCTCATAAAAATCCAATTTAGGATAATTTTTCATATAAATGCTTTTATATCCCAGTCTTTGGGCTTTTGAAAAGCAAAACATAAGCAAACACATTTCTCCCCATCCAGTAGTGACACTTAGCAAGTGATCATGCTACTTTTTGGAAGAGAATCCTTAACAGCACGCTAGCCAGGTGGCTGTTTATTTATCTTGCTCCCATCTTCGGAAGGGCGCCGTTGGCACTCCTGCCATCTCTTAGCGACTTGGCCTTATGTAGAGTGGACCCCGGTCATCCCAACCGTGTTCTACAACCTGCCTGTTACTTGTACTAGTGCACCATAATTATTATGACGGACCACAGCCTGTTTGGTTTGAAGAACCACAGACCGCAGCCCATGTCCTTTTAAACCGGGACCACAGACCTCTGTTTGCATCCATAACACACACAAAAATCTTAGACCGAAGTCTATATCTCAAAAAAATTATTTTCAAAAATACATCACAGACCGCAGTCCGTGTCAACTTGTAAGTGAGCGCACCCACTTTAACAAGTTGTTATTTGAAATCTAATTTTAGGATAACCTTCCTTAAATTCTGTTAGAAATATTTTGAGTAAAATATTTTGATAAATATTTGAAATGTTTGAGAAACAACACACCTTAAAACTTTTTTTAATAAAACAACATAGGAGGTTGGTCATTCTTAAATCCCTTTCAACACATCTGTATAAACATTTTTCAAGATATTTTCAACATAGATTTCCTTATCGAAAGGAAATCAAAACTTTTCGAATATCATTTCAAAGCATATGAACTATGTCCAAATCATCATTTATTATCTAATTATCATGACCTAGCAAAAAAAATCTTTTTCATGAATCAAATCCTCTTTTTCCTTTTTTTTAACAAAACATAATTATTTATCATAAAACATCATAAAAGAAATTCAAAACTTATTTACGTTTGTTGCTTTGTGAAAAAGGGCAAAATTTCCTTTTTCTTATAAAATATTTTTGAAACAACATCATAAAGAATTTCATTGCTTAAAGGCAAATTCTTTTAAAAAAAATCGACATAAAACGTGAAATCCTTTGAAAACGTTATTTTGGAGAATTTGCTTACTCATAAGCAAAATTCTCGATTCCATTAACATAAAGCATTGCCAATCTTTGGCAACACTGATGATAAAATTCTTATATTAAAACATATTGCTTGCTTCCCATGAAGCAAACCTTGAGGCTTTTCCTTAAAGTCATTCTTTTTTCAAAACTTACGACCTTTCATTAAAGCCGTCATTTTCCAAAACTTGTGGCTTTTCATTGAAGCCATCATTTTCAAAACTTGTGCTTGCCCATTCGTTTAAACATAATCATAAACAATTAAATCACACATCATCACATAGAAAGAAAACATCATTTTAGAAAATTTGCTTACTTACCTGAGATCGCTATAATCCCTTTCCTTCCTTTCTTTTCCTTGCCTTTGCTTAAATAAATGAAAATAACATTTCATTTATTTGCATTGTCTTCAAATATTTATATTCCTTAGGTTTTCCAACCTACATAAGTTTATCTAATTTAACCCACTTGTCCTTCAAGTCGAGTGTTCATACTTATCTCTTCATATACGTCCATTTTTCAACACATACTTATGTGTTTCTTAAAAATTTTCAAAACAGAAACTTTTCTAATTATAGCATGATTAAAACCATTAATTACCACTGTACTTAGGGTATTTTTATGGAATTTAAATCCACTAATTATAGGTTTCCAAAATAGCAACTTTTGAACCCATTTTTCACCCGTTTAACGTGTCTTTTGACACATAACCCTAAGCAGATTTATAAATCCGAATTTTCAGCAAATAATTCCACTTTTCTTAATCCAAATTTAGGGTATTAACATATATATCAATTTTTATCATTTCTACATAGGTTTTTCTCCAACTATCCGCATATGCTGAAATCAGGCGTACTGAAATCTCAAAATCTTGAATTAATATCAAATCAAGAAATGTTGATCTGAAAATTATACCATACCTTAATAACTACATAAATTAACCAAAATAAATATTTCCAGCATGAAATATTTAATATTTATATTTATTTTGTTATTTTTACCTTGCTGGACAGCAGAATCCATTTTCAGACAGCCTGAATCATGTTAATTATGGGGTATATTTATACCTATCAAAACCTAATTTTTATTTTATTTGTGTCATCATCCATATGTCATATATATCCTGTAAAATATTCAGAACAAAATTCCTTGTATAACAATTATTAAAAATCCTTTGGTGCAGCTGATCCTGCCACCCGTGCAACCCTATTCAGGTTGATTTTCCTAGTTTTTTAATTTGCTACTGGATTATCCTTTTTAGCGGAAAATTGGGAAGTTCCTTAATAATTCCATCATGATTCTTTCAAAAACATTTCATGCTAAAATTCATCCATTTACTATTCCGTTCATATTTTAGTTTATAACATCATATAACTTCCAGATTTGAGGCATAAAATCAAGATTAACATATACTTACTTGATTAATTGATAATTCCTACATTGAGCACTTGAAATTTCCTTCTTTTCCTGTCCTCCTTGATGGGTTTGACGTGCCCTAGCTGCTTTCCTTGGAGAAAATTTACATTTTTCTCTCATTTTTCCTCTCTTCTCTCTCCTTCTTTCTCCTTCTCTCTCTTTCTCTCTACTTCTCTCTCTCCTTCTCTCTCTCTAGCTGCTTCCCTTGGAGAAAATTTTTATTTTTCTCTTATTTTTCCTCTCTTCTCTCTCCTTCTTTCTCCTTCTCTCTCTTTCTCTCTACTTCTCTCTCTCCTTCTCTCTCTCCTTCTCCCCCCATTGCTGGAACGTGCATCAGCCCCTTACTTTCTTTTTTTCTTTTTATAAGCTACTTTTCTTAGTGCCCAAGTAACCCCATAGGCATTTTAGTTGCTCTCCAAGAAACCAACTTCCATAGCCACTTAGCTCTTAAGCAACTTGTTACTTGCTCTCCAAGAAACCAACTTCCCATGATAATTAGCTTAATCCATTCCATTCATCTCATAGATTTCATAATTTTATTCCATCATTTCAAATTTCATCTCAATCCGACATTTCTACGTTAAGTTATGACCACTTGAATTTATCTTTTGGATTTGGGATAAAAATAATTAATTATCATCCTAATCCCATCATGATTCCCTTAATCCAATCTATTCAAAATATTGAGCCCACCGTCGTGAGCTTACCTTTCCAATTTCATCGAAATCCACCTTGTAGGCGTCGAGTTATGAATTTTTCATCAATTTTCACCTTAATTCCATAATTACACTTTAATCTCCATAAATTAAATCATGGTAATTAACATGATTATTCATGATATATTGTCACCATTAAATCCTCATTAAGCCCCTCGGGTCGTACCGACTCACTTTGGGCTCCGGCGATTAAATTTTTAATCACCATTCTTAATTAAACCCTAATTGCAAAATATCATTAAATCATAAAATCATCCATAAATCATTCAAAATTCATTTAAATAACACTTGTGTCATTTTTGAAGGCCTACTTAGGTCTGGGTATCACAATAAATTAGGGTTTGTTCTCCTTTAACAAACAATATCAAAATTAAATAATTATACTACGCATGTGAAATCGTAGACCCTAGGTACTTGATTCTCATTTTCTCTACTCATTTTAATTTGCAATTTACTCTTCCCATTTTGTTTATTTCCTTTCCCTTTTATTTACTGTATTTTATCCCCACTTTTCTATTTTATTTGCTATATTCTCCTCATATCTGACACGAAAGCGTTTAAAAGCAAAAAAAAATTTATAGTCCCGAATTCTCTGTGGATCGATAATTTATATACTACAATCTACGACCCGTGCACTTGCGGTGAGATTGTGAACAAGTATTTTGGCGTCGTTGCCAGGGAACGAACCCGGGTCACCCGCGTGACAGGCGGGAATACTCACCACTATACGTATTCACCCCCACACTTGAAATTTACATTGTCCTCAATGAAAATCATGTCATCAAACTAAAGGGAGTAATTGTAAAAATGTGAGATGTTAACTTCCCTGTTTTTGCGAGTTGAACTGAAATTTCATCCCATGGTACTTCCTTCCAAGTAGGTTCTGAAAATAACCAATAAAGCTTAAAATTAAAAAGTATCAAAATTCTTAAAGAAACTAAAAGAAAAAATAAAACTAAAACTTCCCTAAAAGAAAAAGGAAAAGTTCGGGTTGCCCCCCGAAAAGCGCTTAGTTTAAAGTCATCAGCTTGACTGCAAATTTTCAATTGATTGGTGTGGTTTCGCAGAAGGAGCGGATGACTCCTATTGGAATGTGATCCCCTAAGAAGCAGGGTTTGAGGCGCTGCCCATTGACTTTGAATGCTCTTGTCTTTTCACTCTAGATTTCAACAGCTCCATGAGGAAACACTCGTAATACTTTGAATGGTCCTGACCACCTCGATTTCAGTTTTTCAGGAAATAATTTAAAACGAGAATTAAAAAGCAACACCAGGTCATTAGCTTTGATTATCTTCTGTCGAATGTGTTTATCATGCCAAAATTTTGTATTTTTCTTATACATCTTTGAATTTTCATAGGCATCGAGTTGAATCTCTTCGAGTTCATCAAGCTGTAGTAGGTGCCTTTCTCTTGCAGATTTCAGATCAAAGTTCAAAAATTTCATTGCCCAGTATGCTTTGTGATCCATCTCTACAGGCAAGTGGCATGATTTTCCATAAACTAGTCTGAAAGGTGTTGTTACGATCGGAGTCTTGAATGCAGTGAGGTATGCCCAAAGAGCATCATCGAGTTACCTTGACCAATGTCGCCGTGATTGAGATACCATCTTCTCGAGTATATGTTTAATCTCGAAGTTCGATATTTCAGCCTGACCACTTGTTTGTGGGTGGTATAAGGTGGTGATTTTATGTGTGACCCCATATTTCTTGAGCAGTTGCTCCATTTGCTTGTTACAAAAGTGACTTCCTCCGTCACTTATGATTGCTCGTGGTACACCAAATCTGGTAAAAATATTGCATTTTAAGAATTTGGAGACCACCCGTGAGTCATTTGTTGGAGAAGCGATCGCCTCCACCCATCTAGTTACGTAATCAACCGACAGAAGTATGTACTGGTTGTTAAATGAGGACGGGAAAGGTCTCATGAAGTCCATGCCCCAGACATCGAACGGTTCGACCTCAAGAATGCTTGTGAGTGGCATCTCGTTTCGCTTTGAAATGTTTTCTGTCCTTTGGCACCTGTCACAAGTTAGTGTAAAAGATCGAACATCTTTGAACAAAGTGGGCCAGAAGAAACCTGATTGTAGGACTTTTGCTGCAGTTTTGGTGGGACCCATGTGTCCACCATATGGTGAAGAATGATAGTGATAGAGAATGCTTTGGATTTCCTTATTTGGTACACATCAGCAAATCAAACCGTCACCGCATCTCTTGTAATGGTATGGGTCCTCCCATATGTATTATTTCACGTCTGTCATGAATCTCTTTTTCTGTTGATAGCTGAAATTGGATGGAATTTCTTTACAGACCAAGTAATTAACAATGTTTAAGATCAAGTAGGGATTCATGTGGAAATTCTTCGTTAATTTGTTCATTTTTAGTTAGATGAATCTTCTCAGTTGATGGTAGTCTCGACAGATGATCAACTACCACATTCTCTGTGCCCTTCTTATCTCAGATTTCAAGGTCAAATTCTTGTAATAGCAAAATCCAGCGAATTAACCTTGGTTTAGCATCTTTCTTGGAAATTAGATAGTGAATGGCTGCATGGTCCGTGTAGACAATCACCTTTGACCCTACAAGATAAGAACGAAATTTATCAATAGTGAATACAACAGCTAATAATTCTTTTTCAGTGGTAGCATAGTTGACTTGAGCGTTATCTAGGGTTTTGCTTGCATAATAAATCACCACTGGCTTGTTCTCCTTCCGTTGACCCAAAACTGCCCCAACCGCATGGTCACTTGCATCGCACATGATTTCAAATGGTAGGCTCCAGTCGGGCGGTTGTATAATTGGGGCAGTGGTCAAAGCTTCTTTTAACCTCCAAAATGAATTTAGACAGTCATCAAAAAAATTAAATTTTACATCTTGATTTAGTAGGTTAGTAAGTGGCTTAGCAATTTTAGAAAAATCTTTAATAAAACGTCGATAGAAACTGGCATGTTCTAGGAAACTCTGAATTCCTTTGACCAAATTGGGTGGTGGTAGTTTTTCAATGACTTCTATTTTTTCCCGGTCAACCTCAATACCTCTGCTTGAGACTAAATGCCCTAATATAATTCCTTCCTGTAGCATGAAATGACATTTTTCCCAATTCAAAACCAGGTTGGTTTCTTCGCATCTATGTAAAACCTTAGATAGGTTAGATAAGCATGATTCAAATGTAGTGCCATAAATAGAAAAATCATCCATAAATACCTCCATTATGTGTTCAATGTAATCAGAAAATATGGCCATCATGCATTGTTGAAAAGTGGCAGGTGCATTACAAAGACCGAAAGGCATGCGTCTGTATGCAAAAGTGCCGTATGGACAGGTGAAAGTGGTTTTTCTCTTGATCCTGTGAGTGAATAGAAATCTAAAAGTAGCCAGAGTAACCATCCAAATAACAGAAGTAAGAGTGATTGACAAGTCTTTCAAGCATTTGATGAATGAAAGTGTGCAACCCTGACCGTATACACGTCATTTCGACCATATACGCGTCATTTCGATATTTGTAATTTTGTAATTATTTTATGAATAAATGAAAATTCATGAATTATATTGATGGATATGTGTATTAGAGATTGAAATAATGCAATTAGGAATTTAACTCCGTGAATAGTGCATGTGAATAGTAAACGTGAATAATAAATGGGGATTAACACACATGATTAAGAGTTAATCACTTGGATTAACTTAATCACAAAAAGACAAAATAGAGATTTAATCACTACAAGATGAAATAGCAATTCTTTTGAATATTTTAATCCAAATTTGGATTTTTGTGGAAAAATAGAAAAAAATTCATAAATTGCAATCCGGGAGTCGGAATTCCATGAATTTTTTTATGGATGGTTAAAAATTCATGATGGACATGATGAAAGGATTAAGATGTGATGAAAATCACAAATCAAAGGTCAAGATGAAGCATCAAATACAAAGTGAAAAAGTGAATCAACTTTACATTAATTAAGCATTTGACTTTTAATTAAAATAAATAAATAAAAAATAAAAAAATTAAGATCAAAGCAGCTACATGTCAGGTAGTGCAGGGGGGCATCTTGACCAAAATCAATGGTCAAAATTCATCCTAATCAAAGATCAATGGCTAGGATTAATTTAGCTTAATTTAATTAATTTTAAAAATAAAAAATAGGTAGAAAATAAGGGCTGCTATAGCAAGGCCGGAGCAGGCCTAGGGTCGCTGCTCTTGGCTCAAGGCATTTTGGAAATTAGAAAAAAACACATTTGCAATTTTCCACCTTGAGCTAGAGGTGGTAAAATGCAAATTCATGAAATTTGAAGCATTATAAATATGGGAGCTTGCCATGGACGAATTCACAGCCATCCCAAGCTTAAGAATCACTTGAGCAACTTCATTTCCCATCCCCACACGTTTTAGCCTTGAGTAGAAAGAAGAATAGAAGGTTGGAGGGAGAAAGTGTGAGAAAAAGAGGAGTATCTCCACTTCGGGTAAGTAATTTCTACCCAAATTTCTTTTGAATGTTAAGTAGGGTAAATTCATGCTTAAATAATTGCTAAGCATGGGAAAATAAGTATAGATATAATGCTGAATTGAAATTATGCCAAAACATCAAAAATTTGGAGCGAAGATAGGGTATTCGGAAAGATAGCATATGATATGTGAAAATAATGATCCAAAATTGAGAAATGATGATTTGGGATGTATGATTATGATAAATATGATGTTGGAATGAAGATGTATTAATTTCATGATTTTTGGAATTAAGGATTACGCTTAAGTGAATTTATATTGATTTTTAGTATACGGAGAAAATAATTTTTTTCGCCAAGCAAATGATGATAAATTCAAAATGTATGAAATGTCCTATGATATACTAGGAATAAGGTATGTCATGGTATTTTTTATTTTTGGAAAAAATTATCAATTTTTGGAACTCATGAACAGTAACCACGTCTCTGTGAACAGTAACATCGGATGAACAGTGCTGCTACAGTAATATGCTACAGTAAATAGCGTGATTTTGGAGAAAATTTGTGATTAATATTTAAATATAAGGATGAATTTTTGAGGAACCTATGGATAAAAATATCCATATGAAGAAATAATGCCCAAATATTATAGAGCATGCATGGGAAGCAACTTGAATAGAAGAAATGACAATATCCTTTCTCCTTGAATAGGAAAAGGAGAAAAGAAGGTCGAAGACACCTACTAAGAAGGTAAGCAAGTTATATATTTTGCAAATTATTTCAAAAATGCTTAAAATTGTTTGTGGATTGTTTTATGAAATTTATTTAAGGTTGGCCATACCTATAACTGCTTTACATGAACTGAATTTCATTTTGTGAAATTGTTTATTAAATGATTTTTATGAAATTGTTTATGATTTGCAAATATCATGCTGACATGTGTATGAAAATGAGCATGTGCACTAGGAATAGGCCTTAGTCGAGGTAGTAAGCGGACCGGATGTCCCCCTCACTATTGCCAAGTCGCTTAATAGGCCCAGGCCGGCAGCAACCTCCCTGAAATGGGAGCATGTATGACATGGGTGCCTAGCTACCATCGCATCCAAAGGAATGTCATGAATGCTATGTATGCATTGCATTTGCATTTTATGAATTGCATAAAATGATTAAAAAAAATTATGTATGGCTTGCTTACTGAGTATTTTTACTCACCCAAGCTTTTTCAACAACAGACAAGAAATGATGATTAAAGCAGCATGCCAAGTGTTATGTAGTTTTTGATATAAATGATGTATATGTAAATTTGATGTAAAGAGAGTGATGACAATTATGAGATGGAAAGGAATATTTTTATTTCAATGAAAATGTTTATGGAAAAGTTTTTGAATATATCTGTGATACGTGAAATATATTGCATGTTGGATGAACGAGGAAAATTTTCCATGTATTAATGAAAAAAAAAAATTTCTGCCGTGTGATCAGGGCAACAATCCTGAGTCACGTTTACCAATCAAAACGATCCCGGAGTAAGGCTTCTAGGAACCTCGGTTCGGGGCGCTACAGAAGTTGGTATCAGAGCATGGATTGGTAAATAGGCAGAAAAGGAAAGAAATGATCAAGTTAGGATACATGAAATTATGATTATGATCCATTGATTTATTATTGATGACAATGTATAATATATGTGAATTATATGAACATGTGACTATGATATGATAAATATTGATGTTATACTAATGAATGTTTTGTGAAGTTAAAAATGCCGCTCACCAGAGCTAGAGCAAGAGCCAACAAAGGAAAGGCCCCAATGGAAGAATCGGTAGATCAAGCAAGGGGCGAAGCCAGTAAAAGAACGTCTAGGGCAGAATCTGAAGAACAAACCTCTAGGACCCGCCCACGGCCAGAGGAAAGCCCTAGACCTCAAGTCGAGGTCAACATAGAAGAAAGAATTGCTGCGGCCATCGAGAAAGCTATGCAGCAATGGACAACCCAGACTGCTGGATTATTACAAGAGATGCGGAGCCAGCAGGCCCCGCCAGCAAGAGGAGACGGGGAAAGACCAGGGCCCTCGGCCAATCCCGGCACATCAAGGGGAGTGGAGGATAGTCTCCTTGGGGCCGACAGAAAGGCTATCAATGCCTTTCTTGCCCAGCGCCCGCCTAAGTTTGCAGGGGAACCGGACTCCCTTATTGCAGAGCAGTGGATCACGAAAATTAAGAAATTATTTAGAAAATCACCCTGCAATGATCAGCAGAAAGTGTTGTGCGCTACCATCCTGCTGATAAAGGACGCCTATGAATGGTGGGAAACGCTAATGGTCACTATGCCACATCCGGAGCAAGTTACGTGGCATGAGTTTTTCAAAGAATTCAATAAAGAATATCTCCCTGTAGGGCTACAAAGCCAAAGGGTGATAGAATTTGAAAAACTCTACCAAGGCAAGATGACGGTTATGGAATACGCTACAAAGTTCAATGCCTTGGTAAGACATGTTCCATGGATCGCCAATGTGCTGGAAAATAAGGCACAAAGGTTTCAGAGGGGATTAACGCCCCAACTATGAGAGGGGTTAGCCCCATTATTAATAAAAGATTATGCCTCTAGCATTGAGAAGGCTAGGGCATTGGAGATGGAGTCTATGAGGACTCAGGAGCTTAGGCAAGCTCAAAAACAATTCTTTTAAGCCTCCAAGGAAGGTGAGGCTAATAAAGGAAAAAGGGGAATAGCCGAGAGAAAGAAAATCGGCGACAAGAAACAGAGCACCCCGATTTGCAGAACTTGCCACAAACGCCATTCAAGCGATGTTTACAAGGAATGGGAAAATGCTACAAATGTGGCCAAGCGGGGCATGTGGCTCGGGACTGCGGGACCGACGAAGCCAAAATAATAAAGTGCTTCAATTGTGGTCAAGTCGGACACATTTCTCCCAACTGTCCGAATAAGCCACAAGGAGCACCAGCTCGAGGGAGGCCGGCCCAGCAAAAGGTTCCCGCCATCGCCAATCGAACTGGTACTGCTACCAACCCAGTGCGTGTCCAAGCCCTCACTCGAACGGAGTCACAAGAGATGGAGGAAAAAGTGATTACAGGTATGATTTACATTTTAGGAAATTCTGCAGTAGCTTTATTTGATTCTGGAGCTATGCATTTATTTAGATCATACCATTTGTAATCACACACGCACTTTGGGTAGAAGAAACCAGTAGTAATATACAAGTAGAATCCCCAGTATATAGATTGACAAGTATAAATCAAATCTGCAAGGCATGTCCTATCAGAATAGGAACAAATATATTAGAAGCTGATCACATCCTATTACCAATGACAGAATTTGATGTCATACTAGGGATGGATTGGCTAAGTCAATGGGGTGCGACAATTGATTGTAGAAATAAAAAGGTGCAATTTGAAACACCAAAAGATGAAATAGAGATCAGTAAAATAAGACAACCAGAAAATATAATAAGGATGGTATAAGCTATGAAAGCAGTTAAGCTGATACGCCAACAATGTACTGCCTATCTGATCTCTATAAACACAATAAAAGGAGATGGGGTACCTATGGATCAAATTGCAGTGGTAAATGAATTTTCAGATATTTTTCCAAAGGAGCTATGTAATTTACCACCGGAAAGGGAGATGGATATGGAAATAGAAATTATTCCAGGGACAACCCCAATATCCAAGGCCCTATATAGGATGGCACCAGCCGAATTGACTGAGTTGAAAGTACAGATTCAAGATTTATTGAATAAAGGGTTTAGACCCAGTGCATCACCTTGGGGAGCTCCAGTGCTATTTGTAAAAAAAAAGGATGAGAGTTTGAGACTCTGTATTGATTACAGAGAATTGAATAAAGTAACGGTTAAGAATAAATACCCACTCCCAAGAATATATGATCTTTTTAATCAGTTAAAAGGAGCTTCTACATTTTCAAAAATTGATTTACAGTCAGGTTACCACCAGTTGAGGACATGTCCAACGGACATCCATAAAACAACATTCAGAGCACGATATGGGCATTATGAATTCTTAGTCATGCCATTTGGACTAATAAATGCCCTAGCTGCATTTATGGACATGATGAACAGGATTTTTCGAGAATTTTTGGATCAATTTGTGGTGGTATTCATTGATGATATATTGATTTATTCAAAGACAGAAGAAGAGCATGAGAAACATTTGAGGATAGTATTGAAATTTCTCCGAAGGGAGAAATTATATGCTAAATTCAAGAAATGTAAGTTTTGGTTGAAACAGGTAGCCTTTCTTGGCCACATTATATTCGAGAAGGGAGTATAGGTAGATCCTCAAAAGATTGAGGCAATAACAAAGTAGCCACAACCAACAAATATCACAGAAATAAGAAGTTTTCTAGGGTTAGCTGCTACTATAGGAGATTTGTGGAAAGATTCTCACAATTGTCAGCTCTACTCACAAAGCTGACAAGGAAAGGAGTTAGGTATGAATGGACACAGGAATGTGAGAATAGCTTCTAGGAATTAAAGAAAAGACTTGTAAAAGCGCCAATTCTAACACTACCTATAGAGAAGGAAGGATTTGTAATCTATAGTGATGCCTCAAAGAAAGGATTTTGATGTGTATTGATGCAAAATGGAAAAGTTATATCATACGCATCCAGACAACTCAAGCCAAATGAGGTAAACTATCCAACCCATGACTTAGAATTGACAGCAGTAGTCTTTGCCTTGAAAATTTGGAGATATTATTTATATGGAGTTAAATGTGAGGTCTATACTGATCATAAAAGCCTCAAGTACATTTTTACTCAAAAGGAGTTAAATATGTGGCAAAGAAGATGACTCGAGTTACTCAAGGATTCTGACCTCGACATTTTATATCATCCAGGCAAAGCTAATATAGTAGCCGATGCACTAAGTAGAAATGTTAGCTTAGAACATCTCATCACAAAGGAAGAAGGGCTACTACAAGAATTGAGACAATTAGAATTAATTGTAAACCCACCTGGGGTACAAGTCAGATTGTCTCAATTACAAATCCAGTCGAATTTATTTGAGCAAATTAAAATGGCTCAACAAGAAAATGGGAATTTCAAGAATTATGTTGAAAAAATGATCAAGAAAAACCCCACTGAATATATACAAGATGAACATGGGATGTACAGATATAGGGGTCGCCTATGTATACCCAATCAAGAAGAAATAAAGGAAGAGATATTGAAAGAAGCACATTTCTCTCCATTTTCGATGCATCCAGGTAGCACCAAGATATATCAAGATATTAAAGGAATGTATTGGTGGAATAATATGAAGAGAGAAATTGCTGAATATGTGGCTAAGTGCCTAACATGTCAAAGGATTAAGGCTGATCATCAAAGAACCCCTGGAAAATTACAGTCGCTCGAAGTCCCGAATGGAAATGGGATGATATTACTATGGATTTTATTGAAGGGTTACCAAGAACCCAAATGGAAATGATGCCATATGGGTAATAGTTGATAGATTATCAAAAGTAGATCATTTCCTAGCTATCAAGAAAAATTTTACTGCTGAGCGACTGACTAAGATCTATTATAAGGAGATAGTGAAACTATATGGAGTGCCTAAGTCAATAGTTTCCGATCGAGATTTCAGTTTTACGTCTCGATTTTGGAAAAGTTTACATCAAACCTTAGGTACATAGCTGAAATTCAGCACAACATTTCATCCTCAAACTGATGGGCAGACAGAAAGGGTAAATCAAGTAGTTGAGGATATGCTGAGGATGTGCACAATAGAATTTGGAGGATCATGGGATGAATATTTAGCTATAGCAGAGTTTGCTTATAACAACAGTTATCAAGCGAGTATTCAAATGGCCCCATTTGAAGCTTTATATGGACGAAAATGCAAAACTCCTCTAAACTGGGATGAAGTAGGAGAAAGGAAGTTAGCTCCAGACCTCTCAAAAAGAATGACAGAAAAAGTACAAGTGATTCGCCAGTGTATACTCACAGCCCAGAGTAGGCAAAAGAGTTACACCGATTGCAAAAGAAGGGATTTAAATATCCAAGTTGGGGATCATATATTTGTCAAAGTAATGCCATCCAAAGGGGTCACCCGGTTTGGAAAAAGAGGGAAGCTAAACCCAAGATATGTCGGGCCCTTTGAAGTACTGGAAAAGATAGGCAACCTAGCCTACAGAATAGCCCTGCCACCAGCCCTAAGTGTCATCCATAATGTGTTTCACATCTCCATGCTCCGAAAATATGTCTCCAATCCGACCCATGTGTTGATAGTAGAGAATTTTCCAATACAAGAACACTTGAACTATGAGGAAAGGCCAATCAAAGCACTGGATTCCAAGATCAAGAAGCTTCGAAACAGGGAGATCGAGTATGTAAAGGTTCAATGGAATCGATATTCAGAATCCGAAGCCACTTGGGAGTTACGAGAGGAAGTTGAAAGAAAATATCCTCAATTATTCAAGGAAAGATAGGTTTCGGGACGAAACCTATTGTAAGGGGGGGAGAATTGTGAAACCCCGACCGTATACGCGTCATTTCGATATTTGTAATTTTGTAATTATTTTATGAATAAATGAAAATTCATGAATTATATTGATGGATATGTGTATTAGAGATTGAAATAATGCAATTAGGAATTTAACCCCGTGAATTGTGCACGTGAATAGTAAACGGGGATTAAGACACATGATTAAGAGTTAATTAGTTGGATTAACTTAATCAAAAAAAGACAAAATAGAGATTTAATCACTACAAGATGAAATAGCAATTCTTTTGGATATTTTAATCCAAATTTGGATTTTTGTGGAAAAATAGAAAAAAATTAATAAATTGCAATCCGGGCGTCGGAATTCGATGAAATTTTTTATGGATGGTTAAAAATTCATGATGGACATGATGAATGGATTAAGATGTGATGAAAATCACAAATCAAAGGTCACGATGAAGCATCAAATACAAAGTGAAAAAGTGAATCAACTTTACATTAATTAAGCATTTGATTTTTAATTAAAATAAATAAATAAAAAATAAAAAAAATAAAAATCAAAGCAGCTACATGTCAGGTCGTGCAGGGGGGTATCTTGACAAAAATCAATGGTCAAAATGCATACTAATCAAAGATCAATGGCTAGGATTAATTCAGCTTAATTTAATTAATTTTAAAAATAAAAAAAATAGGTAGAAAATTAGGGCTGCTATAAGGGGGCCAGAGCATGCCTAGGGTCGCTGCTCTTGGCTCAAGGCATCTTTGGAAATTAGAAAAAATCACATTTGCAATTTTCCACCTTGAGCTAAAGGGGGTAAAATGCAAATTCATGAAATTTGAAGCACTATAAATAGGGGAGCTTGCCTTGGACGAATTCACAGCCATCCCAAGCTTAAGAATCACTTGAGCAACTTCATTTCCCATCCCCACACGTTTTAGCCTTGAGTAGAAAGAAGAATAGAAGGTTGGAGGGAGAAAGTGTGAGAAAAAGAGGAGTATCTCCACTTCGGGTAAGTAATTTCTACCCAAATTTCTTTTGAATGTTAAGTAGGGTAAAGTCATGCTTAAATAATTGCTAAGCATGGGAAAATAAGTATAGATATAATGCTTAATTGAAATTATGCCAAAACATCAAAAATTTGGAGCGAAGATAGGGTATTCGGAAAGATAGCATATGATATGTGAAAATAATGATCCAAAATTGAGAAATGATGATTTGGGATGTATGATTATGATAAATATGATGTTGTAATGAAGATATATTAATTTCATAATTTTTGAAATTAAAGATTACGCTTAAGTGAATTTATATTGATTTTTAGTATATGGAGAAAATGATTTTTTCGCCAAGGAAATGATGATAAATTCAAAATGTATGAAATTTCCTATGATATACTAGGCATAAGGTATGTCATGGTATTTTTTATTTTTGGAAAAAATATCAATTTTTGGAACTCATGTACAGTAAATAGCGTGATTTTGGAGAAAATTTGTGATTAATATTTAAATATAATGATGAAATTTTTGAGGAACCTATGGATAAAAATATCCATATAAAGAAATAATGCCCAAATATTATAGAGCATTGCATTTGCATTTTATGAATTGCATAAAATGATTTTAAAAAAAATTATGTATGACTTGCTTACTAAGTATTATTACTCACCCATGTTTTTTCAACAACAGACAGGAAATGATGATGAAGGCAGCATGACAAGTGTTATGTAGTTTTTGATATAAATGATGTATATGTAAATTTGATGTAAAGATAGTGATGACAATTATGAGATGGAAAGGAATATTTTTATTCCAATGAAAATGTTTATGGAAAAGTTTTTGATTATATCTTTGATATGTGAAATATATTGCATGTTGGATGAACGAGGGAAATTTTTCATGTATTAATGATAAAAAAAAATCCTGCCGTGTGATCAAGGCAATAATCCTGAGTCACATTTACCAATCAAAATGATCTCGGAGTAAGGCTTCTAGGCACCTTGGTTCGGGGCGCCACAGAAAGGCAAAGGAAAATGATCCTTTCAGGTGGCAATATTTAATTTGCGATAATCGATGCACATTCGCCAACCTGTGACTGTCCTCATGGGTATGAGTTCATTTTTATCATTTTTCACGACAGTCATACCGCCTTTCTTTGATACAACATGTACTGGGCTTACCCAACTGTTATCAAAAATAGGGTAGATGATTCCGACATCAAGAAGTTTTAAAATTTCCTTTTTCACTTCTTCTTTCATGTCTGGATTCAGACGCCTTTGAGGTTCAATGCTTGTTTTACAATTCTCCTCCATTAGAATTCTATGCATGCACAGAGAAGGACTGATACCAGGTAGGTCATTAATGCAATAGTCAATTGCCTTCCTATGTCTTCTTAGTACAGTTAATAGTTCATCAGATTGGGATTCGGAAAGATTTGCATTGATTATGACTAGATAAGTATCGTTTGGGTCAAGAAATGCATACCTGAGATTTTTAGGAAGAGGTTTGAGTTCTACCTTTGGTGCTTCTTCCTTTATTTTTGTTGAGGGAAAGGAATTGAAGTCTACATCCAGCTTCCCAAGAGATGAGTTGCCAACAGGTGAGCTAAAAGGGCTTCCATCCAAGAGAACTGCATAAGCAGACAGTTTAGGGTTATCATTTTCGACAGTTGCACTCTGAATGATACATACCTCTATCGGGTCATCCTTTTCTTTGACCAGCAAAGGGTTGATGACGTCGACCCGCAGGCAAGAGTTATTGGTTGATAGATGCTTTGTTGCCTCAGAAAGATTAAATTCAACATTTTCATCTCCAACTGTCAATGAGAGTCGACCATTCTTGACGTCTATGATGGCTTCAGCAGTGGCTAAGAAAGGTCGTCCGAGAATGATTGGGATTTGGCAATCTTCCTCCATGTTGAGGACTATAAAGTCGACTGGGATGAACAATTTGCCGACTTTCAAGGGAACGTCTTCAAGGATGCCGATTGGAAATTTAATTGATCGGTCGGCCAATTGGAGAGACATAGACGTTGGTTTTGGATCACCCATGTTTAACTTTTTACAGATGGAGAGTGGGATCAGACTTACACTGGCTCCGAGATCACATAGTGCTTTGTTGATTTGGACAATCCCAAGAGCACATGGAATGGAGAAGCTTCTAGGGTCCTTTAGCTTTTCAGGTAACTTGTTCTGCAAAATAGCACTGCACTCCTCAGTGAGTGAAATGGTTTTGTACTCCTCGAGTTTTCTTTTGTTGGATGGCATGTCCTTGAGAAATTTTGCATAAGCTGGCATTTGGGAAAGCATGTCAATGAAGGGCACATTGATTGACAGGTTCTTAAGAGTAGAAATAAACTTCTCGAACTGCTTTTGGAGCTTGAGAGGAGGCTGGTAAGGAGGTGGTGGTACATATGGCTTTTCTACCACTAGTTCTGGTTGTGGCTCCTCTTCTTGCTTCTCTTTCTGCTCGGCATCCTTTTCTGTGACCATTTGAGGTGGGTCGAGCTGCTTTCCACTCCGCAAGGTAACTGTTGGAAACATGTGGAAAATAAGCCAAGTCTATGTTTTGATGATTAACAAATCAATTTGAGTAAGTTTTGGTTACTAACATGTTTGTGGAAATGACTTAAGGTTATAAATTTGAAGATTATAAAGCATGGCAAGTCAAGTCGATTTCCAAGTCGACTCAAGCATCGACTTAGGCCAAGTCGATCCCCAAGTCGACTCAAGAAGCGACTTCAAGACGTCATTCCCTTCCAGAGTTGAAATCGAGAATGAGAGGTGCCAAAGTCGCATCCCAAGTCGACTCCGCTTGCGACTTGGGTGAAGTCGCAGACCAAGTGGACTCCAACATCGACTTTGAAACGTCATTTCCTTCCAGAGTCGAAATCGAGAACGAGAACTGCCGAAGTCGCATCCCAAGTCGACTCCGCTTGCGACTTGAGGTGAATTCGCAGACCAAGTTGACTCCAGTAACGACTTGGAGGCGTCATTTCTGTCCAGAGTTGAAACCGAGAACAAGGACTGCCGAAGTCGCATCCCAAGTCGACTCCGCATGCGACTTGGGTGAAGTCGCAGATCCAGTCGACTCCGACTTCGACTTCAATACGAAAACATGCAGATCAAGATAAATAGTAGATTTAAGAGTTTCAAAAGAAGTTGAAGGTAAAAGACAACTCAAGTACTAAAGAACTTAAGAAAAGGAATCCAAGGTATTTTATGAGAAAGGGAGAACATTCAATATGAAGAAAATCTAATGATCAAAGTCATCTCTGAAGATTTCAAGTTCATCAAGCAAGCTGCCGAGGTGAAGTCGCACCCGAAGTCGACTCCACCTGCGACTTGGGTCAAGTCGAGGACCAAGTCGACCCAGTTAGAAACTTGAAGGAGTTGCAAACAGGCAAAGTCGCACCCGAAGTCGACTCCATCTGCGACTTGGGCGAAGTCGCACCCAAAGTCGACTCCACCTGCGAATTGGGTCGCAACGGTCGAAAAATTTTCGAACGTTGGCGCATTAAATGCGCGCCACCTACCTCCAAACGTTCGGATTCCCTCCACAATTATAAAAGGCATTCAATATGAACGAGGAGGGTAGCTGAGAATCATTGAATGTGCATAACTCCTATCTTCAAGAGCATTAAGTGATCAAGCCATCATAAAGAAGAAGAACTCTGAGTTCAAACTGGTAAGAGCTTCTTATTGAATCATCAACACTGCTGTACAAAGTTCTTCTCTGTGCCAAATCTGCCTCTACACAACAGTAACGTGTAGAAACTTTCTTTTATTCTTATTGTTGTATTGAACTTGGTTTTGCTTGGGTAGCTAAGAACAAGTGTAAGCAAAGTAGTGTGTGTTTGGAGTGGAACTCGTCACCTACTTGTGCTGTGGTTGTATATGCCCCCTAGAGCTAGAATCTAGAAGAGAGCAGAGGCTCTGGTTGTATATGCCCCCTAGAGCTAGAATCTAGAAGAGAGTGGAGACTCTAGTTGTATTCGCGGAATACATAGTGGAACCCAAGTCACACGGGGTGTGAGCTTGGAAGAGTGGAGTATGGTGGTTGCCCGAACCACTATAAAATCTTGTGTGTTCATTCTTATTTCTACTCTCTACACTATATTGCTTTTCACTTTGTTTCTTCATAAAGGGGACTAGATTAATCCGGGGTAATGTTTCTGTTTAAGTTGAAAATTTTAAAATACCCAATTCACCCCTCCCCTCTTGGGTAATTGCCATTAACTCGAGACCAACAGTAACCGCTTGCACCTGCTCCTTAGGGTTTATTTCAGGCTGGCTAGGGAGTTTGCCCTGGTTTCTTTGGGATGAGGCTATGGCATTCTGAGCAATTTAATTTTCAAGCAACTTGATGCGGTTTTGCATTTGCTCCATTCTTTCATCATTTTTCTTGAGCATTAGAATGATATTTTCGAGCATGGACTTAGTGGGTTGTGCTTGAGGTGGTGCAAGTAAGGCTTGTTGGGTTTGATATGAAGGATGGTTTAGTGGTTTTCTAAGGAAACCAGGTGGCTTATTATTTTGAGCAAAATTTTGGGTGTTTAACTGGTTTGCCCAAGAAAAATTGAGGTGGTTTCTCCATCCAAGGTTGTAAGTACTAGAGTAAGGGTTACCATATGCACGAGTATCATACTAGTTGTTGATTGCATTAGCTTGCTCGCCTGTGGTGTCTTTAATGGGAAAACTACACTCAGTTGTGTAGTGTGAAGCTCCACGGATTTCAAATGAGATGTGTCCAGAAGAAGATGCATTCTGGTCCTTGGATTCCTGCTTCTTTTGCTGCAAATTTTATCAAGTTTATCATGTATAGCATGTATGGATTCGATATCATATACATTTTCTTGCCAAGAGGTTCCTCGGACATCACCGTACTGAAAATCATAAAGAGCTAAGTCATCGAGGAGTTTGAGAGCCTTCTCGTCAGTGAGTCGCATGAATCGGGCACCAGCAGCTGAATTGACGGCATTTCAGCTAGGTCGATTGAGTCCATTGAAAAAGTTTTCAATAATATCTCCTTGCGAGATACCATGATGAGGGCACTTGCGCTGCAGATCTTTCATTCTTTTCCATGCATCATATAGGGTTTCGCCATCTTTTTGGACGAACTGATTGATCTCATCTCTGATTTTTCTAGTTTTATTTAGTGGAAAGAATTTTTCCAGGAATATAGTAGAAAGCTCATCCCATGTGTTGAAAGTGTCGGGCAATATAGAATAGAACCATTCGCTTGCCCTATCTCGAAGAGAAAATGGGAAAAGCTACAGACGAATTAACTCTCGTGGGATGTTTTGCACCCTGACCATGTTGCACAATTACAGAATTTAGTGATGTATACAGTTGGGTTTTCAGAGGGAAGTCCTGCAAATCGGTCCTATTGAACCATCCGGATGAGACCGGGATTTAGTTTAAAATTTCTTCCATCAATCTCTGGTTCGACTATGCATGATCGGAATCCATGAGGGTTCGGGCGGTTCCAATCGCTAAGTGTCATCCTTCTTGGAGGAGCGTTGTCTAGCCTTCCTCCTGCTCTTGATGTGGTGTGTTTTGATTATTGCGTTCTGCCATGGTGTCTTCAGGATATTTATGCTGCTTGTAATCACGAATTCTTCTCCTAAGAGAACGTTCAATCTTAGGGTCAGCAACAAAAAGTTTTTTAGCTAGTTGTTTTACAAAGTTTCGAGTATGTAGGTGCATATAAAGATTAACTAGCTCATTTTAGAACAATAAAACCAAATAAAAATAAAGAAAGTATCTAAAAACAAAATTTAAAGCAACGCCGAAATTCCCCGGCAACGGCGCCAAAATACTTGTTTGCAATCTCACCACAAGTGCACGGGTCGTAGATTGTAGTATATAAATTATCGTTCCACAGAGAATTTGGGCCTATAAATTTTGCTTTTAAACGCTTTCGTGTTGGATATGGAGAAAATATAGCAAATAAAATAGAAAAGTGGGGAGGAAATACAGTAAATAAAAGGAAAAGAAAATAAACAAAATGGGAAGAGAAAATTGCAAATTAAAAATTAGTAGAGAAAACGAGAATGCGAGTATCTAGGGTTTAGGATTTCACATGCGTCTTTTGCAACGGGTAGTAGTATAATTATTTAATTTGGATATTGTTTGTTAAAGGAGAAAAAACCCTAATTTATCCTTGCACCTTCTCTCGAAACCTACTAGCCCTTATTTTCTTAACCACCTATTCTCTTGGGATTAAGTTAATTAGAGTCTATTAAGTTCTGTGGTTTGTTCATCGAATTCCTCAAGGTTATCACGCCTATTCTCATGGTCTTAGATTTTCAGGTTTAATATCTTGATTATCGTATATTAGGCTTTCACCTCTCGATTTCATCACCTAATATATGGAATCATGCCAAAGTACAGGGCCATGTATAAAGCAAGCATAAAAATCACAAGATATTAAATTAACAACAATATCCATCAGAAATGAATTAAGAATCTACACCACGCTACATTATATGCATGCTACGTCCTAAACCCTAGATTTAAGATTTAGCCAAACATGTTTAAGTCCGAAATAAAATTAAAATTACAATCCATCTTAAACAAGATAATTAAAATTAAAAAAAAAGAAAAGATAGAAAAGCTTATTGGTTTGAAGCCCCGATGGTGTGTCGGCCGCTCCACGCAACTTGCCAATCTTCCTTTTTGCTCGTGCTCTCCACCTCTTTGCTCTTTCTCTTTTTCTCTCAAAATTTCTGCCCGTGAATTTTCTCTGCTCTGGAGCTCTCTGATTCAAACCCAATTGATGGAAATTTTCTTTATGGTGCTCGTTGGAATTTTTTGCTCCGGTACGTTCTGTGTGAATTTTCTATCTGCTCTTGGAATGCACCTCCCCTTTTCTGCTCTGGTACACTCTTTTTATAGCTGGGTACCTCAATTGTTGTGGGCCCCACTATTTAATGCAATTCACGCAATGGATCATGCTGGAAATATTGCATATGGACAGCTAGACAAATTGATGGACATCCCATCACCTATGTGAAATTTTAATGTTTGAAATTAATGGTTGGCGATGAATATTTGGACTGTTGTTGACAAGGAGTGGACAACTAGAAATTTCTAGTTTGTTCAAGTAATGCATGTTGAATTTTCAGACAACTTGGATTTTGAGATGAGAGGTAATTCAACTGCTGGAAAATAGATGAATGGTTTGGATTTGATTATGTCGACAACTTGGACAGATGGACGGCCAATTGGTCTTAATGAAATTTACGGATGATTAAAAATTCAGTTGAAATTAATGGATGGCTGAAAACTTCCAGATTGGCTGATCATAGGCAGTGCTTATTTCTGGTTTAATTGGACGTTGAATTACTTGAGCTTTGCACGGCTAGAAAAATTGGACGACTGATTTTTCAGAAGCATTGGATGGATTAGATCTGCTGGACGTGATCAAATGGTTAATTTGGGCGGTGGAAAAACTGGCAGCTGAGCACGTGAATTTGCATGGATATTAGTGGGGTCCATTTCAGATAATGATCACATCGATGTGGGAGTTGCAATGGCTATGGACATGGCAGAGCTGATGCTGGACCTCTTGTATTACGTGAATTGTTGCTGATTAATTAGACAACCTGAAACGGTGTAGAATTTCTGGATTTCTTGTTGGCTGAATTTAATTTGGACGTGGACAGCTTAGTGATGGTTGGGATTAATGGATTTTAAACATCCAAATCAACGAATGGATTTCAAGGGGCTGGACCTGATGGCTTGTGGGGTCCATCATGATAAAATGAGCAGCATAGTCTTTAGTGGCAAAAGACATGGAAATATATATTTGGTTTGTCTTGACGAATTTGATGGAAAATGTCTTATAGTCATCGAAAATGATCCATGGATATGGCATAAAAGGCTTAGACACATAAACATGTCAAATATTAAAACTTTGTGGAAAAAGAGCCTAGTGGAATGATTATCAAAGCTTAAATATGACAAAGACAAAATTTGTAAAGCTTGTCAACTATCCAAGCAACCCAAGATGTCATTTTCCATCAAAAAGAAAATTTCAACAACTAGGCCATTTGAGCTATTACATATGGATCTTTACGGGTCATCCGACATTTTAACTCTTTGTGGGAAAAAGTAAGTATTTGTTATAGTTGATGATTTCTTAAGATTTACATGGATAATTCTCTTAGCTAGCAAAGATGAAGCATTTTCTATGTTTGTCACTTTTTCAAATTTGGTGCAAAATGAAAAACAAAACACAATCATTTCCATTAGAAATGATCATGGTGGTGAATTTGAAAATAGACGATTTATAGAATTTTATAATGAGAAAGAAATTCACCACATATTTTTTGTACCAAGAACTCCCCAACAAAATGGGGTAGTTGAAAAGAAACATAGGACAATACAAGAGATGACTAGAACTATGCTAAATGAGAGCAAATTATCGAAACGATTTTGGGGTGAAGTTGTAAGTACAACATGCCATGTATTAAACCGTGTTACCATAAGAGCTATCTTGAAAAAGACCCCATATGAACTATGGAAAGGAAGAAAACCAAACATATCATATTTCCATGCTTTTGGTTGTACCTGCTATGTGTTGAACAACGGAAAAACTAACTTGGAAAAATTAGATGCCAAAAGTGATGAGGCAATATTCCTTGGTTATTCATCAAATAGCAAAGCATATAAAGTCTTTAACAAGAAAAATCAAATAGTAGAAGAATTAGTACATGTTGTATTTCATGAATTTAACCAAAATTCGAAAAAGGAGGATGAGTTGAGTGATGCAGATGAGGCGTCAAGGAACCCAAAAGTGGAACGACTAGAACAACAAGGAGAAGCCAAAGCAAAACAAGAGCATTCCATAGAGGAAAGGGTAAGTGAAGGTAATAATTCCTCTAAACCTCCAACAGATTAAAATTAAAAAATGATCATCCAATTGAGCAAGTTATTAGCAATATCTATGAAAGAGTAAAAACTAGAAGGTCAAGACAAAATATTTGTCAAGAATTTTCCTTTGTGTTGAAAATTGAACCAACCTCCATTGATCAAGATTTTAATGATGAAAACTGAATTGTTGTAATGCAAAAAGATCTAAATCAATTTGAAAGAAATAATGTTTGACACCTAGTTCCTAGACCCAAGGATTGCACGGTTATTGGTACCAAATGGGTTTTTAGGAATAAATTAGACGAAAGTGGGCTTGTGATAAGAAACAAAGTCAGATTAGTAGCCAAAGGATATTCCCAATAAGAGAGAATTGATTTTGAAGAATCCTATACTCCTGTGGCTAGATAAGAAGTCATACGCATCTTACTAACTTTTGCTTCTCATATGGATTTTAAACTGTTTCAAATGGATGTGAAAAGCGCATTTTTGAATGGTTACTTAAATGATGAAGTATATGTTGAACAACCTCCTGGATTTAAAGAAAAGGATCAATTAAAATTCATTTTTGAATTAACCAAAGCTTTATATGGACTCAAACAAGCTCCAAGAGCTTGGTATGAAAGGTTAAGTAAGTTTTTGATTGATCATGATTTTCAAAGAGAAAAAGTTGATATAACATTATTTATTAAGTATAAGGACAAAAATATTTTAATTGTTCAAATTTATGTAAATGATATAATATTTGGTGCTACTAATGAAACTCTGTGTCAAAAATTTTCTGAGATTACGTAGAGTGAATTTGAAATGAACATGATGGGAGAGTTGAACTTTTTCCTTGGATTGCAAATTAAGCAACTAATGGAAGGAATCTTTATAAACCAGCTCAAATACGTCAAGGAGATTTTGAAGAAGTTCGGAATGCAAAACAGCAAAGGTGCAAACACGCCAATGAGTTCAACCATCAAAATTGACAAGGATGAAAAAGGTAAACCTATTGAACAAAAATTATATAGAAGCATGACAGGTTCTTTATTATATTTGACTACTTCTAGACCGGATATTTTGTTTAGTGTTTGCATGTGTTCAAGATTCCAATCATGTCCAAAAGAATCAAATATAATAGCTATAAAAAGAATTTTCAGATATTTAATCAAAACCACTAATCTAGGGTTGTGGTATCCAAAGGGGTCAACATTTGATCTAATCGGCTACTCGGATGCGAATTTTGCCGATTACAAAGTAGATAGAAAAAGTACTAGTAGAACATGTCAATTTCTTAGAAACATATTGGTTTCATGGTTTTCAAGAAAATAAACTAGTGTTGCTTTATCTACCGTGGAAGTAGAATATATAACTGCCGAGAGTTGTTGTGCTCAATTACTTTGGATGAAACAACAACTTAAGGATTATGATATTGATTATCATGACATTCCAATTAGATGTGATAATACAACTGCTATTTGTTTGACTAAAAATTTCGCGTTGCATTTTAGAACAAAGCATATAGATGTGAGATATCATTTCATTCGAGAACATGTTGAAAATCATGATATTTATCTAGAGTATATTAAAATTGAGGACCAAATTGCTAACATTTTCACCAAACCATTAGCAAAGGAACCATTATACAAGATTAGAAATGATATGGGTATGATTAAAATTGATTAGGAGTATAATATGTTTGATACCCAGACCTAAGTAAAGCTTATGTATATGCATTTGGCATATACATATGAATCATGTATGATTTAGTGGAATTATAAATGATTTTTAATATTGCAATTATGATGATTTATTGCAATTAGGGCAAATGGTTATGAATAATGATTATAAGCCAATATGGGTCAATATGATTAAAGAGGCTTAATGAGGATTAGGAAATGTGAATATATTGAGGATAATTACCTCATATATTATGGTTTAATTAATATAGATTATGATGATAATTATGGATTTAAGGTAGCAAATGTTAGAAAATACATAACTCAACACTGGTAAGGTAGATTAAGATGAAAATTGAAAGGTAAGCACATAATTTTGTGCTTAATCATATGGAAAGGTTGGATTATGAAAATAATGATGAAATTAAGGTTAAAATCGATCATCACCATCAAAATCCAAGGATGACTTCAAATGATCATAACTTGAGCTAGAAAAGTCGGATTGAGACGAAATTTGAAATGAACAGTTAAAATTATGAGATCTATGCAATGAGAGGATTGGATTAAGATAAGTGTTGTGGGATCATTGTTGTACAAAAAAAGGTATATACCTTTGACTTTTGTGCACCATAAAGTAAGTTTGTATTTATGTTAAAGTAAGGTGATTAATTATATTTTTAATGGCAAAAATGAGGTGTTAAAAGGAAATAATTACACATGGATTTTATGAATTATTTAAAATGATAAAATCCATGATAATATCAAGTGATTAATGAGATAATTTAATGGCTAATGGATTAGCTCAAAGGAGCTTGAAAAGGTGGCCCACACATGGAGATCAAGGGGCTGTTGCATGGAAATTTTTTATTTTTTTAAAATGCAAAATACGCATTTAACTGAGATACATGACAAAAATGGTTAATGGCCTTGATTTGGGATGGGTTTTGTGGCACAAAATTCCAAAAATCCAAAGCACATGTGATGTTGAAAAAATGGACAGCAACATGGAAGTTTGAAAATGTGCACGTCCTAGCTGCGTTTTGGATTTTTTATTGATTTTTTTAAATGCTAATTTGACCCCTAAATGAGCTCCTAGCTAGTGTAATTAAGTGTACATTAATTAAAAGTTGCAATTGTGTGGAAAATTTGCAAAGGGGTAGCTGATATGGACGTTGATTTGCATGGACAGTAAGTGGACAGTAATTCAGAGTGACGTTCAAGGCTGAATATGTGATTTTTATGATTTTTTAATAAGCTAAATTGTCCCCTAAAGTAGGCTATTAGCTAGGGTGATTAATTACCCATAAATTAAAGTTAAAATGGTGTAGAAAAAAATGACAAAAGATGCTGCATATTGGACGTTGAATGAGGGACAGTTTTGTGGCTCCTTAATGCATGGATTTTTGATGATTTTTCTTAGGATAATTATCTAATTTAAATAGATGATATTTTGTCATGTCAGCAAAAGGGCATAAATATGCTTTAATTAACTGCTAAATGATGTGGTAAATGGGTCCCACAAAGCTGGAAAATTCAGCTCATAGCTAAGTATGCACGTCCATATGGTCAAGGGTTGGAGAGAGAAAATGTTAAGGGAAAAAAACCCCCAAAGCAAGGCAGTTTGACGTTCTTTTTTCCAGCAGCAAGGAAAGTTAGAAAAAGAGGAGAAAAAAAGAAGGAAAAAAGGGAAAGAAAGAAGATGAATTCAAGCTAGAGAAGATATGTTCAAGGTTGATTCAATTTCAAGTAAGTTTCTCTTAAGATCTTGAATCATTTAAACCTAGTTTTTCACCTCAACTTATGAATCAAGAATTTGATTCGTATTGAACCCTTAAAGCATGATTCATGATGCCCTTGATTAGGGTATTGATTAAGGTTTGAATGAAAAGAATGAAATCATGGGTTCAAGAGGATGAAAATGATGATTAGAATTGAAAACGGGTTGATAATCATAACTGAAATTTTTTTAAACCCCCATATGACGTTGCTGTTTTGATGTTTAATCATGATTATATGATGATTCATGATTAGATGAATTATATATGTTGATTTGGGCTTAAGTTATGAATTTTAGAAAGGATATGAATTAGGGTTACACATATAACCCGATTTTCATGTTTTTGTGTTAAAAATGATATATAAATTAGCCCAAATGATTTATGGATGATTAAGGGGGTGAAATACTCTAAAATTAAAGTGCTTTGGACGTTCAAAATGGGTTAGAAAGGATTTCCCTAAATATGATTTTTAAGGGCATACATGTGGACGTCTAAAATGATGCAAAAATGATATCCAAAATGCATATGGAAGTTGTTGTATACAAGCAAAAAATTTTGAATTATTAATTATATGCTAATAACATAAATTTGGATTAAGAAGAGAATGATTAATTTCTGGAATTAAGTGATTGGAAAAATATTTTGAATTAAGTGTCAAAAGATAAGTTGAAATGATGAAAAATGGGTTCTAATGTTGCTGTTTTGGAACCCTATGATGAATGGATTAAAATCCAAAAATTAAACCCTAAATTATGTGTTAATTAAGAGGTATAATCATGCTGATTAAGGACTCAAGTTTCTGTGTTGAAAAATTTTAAGAAACATGATTTATGTGTTGAGAAATGGACATGTATGAAGAGACAAGTATGAATAAATGATATATGGATTATGTAAATTGTTAAAATGTAAAAAAATGCATCAAGAAGTGATGAAAAACGTGTATTAGGGTACTGCTTTAGTAAATAAAGATAATCTCAAATTTTGAGATTAATATATGATGCCTAAGTTATTAACTATGTGCTTAAAAGGAGCACCGATGTATGAAAAGTGAAAAATATGATAAAAATAATAAATGGAGGTAATGAACCTCCAAATAATTATTTAATGAATAATTATTAAATATATGAAAGTTTACCCTACATAAGGGTATTAAAAATGAATGAATGGATGATTTGATATGTATAGGTTATGATACGTATGAATACCCTACTTGAAAGACAAGTGGGTTAAGCTAGTCCAAATGGATTTATGTAGGTTGGAAAACCTAAGGGATATAAGCACTTAAAGATGATGTGAATAAATGAAATTCTATTTTCATTTATCTAGGCAAAGACAAGGAAAAGATTGGAAGAAAGGGATTATGGCGATCTCAGGTAAGCAAGCGAACTTTTCAAAATTACTATTTTCATTTTATGTGTTGATATGAGATGGTGATATTTATGATTATGTTTTGACGAATGGGCAAGCACAAGTTTTGAAAATGATTTTAGTGAAAAACTACAAGTTTTGGAAAATGACGGCTTTAATGAAAAGTCATAAGTTTTGAAAAATGATGGCTTTAATGAAAAGTCTTAAGGTTTGCTTCATGGAAAGCAAGTGACACTTTTTAAGATAAATAATTTATCACAAGTGTTGCCAAGGTTGGGAATGCTTTATGTTAATGGAATTGAGAAATTTGCTTATGAGTAAGCAAGTTCTCCATGATGATTATTTTAAAGGATTTTATTAATTTATAACGATGGTTTTAAGAATTTGCTTTTAAGTAAGTAAGTTCTTTAGGATGTTGTTTCAAAATTATTTTATAAGAAAAAGAGAATTTTTTCCTTTTTCACAAAGTAATTTTAGCAAGATAAGATTTGGCTTTTCTCTTATGATTTTTTATGATAAATAGTTATATTTATGAAAGAAAAAGAAAAAGTTATTTGATTTATGGAAAAAGATTGATTTTTCTATGTCATAATATTTAAATATAAGCAATGATTTGTTCATAGTTCATATGTTTTGAAATGATATTCAAAAAGTTTTGATTTCCTTTAGATAAGGAAATTTATTTTGGAAATGTCTTGAAAAATGTTTATACGGATGTTGTTGAATGAGATTTAAGGATGACCAACCTAATAAGTTGATTTCATAAATTGGTTTGATTTCGGGTTGCTAAAATAGCATGCAAAAGACTATGCAATCCCCCCTTTATGTAAAAATGGTATAATAGATATGTGGATAATAAGTTGATCATTGAGGTGGTTGAGAAGGGGATGATACAATTGCATAATCTTTGTGAGCAAAAGGCCTCGAAATGGAAACCAAGAAAAGGCTAAAAAAAATATGGTTTATTTTTGAAAATTCAAAAGTTTTGAAGTTCTTTTGTAAGGGTTTTAAGATGTATTGCTTCTTAAACATTTCAAATATTTATCAAAATATTTTACTCAAAATTCTTCTAAAAGAATTTAAGGAAGGTCATTTGAAAGCTGGAATTCAAATGACAACTTGTTTAAAGTGGGTGCACTCGCTTTACAAGTTGACACAGACTGCGGTCTATGATGTTCTTTTTCAAAATGATTTTTAAGGATACAGATTATGGTCTGTGATGTTTTTCAAGAATGGATGCGGACTGCGGTCTGTGATCTCGGTTTAAAAGGACATGGGCTGCAGTCTGTGATACTTTAAACCACACGGACTGCAGTCTGTGATAAGGATGTATGTGCACCAATACAAGGAATAGGTCCGTTGTAGAGCACGGTCGAAGATGGCCAGGTGCCACTCTACATAAGGCCAAATCGCTAAGGGATGACAGAAGGCCAGCGGCGCCCTCCCTGAGATGGGAGAAGGATGAAAGAACAACTGCTGGGTTAGTGTGCTGTTAAGGGTGGATTCTCTTCCAAAAAGTAGAATGATCACTTGCTAAGTGTCACTACTGGATGGGGAGAAATGCATTTGCTTATGTTTTTCTTTTGAAAAGCCCAAAGATTGGGACATAAAAGCATTTTTACGAAAAGTTATCCTAAAAGGATTTTTATGAAATGGTTACCCTAAAAATAGGGTGTTTACATAAAATGTAAATAATAAGGATGAAAGGAAATATTTTCTATACAAATTCTTTTAAGAAATGGATTATGTGTTTTATGTCTTGTTTGTTATAAACAAGCCCCAAGATGGGGATTATGAAAATGATTTATGTCAAACTTGGTCTTGGACATAAGAATGTCCATTTTAAAAGGGATTTAATGAAAAGTGTTTATGGACATGAGAATGTCTAATGCCAAAGTATTTATGAGAAATGTGTTTTTGGACATATGAATGTCCATTGCCAAAGAAAGTAATGTCAAAAATATTTTGGACATAAAAATGTCCTTTGCTAAAAAAGGCTTATGTAAATAATGTTTTAGTACATGAGAATGTCCTTCTCTAAAAAGGAATTATGAGAAAAATATTTTGGACGTAAAATGTCCACTGACAAAAGATAATTTTATGTAAATGTCTTGGAACATTGGAAATATTCACACAAGACTAAAGAAAATTAATTAAAGAAGGTAAAACATATATGTTTTGCCTTAACAAGACCCGATGCGGCTTGTAAATGGTTTTTAAGAATGAATATTTATGAAATGTTCTAGGACATAGATTGTCCTCATAAACAAAGGATTTTATGACAATGTTTTAGGACATATAAATGTCCTCAGGTAAAAAGGTGTTCAAAATGTTTTAAAAAATGATTTAAAGGAAGTCTTGCCCTAATGATAAAATGTTTGCTTACTGAGTTGTCACTTATGTTTTGTTTTCCCAAGCCTTAGACAGGTACCGGAAAACTCAAGAGGTTGCGAACCTATGCAAGAGAAGAAAAAGTACGTGATGATAGCGATGTGCGCTATAAGGAATGGGATAGCAGGACTAAAGTTCTGAGGTATGTTGATGTATGTGAACTTAATTAGAATTTTAAGTTCTATGTGAATCAATGATTGAATGTATGTATATATGAATGTAAGATGTCATGATTTAGTCAAGAAGATTTTTATTGTAGGAAAACATGATGAGATATTATGAAATGAAATATGAAATTTATTACAAGTGTAATGTTGCTTGTATGATGAATGATGTAGAGTGTAAAGAAATGAATGATGATTAAAAAAATTGGACGATATCCAATTAAGAACCCGCCTTGTGATCAGGGCAATAATCCTGATTCACATTTACCAATCGATAAGATCTTGAGGTAAGGATGTGACGCTCGGTTTAGGGCGCCACAATATGATAGGGAGAGCAAATTAGAAAGAACACAGAAACCAAGTTGATAGAACCAAGTCGACTTCAATTTGCCTAAGTTGACTCCACTAAGGCGAAGTCGACTCTGCAGGGGTGAGGTCGACTTCGATTAGGCAAGTCGACTCCAGCTCGTGTCGCTTGGCCTTCCCGTGCTGCCTTTCTTTCTCCCTTCTTCTTCTTTTCTTCTTCTTTCTTCTTCCTCTCCTACGCCTCTCTCTCTCTCTCTCAAATTCTTTTCTCCATTTTTCTCAAGCTCTCAATTTCTCTGTCTCTCTCTAGTTCGCCCTCTCTTGAGCTTTCTCTCTAGCTCTCTCTCTCTCTCAGTTCGTCTCTCTCTCTCATGCTCTCTCCATTCTTTCTCTCTCTTCTCTCTCAATCTAGCTCAATCACTGTCTCTCAACCTTTCCTTCTCTACAGTGCTCTCTCTTTCACTCTCACAGCTCGCACAAGACTCCATTGTTATAAAACCCCCTGAAAATCCTCAAATAATCTATTCAAGATTAATGGCACGAAAGGCAGTTGCCAAACCTTCCAAGTTACCAATATCTAGGCCATCCTAGTCCAACACTGGTGAGGGAATGCCCCGATGGCAATGAATGCCATCTAAACGGGTTCGCAAAGAAACTACTGCATCTGCAGGGCGCCGTGTACGCTTTCAGGAAGGAAATCCTTCTACATCCACTCCGAGACGCGAGGATTCATCTGCAGACTCGAGCAGTGACACCGAATCAGCTGGAAATAGGTAAGGGATACCGACACAGAAGGGGCAAGTTCTAAAAATGCCTACCAACTACTTCAGAACCGAGCGGCAACATGGTCGGTTCTATTGGCATTTTTATGAGTGTAAGATTTTTGTTTTAAAGATCATTGATTTTAAATTTCTAAGCGATTATGAGTTTGGGATTGAAGAGTTGCTGGATTTTCAAGGGTGGACTGGACTGTTAAAGGCGGATGATCGGATATATCTTGATCTAACCAAATTGTTCTACTACCTATGGGATCAGGAATATTGCAGCACGTATGTCAAGGGGATTGAAATCAATCTAGGAATTGGAAGTGATACATGCAAGAGCAATGTCATTCATCGGATTGCTAATATTTTAGAGGTCCCCGAAGAGAATGAATGGATTCTGAATGGGTTGTCACTTACACAGATGTACAACCAACTGACAAGCAGCAACAAGTACCATCTGGGGATAAAATTCCTTCACTATATGGATCTATCCCCCATACTACAGGTTCTTTGGTTACTGATTGAACACTATATATATATCCTAAGGGAGGAGGCCGCAATCAGTTAAATCCCCAAGAGGCTGAAATTTTGTGGAAAGTGGCCAATCGGGTCAAGGTCAGCCTATCCAGAATACTTTTGGAAGCTCTGGCACTTAAGAAAGAAAATCCACGAGGAGTTCTGCCTTATGGAATGTGGATTACCAAGATTTTGAGTTTCTTTGGAGTGGATTTGAATGGAGAACCATTTGAGGCCTTGAAGCCCACCAATGCCATCAACCGGGCCCTCCTGACCCGAATGAAGATAAATCTAGAGGATTTTAGGGCCGAGCAGCTAAGGGAAAGGATGGGACATGCAGATCAGCCTGCAGAAGTAGATGGTCATCATGAGGGGGAGGAACCACCACAACCACCATAGCCCGAGCCAGTACCCTCTCCGCCTCATGCACCTGTTGAGCCCACATCACCACAGTCACATGGATCTTGTTCTCCACAGGGTTCACAGATTCTAGATACTCATCCAGACTCACCCAACTGGTTTGCTTCAGCTCACGCCATCCGGGATCATATTGAGCAGATGGAAGACAGACTTACACAACAGTTGGTGGCTATTGATACGGCGATGATGAAGATGCACAGTCGCCAAGACAAAATGGATCAAGAGTTGAGAACAATTAAGTATGAAATCACGTCGGGAAGTAGTCGTGGTCCCCTGCTTCCGAGTCTACCTGAGATCGATCCTTATTTTGGAGAATCTGTGCGAGTCGAACCCACTGTTCAAACTTTCTTAGTTTTTTTTCATCGGCCCACATCCGACCTATTCCACCTACCGATTCTCCCTCCTACCCCATCACCGCTTTCCAATTTTCATAATCCCGATTCCCCTATCTTCTTTTTGACTCATTGACAAAAGGGGGAGAGAGATTTGAGATTTGAGAGGGTTGTTCTAGGTTTAGGACTTAGATTTTTTGGGCTTGGGTAGTATCTATCATATAGGTCATTTTCTTTTTGAATCATAATGTATGCAAATGATTGAATATATGACATGGATTTGTTTTCAAATTGTTGTTATGTTTGGAATTGGAATGATTGAATGATTTAATGTACTTGGCATGAATCTGTTTGAGCATGAAATGATGTTTTGATTCACTTGAACCTGGAATGCAATGATAATGCAATATGTATATTCTAAACACCAAAACAAGTATAACACATCACTTTTGAAAGAAAATGAAAGGTATATCTCAAATTGGTTTTTTCAATCATCAAAAGGGGGAAGATTGTTGGAATTCAAGGAAAATTAAGCACAATCCATGTTTTGATGACTAACAACTCAATTTGAGAATCAGTTGGGTACTAATACAGTTGCTAAGTGTTGTTAAAGGTTAAAAACTTAAGTTTCAAAACATAGCAGACCAAGTCGCAGTCCCAAGTCAACGCAGCCATCGATTTAGATGAAGTCGATTCCCAAGTCGACTCAAGAAGCGACTTCAGATGCATTAAATGTTCCAACGTTGAATTTGGGACTCGGAGACAGGTGAAGTCGCAGTCGAAGTCGACTCCACCTGCAATTTAGGTGAAGTCGTAGACCCTAGTCGACTCCAGAAATGATTTCAAATGCATTTGTGGAACCTCGATCTTTGAGATGTGTATAAAACCCTAAGATTGTAAACCCTAGGTAATATATTTAAGAAATATATATTCATAAATATGAAATATGTGAAAATAGATATTAAAATAATTATGTATGAAATTCGGATGAATAGTCACGTGAATAGTGCATGTGAATAGTAAACGTGAATAGTGAACGTGGGATTAAGGAATATGTTAAGTTAATCATTTTGGATTAATTTAATCATACAAGACGAAAAAGAAACTTCCCACAAAAGGACAAAATAGCCACTTTTTGGATTTTTTAATATTTTCGGATTTAATGGTGATTTTTGAGGGAAAATGAAGAAAATTTCATATCTTACAATCCGGACATCGGATTGAGATGAAATTTTTTACGGATGGATAAAAATTCATGATGGACATGATGAACAGTCTAAGATGTGATGAAAATCACAAATCAAGGGTCAAGATTAAACGTCATTTGAAGATCAAAAAGTAACTTATCTTTTTCATTAATGTTACTTTTGACTTTTTAATAAAATAAATAATTAATAAATAAAAATAATAAATGAGCAGCAGCTATTACAGGAGCATGGCAGGCTAGGCATTGACCAAAATCAACGATCCATGATCAATCTCATCTTTAATCAATGGCTAAGATTTAATTAGCCTAAATTAAATAATTTTAATAAATAAAAAATCAAGGAAAATAGGGCTGCCATAGGGGGAGGCGTGAACAGTAGTAGGGTGGCTGCACAAGGCTCCATGCACCTTTTAAAATTAGAAAAAAACACATTTGCAAATTTACACCTCAAGCAAGGGGGGTAAATTGCAAATATGTAAAAAATACATGCCTATAAAAGGGGAACATGGGGTGAACGTCCAAGCACTCCAAATCTCAGCTCCAAGTGAGCAAAATCAAGCCAAAGCCTTGCCCCCACACGTTTTAGCTTTGAAGAGAAAGAAGAAGAGAAGGTTAGAGAGAGAAAGGGCAAGTAGAAGGAGGATATCTTCACTTGAGGTAAGTGAATTCTCCTCAAACTTATTTTGAATGTGAAGTAAGGTAAAACCATGCTTAGATAATGCCTAAACATGAGAAAATAAAAATAGATATAATGCTTAATTGAAATTATGCCAAAACATCAAAAACTTGGAACGAAGATAGAGCATTCGGGAAGATAGCATATGATATGCGAAAATAATGCTCCAAAATTGATAAATGATGATTTGGGATGAATGAATATGATGTTGGGGTGATGATATATTAATTTCATGATTTTTGGAATTAAGGATTATGCTTAAGTGAATTTATGTTGATTTTTAGTATATGGAGAAAGTGATTTTTTTAGCCAAGTAAATGATGATAAATTCAAGATTTATGAATTTTTCCATGATATACTAAGCATAAGCTATGTCATGGTATTTTTTATTTTTGGAAAAAATGTCAATTTTTGAAACCCATGAACAGTAACCAAGTTGCTGTGAACAGTAACCACGGATGAACAGTGATTTGGCTACAGTGATCTGCTACAGTAACAGCGTGATTTTGGAGAAAATTTTAGATTTATTTTTATATTTTATGAGGGTATATGGATGGAATTTTTAAAGAGTTTATGGATAAAAATCCATATAAAGAGATAATGACCAATTAATAAGATTAACCTCTAAAGAAATGAGGTAATGAATATAAAGCATTTATGGAAAATAAATTAAGACATGGAAAGATATAAATAAAATATCATTTTTCCATGTATAGGAAAAGGAAAGGAAACGATGGAGGACACGGACTAAGGAGGTAAGCAAGCACAACTTTGAAAATGTGATTTTATTGCTTCATTGAAAATGATGATTTGTAAGCAAGCAAACCCTTTTGAAAATGTGATTTTATTCCCAAGTATTTATGAAATGTGTTTAAGGATGGCCATTCCTATAATATTTTGAAATGATGAATGTTTATGAGTTTTTATGAAAAGTCATGCCGGCATATTGATATCATGTGATGTTCATGGACATGTGCACATGTATGATGTATAAGGAAGAGGCTTTGGTGGAGGTAGAAAGTGGATCAGAGGGTCCCCCTTCACTATTGTCGAGTCGTATGGGTTGTGTGCCGACGGCGTCCTCCCCAGAGGTGGAGGCAAAGGAATGTTATGTTTGAATGAATGCATTGCATTTTCATACATGGATTGAAAAGGAAAGCATGGATTTGAAATTATGTTTTTAAGGGATAGTGCAAATAATTCTCTACATGAGAATGACAAGTTACCTGGTGTAAGAGGTATATAACGCTGGGGAAATCAAAAGTCATGCATGTAGGAACCATGTAGGCGTCAAGAGGAAGAGAGATTCCCCTTGATGAGGCCAAGTCGGAGACAGCCGGCGTATTGGACCATGTTATGTGAGATGTTCCCTGAGCTAGCGTACCCGCACACGAAGGTTTATGTCAGAAGTGGAAAGGAAGCATTTGCACATCCAATGTTTATGAAAAGGTTTCTATTCCATTGATAGTTGATCACTTGCTAAGTGTCTCCTATCGAATGAAGAGAAATGCATTTACGAATGATTTACATGAATGGTTTATGAAAGGTTTCGAAATATGGTTTACGAAAAGGTTTCTATTCCGTTGGTAGTTGATCACTTGGTAAGTGTCTTCTATCGAATGGAGAGGAATGCATTTAAAATGAAAAATGCTTGCTTATTGAGTTTCGACTCATGTTTTGTTTTTCCAACCTCAGACAGGTGTAGGGAAAGCCAAGAAATGAAGGACATGTGTTGCTAAAGGAAAAGAGGAATCTACAAAGGTTAGTAGATTTTTGTATGAATAGATTCCCTAATGGGATATGATGAAAAAGACATAGGTTGTATGAAACTATGAAGTAATGAATAATATGAGAAGTTGATGATTTATGATAAGTTCATTATGAATGATGATGAGTATATGTTTATATGATGAAAGAAAAAGAAATGAAAAAAAAATTGGACGAGATCCAATTAAGAACCCGCCGCGTGATCAGGGCAACAATCCTGATTCACACTTACCAATCGACAAGATCTTGGAGTAAGGACTATGTGGACGCCTCGGTTCGGGGCGCCACAACATTAAATGTTCCAGAGTTGAAATTGGGCACGGAGATAGGTGAAGTCGCAGTCAAAGTAGACTCCACTTGCGATTTAGGTGAAGTCGTAGTCAAAGTAGACTTCACTTGCGATTTAGGTGAAGTCGTAGACCCAAGTCGACTCCAGATACGACTTGAGTGAAGTTGAAGTTCAAGTCGTCCCAGGCAAGCGATTCGAGCAAATGGCTATGTCAGAATCCTTCAAAGCTGAATATCATTAAATGAACAACTATATATACTAAAGATTAGAGACTAAAATCAAGAAGGCAAATCATCCTAATTCAAGGCCACAAGGATATACCTCTCAAGAGAAGAACTATATGCTTTCTCTCAAGCCTAAACCAGGAAAACCAAGGATATCAACTAAAGAATGCGATAAGAGAGGAAAGTGAAGTATCAAGATCACCTGCAAGAAATCCTAAGTTCCAACATATACACATGGATGGTGAAGTTGCACCCGAAGTCGACCTCACCTGCGACTCGGGTCAGGTCTAAGACCAAGTCAACCTGAATATGAAACTTGGAGTGGAAGCTGAAGACCGAAGTGTAACATTCAAATTTATTCCTCCATTATAAAAGAGGATTCAAGAGGATGTGTAAGGGGTTAGAGAAGCATTCCATAAGCTTACCTTCCACTCTCTAGTATTAAAGTGATCTACACTAACTCCAAGTGAAGAACTGTGCTTCAACTTGCTGAAAGCTCTATTACTGAACATTTTACTCTCTCTACAAGTTCTTCTACGCACTACAAATTGCCCACATGAATCTATAAAGTGTAGTTCTTTCTTTTGATTCATTATTCGTGTTTACCACTTGGTTTGATATTAGAAATCAAAACCAAGTGAAGGCAAAGTAGTGTTGTGACTGGAGTGTGACTCGTCACCTACTTGTGCTATATTTTTGCAAGCCCTCTAGAGTTGGAATCTAGAAGAGAGCTGCTGCTCTAGTTGTATTTGAAATCCAATAGTGGAACCCAAGTCACAACGAGTGTGAACTTGGAAGAGTGGAGTAGGGAAGGTTACCCGAACCACTATAAAACTTTGTCTCTTGGTGTGGCTTGATTTTCTACATTTTACTGCTTTATTTCTCTCCATATTTTCTGCTTGTTTCATTAAGGGGACTAAATTAAAAAGGAAAAAATTTATATTTAAGTAAAAAAATTTAAAATACCTAATTCACCTCTCCCCTCTTTGGTTGTTGCCATAAACTCGGGACCAACACTTCATGAATTATTTTACAGATAGCATGTGGAGTGATCCAATAGTCATATTGTTGCTCAAACTTAAAATGGTTTCAAAATACCTCCCGGAGGCAGTATGTCCTCCTCTAGATGAGGGGTATAAAATCTTTGGAGTTAAAACATTCATAAAGGCAATTTGATGGGTTGATAATGAAGGCCACAAGAAAGATATGATTGTCAGTGAAGCTGAATTTTTTAAAAGGATAAATCAGTCCAAGTTCTGTAAGTGCTATGGATGAACGATGTGCCCATTCATCAAGTATTTCCTTACATGACTGAAGAATTAAGCTATGATTGGTTATATACTGAACTTTTTCATGAGAATTAGAAGTATGTGTTACCACACTTATATTGCAAATGAGCAATGTGTCAGATAAGACAAACCAAACAATTTGCGCTAGAACATTTCACTCGGAATTGGCCCATGATAGTTATGCTCTTCTGTTGATTATTTCAGTCTTAAAAGAAACATATATTTCATGGGAAGAACTAACTGACTTGTTCATTAAGAGATTTCTAAATATATCACAACATTTTGTTCGCAATCTCACCATAAGTGCACGAGTCGTAGATTGTAATATATAAATTGTCGATCCACAAGAAATTCAGGACTATAAATTTTGCTTTTAAATGCTTTTGTGTCGGATATAAAATGGAATATAAAAGTGGAAAGAGAATATAGTAAATAAAATAGAAAAGAAATAGAAAATTAGGAAGAGAAAATTGAAAACTAGAAAGAGTAGAGAACAAAAGTGCGAGTACCTAGGGTCTAGGCTTTCACATGTGATTTTTGCAATGGGTAGTTGTATAATTATTTAATTTGAATATTGTTTGTTAAAGGAGAATAAACTCTAATTTATCCTTGCACCTTCTCTTCTCGAAACCTACAAGGTGTACCTTAATTTTCTTAACCACCTATTCTTATGCGATTAAGTTAATTATAATCCATTAAGATTTGTGGTTTGTTCATAGAATTCCTCAAGGTCATCATGTCTATTCTCATAGTCTTAGATTTTTAAGTTTAATATCTTGATTATCGTATATTACGTTTCCACATCTCGGTACCATCACCTAATATATGGAATCATGCCAAAGTACGAGCCCATGTACAAAGCAAGCATTAAAATCGTAAGATATTAAATTAACAACAATATTTATCATAAATAAATTAAAAACCCACACCATGCTACATTGTACGTATGCTACATCCTAAATCCTAGATTTAAGGTTTAGCTGAGCATGTTTAAGTCCAAAATAAAATTAAAATACAAATTCATCTTAAACAAGACAATTAAAATTAAAAGGAAAAAAGATAGAAAAGCTTACTGGTTTGAAGCCCCTGATGATGTGTCAGCTGCTCCACGCAACTCGCCGGTTCGTCTCTTTCCAGTGCTCTCCACCTCCTCACTCTCTCTCTTTCTTCTTTCTAGTTTTTCTTCTCAAAATTCCCTCTAAAAAATTTAATGTAATTTTTGCTGTAAAACTCCAAATTCTGCTGTCCGTCCTATCCATTTTATAGCACCAAAAAAATTGTGCAAACAGGGATTGCGGCTGAAATTTGTGCTTTAGTTGGATTGCTTAAGGTAGGTAGGCCCCATGAAACACAATTCAGAATTGCATTGTGGCTGCATGCTGCGCATATGCTAGTGGCCCCACAGTTGCATTGGACGGTCTGGAATTTTAATAATGGCTTGGAGACTTGAACGGCTGGATGGTTATAAACAACGGACCCCACATCGACTGCCACAATTTGAATTGCGTTGGTTATGCAAATCAGCAGCTTGAATTTGTGGACGGTAAAACGAATCTAAAATAGATGGCTAGGCGGTGCAGATCTGGCCGCTGGACATGGATTAGCTGATATTTCTGGAGAATGGACGGCTGAGATTTGACGATAGGGCGGTGCAAAATTCTGCCGCTTAGATGGATGGCTTGGATCAAATGGACATGATAAACGACTTGGTGATAAAATTCTGGACGGAAATTAGCTGAAATAAATGGACGGTCTAGATTTTACGATTTTGCTGAAATTTTAGACAGTCCAATTGCTGCTGGATTAAATGGACGGTTTGGATCAAAGAGGCTGGGCAGCTGGATCTCGCATGATCGATGGCTGAAAATTTATGATCGTTGATTTCTGGTGGGCCACACATGCAATTTTCTGGACATTTGCATGGATAAAAAGGAACCACTGGAATGGAATGCATGGACGGCTGGATTTTTTTATTTCTGGCCTTTTACTTGCATTGTTGAAGAATTAATGGACGGTCTAGATGACACTGAAAAATCTGCTTTGGATTATTGCATGGGCTGTGATGGATGGTTGGAAATTAGACAGTGGTGATTTAAGGGACTGGGTAGTGCAGATTGAAAATGAAGGCGGTTGCTAATTAATTTGCTGGATATTCAAAATATGGACAGTGCAGATTTAATTAAGGGTAGCTGATTGGATGACGTGGGCTAATATTTGTTGGAGAAAATCTGGACGGCCAGATTGAATTAAGGCATGGATCTGGCCGTGATCTGGCCATTGAATAATTGTTGATTGATCTGTTCTGAATTTTTCAGCACGTTAATTTCTGTTTGGACATTGATGATTTTGTGGGGCCTACTCTCGAACTTGCAAACTTGCATAAAAAATATTTAAACCAAATTATATAACCAGAAAATTAATAAATAGGTGATTAATAAAAAATATTTAAAGCCTAATTGTTGCAACACTTTAATAAAATATATCAAGCACTTGTGATTTTGTGGCGACAAATAAAAAAATATAATTTCAAGTTAAAAGATCACTAAAATTATTTAAATCACTTGAAATAAATATTTACTACCCAATTGTTGCAAATACACATTTTAAATCAAATTTCACATTAAACTCAAAGATTTACCCACTAAATTAGTATAAAATGCCCATAAAATATATTTTTAATTTCTAATTATCACATTCCCTCCAAAGATTATCAAAGCAATACACCTTTTATCAAGAGAGCTTCAATGTGATTATATTTTATGATGAGTCATTTGTAGAATAGTGAACTAGTAGCTTGATAAGGAGTAAATCATGATCCATAAGAGTATTAAATCAATGGAATGGTATTTTCCTAAACTTCTAGGAGTGCAATTGTTCTTTTTAGATATGTTGCAAATGCTAGTCACAAACATTCAAGTTTTCACTTCTAGTAATATGGTGCTAATTGAAGAAGATATTTTTGTAATCCTTAGATCTAGACGAATCATACCAAAAACGAAGGCAAGGCCCTAGTATAGGAAACACATGCTCAATGTAAGTAGATTGCGATGTCTAGTAATGAAAAACCATTAGTTAATTATGATGTATGTAAGCCATTATCATACTGTATATTTAGAATAATAATTGGATTATAATATGAGTAATGGAGATGATTTGAGTTGAATATTGATTGATTTAGCTTAGTTATGTGAAAACACTCATCATTTGATCAATTTATGCAAAGTATGAAAGTGCATGCAATTTTGGGGCCCCAAATCATACAAAATAGCAGATTTTGAGCAAAAAAGAACTCAACTGGGCTTGCCTTGGTTGAACCATGTGGGACCCTGGTTAGATTAATTCTTATGCAAACCAAACTCTGTGCGTAAGTACTCCCTGGATTCCTATATAAACACCTGTTGGGGACGTTTCAAAGCATCCTAGAACGTCCTTGGAGCTTAGGGGTCAGGTCTGGAAGTGAGAGAAATTGAAGAGCATAGGGAAAAAAGTGAAGCGGTGAGACACCATCGGGGCTTCCAATCAATAAGCTTTTCTTTTCTTATTTTCTTTAAGTTTAATTGCTGTGTTTGAGATGAAATTGTTTTCTATTTTGATGTAATCATAAATATTCTAGGCCAACACCTTAATCTAGGGTTTAGGATGTAGCATGTGTACATGATAACTCGTAAAAATGCGAATTATCATGGCCCATTTCAGACTATTTTTGTTTGTTAGTCTAAGGGATTAGGCTTAGTTTGCATCCATTTAGCTTAATTTTCACTCGCTTTGCATTTTAGGAGCATTATACAATTTTTATGCATTTTTAGTATAAATTAGGCATTTTTAGTCCATTTATTTAGTTCATTTAGTTTTTGCAGGAAGGACGGGCAATTTACAGGCATGCGAGCGAAGCGGATGCAGATCAAAGCCAAGTAAAGGAGCATGAGGATGGCGCCTAGACGCCACCCTACAGTCCCTTGCCAGAATCTCTAACACTTCACAAGATAGAGTTGCTTCAAGGGAGTTGACGCCTAGGTGCCACTTCATTTATTGGCAGACACACCAAGAAAAGTTATCTTTAGGACAATTGCTTCCAGGAGGTTGGCGCGTAGGCGCCATGGCATGATCATACAGGTGTTCCAAAAGAGTTTCCAAGTCACGAAGCATCCAGGGAGTTGGCGTCTAGGCGCCAAGGCATGAATTCCTAGGGCATCCAAAAAGGTTTCTAAGTTACCCAGCACATAGAGAGTTGGCGCCTAGGCACCACTACGCATCCGTACGCGCATATTTCTATACGTGTGCTGTGCAAATCAAAGATTATAAATAGAAACCTTAGAATTTATGCGCGGAGGAGAGCCCGGATAGAATAGATACTCAGAGAAGGAAAAAAACTTGTTTGAAGCACGGATTGAAGAGGAGATTCAACCACATTGGTGGAAACTTCCGGAGAACCAGTTTTCTCTTCATCTTTTTATTTCCTTTTCTCTGTTTTCATGGATACTTTCATGATGGATGTATTGGATTTTTATGCCATGTCTTTGAGCTAAACTTCCACTAGATGTATAGTTAGGATGAATTGAACCGTAAACTATATTGTCTTGGTTTTGCAAATTTCATGAATGAATATTTGATTTTCTATATGATTGTGTGTTGTGGATTTACCCTTCCATATGATGTTTAATGCTTTTTACAAGATTAGCTACCTTATAAGATGATTTAATTTCTTGATTAATTCTTGGAAAAGGAAAAATCTCTGCTAGATCCATGTGTAGGGCAAAGGTTTCCTCTTTGTTATGGGGAGTTGTTTAATGGATAGGAATATACCGTTAAACCCTATGTAGTCATGAACAAGTTATGAATCTATCAATTTCACTTTATTTAATGGCATGGGAACATAACAATTGAATAGGGTGTAATTAGCCTTATATGTGTTGGAAGATATATATAAGGAATATTGAACTTGGACTAGTAATCTCATGAACGACCATAGAATTTAATGAATTCTAATTGACTTAATCCCATAAGAATAAGCGGTTAAGAATATATTAGGGTTACGCCTTGTAGATTTCGAAAGAAGGTGCTAGGATAATTTAGAGCTTTTTCTCTTTTAATGCATAATATCCATATTAAATAAACACTCCATGTATACGCTACAGAATACGTATGTGAAATTTTAGACTAGATATTCTCATTCTGTGATTTTAAATTCCCTGTTTCATGTTCTTAAGATTAATCTTCCTCTTTTGTTATTTCTTTCTTTTTACTCAAATCCTCTTTGCGTTTAATATAAGTGTTCAAAAATGTGATACCCAGACCAAAATAGGAACCATACATGTGCATTTGACATGTAGATATGATTTATGTATTATTTGATTGATTTATTGAATTGAGGGCTATTGATTAAGGATGGTGATTAAATTAATCGCCATAGCCCAATGTGGGCCAATGTGACTACAGTGGCCTAATGAGGGTTAGAAAATGTGAATATGATATGGATGATTATTTCATTTATTATGATTTGATTAAAGGAGATTATGATGGTAATTATGGAATTAAGGTGATAAATGTTAAAAAATTTATAACTTAACGCCTATAACGCGGAATGAAGTGAAATTTGAAAGGTAGGCACATAATGATATGCACAACCTCATGAATGGATTGTATTATAAAAACATTGATGAGATTAGGGTGATAATTATTTATTTTCATCCAAATCTAAAAGATAATTTCAAATGACCATTACTAATACTAGAAAGGTCATTTTGAGATGAAATTTGTGGTAAACGGTTAAAATAATATGATCAATCTTATGGAGGGGTTTGATTAAGTTAATTATTATGGAAAAATACTTAATCACAAGAGGACGAAAGGCATTGACTTTTATCCCATAAAGTAACTCACCCATTAATGAAAAAGCAAGGGAGTTAATGAAGGGATTTATGGCTCAAATGAGGTGTCATGAGAGGGTGATTTTGAGAATGATTTATGACTTATTTTAAATATTAAAATCCATGATAAATTCAAGTGATAAATGCATGGTTTAAAGGCTAGTATGTGTAGCCTTGAGGAGTCCATTGAGGTGACATAAAGGGGACGTCCAAGGGCCATTTGGATGGATTTTGTGATTTTTAAAAAATGCCAAATATGATCTAAATGACCTACTTCACTAGGGTGTTAAATGCATGTAAGATTGGGGTGGATTTTGTGGCATAAAATGCCAAAAAAAATGCCAAAAATCCAAGCAAAAGGGACGTGATCAACATGGACAGCAAAATGGCATTAATCGAGTAGATTTTGGGCATTTTTAATAATGTGTAAAAATACATTTTACGAAGGTAATATTGTGCCAACACATGGATAAGGGACCCATAAATTACCCTCAAACGAGGTGGCAAATGTGGGCCTGAAAAATCAGAAATTATAAAAAGGGAGTGAGAGGCTTGGACGTTCCATTTTGGGTAAGTAAGAGAGGGAAAAATCTCTCAAAAAGGGGCAACATCTAAGGGGACGTCCCAAGCAAGCCAAGGAGGAAGGAAAAAGGAAGAGAAAGAAGAGGAAACAGGGGGGGGGTGTTGGTCCCGAGTTGATGGCTAAACCCAAGAGGGGAGGGGTGAATTGGGTTCTTTAAAGAAATTTTTGGTAAATTCAAAGATCTTAACCCCTTGAAAAAGTTAATCCCCTTTTTAAGCGAATGGAGAGCAAATAAGATAAAGCAGTAAAAATAAGTAGAACACAAGATTTATAGTGGTTCGGGCAAACCTTCCCTACTCCACTCTTCCAAGCTCACACTCCGTTGTGACTTGGGTTCCACTATGTATTCCACGAATACACTTAGAGTCACCGCTCTCTTCTAGATTCAAAGCTCTAGGGGGCATACACAACTTAGAGCCACTTGCTCTCTTCTAGATTCAAAGCTCTAGGGGGCATATACAACTAGAGCCACTTGCTCTCTTCTAGATTCAAAGCTCTAGGGGGCATATGCAACTACTTGCACAAGTAGGTGATGAGTCTCACTCCAATCACACCCTACTTTGCATATACTTGATCTTAGCTACCCAAGCTAAATCAAGATTTATACAACAAGACAATGAAATAAATGAAACTACACTTTACAGATTTGTGTAGGCAGATTGAGCTCGAGGAAGAAATCAAAGGCAGCTTGGATGATGATCGTTGAAGCAACTTGCAGTTTGAAGCTCTTTCTTCCTTTGAATCACTCAAATATGGAGAAAAGGAATTTGAAAGTCTTTCTTGCACTTCTTTTCTCTCTATGATCCTTAGTGTAGTGTGTATTGTATCTTCTCACGTTCATTTGAATGTCTTTTTATAGAGTGAGGAAGATTGGAACGTTGTAGGAGTGGTTGTCGCGCAATAAATGAACTCCAACGTTCAAAAATTCGAACGTTATACTCCAAGTCGAAGATGGAGTCGACTTGGCCTGCGACTTGGCTTCCAAGTCGCACCTGGAGTCGACTTGGCCTGCGACTCCAGTTCTTCCAGATTCCAAGTCTGAGTCTTTGGTCGACTTGGCTTTGGACTTCGACTCAAGTCGATCCTGAAGTCGACTTGACTTGCGACTTGACTCGACTTTTGCTGGAAATGCTTTGAGCTTCTTTTGATCTGCTTTTTCATCCTTGGTTTTCTTTCTTTTGAATAAGCTTGAGAACTTGTGGTTGACTTGATAGACTTGATTTGATGTTGATCTTGAATCCTTGCTTTGATCTTCGAGAACCTTGAGTTGTTCTTGAAAATGGTCCTTGCATCCTTTTTGGATTTGATTATTCTCAATTTGATCTTTTGGATAAGCTTGGAAATACAAACTTCAAGTCTGAAATCCTCAAGTCGAAGTTGGAGTCGACTTGGTCTGCGACTTCGCCCAAGTCGCACATGGAGTCGACTTCGTCTGCGACTTCGCCATGTTCGTGAACCAGATTTCAGCGCTGGACACTTTTGGTCGTTTGAGGTCGATTCCGAAGTCGACTTCGTCTGCGACTTGACTACCCAAGTCGCAAGTGGAGTCGACTTGACTTGCGACTTCACCTGTCAGTCCTTCCATTTTCAAATCTGTCCACCTGTGGCCATTCCAAGTCCCTAGAGAAGTCGACTTGGGTATCGACTTCGTACCAAGTCGAAGTCCGAGTCGACTTGGTGATCGACTTGGTCTCTTTGCTTTCCTTAAACACTTGGCAAACTTATTAGTATTCTTTTTAACCTCAAATTAGTTCTTGTTAATCATCAAAACTTACACTTTGGTCAATTTTGTTTTGAGTCATTGTTTCCAACAATCTCCCCCTTTTTGATGATTGACAAAACTACATTTGAGTTGATACCTTTTTGAGTATTTAAGCAAGTTCATGTAAAAAACAGAGCATTCAAACATATTACCATAGAAAGCAGAGCATATACATATTCATGACAGAGCATTATTTTCATAATTCACTCAAAATATTCATGTCAAGCATAAAACATCTTTCATGTATATCTGTTTCATTTTTACAAAATGCAATGAAAAACAAAATGAAACCTAGATACAAGTTACCCAACCCAAAACGAAAGGAAACTCTAACTCTTAAACCGATCTTTTCTCCCCCTTTTTGTCAATCAAGCAAAAATAATGATTTGATAAACTGAAATTGAGAGATTTGATATGGAATAGGTTTGATGGGACAATGGTGGGCCGAGGAGTAGACAAGAGAAGCGTGATCGGGAGTTGCCTCTCTATGAACTGAACCCGACTCGTAGGGATCGAGTTCAGGCATGGGTCTCTTCTTATGTCGGCCTGAGGCAAGATGGTAGCGGATAGTCCGCATTTCCCGCTCGATTCTGTCTTGCCGGGAGTGCATATCCTCGAGCGCATTTAGAACGCCGGTGACAAGACTTGTCATCCGGTCTTCTTTGTAATCCATTTCTGCCCTCATTGCAACTATTTCTTCCTTTAATTCCTTTAGGGTGACCTCCTCAGAGGAGGTTGGAGGCACCCGTTCTCTTGCAGCAGACCCTTGTGGAGAGTAGGATCCGTGCGATGGTGGAGAAGCGGCCCGTGCCGGTGATGCTATGGGAGGTTGCTCCCCCTCAGCTTGTGCATCGTCGTCTCGCTCTTCTTCTGGAGCTTCCGGTCTAAGTTGAAGCACATTGATCTTCATTCTTTGGATGAGTGCTTTGTTAATGGCATTTGTGGTTTTGAGTACTTCGAAAGGCTCACCTTCAATATCCACTTTGTAATGTTCAAGGATTTTTGTGATCCAGGTGCCATATGGGAGAACTCCTCGTGGATTTTCCTTTCTGGATGCTAGGGCTTCAAGAAATAACTTAGGTAAGCTTACCCTAACTTTGTTTGCCACTTTCCATAATATTTCCGCTTCTTGTGGATTTACTTGATTTCTTCCCCCGCCTTTTGGGTATATGCAGTGGGCAATTAGAAGTCTGAGTACCCGTAGCCTGGGTGATAGATCCATGTATCGAAGAAATCTAATTCCCGGATGATACTTGTTGCTCCGAGTGAGCTGGTTATACATTTTATCCATTGTGAGATCTTCTGGTAAAGGCTCATTCACAAATGGGACTCCAAATATTTCTCCTAAATCAATCCTTGCTCCCTTCTTGCTTGGAGTTATCCCAATTCCAAGTTTGATTTCTACTCCCTTGACAAAAGTTGCATATTTTTCGTCATCCCATAGATAATAGAAAATCCGAGTAAGATCTGGATAAACCTTTTCATCCTCTTTTAGCAACTTGGTCCATCCTTGAAAATCCAATAGATCTTCTATATCGGATTCATAATCTTTCAAAAATTTGAAATCTATAATCTTGGGTATAAATACCTTCCGTTCATAGAAGCTTTTGTAAAAACGACTGTGCTGGAGTTCGGTTTGGAAGTAAGTGGTAGGCATCTTCAATACTTGAGTTTTCCTAGCCGGAGTACCCCTTTTGCTTGCTCCAGATTGTGTACTCTGTGAGGTTTGGGCTTGTTGTTGACTAGGTGCTCGATCGGATGATTGAGTGGTTTGGAATCGCACCCGTCTACCCGTAGAAGTTGATGGTTCTTCTCTGGCCCTTTTTGCCGGTGTCCTAGCTTTCCTAGGAACATCCTCTGCAGTATTGGATGAAGGTTGTGAGGGAACCCGTTTGGGGTATGGTTTTGAGACAGCTTTCTTTGGTGCCATTTGGGATGGTTTGGAGTTGGAATTTGAACTTTTTTTTTTTTTTTTTTTTTTTTTTTTGAGAGAGAGAGGAAATGAGATGAAGCGGTATTTCAGAAATGTAGAGACGGAGGAACTTCTGAGAGGAAAAAAGGAGAAAACTTGAGAGACTAGGGAGAAAGAAAGAGAGTGAGAGAGAGAGCAAGAGAGAAAGGAATAGAGAGAGAGAGAAACGAAGAGGGAGTTACCGGAGCCGGAAATGGAGTTTGCCGGTCGGTGGAGTTTCCGGAGATGAGGAGAAAGAGAGAAAAACAGAGAGAGAGAGAGAAGAAAACAGTGAGGGAGAGAGAGAAAAAAGAAACGGAGAGGAAAATCGGAGAGAGAGAAAAGGAAATCGCCGGAAAGGTTAGCCGGAGATGGAGAAGAAAGAAAATCGCCGGAGGGGAGAGGGAAAAGAGAAAAATAGGGAGGCCGGAGAGAAATGAGGAAGAAAAGAGAGAAAAGGGAAGAAAAAGATGAAATGGGCGGCCGAATGTGAATCGTCGCGCGCGGAGTCGACTTTGCCCTAGGCGAAGTCGACTTCGATCCTTCTGGAGTCGACTTCGCCTGGGGCGGAGTCGACTTCGACCCTAACGGAGTCGACTTCGCTTCTGAAGCGGAGTCGACTTAGCGTCCCTGGAGTCGACTTGACTCATCGACTTGATATTTTCCAATTTTAATTTTCTTATTTGTTTTTCCTAGTTTAGCTCTATCATCCCCATATCATTTCTAATCTTATAAAATGAATCCTTGGCTAGAGGTTTCGTAAAAATATCAGCAATTTGGTCTTCTGTTTTCACATATTCTAAGCATACATCATGATTCTCAACATGTTCACGAATAAAGTGATGTCTCACATCAATATGCTTGGTTCTTGAATGCAGTACAGGATTTTTAGTTAAACAAATTGCACTTGTATTATCACATCTAATAGGAATATCAACATAATCAATACCATAATCTTTCAACTGTTGTTTCATCCAAAGTAACTGGGCACAGCAACTACCGGCGGCTATGTATTCGGCTTCTGCAGTAGATAGGGCAACACTTGTTTGTTTTCTTGAATACCATGAAACCAACATATGTCCAAGAAACTGACAAGTTCCACTAGTACTCTTTCTATCTACTTTATAGCCGGCAAAATCTGCATCCGAATAGCCGATTAGATCAAAGGTTGTCTCCTTTGGATACCATAGTCCAAGATTGGCAGTTTTTATCAAATACTTAAAAATTCTTTTTACAGCAAGTAGATGTGATTCTTTTGGACATGCTTGAAATCTAGAACACATACAAACACTGAACAAGATATCGGGTCTAGAAGCAGTTAAATATAACAAGGATCCTATCATGCTTCTATAAAGCTTTTGATCGATACTTTTACCGTTTTCGTCCGTGTCGATCTTGATTGTCGAACTCATTGGAGTGTTTGCTCCTTTGCTATTTTGCATTCCAAATTTCTTGAGCATTTCTTTGACATATTTGGACTGGTTTAGAAATATTCCTTCATTTTGTTGCTTGATTTGAAGTCCAAGGAAGAAATTTAATTCTCCCATCATGCTCATTTCGAACTCGCTCTGCATTATCTTAGAAAATTCTTGACAAAGATTTTCGTCAGTAGCACCGAATATTATGTCATCCACATAAATCTGTACAATCAAAATATTTTTATTTTTGTACTTGATGAATAAAGTAGTGTCTACTTTCCCTCTTTGAAACTCATGATTAATCAAGAATCTATTTAACCTTTCATACCAAGCTCTTGGTGCTTGTTTTAGTCCATATAATGCTTTGGTTAATTTATAAACAAACTTTGATTGATCCTTTTCTTCAAAACCAGGGGGTTGTTCAACATATACTTCTTCATTCAAATAACCATTCAAAAATGCGCTTTTTACATCCATTTGAAACAATTTGAAGTTCATATGAGAAGCAAATGCTAGTAGGATGCGTATGGCTTCTAATCTAGCCACGGGTGCATATGATTCTTCAAAATCAATTCCTTCTTCTTGGGAATACCCTTTGGCTACTAATCTTGCCTTGTTTCTAATTACAAGACCGCTTTCGTCTAATTTGTTCCTAAATACCCATTTGGTACCAATGACGGTATGAGTGTTTGGTCTAGGAACTAAATGCCATACATTGTTTCTTTCGAATTGATTTAGCTCTTCTTGCATTGCAATAACCCAATTTTCATCATTAAGAGCTTGTTCAATGGTATTTGGTTCAATTTTCGATACAAACGCATATTGGCCATAAACGTTTTGTTTTGATCTTCTAGTTTTTACTCCTTCATATATATTTCCAATAACTTGTTCAATTGGATGGGCATTTTTGAACTTTAAATCAGTTTGAGGTTTGTAAGAGTTATTACCTTCACTTACCTCTTCCTCCACTAGATTTTCTGGCTTGAGCTCAAGTTCCTTTGGTTGTTCTTTGCTTTTTGTCTCATCTGCATCACTTAGTTCATCCTCCTTTCTCGGACTTTGGTTAATTTCATCAAATACAACATGTATGGATTCTTCTACAACTTGGTTTCGTTTGTTGAATACTCTATATGCTTTGCTATTTGATGAATAACCAAGGAATATAGCCTCATCGCTTTTGGCATCTAATTTGCCCAAATTGGTTTTTCCATTCTTCAAAACATAACAAGTACATCCAAAAGCATGAAAGTATGAGATATTTGGTTTCCTTCCTTTCCATAGTTCATATGGGGTCTTTTTCAAGATTGCTCGAATGGTAACTCGGTTCAAAACATGACAAGCTGTACTCACAGCTTCACCCCAAAATTTCTTGGATAGATTGCTCTCATTTAGCATAGTTCTAGCCATCTCTTGTATAGTTCTATTTTTCCTTTCAACTACTCCATTTTGTTGTGGAGTTCTTGGTGCAGAAAATGTGTGGTGAATTCCTTTTTCATTACAAAGTTCCATGAATCGCTTATTTTCGAATTCGCCACCATGATCGCTTCTTATGGTCACAATAGTACTCTGTTTTTCATTTTGCACCAAATTTACAAAAGTTGCAAACATAGAGAAGGCTTCATCTTTACTAGCTAAGAGAATTATCCATGTGAATCTTGAAAAATCATCAACTATGACAAATACATATTTCTTTCCACCAATGGTTAGAATGTCGGATGGCCCGTATAGATCCATGTGTAGTAGTTCAAGTGGCCTAGTGGTGGAAATTTCCTTTTTGGTAGAGAAAGGCATCTTTGGTTGTTTAGATAATTGACATGCCTTGCAAATCTTGTCTTTGTCATATTTTAATTTTGGTAATCCCTCTACCAAACTCTTTTTCCATAGGGTCTTTATGTTGCCCATGTTTATATGTCCAAGCCTCTTGTGCCAAACCCATGGATCGTTATCAATGGCCATTAGACATTGACCATCTAATTCATCAAGTGAAACCAAATAAACATTTCCATGTCTTTTGCCGCTAAACATGATATGTTCTCCATCAAATACATTACATATAGATGATTCAAACACAACTTTGTATCCCTTATCACATAATTGGCTAATACTCATTAAATTGTGTTTGAGTCCTTCAACAAACAAAACATCTTCCATGCAAGCATTTGAAATACTATGTATATTTCCTTTACCTTTAATCTTACCTTTTTCATTATTGCCAAAGGCAACCATTCCATCGTTGCAAGGCTTAAGTTTGTGAAACAAGCTTCTTTCACCGGTCATATGCCTTGAGCAACCGCTATCCATGAACCATTCATTGTTTGCCTTTGCCTTAAAACATGTCTGAAAAATAAACAAATAAATCTTATCTCCTTGGTACCCATTTTATGGGTCCATTTGGGTTAGTAATAAAATCCAATCTAAGTTGATCTAACTTGGAAAACCCAAATCTTGTGTTTCTTGGAACCCAAACTAATTTAGCACCATGGTCATATAATTTCTTAAAGTTACATTTGTAAGTTTTATGACCCATCCTGTTGCAGAAATTACAAGCCATAGGTAATCTTGGAGTAGGTCTCCAAACATGCAAAGGTTCAATCATTGGTCTTCTAGTCCACTTAAAGTTTTTCTTTTGTGGCTTGTAAAAAGATGCAGCTTTAGTTTGATATTTCTCAAGTGTTTGCACATTTGATTTGCTACTTTCTCCATGCTCAAATGTATGATACCCAAGACCTCTTTTATGTGTTTGGGAGGTCATATTCAGAAACATTTTAACACTTTCTCCTGGATTAGAGAACTTAGCTAATGATTCATTTAATGATTTGTTCTCCATTTTCAGCAATTCATTTTCATCTTTCAATTTGTCTAATCTTTCTGCAAGTTTACCATTTACAATTATTGTTGCATCACATTGTCTCTTCTTAATTGTAAACTTGCTTCCTAATTTCTTCATTTCTTCATATAATGAATCATATGCAGTTTGTAGTTCATCTAATTCAGTACATTTGAGGCACTCTTGAAAGGAAGAATAATTTGATTCAGAAAGAGAGAGTTTAGAGCTTACCTCTTCATTGCTTGTGTCTTTTGTTGAGGTAATTTGTTCTCCTTGCTCGATTTGTGCCATGCAGCAAATTCTTGCACATTCTTCCGCCTCTATGTCGTCGGCTGAGGAGCTACTTGTCGTAGAATCTTCATCATTCACGTACATGCCTCTTCCTTTGTATTTCTGGAATCTTCTATTGTCCCCTCGATCCTTTCTTTGTTCTTTTGCCTTGTTTTCTTCGGGAGTTGGACATTGAGCCTGCATATGTCCCGAACCGCCGCATCGGTAGCACTTGGTTGATTCTTTCTTCTTCTCTCTGGGAGTTCTTTCTTTGAAACTTCTGAAATTTTTGCCTTTTCTCACAAATTTTTTGAACCGTTTTGTGAGTAGGGCAATTTCATTGTCGTCTTGAGAAGAAGATGTGTCATCGGTGTCTTGTGTGGCTTTTAAGGCAATTGCTCTTTTGCCCCTGTGTTGATCTTCATTCCTTTTCTTAATTAGCTCATGTGACATAAGTGAGCTAATTAAGTCTTCAAGCTTCAGCGTGTTGAGGTCTTTGGCTTCTTCAATTGCAGTGATCTTTGGAGTCCATGATTCGGGTAGAGCTCTTAAAATCTTCATGACCTGCTCAGATTCAGATATTGCTTTTCCAAGACCTTTTAAAGCATTAGTAATCTTAGAGAATCTAGCAAACATTTCAGAAATATTTTCTGTTTCTAACATTCTAAAGTTCTCTAGTTCTCCAATCAAAATATTCCTTCTCGTCCCTTGGACTTGAGAAGTTCCTTCATAGATAGAGGTTAGCGTATCCCATATTTCTTTGGCGGTCAAGCAAGAGGATACTCTATCATATTCAGAAGCATTAAGAGCACAAAATAAAGAGTTCATAGCTTTGGCGTTGCTCTTAACAGTTCTTACTTCCTCGTCGGTCCATTTGGAAGCTCTTTCATCGGTAGGCAAGGTTACACCATCTTGGATAGCAATCCAAGAGTCCATGTCGGTAGCCATGATGAGTTGCTTCATACGAAGCTTCCAATATCCAAAATTGTTCCCATCAAACAACGGTGGCCTTGTAAAGGATTGGCCTTCAGCAAATGCGGGAACGGAAGTAGATTGGGATGCCATTTCAATAAGATCTCTTTGATAAACTCAAAGACCTGCTCTGATACCACTTGTTGGTCCCGAGTTGATGGCTAAACCCAAGAGGGGAGGGGTGAATTGGGTTCTTTAAAGAAATTTTTGGTAAATTCAAAGATCTTAACCCCTTGAAAAAGTTAATCCCCTTTTTAAGCGAATGGAGAGCAAATAAGATAAAGCAGTAAAAATAAGTAGAACACAAGATTTATAGTGGTTCGGGCAAACCTTCCCTACTCCACTCTTCCAAGCTCACACTCCGTTGTGACTTGGGTTCCACTATGTATTCCACGAATACACTTAGAGTCACCGCTCTCTTCTAGATTCAAAGCTCTAGGGGGCATACACAACTTAGAGCCACTTGCTCTCTTCTAGATTCAAAGCTCTAGGGGGCATATACAACTAGAGCCACTTGCTCTCTTCTAGATTCAAAGCTCTAGGGGGCATATGCAACTACTTGCACAAGTAGGTGATGAGTCTCACTCCAATCACACCCTACTTTGCATATACTTGATCTTAGCTACCCAAGCTAAATCAAGATTTATACAACAAGACAATGAAATAAATGAAACTACACTTTACAGATTTGTGTAGGCAGATTGAGCTCGAGGAAGAAATCAAAGGCAGCTTGGATGATGATCGTTGAAGCAACTTGCAGTTTGAAGCTCTTTCTTCCTTTGAATCACTCAAATATGGAGAAAAGGAATTTGAAAGTCTTTCTTGCACTTCTTTTCTCTCTATGATCCTTAGTGTAGTGTGTATTGTATCTTCTCACGTTCATTTGAATGTCTTTTTATAGAGTGAGGAAGATTGGAACGTTGTAGGAGTGGTTGTCGCGCAATAAATGAACTCCAACGTTCAAAAATTCGAACGTTATACTCCAAGTCGAAGATGGAGTCGACTTGGCCTGCGACTTGGCTTCCAAGTCGCACCTGGAGTCGACTTGGCCTGCGACTCCAGTTCTTCCAGATTCCAAGTCTGAGTCTTTGGTCGACTTGGCTTTGGACTTCGACTCAAGTCGATCCTGAAGTCGACTTGACTTGCGACTTGACTCGACTTTTGCTGGAAATGCTTTGAGCTTCTTTTGATCTGCTTTTTCATCCTTGGTTTTCTTTCTTTTGAATAAGCTTGAGAACTTGTGGTTGACTTGATAGACTTGATTTGATGTTGATCTTGAATCCTTGCTTTGATCTTCGAGAACCTTGAGTTGTTCTTGAAAATGGTCCTTGCATCCTTTTTGGATTTGATTATTCTCAATTTGATCTTTTGGATAAGCTTGGAAATACAAACTTCAAGTCTGAAATCCTCAAGTCGAAGTTGGAGTCGACTTGGTCTGCGACTTCGCCCAAGTCGCACATGGAGTCGACTTCGTCTGCGACTTCGCCATGTTCGTGAACCAGATTTCAGCGCTGGACACTTTTGGTCGTTTGAGGTCGATTCCGAAGTCGACTTCGTCTGCGACTTGACTACCCAAGTCGCAAGTGGAGTCGACTTGACTTGCGACTTCACCTGTCAGTCCTTCCATTTTCAAATCTGTCCACCTGTGGCCATTCCAAGTCCCTAGAGAAGTCGACTTGGGTATCGACTTCGTACCAAGTCGAAGTCCGAGTCGACTTGGTGATCGACTTGGTCTCTTTGCTTTCCTTAAACACTTGGCAAACTTATTAGTATTCTTTTTAACCTCAAATTAGTTCTTGTTAATCATCAAAACTTACACTTTGGTCAATTTTGTTTTGAGTCATTGTTTCCAACAGGGGGAAGAGGAAAAGAAAGAGGAGAAACCAAGTTGGGATAGTTGGAGCAAAATCGCTCCAATTCAAGTAAGTATTGAGTTGAGTTTCAATTCATTAAATCCCAAGTTTCTTACCTCTATTTATAGATCATAAATTTGATCCATAATGAACCCTTAAAGGATAAATTATGATGCCCTTGATTCAGGTATTAATTAAGGAATGAATGAAATGGATGGATTTAAGGGTTTAAAGGAGCTAGGTTTGATGTTAAGCTTGGTTATGATGAATGAACCTAGCTGGAATTTTCTTAATTTACCATTAAAGTTGTTGTTTTAATCATGTTTTATGATTGAATTATGATTCATGATTCTATGATTTAGGTTTGTTGATTCGGGTATAAATTATGAACCCTAGAAAGGATTAAAACTAGGGTTAATGATATGGATGAATTTTCACTCTTTTGAGATGATTATGATGCATAAGTTAACCCAACTAATACACGGATGAATTAAAGGGAAAAGTACCCTAAATCTAGGGTACAAGGGGCGTCCAACAAGGGGTGGAAACAATTTCTAAAAATCTGATTTTTAAGGGCTCATGTGTGGACATCCAAAGGGGTACCCTAACGTGTATGGAAAGTTGCTGTTTTGGAACCCTATGAATAAGGGATTAAAATTTCATGAATATACCCTAAATTATGTGCTAATTAAGTGGGTTAATCATACCAAAATAGAGGACAAGTTTCTGTTTTGAAAAAGATTAAGAAACACATAACTTATATGTAGTAAGATGGGTGCACATAGAAGAGTATGAATGGATAAAGGACAAATGACTTATGTTACTTGCTAAAATGCAAAAATGCATGAAAATGTGATGAATGGGTAATTATGGTTCTGTTTTGTTAATTATGTATAATCTCAAATTTTAAGATTAATATATGAGACCTAAGTTATTAAATATGTGCCTAAAGTAAGCACCAATATGTGAAATGTGAAAAATAATGAATGAGAGGTAATGAACCTTCATATGATGGCTTAATGAAAGGTTATTATATGTATGAAAATTTACCCTACGTAAGGGTATTTAAAAATGGTATGGAATGAATGGATGGTATGATGCACAAGTATGTTGCTATCTATGAATACCCGACTTCAAATTCAAGTAGGTCAAGTATGTTAATGATATGTGAGTTGGAAAACTAAGTGTATGCAAGCATATGAGGACTATATGAATGCAATTTCATTCTTATGTGTATAGGCAAAGGCAAAGAAAAAATCGATACGGAAAGCTAACGTGAAACAGGTAAGTCCGCAATTTTCTAAAAGATTTGCTTTCTCAAATATGTTCAAATGATTGCAAATGTTATTTAAATGCCTCGTACTGATTTGCAAATGAATGTTTAAATTATTTCTAAGTTATTTAAGGATGGTCATTCCTTTATCTCAATATGTGTTGAAATGCTATTTTAATTGTGATAAGTGATTTACACAATGTCTTATCAAATGTTGATGAAAAATGATGATTCGGGGGTTTATGTATGAAAATCATGCTAGCATGTTCAAGCTCATGTCTAAGATCATGTTTATGATGAGTTCATGGTGCAAAAGGTCCTAGGTCCACTTCAAAGGTGTAAGCGGACCGATTGTCCCCCTTTGGTATGACCAAGTCGCTAAGATAGGCTAAAGGCCGGCGGCTCCCTCCCTGAGATGGGATAAGACGGAGACGGGTGGTCGTCTGGCTAGCGCCCATCCTATGATGCTCATGTTTTATAATAATGCATTGCATTATTATGATGTACTCGTGATGGGTACAATGTTCACTTTTTCTCATGATATACCCACGATGGGTATAATGTGCTTTCCAAGATGATGTTTAAATAAAAAAAGTTTGCCTTCAAAAATGAATTGCCTGAAAACTGTGCAGCTTGCTTATTGAGTTTCGACTCACATTTTTGTTCTCCAAACTCTAAGACAGGTGAAAGGATGGACATGGCAAAGAAGCACAGGTTAATCGACGAAGAATGATGATTCTATGTATGCCTGTGTGATGTTATGTATGGAAAAATGTATGACGGTTATGACTGCCATTGATGAGAAAATGTGGATTACGCTATGGTATATGATGTATTGATGGAAAATTTTTATGGACAAATGTTGGGTGTATGTTTTTTCATGCTATGAATAAATATGGTTTCTTTGATATAACATGGGTATATCAGGACTTAATAATGGCCTAGATAGGCAAAATGATGAAAAAATTGAACATGTATAAGGAGACCAACTCCTATGGAATGAAATGCAAGTCAATAAATATCTGGTAAATCCCGTCGTGTGACAGGGCAACCATCCTAATCACATTTACTAATCAATAATGGTCCCGGAGTAAGGCTCAGGATGTGACGCTCGGTTTGGGGTGCCATAAAAAACAACATCTTAGGTATTGAATTCCTTATGGATCGATATTTTATAGATTATAATCTATGACTTGTGCGCTTGTGGAGAGATTGCGAATAATGTACTTAGCCACTTCATGCATCTACAAGTCTTTACAGCTATAATAAGAGGCCGGAGAAGTATTAATTAATGCTTTGACTGATGAGAGTGGGCGCCTTTCCAATCTAGTTGATATAGTCGAGTGCGATGAGTCATCTCATTCACTGAAGAAGATATGCTTCTTGGAGATGCCAACCACAAACGATCATTATATGCGAGGACAGTTTGGATGGTGAATTGATCAATCAGATCATAATTAGTACTAGATTTGGAATAAATATCCTACCTCTTTAAACACTCAAGAGGAACAAGATCAATCCTTCAATCCTAAAAGATACTAGTATGGTGATTCATGGGATTAACCAAGGGACTCAGAAGGTATAGGGCTGATAGAGTTAGAATTGAGTATAGAGGATTTCTGCACCTAGATCCCATGTTTCATGATCAATGCCCTGAGTTCTTACAACTTGTTGCTGGGGAGGCCATGGCTACACAACAATAGGATTGTCACATCAACAGTGCATCAATACTTTACGTATTGTAAAGATGCGATGGGGAAGAGAAACTTTGCTGACCATAAACCATTTATGATAGCAGAAGCATTCTACTCCAATGCTAAGTATTATGACTTGGCACCTACTGGTAATACTTTTACAAGAATAATTGAAGCGAAAATATTAGAGCATTAACAGGTGGTATCTTAGATTTCTTCTGCCTCAACAAACACAAATACTTCCTCAAGAATGAAAGAATGGAGAGTCAAGGCCGCAGTCACAATCGAGAGACAACAGAACCAAGTGCTAAATTCTAAACTAAGTTTAAGAATATGATCCTCGAATCAGTGCAACCACTAAGATTGGGTTCAAGGGCGTTCAGCATGGGTCCTAAGGAACCAAAAATCAAGAAAGAGAAAGATAGAAAAGGCAATGTAAGAAAGGGAAAAGGAATCCTAAAAAGGAAAACCTCGCCGTTGTGTAAGAAATGTCAAAAGCGACATACAGGCGAGTGTCTAAAAGGCTCGAACAAGTGCTATAAATGTGGCCAAACAGGTCATATCTCCAAGGAGTGCAGGACGGGGGAAGTGAAAGTGGTCAAATGTTATATATGTGATCAAGTGGGTCACATAGCCCCGAATTGCCCAAGCAAGGCGCAATCACTCAAGGATGTGGAAGACCTGCTCAGCTTAGGATACCTAGAGCAACAAGTAAGCAGGGAACTTCTGCGAACCCGGTGCACGTGCATGCCCTGACCCGGACAGAATCTCAAGAACAAGAGGAAAAGGTGGTCACAGGTACGATTTATATTCTAGGAAATTTGGCAGTAGCTTTGTTTGATTCTGGTGCCACCCATTCATTCATAGCATGCCAATACGTGATGACCCATGCACTGCCGGTAGAAGAGACTAACCAGATTATACATGTAGAATCTCCAGTCTATAGGTTAGCAAGTACTAGCCAAGTATGCAAAGCATGCCTAATTAGGATAGGATCATTGATTCTAGAAGCTGATTTGATCCTATTGCCTATGACTGAGTTTGACATAATATTGGGTATGGATTGGCTAAGCCAATAGGGAGAGACCATGAGAAAGTACAATTTGAAGCAACTCCAGGGAAGGAGATTGCCATTGGAAAACTGAGGCAACCTGACAGTTCAAGTATATTGATATCATCTATGAAAGCTGTCAGGATGATCCGACAAAAATGTCAAGCCTATTTGGTGTCAGTGAATGTAGACAAAGGCATGGAGATAGAAATTAATCAAATACCTATGGTTAGAGAATTTCCCGATGTATTTCCAAAGGAGTTAACTACATTTCCTCTACAAAGGGAAATGAATATGACGATTAATGTAATGTCGGGTACAACTCTAATGTCTAAAACTCCGTATAGAATGGCACCAGCTGAGATGAATGAACTACGGACACAAATCCAGGAGCTGTTGGATAAGGGTTTCATCCGACCAAGTGTATCACCTTGGGGAGCTCCGGTGTTGTTTGTGAGGAAAAAGGATGGAAGTTTAATATTATGTATTGATTACCGAGAGCTAAATAAGGTTACAATAAAGAATAAGTATCCATTGCCCAGGATCGATGATCTGTTCGATCAATTGCAATGAGCCACGACTTTCTCCAAGATTGATTTACAGTCAGGGTATCATCAACTCAGGATAAGTCCGGCCGATACTCATAAAACCGCATTCCGAACCAGGTATGACCATTATGAGTTTCTGGTAATGCCTTTCGGACTTACTAATGCCCCTGTTGTATTCATGGATATGATGAATAGAGTGTTTCGAGACTATCTTGATCAATTTGTGGTTGTATTTATCAATGATGTCCTGATCTACTTTCAAACGGAGAAAGAACATGAAAACCATTTGCGAAAGGTTTTGGAAAGGTTGAGGAAAGAGAAATTATATGCAAGTTGAAGAAACGGGAATTTTGGTTGAAACAAATAGGATTGCTTAGGCATATAATATCGAAAAAGGGAATTCAAGTTGATCCTCAAAAGATTGAGGCAGTGTTGAAATGGCCAAGGCCGACGACCATTATAGAAATTCGAAGTTTTCTAGGGTTGGTCGGCTATTATAGAAGGTTTGTTGAAGGGTTTTCACAATTGTCAGCCCCGTTAACCAAGTTGACTCGTAAAGGAGTCAGGTATGTATGGTCTGAGGAATGCGAGCGTAGTTTCCAAGAATTGAAATAGCGGTTAGTAAAAGCACCCATCCTAACCCTACCCCAAGGAAATGAAGGGTTTGTGGTTTATAGCGATGCGTCAAGAAAAGGATTAGGATGTGTGATGCAAAGAGGTAAAGTGATAACCTATGCATCGCGACAGTTAAAGCCGAATGAGGTAAGCTACCCCACACATGATTTAGAGTTAGAAGCTGTGGTATTTTCCTTAAAAATATGGAAACATTACCTGTATGGTGCAAGATGTGAAGTTTACGCTGATCATAAGAGCCTCAATTACATTTTCACTCAGAAGGAGTTGAACATGAGACAAAGGAGATGGCTCGAATTATTAAAGGACTATGACTTGGAAATTCTATACCATCCAGGTAAGGCAAATGTGGTCGCTAATGCCTTGAGCAGAAATGTCAGCGTAGCGCATCTTCTCACTAAGGAAGAAGGGCTGCTTAAGGAGATAGAGCAAATGGAACTGATTGTATGTCCGCCAGGTTATACATACAATCATCACTTTTTGAACAGATCAAGGCTGCGCAACAAAAGGACATAAACCTACATACACATATTGAGAAAATGAAGAAAAAGGGGTTGGTAGAATTTGCTATTGATGAGCAAGGTATGTATAGGTATAAAGGTCCCTTTGCGTACATAATATAGCTAAGTTAAAGGAATAGATCCTTAAGGAGGCACATTTTTTACAGTTTTCTATTCACCCGGGTAGTACTAAGATGTATCAAGATCTCAAGAAAGCATATTGGTGGAATAATATGAAAAGAGAGATCGCTGAATATGTGGCTAAGTGTTTAACTTGCCAACGGGTGAAAGCAGATCACCAAAGAGTGCCTGATAAGCTACAGTCCTTAAAAATTCCTTAATGGAAGTGGGACGACATCACAATGGACTTCATTGAAGGATTACCTAAGACCCAAGCAGGAAACGATTCCATATGAGTAATCGTAGATAGGTTACCGAAAGTCGCGCACTTCCTACCTATCAGAAGGACTTATACAGCAGAAAGGCTAGCTAAGGTCTATTACAAGGAGGTTGTACGACTCCATGGAGTGCCGAAGTCGATTATCTCGGATCGAGATGCGACATTTACGTCAAGGTTTTGGAAAAGCTTACACGAAACCCTAGGCACCCAGCTTAAGTTCAGTACAACCTTTCATTCTCAAACTGATGGACAAACGGAGCGGGTGAATCAAATTATTGAAGATATGCTTCGTATATGTACCTTGGAGTTTGGAGGATCATGGGATGAGTATATCTCAATTGCGGAATTCACATATAACAATAGTTACCAAGCTAGCATCCAAATGGCTCCATTTGAAACATTATATGGTTGGCGATGTCGAATGCCGGTGAACTGGGATGAAATTGGAGAGAAAAGGTTAGCCCCAGACTTATCTCAACGAATGGCGGACAAGGTACGGATAATTCGCCAGTGTATACTCACTACCCAAAGTCAACAAAAGAGTTACACAGATTTCAAGAGAAGGGATTTGAACATTCAAGTTGGCGAACACGTGTTTATAAAGATCACGCCATTCAAGGGAGTTACCAGATTTGGGAAAAGGGGAAAGTTGAATCCCAGGTATATTGGACCATTTGAAGTTTTGGAGAAGGTTGGGAAATTGGCCTATCAAGTAGCCCTACCCCCGGCATTAGCCCTAGTTCATAATGTTTTCCATATATCGATGCTTAGGAAGTATGTTCGGGACCCAACACATAAATTAGTGGCTGAAAATTTACCGATTCAAGATTATCTGAATTACGAAGAAAGACTAGTTAAAATCTTGGATCAGAAGGTACAAAAGCTTCGGAATTGGGAAATTAAGTATGTAAAGGTGCAATGGAACCGGTATTCCAAAAATGAAGCCATTTGGGAATTAAAAGAAGAGGTGGAACGGAAATACCCCCAGTTATTTAAAGAATAGACGGTTTCAGGACGAAACCTGTTATAAGGGGGGAGGATTGTGAAACCCAACCCATGTAGAACCCACATGTATACATTGATCATTTATATGATATTTATATGTGAATTAATGAATTATGAATGATTTATGTGATTTTGCTAATTACTGCAATTAGGGTTAAGGATTAGCAATAATGATGTGATTGATCATTTTGAGCTAAAATGAAACAAAGGGATTAGAGTAAATTATTTTTGATTTAAATGTTCAAATACATCATGGATAATCATTTTCCTTTATTTAATATGAATTATGAGAATTTATATGATAATTGACAAGTTTAATGGAAAACGCTAGAAAATTCATAACTCAATGCCTGTAAGGCGAATTCAAGTGAAATTTGATGTGGAAGTTAATGATGTTGGGCTTGGTGTTATGAAATTATTGGTTATAAAAATTCTTGATAAAATGAGTGTTATGATTTATTGATCACATATCAATTTCAACCGTTAACTTTAAACGGCTATAACGGGAGCTAGGAAAATCGGATTGAAATGAAATTTGAAACGGTTGAATAAAATTATGAGATGCTTATTTTGGAAGGCTTGGATTAAGATTGAAATGTTGGGAAGATACCTGCATTAAAAAAGGTGAGCATGCTTGACTTTAACACGTCAAAAGTACCCTTCATTTAATGCTAGAGTACTTGAAATAATTACATAAATTTAATGGAATTGAGGTGTCAAATGCAACATATTTCTAGAGTATTTTATGTATTATTAAGAAAATCTAAAATACATATAAAATTCCAGCAATGAAGGTCTATCATGATTAAGCTACAAGTGCACACAAGAGGCATAGGTAATGTGACACTATGGGAACGTCCATGGGTTGCCCTTGCTATTATTTTGATTTTTTTATTTTTTAAAATATGTATACATATTGATAAAATGCAGGGACATAGAGATATTCATTCAATTATTCATATTTCCAATAATAAAAATATTAAAATGCAGCTGCCATGAAAGTGGAAAACGTGGACGACATATGGGGCAAATGACGTGCAGAAATATGTTGGTTTGCTGCCATTTTTCTTAATTTTTTTTAACAAAAAATTAATATATGAATTAAAGTTTAATTAAGTATATGATTTACCCTTAAATGGGAATTATTATAAAAAGGAAAAAATTGCTGAAAAATGGGCAGCAGCTGGACGTGATTGGGGGGACAACTGGACGGTTGTGATGAAACAGATTTTTGAAATTTCAAAAATGGTAATAAAAATATTTACTTGGTGGTAAAATGTCCAGAACATGAGGGGGGATAAGGGAGCATTTAATTATGTGGAAAATGCAGCAAAATGTGGGGTCCACAGCTGGATTGGATCTGGCCCTATAAAGCCATGCACGTTCAAATGGAATGGACTTTGGAAAATTAGCTAAGTGTTGGATTTTCACCCCAAGCAACAGAAACTTTCACATCCCCTCTTGGCCAGAAAAAAGAAGAGGAAAAGAAAGGGGAAAAGAAGGGAATTTGAGGAGGGAGATCATCTCCAAGTGATTAGAGTTGTGTTAGCATTAACCAAGTAAGTATATATGTAGTTTTGAGTTGTTTAACTTGGGTTTTAAACTCTCAAATTTGAATATGAAAGGGATGCTTAAAGAATTCTTAAAATGATTATTTAACATGCCTTTTAATGAATATGGAATTGGTATTAGGTTATATGCATGAATTCCCATGAGTTGGATGGTGAAAATGAAGTTTTGCATGATATATGAGTTGAAAACTCAAGTTGATAAACCTTAAAACCCCATGTCAAGTTTCTGTTTTGAATGAATGATAAGATTAGGTTATGAATCATGTATTGATGTAGAACATATGTTGATTTGAGCTTAAGAAATGAATTTTAGAAAATATGGAATGTAAAGCGACGTTTATGACCCGAATTCTTCATTTTTAGGTTAAAAATGCTATGGAAATGGTTTGCATGATTTGTGAATTCTTTGTAGGGTAAAATACCCTAGGATTAATTTATTATTGATTCCCAAAAGTATTTGGGAAAATAAGCTCAAAATCTGATTTTTATGGATTTATGAAACGATGTATAAATGGAGTGAAAATGGAACCTGAAACGGGTAAGCAACTTGCTATTTTGTGATGTTTTAAATTATGAATGTTAAACATGTGTTAATGTCCTAAATTTGTATTAGGAAAAATAAAATTATTTTCTGAAAATTCAGATTTATTAAACTGCTTAGGGTTATGTGTCAAAAGAAACGTTAAATGGGTGAAAAACGGGTCCCAAAGTTGTTGTTTTGGAAACCTATGGTAAGTGGATTTAAATCCCACAAAAATACCCTAAATGTAGTGATAATTAAGGGTAAATAACATTCTAAAATATGGATTAATTTTCTGACTTAGAAAATTTTATGAAATATATTATGTATGTGTTGCCAAATGGGCATATGTGAAAGGATAAATGTGCATGAGTGGTGAATGACGTATGGAATATGTCTATGTGCAAAAATGTATGAAAATATGATATATTTCATGATTATAAATCTTTTTAGAATGTATAATGATTAATTTCAAATTTTGGAATTTATTTATGAAGTATGAAGCGACGACGTGTGCATAAAAGAAGCACCGATGCGTGTATTTTGGAAAAGAATTGATAAATAGAAAATTGAGGTTAATGAACCTATAAATAATAAGTATTGAATGATTATTATATGGTGGGGTGATTACCCTAATTATGAGGTTATATATATTGTGTGTGAAACCCTGAAACGTGCTAATATGTGCGTTATATGCGATATACGTGCATAATGACTTGAGAAGTCAAATAAATGATATATGTGAATGAAATGGGTTGGAAAACTAAATGAGATATGAGGAAAAGAAATATATGAAAAAAATATATTGTTCTCATGTAGGCAAAGGCAAAGAAAAAGCGAAGTCGGAAAGCTAAAGAACACAAGTAAGTAAGCAGATTTTCTAAAAGATCTTTGCTTTTCTAAATTTCTTTAGATAAATGTGATTTCTGTACTAATGGTTTGATGTAAATATTGAAAATGTTTTAGAGGTATTTAAGGATGGTCATTCCTTAGTTAAATGGTGTTGAAATAATGTTTTTACTTCAAATGCGATATTATGAAATTTTCTTTGATAAATGCTATGGAAAAATGATGTGAATCTATGTTTTTGATTGAAAAATCATGCTAGCATGTTATAGATGAATTTATGAAAAGTTCATTTGCACAGGATACTAGGTCCACTTGAAGGGTATAAGCGGACCGATTGTCCCCCTTTAGTGTGGTCAAGTCGCTAAAATAGGCCCAAGGTCGGTGGTGCCCTCTCTGAAATGTGAGATGACATGGACGGATGGTCGCCTGACTCGCTTCCATCCTAAGGGAGATATGGTGGATATGTTCATATTTTTATATGACATTATGCATATCATACTCGTGATGGGTACAGGATTTATAGTTTCAAGATATACCTTTTGACAAGGTATAAGTTGCTTTCTAATATGATTTTAAATGCAAAATGTTGCCTGAAATGAATTACCTGTAAAATACAAATGACTTGTTTATTGAGTTTTGACTCACAATTTTGTTTTCCAAACCCAAAGAATGTGAAAGACAGGAAATGGCGAAGGAGCAAGTTCAAGCTTGAGAAAGTCATGGAAAAACTTTAACACTTTTATGTTATGAAATAATTCATGTTCAATGATTGTAACTATTCAAATGTTTTATATTGATGACTATGAATAATATATGCAGTGACATCTGATTTATGTATCTGATGAAATGTTATTGATCAGCATGCTTTGTATATGATAATGGGTTGGAAATGATCTAGATATGTTTGAAATGAAAATATGAGAAATCAAACTCTTATCAGAAGATATTAAATTGGATAAACATCCGTTAAAACCCGCCGTGTGACAGGGCAACAATCCTGACCACATTTACCAATCAATACGATCCCGAGGTAAGGCTCAGGATGTGACGCTCAGGTTTGGGGCGCACAGTTAATTCCTTCGGAAATACATCAGGAAATTCCCTAACCACAGGCACCTGATTAATCTCTACCTCCGTGCCTTTCTCTACATTCACTGACTCCAAATAGCATTGACATTTTTGTCAGATCATCCTGATGGTTTTTATAGATGATATCAATATATTTTTGAACTGTCAGGTTGCATCAGCTTTCCAATGGCAATCTCCTTTCCTGGAGTTGCTTCAAATTGCACTTTCTTATTCTTACAATCTATGGTCGCTCCCCATTGGCTTAGCCAATCCATACCCAATATCACATCAAATTCAGTCATTGGCAATAGGATCAAATCAGCTTCAAGAATCAACGATCCTATTCTAATTGGGCAGGCTTTACATATTTGGCTAGAACTCGCTAACCTATAGACAAGGGATTCTACATGAATGATCTGATTAGTTTCTTCTACCGGTAGTGCATGGGTGGTCACATATTGGCATGCTATGAATGAATGGGTAGCACCAGAATCAGAAAAAGCTACTACCAAATTCCCTAGAATATAAATCGAACCTGTGACCACCTTTTCTTCTTGTTCTCGAGATTCCATCCGGGTCAAGGTATGCACCTGTACCAAGTTCGTAGAAGTTCCCTGCTTACTTGTTGCTCCATGTATTCTAAGTTGAGCAGGTCTTCCACGTCCTTGAGATGTCTGCGCCTTATTTGGGCAATTCGGGGCTACCTTATTTGGGCAATTTGGGGATATGTGACCCACTTGATCACAAATACAACACTTAACAATCTTTGCTTCCCAAATCCTGCACTCCTTGGCGATATGACCCATTTGGCCACATTTGTAGCACCGGTTCAAGCCTTTTAAACACTCGCCTGTATGTCGCTTTTGACACTTTCTACATAGCGGTGAGCTTTTCTTCTTTGGGATTCCTTTTCTAGCCTTCCCCTTCCCAGTTTCCATTTGCTTGGGACCCGTGCTGAACATTCTTGAACCCAATCTCAGTTCTTGGGTTCTTGAAGCCTCAATTTCTAAAGCCCTTGCTCTCTCGAGGCTTGAAGCATAGTCCTTGATCAACAGAGGGGCAAGACTTTCCCGAAGATATGGCTTCAATCCTTGTTGGAATCTCTGTGCCTTATTTTCTAGCACATTTGCGATCCAGGGCACATATCTGACCAGAGCATTAAATTTTGTAGTGTACTTAGTGACTGTCATCCTCCCTTGATAAAATTTTTCAAATTCTATTACCTTTTGACTCTGCAATCCAACAGGGAGGTATTCTTTGTTAAATTCTTTAATAAAAGTTTGCCAAGACACTTCTTTCGGTCATGGCATTGTAATCAGCATTGTCTCTCACCATTCGTGTGCATCCTTCGCTAATAGATGAGTAGCACACAATACCTTCTGACGGTCATTGCACGGAGATATTCTGAATAATTTCTTGATCTCCATCATCCATTGCTCTGCTTGGACCGGGTCGGGTTCTCTTGAAAACTTCGAAGGTCGTTGTGCTAGAAATGCATTAATGGCTCTTCTATCAGCTTCCATTAGCTGATTTTCGTCTCTTAGCGGTGACGGTGTGGACACAGGGTCCGCCATTGGAGCAGGTCTTTCTCTTTCTATACTGCCCAACTGAGCTTGTTGAGTCCTTTCCCATAGTCCTTGAATAATGTCGGCAGTTTGTGCTGCTCAGTCTCTAGTGGCTTGTTGCATCGCTTCTTTTACTGTTGCAGCCACTCTTTCCTCTATGAGTCTAGTTTGCCTTGACTTAGTTTCCTCTTCCATATTTCTTTCAGGGCTTTCATTATTTCTTCTTTGTTGATTTCTTTGGTTAGGTCCTTGTGTCACTAGCCTTCCTCTCTTAGGTCGACTAGACTCGCCAACTTCATGTTGGCTTGGAACCTCTGTCGCTGTCTCTTTTCCTTTATTTCTCCTTAATCCTGACCTTGTCTCCACCATTGTGCTAATTTGGGTATATAACAACACACATCTTTCATTTATAATTAATGTTAGATCATTGCAAATGCATTTCATTATCACATGGGCACAACCAATGCTTTCAATCACAATCATATCACATCATATCACATCATCCAAGCTCATTCATCCAAATATTTAAAACTCTTATTCATTCATATCCATCATATTCACATCATTTCATCCATAGTCAGTACATGTAAAGATATATCACACTTATGTACACATAGCATAGCACACACATCTTGCTTATATACATGTCAGTCTACCATAGAAACCATATTGTCATCAAGCCATAATTATACATATACAACTTTAAAAAAATAAGAAAGTTCATCGTCTGCCTGGGCCTCTCCTTAGATATCGTCTACAACTACGTGGAACTTGTGAAGATTCCTCAGTGATCTGCTAGTGTCAGACCACCCACGGACCTCTTCCTCTCCACTATCGTCGTCATCATCATCGTCCTCTTCCTCATCTACATCACTAACAAACTCATCTACCTCATCTACTTTCTCCTCTATTTCCTCTTCTTCTTCCTCGACAGGCTCGAGGAATTCCATAGGATCATCATCATCATTAATTTTCGTAAGTCGAACAATTTCACCTGTCTTCTCCATTATATAAAGCATGACCTCATCGAGTCGAGGAGCTGCAGGTACCTCAATGACTCCTTCAGCACGACATTTTTTAATATAGAGGGCCATTTCTTTTTCTCGTTGGTGGATGTTGGAAACAATTGATAAAATCAAATACAAAATATCCCAAGCATGTGTTTCGACGATTAACAACACAATTTGTGTAAGTTTTAGCTACTAATGTGTTTTGTGTTTTGTTTAAGGATATAAAAATGAAAAATATGAAGTATGGCAGGTCAAGTCGATCTCCAAGTCGACTCAGACATCGACTTAGGCCAAGTCGATACCCAAGTCGACTCCAGCAGCGACTTCAAGTGCCTATTTTTGTCCAGTGTTGAAATTGGGAACCAAGAAGTGCCGAAGTCGCAGATGAAGTCGACTCCACATGCGACTTGGGTGAAGTCGCAGGCCAAGTAGACTCCAGCATTGACTTCAGTTGGACAGGGCAGAATTTCAGAAGTCAAGTCGAAGGCCAAGTCGACTTAAGGCCAGACTTGAGTCAAGTTGAATACCAAGATGACCTAAAAATTCAACTTGGAACATATGAAGAGTAATCCAAGTCTAAAGCAAGCAAGATGCATGAATTCATCCATTTAAATCATAATATATATATTAATCTGTTCATGCATACCGAGATTCAAGTTTTTGAGATTCCTAGACATGAAGCTAAAAGTTTTTTTTTTGCAAAGTGAATATACTAAACTCCAAATAATGCAAATCTAAGAAGTAACACTTATCCTGAAGAACTTAAGCAAGCAAAGGACATTTCAAGGAAAGTTTAAGCTCACTTGGCAAGACAACAAGGCCAAAGTCGCAAACGAAGTCGACTCTAACATCGACTTGGGTCAAGTCCCAAACCAAGTCGACCTAGAAGACAAACTTGGAAGCTGAAGCAATCCGAAGTCGCACCTGAAGTCGACTCCATCTGCGACTTGGGTCAAGTCCAAGGCCAAGTCGACCTAAGGAAGAACTTGAACAAACTGAGCACAGCCGAAGTCGCACCCGAAGTCGACTCCAACATGTGACTTGGGCGAAGTCGCACACGAAGTCAACTCCATCTGCGACTTGGAGGAATAACGTTCGAATTTTTGAACGTTGGAACATTTATTATGCGCCAACCAACTCTATAACGTTCAAAATTCTCCCTCCTCTATATATAGACACTCAAGCAAACATGGAAACATATAAGATAGAGCTGAAGAAGAGGAAAGAAGTGCTACTAAGAGTTTCAATCCACTTTTCTCTACAATTGAGTGATCTATACACTTTCCAAGGAAGAACAAGCTTCAAAGTTGTTGTTTGCTTCTACGCAAAACAATTCGTTGCTTCTACAAATTCTTCCTCGAGCTGAAACGTGCTACACAAATCTGTAAAGTGTAGATTTCTTTCATTTCATTTTGATATTCAGTTTTTGGTGCTTGGTTTGAGTTTGGTTTTTCAAACCAAGTTATAACAAAGTAGGGTTGTGATTGGAGTGGAACTCATCACCTACTTATGTTGTTTGTTGTATACGCCCCCTAGAGCTAGAATCTAGAAGAGAGCGGAGGCTCTGGTTGTATGTGCCCCCTAGAGCTAGAATCTAGAAGAGAGCGGAGACTCTAGTTGTATTCGAGAAATACATAGTGAAACCTAAGTCACAAGGGAGTGTGAGCTTGGAAGAGTGGAGTAGGGAAGGTTGCTCGAACCACTATAAATCTTGTCTATTGCTTTTCATTTCCACTTTCATTATCTTACTGCTTTCCATTTAGTTCATTAAAGGGAATTAAACTAAACCGGGGTAAAGCTTCTAATTCAAGTTTTAAAATTTTTTAAATACCCAATTCACCCCTCCCCTCTTGGATAATTGCCACCAACTCGGGACCAACAGTGGAGTCTATCCCAACTTGCCTCATAACGAAACTGGACACAGCCATCAACAAACCTATACCACGGGCCTGCATCGGGTGGTGTGGGTACCGGAATCTTCTTCCAAAAATCATGAAGGTCTTGTGGATCCACTCTATCAATAGGAACACGAGGAGACCGTGGGACACCAAGATATGTTCCTGGAAGAACTCGTGCCCTAGATTCATAACTGGAGGACTCTCCTAGACCTTGCTTGTGCTGACCAGGGGGGACATGATAGCTTCCCTGAGATTGGTCGGGAGTGCATCTAGGTGAAAACCCTGGGGGGACTGCTGGGAACGGTGTTGTGTCTTGCTGTGATCCCCACCACCTATTCAAATTATCCTCCCTTCTTCATCTCCTTTCCTCCTCCTCTCTCTCCCTTTGAAGTTCTTCTGCACTCATCATTCTTTTTCCCCTATCCGCCATCTGTACAAAAATAGCAATTTAATTTCATTGCAAAAATAATTTATCATCATATATCATGCATTTCATCACGTTATAAACATATCTATTCATCACATAACCATGTCTATTTCATCACATATTCATGTATAATCATGCATATCTCATCATATTCTTTCAATTTTTTATACTTAAAAAAATTTTCCACGCCTATTTTCCACGCCTATTTCCATGCTCTGATACCAAGCTCTGTGGCGCCCCAAAATCGAGCGTCACATCCTGAGCCTTACCTCGGGATCGTTATTAATTGGTAAACATGATCCGGATTGTTGCCCTGTCACACGACGGGTTTTAACGGATATTTATCCAATTAAATATATTCTCATAGGAGTTTAATTTCTCATATTTTCATCTCATGCATATCTAGGTCATTTCCAACCAATCACCACATAGCAAAGCATGATTGAACAAAAGACATTTCAACTTTCACATAAATCAGATGTCACTGCATGTATTAACCATAGTTGTCACATAAGGCATCAAAGCAATTTACACCTATTCAACATAAGTTTTTCATAACATAAAAGTGCTAATGTTTTTCCATGACTTTAATAATCTTGCACTTGCTCCTTTGCCAAGTCCTTTCTTTCACCTGTCTTTGGGTTTGGAAAACAAAAATGTGAGTCAAAACTCAATAAGCAAGCTATATTTATTTCACAGGCAAATCATTTCAGGCAACATTTTGCATTTAAAATATCTTGGAAAGCAATTTATACCTTTTCAAAAAGTAGATCTTGAAAACATAATTCCTGTACCCATCACGAGTATGACATGCATAATGTAATGTAAAACCGTGAACATGTCCTTCATAGGATGGAAGCTAGCTAGGCGACCATCCGTCCTTGTCTTCTCCCATTTCAGAGAGGGCGCCGCCAACTTTGGGCCTATTTTAGCGACTTGGCCACACCAAAGGGGGAAAATCGGTCCGCTTATACCTTTCAGGTGGACCTAGTACTTTGTGCACATGAACTTTCATAAAACCATCTTTAACATGCTAGCATGATTTTTCATTCAGAAACTTGGAACCACATCATTTTTCATAACATTTATCAAAGAAAATTTTATAATACCACAAGGTAAACGAAAATATCATTTCAACACAAATTTAACTAAGGAATGACCATCCTTAAATACCTCTAAAACATTTTCAATATTTACATCAAACAGTTCGTACAAAAATCACATTTATTTAAAGCAATTTAGAAAAGCAAAAATCATTTAGAAAATTTGCTTGCTTACCTGCGTTTCTTTAGCCTTCCAAGTCAGCCTTTTCTTTGCCCTTGCCTACATGAGAATAATATAATTTTTCATATATTCCTTTTTCTTGCATATCACTTAGTTTTCCAACCCATTTTCATTAACATACATCATTCATTTGACTTCTCAAGTCATTATGCATATATAGCACATATTCGCACATTTCATCGGCTAATACACAACATGTTCAATCCCATAATTAGGGTAACCATTCAACCACACAATAATCATCCCAATCATTATCATTTAAAGGTTCATTACCTTCCATTCACCATTTGCCTCTTATTTTCCAAAATTTACACATTGGTGCTCATTTCAAGCACACATGGTTGCCTTAAGCCTCATTAATTAATTCTAAAATTTGAAATTAATATCATGAAACCTAAAAATATATATAATCATGAAATTCACCATATTTTTCATGCATTTTTGTACAAAATTAAATTACATATACCATTTATCACCTATGCATGTCCATTCTTTCACATTCGCCCATTTGGCAACACATATATAATGCATTTCATAAAAATTTTCAAGTCAACAACTTTGTCATGATAATCATCCTTAATTACCACTTTATTTAGGGTATTTTTATGGAATTTTAATCCACTAATCATAGGTTTCCAAAACAGCAACTTTGGAACCCATTTTTCACACGTTTAACGTGTCTTTTGATACTTAACCCTAAACAATTTTATAACTCAAAATTTTCACAAATTAATCTAACTTTTCCTAATCCAAATCTAGGTTATTAACACATATTTATCATTCATAAATAAATTCATCTCAAAACAGCAATTTACTTCCCCATTTCGGGTCCCGTTTTCACCCCATTTGGACACTATTTCATAAAATTCATAAAATCAGATTTGGGGCTTATCTTCCCAAATCCTTTTGAGCAGAAATAGTACCCTAAACCTAGGGTATTTTACCCTACAGATATTTCATATATCATCTAATCTCATTTCCATACCATTTTTAGCATAGAAATGGAAGAATCGGGTCATATATATCACTTTGCATTCTATTCTTTCTAAAATTCATATCTTAAGCTTAAATCAACATATGTATTTCATTAAAATATGATTCATATCCTAAACATAACATTAATCCAATAAAGAAACTTGTCATTTGAATTTAGGTTTTATCAAATTGAGTTTTCAACTCATAAACCAGTCTAGTTTCCATTTCAACCACCTAATTCATTGAAATTCATAAATAAATCTTAATACCCATTCAATACTTTAACAAAGGGCATGTTGAATCAATATTTAAGGAATCCTTAAGCATCAAATTCATATCCAAAAATTTGGAGTTTAAAACTTAAAATCAAAAGCTCAAATCATCATATGCACTTACTTGTTTGATGTAGTTCCAACCCTAATCACTTGAGCTAACTTTCTCCTCCTTTTTCGCTTTTTTTTCTTCCCTATTCTTCCTCCTTGCTGGCCTAAACCTTGGACGTGGCTGCTGTCTTGGGGAGAATGGTTTAGCACTAAGAAAATTTTTCTCAAAATTTTCATTTCTACTAGGTTTTGCTCCGATATTTGTATCTAAATTCAATATACATGCAAAACCCTTACTTCTTAGTTCTTAATTCTTATAACCAAGATACATCCTCTCTTAAAATTAAGATTTCTAATTTCAATACTTATGAAACATTAAAGATAACTACATCGCTTTTTTTGAAGGTTTTCTTCCCTTTTGATGATGCTATGGACGCCTAAGGCTTCCCTTCTCTTCCTCCCCAAGTTGCAGCTGTGTTTGGACGTCCCATGTTGCCTTCCTGTTCCTCTAATTTTGCTGCTGAAAACTGTCCCCATGTTGTCCCTTTTCCCTTTTTCATTTTGCTGGATTTTTGGGACATCTCTCCCTTCTTCTTCTTCTTCTTCTTCTTCTTCTTCTCTCTCTCTCTCTCTCTCTCTCTCTCTCTCTCTTTCTCTCTTCGCTTGGACGGCCAGCCACGGCCCCTTTTACCTTTTTTTTTCTTTCTTGCTGCCCAAGAAATCCCCTTGATAGCCCTTAACATAAATTTTTTTAAATGCCAAAATCTGCTCAAAGCTATCCATGAAATCACGTCCACATGGGTCCTTTCTTTTATCATTTTGTGAGCTTCAAAGGATGCCCACTTGCTGCCCATTTTTCAGCCCTTGAACGTTCTTAATGTTCGTCAACTTTTACATGGAATTTCTGAATTTTTGAAATTGAAAAAATTCCCCAAAAATCTCTTATTTTCACACCTCATTTGCTCCCTTTAATGCATCTACTTTTGCATTAATGCAAAACCACTTTTTGATGCAAAAAGTTAAAGGGTTTTAACCAAAAGTGTTTAAGCATTTTTTCATAGGACTTAGCTTAATCAATTTCATCCATATGATAGAGCACTTTATTTTAGTCGTTTGTAAAATTTTCATCTCAAAATGATTATTCTAGTGCAAGATATGAGAATTTGAAAATATCATATGGAATTAGATAGAATTAAAACATGATCATAATAATTCAATTATGATTAACATAATCCATACCATTCATGAGGTAAAACATGTCAACTTGTGCTTACCTTTCAAATTTCACGTCAATTCGTCTTATGGTCATCAAGTTATGAATTTTCCAAGTAATGACCCAATTTATTCCATCATTATTATCAACTTAATCATAACTAATGAAATTTAAAATCATGCCACATCATTATTTTCATACTTCATTTTGTCCTTTTTTGGCACATTAACTCATATTCGGCTAAGGTGATTAAATTGACCATCTCACTTGATTACTAGCCTTAATCTTATACATCCAAATAAATCATACCATTAATAACTCTTGAATACCTAAATTACTGTGGCGCCCCGAACCGAGACGTCACTTCCTTACCTCAAGATCTATCGATTGGTAAATGTGAATCAGGATTGTTGCCCTGATCACGCGGCGGGTTTTTAATTGGAATACGTCCAAATTTTTTTCGATTATTCATCTGTCATCATTCATAATCTTGACATGACAATCATCACACATTGTGACATTTCACTTGTAATAAAATTCATCATTTCATTCATAGCACCTTTATATGCCTGTCGTTATACACTGAATCATTGAATAAATCATACTTTCGTACATTCAGTCATTAATTCACATGGAACTTAGAACTCTAGCTAAGTTCGGATATACATAAACACCTAGTATCTTTTCATGCCTTCCTGCCGTGAAAGTTTCCTTAACTTAGGCATCATAATTTACATTCATACATTCAACCATTGAATCATATATAGAACTTAATATTCTCATTAAGTTCACATACACATTAGCTTACCTTAGCATATTTATGCTTTTTCATTCCTCATAGCCTTCAAGGCTATCATCATGGACCTTCCTCCATGTCTGAGGTTCGCAACCTTCTGAGTTTCCTCAGTACCTGTCTAAGGGTTTGGAAAACAAAACGTGAGTGACAACTCAGTAAGCAAGCATTTTAGGGCAAGGCTTCTTGAAAACCTTTTTCATAAACATTGGGAATACCTTGTTCCTGAGGACATGCGTATGTCCTAAAATACCATCATGAAATCCTTTATTATAAGGACAATTTCATGTCCTTGAATGCTTTCATAAAGCATTCATTCTTAAAATCATTTACAAGCCGCGCCTGGGCTTGTTTAGGCAAAACATATATATTTTACCTTTAATGATGAGTTTCCATTAATCTTATATGAACATTTTTAATGTTCAAAGCCATTACATGAAATCAATCGGTTGCCAGTGGACATTTTACGTCCAAAACCACATAAATACTTAGGCAACGGAGACATCTCATGCCTCAAAACATCATTAACATAAACCATCATAAAATTAAGAGACATTGCATGTCTCAAAACATCATTCGCATAAGCCGTCATAAAATCAAGAGACATTTCATGTCTCAAAACATCATGCACATAAGCCATCATAAAATCAAGAGACATTTCATGTCTCAAAACATCATTCGCATAAGCCATCATAAAATCAAGAGACATTTCATGTCTCAAAACATCATTTACATAACCTTATTGGCAATGGACATTCATATGTCCTTAAACATCAATCACATAAGCCTTTCTCGGCAAAGGACATTCTTATGTCCAAAAACATTCTTTATTTAGGCTTTCTTACAAATGAACATAAATCCTTTTCATAATTCCCCGTCTTGGGGCTTGTTTATAGCAAACAAGGAAAACCATTTTCATGAATGCATTTGCATAAACACATTTCCTTTAATTCTTGTTATTTACACTTTTGTGTAAAACCCCCTTTCTTTTAGGGTAACCATTTCATAAAAATCCATTTAGGATACTTTCATAAAATCATATTTTCATAACCCAATCTTTGGGCTTTTCAGAAATAAAACATAGGCAAATGCATTTCTCTCCATCCAGTAGTGACACTTAGCAAGTGATCATGCTACCTTTTGGAAGAGAATCCTTAACAGCACGCTAGCCAGGCGGCTGTTCACTTATCCTGCTCCCATCTCAGGGAGGGCGCCGCTGGCACTCCTGCCATCCCTTAGCGACTTGGCCTTATGTAGAGTGGGCCCCGGTCATCCCAACCGTGCTCTACAACCAGCCTATTCCTTGTACCGGTGCACCGTACGTTATCCTAACGAACCGCAGTCCGTTTTGGTTTGAAGAACCACAGGCCGCAACCCATGTTCTTTTAAACCGGGATCACAGACCGCAGCCTGCATCCATATGCACAAAAATCATAGACCGAAGTCTATATTTAACAATTATTTTCAAAAACACATCACAGACCGCAGTCCGTGTCAACTTGTAAGCGAGCGCACCCACTTTAACAAGTTGTTATTTGAAATCCAGTTTTAGGATGACCTTCCTTAAATTCTTTTAAAAACGTTTTGAGTAAAGTATTTTGATAAACATTTGAAACGTTTGAGAAACCATACATCTTAAAATCCTTTTAATAAAAGAATTTCAAATCCTTTGAATTTTCACAAATAAAACATATTTTTCTCTAATATTTTCTTGGTTTCTATTTCAGGACCTTTTGTTTACAAAAGTTATGCAATTACGCTATCCCCTTGTCCTTCACCTAAACATTTAATAATTGTCCACATATCAATCATTTTCACATAGAGGAAAATTGCATAGTCTTTTGCATGCCATCAAGCAACCTGAAATTAAACCATTTTATGAAATCAATCATAGGAGGTTGGTCATCCATAAATCCCTTTCAACACATCCGTAGAAACATTTTTCCAACATTTTCAACATAGATTTCCTTATCCAAAGGAAACCAAAACTGTTCAAATATCATTTCAAAACATGTGGACTATGTCCAAAACGTAATTTAATATTGAATTATCTTGACCTAGTAAAACAAATCTTTTTCATCATTGTTTATCGCGAGTTATTGTAGAAATAACTCAAAACTCATTTACCAAACATATTTTGTGAAAAAGGGTAAAATTCCCATTTTCTTATAAAACGCTGTTGAACCATATCATATAGAACTTGCTTCCTCAAAAGCAAATTCTTAAAACCATCGATATCAAACATGAAATCCTTAAAACAACATTAACATGGAGAACTTGCTTACTCATAAGCGAAATTTCTCAATTCCATTAGCATGAAGCATTCCCATCCTTGGCAACACTTAGGATAAATTATTTATCTTAAGAAGTGTCGCTTGCTTCCCATGAAGCAAACCTTAAGACTTTTCATTAAAGTCATCATTTTTCAAAGCTTATGGCTTTGCATTAAAGCCGTCATATTCAAAACTTGTGCTTGCCCATTCGTAAAAACATAAGCATAGACATAGACATTTCAATCATATCAATCACATAGAAAGAAAATGCATTTTAGAAAGTTTGCTTGCTTACCTGAGATCGCCATAATCCCTTTTCCTTCCATTCTTTTCCTTGCCTACATGACATAATATGGTTTTTCATACATTTCTTGTCATTGCATTCCATTTAGTTTTCCAACCCATTTTCATTAGCATATATCCTTCATAATTCATCATACACATATATGGCTTAATTTGCATATATTAACACCGTTTTCACACATTTGGCTATCACACATCATAGCCTATACATATAACATGCACATAACCCTAAAATTAGGGTATTTATTCCAATATCATAAAAATTCATTCCATATGCATGATTCATAGCTTTATTAAGCTTACTTTGCAATTTTTCCCATTTTTTCCAAAAATACACATACGGGTGTTTCTTCTACGTACATAACATTGCCTAAACTTCATAATTCAAATCCAAACTTTTGGATTAATAACATGTCATTCCAAACAGATCCATAAACATGAAATTCATCTCATTTTCATGCATTTTTGCATAAAATCATTTTTCATAAATCATTCATCACCCGTTTATCATTATCCCTTCACATAAGCTCATTTAGCACTTAAACATGATGCATTTCTTAAAATTTCTTAACTCAGAAATTTAACCCATTTTCCAGTGGGTTAATTAACCTTTAATACCACTTTACTTAAGGTATTTTCATGGGGTTTAAATCCATTTTCCATAGGTTTCCAAAACAGTTAGTTTGGAACCCACTTTTAACCCGTTTAACGTGTCTTTTGACACATAGCCTTAGGCAGTTGTATAAATCCGAAATTTCAGCATATAATTGCACTTTTCTTGATCCATATTTAATTATTTAACACATAACTAAATTTGGATCATTTCTACACACGTTTCATATTTCTTTTTGATTTCTTTCTCAAACTAACCACATATGCTGAAATCAGGCGTGCTGAAATCTTAAAATCTTGAATTAATATCAAATCAAGTATTTTTGATCTGAAATTTCTACCATACCTTAATAACTTCATAAATTAACTTTCATGAAAGTTTCAGTACGAAATATTAACATTACATATTTATTTGGGGATTTTTACCTTGCTGAACAGTAAACTCCATTTCCAGTCAGCCTGAATGACGTTATTTATGGGGTTTATTTACACCCATAAAAACCTCATTTTTAAATTCTTCCTGTTATCCCCAATATGTCTTGTACGTCCTGTAAAATTTTCAGCCCGAAAACCCTTGTAGAAAAATTATTAAAAATCCTTTTCTACAGCTGATCCTGTAACCCGTTTTACCCTGTTTGGGATAATATTCACGGATTTTTAATTTCCAACATACATATCCTTTTAAGCTGAAACTTTGGTCGTTTCTTAATCATAGCATGAGGATTGTTCTCAAAAATTTTCATGATAAAAATCATCCATTTACTATTCCGACCATAATTTAATTTTCAATATCATATACTTACTTGAACTTGAGTGGATTCAATCCAAAATTGAGAAGCTTGCTTTCCTCCACTTCTCCTCTTTCTTTCTTCCTCTTTTTCCCTTGGTTTTCTTTCCCTTTTTGCTGGAATTTTTGGACGTGAGCTGCTGGTTCCCCTTGGACGTTTTCAGCACTTAGAAATTTTTTCCCAAAAACCCTTTCAACTCAACGTGCACAAGGCATGCATATAGCTGGATTTTTCCCAATTGTGGGACCCACTTGTGCTGCAATTCCACACACTTAAATGCACCCTTATCTACCTTATGTGTTGGCACAATTACAGCCAAGTAAAATGGGTTTTTACCATTTTCTAAAAATCAAAAAGGCAACTTTAATCACAACCATCCACTTGTCCACAATTGCCTTTCTTTGCTTAGCCCTTAAGCAACTTGTTACTTGCTCTCCAAGAAATCCATTTCTCATAATAATTAGCTTAATCCATTCCATTCATCTCATAGATTTCATAATTTTATTCCATCGTTTCAAATTTCATCTCAATCCGACGTTTCTACGTCGAGTTATGACCACTTGAATATATCTTTTGGATTTGGGAATACAAATAATTAATTATCACCCTAATCCCATCATGATTCCCTTAATCCAATACATTCAACATAAACATCTCATAATTTTATTCAACCGTTTCAAATTTCAACTCAATCCGAGTTTTCTAGCTCCCGATATAGCCGTTTGAAATTAACGGTTGAAATGAACATATACTTAGAAAAATTCATAATTCTCATTTCATCAAGAATTTTCATAATCTTTTAATTCCATAATACCAAGCCTAATATTAACAATTTTCATCTCAAATTTCACTTGAATCCGCCTTCTAGGCGTTGAGTTATGAATTTTCCAATATTTTCCTTCACACTTGACAATTTCCATCTTTATTTCCATAATTCATTTTAAATCACGAAAAATGATTTTTCATGATATTATTGCACACTTAAATCACAAATAATTCATTCTAAACCCATTATCTCATTTAGGCTCAAAATGCTTAATCACATCATTAATGCTAACCCATAACCCTAATTGCCATAATTAGCAAAAGTCATAAAATACCTTCATAATTCCATGATTCATAAATAATCATCAAATACATGTTCAATGCATACATATGGCTTACTTGGGTTAGGGTTTCACAATCCTCCCCCCTTATAACAGGTTTCGTCCCGAAACCTATTACATTTCATATGTCAGGGTAGAGCTCATATAACTTACTAGCTTATTATCATTTCTAATATTTCAATGGCTCATTACGCTTCCACTGCGCTACTCTGTCTTAGTAGCTTTTTTTTTAGCCTTGGTCTAACAGATCCATCAATTGTCTTTATTATTCCATGTTCACACATGGGTTTTTCATTGGCATTTGCCTTTCATTTGTGTCATTTCACTCTATTTTTCCTTGTACCTAGAGAAATTGCATCATTTCCCATCTTTTCACAGGGTAAGTCTTAAGTTACCCATTCCAACATATCAAATAAAGATCTATGACAATCATTTCCCTTCTTACACATACAATTCATATAATATGAATATCTTCATTTTTATATCAAAAGAGCAAAAATGCTCTCACATACAATTTCATATACATTTTAGCAAAGACACCTTTGCTAACCCATTCATTTATAAAAATCGATAGCCATCATTTTCACATATCATTATACATAATACATTCATTCTATAATACAAAGCAAAAGTTGCTCTCATATAGAGTTTCATACATGTCTTTTCATACATGTCTTAGCAAAAGTCACTTTTGCCAAGTTAACCATTCCTTCTCCTCTCATAATGTCTACCATTAGATTTTACCATCGTAGACTATCCATTCGGAATACCGGTATTAACCAGTCTAAAATATTTTCTTCTTCAGTTCCCTTTCCAGTTTCCGTAAACTAGTAAGGGTCCTTATCATTTTCAAATTTTCCTAACCTCATTTCTTATGGATATCATAGAGAAATCATTTCTCTCGTATCTATCTTTCAATCACATCGGGATTGAGGAGCATTCCGGCAATCATTATTGCCTTCGTTCTTCTTCATTTTTCTACCATCTCTTGCTATGATATACCAACTTTTGTGGTATCATATGTGTGATCTTCTTTTCCTTCTGTACATGCTAACTAGACATGTTTTGCTACACTTTTCTGCAATAATTTGCAGGGATTTTCTATCAATTATAGCTATTGGTTGGGTTATCCTTTCTTATTCATTTCTTTCCTTACACCAGGTTCTTTAATTTCTAGTGGCAATGTATCCTTGCCCTGACTATACATGTTAATTACCAACATGTGTATATCCTGATGTTCTATTGGAAGACATTTCTTAACAAATTCTTCCAAATTACCTTCTTTGATTATGGCATAATAGCCATTTAGGGTTTCCTATTACTTATAACCATTCCCAATCAAAGCTTGGACATTTCATTTAACTACATGTTCAAACCTTGAACATGTTCTTAGGTTCACTCATCCATCACTCAGTCTGAATAAAATTTAATTCACTTGAGAACTTAGGTGGATACCGAGCTAGAAAGGCATCAATAACCTTCCCCTTTACTTCTATCTTATCATTATCAACCTTTAAGGGTTTGGGTACTAGGTAAAAATATATTACCTATACCATTTTATCTTTTCCACCTGCTTTTAATTGGTCCTGTTGGGTATTTTTCCAAAGGCCCTGTATTATTCTTTCTATCGAAGCCACACAATCTTGGGCGGCCTACTTGCACTGCTTCTTATAAAGTTGCAGTTATCCTTTACTCTTTCTACCTGTGAGATATTACTCTTAGCGGTAACACCTCAAATCCTTTGACTTAGGGTTTATAGTTACCCGTCGTTAATGAGCTTATGGACTCACTTGTCCTGATCATTTAGATTTGCTATTAGCTTTTCTTCTTCCTTGTTGACTCATATCAATAACTGCCTATCTCTTGTTCAAAACAAAGGCGATAAGCATTTAGTAGAAAGCAGCATATAGCCTTATGTCAATAGCATTTCTCATTATAATTTTCATTCATATTACACATAGTCAACATGATCATTTCTGATCATAAAATCATCATACGTAGTCAATAACATAATCTAGAAAGATCAATGATCTTTCCTTTTTCATATACACTTAGCACTTGAACAAAATCAAATGCATTCATATTTTCATAATATCAAACATCATATACATTGGGAGTCAAAAGAAACTCCTTTTTTTCTACCTTTCTCATTTCTATCTTTGCCTTTCATAGTGTAAGGTTGCTTTTCCCTACACATACAGATTATATTTGCATAATCTGTCATTTTATCATAATTATAAACTCTAAACCAACAATCACTTAGAAAGTTGGCACCTTGGTGCCTTCCATATGTCACCATGGCTCTATACCTTAAAACATATGTAACATATAGCACAATCTCGTGCTATTTTAGGTAAGGTGTGGTCAACCTTAGCTATGGGGGGTTTCTATGTAGAGTTCCATAACCCATCAGCTGTTCTACTTCCCTTCTATCCATTGTCTTTTCTTAAACTCTCTTATCTCCAACTTCATCTCATTGTCCTCATATCATTTTTCCTTCGTATACCATCTATTTCATGAAATATAGTGACCAGCTACATTTCCTTAATTAACCATATACTTGTGTCACAACGACACACAATATAAGACAATACATATCGTATGTGTCTTATACTCTCAATCAATTTCTTACATCACTTTCCATTTTTCTTCTATAGCTGTCCATCAATCTTCGCTGAAATATCATCTTTGTGATATCAGGCCTTTGTTTTCCATGCCTATTTATCACTCCATATTCTGATACCAACTTCTGTGGCATCAGACCTATCCTTTCATCATCCTTTATTTTCTCCTTACCACGCCTGTTTACCAATCCTTGCTCTGATACCAAACTCTGTGGCGCCCCGAACCGAGACGTCACTTCCTTACCTCAAGATCTATCGATTGGTAAATGTGAATCAGGATTGTTGCCCTGATCACGCGGCGGGTTTTTAATTGGAATACGTCCAAATTTTTTTCGATTATTCATCTGTCATCATTCATAATCTTGACATGACAATCATCACACATTGTGACATTTCACTTGTAATAAAATTCATCATTTCATTCATAGCACCTTTATATGCCTGTCGTTATACACTGAATCATTGAATAAATCATACTTTCGTACATTCAGTCATTAATTCACATGGAACTTAGAACTCTAGCTAAGTTCGGATATACATAAACACCTAGTATCTTTTCATGCCTTCCTGCCGTGAAAGTTTCCTTAACTTAGGCATCATAATTTACATTCATACATTCAACCATTGAATCATATATAGAACTTAATATTCTCATTAAGTTCACATACACATTAGCTTACCTTAGCATATTTATGCTTTTTCATTCCTCATAGCCTTCAAGGCTATCATCATGGACCTTCCTCCATGTCTGAGGTTCGCAACCTTCTGAGTTTCCTCAGTACCTGTCTAAGGGTTTGGAAAACAAAACGTGAGTGACAACTCAGTAAGCAAGCATTTTAGGGCAAGGCTTCTTGAAAACCTTTTTCATAAACATTGGGAATACCTTGTTCCTGAGGACATGCGTATGTCCTAAAATACCATCATGAAATCCTTTATTATAAGGACAATTTCATGTCCTTGAATGCTTTCATAAAGCATTCATTCTTAAAATCATTTACAAGCCGCGCCTGGGCTTGTTTAGGCAAAACATATATATTTTACCTTTAATGATGAGTTTCCATTAATCTTATATGAACATTTTTAATGTTCAAAGCCATTACATGAAATCAATCGGTTGCCAGTGGACATTTTACGTCCAAAACCACATAAATACTTAGGCAACGGAGACATCTCATGCCTCAAAACATCATTAACATAAACCATCATAAAATTAAGAGACATTGCATGTCTCAAAACATCATTCGCATAAGCCGTCATAAAATCAAGAGACATTTCATGTCTCAAAACATCATGCACATAAGCCATCATAAAATCAAGAGACATTTCATGTCTCAAAACATCATTCGCATAAGCCATCATAAAATCAAGAGACATTTCATGTCTCAAAACATCATTTACATAACCTTATTGGCAATGGACATTCATATGTCCTTAAACATCAATCACATAAGCCTTTCTCGGCAAAGGACATTCTTATGTCCAAAAACATTCTTTATTTAGGCTTTCTTACAAATGAACATAAATCCTTTTCATAATTCCCCGTCTTGGGGCTTGTTTATAGCAAACAAGGAAAACCATTTTCATGAATGCATTTGCATAAACACATTTCCTTTAATTCTTGTTATTTACACTTTTGTGTAAAACCCCCTTTCTTTTAGGGTAACCATTTCATAAAAATCCATTTAGGATACTTTCATAAAATCATATTTTCATAACCCAATCTTTGGGCTTTTCAGAAATAAAACATAGGCAAATGCATTTCTCTCCATCCAGTAGTGACACTTAGCAAGTGATCATGCTACCTTTTGGAAGAGAATCCTTAACAGCACGCTAGCCAGGCGGCTGTTCACTTATCCTGCTCCCATCTCAGGGAGGGCGCCGCTGGCACTCCTGCCATCCCTTAGCGACTTGGCCTTATGTAGAGTGGGCCCCGGTCATCCCAACCGTGCTCTACAACCAGCCTATTCCTTGTACCGGTGCACCGTACGTTATCCTAACGAACCGCAGTCCGTTTTGGTTTGAAGAACCACAGGCCGCAACCCATGTTCTTTTAAACCGGGATCACAGACCGCAGCCTGCATCCATATGCACAAAAATCATAGACCGAAGTCTATATTTAACAATTATTTTCAAAAACACATCACAGACCGCAGTCCGTGTCAACTTGTAAGCGAGCGCACCCACTTTAACAAGTTGTTATTTGAAATCCAGTTTTAGGATGACCTTCCTTAAATTCTTTTAAAAACGTTTTGAGTAAAGTATTTTGATAAACATTTGAAACGTTTGAGAAACCATACATCTTAAAATCCTTTTAATAAAAGAATTTCAAATCCTTTGAATTTTCACAAATAAAACATATTTTTCTCTAATATTTTCTTGGTTTCTATTTCAGGACCTTTTGTTTACAAAAGTTATGCAATTACGCTATCCCCTTGTCCTTCACCTAAACATTTAATAATTGTCCACATATCAATCATTTTCACATAGAGGAAAATTGCATAGTCTTTTGCATGCCATCAAGCAACCTGAAATTAAACCATTTTATGAAATCAATCATAGGAGGTTGGTCATCCATAAATCCCTTTCAACACATCCGTAGAAACATTTTTCCAACATTTTCAACATAGATTTCCTTATCCAAAGGAAACCAAAACTGTTCAAATATCATTTCAAAACATGTGGACTATGTCCAAAACGTAATTTAATATTGAATTATCTTGACCTAGTAAAACAAATCTTTTTCATCATTGTTTATCGCGAGTTATTGTAGAAATAACTCAAAACTCATTTACCAAACATATTTTGTGAAAAAGGGTAAAATTCCCATTTTCTTATAAAACGCTGTTGAACCATATCATATAGAACTTGCTTCCTCAAAAGCAAATTCTTAAAACCATCGATATCAAACATGAAATCCTTAAAACAACATTAACATGGAGAACTTGCTTACTCATAAGCGAAATTTCTCAATTCCATTAGCATGAAGCATTCCCATCCTTGGCAACACTTAGGATAAATTATTTATCTTAAGAAGTGTCGCTTGCTTCCCATGAAGCAAACCTTAAGACTTTTCATTAAAGTCATCATTTTTCAAAGCTTATGGCTTTGCATTAAAGCCGTCATATTCAAAACTTGTGCTTGCCCATTCGTAAAAACATAAGCATAGACATAGACATTTCAATCATATCAATCACATAGAAAGAAAATGCATTTTAGAAAGTTTGCTTGCTTACCTGAGATCGCCATAATCCCTTTTCCTTCCATTCTTTTCCTTGCCTACATGACATAATATGGTTTTTCATACATTTCTTGTCATTGCATTCCATTTAGTTTTCCAACCCATTTTCATTAGCATATATCCTTCATAATTCATCATACACATATATGGCTTAATTTGCATATATTAACACCGTTTTCACACATTTGGCTATCACACATCATAGCCTATACATATAACATGCACATAACCCTAAAATTAGGGTATTTATTCCAATATCATAAAAATTCATTCCATATGCATGATTCATAGCTTTATTAAGCTTACTTTGCAATTTTTCCCATTTTTTCCAAAAATACACATACGGGTGTTTCTTCTACGTACATAACATTGCCTAAACTTCATAATTCAAATCCAAACTTTTGGATTAATAACATGTCATTCCAAACAGATCCATAAACATGAAATTCATCTCATTTTCATGCATTTTTGCATAAAATCATTTTTCATAAATCATTCATCACCCGTTTATCATTATCCCTTCACATAAGCTCATTTAGCACTTAAACATGATGCATTTCTTAAAATTTCTTAACTCAGAAATTTAACCCATTTTCCAGTGGGTTAATTAACCTTTAATACCACTTTACTTAAGGTATTTTCATGGGGTTTAAATCCATTTTCCATAGGTTTCCAAAACAGTTAGTTTGGAACCCACTTTTAACCCGTTTAACGTGTCTTTTGACACATAGCCTTAGGCAGTTGTATAAATCCGAAATTTCAGCATATAATTGCACTTTTCTTGATCCATATTTAATTATTTAACACATAACTGAATTTGGATCATTTCTACACACGTTTCATATTTCTTTTTGATTTCTTTCTCAAACTAACCACATATGCTGAAATCAGGCGTGCTGAAATCTTAAAATCTTGAATTAATATCAAATCAAGTATTTTTGATCTGAAATTTCTACCATACCTTAATAACTTCATAAATTAACTTTCATGAAAGTTTCAGTACGAAATATTAACATTACATATTTATTTGGGGATTTTTACCTTGCTGAACAGTAAACTCCATTTCCAGTCAGCCTGAATGACGTTATTTATGGGGTTTATTTACACCCATAAAAACCTCATTTTTAAATTCTTCCTGTTATCCCCAATATGTCTTGTACGTCCTGTAAAATTTTCAGCCCGAAAACCCTTGTAGAAAAATTATTAAAAATCCTTTTCTACAGCTGATCCTGTAACCCGTTTTACCCTGTTTGGGATAATATTCACGGATTTTTAATTTCCAACATACATATCCTTTTAAGCTGAAACTTTGGTCGTTTCTTAATCATAGCATGAGGATTGTTCTCAAAAATTTTCATGATAAAAATCATCCATTTACTATTCCGACCATAATTTAATTTTCAATATCATATACTTACTTGAACTTGAGTGGATTCAATCCAAAATTGAGAAGCTTGCTTTCCTCCACTTCTCCTCTTTCTTTCTTCCTCTTTTTCCCTTGGTTTTCTTTCCCTTTTTGCTGGAATTTTTGGACGTGAGCTGCTGGTTCCCCTTGGACGTTTTCAGCACTTAGAAATTTTTTCCCAAAAACCCTTTCAACTCAACGTGCACAAGGCATGCATATAGCTGGATTTTTCCCAATTGTGGGACCCACTTGTGCTGCAATTCCACACACTTAAATGCACCCTTATCTACCTTATGTGTTGGCACAATTACAGCCAAGTAAAATGGGTTTTTACCATTTTCTAAAAATCAAAAAGGCAACTTTAATCACAACCATCCACTTGTCCACAATTGCCTTTCTTTGCTTAGCCCTTAAGCAACTTGTTACTTGCTCTCCAAGAAATCCATTTCTCATAATAATTAGCTTAATCCATTCCATTCATCTCATAGATTTCATAATTTTATTCCATCGTTTCAAATTTCATCTCAATCCGACGTTTCTACGTCGAGTTATGACCACTTGAATATATCTTTTGGATTTGGGAATACAAATAATTAATTATCACCCTAATCCCATCATGATTCCCTTAATCCAATACATTCAACATAAACATCTCATAATTTTATTCAACCGTTTCAAATTTCAACTCAATCCGAGTTTTCTAGCTCCCGATATAGCCGTTTGAAATTAACGGTTGAAATGAACATATACTTAGAAAAATTCATAATTCTCATTTCATCAAGAATTTTCATAATCTTTTAATTCCATAATACCAAGCCTAATATTAACAATTTTCATCTCAAATTTCACTTGAATCCGCCTTCTAGGCGTTGAGTTATGAATTTTCCAATATTTTCCTTCACACTTGACAATTTCCATCTTTATTTCCATAATTCATTTTAAATCACGAAAAATGATTTTTCATGATATTATTGCACACTTAAATCACAAATAATTCATTCTAAACCCATTATCTCATTTAGGCTCAAAATGCTTAATCACATCATTAATGCTAACCCATAACCCTAATTGCCATAATTAGCAAAAGTCATAAAATACCTTCATAATTCCATGATTCATAAATAATCATCAAATACATGTTCAATGCATACATATGGCTTACTTGGGTTAGGGTTTCACAATTACATTTATGGGTCTCAAAATATTCTAGGTATCACAATATGGAATAAAAAATAATGATAAAAGACCCCGATGCAGGGTCCATAGAGAATGAAAATGAGGATGAAAATGAAAATGCACTAGACTGATTTAGCACTAGTACACTCACTAAGGAGTTTACACTGGTATAGCCTAGAGGTAGGCACTATCTTGAAAGAAAAGGATAAATAAAGTTAGCAAAAGTCTCTTTTGACTTTTGAATGATAAATAGATATATTATGTTTTGATATAAAAGTACTTGTGACATACAGGTAGAACTGAGTTGCACTTGTATAATAAATGTATATGAAAAGGAAAGGATTGCTACCGATCCTTTCTATTGAATATGATTGATTGGATATAATATGTAAATAAGAAAGTGTCCTAAAGGAAGATATGAAATTGTTTATAACTATACTAAGTATGCATCTGGAATGGAAATAGTTGTTACTAACCCTTCTGCTTAAAGTGATTAATTGTATATATTATAATATATGTTGTGATGAAATGAGAAAGTATACTAATATACTTTTTATACGTATAGAAAGGAATTATGCCTATAACAAGAGCAAGAGCTAGGCTAAACAAAGGAAAAGTTGTAGCAAATAAAGAACCCATGAGTCAATGAGAAGTAGGTGAAACCACTAGCAAGTCTAAGCGACCAAGACGAGGAGAGCAACTAAACCCAAGGACCGGTCAACAACAAGCAAATGTAAACTCTAAGTGGAATGTTAAAGGTGGAACAACTACAGGTAACACCACCCAATTAGAATGAAGAGCGAAAAATGTAGCTATGCAGCAAGCTACACGGGATTGGGCTGCCCAAACAGTAGAAATAATTCAAGGTCTTTAGGAAAAAACCCAACAGGACTAGTCAAGAGGACAAGAAGGAAATAGGCCGATGCAGGCCGCACTTCCTAACCTAATTACCAGAACCTATGAGAGATGATGATAATAAGATAAAAACATTAAGGATCCAAAAATTACAACAAGGGCAAGAACAATTTAATCCTATCATCAAGGAGCAGGATGCAGGAAAGGGAAGAAGTAAAAAAGTAGTGACAAGAGAAAGGAAATCGAGCTTTAACATAATAGGTGTCCCAATTTGTGAAAATGATCGCAAATGTCACTTTGGAGAATATTTAAGGGGTTCAAATCGATGTTATAAGTGTGGTCAGATTGGCCATGTGGCCAGAAATTGTCAAGTTAGTGAGGTAAAAAAGATAAAGTGCTTCAATTGTGACCAAGTAGGACATATTGCTTCAAAATGTCCGAACAAGACACAAAACACACCAGAACAAGGGAGATTAGCTCAATAAAGGAACACTACAATTGCCCATCGATAGGGAAGCTCTACAAATTTAGTGCAGATGCATGCATTGACTCACGATGAGTCATGAAAACAGAAGGAAAGGAAGGTTACAGGTATGATTTATATTTTAAGAAATTCTACAATAGTGTTATATTATTATGGTGCTACTTAGTCATTTATAGTATACCAAAATGTAACTAGTCATGCACTGCTAGTAGAAAGGACAAACAATATCAATTATGTAGAATTCCCTGAATATAGGTTGACAAATATTAAGTAAATGTAAAAAATATGATTTATATGTGGGCCATTACCCATAGGTTTGGCGTGAGATAGGACAGAGAAAGTTGGCCTTAGAATTGTTTAAAAGAATGACAGAAAAAGATAGGCGATATAGTAAGGTATATGTAACCTAGAATAAACACAAAAAGAATACAGGTTGCAAAACAGGGATTCGAATATCCAAGTATTGGAGGAAGATGGTAGATTGGCCTACCAACAAGTCTTACCCCAGTTATTTGAAGTATAGCAAGTTTCGAGGCTAAAGGGGGGAGGATTGTGAAACCCAAGATTTTAAGCTTAATGAATATAGTTGGAATTTGTTTGAGGAAATTGAAAGTTTTAGAAAATGATTAAATTATATGCATTTGATTAAGATGAATGTGATTAGGGTAATCAATTAAGCAAGGTGATTAAGTTAATCACTTTTTCTTAAGTGTGCACAAGAGGACAAAAACCACTAAAAGACAAAAGTGGAGTAGAGAATGGTGAGGTGGAATGCTAATTAATGCCCCATTTTCATTTTAATTATTGCTTAATTATTTGATTAATTCATATCTTACGATACATAAGTTGGATTGGGATGAAATTTGAAGGGAGCCTACGTTGACATGCTTATTGGTCCCGAGTTAATGACAATTACCCAAGAGGGGAGGAGTGAATTGCGTATTTAAAAATTCTCAACTTAAATTAGAAACTTTTACCTCGGTTTAATTTAGTCCCCTTTGATGATTCAAATGGAAAACAACAAGATAATGAAAGCGGAAATGAAAAACAATGGACAAGATTTATAGTGGTTCGGGCAACCTTCCCTCACTCTTCCAAGCTCACACTCTTTGTGACTTGGGTTCCATTATGTATTTCGCGAATATAACTAGAGTATCCGCTCTCTTCTAGATTTCAGCTCTAGGGGGCATATACAAGCAGAGCCTCCGCTCTCTTCTAGATTCTAGCTCTAGGGGACGTATGTAACATGCAGCACAAGTAGGTGATGAGTTCCACTCCAGTCACAACCCTACTTTGCTATAACTTGGTTTGAAACACCAAAATCAAACCAAGCATCAAAAACCAAATAACAAAATGAAATGAAAGAAATCTACACATTACAAATTTGTGTAGTCAAGTTTCAACTCGAGGAAGAACACGTAGAAGTGATGAATCGATTGGCATTGTAGCAAACAACAACTTTGAAGCTTGTTCTTCCTTTGAATGTGTATGAATCACTCAAATGTAGAAGAAAGTAGAATATTACTCTTAGTAGCTCTTCTTTCCTCTTTTTCTGCTCTATCTTATTAGTTTCCATGTTCACTTGAGTGTTTATATATAATGGGAGGAAAGATTTGAATGTTAGAGAGTTGGTTGGCGCGTAATAAATGCGCCAATGTTCGAAAATTCGAACGTTGCGACCCAAGTCCCAGGTGGAGACGACTTCGGGTGCAACTTCGCCCAAGTCGCATGCTGGAGTCGACTTCGGGTGCGACTTCGGCTGTGAGCAGGCTGTTCAAGTTCTTCCTCAGGTCAACTTGGTCTTGAACTTGACCCAAGTCACTGCTGGAGTCGACTTCGTTTGCGACTTGACCTCCTTATCTTGCCAAGTGAGCTCAAACTCTTTTGAAATGACTTTGGTCACTTTAATGTCTTCAAATTAAATATTCTTCCTTTGATTTGTATCATTTGAAATTCTGTAGGATTAATTTAGCTTGAGACCTTTTAACTCCATGTCTTGAAATCTTGAATTCTTGACTCTTGGAATGCATGTAAACTATCCAAGTGTGTGTTCTTGATCCATCATAATGACTTCATGCAACCTTGCTTGCTTTGGACTTGTTTTGATCTTTATTTGTTCCAAGTCGAGTGTTTGAGTCGACTTGGCCTTCAACTTCACTCAAGTCTGGCATAGAGTCGACTTGGTATGCGACTTAGCTCTTCAAGTTCTGCACTGTCAGTCTGAAGTTGAAGCTGGAGTCGACTTTGTCTGCGACTTTGCCCAAGTCAAATGTGGAGTCGACTTCATGTGCGACTTCGGCAGCTTTGCTCCCCAATTTCAACGCTGGACAAAAAATGAGCTTTCAAGTCCTTGTTGGAGTCGACTTGGCCTGCGACTTCGCCTAAGTCGATATCTAAGTCGACTTGAGGATCGACTTGATCTGCTATGCTTTATGTATTTCATATTTATAACCTTAAACATTGCACAAAACATATTAGTAGCTAAAACTAACTCAAATTAAGTTGTTAATCATCAAAACCTATGCTTTGGGTATTTTGCATTTGATTTTAACAGTTGTTTCCAACAATCTCCCCCTTTTTGATGATTGACAAAACTAATTAGAGTTTATACCTTTCAATATGTCATATTATCCTATTTTGACATTTTTAGGACAATTATAAGTCATTTGCCTTTTGAACTTAGTGAAATTGTCATGCATATTTCTTTTTCAACATTTGCATGTCTTGTTTCCAATAATCACAAGTTGAATCTTATTTAAACAATCATTCAACCAACCATTTCAAAACAGAACATTAGTAATCAAAGCATAAAACAGTGCATAGAACACAAGTAATCAATCTTTTCATAAACAACTTTTTCATATATCATCAGAAAATGTATCATACAAGTTTCAAAAGTAATAAAACCTATATACAAGCTACCCAACCCAAAATCCTAAAAATCTAAACTCAAAACTCAACACTCAACTATTCTCCCCCTTTTTGTCAATAGATCAAATAGGGATCAACTCGCAGAGATTTGGTAAACTGGAACGCAGATATCGGATATGGAGCTTGGGTAGGTCGGATAGGTCGTACATGGGCTGATGAGTAAAAGGATGAGACGGGGCTAGAGTTGGATCTCTGTGAACTGATCCGATGTCAAATGGATCGAGTTCGGGGATAGGCTGATGTCTATGGCTCCCGAATGCCAAATGGTATCAGATCGTCCTCAGTTCCCAATCCATGCAATCTTATCGAGAATGCATGTCCATGCTGGCAGTAAGGACCCCGGCTATCTGACTAGTCAGGCGATCCTCGATCTGTTCCAGATGTTCTCGGATTGCATTCACCGAGTTGTCTCATGATGGAGGTCTAGGTGCGAGGTTTGGGATCTCTGAACCATGGGGCGAGCAGGATCCATGAGATGCAGGCGAAGCAGGTGCCTCGGGAGCATCCTGAGGTGGAGCGAGTTGCTCCTCTGGAGGTGACGGGGGTTGCTCCCCCTGAGCTTGTGCATCCTCAGCTTCCTCTAGAGCTGGTCCGCCCATTCTTTCTTGAATTCTTTCTGCTCTAAACTACTCCACATTGATTTTCATGCGTTGAAGTAGGGCTTTGTTGATGACATTGGTTGATTTCAAAACCTCGAACGGTTCACCATCGATGTCGACCTCAAAATGCTCTAAGATTTTGGTAATCCAAGTTCCATAGGGCAAAACCCCTCGTGGGTTATCTTCTCTCGAGGCCAGGGCTTCTAGGAATAGTGTGGCGCCCCGAACCCAGGCGTCCACATAGTCCTTACTCTAAGATCTTATCGATTGGTAAACGTGACTCAGGATTGTTGCCCTGATCACACGGCGGGTTCTTAATTGGATCTCGTCCAATTTTTTTTTTCTTTCTTTTTCTTTCATCACACAACATATACTCATCATCATTCAAAATGGACCCATCCATATCATCATAAACCATCAACTTCTCATTTTATTCATACTTTCATAATTTCATACAACGTATATTCTTTTTCATCATATGCTATTATGGCCTACATTTATACTTCAGTAACAAAGGATTACATACCTTTGTATCTATGCTTCTTTCATCATATCACTTCCAGGCAAATCAACCGGTTCTTTTTTCATCACTTGGCTTTCATCACTTGAATTTTCCCTGCACTTGTCTAAGGGGGGAAAACATGAGTCGAAACTCAATAAGCAAGCATTTTTCATTTTAAATGCATTTCTCTACATTCGATAGAAGACACTTACCAAGTGATCAACTATCAAATGCACAGAAACCTTTTCGTAAACTATATTTCGAAACCTTTCATAAACCTTTCATGTAAATCATTTGTAAATGCATTTCTCTCGATTCGATAGGAGACACTTAGCAAGTGATCAACTATCAATGGAATATAAACCTTTTCATAAATATAGGATGTGCAAATGCTTCCTTTCAATTCCTGACATGAACCATTGTGTGTGGGTACGCTAGCCCAGGGAACATCTCACATAACATGGTCCAATACGCCGGCTGTCTCCGACTTGGCCTCATCAAGGAGAACCTCTCTTCCTCTTGACACCTACATGGTTCCTACATGCATGACTTTTGATTTCCCCAGCGTTATATACCTCTTACACCAGGTAACTTGTCATTCTCATGTAGAGAATTATTTGCATCATCCCTTAAAAATATCTTTTCAAATCCATGTGTGCAAATACTTTCTTTCCATTCTTGACATAAACCTTCGTGTGCGGGTACGCTAGCCCAAGGAACATCTCACATAGCATGGTCCAATACGCCGGCTGTCTCCGACTTGGCCTCATCAAGGGGAACCTCTCTTCCTCTTGACGCCTACATGGTTCCTACATGCATGACTTTTGATTTTCCCGGCATTATATACCTCTTACACCAGGTAGCTTGTCATTCTCATGTAAAGAATTATTTGCACCATTCATTTAAAAACATCATTTCAAATTCATGCTTTCATTTTCAATCAATGTATGAAAATGCAATGCATCCATTCACACATAACATTCCTTTGCCTCCACCTCTGGGGAGGACGCCGTCGGCACACAGCCCATACGACTCGGCAATAGTGAAGGGGGACCTCTGATCCGCTTTCTACCTCCACCAAAGCCTCTTCCTTATACATCATACATGTGCACATGTCCATGAACATCATGATATCAATATGCCGGCATGACTTTTATAACTTATAAACATTCATTATTTCAAAACATTATAGGAATGACCATCCTTAAAACACATTTCATAAATACTTGAGAATAAAATCACATTTTCAAAAGGGTTGCTTGCTTACAATGAAGCAATAAAATAACATTTTCAAAGTTGTGCTTGCTTACAAATCATCATTTTCAAAAGGATTGCTTGCTTACAATGAAACAATAAAATCACATTTTAGAAAGCTTGCTTGCTTACCTCTCCAATCCATGTCCTCCACCTTTTCCTTTCCTTTTCCTATACATGGAAAAATGATATTTTATTTATATCATTCCATGTCTTAGTTCATTTTCCATACATGCATAATTCATTACCTCTTTTCTCTAGAGGTTAATTTGGTCATTACCACATTATATGGATTTTTATCCATAAATTCTTTAAAAATTTCATCCATATATCCTCATAAAATATAAAAATAAATCTCAATTTTTTCCTAAAATCACGCTGTTTACTGTTCATGGTTACATTTCATACATTTCATACATTTTGAATTTATCATCATTTACTTGGCCAAAAAAATCATTTTCTCCATATACTAAAAATCAACATAAATTCACTTAAGCATAATCCTCAATTCCAAAAATCATGAAATTAATATATCATCATTCCAACATCATATTTATCATAATAATATATCCCAAATCATCATTTATCAATTTTGGAGCATTATTTTCACATATCATATGCTGTCTTCCCGAATGCTCCGTCTTTGCTCCAAATTTTCGATGTTTCGGCATGATTCCGATTAAGCATTATAACTTTACTTATTTTCTCATGCTTAGGAATTATCTAAGCATAGTTTTACCTTAATTAACAACCAAAAGAAATTTGGGAAGAATCCCCTTACCTGAAGTAGAAAATCTTTCCTCCAACTTGCCCTTTCTCTCTCTAACTTTCTCTCCTTTTCTCTCTAAGGCCAAAAACGAATTTTGGGGGTTGGAAATGCTCAATGGAGCTGGAATGGGTGTGCCTTGGTCGTTCACCATGCTCCCTATTTATAGTGTTGCATTTTTCACATATTTGCAATTTACCCCCTTGCTCAAGGTATTTAATTCTAAATATGTTTTCCCAAATCCCATGCAATATTTTGAGCCTTGTGCAGCCACCATAATCAGCAGCTCCTGCCCCCTAGCTAGCCCCTATTTATTTATGATTTTTTATTTATTAAAATTAATTATTTTAAAGCTAATTCATCTCAACCGTTGATTTTTGATAAGATTGATTTTGGGCCATTGGATTTGGTCCCAAAAGTCCAAGCTCCAGCAGCTTTTCATTAATTACTCATCTCTTTAATTAATTAAAATTAATCAAAAGTCAATTCTCATTAATGAAAAAGTAAAGCTACTTTTTCATTTTCAAATGACGTTGAATCTTGACCCTTGATTTGCGATTTTCATCACATCTTGGACCATTCATCATGTCCATCATCACATCCTAGCCACCCATAAAAAAATTTCATCTCAATCCGATGTCCGGATTGCAAGATATGAATTTTTCTTCATTTTCTTCCAAAAATCAATTAAAAATCCGAAAATAATAAAAAATTCCAAAAGTGGCTATTTTGTCCTTTTGTGGGAAGCTTCCTTTTTTATCTTTTATGATTAAGTTAATCCAAAGTGATTAACTTAATATATTCCTTAATCCCACATTTACTATTCACGTACACTATTCACGTGCACTATTCATCCGAATTTCATGCATAATATTTTAATCTTCATTTCCATATATTTCATATCCATCAATATATATTTCTCAAATATATTACCTATGGTTTACAACCCTAAAGTTTTGTACACGTCTCAAAGATCGGGGTTTCACAAATAGTCACAGAAGGCTAACCTTGATTCAGTTAGCGACTTTCCAAAGAATCTTCACCTCCTGCGGGTTTAGCTGGTTCCTTCCTCCGCCCTTAGGATAGATGCAGTGGGTAATGAGCAATCTTAGAACTCTTAGCCTTGGGGATAAGTCCATGTAATGCAGGAACTTGATCCCGGGATGATACTTGTTGCTCCTACTGAGCTGATTGTACATTTGAGTGATGGAAAGATCTCCAAGTAGCTGCTCGTCCACGTAGGGGACCTACAAAATCCGTCCCACCTGTCTAATGGCTTGATCTAGGCTTCGGACCCCTCTTGTTCCCAAAAACATTTCTACTCCTTTTACAAATGTGCTGAAATATTGACCATCCCAAAGGTAGTAGAATATCCTAGTCAAATCGGGATAGACCCTGTCATCTGCTTTCAATAGTTTGGTCCATCCTTGGAAATCCAGAAGCTCCTCTATCTCAAACTCATAGTTGCTCAGAAACTTAAAGTCTATGATTTTTGGAATGGATACCTTTTGCTCATAGAATGACTTGTAGAATCGGCTATGCTGAAGTTCTATATTGAAATATGTCGTCGGCATTTTCAAGACTTGAGCTTTAGCTACAGGGGTTCCCTTTCATCTAGCCCCAGTTTCTGTGCTCTATGATGTCTGAGGTTCCTCATCCCGAGCAACGGTGGTTGACGGAGTCCCCATTTGGAATCAAACCTATCGGCCAGTGGAAGTCGACGGTTCGTCCCGAGGTCGTTTCGCGGGAGTCCGCTGTCTTCTAGGTACATCTTCTTCGGTTTGGGAATTGGATTGTCTGCGGACAGGCCATTATGATGGCTTTGACACAGCTAGCTTGAGTAATCGAGGTTTGGGTGCCATTTGATGGATTTGATAACCTTGAGAGAGAAATGGATAAGTTTGGCTTGAGAGAAAAAAGGAGAGAAGCAGATAAAGAGTGGAGAGAGAAAAAAAAAGCGACTGTGAGGAAGACAAAGCCGAAATCGACCGAAGAAATAGGGGTTGCCGAAGAGGAAATGCTAAAGGAGATAAAAAAAAATAGAGAGAGGGAGAGAGAGTGACAACAGGGTTCGGAACCGAAAAAGAGAGATGGGAGGTAGACAGAGAGGAAGAAGAGAGAGAGAAGACAGACGCGAGAGGAAGAGAGGAAAAGTGAGAGAATGGCCGGAAATGGCCGAATGAAAGGTTTCGCCGGGGAGAGAAAGGAGATCGGAGAAGAAAGGAAGGCCGGAAGAAAATAGGCTGTCGCAGGAGAAAATGAGAAAGAAGAGGGAAGACAAAGGAAAAAGAAGAGAAAGAAAGGAAGCCCGACGGTCGTGCGTGAAGTTGACTTGCCCTAGGCAAAGTCGACTTTGCCCCAGCGGAGTCGACTTCACCTTGATGCGGAGTCGACTTCGCCATACCCAAGTCGACTTCACCGGAGTCGACTTAGCCTATTGACTTGGACTTTTCTAAGTCCATTTTTCCCATCTAACTATTCCTTAATTTATCTCGATCATCCCCATATCATTTCTAATTTTGTAAAAAGATTCTTTTGCTAAAGGTTTGGTGAAAATATCTACAATTTGATTCTCAATTTTCACATATTCCAAACAAACATCATGATTTTCAACATGTTCACGAATAAAATGATGTCTTACATCTATATGTTTTGTTCTAGAATATAATACAGGATTTTTAGTCAAACAAATTGCATTTGTATTATCACATCTAATTGGAATATTATAATAATCAATACCATAGTCTTTTAATTGTTACATCCAAAGTAGTTGAGCACAACAATTCCCGGTGGCTATATATTCGGCTTCCGCCGTAGATAGAGCAACACTAGTTTGCTTCCTTGAATACCATGAAACTAACATGTTTCCAAGAAATTGACATGTTCCACTAGTACTTTTTTTTATCTACTTTGTATCCGGCAAAATCTGCATCTGAGTAGCCGATTAAATCAAAAGTTGACCCCTTTGGATACCATAGTCCAAGATTAGTGGTATTTATCAAATATTTAAAAATTCTTTTTACAGCCAATAAATGTGATTCTTTAGGACATGCTTGAAATCTAGAATACATACAAACACTGAAAAGAATATCGGGTCTAGAAGCAGTTAAATATAATAAAGATCCTATCATGCTTCTATACAGCTTTTGATCGATACATTTACCGTTTTCATCCGTGTCGATCTTGATTGTTGAACTCATTGGAGTGTTTTCTCCCTTGCTAGTTTGCATTCTAAATTTCTTTAGCATTTCTTTGATATACTTGGACTGATTTATGAATATTCCTTCGGCTTGTTGCTTGATTTGCAGTCCAAAGAAGAAATTTAATTCTCCCATCATGTTTATTTCGAATTCGCTCTGCATAATCTTAGAAAATTCTTTGCACAGAGTTTCATCAGTAGCACCAAATATTATATCATCTACATAAATTTGAACAACTAAAATATTTTTGCTTTTATACTTGATGAATAATGTAGTATCAACCTTTCCTCTTTGAAAATCATGATCAATCAAAAATTTATTTAACCTTTCATACCAAGCTCGTGGAGCTTGTTTAAGTCCATATAATGCTTATTGATCCTTTTCTTCAAATCCAGGGGGTTGTTCAGCATATACTTCTTTATTTAAGTATCCATTCAAAAATGCTCTTTTTACATCCATTTGAAACAATTTGAAATTTATGTGAGAAGAAAATGCGAGTAAAATGCGTATGGCTTCTAATCTAGCCATAGGTGCATATGATTCTTCAAAATCAATCCTTTCTTCTTGGGAATACCCTTTGGCTACTAGTCTAGCTTTGTTTCTTATTACAAGTCCACTTTCATCCAATTTGTTCCTAAATACCCATTTGGTACTAATAATAGTGCAATCATTGGGTCTAGGAACTAAATGTCATACATTGTTTCTTTTAAATTGATTTAGCTCTTCTTGCATTGCATTAACCCAGTTTTCATCATTAAGAGCTTGTTTGATAGTTGTTGGTTCAATTTTTGATACAAACGCATATTGTCCATAAATGTTTTGTTTTGACCTTCTAGTTTTTACTCCTTCATAGATATTTCTAATAACTTGCTCAATTGGATGAGCATTTTTGAATTTCAGATCAATTGGAGGTTTATAGGAATCATTACCTTCACTTACCCTTTCCTCTGTGGAATTTTCTGGCTTGGGCTTGGTTTCCTCTTGTTGCTCTTGTTGTTTTGCTTTTGAATTCTTTGATGTATCATCTGCATCACTTAATTCATCCTCCTTTCTCGGAGTTTGGTTAAATTCATCAAAAACAACATGTATTGATTCCTCTACTATTTGATTTCTTTTGTTGAAAATTCTATATGCTTTGCTATTTGATGAATAACCAAGGAAAATTGCTTCATCACTTTTGGCATCTAATTTTCCCAAAATTGTTTTTCCATTGTTTAGCACATAACAAGTACATCCACAAATATGAAAATATGATATGTTTGGTTTTCTGCCTTTCCAAAGTTCATATGTGGTATTTTGCAATATTGCTCTAATAGTAACTCAGTTTAATACATGACAAGCTGTACTTACAGCTTCACCCCAAAATTTTTTGGATAATTTACTCTCATTTAGCATAGTTCTAGCCATTTCTTGTATTGTCCGATTTTTCCTTTCGACAACTCCATTTTGTTGAGGAGTTCTTGGTGCAAAAAATGTATAGTGAATTCCTTTTTCGTTGCAAAATTCTATGAATCGCTTATTTTCAAATTCACCACCATGGTCACTTCTAATGAAAATAATTAAACTTTGTTTTTCATTTTGCACCAAATTTGAGAACGTGATAAACATAGAAAATGCTTCATCTTTGCTAGCTAAGAGTATAATCCAAGTAAATATTGAAAAATCATCAACAATTACATACACGTACTTTTTCCCACCAAGAGTTAAAATGTCAGATGGTCCATAAAGATCCATATGAAACAATTCAAGTGGTCTAGTCTTTGAAATTTCCTTTTTGGTGGAAATGACATTTTAGGTTGTTTAGATAATTGACAAGCTTTGCAAATCTTATCCTCGTCATATTTAAGCTTTGGTAACCCTTGTACTAGATTCTTTTTCTACAAAGTTTTAATATTTGACATATTTATATGTCCAAGCCTTGTATGCCATACCCATGGATAATTTTCTATGGCTATTCGACATTTTACCTCAAGTTCATCTAAGCAGACACCTAGTTCCTAGACCTAAGAATTGCACTATCATTGGTACCAAATGAGTTTTTAGGAACAAATTAGATGAAAATGGACTTGTGGTAAGAAATAAGGCCAGACTTGTAGCCAAAGGATATTCCCCAAGAGGAAAGAATTGATTTTGAAGAATCCTATGCTCTAGTGGTTGGATTGAAGGCCATACGTATCCTACTAGCTTTTGCCTCTCACATGGACTTTAAACTGTTTCAAATGGATGTGAAAAGTGCATTTTTGAATGGATACCTAAATGAAGAAGTATATGTTGAACAACCTCCCGGATTTGAGGAGAAAGATCAATCAAAATTTGTTTTTAAGTTAACAAAAGCATTTTATGGACTTAAATAAGCTCCAAGATCTTGGTATGAAAGGTTAAGCAAATTTTTGATTGATCATGATTTTCAAAGAGGAAAAGTTGATATAACATTGTTTATCAAATATAAAGATAAAAATATATTAATTGTTCAAATTTATGTGGATGATATTATATTGGGTGCAACTAATGAAACTCTGTGTCAAGAATTTTCTGAGATTATGCAGAGTGAATTCTAAATGAGTATGATGGGCGACCTAAACTTCTTCCTTGGATTGCAAATTAAGCAATTAGCAGAAGGAATTTTTATAAATTAGTCTGAATATGTCAAGGAGATGCTCAAGACGATTGTAATGCAAAATAGCAAAGGAGCAAATATGCCCATGAGTTCCATCATCAAAATCGACAAGGATGAAAAAGGTAAATCTGTTGAACAAAATTTGTATAGAAGCATGATAGGATCTTTGTTGTATTTGACTGCTTCTAGACCAAATATTTCATTTAAAGTTTGTATGTGTTCAAGATTTCAATCATGTCCTAAAGAATCACATTTAATAGCTATAAAAATAATTTTCAGATATTTAATCAATACTACTAATCTAGGTCTATGGTATCCAAAGGGTTCAATATTTAATCTAATCGGCTACTCGGATGCGGATTTTGCCGGTTACAAAGTAGATAGAAAAAGTACTAGTGGAACATGTCAATTTCTTGAAAACATGATGGTCTCGTGGTTTTTAAGAAAACAAACTAGTGTTGCTCTATCTACTGCGGAAGACGAATATATTGTCGTCGGGAGCTGTTGTGCACAATTATTTTGGATGATAACAACTTAGAGATTATGACATTGAATATAAAGATATACCAATTAGATGTGATAACACTAGTAAAATATGTTTAACAAAAAATCATGTATTGTATTCTAGAACTAAATATATAGATGTGAGACATCACTTTATTAGGGAACATGTTAAAAACCTTGATATTTGCTTAGAATATGCTAAAACTGAGCTTCAAATTGCAAATATTTTTACCAAACCCTTAGCAAAAGAATCATTCTACAAAATTAGGAATGACATGGGTATGATTGATATTGATTAAACTTTACAATTAAATAGGGGGAGTAAGAAAACAGAAAAAGGGTTGAACCCAAGTCGGTAGAGCCAAGTAGACTCCACTCACCCGGAGTCGACTTCACCGAAGTCGACTTTGATTAGGGTTCGAAGTCGACTCTGGAGCCGACGATTTGGCTGCCTCGCCTACAAGAGGCGGAAGCCCGAATCTTCCCTTCATTCTTTCCCATTTTTTCATCTCAACTTTCTCACTTTCTCTCAAATCACTCTCTAAATCCCATCTTGTCATACTTGAGTTTCCTTGAGAGAATCCTCCATTTCCATTTGCAATATCAATATCCCATCACCTTGAATCCATGGCACCCAAGGCCGTATCCAAACCCACCAAACTCCCAGTCTCAAGGCCATCCTAATCTCAAACTGGAGAAGACGTACCGCGTAGGCAACGAACGCCATCTAAGAGAGTGCAGGAAGAAGCCACAACATCCATAGGCTTACGTGTTCAGTTCAATCAAGGTAACCCATCCGCTTCGGCTCCTAGAGAAGAGGAGAATGCAGAATCTAGTAGTAGTTCTGAAATGAGAGGAAAAAGGAAAGGGACACCCACTCAACAGGGTCAAGTCCTAAAAATGCCTACAGATTATTTCTGGACCGAACGACAACACAATCGGTTCTATAGGAACTTTTATGAAAGGAAGATTTTTGTGCCTAAAATTATTGATTTCAAGTTCTTGAATGAGTATGAGTTTGGAATAGAGGAATTATTGGACTTTCAAGGATAGACTGGCTTACTCAAAGAGGACGATAAAATCTATCCTGATTGGACCCGACTGTTTTACTATCTATGGGATCAGTCAAAGGGGTTGAGATAAATTTGGCACTTGCACAGGGAATCTGCAAGAGAAATGCCATAAGCAAGATTGCTAGGATTTTAGGAGTGCTAGAGGAAAATGAGCCTATTCCCGAGGGGCTATCACTAACACAGATGTATAATTAGCTTCCAAATAGCAACAAGTATCACTCTGGGATCAAGTTTCTGCATTATATGGACTTATTGCCGAGATTGCGGGTTCTTAGGCTATTAATTGCACACTGCATTTACTCCAAGGGCGGCGGGCGAAACCAACTGAATCCACAAGAAGCAAAAATCCTGTGGAAAGTTGCCAATCGGGTCAAAGTTAGTCTTCCTAGACTATTTTTGGAGGCCCTCAAACTCAAGAAAGAGAATCCACAAGGAGTTCTACCATATGGAATGTGGATCACAAAAATCATGGCGTATTATGGTGTTGATTTGGATGGCGAGCCATTTGAAGTTCTGAAGCCTACAAACGCCATCAACCGGGCCCTCCTGACCCGCATGAAGATCGATTTAGAGGTATATAGGGTTGATTGGCAACGAGAATGGATGGGAAATGAATTTCAAGATCATCCAGCATAACCAGAAGCCGAGGATGCTCATCCTAAGGTGGGGGCACTGCCCCAACACCAGCCTATTCCATCTCCACCTCTGGCACCTGTCGCTCCCGCATCACCACAGTCCCATGGCTCATGTTCACCACATGGATCATGGGCCTTTAATACCCAGACTCAAGTAGGACTCATATAATTGCATTTAAGGTGTAATGATTATTTATGTATGAATTGATTGATTTTTGAATGATTTTCATGAATTCATGAATTTTATAATCAGGGTTTGCAATTAAAAATGGTGATTAAGATTAATCGCCAAAGCCTAATGTGAGTCAAGATGACTAAAGGGGATTAAGGAGGATTAGTATATGCTAATGTGGCATGAATATTTATTTGAATTTTCATGATTTAATTAATGGAGATTAAAATGGAAATAATGGAATTATGTTGAAAATCGTATAAAATTCATAACTTGACGCGTATAAGGCGAAATGAGACGAAATTTGAAAGGTAAGCTCATGATTTTGGGCTCAAACTTATGAGTGGATTGGATTATGGAAAATATGATGAGATTAAGTGATAATTATTTGAATTTAGTCTCAGACTCTAAGGTTATTTTCAAAGGCTCATAACTTGATGTAGAAACGTCGGTTTGAAATGAAATTTGAAAAGATTAAATAAAATTATAAAATATATGGTATGGATGGATTGGATTATGCTAATTACCATGGAAAAGTGCTTAATTGGAAAAAGATACCTAGCATTGACTTTGTGCACCCTTGACTACGATAGTATTTATGTTAAAGCAAGTGAGTTAAATAACTTGGTTTAATGCTATGCAAGGTGTCAAATGGAGGTGAATCGAGCGGAATTTTATGATTTTTTTAAGGGTCAAATCCATGAAAAATTCAAGGTTTAAATGCAATGGTTTAATGTCTAATGTTTAGCTCAAAATGAGGCGTAGATTATGTGTCAATGTAAGGGACGTCCAAGGGCATGTTGGGCATAAAAATTTGATTTTTAAAAATGCTAAAATGCATATCTAAATTTCCTAACACTTAGGTGAAGTAAATGGGCATATAAATATGTGGAAAATGAGGCATGAGAATGTCAAAAGCCAAGCTTAAGAGGGGTGTCACCTAGTGGACAACAATGCATTCCTTAAGTGCATGGATTTTGTTGATTTTTGATAATTAAAAAATGTATATTTTACTTGGATATAAAATTGCCATGTCATCAAGGGATAAGTTAGAATTAAATTACCCTCATGACATGTGGCAAAGTGGGTTCCATGTGCTGGTAAGAAAAATATAAAAATGAGGCATATCTAAGGGGGGCATCCACATGAGAAGGGAGAGGAAATTTCCCAAAATTTCCTAAGTGTGGAAGCAACCTTGAGCACGTCCAAACCAGCAAGGGAGATGGAGAAAGAGGGAAAAAGAGAAGGAAAAAGGAGAAGAAAAAGAGATGAAACCAAGCTAAACAAGTTGGATTCAAGTTAGATTCAATCCAAGTAAGTGAAATCTAAATTTTGAATCATTTAAATCAAGTTTTTCTCTCTCAAATCATGAGCCATGAATATGGTTCATAAATAACTCTTAAAGGATGAGTTATGATGCCTCGATATGGGTATTGAATGATTTTTGAAAGATATAAATGAAATAAAGAGTTCAAGAGAGTGAAAAGGGAAGTTAGGGTTGAATTGTGAGATGAAAACTAAATTGGAAATTCTCAAAACCCTAAACCAAGTTGCTGTATGATTAAAGTATGATGATTTGGATGTAACTCATGTTCTTTTGGATTACATATGTTGATTTGAGAATTTGTTAATGATTTTAGCAAAAATAGAACTTAGGATTTCAAGTATTGCCCGATTTTTCAATTTTTGAGTTAAAAATGATATAAAGAAGTGCTTAAATGGTTTATGGATGGATTGTAGGGTAAAGTACCCTAAATGTGAAACCTTGACCTACATAAGATTCATGTATATGTATTTAACACATAAGTATGATTCAAGTATGATTTGATTATGAATTATTTATTTGCAATATTGATGATTTATGACAATTAGGTCAGAGGTTATGAATGATGATTAAATCAATCATTATAAGTCAATATGGGTCAATATGATTGAAGTGACCTAATGAGGATTGAAAGATGTTAATGTGCCATAAATATTAATTTAATTTTCATGATGTGATTAATGGAAATTAAGAGGTTAATTATGGAGCTAAGTTGGAAAATGTTAGAAAATTCACAACTTGACGCCTATAAGGCGGATTTAGATAAAAATTGAAAGGAAAGCACATAATTTCGTGCTTAATATTATGGAAATGATGAATTATGAAAATTTTGATGGGATTAGTGTGAAAATTGATCATTACCATCCAATATCCAAAGATGACTTCAAATGAGCATAACTTGAGCTAAAAAAGTCGGATTGAGACGAAATTTGAAATGAATGGTTAAAATCATGAGATCAATGTAATGAGACACTTGGATTAAGCTAATGATGATGGGATCATGGTTGCACGAAAAAAGGTGGAGCACCTTTTACTTTCGTGCACTATAAAGTAGCTCTCATTTCTGTTAATGTTAAAGTGATTAATTAAATAATTAATGGCAAAAATGAGGTGAAAAAAGGAAGTGATTACAAGTGGATTTTGTGTACTTTCTAAAATAAAAAAATCCATGGAAAATCCCTTGCATTATGATAACTCGTATTTTTACGAGTTATCATGGCCCTTTTCAGACTTGTGTTGTGCGTTAGTTCAAGAGACTAGGTTCAATTTGCATCCATTTAGCTTAATTTTCACTCGCTTTGCATTGCAGGAACATTATTTAGTTTTTAGACATTTTTAGCATTATTTAGGCATTTTTAATCCATTTACTTAGTTTTTCCAACTTTTCCAGGAAGGACGGGACATATGAAGGAAAAGCGGGTGAGTCGAATGCAAATTGAGACAAGTCAGAGGCAGGTGGTTGGCGCCCAGGAGCCACCCTATGTGCCTTGGCCATTTTTTAGGCAAATTTTAGAAGTTTTTGAAGTCATTGCTTCCAGGGAGTTGGCGCCTAGGTGCCAGGCATGATCAACCACAATGTGTCAAGGAGAAGCTCAATGCCATGAAAGTCCAGGGAGTTGGAGCCTAGGCGCCAATATGCATCCGTATGCGCAAATTTCAGTGCGTAAGCTGCGTAAAGCGACTAAAAAATAGTTCCTAGAGGTTTCGCGCGCGCGCGAGAGAGAGAGAGAAGAGAGAGCCCAGAGATGAACTAGAGAGCAAGAGAAAGAGGAAATTAATATCAAAGCCCGAATTGAAGAGAGGATTCAATCCCGTTGGTGGAAACCGTCGAAAAATAGTTTTTTCTATTTCTTTCCACTTTTCTTTCTCTGCTTTCACGGATACTTTTTACATGGATGTAATGGATGTTGAAATCATGTCTTTGAGCTAAACTTCCACTAGATGGATAGTTAGGATGATTTGAATTCTAAACTATATTGATTCTTGGTTCTTAGAATATTCATGAATGAATATTTGATTTATATATGATTATGTATGATTTACCTTTGCATGTGTGGATTTAATGTTTTTTACAAGATTAGCTACCTTGTAATATGATTTAATTACTTGATTTATCCTTGGAAGAGGAAAATCTCTGCAAGATCATGTGCAAAGCATAGGTTTCTACCTTTGTGTAAGGGGAGTTGTTTAACGGATAGGAATATACCGTTAAACCCCGTGTAGTCATTATACAGGTTATGAACTTACTAATTTCACTTTATTTAATGGCATGGGAACATGGAAATTAAATAAGGTGTAATTACCTTAATATAATGTTGGAAGACATATATAAAGATACATGAACTTGGGCTAGTAAATCCATACGCATTCCAATTAAAAAGAACCAAAGCAATATAGTTTAGATTCAAGGATTCCGAGCTATCCATCTGGCATCCCTAATAAGTAAACTCGTTTCTAGCATCCAGTAGTCTTGTAATCTCTACTCTGATTTCTCATTGCAATTGTTAGTTTAGTTAAATCATAAACTCAAAATTTTCCACCCATCGACAGCAGTTTAACTAATTAATAATTTCGGTTAACAATTCCTCGTGGGAACGATACTTTACTCACTCTTTATTATTTGATACAGCACGTATACTTGCGTAAATAGCGAGCATTTTAGTTGACATATGCGCAGCTCGTCAAGTTTTTGGCGCCATTGTCGGGGAATTGATCTAACTAATTATTGTTAGTTTCATTGCTTTCTTATACAATTCTGTAATTATATTTCATTTTACATTTTTTTCTTTTTTTCTTTTCAATTCTCCTCTTTGATAAAATTTTATTTCAGAGATCTATTTATTATAATTTTCAATGGCTTCAAATGCTTACCATTGGCCAAGTGTAGAATTTTCAACACCAAGTACAACGGGTTTTCAAGAGTATAACAATATATGAGCACTTCCAGCTCAAATTGCAAGTTTTGACAATCAATTACAGGATATGGAGAATTTTTATTCAACTAACTGCAATTTGTGCGGAGACGAGGGACATCTATTAAATCAATGCATGTATTACTCAACATCCATGGGTCATCTTGAACATTCCAATGATGCGCAGGACAACTATGGAGACCTGCAATTAGGAAATATGATGCCAATGGAATTTCAAGTATATCCAAAAGGGGACCCATCGCTACCTGAAAGCAAGTCTTCTTTGGAGGACATGTTCATGCAATTCATGAAGAGCCAAATGCAATTTAACAAGAACATGTAGAAACAGGTGGAACAATTGGCTATCGTACTCCAATGGCAGCGTCAAGAGGTGTCTTTTGTCATATAGAAGAAATTTCAGAGGAAGATGAGTTGGAACAGGGCTGTGAAGTCACTCCGAGTATTAATGAAGATATATCAATTGATGTGATAGAGCAACCTGTACATCAATTCATACTTGAACAATTGGCCGAGCTAATGGAAAGCCAGGAAGTGGAAGAAGAAATTGATGAAGAAATAGAGGCTGATATAGTGGAAAAAATTGAAAATTATCATAACACCACTCCTCTAATTTGTCTTCCTGAAATTCAAGTGCCACATGACTTGATTGATCAATGCATAGCCATGGAAAGCGGCATTTTGAAGCCATCATTAATTCAAGACCCTGAAGAAAAACTCTTCTATAGTCTCTATGAAATTCAAGAAAAGAGGTTAACTGATCCATTTGAAGAGACTAGGAAGAGATCTGAACTTCTAGTGCATACGTCGCATGCAAGGAAGTTCAATAAAACGGGAATTGGCTAATCATTATGGAACGTCGGGCTGAGGACGTTAAGCTTAGCGCTGAATGGGAGACAACTCATTGCTTAGTTTCAATTTGATTTGCAATTTTGTTTTTTTTTTTATTTTTGTTTTTGTTTTTTATTTTTATTTTCAGGAAAATAATTTGGAGCATAATTTCATAAAGATCGTGCTTGGAAGCAGCCAGGAAAAATTGCAAAAAAAATTGATGAAAAAATCGGCGCCTAGGCGCCGCATGGGGTTGCCTCGATGCCATGGGGAACACCCCGAAGAACACGGGCGCCTCGGTGCTGGGTTGTGGACAACGCGACCCGGACGCCTTATAACGCATGGGGTTAGGGTTCTAAACCCTAAACCCCACGCCCTGGCGCCGAAACTCCCCATTTCTCATTCCCAAACATTCCCACCTAGATTTCAAGCCATTGCAACTCAAATCCAACTGCATTTCATCAAGGATTCATCCTCCCATTCCATCCATTCCAACCATTCCATTTTCATTCTTTTTCCCCTTTGCTTAGATCCACTCAAATCCATTCAAAACTCCAGTTTTTCATCACCAAATCCTAAGCCTAACACCTACATTAAGGTTCCACTCACTTTCTCCTTCATTTAGGCTCCATTTTGAGCCCCATCATCTTCCCTTTTTCGTCCGGCGCCGGAAACCGATTGACAGCAGAGGCGCCGATACCCCCGCGCCAGTGCAGAAGCAAGGCAGTTTCAGAATTTCAAGCAGAAAGCTTTGTGGGTAAAAATTTCTCCATTGTTTATACATTCCAAGTGCTTTGAAGTGATTTGATAATTGTTTGCGTGGAATATTGGATTCGATTGGTAAATTTATGTGGATTGATTTGCTTAGGATTGGTTTGGTACTCGTTTGGTATTGGTGGTTGGTTGGTGGAGGTTGAATGGTGATTGCTTTTGGCACATTTTTGGAGCTTGACTTGTTGTGTATTGGACTTTGGATTGCCTGGTGTTGGAAACAATTATTGAAATCAAATGAAAAATATACAAAGCATATGTTTTGATGATTAACAACACAATTTGAGTGAGTTTTATCTACTAATATATTGTTTAAGAAAATAAAAATGAAAAATATAAAGCATGGCGGGCCAAGTCGATACCCAAGTCGACTCCAGAAGAGACTTCAAGCATCAATTTTTGTCTAGCGTTGAAATTGGGGACCAAGAGTTGCCGAAGTCGCACATGAAGTCGACTCCAACATCGACTTCGGGGTGGCAGTGCAGAATTTCAAAAGCCAAGTCTAAGACCAAGTCGACTTAAGGCCAGACTTGAGTCAAGTTGAAGACCAAGTTGTCTCAAACACCTGACTTGGAACATATGAATATTAATCCAAGTCCAAAGCACGCAAGATACATAAATTCATCCATTTAAATCAAAGTATACATATTGAACTTGTTCATGCATACCAGAGATTCAAGTTTTCAAGATTTCTAGACATGAAGCTAAAGAATTTCTATGCAAAATGAATATACTAAACTTCAAATTATGAAAATCAAAGGAAGAACACTTATAATGAAGAAGTTAAGTAAGCAAAAGACATTTCAAGAAAGATGAAGCACACTTGGCATGACAAAGGAGGTTAAGTCGCAAAACAAAGTCGACTCCAGTATCGACTTGGGTGAAGTCGCACCCGATGTCGACTCCACCTGCGACTTGGGTCAAGTCCAAGGCCAAGTCAACCTGAGAAAGAACTTGAACAATCGGAGCATAGACGAAGTTGCACACGAAGTCGACTCCATCCGCGACTTGGAGGAATAACGTTCGAATTTTTGAACGTTGGAACATTTATTACACGCCAACGAACTCTATAACGTTCAAAATTCTCCCTCCTCTATATATAGACACTCAAGCAAGCGCGGAAACTAACAAGTAAGAGCTGAAAAAGAGGAAAGAAGAGCTACTAAGACTTATACTTCATTTTCTTCTACATTTGAGTGATCTATACACTTTCAAAGGAAGAACAAGTTTCAAAGTTGCTATTTACCGCAACGCCAATCGATTCATTACTTCTACGTGTTCTTCCTCAAGCTGAAGATTGACTACACAAATCTGTAAAGAGTAGATTTCTTTCATTTCATTTTGATATTCAGTTTTTGATGCTTGGTTTGAGTTTGGTGTTTCAAACCAAGTTATAGCAAAGTAGGATTGTGATTGGAGTGGAACTCGTCACCTACTTGTGCAACTTGTTGTATACGCCCCCTAAAGCTAGAATCTAGAAGAGAGTGGAGGCTCTGGTTGTATATGCCCCCTAGAGCTAGAATCTAGAAGAGAGCGGAGGCTCTAGTTGTATTCGCGGAATACATAGTAGAACCCAGGTCACAAGGGAGTGTGAGCTTGGAAGAGTAGAGTAGGGAAGGTTGCCCGAACCACTATAAATTTTGTCTATTGTTTTTCATTTCTGCTTTCATTATCTTATTGCTTTCAATTTATCTCATCAAAGGGGATTAAACTAAACTGGAGTAAAGTTTCTAATTGAAGTTTAAATTTTTTTTTAATACCCAATTCACCCCTCCCCTCTTGGGTAATCGCCATCAACTCGGTACCAACAAGTGGTATCAGAGCAGGTCTGTGAGTTTTACCAAAGAGATCTTTTAATATGGCATCCCAATCCACTTCCGTTCCCGCATTTTCCGAAGGCCAATCCTTTACTAGGCCACAATTGTTTGATGGAAATAATTTTGGCTATTGGAAGCTACGTATGAAACAACTCATCATGGCTACAGATATGGACTCTTGGATTGCAATTCAAGACGGTGCGACCTTGCCTACTGATGAAAGAGCTTCCAAATGGACCGTTGAGGAAGTAAAAATTGTAAAGAGAAACGCCAAGGCTATGAATTAATTATTTTGTGCTCTTACTGCTTTCGAATATGATAGAGTATCCTCTTGTTTGACTGCCAAGAAGGAACTTCTCAAGTCCAAGGGACGAGGAGAAATATTTTGATTGGAGAATTGGAAAGCTTTAGAATGCTAGAAATAGAAAATATTTTTGAAATGTATGCTAGATTCTCTAAAATTACTAATGCTTTGAAAGGACTTGGAAAAGCTATTTCAGAATCTGAGCAGGTCATGAAGATTCTAAGAGCCCTCCTAGAATTGTGGACTTCAAAGATTACTGCAATAGAAGAAGCCAAGGATCTAAACACATTGAAGTTAGAAGATCTTATTAGCTCATTAATGTCACATGAGCTAATCAAGAAAAGAAATGAAGATCACCACAAAGGCAAAAGAGTCATCTCCTTGAAAGCTGCACATAATTCGGATGACACCACCTCGTCATCACAAAACGACGATGAAATCGCCTTACTTACAAAATGATTCAGAAAATTTATAAGAAAAGGTAGAAATTTCAGAAACTTCAAAGAAAGAAATTCTAAAGAAAAGAAAAAAGAAACAACAAAATGCTACCGGTGTGGCGATTCGGGGCATATGCAAGCCCAATGCCCAACGCCCGAAGACACTAAAGCAAAGGAGCAAAGAAAAGATTGATGCGACAATAGAAAATTTCAAAGAATCAAAGGAAGAGGCATGTACGTAAATGAAGAGGAATCAACAACATGAAGCTCTTCAAGTGAAGAATGTGAAGCGGATTGCGCAAGAATTTGTTGCATGGAAAATTCCGACGTATGTTTTGCAGTAACAGAAATCTTGGAGGATCAAGCTACTTCAACGAACTGCATAAGTAGTCAAGAGGGAACCTCCAAACAAAAATCCTTTTCAATTTTCTCTTCTACAAATGAATGCCTCAAATGTGCTGAATTTGAAAAACTCCAACAAGCCCATGATTCATTATATAAGGAAATAAAGAAATTAGGAAACAAGTTTACAATAAAGAAAAGACAATGTGATGCAGTAATGATTGTGAATGGTAAACTTGCTGAAAAGATAGATAAATTAAAAAATAAAAAGAATACCTTGGAAAATGAGTTAGAGAAACTCAAAAATGAAAATGAATCATTAAATGAATCGCTTGCCAAGTTTTCTAATCCAGGAGAAAGTGTGAAAATATTTTTGAAAATGACTACCCAAAGTTGTAAGAAAGGACTTGGGTATACCAAATTTGAGCAGGGCAAATCTAAACCCATTCATGTTAAACCCAAGATAAATCATGTGGCTTGGACCAAAAGACCAACTGGGGAACCAATCACCAAATGGTTTCCCATTCCTAGACTCCCGGGAGCTCGTAATTTTTGCAACAAGATGGGACACAAGGTTTATCAATGCAAATTAAGAAAATTACAAAACCTTGGTGCGAAATTGGTTTGGATGCCCAAAAGCATTGGATTTGTGGCTTCAAAGGAAGATCAACATAGACTCCAATGGACAACTAACCCAAATGGACCCATAAAATGGGTACCAAAAAGATGAGCTCCACTTGACTTAATTTTTGCAGGTTTGTCTTGAGAGCTAAGGCCAATAACATATGGTTTATGGATAATGACTGCTTAAGACATATGACAGGAGAAAAGGGAATGTTCCATAAGATCAACCCATGCAATGAAGGAACAGTAGCCTTTGGAAATAATGAAAAAGGTAAAATAAAAGGTAAAGAAAATGTTTATAGTATTTCAAATGTATGTATTAAGGATGTACTATTTGTTGAAGGACTCAAACACAACCTAATGAGCATTAGTCAACTATGTGATAAAGGATATAAAGTTGTATTTGAATCCTCTATATGTAATATTTTTTATGATGAACATATAGTATTTAGTGACAAAAGATATGGAAATGTATATTTGATTTGCCTTGATGAACTCGAGGGAAAATGTCTAATAGCCATAGAAAATGATTCATGGATATGACATATAAGGCTTGGACATATACATATGTCAAATATTAAAATATTATGGAAAAAGAATATAGTACAAGGGTTACCAAAACTTAAATATGACAAGGCTAAGATTTGCAAAGCTTGTCAACTATCCAAACAACCCAAAATGTCATTTTCCACCAAAAAGGAAATTTCAACAACTAGACCACTTGAATTGTTACATATGGATCTTTATGGGCCATCGAAAATTTTAACTCTTGGTGGAAAAAAGTACGTGTATGTAATAGTTGATGATTTTTGGAGATTTACTTGGATTATACTCTTAGCTAGCAAAGATGAAGCATTTTCTATGTTTGTCACATTTTCAAATTTGGTGCAAAATGAAAAACAAAGTTCAATTATTTTCATTAGAAGTGATCATGGTGGTGAATTTGAAAATAATAGATTCATAAAATTTTGCAATGAAAAAAGAATTTACCATACATTTTAAAGAACTCAACAAAATGGAGTTGTTGAAAGGAAAAACCGGACAATACAAGAAATGACGAGAACTATGCTAAATGAGAGTAAATTATCCAAAAGATTTTGGGGTGAAGCTGTAAGTACAACTTGTCATGTACTAAACCGAGTTACCATTAGAGCAATATTGAAAAAGACCCCATATGAACTTTGGAAAGGCAGAAAACCAAACATATCATATTCCATACCTTTGGATGTATCTGTTATGTGTTGAATAATGGAAAAAAAATTTGGGAAAATTAGATGCCAAAAGTGATGAAGCTATTTTCCTTGGTTATTCATCAAATAGCAAAGCATATAGGATTTTCAACAAAAGAAATCAAATAGTAGAAGAATCAATACATGTTGTTTTTGGTGAATTTAACAAAAGTCTGAGAAAGGAGGATGAACTAAGTGATGCAGATGATACATTGAAGAAATCAAAAGCCAAACAACAAGAGCAACAAGAGGAAACCGAGCCCAAGCCAGAAAATTCCACGGAGGAAAAGGTACGTCAAGGTATTCCTATAAATCTCAAACTGATTTGAAATTCAAAAATACCCATCCAATTGAGCAAGTTATTGGCAACATCTATGAAGGGGTAAAGACTAGAAGATCAAAATAAAACATTTGTGGACAATATACTTTCGTATCATATGCAATCTGCTTAACAAGAACCAGAGCAATATAGTTTAGATTAAAGGATTCCGATCTATCCATTTGCCATCCCTAATCAGTAAACCCGTTTTAGTATCCAGTAATCTCATATCTCTACTCTAATTTCCCCTTGCAATTATTCGTTTAATAGGACCACAAACTCAGAATTTCACAACCCTCGAAAGCAGTTAAGCTAAATAATAATTCCGGTCTACAATTCCTCGTGGGAATGATACTCTACTCACTCTTTATTACTTAACACGACACATATACTTGCGTAAATAGCGAGCAATTTAATAGACATATACGCAGCTCGTCAAGTTTTTGGCACCATTGTCGGGGAATTGTTTAACTAATTATTGATTAGTTTCATTGCTTTCTTGTACAATTCTGTAATTGTATTTCATTTTACATTTTCTTCTTTCTTTTCAATTCTTTTCTCTTGATCAAATCTTATTTCAGGGGTCCATTTATTGCAATTTTCAATGGCTTCATATTCTTACCATTGGCCAAGTTCAGAATTTTCAACACCAAGTACAATGGGCTTCCATGAGTATGACAATGTATGGGCACCTTCAGCTCAGTTTGCAGGTTTTGATAATCAAATGCAGGATATGAATAATTCTTATTCAATTTACTGTGATTCGTGCAGAGCTAAGGGACACTTGCCAATTCAATGCGTATATTACTCAGCATCTGTGGGCTATCTTGATCATTCTAATGATGCAAGGGACAACTATGGAGACCCTCAATTAGAAAACATGATGCCGACGAAATTTCAAGTATATCCAGAAGAGGAGCCATCGCTACCTGAAAGCAAATCATCTTTAGAGGACATATTCAGGAAATTTATGAAGAGCCAACTGAAGTTTAACATGAACATGCAAAACCAGGTGGAACAATTGGCTACTGCAATCCAAAGTAGGCATCGAGAGTCTTGTTCAACTGAAATTGAGGAGGACCCAATGGAAACTGTGTTTGATGGGGCCTGCGAAGTCACTACAAGCATCAAAAAAGATATATCCATTTGTGTAGTAGAACAATTTGCCCCTCAATTCATAATCGAACAATTAGCTGAGCCAATGGAAAGCTAGGAAGTGAAAGAAGAAATTGATGAAGAAATAGAGGCTGATATAGTAAAAAAATTAAAAATTATCATATCAACATGCCTCTAATTTGCCTTCCTGAAATTCAAGTGCAACATGACTTAAATGATCAATGCATAGCCATGGAAAGTAGCATCTGGAAGCCATCCTTAATTCAAGACCCTGAAGAACAATTATTCTACAGTCTCTATAAAATTCAGGAAAGGAGGCGAACTGATCCATTTGAAGAGGCTGGGAAGAAATCTGAACTTGTAGTGCACACGCTCCATGAAAGGAAGTTCGATAGAGCAGGAATTGGCTAATCATTATGGAACGTCTGACTGAGGACGTTAAACTTAGCGTTGAATGGGAGGCAACCCATTGCTTAGCTTATTCTGATTTTCGTGTGTTGTGTTTTGTTCTTGTTTTTAGTTTTTATTTTTATTTTTAGGAAAATAATTTGGAGAATAATTTCACAAGGATCATGCTTGGAAATAGCCTGGAGAAAATTTTCAAAAATTGACAAAGGGCATCGACGCCTAAGTACCGAATGGGGGGCCCCGGCGCCATGAAGAACAAGCCGAAGAACACGGGCGCTTAGGTGCCCCATCTTGGCGCCCCGACGCCGGGTCGTGGACAGCACGACCCGGATGACCTATAAGCTTCGGGTTAGGGTTTAAACCCTAACCTTCACGCCCCGACGCCGTCTCTTTCTCCCCTTCTCATTTCCGAATCTTGTCAAAGTGTTTCTAAGCAATTTCAACCTCAATCCAACTACATTTGAACCTCAATCTCCTCCTCATTTCATTCATCTCATTTTCCATTCTGTTTCCGTTCTTCCCCCTTTGCTTAGATCCATTCAAATCCATCCTAAAATCTGGTTTTTATCACCAAACCCTAAGCCCCACACCTATTCTAGCATTCCCAACATTTCTCCTTTGATTTTGGCTCCATTTTGAGTGATTCCATCTTCATTTTCTTCGCCCTGGCGCCGAATACTGCTGTTAGCAGATCGGCGCCTAGGAGTCGACTCCCCCACGCCCTGGCGCCAGTGCAGAAATAGGGCAACATTAAATTTTCAGGCGGAAAGCCTTGTGGGTAAAAATTTCTCCATTTTGGGTGCATTCTAATTGCTTTGAAGTGATTTGATAACTGTTTGAGTGGAATATTGGATTGGATTGGTGAGTTTTTGCGGATTGGTCTGTGGATTAGAGATTGATTTGAATGGATAGTTCTTTAGTTCAGTTTATGGATTGACTTGTTTGTCATTGGTGTGGTACTTGTTTGATATTGGTGGTTGGTTGATGGAGATTGATCGGTGATTGCTTTTGGCACATTTTGGAGTTTGGCTCGTCGGATTGCTTGGTTGTGTTGAATTTTTGTTTGCAAGGGCCGTTTGAGATTGCTTGTGTGCAACATGACATCGTCATCATTAGCCAAGAGGAAAAAAATGCAGGAGCCCTTCGAATTTGATGCCAACCAGTATGTGTCAGCCCAAGCCTTCAAGCGCTACATAGATGCGCTCCAGAAAAGGCATTTGATTTTGGAGAGAGGAATCAAGATAGAAGAGTTCTCCGATGCCTCATTGCTCAGCTTGCACGCTCGGGGATGGCAGAATTTTGTGGCGCAACCCCCGCTTGCTATCACTCCTGTTGTTAAGGAGTTTTACGCCAACGCAGTGGAGCACGAGGAGGGGCAAGTGAAAGTCAGGGGCAAAATCGTCCCCTTTCATACGGAGGCGATCAATGCCTACTACGGGTTAATGCCTTTTTAGCATCCAGACGAGTACGAGGCGTTTCTAGAGGGTGAAGATTGAGATACAGACTCCATCACCGGGCCATTTTGTGAGAGGCCACCGGCTTGGAAGTCGACTGGCGGGCAGCTGACCTCCTTCAAGCGAAGTGACATGCTTCCGCATGGGAGGATGATTTTCCATTTCATCTCGGCCCGGATTATGCCGTCAACCCATGCCAGTGAGGTGACAATGGACAGGGCCCTCTTGCTATACGCCATCTACAATGGGCTGACAATCGACGTCGAAAGGCTTATTTACCAGCAGATCTGTGCCTGCGCGACCGCACCTCGGGGCAGCTATTTCTTCCCATCACTCATTACCGGGCTCTGCAAGTGAGTCGGCGTCAGATGGGAGCCGACGGAGGAGGTCCTGAACTGTCAGGCTATCATCGACAACCTCTCCTACCGTGCCCAGCCCCGGGTTCGCACCGCCATGACCCGGCCAAGAGCAGCTCCAGCAGCGGGTCCTTCCTCGCAGCCGCTCTCCACGGCTGAGCGGCTAACCAACTTGGAGAATTTGGTTGCCGCCCAAGCCAGATACTAGCATCAGTATGACTGGGCGATGGAGGCTTATCTACGGCGGATAGCAGAGGACCGCCAGATCGACATCGCCACCCTTCCACCTTTCCTACAGACGCTGCCAGAGGTCCGAGCCTGCATCGGGCAGCCATCACAGCCTCAGCCTGACGAGGAGGATGACGACGACGCGACGGAGTCCGATTCATATGGGAGTCCCAGTCCTTTCTTTTTGCTTTTCTTTTATTTTTGTTTATTATTATATTTTTTTAGTCATATTAGGATCATGCATTGAGGACACTGCATCTCTCAAGTTTGGGGGGTGTATAATTCTCAACCATAGGTTAGTTTTGCATTTTAATTTTCATGCTTTAGTTTATGTTGCATGCATTTCAATTCCAGCTAATGAAATTTGTCTTTGTTTCAATTCATCTGATTGTGAAAATGTGCAAGGCTGTGATTAATTCTGATTTGAAATAGAATTCATGAAAGAATGGGCAATTCAAATTGAAACCAAGTATAAAGTAGGTTGAAATTAATATGTGAAAGAATTAAAAGGAATTTTAGAATAGATTGTTCTAATTCAATAACAGGCATATCTTTCAGACTGAGATGATGAAAATTGAACTAAATAAATGCTAACCAAGTACTTTAACGGGTTCAGAAATGGTATTATTTCACAGGAATTACTCAAACATGTTCAGTACCCCTAATAAAGAACTAGAAAAAGATAAAAAGGGGGTGATTGACCTAAGCTGAGTAACCGGGACTTGGCATCGACAAATGGCAAGGTTCGCGTAAAAAAAACAAAGGAAAATCACAGTAACAACGCTTTAAAAATAAAATAAAATAAATAGATCTCCAGATATCCTGAAATATGGTGAGTAGAATTTTTGCAATAAGTTTGGGGGGAAAAAGAATTTGTAGTTGTTAGAGATTGAATTCAGCGACTTGATACCATTTGCTGTAACCAGTGTATGCGATTTAATCATTGGTTTGCTTTAATTCTTTGATTTCCTAACAAGTTTTCTGATTGAATGAAAGATTGACATGTTGAAATATAACTTTGCACTATGGAATTCTAGCACTCACATGTAACTTGGTTTGGAAAGGAAAATTTATGCCTTGTTTGTATAATGATGGATTTTTCAGGTTGAATTAATCACGACTTTGTGAAATGGCTAAGTGGATTGATCAATGCACAACCGGAAGCAAAAGGAGTGGATTTTTGTTTTTCTACATATATTCATTCATTCATACATACATTCATTCATTTATTCATTCTGTTTGCATGTGTTGCTCGAGGACTAGCAAAAACTGTTTACATGTGTTGCTCGAGGTCTAGCAACATTTAAGTTTGGGGGTGTGATAACTCATATTTTTACGAGTTATCATGGCCCATTTCAGACTTGTTTTGTTCGTTAGTTCGAGAGACTAGGTTCAATTTGCATCTATTTAGCTTAATTTTCACTCACTTTGCATTGTAGGAACATTATTTAGTTTTTAGGCATTTTTAGCATTATTTAGGCATTTTTAATTCATTTACTTAGTTTTTCCATATTTTGCAGGAAGGACGGGACATATGAAGGCAAAACGGGCGAGTCGAATGCAGATTGAGACAAGTCAGAGGCAAGTGATTGGCGCCCAGGTGCCACCCTATGTGCCTTGGCCATTTTTCAGGCAAAGGTAAGAAGTTTTTGAAGCCATTGCTTCGAGGGAGTTGGCGCCTAGGCGCCAGCCATGATCAACCACAATGTGTCAAGGAGAAGCTCCAAGCCATGAAAGTCCAGGGAGTTGGAGTCTAGGCGCTAAAGCATCAACTCCTAGGGTTTACAGAATGTGTCCAAGTTGCCCAGCACATAGAGAGTTGGTGCCTAGGTGCCAGCTAGGGGCGCCTAGGAGCCAATACGCATCCGTACGTGCAAATTTCAGTGCATAAGCTGTGCGAAGGGACTAAATAAATAGTTCCTAGGGGGTTCGCGCACGAGAGAGAGAGAGAGAAGAGAAAGCCCAGAGACGAACTAGAGAGCAAGAGGAAGAGGAAATCAAGATCAAAGCCCAGATTGAAGAGAGGATTCAACCCCATTGGTGGAAACCGCCGGAAAACAGTTTTTTCTATTTCTTTCCACTTTTTTTTCTCTTCTTTCATGGATACTTTTTACATGGATGTAATGTATGTTGAAATCATGTCTTTGAACTAAACTTCCATTAGATGGATAGTTAGGATGATTTAAATTCTAAACTATATTGATTCTTGGTTCTTAGAATATTCAGGAATGGATATTTGATTTTATATATGATTGTGTATGATTTACCTTTGCATGTGTGGATTTAATGCTTTTTACAAGATTATCTACCTTGTAATATGATTTAATTGCTTGATTTATCCTTGGAAGAGGAAAATCTCTGCCAGATCTATGTGCAAAGCATAGGTTTCTACCTTCGTGTAAGGGGAGTTGTTTAACGGATAGGAATATACCGTTAAACCCTGCATAGTCATTATACAGGTTATGAACTTACCAATTTCACTTTATTTAATGGCATGGGAACAGAGCAATTAAATAGGGTGTAATAGCTTTATATAATACTGGAAGACATATATAAAGATACATGAACTTGGGCTAGTAAATCCATACGCATTCCAATTAAAAAGAACCAAAGCAATATAGTTTAGATTCAAGGATTCCGAGCTATCCATCTGCCATCCCTAATCAGTAAACTCGTTTCTAGTATCTAGTAGTCTCGTAATCTCTACTCTGATTTCTCATTGCAATTGTTAGTTTAGTTAAATCATAAACTTAGAATTTTCAACCCATCGAAAGTAGTTTAACTAATTAATAATTTCGGTTAATAATTCCTCGTGGGAACGATACTTTACTCACTCTTTATTATTTGATACGGCACGTATACGTGCATAAACAGCGAGCATTTTAGTTGACATATACGCAGCTCGTCACATTAATATGGGAATTAAGGAGTTAATGGCTAAGCTTAAGGGAGGTGCATAGACCTAGCATAGAGTGGACGGTTATGGGCTCCAAAAAGTGGATTTTTTAATTTTTTTAATTATAAAATACACACCTAAGTTGACTAGGGAATCAAGGTTAATAAATGAGTAATTAAATGGGGTTGAAAATCGTGACCAAAGGTGACAAATCAAGGCCATATGCATGTGATCATCAAGTGGACAGATCTGGGGCAAGGGAGAGAAGTGGACGGTCAAGGCAGCCTTTGGATTTTTTTGTGATTTTTTTAAATGCCAAATAGACAGCTAAGAAAGCTAATTACTAGGGTAATTAAATAGTCATAAATTAAAGTTGAATTGGGTGTGGAAAAATTGCAAAAGCTGCTGCAAAGTGGACGCTGAAATGGTGGACAAATTTGTGTCCATCAATGCATGAATTTTTAATGGATTTTATATAGATAATTACATGATTTACTTGGAGCATATTGTGCCATGTAGGCAATGGGATAAATATGCATTAAATTACCCTTAAAATAATGTGGCAAGTGGGGTCCACAAAGCTGGAAAAATCCAACTCTACTTAAGGAGGGACGTCCACATGTGTATGATGCATTTGAGAAAATTTTTCTAAGGAGCAAACCCCCTAAAATTCCAGCAGTGCACGTCCCCATATTCCAGTAGCAATGAAAGCAAGAAAAAAAGGAGAAAAGAGAAGGAAAAAGTGTGGAGCCCCAAACCGAGGCGTCCACATAGTCCTTACTTCGGGATCTTGTCGATTGGTAAATGTGACTCAGGATTGTTGCCCTGATCACACGGCGGGTTCTTAATTGGATCTCGTCCAATTTTTTTCTTTCCTTTTCTTTTCTTTCATCACATAAACATATACTCATCATCATTCATAATGAACTTATCCATATCATCATAAATCATCAACTTCTCATATTATTCATTACTTCATAATTTCATACAACCTCTGTCTTTTCTCATCATATCCCACTAGGGCATCTATTCATACAAAAATCTACTAACCTTTGTAGATTCCTCTTTTCCTTTAGCAACACATGTATTTCATCTCTTGGCTTTCCCTACACCCGTCTGAGGTTGGGAAAATAAAACATGAGTCGAAACTCAATAAGCAAGCATTTTTCTTTCGTTTAAATGCATTTCTCTCCATTCGATAGAAGACATTTATCAAGTAATCAACTACCAATGAAATAGAAACCTTTTCATAAATCATTCTTAGAAATCATTCATGTAAACCGTTCATGTAAACCATTCGTAAATGCATTTCTCTCCATTCGATAGGAGACACTTAGCAAGTGATCAACTACCAATGGAATAGAAACTTTTTTATAAAAATCATTTCATAAACATTGGATGTGCAAATGCTTCCTTTCCATTCCTGACATAAATCTTCATGTGCGGATACGCTAGCCCAGAGAACATCTCACATAACATGGTCCAATACGCCGGCTTTCTCCCACTTGGCCTTGTCAAGGGGAACCTCTCTTCCTCTTGACGCCTACATGGTCTCATGTATGACTTTTGATTCCCCCGACATTATGTACCTCTTACACCAGGTGACTTGTCATTCTCATGTAGAGAATTATTTGCACAATCCCTTAAAACCATCATTTCAAATCCATGCTTTCCTTTTCAATCTGTGTATGAAAATGCAATGCATTCATTCACACATAACATTCCTTTGCCTCCACCTCTTGGTAGGACGCCGCCGGCACACAACCCATACGACTCGGCAATAGTGAAGGGGGACCCTCTGATCCGCTTTCTACCTCCACTAAAGCCTCTTCCTTGTGCCCCCACCTCTTGGGAGGACGTCGTCGGCACACAGCCCTTGTGACTTGGCCATGGTGAAGAGGGATCTCTGATCCTACTTCCTCCACCAAAGCCTCTTCATTATGCATCATATATGTGCACATGTCCATGAACATTACATGATATCAATATGCCGGCACGACTTTTCATAAAAACTGATAAACATTCATCATTTCAAAACATTATAGGAATGACCATCCTTAAACACATTTCATAAATACTTGAGAATAAAACATATTTTCAAAAAGGTTTGCTTGCTTACCTCCTCAATCGGTGTCCTCAACCTTCTCCTTCCTTTTCCCTATACAAGGAAAATGGATATTTTATCCATTCATTCCATGTCTTAGGTTGCTTTCCATGCATGCTTTATGATCATTCATTATCTCATTTTTATAGAGGTTGTCCCATTATAAATACTTGGTCATTACCTCCTTATATGGATTTTTATCCATAAATCCTTAAAAATTAAATCCATATATCCTTACAAAAAAGAAATCTCTATTTTTCCCAAAAGCACGCTGTTCACTGTTCATAATTAATGTTCAAAATTACTACTCATCATTATTGTTCACAATCACTGTTCATGGGTTATTGTTCATGTTTACTGTTCATCCGAGGTTACTGTTCACAGCGACGCGGGTTACTGTTCATGGGTTTCAAAAATTGACATTTTTTCCAAAAATAAAAAATACCATGACATAGCTTATGTTTAGTATATCATGGAAAAATTTATGAATTTTGAATTCATCATCATTTACTTGGCCAAATAAATTATTTTCTCCATATACTAAAATTCATCATAATTTTACTTAAGCATAATCCTTAAATCCAAAAATCATGAGATTAATATATCATCATTACAACATCATAACTATCATAAAAATTCATCCCAAATCATCATTTATCAATATTGGAGCATTATTTACACATATCATATGTTATCTTCCCGAATGCTCTATTCTTACTCCAAATTTTTGGTGTTTTGGCATAATTCCAATTAAGTATTATAACTATACTTATTTTCTCATGCTTAGGCATTATCTAAGCATGTTTTACCCTACTTAACATCCAAAAGAAATTTTAGAAGAATTTCCTTACCTCAAGTGGAGAACTCCTATGGCGCCCCAAACTGAGACGTCACTTCCTTACCTCAAGACCTTATAGATTGGTAAATGTGAATCAGGATTGTTGCTCTGATCACGTGGCGGGATTTTAATTGAAACTCGTCCAAATTTTTTTCCTATTTATTCATCAATCATTTCTTTACATTTCACATCATTCATGAAACAAGTGTCGATACACCTGTAATAAAAATTTCAAATTCTATTTCATAGCATCTTATCTTGCTTTTCTACAATGACAATCTTATTGACTTAATCATATCATTTTACATTTATACATATATACATTCAGTCATTAAATCATATAGAACTTAAAATTCTAATTAAGTTCGCATACACATTAGCATACTCACGCTTTTTCATTCCTTATAGCCTACCTGGCCATCATCTCGTACCCTCTTTCACGTCTTAGGTTTGCAACCTTCTGAGTTTCACAGTACCTGTCTAAGGGTTGGAAAAACAAAAACGTGAGTAACAACTCGGTAAGCAAGCATTTTATCTTTTAGGGCAAGACTTCCTTGAAAATCATTTCTTTAAACATCTTGAACACCTTTTTCTTAAGCACATTTACATGTCCTAAAATATTATCATGAAATCCTTTGTTCATGAGGACGATTCTATGTCCTTGAACATTATCATAAAACATTCATTCTTAAAAATCATATACAAGCCACCTCTGGGCTTGTTAAGGCAAAACATCCATGTTTTACCCTCTTTAATTAATTTTCTTTTGTCTTGAGTGAACATTTCCAATGTTCCAAGACATTTACATAAAACCATCTTTTGCCAGTGGACATTTTACGTCCAAAACATTTTTCTCATAAATCCTTTGGCAAAGAAGGACATTCTCATGTCTTAAAACATCATTCACATAAGCCTTTTCAGCAAAGGACATTTTTATGTCCAAAAATATTTTTTCATCGTAAAATTCCTTTAGCCCAGAGACATTTGATGTCTCCAAATATTTTTGACATAGCTTCGTTTAGCAATGGACATCCATATGTCCTAAAACACTTTTCATTTAAATACTTTAACATTGGACATTCTCATGTCCATAAACACTTTTCATTTAGGCTCTTTAAAAATGGACATTCCTATGTCCAAACCAAGTTTCACATAAATTCATTTCATAATCCCTGTCTTGGGACTTGTTTATAGCAAACAAGGAAAATAAAATACATAAACCATTTCCATAAATGCATTTGCATAAAAATATTTCCTTTTATTCCTGTTATTTACACTTTGTGTAAAACACCCTTTCCTTTAGGGTAACCATTTCATAAAAATTCCTTAGGATAGCTTTCATAAAACATACTTTTATATCCCAATATTTGGACTTTTCGAAAGCAAAACATAAGCAAATGCATTTCTCTCTATCCAGTAGTGACACTTAGCAAGTGATCATGCTACCTTTTGGAAGAGAATCCTTAACAGCACGCTAGTCAGGCGGCTGTTCCGTTATCCTGCTTCCATCAAAGGGAGGACGCTGGTGGCACTCCTACCATCCTTTAGCGACTTGGCCTTATGTAGAGTGAGCCCCGGTCATCCCAACCGTGCTCTACACCCGGCCTATTCCTTGTACTGGTGCACCATACATTATTATGACAGACCGCAGTCCGTTTGGTCTAAAGTATTATAGACCGCAACCCGTATCCTTTAAAATCGGGATCACAGACCTCAGTCTGCATCCATAACTTAAAAACATCACAAACCGAAGTCTGTGTCTTTTTAAAAGAAATCATTTTTAAAAAAAGCACATTACAGACTGCAGTCCGTGTCAACTTGTAAAGCGAGCGCACCCACTTTAACAAGTTATCATTTGAAATTAGTTTTAGGATGACCTTCCTTAAATTCTCTTAGAAGAATTTTGAGTAAAATATTTTGATAAACATTTGAAATGTTTGCGAAACAATACATCTTAAAAACCCTTATAATAAAAGAATTTCAAGACTTTTGGATTTCCAAAAATAAACCATATATTTCTCTAATATTTTCTTGGTTTCCATTTCAGGTCCTTTTGCTTACAAAAGTTATGCAATTATACCACCCCCTTCTCAACCACTTTAAAATCAAATTATTGTCCACATATCTATGTTACCATTTTTACATAAAGAGGGGTTTGTACAGTCTTTTGTATGTCATTTTAGCAACCCGAAATGAAACCATTTTATGAAATCACATATTAGGTGGGTCATCCTTAAATCCATTCAATACATCCGCATAAACATTTTTCAAGACATTTTCATCATAGATTTCCTTATCCAAAGGAAATCAAAACTTTTTGAATATCGTTTCAAAACATATGGACTATGTCCAAATCATTATTTATATTTAATTATCCTGACATAGAAAAATCAATCTTTTTTCTTTCACAAACATAATTCATTATCACAAATTGTTGTAAAAAAAATAATTCAAAACTTATTCACAAATGTTGTTTTGTGAAAAAGAGTAAAATTCCCTTTTTCTTATAAAATACTTTTGAAACAACATCATAAAGAACTTGCTTTCTTAAAAGAAAATTCTCAAAAACCATCAACATAAAACGTGAAATCCTTTGAAAACATTATCGTGGAGAACTTGCTTACTCATAAGCAAATTTCTCAATCCATTAACATAAAGCATTGTCAATCCAAGGCAATACTTGTGATAAATTTTTATCTTAAAATCGTTGCTTGCTTCCCATGATGCAAACCTTGAGGTTTTTCATTAAAGCGATCATTTTCCAAAACTTGTGACTTTGTATTAAAGCCGTCATTTTCAAAACTTGTGCTTGCCCATTCGTCAAAACATAATCATAAACATTTCATCATATCAATCACATGGAAAGAAAATAGCATTTTAGAAAGTTCGCTTGCTTACCTGAGACACTTCAATTTTCCTCGTTGATTTTCTCTTTGCCCTTGCCTATACACATAAAATTACATTGCATTTATGCATACGATCTCATATGCTTGCACATAGTGTAGTTTTCCAACCCATATATTTTTCATTGACTTATATAACCTACTTGTTTTACAAGTCAGATGTTTATACATAACAACACAACTTGTGCACCATATTATCCATTCTTTTCATTCTTAGTATCCTTACTTAGGATAGCTTTCAAACATATCATGACCTTTCATTTATCTTAATGAAATTTCATTATCCTTCATTTATCATTCAATTATCCATTTTTCATATTTTTTTCATTAGTGCTCATTTTAGGCACATATTTATAAGTTTAGGCTTCATATATCAATCCCAAATTTTTGAGATTAACAAATATTATCAAAACATCACCTTGTTTGCACATCTCAACATATTTCCATCCATTTTTGGCATTTTAGCAAATCACATTAACTCATTACCCATTTCCATCATTCATATCTTGCACTTAAACCCTCTTAAAGACACATATAATATGTGTTATGGAAAATTTTCCTAAACAGAAACTTACCCACTTATTAAGATTGATTAAAACACTTAATTAACACATGGATTAGCGTATAATCATAGAATTAATATCCCTTAATCATATAATTCCAAAACAGCACTTTTCACTTGACTTTCCAACGTTGAAACGTCCCTATTAAGACATTCCTCCAAAATTGTTTTTTTAATCAATTTAATCCCAACACTTGGACATCCTTTTCATACACTTTATTGATGTCATTCTCATGAAATTAAAGCTCATAATTCAAGTTGCTCAAAACAGCAACTTCTCATCACATTTTCAATCACTCCTTGCACCATTTGGACGTCTCCCTTTTCATATCCATGAAAACAGATTTTTATAAAAAAAAGTTTCCAGCACCATATATGGACGTCCATGTACTCTACATCTAGGGCATTTTACCCTTTCTAACATCCATAATTTAATTGGTTCCATTCATTCCCTAATTCCATCAAAATTGGGTTAAACATGGATCATCTCATCATATCTAGATTTCCCCCTTTCAGGGTTCTTAAATTAAACCTAACTCATCATATATTAATCATGGAATCAGGTAGCGTAATTTAAACTTAAAACATGATTAAAACAGCAACTTATTTGGAGATTTCCAAAATTCCAGCAAGGTATCATGGGGTAATTTAACCCTAAACCATTCTTAGCATGCTCGACTTCAAGGATTCGTTCCCTTAACTTGTTTAACACTTAGTACCCTTTTCAAATGTTTATTAACCCTTTACTTAGGGTTCATAATTATATCATTTCATAGCCCAAACTTTGAGCTTGAAAAACTTGAAATTTCACAACTTAAGTTAGGTGAATATTTATTTGAACTTGAGGGGATTCAATCCAAAATTTAAAGGCTTGCTTTCCTCCACTTCTCCTCTTTCTTTATTCCTTTTTTCCCTTGGTTTTCCCTTGGTTTTCCTCTGCTTGGCACGTTCAAGGGCCTGGGAGTTAGAAAAAGTTTGCTTTCTTGCTAAGCAAGAAAACCCTTGGACATTCACACACCTTCTCTCTCTATATTTATATTGTTTGACTTTTTAATTATCATTTTCCACCTCATTTGGAGTGAGGATAATGCTTATAATTATCCCTTAACACTTGGCATGATTATCCAAGCATTTCCATATTTTTCAGAATTTTTAAATCAATTTCTAGCTCACATGTAGCCATGAACGTCCAAGCTAGCTAGGGTAGGATTTTTGGATTTTTGTGGCTAGACAAATCCTCCTTAAATACATACATTTAATTCCTAAGATCATGCTACATCTTTTACCCTCATTTTCTTATTTTTTTGATTTCCAAAAATAGCTCAAAAATCCACATAATCAAAGTTGTAACAAACTTTGACTTTGCATTAAAGTCATGTCCCCTCTCTTGAGACAAGTCAACCACTTACTTGCTCTCCAAGAAAGTAACTTCTCATGATAATTATCTTAATCCATTCCATTCAAATCATATATTTCATAATTTTATTCCATCATTTCAAATTTCATCTCAAACCGACGTTTCTAACTCCACTTATGACCACTTGAATTTATCTTTTTAGATTTGGGATAAAAATAATTAATTATCACCCTAAACACATCATGATTCCCTTAATCCAATCCATTCATAAGATTCGGCCCACCGTCGTGAGCTTACCTTTCAAATTTCATCGAAATCCGCCTTGTAGGCGTCAAGTTATGAATTTTCTATCATTTTTTTATCTTAATTCCATAATTACACTTTAAACTTCATAAATTAAATCATGATTATTAACATGATTATTCATGACACCTTGCCACCTTTAAATCCTCATTAAGCCCCTCGGGTCCTACCAACTCACTTTGGGCTCCGGCGATTAAATTTTTAATCACCATTCTTAATTAAACCCTAATTGCAAAATATCATTAAATCATAAAATCATCCATAAATCATTAAAAATTTATTTAAATCATATATAAATCAAATATATATGTTCAATGCATACCATTGAGTCCTACATAGGTTGGGGTTTCACAACTCCCCTCCTACTTGGCTCTTTCTCTCTCTTTCCTTCTCTTTCTCCTTCTCTTCTCTCCTTCTCAAGCTAAAACGTGTTGGGGGTGGGAAAATGCCCAAATTTGGAGCTGGGTGGTGTGCTTTGGTCGTTCAACCCATGCTCTCCTTTTATAGGGTGGCATTTTTCACATATTTGCAATTTACCCCCTTGCTCAAGGTATTTAATTCTAAATATTTTTTCCAAATCCCATGCAATATTTTGAGCTTTGTACAGCCACCCTAATCAGCAGCTCCTGCCCCCTAGCTAGCCCCTATTTATTTATGATTTTTTATTTATTAAAATTAATTATTTTAGGCTAATTAAATCTCAACCATTGATTCTTGATAAGATTAATTTTGGACCATTAGATTTTGGCCCAAAAGTCAAGCCTCCAGCAGCCATTACAACATTTCATTAATTATTTGATTTTTTTAATTAATTAAAATTAACCCCAAAGTCAAATATAATTAATGAAAAAGGTGGGCTACCTTTTTTATCTCCAAACGACGTTTAATCTTGACCCTTAATTCATAGTTCTTGATTAATCTTGGACCATTCATCATGTCCATCATCATATTTTGGCCATCCATAAAAAATTTCATCTCAATCCGACGTCCGGATTGCAAGATATGAATTTTTCTTCATTTTCTTAACAAAAATCCATAAAAGTCCGAAAATTATTATTTTAATCCGAAAGCACTTTTGTCCTTTAGTGGGAAGCTTCTTTTTTTGTCTTTTATGATTAAGTTAATTCAAAGTAATTAACTTAACGTATTCCTTAATCCCATGTTTACTATTCACGTGCACTATTCATCCGAATTTTATAATTAATTATTTTAACCTCTATTCCCACATATTTTCATACTCATGATTGTATATTTTCCTAATATATTACCTAGGGTTTACAACCCTAGGATTTTATATACTTGTCTAAGATCAGGGTTTCACAAAAAAGGGAAGAAATAAGAAGAATTCAAGCTAGGAAAGTAGAGTTCAAGTATGACTCAATTCATGTAAGTATACCCTATGATTTAAGTTCTTTAATCTTAAGTATTTCACCTCAACTTATGAGTCAAGAATTTGATTCATATTGAACCCTTAAAGTATGATTCATGATGCCCTTGATTAGGGTATTGATTAAGGTTTGAATGAAAAGAATTAAATCAAGGGTTCAAGAGGATGAAAATGAAGATTAGGGTTGAAAACGGGTTGATAATCATAGCTGAAATTCTCTTAAATTTCAATATGATGTTGCTGTTTTGATGTGTATTTATGAATACATCATGATTTATGATTTAATGGATTATATATGTTGATTTGGGCTTAAGTTATGAATTTTAGAAAGAATGGGAATTAGGGTTACACATATGACCCGATTTCCATGTTTCTATGTTAAAAATGATATGTTAATGAGCCCAAACTATTTAGGGATGTTATGGAGGGTAAAATACCCCATGTTTAAGGTACTTTGACTGTCCAAAAGGGTTTGAAAAGATTAGCCCTAAATCTGATTTTGTGGGAATATGTTCGGACACGTCAAAACGGGTCAAATGGATATCCAAAACGTGTATGGAAGTTTCTGTTATGGAAGCAAACGAATTTTGGAATTTAATTATGTGATAATAACCTAAATTTGGGTTAAGAAAATCATGATTAATTGCTAGAATTTATGGATTATAAAACTGTTATGATTTAAGTATCAAAAGAGGCATTAAAAGGATGAAAAACGGGTTCTAACGTTGCTGTTTTGGAACCCTATATTTAGTGGATTAAAATTCTGAAATTAAATAATATTTACACATTTTGTGTAACATACCCTAGTTTTAGGGTAACTTAAGCATAATGGCTCATAGAAATCCAATTTAGGATAACTTTTTTGTATAAATGCTTTTATATCCCAATCTTTGGGCTTTTGGAAAGCAAAATGTATGCAAACACATTTCTCTCCATCTAGTAGTGACACTTAGCAAATGATCATGTTACCTTTTGAAAGAGAATCCTTAACAGCACGCTAGCCAAGTGGCTGTTTATTTATCCTTCTCCCATCTCAGGGAGGGCGCCGCTGGCACTCCTGCTATCCCTTAGTGACCTGGCCTTATGTAGAGTGGGCCCCGGTTATCCCAACCGTGCTCTACAATCTGCCTGTTTCTTGTATTGGTGCATCGTACATTATTATGATGGACTGCAGCCCGTTTGGTTTAAAGAACCACAGGCTGCAGCCTATGTCCTTTTAAACCGGGATCACAGACCTCTATCTGCATCCATAACACACAAAAATCTTAGACCGAAGTCTATATCTTTAAAAATCATTTTCAAAAACACATGACAGACCACAGTCCGTGTCAACTTGTAAGCGAGCGCACCCACTTTAACAAGTTGTTATTTGAAATCAAATTTTAGGATGACCTTCCTTAAATTCTTTTAGAAACATTTTGAGTAAAATATTTTGATAAACATTTGAAATGTTCGAAAAATAATACATCTTAAAATCCTTATAAAAGAATTTGAAAACCTTTGAATTTTCAAAATTAAACCATTTTATGAAATCAACATAAGAGGTTGGTCATCCTTAAATCCCTTACAACACATCCGTATAAACATTTTTTCAAGATATTTTCAATATAGATTTCCTTATCTAAAGGAAATCAAAAATTTTCGAATATCATTTCAAAACATATGAACTATGTCCAAATCATCATTTATTATTTAATTATCAGGACCTAGCAAAACAACTCTTTTTCGTAAATCAAATCCCCTTTTTTCTTTTTCTAAACATAATTATTTATCATAAAATATCATAAAAGAAATTCAAAATTTATTTACGTTTGTTGCTTTGTGAAAAAGGGCAAAATTCCCTTTTTCTTATAAAAATACTTTTGAAACAACATTATAAAAAAAACTTGTTTACTTAAAAGTAAATTCTTAAAAAAAAATCATCAACATAAAACGTGAAATCCTTTGAAAACTCATGGAGAACTTGCTTACTCATAAGCAAAATTCTCGAATTCTATTAACATAAAGCATTGCCAATCTAAGGCAACCCTTGTGATAAAATCCTTATCTTAAAACGTATTGCTTGTTTCCCATGGGGCAAACCTTGAGGTTTTTCCTTAAAACCATTCTTTTCCAAAACTTACGACTTTTCATTAAAGCCGTCATTTTCCAAAACTTGTGGCTTTGCATTAAAGCTATTATTTTCAAAACTTGTACTTGCCCATTCGTCAAAACATAAACGTAAACATTTCAATCACATCAATCACATAGAAAGAAAACAACATTTTAGAAAGTTTGCTTGCTTACCTGAGATCGCTATAATCCTTTTCTTCCATTTTTCTCCTTGCCTTTGCCTAGATAAATGAAAATAACATTTCATTTATTTTCATCATCTTAAAATACTTATATTCCTTAGGTTTTTCAACTTATATAAATCCATTTGGACTTATATTATACTAACTTAGCCCACTTGTCTTTCAAGTCGGGTGTTCATACATATCATAACCTATACATCACATTATTCATTTTTAATACCCTTATGTAGGGTAAACTTACATACATGTAATAATATTTCATTAAATCATTATTTGGAGGTTCATTACCACTATTTATCATTTTTAACATATTTTTCATTTTTCACACATTGTTGCTCATTTTAAGCACCCGTTGTTGCCTTAAGTCTCATTAATTAATCCCAAAGTTTGAGATTAACATCATGTAATTCTAAACAGAAATATATTCAAAAAATTTATCATATTTTTATGCATTTTTTAACAAAATCACATTACATAAGTTATTTATCACCTATGTATGTTTATCCTTTCACAAATGCCCATTTGGCAACACATATATGAGGCATTTCATAAAATTTTCCAAGTCAGAAACTTGGTCAATAATTCAGCATGATAATTAACCCTAATTACCACTTTATTTAGGGTATTTTTATGGGATTTAAATCCACTAATCATAGGTTTCCAAAATAGCAACTTTGGAACCCATTTTTCACACGTTTAACGTGTATCTCAACACATAACCTTAAACAGTTTTATAAATCCGAATTTTCAGCAATTAATCCAAATTTTCCTAACCCAAATTTAGTATATTAACATATATATCAATTTGGATGATTTCTACATAGGTTTCATATTTATTTTTGATTTTTTTCTCCAACTATCCACATATGATGAAATCAGGCGTACGGAAATCTATAAATATTTATTTATAATAAAATAAAGGAATTTAATTCTGAAATTTATATAATAAATCAATAAATACATTAATTATCTTTCATAAATATTTCATAACTAAATATTAACATTATATATTTATTTTGGCATTTTCACTGTGCTGGACAGTGTTGTGAGTTTAGGGTCATCCCTAATGACGTGAATTATGGGGTATATTTATACCCATAAAAACCTAATTTTTATTTTTTTAGTGTGATAATAAATATTTCTTATATATCCTGAAAATTTTCAGGCTAAAAATCCTTGTATAAAAATTATTAAAAATCATTTGGTGCCGCTGGTTTTGACACTAGTTCAACCCTGTTTAGGTTGATTTTCTCGGATTTTTAATTTCCAACATACTTAATATTTTGAGCTGAAACTTTGGAAGTTCCTTAATTACCATATATTGAGCTTTTAAAAAAAATGTAATAGTAAAAATTATTCATTTACTATTTCTTTCATATTTTGGCTTATAACATCATATAACTTCCAGATTTGAAGTATAAAATCAAAATTAACATATACTTACTTGATTAATTGGTAATCCCTCCTTTGAGCACTTGAAATACCATTATTTTCTTGATGGTTTCTTCCCTTGGATCGTTCCAGCCACTGCCCCTTTGATTTTTATTTTTTTTTCTCCCAAACAGAAATCTGGAACGTCCACACTGCCTGCTTATATAGGCATTGTTTTTAAATTTTTCCTTTCCAATTTTGACCCAAAATGGAAAGTAAAGTTTTTCAAATTTACCCTATATTTTACTCAAAAATTTTCAACCACATATTTAATCATTTAATATTACTTTCAGATTTTTTTCCACAGCTATATCCAGCTTTTAAGTAAAGCTGGCCACTTGGGTGGGGTCCACTTGCATCAGCTCTTGCACGATTTTTCCACACCATTTTACTTTAATTAATGGTTAATTAACTTCCCTAGGTAATAGCCTAATTAGGGTTCAACCTATCATAATTAAAAAATTCACAAAAAATCAAATCTCAGCCCTTGAACGTGCATGCCATCCTTGCTCCCTTTGCTGTCCATGCATTCAACGTCCATATGCTGCTGCCTTTTGCATTTTTTTCTACAAAAATGCAGCTTTATTTGATGGCCATTTAATTACCCTAGTAATGAGATTTCTTAGATGTCCATTTGGCATTTAAAAAAAATCACAAAAGAATCCAAAAGCTGCCTTGACTGCCCACATCTCTCCCTTGCTCCAAATCTGTCCACTTGATGATCATATCCTTATGCCTTGATTTTGACATATTTGGTCCGAATTTTCAACCCCATTTAATTACTCATTTATTTACCTTGATTCTCTAGTTGACTTAGGTGTGGATTTTATAATTAAAAAAAATAAAAAATCCACTTTTTAGAGCTCATAGCCGTCCACTCTATGCCTCCTCTATGCTTCTCCCTTAAGCTAGTCATTAGCTTCTTAATTTCCACATTAATGCAGGGGATATTTTCATGGATTTTTTCATTTAAGATAATTCATAAAATCCATGTGTCATTATCTCCTTTTGACACCTCATTTTTGACTTTATTTATTTAATTATTTTATTCAACTTTAACATAAATGCTAATCACTTTTTGGTGCAAAAGTCAAAAGAGCTGATCCCAATTTCGTGCACCCCTAACATTAGAATGATTAGCTTAATCAAACCGTTCCATAACCTTAATCTCATAATTTTAACCGTTCATTTTAAATTTCGTCTCAATCCGACTTTTCTAGCTCAATTTATGTTCATTTGAAACCATCTTTAGATTTTGATGGTGATGATCAATTTTTACCTTAATTTCATCATAATGTTCATAATCCAACCTTTCCATATGATTAAGAACAAAATTATGTGCTTACCTTTCAATTTTCATCTTAATCCGACTTCCCGGCGTCGAATTATGAATTTTCTAGCATTTGCTACCTTTAATCCATAATTAACAACATAATCTCCATTAGTTAACCCATAATATATGAGGTAATTATCCTCAATATATTTTTATTTCCTAATCCTCATTAAGCCTCTTTAATCACATTGACCCATATCGGCTTATATTGATCATTCATCATTATTTGCCCTAATTGCAATAAATCATCAATATTGTTTAGGAAAATCATTTATAATTCCACTAAACCATACGTGATCCATATTTATATGCCAATTGCATATAATTAAACCTTACTTAGGTCTAGGTTTCATAGTGAATTACATTAAATAGTGGGGCCCACAGTAATTGAGGTACCCAGCTATAAAAAGAGCATTCCGGGAGCAGAAAATTTGGATGGGCAGCATAAAGAAAATTTTCATCAGTTGGTTCCGAATTAGAGAGCTCCGGGCAAAGAAAATTCACAGGCAGAAATTTGAGAGAGAAAGAGAAAGAGCAAGGAGGTGGACAGCACGGAAAAAAGGCAGACCGGCAAGTTACGTGGAGCGGCTGACGCACCATCGGGGCTTCAAACTAATAAGCTTTTCTATCTTTTTCCTTTTTAATTTTAATTGTCATGTTTAAGATGGATTGTAATTTCAATTTTATTTTGGTCTTAAACATACTTGGCTAAACCTTAAATCTAGGGTTGAGGATGTAGCATCTATACAATGTAGCGTGGTGTGGAATTTTAATTCATTTATGATGGATATTGTTGTTAATTTAATATCTTGTGATTTTTATGCTTGCTTTGTACATGGGCCTGTACTTTGGCATGATTCCATATATTAGGTGATGGACCCGAGAGGTGGAAACCTAATTTATGATAATCAAGATATTAAACTTGGAAATCTAAGACCATGAGAATGGACATGATAACCTTGAAGAATTCCATTAACAAACCATAGAACTTAATGGATTCTAATTAACTTAATCCCATGAGAATAGGTGGTTAAGAAAATTAGGGTACGCCTTGTAGGTTTTGAGAGAAGGTGCAAGGATAAATTAGGGTTTATTCTCCTTTAACAAAAAATATCCAAATTAAATAATTATACCACTACCCGTTGCAAAAGACACATGTGAAATCCTAGACCCTAAGTACTTGCATTCTCGTTTTCTCTACTCATTTTTAATTTGCAATTTTCTCTTCCTATTTTGTTTATTTCCTTCCCTTTTATTTACTGTATTTCCTCTCCACTTTTCTATTTTATTTGCTATATTTTCTCCATATCCGACACAAAAGCGTTTAAAAGAAAAATTTATAGTCCCGAATTCCCTATGGATCGATAATTTATATACTACAATCTACGACCCGTGCACTTATGGTGAGTTTGCGAACACCTTTGCCACAAATTGATGATTTATTTGATCAACTAAGAGGAGCAATGACTTTCTCCAAGATAGATCTACAGTCGGGGTATCATCAATTGAGGATTAGTCCTACTGATGTTCATAAGACAACATTTCGAATGAGATATGGGCATTATGAATTTTTTAATAATGCCATTTAGACTTACAAATACTCCTGCTGTACTCATAGATATGATGAATAGAGTATTTTGAGATTATTTGGATCAATTTATGGTGGTGTTTATTGATGATATCCTGATTTACTCCAGATCGAAGGAAGAACATAGAATTCATCTTAGAAGGGTATTGGAACGATTAAGGAAAGAAAAGTTATATGCCAAATTAAAGAAATGTGAATTCTGGTTGAAATAAGTAGCATTTATAGGACATATAATATCTAAAAAAGAAATTTAAGTTGACCCTAAAAAAGTCAAAGCAATACTTAAGTGGCCAAGGGCAACAATTATTACTGAGATCGAGAGTTTTTTAGGGTTAGCAGGCTACTATCGAAGATTTGTTGAGGGATTTTTCCAACTATCAGTGTCACTGGCACGATTGACTCAAAAGGAGTTAAATACGTTTGGTCTGATGAATGTGAAAGTAGCTTCTAAAAATTAAAGTAACAATTAATAGAGGCACCTATTTTAACCTTACTTGAAGAAAATGAAGGGTTTGTGATTTACAGTGATGCTTGAAGAAAAGGATTGGGGTGCGTGGTTATGCAAGGAGGAAAGGTAAAAGCCTATGTATCTAGGTAACTGAAGCCCAATGAGGTAAATTACCCTACTAATGATTTAGAACTAGCGATAGTGGTGTTTGCCTTCAAGATTTGGAGACATTACCTGTATGGTGCTAAGTGTGAGATATACATTGATCATAAGAGCCTCAAATATATTTTCATTCAAAAGGAGCTCAACATGAGGCAAAGGCGATGGCTTGAGCTGTTAAAGGATTATGATCTTAAAATACTATACCATCCAGGTAAGGCAAATGTGGTAGCCGATGCATTGAACAAAAATGTTAGCATAGCACACCTAATCACAAAGGAGGAAGGATTTCTTCGAGAAATCAGACAATTAGAGTTGATTGTATGTTCATCTAGAATACAGACATGATTATCGCAAATGCAGATACAATCCTCATTATTTGAACAAATTAAGACTGCACAGTAGAATGATTCAGATCTACAAAGATATGTGAAGAAAATGAGGCAGAAACGCCTAAACGAATATGCTATTGATGAACAGGGTATGTAACAGTACAAAGGTTGCCCTTGCATACCCAATTTAGCTGAGTTGAAAGAGCTGATACTTAAGGAAGCACATTTTTCTCCATTTTCTATCCATCCAGGAAGCACCAAAATATATCAGTATCTTAAGAAAAGATATTAGTGGAGCGATACGAAAAGGGAAATTGCAGAATATGTAGCCAAGTGTTTCACGTGTCAAAAGGTGAAAGCAGATCATCAGCGAACACAATTACTCAAAGTTCTTGAGTAGAAATGGGATGACATTACCATGGATTTTATTGAAGGATTACCTAAAACTCAAGCTAAAAATGACTCCATATGGGCAATTGTGAATCGATTATCTATGGTTGCACATTTCTTACCCATAAAGAGAAATTTTTCAGCGGAAAGGCTAACTAAGGTGTGTTGGAAATATGTGGAAAACTAGCTCAATCTATGTTTTGATGATTAACAAATCAATTTGAGTAAGTCTTGGCTACTAACAAGTTTGTGGAAATGTTTAAGGAATAATCATTTGAAGAAAATCAAGTATGGAAGGCCAAGTCGTTCCCCAAGTCGACTCCAAGATCGACTTCAAAGTGCCTAAAGCGTCCAGAGTTGAAATCGGAAGAAGGGGAGGTGAAGTCGCAGGCCAAGTCGACTCCACCTGCGACTTGGGTAGCCAAGTCGCAAATGAAGTCGACCTCACCATCGACTTCAGTCGGGCAAATCCTTCCAGAGTTGAATTCGGAACAGCAGAATATCGAAGTCGCAATTGAAGTCGACTCCAGTTGCGACTTGGGTGAAGTCGTGAACGAAGTCGACCCCGAAGTGCGACTTGAGGTTTTGGAGATTCAAAGATACTGATTCAAGCTTCTTTCAAAGATCAAAGATGCAGTTTCAAGATTAAATGATTTCAAGAATCAACTCAAAGCCTCTCAAGTCCAAGACAAAAAGTTTCAAGGTGTTCAAGATCAAATCAAGTCTATCAAGTCAAAGGTTTGGACATCAATGATTCAAGACATGGAGCTAATCAAAGCAAGACTCAATGATTCAAGACATGAAAAATACAAAAGAAGCAAAGGCATGAAGCAACAAAGCATAAAGCTAACTGTCAAGGTGAAGTCGCACCCGAAGTCCACTTCACCTGCGACTTGGGTCAAGTTGATGACCAAGTCGACCCTGACTGAAACTTGAAGTTGCGACGGTGAAGCGAAGTCGCACCCGAAGTCGACTCCATCTGCGACTTGGGCGAAGTCGCATCCCAAGTCGACTCCACATGCGACTTGGGTCGCAACGGTCGGAATTTATTCGAACGTTGGCGCATTAAATGCGCGCCACCTACCTTCTAACGTTCGGATTCCCTCCAAAATTATAAATAGCATTCATGGTGGACGAGGGAAGTAGCTGAGAAACATTAAGTGTGCTTAACTACCATCTTCAAGAGCTATAAAGAGATCAAGCAAATCAAAGAGGAAGAACTTTGCTTCAAACTGCAAGAGCTACATTTCAAAATCTTCAAAGCCATTACTACAAGTTCTTCTCTGCGCCAAACTGTTTCTACACAACTGTAAAGTGTAGTTCTTTTCTTGTTTCATTTGTTTGTATTGAACTTGATTTAGTTTGAGGAACTAAGATCAAGTGTAAGCAAAGTAGTGTGTGATTGGAGTGTAACTCATCACCTACTTGTGCTGTGTTTTGTTAATGCCCCCTAGAGCTGGAATCTAGAAGAGAGCAAGAGGCTCTGGTTGTATATGCCCCCTAGAGCTAGAATCTAGAAGAGAGTGGAGACTCTAAGTTGTATTCGCGGAATACAATAGTGGAACCCAAGTCACAAGGAGTGTGAGCTTGGAAGAGTGGAGTAGGGAGGTTGCCCGAACCACTATAAAAACCTTGCCTGCTTGATTTATATTTCTACTCTCTACATTATCTTGCTTTCCATTTAGTTTCTTCATTAAGGGGACTAGATTAATCCGGGGTAAAGTTTCTGTTTAAGTTGTAAAATTTTAATTACCCAATTCACCCCTCCCCTCTTGGGTTTTGCCATCTATTCGGGACCCAACAAGTGGTATCAGAGCAGGTCTTTGAATTGAATCAAAGAGATCCATTATCATGGCATCCCAATCTACTTCCGTTCCCGCTTTTGCCGAGGGCCAATCTTTTACAAGGCCACCATTGTTTGATGGGAACAACTTTGGCTATTGGAAGCTTCGTATGAAGCAACTCATCATGGCTACCGATATGGATTCTTGGATTGCTATCCAAGATGGTGTAACTTTGCCAATTGATGAAAGAGCTTCCAAATGGACCGAAGAGGAAGTAAGAACCGTCAAGAGCAATGCTAAGGCTATGAACTCTTTATTTTGTGCTCTTACGGCTTCGGAATATGATAGAGTATCATCTTGCCTAACCGCCAAGGAGATATGGGATACTCTAACATCCATTTATGAAGGAACCTCTCAAGTCCAAGGAACTAGGAGAAATATCTTGATAGGAGAATTGGAAAGTTTTAGAATGCTAGACACAGAAAATATTTCTGAAATGTTTGCTAGATTTTCTAAGATTACTAATGCTCTAAAAGGTCTTGGAAAGGTTATTTCTGAATCCGAACAGGTTATGAAGATATTGAGAGCTCTACCGGATTCATGGACTCCAAAGATAACGGCAATTGAAGAAGCCAAAGACCTAAACACTTTGAAGCTAGAAGATCTTATTAGCTCATTAATGTCACATGAGCTAATTAGGAGAAGAAACGAAGATAATCACAAAGGGAAGAGAACCATTGCACTCAAGGCCACTCACAATTCAGATGGATCCACCTCTTCATCTCACAACGATGATGAAGACATTGCTCTTCTCACTCGTAAATTCCGGAAATTTGTGAGAAAAAAAAAGAACCTCAAAGACTTCAAAGAAAGACCACATAAAGAAAAGAAAAAGGAGGTTACAAGATGCTACCGATGCGGGGGCGTAGGACATATGCAAGCTCAATGTCCTACACCAGAAGAAAGGCCAAAGGAGAGTCATGAAAGAAGAAAATACCAAAGGCCAAGAGGAAGAGGCATGTTCGTCAACGAGGAGACTTCATCAACATGCAGCTCTTCAACCGACGAAAATGATGCAGCCAACTGTGCAAGATTATGTTGCATGGCACGAATCGAGCAAGAAGAGGACTTGCTATGCTTAAACACGACTGAAGTTTTGGAAGAACAATCCACCTTAACCAAATGTACAAGCAATGATGAGGTAACTTCCAAACCTTGCTATTCTCAATCAAGTTATTCTTCTTTTCAAAATTGCCTCAAATGTGCTGAATTAGAAGAACTACAAACTGCCTATGATTCATTATATGAGGAAATCAAAAAGCTAGGAAACAAGTTGTCCTCAAAGAAACAACAATGCAACTTTGTTATTATTGAAAATGGAAAACTAGCTGAAAAATCAACAAAACTGAAAGAAGAAAATGAATCATTGTTGAAAGAAGTAGAGAAACTGAAAAAGGAGAACAAATCCTTAAATGAATCATTAGCAAAGTTCTCTAATCCAGGAGAAAGTGTAAAGATGTTTCTGAACATGACCTCACAAAAGGATAAAAGAGGTCTTGGGTACAATACATTTGAGCAAAAAGAAAGTGGCAAATCAAATGTGCCAAAACTTGGAAAATATCAAACTGCACCAATTTATAAGGCACAAAAGAAAAATGTTATGTGGATTAAAAGACCAATTTTTGAACCAAAATGCAATTGGAGGCCTACTCCTAGACTACCAATGGCCTGCAATTTCTGTAATAAAATGGGTCATAAAGCTTACAAGTGTAACTTCAAGAAGTTATATGACCATGGTGCAAAGCTAGTTTGGGTTCCAAGGAACACAAGATTTGGGCTTTCTAAGTTAGAATTATAAAGATTGAATCATTTTACTAACCCAAATGGACCCATAAAATGGGTACCAAAGAGATAAGAATTATTTGTTTATTTTTCAGAATTGTTTAAAGGCAAAGGCAAACAACGTATGGTTCATGGATAGCGGTTGCTCAAGGCATATGACCAGTGAAAGAAGTTTGTTTCACAAACTTAAACCTTGCAACGATGGAACGGTTGCCTTTGGAAATAATGAGAAAGGTAAAATAAAAGGTAAAGGAAACATTTATAGTATTTCAAATGCATGCATGGAGGATGTTTTGTTTGTTGAAGGACTCAAACACAATTTAATGAGCATTAGGCAATTATGTGATAAAGGATATAAAGTTGTGTTTGAATCATCTATATGTAATGTGTTTGATGGAGAACATATCATGTTTAGTGGAAAAAGACATGGAAATGTATATTTGGTTTCACTTGATGAACTAAATGGTCAATGTCTAATGGCCATTGATAATGATCCATGGGTTTGGCATAAAAGGCTTGGACATATAAACATGAGAAACATAAAAACTCTATGGAAAAAGAGTTTGGTAGAAGGCTTGCCTAAGTTGAAATATGACAAAGACAAGATTTGTAAGGCATGTCAATTATCTAAACAACCAAAGATGTCTTTTTCTACCAAAAAGGAGATTTCCACCACTAGGCCACTTGAATTGCTACACATGGATCTATATGGGCCATCCGACATCTTAACCATTGGTGGAAAGAAATATGTATTTGTGATTGTTGATGACTTTTCAAGATTTACATGGGTAATTCTCTTAGCTAGCAAAGATGAAGCCTTCTCTATGTTTTCAACTTTTGTAAACTTGGTGGAAAATGAAAAACAGAATACCATTTTGTGTATAAGGAGTGACCATGGTGGTGAATTTGAGAACAAACGATTCACAGAATTATGTAATGAAAAAGGAATCCATCACGCATTTTCTGCACCAAGGACTCCACAACAAAATGGAGTAGTTGAAAGGAAAAACAGAACTATACAAGAGATGGCTAGAACATTGCTAAATGAGAGCAAATTATCTAAGAAGTTTTGGGGTGAAGCTGTAAGTACAGCTTGTCATGTATTGAATCGAGTTACCATTAGAGCAATCTTGAAAAAGACCCCATATGAGCTATGGAAAGGAAGGAAACCAAACATATCTTATTTTCATGCTTTTGGATGCACATGCTATGTTTTGAACAATGGAAAAACCAACTTGGGAAAATTAGATGCTAAAAGTGATGAAGCAATATTCCTTAGTTATTCATCAAATAGCAAAGCATATAGAGTTTTCAATAAACGAAACCAAGTTGTAGAAGAATCCATACATGTTGTGTTTGATGAAACTAACCCATGCTTTAAAAGAAAAGATGATTTAAGTGATACAGATGACATAGCAAATGACCTTGAAAAACTGCATGTGGAAAAGCAAGAAGAGTCCATGGAGGAAAGGGTAAGTGAAGGTGATGATTCCTATAAACCTCCATCTGATTTAAAATTTAAACATGCACATCCAATTGAACAAGTTATAGGAAATGTGTATGAAGGTGTAAAAACTAGAAGGTCAAAGCAAAATGTTTGTGGACAATATGCTTTTGTATCCAAGATTGAACCTTCTAATATTGATCAAGCTCTTGATGATGAAAACTGGATTATGGCCATGCAAGAAGAGCTAAATCAATTTGAAAGAAATCAAGTTTGACACCTTGTTCCTAGACCAAATGACTGTATTGTTATTGGCACCAAGTGGGTCTTTAGGAACAAATTAGATGAAAGTGGACTTGTAGTGAGAAACAAAGCTAGACTTGTGGCAAAAGGATACTCACAAGAAGAAGAAATAAATTTTGAAGAATCCTATGCCCCAGTTGCTAGATTAGAGGCAATTCGCATCTTACTAGCTTTTGCATCTCACATGAACTTTAAATTGTTTCAAATGGATGTCAAAAGTGCATTTCTGAATGGTTATATAAATGAAGAGGTGTATGTAGAACAACCACCTGGATTTGAGGAAAAAGATCAATCTAAATTTGTATACAAACTAACCAAAGCATTATATGGATTAAAACAAGCTCCAAGAGCTTGGTATGATAGACTAAGCAAGTTTTTGATTGATCATAACTTTCAAAAGGGAAAGGTAGACACCACTCTGTTTATTAAGTACAATGAAAAGGATATATTGATCATTTAGATTTATGTAGATGATATTATTTTTGGTGCTACTAATGAAACTCTTTGCCAAGAATTTTCTGAGCTTATGCAGAAAGAGTTTGAGATGAGCATGATGGGAGAGCTAAACTTCTTTCTTGGACTGCAAATCAAGCAACTAAATGAAGGAATCTTCATAAACCAGTCCAAATACATTAAAGAGATGCTCAAGAAGTTTGGCATGGAAAATAGCAAAGGAGCAAACACGCCAATGAGCTCTACAATCAAACTTGACAAAGATGAGAAGGGCAAAGTAGTTGATTTAAAACTGTATAGAAGCATGATAGGTTCTTTATTGTATTTAACTGCTTCTAGGCCTGATATCTTGTTTAGTGTGTGTATGTGCTCTAGATTTCAATCATGCCCAAAAGAATCACACTTGGTAGCTGTGAAAAGAATTTTTAGATATCTAGTAGACACTACCAATTTAGGACTATGGTATCCAAAGGGCTCTAATTTTGATCTAATCGGCTACTCGGATGCGGATTTTGCTGGTTACAAAGTAGATAGAAAAAGCACTAGTGGAACATGTCAGTTTCTTGGAAGCATGTTGGTTTCATGGTTTTCAAGAAAACAAACTAGTGTTTCTCTATCTACGGCGGAAGCCGAATATATTGCCGCCGGGAGCTGTTGTGCTCAATTACTTTGGATGAAACAGCAACTTAGGGACTATGGTATGGATTTCAAAGATATACCTATCAAATGTGATAATACAAGTGCCATATGTCTAACCAAGAATCCAGTCCTGCATTCTAGGACCAAACATATAGACCTTAGACATCATTTCATTAGAGAACATGTAGAAAATCATGACATATATTTGGTATATGTAAGAACAGAGGATCAAGTTGCAGATATATTCACTAAGCCCCTAGCAAAAGAAGCATTTTATAAGATTAGAAATGACATGGGAATGCTTGAATTCACTTAAAGCATAAGTTGAGGGGGAGCACACATTTAGGGGGAGCAAACCCACTTGTCTCTTTACCCTCTAACTTTTTGATTTATTGACAAAAAGGGGGAGAAGAGTGGATTTGAGTCCAAAGGGGGAGAAGAATAGGATTTGATCCTTATGATTATGCTTAAGGAGAAAAGAGTAGGATATGATTGGGGAGAAGAGTTTGAATATTGAAGGATTGCTAAGCATGTTATTTTATTGCTAAGTATGTTATTTTTTAATTGAAAGGTATATACTCAAATCAGTTTTGTCAATCATCAAAAAGGGGGAGATTGTTGGAAATATGTGGAAAACTAGCTCAATCTATGTTTTGATGATTAACAAATCAATTTGAGTAAGTCTTGGCTACTAACAAGTTTGTGGAAATATTTAAGGAATAATCATTTGAAGAAAATCAAGTATGGAAGGCCAAGTCGTTCCCCAAGTCGACTCCAAGATCGACTTCAAAGTGCCTAAAGCGTCCAGAGTTGAAATCGGAAGAAGGGGAGGTGAAGTCGCAGGCCAAGTCGACTCCACCTGCGACTTGGGTAGCCAAGTCGCAAATGAAGTCGACCTCACCATCGACTTCAGTCGGGCAAATCCTTCCAGAGTTGAATTCGGAACAGCAGAATATCGAAGTCGCAATTGAAGTCGACTCCAGTTGCGACTTGGGTGAAGTCGTGAACGAAGTCGACCCCGAAGTGCGACTTGAGGTTTTGGAGATTCAAAGATACTGATTCAAGCTTCTTTCAAAGATCAAAGATGCAGTTTCAAGATTAAATGATTTCAAGAATCAACTCAAAGCCTCTCAAGTCCAAGACAAAAAGTTTCAAGGTGTTCAAGATCAAATCAAGTCTATCAAGTCAAAGGTTTGGAGATCATGGAGCTAATGAAAGCAAGACTCAATGATTCAAGACATGAAAAATACAAAAGAAGCAAAGGCATGAAGCAACAAAGCATAAAGCTAACTGTCAAGGTGAAGTCGCACCCGAAGTCGACTTCACCTGCGACTTGGGTCAAGTTGATGACCAAGTCGACCCTGACTGAAACTTGAAGTTGCGACGGTGAAGCGAAGTCGCACCCGAAGTCGACTCCATCTGCGACTTGGGCGAAGTCGCATCCCAAGTCGACTCCACATGCGACTTGGGTCGCAACGGTCGGAATTTATTCGAACGTTGGCGCATTAAATGCGCGCCACCTACCTTCTAACGTTCGGATTCCCTCCAAAATTATAAATAGCATTCATGGTGGACGAGGGAAGTAGCTGAGAAATATTAAGTGTGCTTAACTACCATCTTCAAGAGCTTTAAAGAGATCAAGCAAATCAAAGAGGAAGAACTTTGCTTCAAACTGCAAGAGCTACATTTCAAAATCTTCAAAGCCATTACTACAAGTTCTTCTCTGCGCCAAACTGTTTCTACACAACAGTAAAGTGTAGTTCTTTTCTTGTTTCATTTGTTTGTATTGAACTTGATTTAGTTTGAGGAACTAAGATCAAGTGTAAGCAAAGTAGTGTGTGATTGGAGTGTAACTCATCACCTACTTGTGCTGTGTTTTGTTAATGCCCCCTAGAGCTGGAATCTAGAAGAGAGCAAGAGGCTCTGGTTGTATATGCCCCCTAGAGCTAGAATCTAGAAGAGAGTGGAGACTCTAAGTTGTATTCGTGGAATACAATAGTGGAACCCAAGTCACAAGGAGTGTGAGCTTGGAAGAGTGGAGTAGGGAGGTTTCCCGAACCACTATAAAAACCTTGCCTGCTTGATTTATATTTCTGCTCTCTACATTATCTTGCTTTCCATTTAGTTTCTTCATTAAGGGGACTAGATTAATCCGGGGTAAAGTTTCTGTTTAAGTTGTAAAATTTTAATTACCCAATTCACCCCTCCCCTCTTGGGTTTTGCCATCTATTCGGGACCCAACAAGGTGTACTATAAGGAGATTGTCTGTCTCCACGGAGTGCCGAAGTCAATAGTGTCCGATCAAGATACGACTTTTACATCTCAATTTTGGAAATATTTGCACCAAACTCTAGGCACCTAGCTCAAGTTTAGCACTGTATTTCATCCCCGGACTGATGGGCAAACGGAGCGAGTAAACCAAATAATTATGGATATGCTCCGGATGTGCACATTGGAATTCAGAGGAGCATGGGATGAATATGTATCAATGCTGAGTTTTCCTACAACAATAGTTATTAAGCAAGTATTCAGATGGCTCCTTTTGAAGCTTTATATGAGCGTAGATGTGGAACCACATTAAACTGGGATGAGGTGTGAGAAAGAAAGCTAGCCCCAGACTTATCCAAAAGAATGGCATACAAAGTGCAAGTGATACACCAATGTATACTCACCGCCCAGAGTCAGTAGAAGACTTACACAGATTGCAAGAGAAGGGATTTGAATATCCAAGTTGGCGAGCCGTATTTATAAAGGTAACGCCATTCAAAGGAGTTACAAGGTTTGGAAAAATGAGTAAACTAAATCCCAGATATATTGGGTCATTTGAAGTACTGGAGAAAATTGGGAAGTTGGCATACAGGATAGCCTTACCCCCATCGTTAGCCCTAGTACACAATGTGTTTCAATTTCTATGCTAAGGAAATATATCCTAGACGCCGCCCATATCCGAATAGCAGAAAATTTACCAATTCAAGATCATTTGAATTATGAGAAAAGACCAATGAAGATCTTGGATCACAAAGTACAAAAGCTTCGGAATCGAGAAATCGAGTATGTCAAAGTTCAATAGAATCGATATTCCGAAAATGAAGTTACCTGGGAATTACGAGAAGAGGTTGAAAGTAAATACCCTTAATTATTTGAAAAGTAAATTGTGAAACCCTAATCTTAGACACGTATAAAACCCTAGGGTTGTTGTGAAACCCAGACCATATATACTCTAAATTCTTTGTAATTATTTTAAATAAAAATTTATGAATTATATTTTTGGATATGTGTATTGGAGATTAAAATAATGCAATTAAGAATTTAACCCACGTGAATAGTGCAAGTGAATAGTAATCCTGGGATTAAGACATGTGATTAAGAGTTAAGCAATTGGTTTAACTTAATCACAAAAAGACGAAAAAGGAGATTTAATCACTACAGCATGAAATAGCAATATTTTTTGATATTTTAATGGAATTTTGGATTTTAGTGAAAAATTGAAGAAAAATTCATAACTTGCAATCCGGACGTTGGATTGAGATGAAATTTTTTATGGATGGTTAAAAATTCATGATGGACATAATGAATGGTTTAAGATGTGATGAAAATCACAAATTAAGGGTCAAGATGAAATGTCAAAAGGAGATCAAAAGTAGCTTAATTTTTCATTAATGCTACTTTTGACTTTTTATTAAAATTAAATAATTAAAAAATAAAAAAATTAAATGGAAGGCAGATATATGGATGGACGTGCAGGGCTGTTGACTTTTGGGGCAAAATCCAATGACCACAAATTAATCTTATCATATATCAACGGTTGAGATTAATTTGCTTAAAAATACTTAATTTTAATAAATTAAAAATCTAGGAAAAATAGGGCTGCCATAGGGGGGCTGGAGTAGGCCTAGGGTGGCTGCACAATGCTCCATGCATTTTTAAAAATTATAAAAAAAATACATTTTATAATTAAATACCTCAAGTTAGGGGTTAAAATCCAATTTTGTGAAAAATCAAAAAGTATAAATAGGGGGCAGGGAGGACGTCCAAAGGCACTCCAAGCTTGAGAAATTCAAGCATTTCCACCCCCAAAATTCGTTTTGGCCTTAGAGAGAGAAGGAGAGAAGGAAAGAGAGAGAAAGAGAGGAGGAGAGGAGTTCTCCACTTGAGGTAAGGGAATTCTTCCCAAATTTCTTTTGGATGTTAAGTACGGTAAAACCATGTTTAGATAATGCCTAATCATGAAAAAATAAGTATAAATATAATGCTTAATTGGAATTATGCCAAAACATCAAAAATTTGGAGCGAAGATAGTGTATTCGGGAAGATAGCATATGATATGTGAAAATAATGCTCCAAAATTGATAAATGATGATTTGGGATGTACAATTATGACAAACATGATGTTAGAGTGATGATAAATTAATTTCATGATTTTTAGAATTAAGGATTATGCTTAAGTGAATTTTTGTTGATTTTTAGTATATGGAGAAAATGATTTTTTTCGCCAAGTGAATGATGATAAATTCAAAATGTATAAAATTTCCTATGATATACTAAGCATAAGCTATGTCATGGTATTTTTTATTTTGGGAAAAAATATCAATTTTTGGAACCCATGAATAGTAACCATGTCTCTGTGAACAGTGTGATTTTGGGAAAAAATTGAGATTTTTTTTTATATATTTATGAAGATATATGGATGGAATTTTTAAAGGATTTATGGATAAAAATTCATCTAAGGAGGTAATGACCAAGTATATTTATAAGATTAACCTATATAGAAATGAAGTAATGGATGATTATAAAGCATGCATGGGAAGTAACTAAGATATGAAATGATATAGATAAAATATCATTTTTCCTTGTATAGGAAAAAGAAAGAAAAAGGTGGAGGACACAGACTGAGGAGGTAAGCAAGCTATATGCTTTCTAAAATATTTCTAAATGATTGCAAATTGTTTGTTTATGTGTTTTATGAATTAAATTTAAGGATGGTCATTCCAATAATGCTACATGAAATGATTGCTAACTGCTTGTTAAATTGCTTTCTAAATGATTTATCAAGTTTTATGGAGCATGTCATGCCGACATATGTGTATGTTCATGGTGCACAAGGAAGAGACTTTGGTGGAGGTAGTAAGCGGATCAGAGGGTCCCCCTTCACTATTGCCAAGTCGCAAGGGCTGTGTGCCGGCGGCGTCCTCCCTGAGGTTGGAGGCACAAGAAAAGTCACGAATGAGTGAATGCATTGCATTCTCATGAAATGCATGGAAAGGTTTCTGTCCCATTGGTAATTGATCACTTGGTAAGTGTCTCCTACCAAATGGGGAGAAATGCATTTGAATGAAAGGAAAATGTTTACTTGCCAAAGAAAAAGGCTTGCTTACTGAGTATTATTACTCATATGTGTTTCCAAAAATGACAAACAGGCTATGGAGCGGACTCATAAGGGATGCCAGGTAGAAATGATCTGCAAATTTAATTACCGTTCTATGTATGCATCCAAAGAGACAAATGTATGATAATCATGTTAAAGACATGTTTTATGGATATTACAAACATGATTGTATTTATGTGAATTATTTCAATAAAAGAAGATATGAATGGTTTTATGATGATATGGATGAGTCTATTATAAATAATGTGTATGCTTAAGTGACGAATGAAAAGAAAAGAAAATTTTTTGGACGAGATCCAATTAAGTACCCGCCGCGTGATTAGGGCAACAATCCTGACTCACATTTACCAATCGACAAAATCCCAGAGTAAGGCTTATGTGGACGCCTTGGTTCGGGGCTCCACAGAAGATGGTATCAGAGCAAAGATTGGTAAATAGGCGGGAGAAGGAGAAAATAAAGGATGATGAAAGAATAGGTCTGATACCACAAAAGTAGTATAGAGCATAGATTGATAGATAGGCATGAAAATAAAGAACTAATGTCTAGATCTACATGTTTAAAAGGTTATGATACTTTTATGAAATTGATATGAAATGATATTTATGTAAGAAACATATATAAATGTGTGTGACATATATGCTTGAATATGAATAATGTTATGAATATTATAAATGTTAGTATTATAAGAATGTTATGATACTAACCAAAGTTTTGTGCATATAGAAAAAAAAATGCCAACTACAAGAGCTGGAGTTAGGCTGAATAAAAGGAAGGCACCAATAGGAGAATCGGTTAGCCGACCTGAAGCAGGAGAAACCAGTAAGCGGACCAAAAGGTCCGAGTCAAGAGGACAGACATCAAGAACCCGTCAATGACGGGAAGAGGCTAGCTCTGAATTCCATGTAAAAAGGAGAGCTAACCAAGAAAGGCAGATAGAAGAAAGGATAGCTGCAGCCGTAGAAAAGGCAATGCAGCATGGACAACTCAGGCCGCCGGTATAATACAAGGTATGTGGGAAAGAAATCGGCAGGCCCCACCGCAAGGTGATAATAGGGAAAGACCCGGCCCATCGGTCAACTCTAATTTTTCTAGAGGTGTAGAAGATGCCCTACTAGAGGCTGATAGAAAGGCTATTAATGCCTTCCTAGCCCAATGACCCCTTAAGTTTGCTAGGGAACCAGAACCCATCATTGCAGAGCAATAGATCATGGAAATCAAAAAGTTATTTAGGATTTCGCCCTGCAATGATCAACAGAAAGTTTTATGTGCTACCCACCTGCTGGTTAAAGACGCTTATGAATGGTTGGAAACATTGATGGTTACCATGCCACACCCAGAACAGGCCACGTGGCAAGAATTTTTAGAAGAATTTAATAAAGAGTATATTCCAGTAGGCTTGCAAAGCCAAAAGGTGATAGAGTTCGAGAAACTCTACCAAGGCAAGATGACGGTAACAAAATATGCATCAAGATTCAATGCCTTGGTTAGGTATGTACCTTGGATTGCCAATGTGCCAGAGAATAAGGCACAGAGGTTCCAACGAGGGTTGAGACCCCAATTAAGGGAGGGACTAGCCCCATTACTAATTAGAGATTATGCCTCAAGTATAGAAAGAGCTAGTGCATTAGAAATGAAGTCTATGAGGACACAAGAGCTTAGGCAAGCTCAAGAGCAATTCTTCTCAGCTCCCAAGGAAAATGGGGCCAAGAAAGGGAAAAATGAGAAAGTAATAACTGGAATGGAGAAATCTAGTTACAAAGGAAGGAGCACCTCACCTTGCAAAACTTACCATAAGCACCACTCTGGTAAATTCCTCCAAGGATTGAGGAAATGTTTTAACTGTGATCAAGCGGGACATATGGCTCGGGAATGCAGAACGACCAAGTGCTTCATATGTGGCCAAGTCGGGCATATATCATTCAACTGCCCGAACAAACCACAGGAAGCTCCAACTCGAAGAAGGTTGGACCAGCAGAAAGTCCCGCCATAACCAAGAACCCTGTGCGTGTCCAAGCCCTCACCAGGATGGAATCTCAAGAAACTAAGGAAGAAATGGTTACAGGTATGATTTAAATTTTAGGAAATTCATTATTTAATTCAGATGTTAAATTCATACCAATACATAACCACACACACACTATGGGTGGAGAAAACTAGTAGTACCATAAATCCCTAGGATATAGAATGGCAAGTAAAGAATCAAGTATGCAAGGCATGATAAGCATGATGATCCTATGATAGAAATTGAGGCTAAATAAATGGGGTGTAATGATGAAGGGAATTGTTTGAAATTATTTTCCAATCCCAATACATTTAAAGATAGGCAAGAAAAAGAAGGGATTTCCTCCATATGAACTAACAAAAGCCAGGAAAGGCTAATATGCTTTTGAATATAGATGTTTAATTATGTAGAAAAAGCATAATGAAGTATTTGAAGGGCAACAGGTTTTGGGACGAAACCTATTGTAAGGGGGGAGGATTGTGAAACTCCAATCTTAGACACGTATAAAACCCTAGGGTTGTTGTGAAACCCAGACTATATACGCTCTAAATTCTTTGTAATTATTTTAAATGAAAATTTATGAATTATGTTTATGGATATGTGTATTGGAGATTAAGATAATGCAATTAAGAATTTAACCCACGTGAATAGTGCACGTGAATACTACACGTGAATAGTAACCTTGGGATTAAGACACGCGATTAAGAGTTAATCACATGGATTAACTTAATCACAAAAAGCCGAAAAAGGAGATTTAATCACTACAGGACGAAATAGCAATACTTTTTTATATTTTTATGGAATTTTGGATTTTAGTGAAAAATTAAAGAAAAATTCATAACTTGCTATCCGGACGTCGGATTGAGATGAAATTTTTATGAATGGTTAAAAATTCATGATGGACATGATGAATGGTTTAATATGTGATAAAAATCACAAATTAAGGGTCAAGATGAAACGTCAAAAGGAGATTCAAAAGTAGCTTAATTTTTCATTAATGCTACTTTTGATTTTTTATTTAAATTAAATAATTAAAAAATTAAAAAATTAAAAGAAAGGCAGCTACATGGATGGACTTGCAGGGGCTGTTGAATTTTGGGGCCAAATCCAATGGCCACAAATTAATCTTATCATATATCAACGGTTGAGATTAATTTGCTTAAAAATAATTAATTTTAATAAATTAAAAATCTATGAAAACTAGGGCTGCCATAGGGGAAGGAGAGAAGAGGTTGAAAGAGAGAGAAGGAGAGAAGGAAAGAGAGAGAAAGAGAGAAGGAGGAGAGGAGTTCTCCACTTGAGGTAAGGGAATTCTTCCCAAATTTCTTTTGGATGTTAAGTAGGGTAAAATCATGCTTAGATAATGCCTAATCATGAGAAAATAAGTATATATATAAAATGCTTAATTGAAATTATGCCAAAATATCAAAACTTTGGAGCGAAGATAGGGTATTCGGGAAGATAGCATATGATATGTGAAAATAATGCTCCAAAATTGATAAATGATGATTTGGGATGTACGATTATGATAAATATGATGTTGGAATGATGATATATTAATTTCATAATTTTTGGAATTAAGGATTATGCTTAAGTTAATTTTTGTTGATTTTTAGTATATGGTGAAAATGATTTTTTTTGCCAAGTAAATGATAATAAATTCAAAATGTATGAAATTTCCTATGATATACTAAGCATAAGCTATGTCATGGTATTTTTTATTTTGGGAAAAAATATCAATTTTTGGAACCCATGAACAGTAACTTCGTCTCTATGAACAGTAACTGATACAGTAAATTGCTACAGTGTTTGCTACAGTGAACCGCTTTGGAAAAAAATTGAGATTTATTTTTATATATTTATGAGGATATATGGATAGAATTTTTAAAGGATTTATGGATAAAAATCCATCTATGGAGGTAATGACCAAGTATATTTATAAGATTAACCTCTATAGAAATGAAGTAATGGATGATTATAAAGCATACATGGGAAGTAAACTAAGATATGAAATGATATGGATAAAATATTATTTTTCCTTGTATAGGAAAAGGAAAGGAAAAGGTGGAGGACACAGACTGAGGAGGTGAGCGAGCTATATGCTTTCTAAAATATTTTTAAATGATTGCAAATTATTTGCTCACATGTTTTATGAATTTATTTAAGGATGATCATTTCTATAATGCTTTACATGAAATGATTGCTAACTACTTGTTAAATTACTTTCTAAATGATTTATCAAATTTTATGGAGCATGTCATGCCGGCATATGTGTATGTTCATGGTGCACAAGGAAGAGGCTTTGGGGAGGTAGTAAGCGGATCAAAGGGTCCCCCTTCACTATTGCCAAGTCGCAAGGGCTGTGTACCGGCGGCGTCCTCCCTGAGGTTGGAGGCACAAGGAAAGTCATGAATGAGTGAATGCATTGCATTCTCATGAAATGCATGAAAAGGTTTCTGTCCTATTGGTAATTGATCACTTGGTAAGTTCTCCTACTGTTCGCAATCTCACCGCAAGTGCACGAATCGTAGATTGTAGTATATAAATTATCGATCCACAGGAAATTTGGGACTATAAATTTTGCTTTTAAACACTTTCGTGTCGGATATGGAGAAAATATAGCAAATAAAATAGAGAAAAGGGAAAGAAATATAGTAAATAGAAAGGAAAGGAAATAAACAAAATGGGAAGAGAAAATTGCAAATTAAATTGAGTAGAGAAAACGAGAGTGAAAATATCTAGGGTGTAGGATTTCACATGCATCTTTTGCAACAGGTAGTGGTATAATTATTTAATTTGGATATTGTTTGTTAAAGGAGAACAAACCCTAATTTATCATTGCACCTTCTCTCGAAACCTACAAGGTGTACCATAATTTTCTTAACCACCTATTCTCATGGGATTAAGTTAATTAGAATCCATTAAGTTCTGTGGTTTGTTCATGTAATTCCTCAAGGTTATCATGCCTATTCTCATGGTGTTAAATTTCCAAGTTTAATATCTTGATTATCGTATATTAGGCTTCCACCTCTCAGTTCCATCACCTAATATAAGGAATCATGCCAAAGTACGAGCCCATGTACATAACAAGCATAAAAATCACAAGATATTAAATTAACAACCACATCCATAATAAACGAATTAAAAATCCACACCACATTGCATTGTACGCATGTTACGTCCTAAACCCTAGATTTAAGGATTAGCCAAGCATGTTTAAGTTCAAAATAAAAATAAAATTACAATCCTTCTTAAACAAGATAATTAAAATTAGAAAGCGAAAAGATAGAAAAGCTTATTAGTTTGAAGCCCCGATGGTGTGTCGGCTGCTCCATGCAACTTGCCAGTCCGTCTTTTTCCCATGCTCTCCACCTTGCTTTCTCTCTCCAAATTATGCTCTTGAATTTCTCTGCTTCGGAACGAACTTTGTGTTAATTTTCTATCGGCTCCCTTCTTAGAATATTTTCATGGAATTCTTTATTCTGTTGTGGTCAAAATTCTTTCTGTTAAAATCTCCTCCCGAACTCTGTGGCTGCCTCCTCTTATATAATCATTTATGTGGGGTCCACATGCAGTTGCTGGATTTATGGACGTGATCTTGCTGCTGGAAAATGAATGTTTGAATCACGTGAAATGCTATGCATGGATTTAATGGGTAACATGGTTTGAAACCCTAACCAGGTAGAACCCATATGTATGCATTAATCAAGTATATGATATTATTTATGAATTATTGAACCATGAAGATATTATATGATTTTGCTAATTATTGTAATTAGGGTTATGGATTAGCAATAATTATGTGATTAAGCATTTTGAGCTAAAATGAGACAAGGGGATTAGCGCATATTGATGTTGATTTAAATATGCAAATATATCATGAAAAATCATTTTTCATTATTTAATATGAATTATGGGAATTATTATGGTAATTGACAAGTTTAATGGAAAAACGTTGAAAAATTCATAACTCAACGCCTGTAAGGCGGATTCAAGTGAAATTTGAAATGAAAATTAATGATATTTGGCTTGGTATTATGGAATAAATGGGTTATGAAAATTCTTGATGAAATGAGAGTTATGATTTATTGATCATATTTCAATTTCAATTGTTAACTTTAAACGGCTATAACGGGAGCTAGGAAATTCGGATTGAGATGAAATTTGAAACGATTGAATGAAATTATGAGATATTTATTTTAAATGTCTTGGATTAAGTATGAAATATTGAGAAAATACCTGCATTGAAAAAGGTGAGCATGGTTGACTAATGCTCCACATGAGTACATTGCATTTAATGCTAGAGTACCAAGCATAAATGCATGATGTAAATGGAATTTGAGGTGGCAATTGCTGGAAATTTCTTGGGTATTTTGTGTAATTATTTGAAATGAAAAATTATGAGAATTATCCAGCCATTAAATGCAAATGATGATGGAGCTACAAAAGGCAAAACTTATGCATAGGTAATGTTGCACATGGGACGTCCAAGGGGCTGCTTTGCTGCATATTTTAGATTTTTTTAAATTTTTAAAAAATGCGTATATGCAGGTGAGATGCAAGTACATGAAATTTTCATGCAATTATGAAGATTTTTAGCATTAAAAAAATTGGATAAGGCAGATGCATGCAGCTGAAACATGGACAACATATGGGGGTGGAGAAGGTGATTTGAAATGTTAAGTTGCTGCAGTTTTTGTTAAATTTATCTACACTAAATTAATATATAAATTAAGATTTAATTAAGTGTACAATTTACCCTTAAATTAGGAATTATTAAAAAATGAAAAAGTGGATGCAAAAATGGGCAGCAATGGAAGTGCAAGGCTGGACAGCTTGGACAGCTAGAATTGATGCAGATTTTGTGATTTTTGAAAAATGGTAAAAACTCATTTTACTAGGCTGTAATTCAACCAGCACATAAGGTAGATAAGGGAGCATTTAAGTGTGTGGAAATGCACCAAGAAGTGGGGCCCACAGCTGAAAAAATTCCAACTCCTATAAACCATGCACGTCCATAGTGAGAAAGGGTTGGAAATTGGCTAAGTGTGAAATTTTTCACCAAGCAACTAGCAGCAGCTCCCCACGTCCCTCTTTTCCCGCAAAAAGAGGAAGAAAATCAAGGGGAAAAGGTGGAGAAATTGAGGAGGAAACCAACTCAAAGGATTAGGGTTTGATTTAGCTCAAAACCAAGTAAGTATGTGTTTGGTTTTATGTTGTTTAATTTGAGTTTTAAACTCAAAAATTGAAAATGGAAGGGATGTTTAAAGGATCTGTAAAATGGTAGTTTAACATTCTTTTGAATGAATATGGAATGGATATTAGGTTTTATGTATGAATTTGTAAGTTTAAGTTGATGGAAATGAGGTTTTGCATGTGTATTAAGTGGAAAATCCAAGTTGATAAACCTTAAACCTCCAAGACAAGTTTCTGTTTTGGTTTGATGATGTGATTAAGTTATGAATCATGTATTCATGCAAAATATATGATGGTTTATGCTTAAATGATGAATTTTTGAAGTTATGGAATGCAAAGTGATGATTTTGACCTAATTCCTATGTCTATATGTTAAATATGTTATGAAAATGGGTTTGCATGTTTTATGCATGTTATGTAGGGTAAAATACCCTAGGTTTAATGTATTATGAATTCCCAAAAATATTTGGGAAAATAAGCCCTAAATTTGATTTTTATCGATTTTATGAAAGAGTGACAAACCGATGTGAAACGGGACTCAAAACGTGTATGCTACTTGCTGTTTTGAGAAATGATAATTCATGGATATTATATATGTCTTAAATCCCTAAATATGGATTAGTAAAAATGGATTTATTTTCTGAAATTTCGGAATTATATGACTGCATAGGGTTATGTGTCAAAAGACACATTAAACGGGTGAAAAACGGGTTGCAAACTTGCTGTTTTGGAAACCTATGGTGAATAGATTTAAATCCCATGAAAATACCTTAAATGTAGTGGTAATTAAGGGTAATTAACCCACTGAAATATGGGTTAAATTTCTGAGTTATCTAATTTTATGAAATGCATTATGTATATGTGCTAAATGGGCTTATGTGAATGATACATGTAAATAGGTAATGAATGACTTAAGAAAAATGATTTTGTGTAAAAATACAAGAAAATAAGATGAATTCCATGTTTATATATCTGTTGAAGATTTTATGTTTTAATTCCAAAATTTTGGACTTGATTTATGAAGCTAAGGCAATGATATGTACGTAGAAGAAATACCCATGCGTGAATTTTGGGAAAAAAATGGATAAATGGAAAAGTGAGTTTAATGAACTTATGTATGACGGTTATTGAATGAATTTTGTGTGATTGAAATGAATACCCTAATAGTGGGGTTACATATATACATTATGTTATGTGTTAGCCAACGAAATGTGCAAAATATGCACCTATATGCTAAATGTATGCATAGTGACTTGTGAAGTCAAATAAATGTTATATGTGAGTAGAATGGGTTGGAAAACTAAATGAAATATGAGAAAAGGAAATATATGAAAATTCATATTATTCTCATGTAGGCAAAGGCAAAGAAAAAGTTGTGACGGAAAGCTAAGAAATTCAGGTAAGCTAGCAAATTTTCTAAAGAATTTTTGCTTTTCTAAATTGTTTACATAAATGCAATTTTTGCTTGAACTTGTTTGATGAAACTATAAAAATTATTTCTAATATATTTAAGGATGGCCATCCCTTAGCAAAATGGTGTTGAAATGATGTTTTACTTCAAATGCAATATTATGAAATTTTTCTTTGATAAATGCTATGGAAAAATGATGTGATTCTATGTTTCTGATTGAAAAATCATGCTAGCATGTCAAAGATGGATTTATGCAAAAGTTCATGTGCACAGGATACTAGGTCCACTTGGAAGGGTATAAGCAGACCGATTGTCCCCCCTTGGTGTGGCCAAGTCGCTTGAAACAGGTCTAAGGCCGACGGTGCCCTCTCTGAAATGAGAGTTAACGTGACGGATGGTCGCCTGGCTAGCTTCCATCCGAAGGGAGAAATGGTATATATGTTCATGTTTTCATATGGCATTATCCATATGGGACCCGTGATGGGTACATGATTTCAAGCTTTTAAGATATACCTTTAGACAAGGTATAAATTGCTTTCCAATATGCTTTTAAATACAAAATATTTCCTGAAATGATTTACCTGTAAAATGCAAATAGCTTGCTTATTGAGTTTCGACTCACGATTTTGTTTTCCAAACCCAAAGACAGGTGAAGGACAGGACATGGCAAAGGAGCAAGTGCCAGCTTAAGAAATTTATGGAAAACTTAGAATTTTCATGTTATGGAACTTATGTGAAAAGGATGTAAACTAAAATTTTATGTTGTGTATGATGACTATGATGTATATATGCCGTGACATCTGATTTAGGCACTTGTTGAAATGTCGCTCGAACAACATATTTGTATGTGATGAATGGATCGAAATGACTTAGATATGTCTGAGTTTGTAAATATGAGATCTTAAACTTTTATGTTGACTTCTATATGATCATAATTAATGGGATAAATATCCAATAAAACTCGCCATGTGACAGGGCAACAATCCTGATCACGTTTACCAATCAATACGATCTCGAGGTAAGACTCAGGATGTGACGCTCGGGTTTGGGGTGCCACAGAGTTTGGTATTAGAGCATGGATTGGTAAATAGGCGTGAGAAAATTTCTAAGTATAGGAAATTGATTGAATATGATGAGATATGCATGATTACACATGATTATACTTGATTATGTGATGAATTAGATGTGATTAAATGATGCTCATGCATGATTATAACTTGGTGAAATACATGCTAGATGATGAAATAGACATGTTAATGTGATGATTAGGTATGCTTCTAACATGATGAAGTGCATGCCATATGATAATGAATTATTATTGCAATGCAATTTGATTTCTATGTCTACACAGATGGCAGATAGAGGTAAGAGGGTGATGAGTGCAGAGGAGATATGAAAAGAAAAAGAGGAAGAGGAGAAGAGACAGCAAAGGGAAGAGAGTATACATAGGTGGTGGGAATCGCAGCACGACAATGCACCGTTACCATCAGTTCCCCCAGGATTTTCACCAATACGCACACATGATCACACTAAGGGAAGCTACCATGACTCCTCCAGTCAACATGCATAAGATCTAGGAAAGCCCTCCAGTTATAAACCTAGGGCACGAGTGTTACCAGGCACTTACCTTGGCATTCCCCGGGATCCCCCTGTTCCAACCGACAGAGTAGATCCACAAGACCTACAGGACTTTTGGGATAAGACTCAGGCACTTATAGCCCCCTATGCTGGTCCATGGTACAGATTTGTTGATGGATGTGTCCAGTTTCGTTACGGAGCATCTTGGGAGAGACTCCATCAATGGGAAGTGGACATGGCCCTCTATCTAAAAGGGCGTCGTGCCGAGGGAGTTATCGAAGTACCTGCTACCCCTAAACCTGATGAGGTGATTCTCATATAATGGAGAACACAGGGGAAATTGTTCGATTGGCCGAGGTCAATGATGAGGATGACCCGATGGAATTCCACGAACCTTTTAAGGAAGAATAGGAGGAGGAGGAAGAGGATGAAGTAGAGGAAGAAATAGTGGAGTTTATAGAGGATGATGAGGATAAGGATGATGATGATAGTGACGATGAGGTTCAGGCATGGTCCGACACTAGCACTATTACAGAGGCACCCTCACAAATTTCGCGTAGACGTAAACGTCGAGGGAGAGGTCCAGGAGGACGAAGAACTTACTTGTTTCACTTTTCTTTAAATAGTTGTGTATATATAAGTGTGGATGATGATGTGGTGTATGTATAATTATGGTTGGATGACACTATGGCTTTTATGGTGAACCGACATGTATATAAGTGTGAAACGTGTATGCTATGCTGAATATGTACATAAGTATGACTCACTTTTGTATGTATTAACTATGAATGTGATGTTGTGAATATGTTGAAATACTAAATTTTCGATGCCTTAGATATATATGAATGAATGATCATGAGCTGAATGATGTGGTATATTATGATTGAATGAATTGGTTGTGACTATGTGATGATGAGATGCATATGCAATGATTTAATAGTGAATGAAATTGAAATGCGTGTAAAATGATTCTATGATGATTATTAATGAAATGTGTATATAATGATTTAATGCTAATTGAAAATGAAAAGTGTGCTGTTATATACTCAGATTAACACAATGGTGGAAATAAGAGCAGGATTAATGAAAAATAAAGGAAAAGAAGCAGAGACAGAGGTTCCAAGCCAACACGAAGTTGGCGAATCTAGCTGACCTAAAAGACGAAGGCCAGTGACACAAAACCAAAGGAACCAACAAAGGCAGAATGATGAAAGCCCTGAACGAAATGTAGAAGAGGAAACTGAGTCGAGGCAAAATAGACTCATGGAGGAAAGAGTGGCTGCAGCGGTGGAAAAAGCAATGCAGCAGGCCACTAGGGATTGGGCTGCACAGACTACCGACATCATACAGGGATTATGGGAAATGACCCAATAAGCCCAGTTGGGAAATGCAGAAAGAGAAGGATCTGCTCCTATGGTGGACCCCGTTGCCATAATAGCACCGCTAAGGGATGAAAATCAGCTAATGGAATCTCATAGAAGAGCCATAAATGCCTTTCTAGCACAGCGATCTCCGAAATTTTCTAGAGAACCCGAACCGGTCCAAGCAGAGCAGTGGTTGACGAAGATTAAGAAATTATTCAAGATATCACCGTGCAACGACTGGCAGAAAGTACTGTGTGCCACCCATTTATTAGCAAAGGACGCACATGAATGGTGGGAGACCATGTTAATCACAATGCCACGACCTGAAGAAGTGCCTTGGCAAACTTTTGTGGAAAATTTTCATAAAGAATACCTCCCGGTGGGATTGTAGAATCAAAAGGTGATAGAATTCGAAAAATTGTATCAAGGGAGGATGACGGTCACTGAGTATGCTACAAGGTTTAATGCTCTGGTCATATATGTCTCTTGGATCGGTAACGTGCCACAAAATAAGGCACAGAGATTTCAACAAGGGTTGAGGCCATATCTGTGAGAGAGTTTGGCACCTCTGCTAATAAAGGATTACGCTTCAAGTCTTGAAAGAGCAAGGGCTTTAGAAATTGAGGCCTTGAGAACCCAAGAATTAAGATTGGGTTCGAGGGCGTTCAGTATGGGTCTTAAGGAATCGAAAACTAGAAAAAAGAAAGCTAGAAAAGGCAGTGTAAGAAAGGGAAAAGGAATTCAAAATAGGAAAAGCTCACCATTGTGTAAGAAATGTCAAAGGCGACATACAGACGAGTGTCTAAAGGGCTCTAATCGGTGTTACAAATGTGGACAGACGGGTCATATTGCCAAGGAGTGCAGGCCAGGAAAAGCAAAGGTGGTTAAGTGTTATATATGTGATCAAGTGGGCCACATAGCCCCGAACTGCCCAAATAAGGCGCAATCATCTCAAGGACGAGGAAGACCTGCTCAGCTTAGGATACCTAGAGCAACAAGTAAGCAGGGAACTTCTACGAACCCGGTGCATGTGCATGCCTTGACCCGTACAGAATCTCAAGAACAAGAAGAAAAGGTGCTCACAGGTACAGTTTATATTCTAGGGAATATGGCAGTAGTTTTGTTTGATTCTGGTGTCACCCATTCATTCATAGCATGCCAATACATGACCACCCATGCACTACCGGTAGAAGAGACCAATCAGGTTATACATGTAGAATCTCCAGTCTATAGGTTAGCAAGTACTAGCCAAGTATGGAAAGCCTGCCCAATTAGGATAGGATCATTGATTCTAGAAGCTGATTTGATCATATTGCCTATGACTGAATTTGACGTGATATTGGGTATGGATTGGCTAAGCCAATGGGGAGCGACCCTAGACTGTAAGAATAAGAAAGTGCAATTTGAAGCAACTCTAGGAAGGGAGATTGCTATTGGAAAATTGAGGCAACCTGACAGTTCAAGTATACTGATATCGTTTATTAAAGCTGTCAGAATGATTCGACAAAAGTGTCAAGCTTACTTAGTGTCTGTGAATGTAGATAAAGGCATGGAGGTAAAAATTAATCAAATACCTGTGGTTAGAGAATTTTCGGATGTATTTCCAAAGGAATTAACCATGTTGCCTCCACAAAGGGAAATGGATATGACAATTGATATAATGTCGGGTACAACTCCGATTTCTAAAACTCCATATAGAATGGCGCCAGCTGAGATGAATGAACTAAGGGCGCAAATACAGGAGCTGTTAGACAAAGGTTTCATTAGACCAAGTGTGTCCCCATGGAGAGCTCCAGTACTATTTGTGAGGAAAAAGGACGGAAGCTTAAGGTTATGTATTGACTACCGAGAGCTGAATAAGGTCACAATAAAGAATAAATATCCATTGCCCAGGATGGATGAACTGTTTGATCAATTGCAAGGAGCCACGACTTTCTCCAAGATTGATTTACAGTTAGGGTACCATCAGTTAAGAATAAGTCCGGCTGATACTCATAAAACAGCATTCCGAACCAGGTATGGACATTATGAGTTTCTCGTAATGCCTTTCGGACTTACTAATGCCCCTGCTGTATTCATGGATATGATGAATAGGATTTTTCGGGACTATCTGGATCAATTTGTGGTTGTTTTTATCGATGATGTCCTGATCTACTCTAAAACGGAGAAAGAACATGAAGACCATCTGCGAAGGGTCTTGGAAAGGTTGAGAAAAGAGAAATTGTATGCCAAACTCAAGAAATGTCAGTTTTGGCTGAAACAAATAAGATTTCTCGGGCATAGAATATCTGACAAGGGTATTCAAGTTGATCCTCAAAAGATTGAGGCAGTATTGAAATGGCCAAGGCCGATGACTATTACGGAAATTCAAAGCTTCCTAGGGTTGGCCGGCTATTACAGAAGGTTTGTCGAAGGGTTTTTACAATTGTTAGCCCCATTAACCAAGTTGACTCATAAGGGAGTCAGGTATGTATGATCTGAGGAATGCGAGCACAGTTTTTAGGAATTGAAACAATGGTTAGTGAAAGCACCCATCCTAATCCTACCCGAAGGAAATGAAGGGTTCGTAGTTTATAGTGATGCGTCAAGAAAAGGATTGGGTTGTGTTTTGATGCAAAGGGGTAAGGTGATAGCTTATGCGTCACGACAACTAAAGCCCAATGAAGTAAGCTACCCCACGCATGATTTAGAGTTAGCAGCGGTGGTATTTGCCTTAAAAATATGGAGACATTACCTGTATGGTGCAAGATGTGAGATTTATACTGATCACAAGAGCCTCAAATATATTTTCACTCAGAAGGAGTTAAACATGAAACAAAGGAGATGACTCGAGTTACTGAAGGATTATGATTTGGAAATTTTATACCATCCAGGTAAGGCAAATGTGGTAGCCGATGCGTTGAGCCGAAATGTCAGCTTAGCGCATCTTATCACTAAGGAGAAAGGACTGCTTAAGGAAATAGAGAAAATGGAATTGATTGTATGTCCACTAGGAGTCCAAGTCCGACTGTCACAATTACACATACAATCATCACTTTTTGAACAGATTAAGGTTGCACAACAAAAGGATACAGACCTACATACACATGTTGAGAAAATGAAGAAAAATGAGTTGACAGAATTTGCTATTGATGAACAAGGTGTGTACAGGTACAAGGGTCACCTTTGCATACCTAACATAACTGAAGTGAAGGAACAGATCCTTAAAGAGGCACATTTTTCGTCATTTTCTATTCACCCAGGGAGTACTAAGATGTATCAGGATCTCAAGAAAACATATTGGTGGAATAATATGAAAAGGGAGATATGTGGCTAAATGTTTAACTTGCTAACAGGTGAAGGCGGATCATCAAAAAATACCTGGCAAGCTACATTTCTTAGAAATTCCCGAATGGAAGTGGGATGACATCACAATGGACTTTATTGAAGGATTACCTAGAACCCAAGCAGGAAATGATTCCATATGGGTAATCGTGGATAGGTTATCAAAAGTCGCGCACTTTTTACCTATCAGAAGGACTTATACAGCGGAAAGGCTACCTAAGGTTTACTATAAAGAGGTTGTAAGACTCCATGGAGTGCCAAAGTCGATCATCTTAGATCGAGATGCGACGTTTACGTCAAGGTTTTGGAAAAGCTTGCACGAAACCTTAGGCACCCACTCAAGTTCAGTACAGCTTTTCATCCTCAAACCGATGGACAAACGGAGCAGGTGAACTAAGTGATTGAAGATATGCTCCGTATGTGTACCTTGGAGTTTGGAGAATCATGGGATGAGTATATCTCAATTGCGGAGTTCGCATATAACAATAGTTATCAAGCTAGCATCTAAATGGCTCCATTTGAGGCGTTGTATGGTCGACGGTGTCGAACGCCGTTGAATTGAGATGAAGTTGGAGAGAAACGATTAGCCCCAGACTTATCTCAACAAATGGCAGACAAGGTGAAAACTATTTGCCAGTGTATAATCACTGCCTAAAGTCGGCAAAAGAGTTATACCGATTGCAAGAGAAGGGATTTAAACATCCAAGTTGGTGAACATGTGTTTATTAAGGTCACGCCATTTAAGGGAGTTACAAGGTTTGGGAAAAGAGGAAAACTGAATCCCAGGTATATTAGACCATTTGAAGTTTTGGAAAAGGTTGGGAAATTGGCATATTGGGTAGCCTTACCCCCAGCGCTAGCCCTAGTTCACAATGTGTTCCATGTATCGATGCTTAGGAAATATGTTCCGGACCCAACACACATATTAATGACTGAGAAATTGCCGATTCAAGATTATCTAAATTATGAAGAAAGACCGATGAGGATTTTGGATCACAAGCTTCGGAATCGGAAAATTGAGTACGTAAAGGTGCAATGGAACCAATATTCCGAAAATGAAGCCACTTGGGAGCTAAAGGAAGAAGTGGAACGGAAGTACCCCCATCTATTTAAAGAATAAACGGTTTCGGGACAAAACCTATTATAAGGGGGGAAGGATTGTGAAACCCTAACTAGGTAAAACCCATATGTATGCATTAATCATGTATATGATATTATTTGTGAATTATTGAATCATGAAGATATTATATAATTTTTGCTAATTATTATAATTAAGGTTATGGATTAGTAATAATTATGTGATTAAGCATTGTGAGCTAAAATGAGACAAGGGGATTAGAGCATATTGATGTTGATTTAAATATGCAAATATATCATGAAAAATCATTTTCCATTATTTAATATGAATTATGGGAATTATTATGATAATTGACAAGTTTAATGGAAAAACGTTCAAAAATTCATAACACAACGCCTGTAAGGCGGATTCAAGTGAAATTTGAAATGGAAATTAATGATATTGGGATTGGTATTATGGCATAAATGGGTTATGAAAATTCTTGATGAAATGAGAGTTATGATTTATTGACCATATTTCAATTTCAACTGTTAACTTTAAATGGCTATAACGGGAGCTAGGAAATTCGGATTGAGATGAAATTTGAAATGGTTGAATGAAATTATGAGATGTTTATTTTGAATGGCTTGGATTAAGCATGAAATGTTGGGAAAATACTGTTGGAAACATGTGGACAATAAGCCAAGTCTATATTTTGTTGATTAACAAATCAATTTGAGTAAGTTTTGGTCACTAACATGTTTGTGGAAATGATTAAAGGTTATAAAAATGAAGAAAATGAAGCATGGCAAGTCAAGTCAATTTTCAAGTCGACTCAGGCATCGACTTAGGCCAAGTCGATCTCCAAGTCGACTCCAGCAGTGACTTCAAAACGTCATTTCCTTCCAGAGTTGAAATCGAGAATGAGAGCTGTCGAAGTCGCATCCCAAGTCGACTCCGCATGTGACTTAGGTGAAATCGCAGACCAAGTCGACTCCGGCATCGACTTTAGACTTAACCTTCTGTCCAGAGTTGAAATCGGGGACGAGAGCTGCCGAAGTCGCATCCCAAGTCGATTCCGCATGCGACTTGGGTGAAGTCGCAGACCAAGTCGACTCCAGCTTCAACTTCAGTGCGGAAATTGCCGAACGAGTTAACTCAATGATAGATTTGAGTGGAGAAGAAGGTCAAGTCGACTCAAACACTCAACATGCATCAAATGAAGATCAAATGAAGACCAAAGCCAGTAGGGTTGCATGAATCCATCATGTTGGATCACAAACACATACTCGAACATCTTCTATGCATTCCAAGATTCAAGACTCAAGACATGGAATCAAATGCTTTCAAGATAGAATAATCATAAAGAGTCTTAAGTAATATAAAATGGTGGAAGAACAACCAAACATGAAGAAATTCAAGCAAGCAAGGCATTCCAAAGAACTTCAAGTTCAACTAGCAAGCAGAAGAAGTGAAGTCGCACCCGAAGTCTACTTCACCTGCGACTAGGGTCAAGTCGAGGACCAAGTCGACCCAGACTGGAACTTGAAGAAGTTGTGGACAACCGAAGTCGCACCTGAAGTCGACTCCATCTGCGACTTGGGTCGCAACGGTCGGAAATTTTTCGAACGTTGACGCATTAAATGCGCGCTACCTACTTCCAAACCTTCGGATTTCCTCAACAATTATATAAGGCATTCAATATGAACGTGGAGGGCAGCTGAGAATTCATTGATTGAGTGTAACTCCCATCTCTAAGAGCATTAAGTGATCAAGCCAACATATAGAAGAAGAACCTTGCTTTCAAATTGCCAAGAGCTGCTTGCTGAATCATTAAGCCTACGCTACAAGTTCTTCTCTCGCCAAATTTGCCTCTACACATCAGTAATGTGTAGAAACTTTCTTTACTTTTACTTGTTGTATTGAACTTGATTTAGTTTGGGTAACTAAGATCAAGTGTAAGCAAAGTAGTGTGTGATTGGAGTGGAACTCGTCACCTACTTGTGCTGTGAATTGTTGATGCCCCCTATAACTGAAATCTAGAAGAGAGCAGTGGCTCTAATTGTATTTATGAAATACATAGTGGAACCCAATTCACAAGAGGTGTGAGCTTGGAAGAGTGGAGTAGGGAAGATTGTCCGAACCACTATAAAATCTTGCTTGTTGATTTTTATTTCTGCTCTCAGCACTATATTGCTTTCCATTTGTTTCTTCATAAAGGGGACTAGATTAATACGGGGTAAAATTTCTATTTAAGTTGAAAATTTTTAAATACCCAATTCACCCCTCCCCTCTTGGGTAATTTTCATTAACTCGGGACCAACAAATACCTGCATTGAAAAAGGTGAGCATGGTTGACTAATGCTCCACATCAGTACATTGCGTTTAATGCTAGAGTACCAAACATAAATGCATTATGTAAATGGAATTTGAGGTGGAAATTGCTGGCCATTTCTTGGGTATTTTGTGTAATTATTTGAAATGCAAAAGTATGAGAATTATCCAGCCAATGATGATGGAGCTACAAAAGGCAAAACCTATGCATAGGTAATGTGGCACATGGGACGTCCAAGGGGCTGCTTTGCTACATATTTTTGATTTTTTTAATTTTTAAAAAATGCATATATGCAGTTGAGATGCAAGTACATGAGATGTGCATACAATTATGAAGATTTGCAGCATTGAAAAAATTGGAAAAGGCAGATGCATGCAGCTGAAACGTGGACAACATATGAGGTGGAGAAGGTGATTCGAAATGTTAAGTTGCTACAATTTTTGTTAAATTTATCTACACTAAATTAATATATAAATTAAGGATTAATTAAGTGTACAATTTACCCTTAAATTAGGAATTATTAAAAATGAAAAAGTGGATGCAAAAATGGGCAGTAATGGACGTGCAAGGCTGGACAGCTTGGACCACTAGAATTGATGCAGATTTTGTGATTTTTGAAAAATAGTAAAAACTCATTTTACTAGGCTGTAATTCAACCAGCACATAAGGTAGATAAGGGAGCATTTAAGTGTGTGGAAATGCACCAAGAGGTGGGGCCCACAGCTGCAAAAATTCCAGCTCCTATAAACCATGCACGTCCATAGTGAGAAAGGGTTGGAAATTGGCTAAGTGTGAAATTTTTCACCAAGCAACTAGCAGAAGCTCCCCATGTCCCTCTTGGCCAGCAAAAGGAGGAAGAAAATCAAGGAGAAAAGGTGGAGAAATTGAGGAGGAAACCAACTCAAAGGATTAGGGTTTGATTTAGCTCAAAACCAAGTATGTGTTTGGTTTTAAGTTGTTTAATTTGAGTTTTAAACTCAAAACTTGAAAATGGAAGGGATGTTTAAAGGATCTATAAAATGGTGTTTTAACAAGATTTTGAATGAATATGGAATGGATATTAGGTTTTATGTATGAATTTGTAAGTTTAAGTTGATGGAAATGAGGTTTTGCATGTGTATTAAGTGGAAAATCAAGGTTGATAAACCCTAAACCTCCAAGACAAGTTGCTGTTTTGGTTTGATGATGTGATTAAGTTATGAATCATGTATTCATGCAAAATATATGATGGTTTATGCTTAAATGATAAATTTTTGAAGTTATGGAATGCAAAGTGATGATTTTGACCTAATTCCTATGTCTATATGTTAAATATGTTATGAAAATGGGTTTGCATGTTTTATGCATGTTATGTAGGGTAAAATACCCTAGGTTTAATGTATTATGAATGCCCAAAAATATTTGGGAAAATAAGCCCTAAATTTGATTTTTATCGATTTTATGAAAGAGTGACAAACCGATGTGCAACGGGACTCAAAACATGTATGCTACTTGCTGTTTTGAGAAATGATCATTCATGGATGTTATATATGCATTAAATCTCTAAATATGGATTAGGAAAAATCGATTTATTTGCTGAAATTTCGGAATTATATGACTGCATAGGGTTATGTGTCAAAAGACACGTTAAACGAGTGAAAAACGGGTTCCGAACTTGTTGTTTTGGAAACCTATGGTGAATAGATTTAAATCCCATGAAAATACCTTAAATGCATTGGTAATTAAGGGTAGTTAACCCACTGAAATATGGGTTAAATTTCTGAGTTAGCAAATTTTATGAAATGCATTATGTATATGTGCTAAATGGGCTTATGTGAATAATACATGTAAATAGGTGATGAATGACTTATGAAAAATGATTTTGTGCAAAAATGCATGAAAATAAGATGAATTCCTTGTTTATATATCTATTTAAGATTTTATGATATTAATTCCAAAATTTTGGACTTGATTTATGAAGCTAAGGCAATGATATGTATGTAGAAGAAACACCCATGCGTGTATTTTGGGAAAAAATGGATAAATGACAAAGTGAGCTTAATGAACTTATGTACGATGGTTATTGAATGAATTTTGTGTGATTGAAATGAATACCCTAATAGTGGGGTTACATATATATGTTATTATGTGTTAGCCAACGAAATGTGCAAATATGCACCTATATGCTAAATGTATGCATAGTAACTTGTGAAGTCAAATAAATGTTATATGTGAGTAGAATGGGTTGGAAAACTAAATGAAATATGAGAAAAGAAAATATACGAAAAATCATATTATTCTCATGTAGGCAAAGGCAAAGAAAAAGATGTGACGGAAATCTAAGGGATTCAGGTAAGCAAGCAAATTTTCTAAAGGATTTTTTCTTTTCTAAATTGTTTACATAAATGCAATTTTTGCTTGAACTTGTTTGATGAAACTATAGAAATTATTTCTAATATGTTTAAGGATGGTCATCCCTTAGCAAAATGGTGTTGAAATGATGTTTTACTTCAAATGCAATATTATGAAATTTTTCTTTGATAAATGCTATGGAAAAATGATGTGATTCTATGTTTCTAATTGAAAAATCATGCTAGCATGTCAAAGATGGATTTATGCAAAAGTTCATGTGCACAGGATACTAGGTCCACTTGGAAGGGTATAAGCAGACCGATTGTCCCCCCTTGGTGTGACCAAGTCGCTTGAAACAGGCCTAAGGCCGGCGGCGCCCTCTTTGAAATGGGAGTTAACGTGACAGATGGTCGTCTGGCTAGCTTCCATCCTAATTAAAAAATGGTATATATGTTCATGTTTTCATATGACATTATGCATATGGGACCCGTGATGGGTACAAGATTTCATGCTTTTAAGATATACCTTTAGACAAGGTATAAATTGCTTTCCAATATGCTTTTAAATGCAAAATATTGCTTGAAATGATTTGCCTGTAAAATGCAAATAGCTTGCTTATTGAGTTTCGACTCACGATTTTATTTTCCAAACCCAAAGACAGGTGAAGGACAGGACATGGCAAAGGAGCAAGTGCCAGCTTAAGGAATTTATGGAAAACTTAGAATTTTCAAGTTATGGAACTTATGTGAAAAGGATGTAAACTGAAATTTTATGTTGTGTATGATGACTATGATGTATATATGCCGTGACATTTGATTTAGGCACTTGTTGAAATGTCGCTTGAACAACATATTTGTATGTGATGAATGGATCAAAATGACTTAGATATGTCTGAGTTTGTAAATATGAGATCTTAAACTGTTATGTTGACTTCTATATGATCATAATTAATGGGATAAATATCTAATAAAACCCGTCGTGTGACAGGGCAACAATCCTGATCACGTTTACCAACCAATACGATCTCGAGGTAAGGCTCAGGATGTGACGCTTGGGTTCGGGGCACCACACATGGCTTATTCACGTGAGCTGCATTAGAAAATGTTCACGTGAATTTTTTATGGATACGTGAATGCAAAATGGGCATCAACTGCTGAGTTTTTTTAATGCATAAAAAGAATATGCTACGTGAATGCAAAATGGCAGCTGAATAAATGCACAAATAGGTATTGCAATGGACGTGATGGGCAGCTATGAATTAATGTGCAACTGGAAAAATGGATGAAATGCTTGAGTTGAAAAATGCAATGTTGAACTTTTAACGTGAATGGGCAGCTTAGTGAATAGAATTGGTGGGTCCTTGGATTGAAGCATCTCGTGACTTGCTTGCCGCATTGGTGGCTTGATTAAAAAAATCTGGATGGATGGATGTTAATGCAGCTGATCTGATCATGTCCAACATCAAATCAGCATATTCAAAATAAATGGGTAGCTTTGATATATGCATCGTTGCTAGTGGGGTCCACATAGGCAGCTAAATCACGTGATCCTCATGGGGTCCATATAGAATGGTAGCTGCTGCTAGGGGTGCAACTCGGTGCGGGTACCCGCGGGTCGACCTGCTGGGTACCCTAATTCGGTTCGGTTCGGTTCCGAGAAACCTACCCATAGGGTCTGTTCGGTTCCCTTTGAAAAATACCCGTTCCAATTAGGGTAGGGTCGGTTCCAGGAGTTGGGTACCCGGAACCGACCCGGAGTTCATATATATACTGGTCCTTCATCGAAACCCTTTGCATGCTGCAGCCCTTCAGCCTTTCCCGCTTTTCCCCTTCTCGATTTTTCCCTGCGCCGTGCATCCCTATTCTCTCTCTCCCTCCCTCCCTCCCTCCCTCATTTTCAGCATCGTCACTTCCCGGCTTCCGACTCCCGGCTCCCGTCTCCTGTCTCCCTTCCGGTAGTTCCCTTCCAAGCTCCCTATTCTCTCCCTCCCTCCCTCCCTCCTTCCCCCATTTTCGGCATCGTCAGTTCCGGCTGTTGGTCCCGAGTTGATGGCAATTACCCAAGAGGGGAGGGGTGAATTGGGTATTTAAAAATTTATAACTTAAACAGAAACTTTACCCCGGATTAATCTAGTCCCCTTAATGAAGAAACGAAATGGAAAGCAATTTAATGTAGAGAGCAGAAATATAAATCAAGCACACAAGATTTTTATAGTGCTTCGAGCAACCTCCCTACTCCACTCTTCCAAGCTCACACTCCTTGTGACTTTGGTTCCACTATTGTATTCTTCAAACACAATTAGAGCCACTGCTCTCTTCTAGATTCCAGCTCTAGTGGGCTTCAACACAACACAGCACAAGTAGGTGATGAGTTCCACTCCAATCACACACTACTTTGCTTACACTTGATCTTAGTTCCTCAAACTAAATCAAGTTCAATACAACAAAATGAAATAACAAAAGGAGTCTACACTTTACAGATGTGTAGAAGCAATTTGGCGCAGAGAAGAACTCGTAATGTAGACTATGAAGATTCAGAAATGTAGCTCTTGCAATTTGAAGCAAAGTTCTTCCTCTTTGAATGGTTTGATCTCTTTAGAGCTCTTGAATATAGGAGTTAAGCACACTTAATGATTCTCAGCTACTTCCCTCGTCCCCAATGACTCTCTTTTATAATTGTGGAGGGAATCCGAACGTTTGAAGGTGGTTGGCGCGCATTAAATGCGCCAACGTTCGAATAAATTTCGACCGTTGCGACCCAAGTCGCATGCGAAGTCGACTTCGGATGCGACTTCGCCCAAGTCGCAGATGGAGTCGACTTCGGGTGCGACTTCGCCCAAGTCGCAGATGGAGTCGACTTCGGGTGCGACTTCGCTTCTCCGTCGCAACTTCAAGTTCCAGGTCGGGTCGACTTGGGTATCGACTTGACCCAAGTCGCAGGTGAAGTCGACTTCGGGTGCGACTTCACCTTGTCAGTTGGCTTTGATGAACTTGAAGACTTTGGAGATTGCTTTGTTTTGCTTAGGCTTCTCCATTCCTTCAATTCCTTTGCATTTTTCATATCTTGGATCATTGAGTCTTCTTGTTTTCATTTGCTCCGAGTTTTGCAATCCTTGAATCTATGAGATTTGAATCTTCCTGGTATCTTGAACTTGGATTGGTTGTCATATCATGACTTTCTTCATCTTGAGATAAGCTTGGAGCTTTGCCTTGAACTTGAGAAACTTGATTTTGATAAAGATCTTGTATCCTTGATTTGGTCTTGAGAGATCTTAAGTTGATCTTGGGAATGAGCTGAAAACTCCATCTTTGAGCTTTGATAACATCAAGTCGAACTTGGGGTCGACTTCGTTCGCGACTTCTCCCAAGTCGCAACTGGAGTCGACTTCGTTTGCGACTTCGGCATTCTTCCATCCCAAATTCAGCTCTGGAGTGATTTTCCCGACTGAAGTCGATGCTGGAGTCGACTTCGTTTGCGACTTGGCTTCCCAAGTCGCAAGTGGAGTCGACTTGGCCTGCGACTTCACTTGTTCTTCTCCCATTTTCAACTCTGGACAGATTTGGCTTCTTGAAGTCGATCTTGGGGTCGACTTGGCCTTCCATGCTTTATTTTCTTCAAATGTATATGCCTTAAACATTTTCACAAACATGTTAGTAGCCAAGACTTACTCAAATTGATTTGTTAATCATCAAAACATAGATTTAGCTAGTTTTCCACATATTTCCAACACCGGCTTCCGGCTCCCGGCTCCCATCTCCTGTCTCCTTTCCGGTAGTGCCCTTCCAAGCTCTCTCTCTCTCTCTCTCTCTCTCTCGCTCGATCTCTATCTCGATCTCTCTATTCCTCTCTCTCTCTCCCTCGATCTCGATCTCTCTGTTTCTCTCTCTGTCAATCTCGATCTCTCTGTTCCTCTCTCTCTCTCCCTCGATCTCGATCTCTCTGTTTCTCTCTCTGTCGATCTCGATCTCTCTGTTCCTCTCTCTCGATCGATCGATCTCAATCTCTGTTCCCGACGCCGCTCCTCATCCTCAGCTGCTTGAGATGCTCTGTGGCGAGGCCCAGCATGAGCTTGTGGCACAGCCATTGGTACTTGAAGCGGTTGATGCAGCAGAGCGTCTACGCGAGGGAGATGTAGAAGATGTGGTGCGACTTGCGATAGGGAGAGGAGGCCGACAGGGATCCAGCAATGGCGACATTTGAGCTTGGGCGATAGGGCCTGGGTGGCCAAAATGAGGTCTAGAAAGAGGAAGAAGACGTGGAAGAACTTCCAGAGCTTCTTCTTCTGGAGATCGACGGCCCTCTTCTTGTCTAGGGTTTTCTCAAAGTGGAGCTGGATGATGGTGTTGAGGGCCTGCATAGCCGTCTCCTTTGGGACTAGAGATGGCTGCTCTAAATCTCACATTGCTAGTTTTTTCTTCTGGCGTTGGAGACGTTGAACTTAGAGGAAGCAGCAGTAGAAATAGCGAATAATGTGGTATTCATGATCCAAAGGTGAGTCTCTTTACACCCTTTCGAGGTTTGATTTGTTGTCTCGTTAGGGTTGTGTTATATGATGGTCTTATAATCTTGCTTGGTAGTAGAAGATACGAACATTATGGATATGTTTCAACTGTTTAGAACTAATTTGACAGTTTGTTCGTTTCTATTTATAATTTTTTAATTATCTAAATTCTAGCTTCACCAACAGTTATCTTTGACAGCATGCTAACATTATTTTAGTGGAACCGATTTGGAACCGGAACCGGAACCGACCCGCACTCGAAAAAATAGGGTAGGGTATGCCAAAAACCGACCCGACCTCAAATAGGGTAGGGTAAGAGTTTTTAAAAATAGGTAAGGGTAGGGTCGACCCCTACCCGGACCTACCCGGACCAAGTTGCACCCCTAGCTGCTGCAATTTTTAATGATCAGCATGGGTCCATTTTAAATCACGTGAAATGGACATAAAATGGGTAGCTTGTGTGGGGCCCATTGAAAATATTGCTGCCATGATCACGTTAATATGATGTGGGCATTTATGCATGCGGTGGAAATTGGACAGCATTATATGGACGACTGGCGCAATGGATGGCTGCATTGCATTTCTTTTAATGGTGTTGAAATAAAATCACGTGAATGGGCATTGTGGGGTCCACCAGAAACATAGCTAAAAAAATCTAGATAGGTGGACGGCTGATAAATGGACTGATGCATGCATTCAAAATACTACTGCATTTTAACGATCAGCAATGGTCCATTTTAAATCACGTGAATTGGCCATAGGCATTTGTGCAACTTTAATTTTCAGCATGGAGTGGGCGTGATCTCGCTTGAATTTTTAGATGCATTGCTACAAGTGGATCCATTTAAATAAAAAATTTCAGCCACATTTGATATTGCTGAATTCACGTGATTGGGAATGGGGAGCTCAATTTGGTGGGGTCCATGCATGAGCTGCTACATTTATGGACGGTGTGGGCAAATGGATTTTATGTTGCTGGAATTAATATATGTTGCAATGGCTTGGAAGGGCTAATGGACGGCTGGAGATTTAAGAATGGCGAGACGGTGCAAGATTCCTGGTTGCTGCGGCAGCTGATCACGTTGCTTTATGGAATTCACGTGAACTGATATGGAAGCATGGTGGATGTGATTGTTGCTGGGGTCCATGGATAAAAATGCGCAGATGCATTTCACGTGATCTTGCTTCATCCTTTATATTTGCTTGAAAATAAATGAGCATCATAGACTTAAATGGGATGCTGCTTGATCACGTGAAATGGACAGCATAATTTTGGACGGTTGAACTTTTCAGATGCATTGGACGGTGGAGATTTGTTGGACGGCTGGATTCGCTTAATTGGTCGGTGATAAATGGATGGCTTGGATTTTTGCATGATTTGATTTCCATGTGGAACCCACTTGGTATAATTTGTTTTCCCTGCATAAAAATATTTAAATCATTAATTCATCAAAATCATTAGTGGGTTATTATTATAAAATTATTTCAAACCTATTTAATTTCATGACAACAAATAAAATTTAATTTCAAGCCAAAAGATTATAAAAGTTGTTTAAATTGCTTGAAATTAATATTTAATACCCAAAAGTTGCAAAACCACATTTTAAACCAAATTTTATATTAATTTCAATTAATTATCCACCAAATTGGTATAAAATGTCCACAAAATATAATACCAATTTCCAATTATCACCTACCAAATGGGGAGAAATGCATTTGAATGAAAGGAAAATGTTTACTTGCCAAAGAAAAAGGCTTGCTTACTGCGTATTATTACTCATATGTGTTTTCAAAAATGACAAACAGGCTATGGAGCGGACTCATAAAGGATGTCAGGTAGAAATGATCTGCAAATTTAATTACCATTCTATGTATGCGTCCAAAGAGACAAATGTATGATAATCATGTTAAAGACATGTTTTATGGATATTACAAACATGATTGTATTTATGTGAATTATTTCAGTAAAAGAAGATATGAATGGTTTTATGATGATATGGATGAGTCTATTATAAATAAAGTGTATGCTTAAGTGAAGAATGAAAAGAAAAGAAAAATTTTTGGACGAGATCCAATTAAGTACCCGCCGCGTGATCAGGGCAACAATCCTGACTCATACTTACCAATCGATAAGATCCCGAAGTAAAGCTTATGTGGACGCCTCGGTTCGGGGCGCCACATAAATGGTTTTGGGACAAAACCTTTTATAAGGGGGAGGATTGTGATACCAAGAACATTTTGAGACCCATGCATGTAATTTAGGCATTTAATTATTATTAATTGTATGATTGAATTAGCTGATTGAGCTTAGAGCAAATGACTAAGTAAAGTGATTAAGTTAATCACCTTAGCTCAATGTGGATGAATGTACACAAAAAGACAAAACAACGTGTAGGGAATGATGACTTGGCATGATTAATTATTCCATTAATTATGTTAATTGATGATAATTATGGGATAAATTAGGTCATTGTTTGAAAAATTCATAACTTGAAATATATATGGCGGATTGATGTGAAATTTGGAAGGGAGGCACATGTTGGCATGCTCTACCTCATTAATGGTATGGATTATGTTAATCATGATTCAGGTATGATGATAATGATTTAATTTTATTAATTTTCATGAGACATTTTCAAATGCTCATATCTTACACTAGAAAGGTCATTTTGAGATGAAAATTTTTATGTATGGCTAAAACAAGGTAGGCTATCATATGAATGGATTTGATTAAGCTAAATATTATGGGAAAATGTTGAACCACTTATGGTTAAAACCGTTGACTTTTTACCATTTAAAAAGTGGGTTTAATTAATGAAAAGTCAATGCCATAAATGAACCCATTTGAGGTATCTTAAGGAATGATTTTTGGGGCAATTTTTGCAATTTCATAAATTCATAAAATGCATGATAAAGCTGCTGCATATTAGGGACGTTAATGGGGCTAGATTTGGATAGCTTTTGATGTCCACAAAATGACAAAATGAAGGGCAACTGCGGACATGATCAATGGACCAAATTTCGAGTACATTTTTGTAAATATATGTATAATGGAAATTTCATGAGTATAAACATGACAGCACATTAGATTGATAAATATGGAATTAATTAAGTCCCAAAATGAGGTGGAAAACGGTGGACAAAAGCATCAATATAAAAAGGGTTAGATGGGCAGCCTTGCATGTCCATTTCGACAGCAAAAGGAGAGAAAAAATAGAAAAGGGACAAGCAATGGAACGTCCAACCTAGGGAGGAAAAGGAGAAGAAAAAGAAGAGGAGAAGAAAGAAAGAAAGGGAGATTTCTAGCTAGGCAAGGAACAAGCAACTCTAACAATTCCAAATACGTGTCTAAACAAGTTTTGGTTTTAATAATTGAAAGTTTTCTAGCTCAAATAATGACTCATAAATTGATTCATTTATGAACATTAAGTAATGAATTATAATCCCTTGATAGGGTTATTAAATGATAAATAAGTTAGGAGATTAAATTCAAGCATGCAAGAAAGGATATGTGTGATTTAGAGTTGTTTACAACAAGTTAACATGCTGAAATTTTAATTAATTTCATATTAATGTTGCTGTTTTGAGCATGTATTATGTATTGATTATGTGAGATATTTTAGTGTTTAAATTATGTCAAACCAAGCATGTTTAAGGGACTATAGTAGTGAAACTTTGGATGGACAACTAGGTGAGATTTCCCTTCATTTAGGGTGGAAATGATGCATGACGTAAACAACAATGTATATTGGTAATTATATGGGTACAATACCCCATTTATGAAGTATTTGGGACGTCCACATGGTTGAAATAAAAATTCAAAAATTTGTTATATGACCTTGATGATGAGGACGTCTAAGGTGGAAATTCATGAGGAAAAAGTTTCTTTTTGAGTAATTTAATTGAAGGGTTTTGTTCACAATCTTACTGCAAGTGCATGGGTCGTAAATTGTAGTATATAAATTATCGATACACAGAGAATTCGGGATTATAAACTTTTCTTTTTAAATGCTTTCTTATCGAATATGAAGGGAATATATTGAATAAAATGAAATAAAAAGTAAAAAAGTGAGAAAAGAAAATAAAATTGAAACTAGAACGATTAGTACCTAGGGTATAGGGTTTCACATGCGATTTTTACAACAGGTAGTGGTATAATTATTTAATCTGGAGATTTTTGTTAAAGTGGAACAAACATTAATTTATCCTTGCACATTCTCTCAAAATCTACAAGACATACCTTAATTTTCTTAACCATACCTTGTCTCACTCTCTGGACCTTAACCCAAGCTCCCATGATGTTTTTAGATCCCTTAAGATATTCCCCAGAAGCGTTTATATAGAGATGAGGATTGTGAATAGGAACTTGGCATGAATAGTAATTTGTGCATGAACAGTAACAGTGCGCGATTAGTAACACATAAATAGCTACAGTGCGCAAACAGTAATTCATGAATAGTATGCACATGAATAGTGCATGTGAACAGTGTGCATGAATAGTGCATGCACGAACAATAACTGCGTATGAATAGTGTCTTGCTTGAAATGTAGTTTTGCTTCAGATTTGAGTCTTAAATTTGCAATTTACTCCCGCTTTCATTGACTCTTATCAATTTGTCCATGTTGTATACCAAAATTGCACGTATTCCTCCCGCTTTACACAAATCAGTCAATTATGAGTGTTTTATGCTTGTAAAGCTAAATTTATCAAAATATGATTTAAAGTATCTTTAACACTCAAATTCTTCTTAATTAGTAATCAAAATTCATAATATAAATATAACTCAGCAAATACCCCACACTTGAACCTTTGCTTGTCCTCAAGTAAATACGAAATAATCAAATTATAGAATTTCAAGAATTGACCTTTCAAGAACTTTGCGAAAAAAATATAAGTGATCATCAAAACTAGTGAGGATGTTGAATAAATGACTTTGAAATAGAGCACTTGTCAAAATCTCAATCAAAAATCCTTTTTCATTAGATTAATACTGTACACCCTGTTACCGTTTTTGCTTCCAATCACTAAGAATTCAAAAAATCCCGTGATATAAACTCCTAATTATCAAATATCCTCCTCTTTTATCTAGTTATTTAATACGCATATTCAACCATTCAAATAATGGTAGTGATGCAGAAAAATTTAGTCAAATTACCTTATATACATCTCATCAAAGTTTTGCATCTAGATTTCCTCTACCAACTCAATTAGTCAATTCATGGATTATAAGGATTTGGTGGGACAATGATTAGGTTTAGCACAAGAAAAAAAATTTCAAAAATTGAACCTCTCCACATTGATTTGAGCCTCATTTTGCAGTAGAAAATAATGTTACCTCCACACTTAGTACTTTCATTCTCTTTCAAGCCTGTTCTTACCCTTGTTTTAACATGAAATTTTTTTTTCAAGCCAAGTCTGACAATAATTTCTCTCATCATATTTCAAGATATCTAGGAAACTCACTTTTTTTTTACAAATAACTCCCTTCACCATATTTTGGGGTATCGAGGAAGTTATTTTCATTATTTATATAAGCCAGAAGGTCAAACCTTATTCCTGCTATAGCTTTAAGCTCAAAATTCAATTTCAATATTAGTTCAATTAAATGTGAATTGAGGTTTAAAAAAATAATTTTTTTTTATTCAGGCTCGATAGGGGTAATTAACTGTTATACTCTCAAAGATAGGCTCATAAAAAAATGCCTTAATCATGTCCATGAATTGGTGAAATCGAGTTTTAGCCTTAGAAATTCTTCAACTAGAATAAGATTTTCATGTATATGGGAAAAACTACCTTTCAGATTGTGCGTATTAGAAAAACCTTCAATAAATTAGAGAGCATTACTCTGATTTTGAAAAAAAACATAATTGGTATCTCAATATATCAGTTTAATCAAGTGATTTAGGATAAAAATTCAATTATTTTCAACAAGTACATGTTCGAAAACATATTTAACATCTCATTATGATTCATTTATTTGCATAACTCAAAGATTTTGAAATTCCAAGTTTGGTATGCTTATAAGACTTAAAAGAGTTCAAAGTGGGATCTCAATCAGTTCAAAGTTCAGAATCATGCAAGAATTATCAAAAATTTTGAATTTTTTTTTCAAAATGTGACAAAAATTATAATTATTAGGGTAATCATCAAGGTAGTAAGGGGAATTTTTTAAAGAAAATAATGCAACGCATTAACCCCCACACTTGAAATCGACATTGTATTCAATGCAAATCATGCCATCAAAATAATATATCAAAATTAAACTAGTAATTCTAAGGAATTTGAGATGTTGACTTCCCTATTTTTGGTGTAAAATACTTGTTCGCAATCTCACCGCAAGTGCACGGGTCATAGATTGTAGTATATAAATTATCGATCTACAGGGAATTCGGGGCTATAAATTTTTCTTTTAAAGCTTTTGTGTCGAATATGGAGAGAAAATGGTAAATATAATGGAAAAGAAATAGAAAAATGGGAAGAGAAAATTGAAAATTAGAACAAGTAGAGAAAACGAGAGTGCGAGTACCTAGGGTCTAAGATTTCACATACGTCTTTTGCAACGGGTAGTGATATAGTTATTTAATATGGATATTGTTTGTTAAAGGAGAACAAACCCTAATTTATCATTACACCTTCTCTCGAAACCTACAAGGCGTACCCTAATTTTCTTAACCTCCTATTCTCATGGGATTAAGTTAATTAGAATCCATTAAGTTCTATGGTTCATTCATGGAATTTCTCAAGGTCATCATGCCTATTCTCATGGTCTTAGATTTCCAGGTTTAATATCTTGATTTTCGTATATTAGATTTCTATCTCTCGGTTCTATCACCTAATATATGGAATCATGCCAAAGTACAGGTCCATGTACAAAGCAAGTACTAAAAATCATAAGATATTAAATTAACAACAATATCCATCATAAATAAATTAAAAACCCACACCACGCTACATTGTACGTATGCTACATTCTCAACCCTAGATTTAGGGCTTAGCCAAACATGTTTAAGTCCAAAATAAAATTAAAATCAAAATCCATCTTAAACAAGATAATTAAAATTAAAAAGGGAAAAGATAGAAAGGTTGGTTTGAAGCTTGATAACTCGTATTTTTATGAGTTATCATGGCCCATTTCAAATTTAATTTGTGTGTTAGGTCGAGAGATTAGCCATAGTTTGCACTCATTTAGCTTAATTTTCACCCGCTTTGCATTTTAGGAGCATTAAATAGGTTTTAGGAAATTTTCACATTATTTAGGCATTTTTAGTTTATTTATTTAGTTTTTCCATCTTTTGCAGGAAGGACGGGACGTACGTCGGTAGAGTGGACGAGTTGAATGCCAGCTGAGGCATCCAGAGGCAGATGGATGGCGCCTAAGCGCCACCCATTGGCGCCCAGGCGCCACCCTTTGCGCCTTGACCATTTGCAGCACACACAGCTGACATGCAAGGCATTCCAGAGAGTTGGCACCTAGGCGCCAACTAGGGGCCACTTCTCTACATAAAATCCAAGTCAGAAGCCACAAATCAGGTGGTACAGTCCAGGGAGTTGACGCCTAGGTGCCAGTGCAAGAATTCCTAGGGTTTCCAGAATGTGTCCAAACTACTCAGCACACAAAGAGCTGGCGCCTAGGCGCCAATACGAATCCGTACGTGAATATTCTAGTGCGTAAGCTGCGCAAATAGGACTCTATATATAGTTCCTAGGGGTTCACGCGTGGGGGAGAGGAAAGAGGGGAGCCTGAGAACGAACTACAATGCAAGAGAAAGCGGAAATCAAGATTAAAGCTCGGATTGAAGAAAGGATTCAAGTGTCGTTGGTGGAACCCACCGAAAAATAGTTTTTCTTATTCTTTCCAATTTTCTTTCTTTGCCTTATGGATACTTTTTATTTGGATGTATTGGATGTTAAGATCATGTCTTTGAGCTAAACCTCCGTTAGATGGATAGTTAGGATGATTTGAATTCTAAACTATATTGTTTCTTAGTTCTTAGAATATTCAATAATGAATATTTAAGCTTATATATGATTGTGTATGATTTACCTTTGCATGTGTGAGTTTAATGATTTATCCTTGGAAGAAGAAGATCTTTGCCAGATCCATGTGCAAGGCATAGGTTTCGACCTTTGTGTAAGGAGAGTTGTTTAACGGATAGGAATATACCGTTAAACCCTGTGTAGTCATTATACAAGTTATGCACTTATCAATTTCACTTTATTTAATGGCATGGGAACATAGCACTTAAATAGGGTGTAATTAGCTTTATATACTGTTGGAAAACATATATAAAGATATATGAACTTGGGCTAGTAAATCCATATGCAATCCACTTAAAAAGTACCAGCGCAATATAGTTTAGATTCAAGGATTCCGATCTATCCATCTGCCATCCCTAATCAGCAAACTCGCTTTTAGTATCCAGTAGTCTCGTGATCTCTACTCTGATTTCTTTTTGCAATCGTTAGCTTAGTTAAATCGCAAAACCAGAATTTTCCATCCATAGAACGCAAGTTAACTAATTCATAATTCGGTTAATAATTCCTCGTGGGAACGATACTCTACTCACTCTTTATTATTTGACACGGCATATATACTTACGTAAATAGCGAGCATTTTAATTGACATATACGCAGCTCATAAATTCCTAGAAAAATACTTTTCGCCAGCCAAGTTAGCTAAGCTGAGAATGGATATAGTCTTGTTCAAGCAGCACGGAGAGTAGACCTTATCAGAGGCATGGGATCGTTTCAAAGACCTGCTTCGAAAGTGCCCGTATCATGGAATTCAGCCGTGGGTACAAATTCATATTTTCTACAATGGTCTCCAGGATTCCACCCGTCACATGGTGGATTCTTCATCGAACGGATCTCTGCTATAGAAAAGCTATCGGGAATCATACACCCTGCTCGAAAACATGGCAGCCAACACTTATCAACTACCATCTGACAGGAGCTGAGGTGGGGGTCTACTCCAACTGGACGCTATTTCATCGATAAAGGCCCACATCGATGCTTTATCTCGCCAAATTCAGAACCTGTCCAGGCCAACCAACGTCAGTGCATTAGGGGCGTCTACACCACAGCAGTCGACAGCAGCAGACATTTGCACTTGGTGTGGCGAATTCGGCCATCCTAGTGATGAATGCGCCTCCAACCCGGAGTCCATTAATTATGTGGGAAATTTCCAGAGAAATCTAGCTAATCAGTATGGAAACAACTACAACCCAGGCTAGAGAAATCATCCTAACTTCTCATGGAACAACCAGACGAGGCCCAATCATCCGCCTAGATTCCCGCAGCAGCAGCCGCAACAACAGCCTGCAAGACCAATGCAGTTCAATCCACCGCGAGAAGAAAAGAAATTGGATCTGAAAATCTCTTCATGCAATTTATGCAATCCTAGATCACGACAAACAGGAATTTGGAAGCTCAGATAGGCCAACTGGCCTCAGCCTGAACAACCGACCTCAACGATCGCTGTCGAGCGACACCGAGCAAAACTCGAAGGGAAAAGGCAAAGAACAGGTCCAAGCAGTCACATCGCGTAGTGGAAAGTAGTTGCCCAATCCAACTCCACCGGAATCGATGACTGAACCCACTAACCCTCTGATTCAGTAGTCGCAGGAGCCAGAAGAACCAGCTGCAACCCAGAACCAACCTGACGCTGAAATTGCCACAAATCCAAGGCCACCTCCTCCATTTCCTCAACGATTTGAAAAGTCTAAAAAGGAGGGCCAGTTCAAGAAATTCCTTGAGGTACTGAAGCAGCTGCATATTAAAATACCTCTCGTTGAAGTCTTAGAATAGATGTCGAGCTATGCCAAATTCATGAAAGACGTGCTATCAAAGAAAAGGCAGTTGACGGAATTCGAGACAATGGCGCTAATAGAGGAAACTAGTGCAAGGGTTCAGAGGAAACTACCTCCTAAACTCAAGGACCCTGGGAGTTTCATAATCTCGTGCACAATTGGTGACCTGTACTTCGGGAGAGCATTATGCGACTTGGGAGCTAGCATTAATCTCATGCCCAAGTCCATTTTCAGAAAGTTGGGCTCGGGGAAGCTCGATCTACCACCGTGACGCTACAACTGGCGGATTGATCCATCACGTATCCAGACGGTATCATTGAGGATGTCCTTGTCAAGGTGGACAAATTCATCTTTCCGGCAGATTTCATTATCCTGGATTATGAAGAAGATCGAGATGTGCCAATTATTCTTGGTCGACCTTTTCTCACAACAGGCAACGTCATAATCAATGTACGAGCCGGAGAATTAACCATGCAGGTGCAAAATGAAAAGGTTACATTCGACGTGCTCAAGACTATACAGAGCCCGACTGACTTAGAGGATTGCTTAAGGATTGATATGGGCAATGCAGAGGTTCAAAAGCTTCCTCAGAATGAATTTAAGGACCAAGAGCAAATTGCGGCTAGGGGTCACAAATTATTTGTCGGTATTAAAGACCGACTCGTTGGTTACATCGGGCCCAAACAACTGACCGAGCCGTTGGGAAGTCAAGACACGGATATTAAAGCCAATGAAGGAGTAGGGGAGTTTACATTGGATAAAACTAGAAATTTTCATACCAAAATACCCTTATCTCATTGGCCGAAAAATCAAATCTGGCACAACTTTATAGAACGATGGGCTAAAATCAGATCGAAACTTCCAAGTTGCAGCTCTAATGGCCGGGAGTTCGAGGTGGTGAAATTGAAAAGGACTGAATAGCAGAAACGTCGTGCTGAGGACGATAAACTCAGCGCTGGATGGGAGGCAACCCATCAATCATTTTCTATCTAATTTTTTGTTATTGTTTTTGCTTTTGTAGGGAAATTAATTGGGCCTTTCCCACCGACGCCACTAGAGGTCCGAGCCTGCTTCAGGCAGTCATCACATCCCCAGCCCGACGACGAGGACAACAAGGACGCGACAGAGTCTGATTTTTGAGGGAGTCCCAGTCCTTTCTTTTTGTTTTTCTTTTCTTTTATTTTTACTTTTCATTGTATTTTCATTTTTAGTTCATTTTAGGGTCATGCATTGAGGACAATGCATCTCTCAAGTTTGGGGGGGTGTATAATTCTTAACCATAGGTTAGTTTTGCATTTTAATTTTCATGCTTTAGTTTATGTTACATGCATTTCAATTCCAGCTAATGAAAGTTGTCTTTGTTTCAATTCATCTGATTGTGAAAATGTGCAAGGCTGTGATTAATTCTGATTTGAAGTTGAATTCATGAAAGAATGGGCAATTCAGATTGAAACCAAGTATAAAGTAGGTTGAAATTAACATGTGAAAGAATTAAAAGGAATTTCAGAATACATTGTTCTAATTCAATAACAGGCATATCTTTCATACCGAGATGATGAAAATTGAACTAAATAAATGTTGGCCAAGTACTTCAATGAGTTCAGAAATGGTATTATTTCACAGGAATTACTCAAACATGTTCAGTACCCCTAATAAAGCATTAGAAAAAGATAAAAAGGGGGTGGTTGACCTAAGTTGAGTAACCGAGACTTGGCATCGACAAACTAAGACGTTACTTCCTTACCTCAAGACCTTATCGATTGGTAAATGTGAATCAGAATTGTTGCCCTGATCACGCGGCGGGTTCTTAATTGGATCTCGTCCAAATTTTTTTTCGATTTCTTCATCATCGTTTTCATCACATTCTGCATCACACATTCATATCTTTACATTTCACACCATTATTCATCAATCATTTCTTTAAAATCAACATCATACATCATACAAGCGGCAATACACTTGTAATAAATTTCATCATCTCATTCATAGCATCTCATCATGCTTTTCTACATGACATTTACATTTCCACACATACATACATTCAATCATTGAATCATATAGAACTTCTAATTATAAACAAGTTCATATACATCAACAAACCTTAGCACTTCAAACCATGCTATCCCATTTCTTATAGCCCACTTGGCTACCATCACGTACTTTTTTTCTCCTGCTTAGGTTCACAACCTATTGAGTTTCCCGGTACCCGTCTAAGGTTTGGGAAAACAAAACGTGAGTGACAACTCAGTAAGCAAACATTTTATCTTTTAGGGCCAGACTTCTTTGAAAATCATTTCATTAAACATCTTGAACACCTTTTTCTTAAGGACATTTATATGTCCTAAAACATTATCATGAAATCCTTTGTTCATGAGGACAATTCTATGTCCTTGAACATTATCATAAAATATTTATTCTTACAAATAATTTACAAGCCACCTCTGGGCTTATTAAAGCAAAACATCCATGTTTTACCTTCTTTAATTAATTTTCTTTTGTCTTGAGTGAACATTTCCAATGTTCGAAGACATTTACATAAATTCATCTTTTGCCAGGGGACGTTTTACGTCCAAAACATTTTTCTCATAAATCCTTTGGTAAAGAAGGACATTCTCTTGTCCTAAAACATCATTTGCATAAGCCTTTCTCGGCAAAGGACATTTTTATGTCCAAAAATATTTTTCATCATAAAATTCTTTAGCCAAGAGACATTTAATGTCTCAAAACGTTTTTCATATAGCTTCATTTGGCAATGGACATTCATATGTCCTAAAACACCTTTTTATTAAAACACTTTGCCATTGGACATTCTCATGTCCATAAACATTTTTCATTAGGCTCTTTAATAATGGACATTCTTATGTCCAAAAACAAGTTTGACATAAATCATTTTTCATAATCCCTGTCTTGGGGCTTGTTTATAACAAACAAGGAATATAAGATACATAAACCATTTTCATAAATGCATTTTCATAGAAAGATTTTCTTTTATTCCTGTTATTTACACTTTTGTGTAAAACACCCTTTTTTTCAGGGTAACTTATACATAATAGCTCATAAAAATCCAATTTAGGATAACTTTTTCATATAAATGCTTTTATATCCCAATCTTTGGGCTTTTGAAAAGCAAAACATAAGCAAACACATTTCTCCCCATCCAGTAGTGACACTTAGCAAGTGATCATGCTACCTTTTGGAAGAGAATCCTTAACAGCACGCTAGCCAGGCGGCTGTTTATTTATCCTGCTCCCATCTCAGGGAGGGCGCCGCTAGCACTCCTGTCATCCCTTAGCGACTTGGCCTTATGTAGAGTGGGCCCCGGTCATCCCAACCGTGCTCTACAACCTGCCTGTTTATTGTACCGGTGCACCGTACATTATTATGATGGACCGCAGGCCGTTTGGTTTAAAGAACCACAGACCGCAGCTTATGTCCTTTTAAACCGGGATCACAGACCTCTGTCTGCATCCATAACACACAAAAATCTTAGACCGAAGTCTATATCTTTAAAAAATCATTTTCAAAAACACATCATAGACCGCAGTCCGTGTCAACTTGTAAGCGAGCGCACCCACTTTAACAAGTTGTCATTTGAAATCTAATTTTAGGATGACCTTCCTTAAATTCATTTAGAAATATTTCGAGTAAAATATTTTGATAAACATTTGAAATGTTTGAAAAATAATACATCTTAAAATCCTTATAAAATAATTTCAAAAACTTTGAATTTTTAAAATTAAACTATATATTTTCTAACATTTTCTTGGTTTCCATTTCGGGGCTTTTGCTCACAAAAGTTACGCAATTATGCTACCCCTTCTCAACCACCCTAATAATCAAATTATTGTCAACCTATCTATTGTACCATTTTTACATAAGGGGCTTGCATAATCTTTTGCATACCATTTAGCAACCCGAAATCAATCCATTTTATAAAATCAACATTGGAGGTTGGTCATCCTTAAATCCCCTTCAACACATCCGTATAAACATTTTTCAAAATATTTTCATCATAGATTTTCTTATCTAATGGAAGTCAAACTTTTCGAATATCATTTCAAAACATATATACTATGTCCAAATTATTATTTATATTTAATTATCTTGACATAGCAAAACCAATCTTTTTCATAAATCATTTTTTTCTTTCATAAACATAATTATTTATCACAAATTGTTGTAAAAATAATTCAAAGTTTATTCACAAATGTCGTTTTGTGAAAAAGGGTAGAAGTCCCTTTTTCTTATAAAATATTTTTGAAACAACATCATAAAGAACTTCCTTACTTAAAAGCAAATTTTTAAAAACCATCGACATAAAACGTGAAATCTTTTGAAAATATTATCGTGGAGAATTTGCTTACTCATAAGAAAATTTCTCAATCCATTAACATAAAGCATTGCCAATCCATGACAACACTTGTGATAAATTCTTTATCTTAAAATCGTTGTTTGCTTCCCACGAAGCAATCCTTGAGGCTTTTCCTTAAAGCCGTCATTTTTCAAAACTTATGGCTTTGCATTAAAGCCGTCATTTTCAAAACACGTGCTTGCCCATTCATCAAAACTTAATCCTAAAAGCATTGACAAAATCATCATTTCAACATATAGAGAAAAATTCATAATTTGAAAAAGTTCGTTTTGCTTACCTGAGATCGCCATAATCCCTTTCTTCCATTATTTTCCTTGCTTTTGCCTAGATAAATGAAAATAATATTTCATTTATTTGCATCATCTTCAAATACTTATATTCCTTAGATTTTTCAACCTATATAAATCCATTTGGACTTATATTTTACTAACTTAGCTCACTTGTCTTCCAAGTCGGGTGTTCATACGTATCATAACCTATGCATCACATTATTCATTTTTAATACCCTTATGTAGGGTAAACTTATATACATGTAATAATATTTTATTAAATCATTATTTGGAGGTTCATTACCTCCATTTATCATTTTTTAACATATTTTTCATTTTTCACACATCGTTGCTCATTTTAAGCACCTGTTGTTGCCTTAAGCCTCATTAATTAATCCCAAAGTTTGAGATTAACATCATGTAATTATAAACAGAAATATATTCACAAAATTTATCATATTTTTATGCATTTTTACACAAAATCACATTACATAAGTTATTTATCACCTATGCATGTTTATCCTTTCACAAATGCCCATTTGGCAACACATATATGAGGCATTTCATAAAATTTCCCAAGTCAGAAATTTGGTCACTATTTCAGAATAATAATTACCCCTAATTATCACTTTGTTTAGGGTATTTTTATGGGATTTAAATCTACTAATCATAGGTTTCAAAAACAGCAACTTTGGAACCATTTTTCACACGTTTAACGTGTATCTCAACACATAACCCTAAACAGTTTTATAAATCCGAATTTTCAGCAATTAATCCAACTTTTCCTAACCCAAATTTAGTCTATTAACATATATATCAATTTGGGTCATTTCTACATAGGTTTCATATTTCGTTTTTATTTTGTTTCTCCAACTATCCACATATGCTGAAATCAGGCATACTGAAATCTCAAAATCTTGAATTTATAACAAATCAAGTATTTTTTATATGAAATTCATAAAATAACTTAATAAATATATGAATTAACCAAAATAAATATTTTCAGCATAAAACATTAATAATTTATATTTATTTTGGTATTTTTACTTTTCTGGACAGCAGAATCCATTTTCAGACAGCCTGAATGACGTTAATTATGAGGTATAATTATACCCATCAAAACCTAATTTTTAATTTTTTTATGTGATTATAAATATATCTTATATATCTTTTAAACTTTTCAGCCCAAAAATCCTTGTATAAAAAGTTTTAAAAATTATTTTCTACAGATGATCATGTCACCCGTTTTACCCTGTTTGGGCTAATTTTCTCGGATTTTTAATTTGTAAAGTACTTATCCTTTTAAACTGAAAATTGGGTCGTTCCTTAACCATGACATAAGGATTCATCCCAAAACTTTTAATGCTAAAATTCATCCATTTAATGTTCCGTCCATATTTTAATTTACAACATCATATAATTTCCAGATTTGAAACATAAAATTAAAATAATCATATACTTACTTGATTAATTGGTAATCCTTCCTTTGAGCAGTTGAAATCCCCTTCTTTTCTTCATGGTTTCTTCCCTTGGATCTTTCCAGCCACTTCCCCTTTGATTTTTTTCTTTTTTTCTCTCCCAAACAGAAATCTGGAACGTCCACATTGCCTGCTTATATAAGCATTTATTTTTCCATTTTTCATTTATAATTTTGACCCAAAATTGAGGTTAAAGTTTTTAAAATTTCCCCTATAGTTTACAAAAAAAATTTCACCCACATATTTAATCATTTAATATTTTTTTCGGATTTGTTTCCACAGCTATATCCAGCTTTTAGATAAAGCTGTCCACTTGGGTGGGGTCCACTTACATCAGCTCTTGCATGAATTTTCCACACAATTTTAATTTAATTAATGAATAATTAAATACCCTAGGTAACTAGTTTAATTAGGGGTAAATTTAGATATTAAAAAAAATTATTAAAAATTTCAAAAGCTGCTTGACCGTGCACCTCTCTCCCATGCTCCATTGCTGTCCATTAATTGATCACATCTCTACGGTCCAGATCTGATGCCTTTAGCCACGAATTTCCATTCCAATTTAATGAAAATTTAATCCCCTTAATCCATTGTTGACTTTAGGCATATAATTTATTAAAAAATATTTCACAAAAATCCACTTTAGGCGCTAGTTTGGACATCCATTCATGCCACCTGTTTCATGCTCCTTTGAGCTAATCCAATAATCTTTAAATCTTGTCATTAATCACTGGATTTTATCATAATTAGCTTAATCCAAGATTCTTATTGCATTAATCTCATAATTTTAATCATTCATTTTAAATTTCATCTCAATCCGACTTTTCTAGCTCAAGTTATGACCATTTGAATTTTTGAACGGTGATGATCAATTTTCACCCTAATTTCATCCTTATTTTCATAATCCATAATTACCATAAGATTAAGCACAAAATTATGTGCTTATCTTTCAATTTTCATCTTAATCCGCCTTCCCGGCATCGAGTTATGCATTTTCTAACATTTGCCCCCTTAAATCCATAATTAACATCAAAATCTCCATTAGTTAAACCATAATACATAAGGTAATTATCCTCAATATATTCACATTTCCTAATTTTCATTAAGCCTCTTTAATCACATTGACCCATATTTGCTTTCATTTTTCATTCATCATCATTTGCCCTAATTGCGATAAATCATCAATATTGCAAAGGAAATCAATCATAATTCCACTAAATTATACTTGATTCATATTTATATGACAATTGCATATAACTAAATCTTACTTGAGTCCGGGTTTCACACATTGGCTGGCCTGGATAAATTCTGAATCTGCCGGGATAAAGCATCGATATGGGCCTTTATCGATGAAACTGCGTCCAGCTAGAGTAGACCCCCACTTCGGCTTCTGTCAGATGGCAGTTGATAACTATTGGCCACCATGTTTTCGAGTAGGGCGTATGATTACCGATAGCTTTTCTGTAGTAGAGAACCATTTGATAAAGAACCCACCATGTGACGGGTGGAATCTTAGAGACCGTTATAGAAAATCTGAATTTGGATCCACGGTTGAATTCCATGACACGAGCATTTTCGGAGCAGGTCTTTGTAGCGATCCCACGCCTCTGATAGGGTCTCCTCTCCATGTTGCTTAAACGAGACTATATCTATCCTCAACTTGGCTAACTTGGCAGGCGGGAAGTATTTCTCCAGGAATTTCTGCGCCAAGTCGTTCCATGTGTTGACCGAGTTCGGAGGAAAAGAGTCTAGCCACTCTGAAGGTCGATCACGCAGAGAAAATGGAAATGTCCGAAGCCGCATTGCCTCATCAGAGACTCCGTTCTGCTTGAAAGTGTTCATAATCTGTAGAAAATTCCGCAGATGGTGGTGCGGGTCTTCAGATGCTAGACCTTCGAACTGCTCAATAGACTGAAGCATCTGGAAAATCACTGGTTTGATTTCAAAATTGTTGGTGTCGATTGGAGGAGGTGCAATGCTAGTTTGAACTGCATTCTGGCCAAGCGCAATCAGATCCCAAATGGGTTGGTCCCAATCACCTTGAGGTGGATGATTTGAGATCTCAATCCTTTGGTTTCCCTGTTGGTTTGTGTGAACGTTTTGGTCCTGGTTCTCGATGCACTCCATCATATGCTGTCGGTTCCTAGCCTCCCTGCTCTTGTGACGCCTCTTTAAATAGGTTCATTCGGGTTCCGATTCAAAAGGAATAACAATCTTCTTTCCGGCTCTGCCTCGGCACATGCAATATGAGATAACTCTGCAAAAACCAATGAAATTGAACTAGCAGAAAAAGAAATTATGAAAATAAACTATTCTACAGAATTATACAAGAAAGCAATAAAACTAAAAATAATTGGCTAAACAATTCCTCGGCAATGACGCAAAAAACTTGACAAGTTGCGTATATGTCAACTAAAATGCTTGCTATTTACGCAAGTATACGTGCCGTATCAAGTAATAAAGAGCGAGTAAAGTATCGTTCGCACGAGGAATTGTTAACCGGAATTATTAATAAGTTAAACTACTTTCGATGGGTGGAAAATTCTGAGTTTATGATTTCACTAAACTAACAATTGCAATGACAAATCAGAGTAGAGATTACGAGACTACTAGATACTAGAAACGAGTTTACTAATTAGGAATGACAGATGGATAACTCGGAATCCTTGAATCTAAACTATATTGCTTTGGTTCTTTTTAATTGGAATGCGTATGGATTTACTAGCCCAAGTTCATGTATCTTTATATATGTCTTCCAACATTATATAAAGCTAATTACACCCTATTCAATTGCTATGTTCCCATGCCATTAAATAAAGTGAAATTGGTAAGTTCATAACCTGTATAATGACTACACAGGGTTTAACGGTATATTTCTATCCGTTAAACAAATCCCCTTACACAAAGGTAGAAACTTATGCTTTGCACATGGATCTGGCAGAGATTTTCCTCTTCCAAGGATAAATAAGCAATTAAATCATATTACAAGGTAGCTAATCTTGCAAAAAGCATTAAATCCACACATGCAAAGGTAAATCATACACAATCATATATAAAATCAAATATTCATTCCTGAATATTCTAAGAACCAGGAATCAATATAGTTTAAAATTCAAATCATCCTAACTATCCATCTAATGGAAGTTTAGTTCAAAGACATGATTTCAACATCCATTACATCCATGTAAAAAGTATCCATGAAAGCAGAGAAAGAAAAGTGGAAAGAAATAGAAAAAACTATTTTTCGGCGGTTTCCACCAATGGGGTTGAATCCTCTCTTCAATCCAGGCTTTGATCTTGATTTCCTCTTTCTCTTACTTTCTAGTTCGTCTCTGGGCTCTCCCTTCTCTCTCCCTCGTGCGTGAACGCCCTAGGAACTATTTATTTAGTCCCTTTGCGCAGCTTACGCACTGAAAACCCTAGGAGTCCAACTCTTTGTGTGATGGGCAACTTGGACAAATTCTGTAAACCCTAGGAGTCCATGCTTTGGCGCCTAGGCGCCAACTCCCTAGACTTTCATGGCTTGGAGCTTCTCCTTGACACATTGTGGTTGATCACACCTGATGCCTAGGCGCCAACTCCCTGGAAGCAATGACTTCAAAAACTTCTGAACTTTGCCTGAAAAATGGCCAAGGCACGTAGGGTGGCGCCCGGGCGCCAACCACCTGCCTCTGACTTGTCTCAATCTGCATTCAACTCGCCCACTTTGCCTTCATATGTCCCGTCCTTCCTGCAAAAGATGAAAAAACTAAGTAAATGAACTAAAAATGCCTAAATAATGCTAAAAATGCCTAAAAACTAAATAATATTCCTACAATGCAAAGCGAGTGAAAATTAAGCTAAATGGATGCAAATTGAACCTAATCTCTCGAACTAACGCACAGAACAAGTCTGAAATGGGCCATGAAAATACGAGTTATCACCGACCCAAAATGATTGGTACGTCTCAGTCTTCTTCATAATTCAGGATAATAAAATCTGCTGGGAAAATGAACTTGTCCACCTTGATAAGAACATCTTCAATGATGCCCTCCAAATATGTCATAGACCGGTCCGGTAGTTGCAACATGACTGTTGTAGGTTGAGCTTCCCCAATACCCAGTTTTCTAAAAATTGACTTGGGCGTGAGATTGATGCTGGTTCCCAAGTCACATAGAGCTCTCCCGAAGTATTGGTTCCGATTGTGCACGAGATAGTAAAGCTCCCTGGATCCTTGAGCTTGGGCGGTAGCTTTCTCTGCACCATGGCATTGATTTCCTCTGTTAATGCCACTATTTCAAATTTTGTTAACCGTCGTTTCTTTGACAGAACATGTTTCATGAATTTAGCATAGCTCGGCATCTGTTCTAAGGCTTCGACAAGAGGTATGTTGATATGTAGCTGTTTTAGTACCTCTAAAAAACTTCTTGAACTGGCCCTCCTTTTTGTTCTTTGCGAATCTCTAAGGAAATGGAGGAGGCGGCCTTTGATTTGTCGCTATTTCTGCATCCGGTTGCTTTTGGGTTATATCTGGTTCCTCTGCCTCCTGTGACTGATGAATCAGAGGACTAGTGGCTTCAATTACCGCTTCTGGCGGAGTAGTGTCAGGTAGCTGCTTTCCACTATGCAATGTAACTGCTTGCACCTGCTCTTTGCCTTTTCCTTTTAGATTTTGTTTTGTGTCACTCGGCAGTGCACCTTGAGGTCTATTGTTTAAAGTTGAAGCCAGTTGGCTGATCTGCGCTTCCAAGTTTCTATTTTATCGTGATCTAGGATTGCATGAATTGGATGAAAAGATTTTTCAGATCCGATTTCTTTTCTTCTCGAGGTGGTGGGTTGAGTTGAACTGGTCTTGCTGGATGTTGCTGTGAGTGCTGCTATGAGAATCCAGGTGGCTGATTCGGCCTCGTCTAATTATTCCATGAGAAATTTAGATAATTCCTCCAACCTGGATTGTAGTTATTTGCATATGGCTTTGCTGGATTTCTCTGGAAATTTTCCACGTAATTAATGGACTCCGGATTGGAGACACATTGATCACTAGGATGGCCGAATTCTCCACACCACGTGCAATATTCTGCTGTTGACGGCTGTTGTGGTGTAAACGCTCCTACTGCATTGACATTGACAAGCCTGGATAAGTTCTGAATCTACCTAGATAGAGCGTCTATGTGGGCCTTTATAGATGAGACGGCGTCCAATTGGAGTAGACCCCCACTTTAGCTTCTGTCAGATGGCAGTTGATAGGTGTTGGTTGTCATATTCTCTAGCAGAGCGTACGATTCTCGGTAGCTTTTCCTTAGCAGGGAACCATTTGATGATGAATCCGCCATGTGATGAGTGGAATCCTAGAGACCATTATAGGAAATCTGGATTTGAACCCATGGTTGAATTCCATGATGTGGGCATTTCCGAAGCAAGTCTTTGAACCGATCCCACGCCTACAATAGAGTCTCTTCTCCGTGTTGTTTGAATGAGACTATGTCCATTCTGAGTTTGGCTAAATTGGTGGGTGCAAAATATTTCTCTATGAACTTCTGAGCCAAGTCATTCCACGTATTGACAGAGTTCGGGGGCAAAGAATCTAGCCACTCCAAAGCTCTATCCCTCAGTGAAAATGGGAAAGTTTGAAGCCTCATCGCTTCGTCGGAGACTCCATTCTGCTTGAATGTGTTCATGATCTGCAGAAAATTTCGTAGATGGTGGTGTGGATCTTCAGATGATAATCCTCCAATCTGCCCAATTGATTGGAACATTTAGAAAACCACTGGTTTAATCTCGAAGTTGTTGGTGTCGACAGTAGGAGGTGCAATGCTAGTCTGAACTGCATTTTGCCCCAGTGCAATGAGATCCCAAATAGGTTGGTCCAAATCATCTTGTGGTGGATGAATTGGAACCTCAACCCTTTGGTTTCTGTGTTGATCTGCATGAATGTTCTCGTCCTGATTCCCAATGTGCTCCATTGTATGCTGTTGACTCTTGGCTTCCCTGCTCTTGTGATGCCTTCTCAGATAAGTTCGCTTTCGCTCCGGATCAAACGGAATAACGATCTCCTTTTTGGTCCTGCCTCGGCGCATGCAAAAACAATTAACCTTGCAAAAACCAATTCAATTGAACCTAGCTGGAAATTTCTAAACTAAAAGAATTTATAAAAATGAACTATAATTACAAAATCGTACAAGAAAGTAATATAACTAATAATAATTAGTTATACCAAATCCCTGGCAACGGCGCCAAAAACTTGACGAACTACATATATGTCTAATTAAAATGCTCATTTTAACGCAAGTATACGTGTTGATCAAGTAATAAAGAATGAGTAGAGTATCATTCCCACGAGGAAATGATCTAACTAGGATTATTAATTAGTTTAGTTTCTTTCGGTGAGTAGAAAATTGAGATTTCAAACTTAAAACTAAAACTATCAAATGCAATAGGGAAATAGAAAAGACTTCACTGAACAACTGGAATACTAGAAATGAGTTATCGATTGAGGATGACAGATAGATAGTTGGGAATCCTTGAATCTAAACTATATCGCATTGGATCCTTTTCATTGATTGTGCTGGGATTTACTAGTCCAAGTTCAATATTCCTTATATATATATCTTTCAACACATATAAGGCTAATTACACCCTATTCAATTGTTATGTTCCCATGCCATTAAATAAAGTGAAATTGATAGATTCATAACTTGTTCATGACTACATAGAGTTTGATGGTATATTCTTATCCATTAAACAACTCCCCTTAACCAAGAGGAAACCTATGCCCTACACATGGATCTAGCAGAGATCTTCCCTTTTTAAGGATTAATCCTGCAATTGAATCATCTTACAAAGTAGCTAATTTTGTAAAAAGCATTAAATAACACATGCAAGCTTAAGTCCACATCACACAATCATAATGAAGTCAAATATTCATTCCCGAATCTTAAAGAACCAATACAATATAATTAGATATCAATTCATCCTAACTATCCATCTAATGGAAGTTTAGCTCGAAGACATGCCATAAAAATCCTTTACATCCATATTGTAAGTATCCAGAAAAACAGAGAAAAGGAAATAGAAAGATGAAGAGAAAACTGGATCTCCAGAAGTTTCTACCAACAGGGTTGAATCTTCTCTTCAATTCACGCTTCAAACGGGTTCTTTTCCTTCTCTGGTTGTCTATTCCGTCAGCTCTCTCTCTCTCTCTCTGCGCATGAATCCCTAGGTTTCTATTTAAACTAGTTAGCTTGCGCAACAAACTTGCAGAAATCTATGCGTACGGATGCGTAGTGGCGCCTAGGCGCCAACTCTCTGTGTGCTGTGTAACTTTGAAACCTTTCGGAATGCCATGGAAACTCATGCCTAGGCGCCAACTCCCTGGAAGTTTTATGACTTAGAACTCCTCGAAACACCCTACATAACCATGTCATGGCGGCTAGGCGCCAACTCCTTGGAAGCTTTATGACCTAGAAACTCTTCTGGACTTCATCTGCATGTTAGTGAAGTGGCACCTAGGCGCATCTAGCCGGCGCCTGGGCGCCAACTTACTGTGAACATTCTGCCGTTTGAGGTGTTGGGTATTCTGGCTAAGGCATGTACTTGCCTCTTTACTTAGCTCTGTTTTGCAGTTGATTCACTTGCATGCCTGTGATTGCCCGTCCTTCCTATAAAAAATGAATGAACTAAATAAATAAACTAAAAATGCCTAATTTATACTAAAAATGCATAAAAACTATGTAATGCTTCTAAAATGCAAAGTGAGTGAAAAATTAACTAAATAGATGCAAAATAAAACCCAATCTCTTGGACTAACGCACAAAACTGGTCTAAAATGACCCATGATAACTCGCATTTTCATGAGTTATCACAGATCGCAGCCCGTGTCCTTTTAAACCATCTTGAAAAACATCACAAACCGTAGTCTGTGTCTTTCTAAATCATTTTGAAAAAGAATATCATGGATTACATTCCGTGTCAGCTTGTAAAGCGAGTGCACCCACTTTAAACAAGTTATCATTTGAAATCTAGTTTTAGGATAACCTTCCTTAAATTCTTTGAGAAACATTTTGAGTAAAATATTTTGATAAGCATTTGAGATGTTTGAGAAAACAATAGATCTTAAAATCCTTATAACAACAAAACTTTAAAGCTTTTGGATTTTCAAGAATAAACCACGTATTTTCCTAGCATTTTCTTGGTTTCCATTTCGGGGCCTTTTGCTCACAAAGGTTACGCAATTGTACCATCCCTTTCTTAACCACCCTGATATCGAATTCTTGTCCACATATCCATCTTGCCATTTTTACATAAAGAGGGGCTTGTATAGCCTTTTGCTGGCTTCTAGCAACCTGAAATCAAACCATTTTATGAAATCAACTTATCAGGTAGGTCATCCTTAAACCCCTTTTTAACAATATTCATATAAACATTTTTCAAGACATTCTCCACGTATTTCCTTATCTAAAGGAAAGCAAAACTTTTCTAATATCATTTCAAACTGATTGACCATGTCCAAATCATTGCTTACGTTTAAGTGGTCTAGCATGAAAAAACTAATTTATTCCTATAAGCCAAATCCCTTCTTGTTTATCTTTCATAAACATATTTGTTTATCACAAAAATCTTGTAGGAGTAAACTTAAACTCGTTTGGAAGTATTTCTTTGTGAAAAGGGTCTAAAATCTCTTTTCTTTTTAAAACCCTTTTAAAACAACATCATGAAGAACTTGTTTACTTGGAAGCAAATTCCTAAAATCATCAATATAAATAATTCCTAGTCCTTGCAACGCTTGTGATAAAATAATTATTTGAAATGTGTTGCTTGCTTCTCATGAAGCAATTCTTGGGGCTTTTCATTAAAACTATCCTTTTCAAAACGTGTGACTTTTCATTAAAGCCATCATTTTCAAAACTTGTGCTTGCTCATTCATAAGAAATTCATAAAACATCAATCATAAACGTATTCAACCATTTCAACATATAAGAGAAAATCAATATTTTGGAAGGTTCGCTTGCTTACCTGAGATAGCCTTAGCCTCGTTCTTCCATACTTTTTCTCGCCTTTGCCTAGATAAATAAAAATGATATTTCATTTATATGCAACAAATTCAAATGCTTGCATCCCTTAGGGTTTTTCAACCTACATAAATCCATTTGGATTTACGTTAAACTAACTTAACCCACTTGCCTTTTAAGTTGGGTGTCCATTTTCCAATTCTCACATTGGTATAAGTTGTGCTTCCATAGTATCCTTTCCTTTTAAAATCTACTTCTAATAGGTTAAACCCTCATAATCACTTATGATAATTGTTTACATCCCATTGTAAGTTAAGTTCCATCCTAAAAATTTGAAATTTAACATTTATTTTGATTTATTCCTCAATCTGTCCATAATGCAGAAATAAGACACACTGATCTCTCTAATTTTTGAATCATAATCAAATCAAGGAATTTAAATTTGAAATTTCTATCATAGCTTCATAACTACATGAGTTAACCAAAATAAATATTTCTAGCACAACATGTGAAACATTTATATTTATTTTGGTATTTTTACTTTGTTGGATAGCGGCATCAATTTTCAGACGATTCAAATCACGTTAATTATTAGGTATATTTATACCCTTCGAAAATTGATAACTCATAAAAATGCAAGTTATCATGGCCCATTTCTGACTATTTTTGTTTGTTAGTCCAAGTGTTAGGCTTAGTTTGCATCCATTTAGCTTAATTTTCACTCACTTTCATTTTAGGAGCATTATACAGTTTTTATGCATTTTTAGTTCATTTATTTAGTTCATTTAGTTTTTACAGGAAGGACGGGCAAATTACAGGCATGCGGGCGAATCAAATGCAGATCAGAACTAAGTCAAGAGGCATGTGGGCTGGCATCTAGGCGCCACCCTACATGCCTTAGCCCGAATCTCCAGCACATCCAGCAACAAATTGCTTCCAGGGAGTTGATGCCTAGGCGCCACTTCCTTAACATGGCAGACACCCAGAAGAGCATTTAGGTCAATTGCTTTCAAGGAGTTGGCGCCTAGGCACCATGGCATGATCATGCAGGTGTTCCAGAAGAGTTTCCAAGTCACAAAGCATCCAGAGGGTTGGCGCTTGGGCGCCAAGGCATGAATTCCTAGGGCATCCAGAAAGGTTTCTAAGTTACCCAACACACAGAGAGTTGGCGCCTAGGCGCCACTATGCATCCGTATGCGCAGATTTCTGTATATGTGCTGTGCAAATCGAATATTATAAATAGAACCTAGGGATTCACGCGCAGGAGGAGTGCCGGAGACGAAATAGACACCCAGAGAAGGAACGAACTTGATCTAAGCGCGGATTGAAGAGAAGATTCAACCCTGTTTGTGGAAACCGCCGTAAAACCAGTTTTCTCTTCATCTTTCTATTTTTCTTTCTCTACTTTTCTGGATACTTATAATATGGATGTAAAGGATTTTATGATCATGTTTGTGAACTAAACTTCCTTTAGATGGATAGTTAGGATGAATTGATATCTAACTATATTGTATTGGTTCTTTAAGATTCAGGAATGAATATTTGATTTTCTATATGATTGTGTTTGTGATTTACCTTTGCATATATGGTTTAATGCTTTTTACAAGATTAGCTACCTTATAAGGTGATTTAATTGCATGATTAATCCTTGGAAAAGAAAAATCTCTGCTAGATCCATGTGTAGGGCATAGGTTTCCTCTTTGTTAATGGGAGTTGTTTAATGGAGAGGAATATACCGTTAAACCCTATGCAGTCAACGAACAAGTTATGAACTTATCGATTTCATTTTATTTAATGGCATGGGAACATAGCAATTGAATAGGGTGTAATTAGATTTATATGCATTGGAAGACCTATCTAAAGATTATTGAACTTGGACTAGTAAATCCCTGCACAATCTAATGAAAAGGAACCAATGCAATGTTTAGATTCAAGGATTCCGAGCTATCCATCTGCCATCCCCAATTGATAAACTCATTTCTAGTATTCCAGTTATTCCCTGAACTCTATTCTATTTTCTTATTGCGTTTGATAGTTTTAGTTTTAAGTTCAAAACCCAGAATGTTCTACTCACCGAAAGCAATTAAACTAATTAATAATCTCAGTTAGATAAATTCCTCATGGGAACGATACTCTACTCACTCTTTATTACTTGATTCGACATGTATACTTGCGTTAAAAGCGAGCAATTTAATTAGACATATGCGTAGCTCATCAAGTTTTTGGCTCCGTTGCCGGGGAATTGGTTTAACTAATTATTGTTAGTTTGATTGCTTTCTTATACAATTATATAGATATAATCCATTTTTATAATTTCTTTTAGTTTAGAATTTTTTCATTAGTTCCAATTGAAGTGGTTTTCGCAGGTTAATCGCATTTTCCATGTGCCGAGGCAGAGTTGGCAAGGAGGTCATTATTCCTTTTGATCCGAAACTCGAAAGAACTTATTTGAGAAGGCATCACAAGAGCAGGGAAGCTAGGAGTCAATAGCATACCATGGAGTGCATTGGGAATCAGGACGAGAACATTCATGTTAACCAATAGGGAAACCAAAGGGTTGAGGTTCCAATTCATCCACCACAAGATGATTTTGACCAACCTATTTGGGATCTCATTGCGCTGGGACAGAATGCAGTTCAGACTAGCATCGCACCTCCTCCTATCAACACCAACAATTTTGAGATCAAACCGGTGGTTTTCCAAATGCTCCAGTCCATTGGGCAGTTTGGAGGATTGTCTTTTGAAGATCCACACCGCCATTTGCGGAATTTTCTGCAGATCATGAACACGTTCAAGCAAAATGGAGTCTCCGACGAGGCAATGTGGCTACGGATCTTTCCATTTTCATTGAGGCATAGAGCTTCGGAGTGGCTGGATTCTCTGCCTTCGAACTCTATCAATACATGGAATGACTTGGCTCAGAAATTCCTAAAGAAATATTTCCCGCCTGCCAAGTTAGCCAAGCTGAGGATGAACATAGTCTCATTCAAACAACACGGGGAGGAGACTCTATCAAAAGCGTGGGATCGGTTCAAAGACCTGCTCCGGAAGTGCCCACATCATGGAATTCAACCATGGGTTCAAATCTAATTTTCTATAATGGTCTCCAGGATTCCACCCGTCATATGGTGGATTCATTGTCAAACGGTTCCGTGCTGAGGAAAATCTATCGAGAATCATACACCCTGCTTGAAAACATGGCGGCCAACACCTATCAACTGCCATCTGATAGAAGCCGAAGTGGGGGTCTACTCCAACTGGACGCAGTTTCATCGATAAAGGCCCACATCGACCCTCTATCCAGGCAAATCTAGAACCTATCCAAGCCAGCTATCATCAATGCAGTAGGGGCGCCTACACCACAGCAGCCGTCAGCAGCAGATATTTGCACGTGGTGTGGAGAATTCGGACATCCTAGTGATCAATGCACCTCCAACCCGGAGTCCATTAATTACGTGGGAAATTTCTAGAGAAATGCAGCAATTCCATATGCGAACAACTACAATCCAGGATGGAGGAATCATCCCAATTTCTCATGGAATAACCAAATGAGGCCGAATTAGCCACTGGAATTCTCATAGCAGCCATCACAGCAACAACCAGCCAGACCAGTTCAATTCAATCCACCACCTCGAGAAGGGAAGAAATCTGATATGGAAAACCTCTTTATGTAATTCATGCAATCTCAGATCACAACAACAGGAACTTGGAAGCACAGATAAGCCAACTAGTCTCAGCTTTAGGCAACTGACCACAAGGTGCACTACCGAGCGATATAGAGAAAAATTCAAAAGGAAAAGGCAAAGAGTAGGTGCAAGCAGTCACATTGCGTAGTGGAAAGCAGTTACCCGACGTAATTCCACCAAAAGCGGTAACTGAACCCACTAGTCCTCTGATTTAGCAGTCACAGGAGACAGAGGAACCAGATATTATCTAGAAGCAACCGGACGCTGAAATCGTCACAAATCAAAGGTCGCCTCCTCCATTTCCTCAAAGATTCACAAAGAACAAAAAGGAGGGCCAGTTCAAGAAATTTTTAGAGGTATTAAAATAGCTACATATTAACATACCTCTCGTCGAAGCCTTGGAACAAATGTCGAGCTATGCTAAATTCATGAAAGACGTTCTATCAAAGGAAAGGCGGTTGACGGAATTCGAAACAGTGGCATTAACAGAGGAAACCAGTGCTATGGTGCAGAGGAAGTTGCCTCCTAAGCTCAAGGATTCAGGGAGTTTCACTATCCCATGCACAATCGGGAATAAATACTTCGGGAGAGCCCTATGTGACTTGGGAGCCAGCATTAATCTCATGCCCAAGTCAATTTTAAGAAAATTGGGCAGTGGGGAAGCCTGACCTACGACAGTAATGCTGCAGCTGGCGGTCCGGTCCACGACATATCCGAAGGGCATTATTGAAGATATTCTTGTCAAGGTTGACAAGTTCATCTTCCCTGCAGATTTTATTATCCTGGATTGTGAAGAAGACCGGGATGTTCCAATTATTCTAGGTCGGCCTTTCCTTGCAACGGGCAATGCGATAATTAACGTATGAGCTGGAGAATTAACCTTGTGAGTACAAAATGAACAAGTCACATTCAATGTGCTCAAGGCGATGCAGCGCCCGAATGATTCAGAGGAATGTTTCATGATTGATATGGTCAATTCAGAGGTTCAAGAATCTTCTTCAACTGATATTAAGGAGGATTTAAAGGAAACTGCATTGAATAAGGACTGTGAATTAATTACAAGTATTGAGGAGAATATATCTGCTTATACAGAAGATCGATTCGCTCATCATATCATGCTTGAACAATTGGCTGAGCCGATGGAAAGTCAGGGAATGGAAGAAAAAGTTAATGAAGGAATAGAGGGGGATACTGTTGAGAAAGCTGAACATTATCATATCCAAATGCCTCTATTCCATTTGCCGAAAATTCAGATGCGGCATGACTCAATGCATCAATGCATAACCACAGAGCCATTGTTAATTCAAAACCATGACAAACTCTTCTATAGTCCCTATGAAATTCAAGAGAAGAGGCTAACTGATCCATTTGAAGGAGCTAAGATGAGATCTAAACTTCCATAGTGCAGTCCGAATAGAAGGGAGTTTGAGGTGGTGGAACTAAAAGAAAATTAAATACTGGGAACGTCAGGCTGAGGACATTAAACTTAGCGCTGAATGGGAGGCAACCCATTACTCATTTTCATTTTCATTTTTTAATTTTTGTTTTTATTTTTATTTTTTTAGGAGAATGACTTGGAGCTCAATTTCATAAAGATCATGCTTGGAAGTAGCTGGAAGCAAAAATTTCAAAACATTACAGAAGAACATCGGTGCCTAGGAGCCACATGGGGGCGCCCCAACACTAGGTCATGGACAGTGTGACCCGGATGGCCTTATAAGGCTCGGGTTAGCGTTTAAAACCCTAACCCCGAGCCCCGGCGCCAAGTTTCCTCCCCTTTCTCATTTCCAACATGTTTTCCCTTAATTTCAATCCGTTTCAACTCAAATCCAACCCCATTTCATCCTTTCCATTTTTCATTTCATTCTCACTTTTTTCCTATTCTTAGTTCCACCCAAATCCACCTAAAAATCCAGTTTTTCATCACCAAATCCTTAGCCCCATTCCTAAACATTGTTTCCCATCAATTTTCCCTTCTTTTGGGCTCCATTTCAAGCCCAATCTTCACCATTTCTTCCGGCCGGCGCCGAACTACGCTGTTAGCAGAGCGGCACCTAGGCGCCACCCCACCGCGCCCCGGCGCCAGTGCATAAATAGCAGTCGTGCATATTTTCAAGTGACAAGCTCCTGGGGGTAAAATCTCTTCATCTTTGTTGCATTTTATGTAATTTGAAAGTTGTTTAGTGATTGGTTGGTTGGAGGATTGGATTGGATTGGATATTGAGGGTGATTGAACGACAGATTTGAGCTCCTTGTGAAATTTTTGGGGGTTGCTTGTGATTTGCTTGTGATTGGCTGTGATTGGCTGTGGACTATTGCTTAGCCGTTTGTTTGAGGCGATTCTTTGATATTGGCGACATGGCTTCCTCATCATCTTCCAAAAGGAAGAAGATTCAGGATCCAGTTGAGTTCGACACCACCTGGTTCGTGTCCGCTCAAGCCTTCAAGCAGTACACGGACTTGTTGCAAAAGCGCCACTTGATACTAGAAAGGGGAATCAAGATTTCTGCGTTCACTGACAACTTCATCAACGAGCTGAATGCCCGCGGTTGGCAGCAATTCTTGGCACAGCCATAGGCTGCCATTGTACCTATGGTCAAGAAGTTTTACACTAATGGGGTGGAACACGAGCAGGGGCGGGTCAAGGTCCGAGGCAAGATCGTCCCATTTCATTCTGAGGCGATCAACTCCTTCTATGGGTTGTGCTCTTTTGATCACCCAGACCAGTACGAGGCCTTCTTTCAGGGAAAGGACATAGACGTCAACTCCATCACACGGCATATCTGCGAAAGGCCACCGGCATGGAAGTCAACAAGCGGCCAACTCACCTCCTTCAAGCGCAGTGACGTGCTTTACCACTGGAGGATGCTTCTCCATTTCATCTCAGCCCGGATGATGTCGTCGACGCATGTCAGTGAGATGACAATGGATAGGGAGCTCCTGCTTCACGCCATTTATAGAGGGATGTCGATCGATGTGGGCAGATTGATCTACCATCGGATCTGCGCCAGTGCGACAGCACCCCGGGGCAGCTACTACCTCTCATCCCTCATCACCGGGCTCTGCGAGCTGGAGGGAGTCAAATGGGAGCCGACAGAGGAAGTCCTGAATTGCCAGGTGATTATCAACAACCTCTCCTACCACACCTAGCCACGAGTCTGCACCGTGATAACTCGTATTTTTATGAGTTATCATGGCCCATTCCAGACTTAATTTGTTTGTTAGTTTGAGAGATTAGGCTTAATTTGCACTCTTTTAGCTTAATTTTCATCCGCTTTGCATTTTAGGAGCATTAATTAGTTTTTAGGCAATTTCAGCATTATTTAGGCATTTCTAGTCTATTTATTTTGGTTTTACATCTTTTGCAGGGAGGATGGGACACACGAAAGCAATGCGGACGAGTTGAATGCAAGTTGAGGCATCCAGAGGCAAGGAGTTGGCGCCTAGGCGCCACCCTACACGCCTTGACCATTTGCAGCACCATATCTGACATGAAGGAGCAGTCCAGAGAGTTTGTGCCTAGGAGCCACCCAAGGGCGCCCAGGCGCCACTTCTCTACAGTAAACCCAAGTCAAGAGCCACAAATCAGGTGGTGCAGTCCAGGGAGTTGGCGCCTAGGTGCCAGTGCAAAAATTCCTAGGGTTCCAGAATGTGTCTAAACTGCTCAGCACACAGAGAGTTGGCGCCTAGGCGCCAATACACATCCGTATGCCAATATTCTAGTGCGTAAGCTGCGCAAAAGGGGACTCTATATATAGTTCCAAGGGGTTCGCGCGCGAGGGAGAGAAGAAGAGAGCCGGAGTACAAACTACAGTGTAAGAGAAAGTGGAAATCGAGATCAAAGCTCGGACTGAAGAAAGGAATCAAGTCCCGTTGGTGGAATCCGCCGGAAAATAGTTTTTCTTATTCTTTCCAATTTTCTTTCTCTGCACTATGGATACTTTTTATATGGATGTAGTGGTTGTTAAGATTATGTCTTTGAACTAAACTTCCATTAGATGGATAGTTAGGATGAATTGAATTCTAAACTGTATTGTTTATTGGTTCTTAGAATATTCAGGAATGAATATTTAAGCTTATATACATGGTTGTGTATGATTTACCTTTGCATGTGTGAGTATAATGCTTTTACAAGATTAGCTACCTTGTAAGATGATTTAATTGCTTGATTTATCCTTGGAAAAGGGAGATCTTTGTCAGATCCATGTGCAAGGCACATGTTTCGACCTTTGTGTAATGAGAGTTGTTTAACGGATAAGAATATACCGTTAAACCCTGTGTAGTTATTATACAAGTTCTGAATTTATCAATTTCACTTTATTTAATGGCATGGGAACATAGCACTTAAATAGGGTGTAATTAGCTTTATATACTGTTGGAAGACATATATGAAGATACATGAACTTGGGCTAGTAAATTCATATGCAATCCGCTTGACAAGAACCAGAGCAATATAGTTTAGATTCAAGAATTCCGATCTATCCATCTGCCATCCCTAATCAGTAAATCCGTTTTAGTATTCAGTAGTCTCATATCTCTACTCTAATTTTTCTTTGCAATTATTAGTTTAATAGGACCACAAACTCAGAATTTCACAACCCCCGAAAGCAGTTAAGCTAAATAATAATTCCGGTTAACAATTCCTCGTGGGAACGAGACTCTACTCACTCTTTATTACTTGACACGACACATATACTTGCGTAAATAACGAGCAATTTAATAGACATATATGCAGCTCGTCACACCGCTACGACTCGCCCTACGGCAGCGCCATCAGCCAGACCCTCCTCTCAACCACCAACTACCAGTGAGCGACTGACCAACCTGGAGAACCTTATGGCGGCTCAGGCCAAGTTTATGCTGCAATCCAACATAGCAATGGAGGCACATTTTCGACGGTTGATGGAGGACCGCCACTGTGAAACCCCAATTTTAGGACTTGTATCAAACCATAGGGTTATAAACCTTAGGTAATGTATTAATCTTTATATGAAATATATTGATGATATTTTTGCAATATGTGGAATTAGAGGATTAAATAGCTAATTATGAAATGTTAATTCGGATGAATAGTGAATGTGAATAGTAAACATGGGATTAAGGAATATGTTAAGTTAATCACTTTGGATTAACTTAATCATAAAAGATGAAAAAGGAAGCTTCCCACTAAAAGACAAAAGAGGAATAGTGATGCTTTTTGAATTTTTTTAATAATTTTCGGATTTAAGGGTGGTTTTGAAGAAAAAAATGAAGAAAAATTCATAATTTGCAATCTGGACATCGGATTGAGGTGAAATTTTTTATGAATGACCAAAATCTTATAATGAACATGATGAGTGATCTAAGATCTATCAAAAATCATGGATTAAGGGTCAAGATTTAACGTCATTTGAGGATCAAAAAGCAAATTTACTTTTTCATTAAATTAGGTTTGACTTTTGGATTATATTTAATTAATTAAAAATTAAAATAATTAATGCAAAATCAGCAAAAATTCCAAGGAGGGTAGGGTCGTGCAAGGGGGAGGACTTTTGGGGGCAAAAATCCAATGGCCTAAAATCATCCTCATCAAGAATCAACGGTTGAGATTTAATTAGCTTAAAAATACAATTTTAATAAATCAAAAATTATTAATTAAATAGGATAGCTAGGGTGGCGTGAACAGCAGCTAGGGGGGCTGCACATTGCTCAAGAAAAATCATGGAAATTGGAAAAAAATATTTAGAATTAAATACCTTGAGCAAGGGGGTAAATTATAATTTAATAAAAAATGGAAAACTATAAATAGGGGGTGCTATTAATGACAAAAAGCACTCCAAACCAACTCCAAGCTTGAAAAATTCAAGCCTTCCCACCCCAAATTTGTTCCAAGCCTTGAGAGAGAGAAGGAGAGAAGGAAAGAGAGAGAAAGAGCCAAATAGGAAGAGAATTATCCACTTGAGGTAAGGGGATTCTACCCAAATTTCTTTTGAATGTTAAGTAGGGTAAAACCTTGCTTAGATAATGCCTAAGCATAAGAAAATAAGTATATTTACACTGCTTAATTGGAATTATGCCAAAACATCAAAAATTTGGAGCAAGGATAAAGCATTCGGGAAGATCATGTATAAAATGAGTAAATAATGCTCCAATATTGCTAAATTATGATTCGGGATGAATGTTTATGATAGTTATGATGTTGGAATGATGATATATTGATCTCATGATTTTTGGATTTAAGGATTATACTTAAGTGAAATTATGATGAATTTTAGTATATGGAAAAAAACATTTAATTGGCCAAGTTAATGATGATAAATTCGAAATTCATGAATTTTCCCATGATATACTAAACATAAGCTATATCATGGTATTTTTATTTTTGGAAAAAATGTCAAATTTTGGAACCCATGAACAGTAACTTTTCAACGCTGTGAACAGTAACCTGATACAGTAAACATAAATAGTAATCATGAACAGTGATTTTGAACAGTAACTATGAACAGTGAACAGCGTGATTTTAAAGAAAATTTGAGATTAATATTTATGTTATGAATATAAGGATATGTATGGACAAGGGTGAAGATGGATATGCATTCCAAAGAAAGAATGATTTAAAGTTAATGTGTTATGGAGCATATGGGATTTAACCCATATGACACGTATATATAAATTGAAGAAAAAGACAAGGCATACAAGCACAACATATGATGAAAATGTATAAGGCAGTCATGGTTACTTGTCTAGAAAAAGGCAAGGAAAGGATGGAAGGACAAAAGGATCGCCACAGGTAAGCAAGCAAACTTTTTGAAAATGATTTTATATATTTTTATATTGCAACTATGAAAAATGTCGGAATTGCTTTATCATAAGCAAATCCTTATGAAAATGAGGAGAAATGTAGAAATGGTTGCATTATGAAGGAGAAAGAAAAATTTTGATTTTCAAAATAATATTTGGTTTTATCGAACGAATTTGAAATGATTTATTAAAATGTTTTGAAAGAGATTTAAGGAAGGTCAACCGATAATCGATTTGAATGACGACTTTTTTTAAAACATAATGACCAAAGGATCATACAAACTTACCTCCATATAGAAGTAACCCATGTGGCATATGGACAAAGAATCTGATATCGTATGAAAAATGAATTATGTGTATTTATATCCTTTGTTCATGGAAAACCCAGAAATGGAAAGAAAAATATTTACAAAGTCTTTTGTTTTCAAATATTAAAATGTTTTTCAAAATTGTTTTACCGATCAAAAATTATTTATAAACATTTTAGCAATGTTTCAAATTTACTATTTTCCAAACGTTTCCTTCAAATATTTCAAATGATTTAGAAATGTGTTATTTAAATGTTTATAAAATTATTTAAGGTTGGTCATCCTTACAAAATATTTTTATTAACTTGTTAACTTGGGTTGTGCCAAGTTTTCAAGTTATAAAAGGGAATACAGGTCAAGGTCTGTACTATTTTAGAATGACATGCTAGCATTAAGTTTTGAAAAGGAAAAGTCACAGACTAGGGTCTGTGAAGTTTTATAAAAGCATGCTAGCATAAGAATGTGAAGAAAGGAATGTGCACATGAGTTATGTACTAGGTCTACTGTAGAGGATATGCAGACCGGACGCAGTTGCAAGATTGGCCCCCTCTACATAGGCTAAGTAGCTTGAAAAGGCGAAATGCCGGTGGTGCCCTCCCTGAAATGGGAGAAGGAACGGATAGCCGCCCAGCTAGCGGACTATCTAATGAAAGGGTTTCTCTCCTAAGGAGGAAAAGGTGATCACTTGGTAAGTGTCACCTACCAGACGAACAGAAACGTAATGCATGATGCATATGCTTGTTTTGGAAAAGGTTTTATGAAAAATGTTATAAGGACATGAGAATGTCCTTGGAGAAAGGAAGTTTTATGAAAAATATTTTATGTCCATGAAAAAGAGGTTTACATGTTATGTTTGCAAGCTTATGTTTTATGAAAGGTTTTATGAAAAGGTTTCCATGAATGGTTTACTAAAAGGTTTCTATTCCATTGGTAATTGATCACTTGCTAAGTGTCTCCTACCAAATGGAGAGACATGCATTTAAATGGAAAAATGCTTGCTTATTGAGTTTTGACTTATGTTTTGTTTTCCCCCCTTAGACAGGTGTAGGGAAAATTCAAGTGATGAAAGACATTTTCTCGCTGAGAAAGGAAAAAGAAATTTCTAAAGATTTGTAATCCTTTGTATGTGGAAGCATGAGCGAATGCCTTAAGGGATATGGTACTATTAGTACAAATGTTCAAGATACCTTGCATAGAGATTATATGATTGAGAAGGCAAAAGATTTAAAATGCCTTGTATAGATATGATATGACTGAGACAAGAAATGCCTTAAAAGATAAGTGCTTGCATGCTAAGAGTTGACGGATCCTTGTTATTGACGGAGCCTGATCGCCTGCTCCCGGGAGCAGGCAACGTTCCCTGCTTCCGGGAGCTTATACCCATTTTTTATTTTTTATTTGAAAATTTCTCCTAAACAGTGTTAATCTATGTGTATTTAACATGTGTATAAGTTTTTACCATTTTTGGAGTATTTTAGATATTTATTTTTTATTTTTGAAAATCAGTGACATTTTAAGTAATTTTAAATTATCATAGAAATAAGAAGCTTTCTAGGGCTAGCTGGCTACTACAGGAGATTTGTGGAAGGATTCTCACAATTGTTAGCTCCACTCACAAAGCTAACAAGGAAAGGAGTTAGGTATGAATGGACACAGGAATGTGAGAATAACTTCCAAGAGTTAAAGAAAAGACTGGCAAAAGCGTCAATTCTAACACTACCTATGGAGAAGGAAGGGTTTGTGATCTATAGTGATGCCTCAAAGAAAGGATTAGGATGTGTACTAATGCAAAATGGGAAAGTTATATCATACGCATCCAGGCAACTCAAGCCAAATGAGGTAAACTATCCAACCCATGACTTAGAATTGGCAGCAGTAGTCTTTGCCTTGAAAATTTAGAGACATTATTTGTATGAAGTTAGATGTGAGGTCTATACTGATCATAAAAGCCTTAAGTACATTTTTACTCAAAAGGAATTAAATATGAGGCAAAGAAGATGGCTCGAGTTACTTAAGGATTATGACCTCAACATTTTATATCATCCGGGCAAAGCTAATGTAGTAGCCGACACGTTAAGTAGAAATATTAGCTTAGCACATCTCATCACAAAGGAAGAAGGGCTACTACAAGAATTGAGACAACTAGAATTAATTATAAGCCCACCTAGGATACAAGTTAGATTGTCTCAATTACAATCCAGTCGAATTTATTTGAGCAAATTAAAATAGCTCAACAAGAAAACGGGGATTTAAAAAGTTTTGTGGAGAAAATGATCAAGAAAAATCCCAATGAATATATACAAGATGAACATGGAATGTACAAATATAGGGTCGCCTGTGTATACCCAATCAAGAGAAAATAAAGAAACAGATATTGAAAGAAGCACATTTCTTTCCATTTTCGATACATCCAGGTAGCACCAAGATGTATCAAGACATCAAAAGAATATATTGGTGTAATAACATGAAGAGAGAAATTGCTAAATATGTGGATAAGTGCCTAACATGTCAAAGAGTTAAGGCTGATCACCAAAGAACCCCTGGAAAGTTACAGTCGCTAGAAGTCCCGGAATGGTAATGGGATGATATTACTATGGATTTTATTGAAGGGTTGCCAAGAATCCAAAATGGAAATGATGTTATATGGGTAATAATTGATAGATTATCAAAGGTATCTTATTTCCTAGCCATCAAGAAAATTCTTACTACAAAGCAACTGGCTAAGATTTATTATAAGGAGATAGTGAGACTACATGGAGTACCTAAGTCAATAGTTTCCGATCGAGATTCCAGTTTTACGTCTCGATTTTGGAAAAGTTTACATCAAACCTTAGGTACACAGTGTTGGAAACAATGTTCAAAATAAAACAAATTGACCAAGGATTGAGTTTTGATGATTAACAAGAACTAATTTGAGTATATATATATGACTAATATGTTTACCAAGTGTTTAAGGAAAGCAGAGAAGTCAAGTCGATCTTCGAGTCGACTTGAACTTCGACTTGGGAGTGAAGTCGATAGTGAAGTCGACTCCACTAACGACTTCAAACAAGCCAAAACTGGACAGAGTTGAAAATGGAATTCTGACGAGTGAAGTCGCAGGCCAAGTCGACTCCACATGCGACTTGGGTAGTCAAGTCGCATACGAAGTCAACTCCAGCATCGACTTCAAAGTGCACAAAAATGTCCAGCGTTGAAATCTGGCTCCCGAAGATGACGAAGTCGCAGACGAAGTCGACTCCAAGTGCGACTTGGGCGAAGTCGCAAACCAGGTCGACTCCAACTTCGACTTGAGAAGTTTTGAGGTCTAAGCTGAAGTTTCAAAGCATATTCAAGACATCCATTTGAAGTTTCTCACATACAAATGAGATGTAAAGACTACTCTTAAAAAGAAACTTAAGTTTTGAAGATCAAAGCAAGAATCTAAGTACAAATTCAAATCAAGTCTATCAAGCTCAAAGCAAATCTTCAAGCTAGCTTCCAAATGGAGTAATATCCAAGTTGTGAAGACCAAGTGAGTCCAAAGCAAAGCAAGGAACATACATATATTGTGCAAGGACTCAAAGCTTTCAAATGGTTTGCAAGATTCAAGACATTTCAAGTGAGGATCAAGGCGTTTTTGCAATAGATCAAGCCAAGTCGCAACCCAAGTCGACTTCAGGATCAACTTAAGTTAAAGTCTGAAGGCCAAGTCGACCCAAGTCTCAGACTTGAGTTTCTAAAGAATCCAAGTCGCAGGCCAAGTCGACTCCATGTGCGACTTGGAAACCAAGTCGCAGGCCAAGTCGACTTCATCTTCGACTTGGAATATAACGGTCAAATTTTTGAACGTTGGAGTTCATTTATTGCACGCCAACCACTCCTACAACGTTCCAATCTTCCTCATTCTATAAAAAGACATTCAAATGAACGTGAGAAATAAGAATACTCACTACTCTAAGGATCATAGAGAGAAACGAAGTGCAAGAAAGACTTTCAAATCCCTTTTCTCCATATTTGAGTGTTTCAAAGGAAGAAAGAGCTTCAAACTGCAAGTTGCTTCAACGATCATCATCCCAGCTGTCTTTGATTTCTTTCTTGAGCTCAATCAGTCTACACAAATCTGTAAAGTGTAGTTCTTGCTTATTTTTATTGTTTTGTTGTACTAAACTTGATTTAGCTTGGATAGCTAAGATCAAGTGTATGCAAGAAGGGAGTGATTGGAGTGAGACTCATCACCTACTTGTGCATTGAGTTGTTACGCCCCCTAGAGCTAGAATCTAGAAGAGAGCAAGTGGCTCTAGTTGTATATGCCCCCTAGAGCTTTGAATCTTGAAGAGAGCGGTGACTCTAAGTGTATTCAAGGAATACATAGTGGAACCCAAGTCACAACGGAGTGTGAGCTTGGAAGAGTGGAGTAGGGAAGGTTTGCCCGAACCACTATAAATCTTGTGTTCTGTTTTCTATTACTGCGTTATTTTAATTTGCTCTCCATTAGCTTTCATAAGGGGATTAATTTTTGAAAGGGATTAAGTTTTTGATTTACCAAAGATTTTTTTAAAAGAACCCAATTCACCTCTCCCCTCTTGGGTTTAGCCATCAACTCGGGACCAACAAGTGGTATCAGAGCAGGTCTTTGAGTTTACCAAAGAGATCCTATCAATATGGCATCCCAATCTACTTCCGTTCCCGCTTTTGCTGAAGGCCAATCCTTTACAAGGCCACCGTTGTTTGATGGGAACAATTTTGGATATTGGAAGCTTCGTATGAAGCAACTCATCATGGCTACCGATATGGATTCTTGGATTGCTATTCAAGATGGAGTAACTTTGCCTATCGATGAACGAGCTTCCAAATGGACCGATGAGGAAGTAAGAACTGTTAAGAGCAACGCCAAAGCTATGAACTCTTTATTTTGTGCTCTTACTGCTTCTGAGTATGATAGAGTATCCTCTTGCTTAACTGCCAAAGAGATATGGGATACACTAACCTCTATCTATGAAGGAACTTCTCAAGTCCAAGGGACGAGAAGAAATATTTTGATTGGAGAACTAGAGAATTTTAGAATGCTAGAAACAGAAAATATTTCTGAAATGTTTGCTAGGTTCTCAAAGATTACTAATGCTCTAAAAGGTCTTGGAAAGGCTATTTCTGAATCTGAGCAGGTTATGAAAATTTTAAGAGCTCTACCCGAATCATGGACCCCAAAAATCACTGCAATAGAAGAAGCCAAGGATCTTAACACATTAAAGCTTGAAGACTTAATTAGCTCTCTCATGTCACATGAGCTAATCAAGAGAAGAAATGAAGATCAACACAGGGGCAAAAGAGCAATTGCCTTAAAAGCCGCACAAGACACCGATGACACATCTTCTTCTCAAAACGACGATGAGATTGCCCTACTCACAAAACGCTTCAGAAAATTTGTGAGGAAAGGCAAGAATTTCAGAAGCTTCAAAGAAAGAACTCCCAGAGAAAAGAAGAAAGAATCAACCAAATGCTACCGATGTGGCGGTTCGGGACATATGCAGGCTCAATGTCCAACTCCCGAAGAAAACAAGGCAAAAGAACAAAGAAAGGATCGAGGGAACAATAGAAGATTCCAGAAATACAAAGGAAGAGGCATGTACGTAAATGATGAAGAATCTACGACGAGTAGCTCCTCAACCGACGACATAGAGGCGGAAGAATGTGCAAGAATTTGCTGCATGGCACAAATCGAGCAAGGAGAACAAATTACCTCAACAAAAGACACAAGCAATGAAGAGGTAAGCTCTAAACTCTCCCTTTCTGAATCAAGTTATTCTTCCTTTCAAGAATGCCTCAAATGTACTGAATTAGATGAACTACAAATTGCATATGATTCATTATATGAAGAAATAAAGAAATTAGGAAGCAAGTTTACAATTAAGAAAAGACAATGTGATGCAACAATAATTGTAAATGGTAAACTTGCAGAAAGATTAGACAAATTGAAAGATGAAAATGATCTGCTAAAAAAGGAGAACAAATCATTAAATGAATCATTAGCTAAGTTCTCTAATCCAGGAGAAAGCGTCAAAATGTTTTTGAATATGACCTCCCAAACACATAAAAGAGGTCTTGGGTATCATACATTTGAGCAAGGAGAAAGTAGCAAATTAAATGTACAAATATTTGAGAAACATCAAACTAAAAATGCATCTATATACAAGCCACAAAAGAAAAATTTTAAGTGGACTAGAAGACCAATAATGGAACCATTGCATACTTGGAGGCCTACTCCAAGATTACCTATGGCTTGTAATTTCTGCAATAAAATGGGGCACAAAACTTACAAATGTAATTTTAAGAAATTATATGACCATGGTGCAAAATTAGTTTGGGTTCCAAGAAACACAAGATTTGGGCTTTCAAAGTTAGAACAACAAAGAATGATCTATATTACTAACCCAAATGGACCCATAAAATGGGTACCAAGAAGATAAGATTTATTTGCTTATTTTTCAGACATGTCTTAAGGCAAAGGCAAACAATGAATGGTTTATGGATAGCGGTTGCTCAAGGCATATGACCGGTGAAAGAAGTTTGTTTCACAAACTTAAGCCTTGTAATGATGGAATGGTTGCCTTTGGCAATAATGAAAAAGGTAAAATTAAAGGTAAAGGAAATATACATAGTATTTCAAATGCATGCATGGAAGATGTTTTGTTTGTTGAAGGACTCAAACACAATTTAATGAGCATTAGCCAATTATGTGATAAAGGATACAAAGTTGTGTTTGAATCATCTATATGTAATGTATTTGATGGAGAACATATCATGTTTAGTGGTAAAAGACATGGAAATATTTATTTGGTTTCACTTGATGAATTAGATGGTCAATGTCTAATGGCCATTGATAACGATCCATGGGTTTGGCACAAGAGGCTTGGACATATAAACATGGGCAACATAAAAACCCTATGGAAAAAGAGTTTGGTAGAAGGATTACCAAGATTGAAATATGACAAAGACAAGATTTGCAAGGCATGTCAATTATCAAAACAACCCAAGATGCCTTTCTCTACCAAAAAGGAAATTTCCACCACTAAGCCACTTGAATTGCTACATATGGATCTATACGGACCATCCGACATTCTAACCATTGGTGGAAAGAAATATGTATTTGTCATAGTTGATGATTTTTCAAGATTCACATGGATAATTCTCTTAGCTAGTAAAGATGAAGCCTTCTCTATGTTTGCAACTTTTGTAAATTTGGTGCAAAATGAAAAACAAAGTACTATTGTGACCATAAGAAGCGATCATGGTGGCGAATTCGAAAACAAACGATTCATGGAATTTTGCAATGAAAAAGGAATTCACCACACATTTTCTGCACCAAGAACTCCACAACAAAATGGAGTAGTAGAAAGGAAAAATAGAACTATACAAGAGATGGCTAGAACTATGCTAAATGAGAGTAATCTATCCAAGAAATTTTGGGGTGAAGCTGTGAGTACAGCTTGTCATGTTTTGAACCGAGTTACCATTCGAGCAATCTTGAAAAAGACCCCATATGAACTATGGAAAGGAAGGAAACCAAATATCTCATATTTTCATGCTTTTGGATGTACATGCTATGTTTTAAACAATGGAAAAACCAATTTGGGCAAATTAGATGCCAAAAGCGATGAGGCTATATTCCTTGGTTATTCATCAAATAGCTAAGCATATAGAGTATTCAACAAACGAAACCAAGTTGTAGAAGAATCCATACATGTTGTATTTGATGAAATTAACCAAAGTCCGAGAAAGGAGGATGAACTAAGTGATGCAGATGAGACAAAAAGCAAAGAACAACCAAAGGAACTCGAGCTCAAGCCAGAAAATCCAGTGGAGGAAGAGGTAAGTGAAGGTAATGACTCTTACAAACCTCCAACTGATTTAAAGTTCAAAAATGCCCATCCAATTGAACAAGTTATTGGAAACATATATGAAGGAGTAAAAACTAGAAGATCAAAACAAAACGTTTATGGCCAATATGCGTTTGTATCGAAAATTGAACCAAATACCATTGAACAAGCTCTTAATGATGAAAATTGGGTTATTTCAATGCAAGAAGAGCTAAATCAATTCGAAAGAAACAATGTATGACATTTAGTTCCTAGACCAAACAATCATACAGTCATTGGTACAAAATGGGTATTTAGGAACAAATTAGACGAAAGCGGTCTTGTAATTAGAAACAAGGCAAGATTAGTAGCCAAAGGGTATTCCCAAGAAGAAGGAATTGATTTTGAAGAATCGTATGCACCCGTGGCTAGATTAGAAGCCATACGCATCCTACTAGCATTTGCTTCTCATATGAACTTCAAATTGTTTCAAATGGATGTAAAAAGCGCATTTTTGAATGGTTATTTGAATGAAGAAGTATATGTTGAACAACCCCCTGGTTTTGAAGAAAAGAATCAATCAAAGTTTGTTTATAAATTAACCAAAGCATTATATGGACTAAAACAAGCACCAAGAGCTTGGTATGAAAGGTTAAATAGATTCTTGATTGATCATGAGTTTCAAAGAGGGAAAGTAGACACTACTTTATTCATCAAGTACAAAAATAAAAATATTTTGATTGTACAGATTTATGTGGATGACATAATATTCGGTGCTACTGATGAAAATCTTTGTCAAGAATTTTCTAAGATAATGCAGAGCGAGTTCGAAATGAGCATGATGGGAGAATTAAATTTCTTCCTTGGACTTCAAATCAAGCAACAAAATGAAGGAATATTTCTAAACCAGTCCAAATATGTCAAAGAAATGCTCAAGAAATTTGGAATGCAGAATAGCAAAGGGGCAAACACTCCAATGAGCTCTACAATCAAGATCGACACCGACGAAAACGGTAAAAGTATCGATCAAAAGCTCTATAGAAGCATGATTGGATCCTTGTTATATTTAACTGCTTCTAGACCCGATATCTTATTCAGTGTTTGTATGTGTTCTAGATTTCAAGCATACCCTAAAGAATCACATCTACACGCTGTAAAAAGAATTTTTAAGTATTTGATAAAAACTGCCAATCTTGGACTATGGTATCCAAAGGAGACAACCTTTGATCTAATCGGCTATTCGGATGCAGACTTTGCCGGATATAAAGTAGATAGAAAAAGTACCAGTGGAACTTGTCAATTTCTTGGACATATGCTAGTTTCATGGCATTCAAGAAAACAAACAAGTGTTGCACTATCTACTGCGGAAGCCGAATACATAGCCGCCGGTAGTTGTTGTGCCCAATTACTTTGGATGAAACAACAGTTGAAAGACTATGGTATTGATTATGTTGATATTCCTATTAGATGTGATAATACAAGTGCAATTTGTTTGACTAAAAATCCTGTATTGCATTCTAGAACCAAACATATTGATGTGAGACATCATTTCATTAGAGAGCATGTTGAAAATCATGATGTGTGCTTAGAATATGTAAAAACAGAAGATCAAATTGCTGATATTTTTACCAAACCTCTAGCCAAGGATTCATTTTATAAGATTAGGAATGATATGGGAATGATAGAGCTAAACTAGGAAAAATAAATAAGAAAATTAAATTGGAAAATGTCAAGTCGATGAGTCAAGTCGACTCCAAGGACGCCAAGTCGACTCCGCCTCCAGAAGCGAAGTCGACTCCGCTAGGGTCGAAGTCGACTCCGCCTCCAGGCGAAGTCGACTCCAGAAGGACCGAAGTCGACTTCGCCTAGGGCAAGTCGACTCCGCGAGCGCGCGACCGTTCGAATTCTTTTTTCTTCTCTATTTCTTTCCTTTCTTTTTCTTTCTCCCTCATTTCCCGCCAGACCATTCTTTTTTTTCTTCTCTCCCGGCGATTCTCTCCTCCGGCATACCATTTTTTCTGGCGATTCTCCGGTTGAATCCTCCATCTCCGGCTTCTCTCTCTCTCATTTTCTTGCCAACAGGCAGCCTATCACAACTCCATTTTCAAACCTCATATCTCATTCCAAATGGCCCCAAAGAAAGCCGTCTCAAAACCATCACAAAAGCCTGTGCCTAGACCTTCCAAATCTCTCACAGAGAAAGAAATTCCTAGAAAAGCTAGGACACCCGCAAAAAGGGCAAGAGAGGAACCCTCTACATCTACGGGCAGAAGAGTCCGATTCCAAGAAGGAACTCCATCCAACACTGCGGGTCGTGAGGAACAAGCCCAAACCTCATAGAGCACACACTCCGGGGCAAGTAGAAGGGGCGCCGTGGCTGGAAAAACTCAAGTACTAAAGATGCTCACTACTTATTTCAGAACAGAGATCAATCATGGCCGATTCTACAAGAACTTCTATGAACGAAAGGTATTCATACCAAAAATCATAGATTTTAAATTTTTAAAAGATTATGGGTCCGACATAGAAGACCTATTAGATTTTCAAGGATGGACCAAATTGCTAAAGGAGGATGACAGGGTCTATCCAGATCTTACCAGAATCTTTTACTATGAGTGGGATGAAGAAAATTTTGGTACATATGTCAAAGAAGTGGAAATGGATTTTGGAATCGGGTTAAATCCAAGCCAGACCAGAGCAATGAGTCATTTAGGACAAATACTTGGAGTCCCCTATGTTGAAGAACCTTTTCCTGAGGATCTCACAATGGATCAGATATACAATCAGCTCACCCGGAGTAACAAGTATCATCCGGGCATCAAATTTCTTCGATACATGGATTTATCACCAAGACTACGGGTTCTAAGACTTCTCATTGCCCACTGCATCTACCCAAAGGGCGGTGGAAGAAATCAATTGAACCCACAAGAAGCTGGGATCTTATGGAAAGTAACAAATAAAGTCAAGGTGAGTCTACCTAGATTGTTTCTAGAAGCCTTGGCGAGTCAAAAGGATAATCCGAGGGGAGTCCTTCCTTACGGCACTTGGATCACAAAGATCCTCGAACATTTTGAAGTGGACATTGAAGGCGAGCCATTCGAAGTGCTCAAGTCCACCAATGCAATCAACAAAGCACTAATCCAGAGGATGAAGATAAATGTGCTTGAACTCAGGTCCGAAGCTCCAGAAGAAGAGCATCGAGAAGACCAAGCACAAGCTGAGGGGGAGCAATCTCCCATGGCTTCACCTGCACGGGTCGCTTCTCCTCCATCGCACGGATCTTACTCTCCACAAGGGTCCGCTGCAAGAGAACGGGTGCCTCCCACCTCTTCTGAGGAGGTCACCCTAAGGGATCTCAAAGATGAAATCATTGCCATGAGGGCAGAAATGGGCTATCAAGAAAACCGGATGACAAGTCTTGTCACCGGTGTCCTTAATGCGCTTGAAGATATGCATTCCCGACAAGATAGAATCGAGCGGGAAATGCGAAATATCCGCTATCATCTTGCCTCAGGCCATCATAAGAAGAGACCCATGCCTGAACTCGATCCCTACGAGTCGGGTTCAGTTCATAGAGAGGCAACTCCCGATCACGCTTCTCTTGTTTACTCCTCGGCCCATCATTGTCCCATCAAACCTATTCCATATCCGATCTCTCAATTTCAATTCATCAAATCATTATTTTTGCTTGATTGACAAAAAGGGGGAGATAGAATAGATAGAATAGGAATTGAGTTGAAAGTTTTTTTTAAGTTTTGGGTTGGGTACATTGTATTTAAGGTTTCATTTATGCTTTAATTTTTGTTCTCTGTAATGAAACTTCATATATATATATGAAAAGATGTTTTATTAGTTTTTGATTGATATGATTGATATATTTGATAAGTGATTGCAATTTTTATAAATACAAAGTATTCTTAATGATTAATACTCAATATATGGCTTGTAAGGTATTCAAGCATACTCTATGCCAAAATGACTAATGTTCTGAAAATGTTCTCATTTAAACTCAAAACTCTAAATTATATGTTCAAGGATACTTATATGCTCTGTTTTCTCAAATGAACATGTTTGAATTTTTTGAAAGGTATCAACTCAAATGAAGTTTTGTCAATCATCAAAAAGGGGGAGATTGTTGGAAACAATGTTCAAAATAAAACAAATTGACCAAGGATTGAGTTTTGATGATTAACAAGAACTAATTTGAGTATATATATATGACTAATATGTTTGCCAAGTGTTTAAGGAAAGCAGAGAAGTCAAGTCGATCTTCGAGTCGACTTGAACTTCGACTTGGGAGTGAAGTCGATAGTGAAGTCGACTCCACTAACGACTTCAAACAAGCCAAAACTGGACAGAGTTGAAAATGGAATTCTGACGAGTGAAGTCGCAGGCCAAGTCGACTCCACATGCGACTTGGGTAGTCAAGTCGCATACGAAGTCGACTCCAGCATCGACTTCAAAGTGCACAAAAATGTCCAGCGTTGAAATCTGGCTCCCGAAGATGACGAAGTCGCAGACGAAGTCGACTCCAAGTGCGACTTGGGCGAAGTCGCAAACCAGGTCGACTCCAACTTCGACTTGAGAAGTTTTGAGGTCTAAGCTGAAGTTTCAAAGCATATTCAAGACATCCATTTGAAGTTTCTCACATACAAATGAGATGTAAAGACTACTCTTAAAAAGAAACTTAAGTTTTGAAGATCAAAGCAAGAATCTAAGTACAAATTCAAATCAAGTCTATCAAGCTCAAAGCAAATCTTCAAGCTAGCTTCCAAATGGAGTAATATCCAAGTTGTGAAGACCAAGTGAGTCCAAAGCAAAGCAAGGAACATACATATATTGTGCAAGGACTCAAAGCTTTCAAATGGTTTGCAAGATTCAAGACATTTCAAGTGAGGATCAAGGCGTTTTTGCAATAGATCAAGCCAAGTCGCAACCCAAGTCGACTTCAGGATCAACTTAAGTTAAAGTCTGAAGGCCAAGTCGACCCAAGTCTCAGACTTGAGTTTCTAAAGAATCCAAGTCGCAGGCCAAGTCGACTCCATGTGCGACTTGGAAACCAAGTCGCAGGCCAAGTCGACTTCATCTTCGACTTGGAATATAACGGTCAAATTTTTGAACGTTGGAGTTCATTTATTGCACGCCAACCACTCCTACAACGTTCCAATCTTCCTCATTCTATAAAAAGACATTCAAACGAACGTGAGAAATAAGAATACTCACTACTCTAAGGATCATAGAGAGAAACGAAGTGCAAGAAAGACTTTCAAATCCCTTTTCTCCATATTTGAGTGTTTCAAAGGAAGAAAGAGCTTCAAACTGCAAGTTGCTTCAACGATCATCATCCCAGCTGTCTTTGATTTCTTTCTCGAGCTCAATCAGTCTACACAAATCTGTAAAGTGTAGTTCTTGCTTATTTTTATTGTTTTGTTGTACTAAACTTGATTTAGCTTGGATAGCTAAGATCAAGTGTATGCAAGAAGGGAGTGATTGGAGTGAGACTCATCACCTACTTGTGCATTGAGTTGTTACGCCCCCTAGAGCTAGAATCTAGAAGAGAGCAAGTGGCTCTAGTTGTATATGCCCCCTAGAGCTTTGAATCTTGAAGAGAGCGGTGACTCTAAGTGTATTCAAGGAATACATAGTGGAACCCAAGTCACAACGGAGTGTGAGCTTGGAAGAGTGGAGTAGGGAAGGTTTGCCCGAACCACTATAAATCTTGTGTTCTGTTTTCTATTACTGCGTTATTTTAATTTGCTCTCCATTAGCTTTCATAAGGGGATTAATTTTTGAAAGGGATTAAGTTTTTGATTTACCAAAGATTTTTTTAAAAGAACCCAATTCACCCCTCCCCTCTTGGGTTTAGCCATCAACTCGGGACCAACACACAGCTGAAATTCAGTACAACATTTCATCCTCAAACTGACGGGCAGACAGAAAGGGTAAATCAAATAGTTGTGGATATGCTAAGGATGTGCATAGTAGAATTTGGAGGATCATGGGATGAATATTTGGCTATGGAAGGATTTTCTTATAATAACAGTTATCAACCAAGTATTCAAATGGCCCCATTTGAAGCCTTATATGGACAGAAATGCAAAACTCCTCTAAACTAGGATGAAGTGGGAGAAAGAAAGTTAGCTCCAGACCTCTCAAAAAGAATGGCAGAAAAAGTTCAAATGATTCGCTAGTGTATACTCACAGCCCAGAGCAAGCAAAAGAGTTACACTGATTGCAAAAGTAAGGATTTAAATATCCAAGTTGGGGATCACGTATTTGTCAAAGTAACACCATTCAAAGGAGTCACCCTGTTTGGAAAGAGAGGAAAACTAAACCCAAGATATGTCAAGCCCTTTGAAGTTCTGGAAAAGATAGGCAACCTAGCCTACAGAATAGCCCTGCCTCTAGCCCTAAGTGACATCCACAATGTGTTTCACATCTCCATGCTAAGAAAATATGTTACTGATCCTACCCATGTATTGATAGTAGAAAATTTGTCAATTCAAGAACACTTGAACTATGAGGAAAGGCCAATCAAAATATTGAATTTCAAGATCAAGAAGCTATGGAACAGAGAGATCGAGTATGTAAAGGTACAATGGAATCGATATTCAGAATCCGAAGCCACTTGGGAGCTACGAGAAGAGGTCAAAAGAAAATATCCTTAATCGGTCAAGGAAAGATAGGTTTCGGGACGAAACCTATTATAAGGGGCAAGGATTGTGAAACCCAGCTTTCTCAGGCAATATACGCGTTGTAAAGCCTAGATTTTTGTAATAATTTTTATGATGAATAAAATTCATGAAAATTATATTTATGGATATGTGTATTGGAGATTAAAATAATGCAATTAAGAATTTAACCAACGTGAATAGTACGCGTGAATAGTGCACATTAATAGTAACTAAGGATTAAAGCACGTGATTAAGAGTTAATCACTTGGATTAACCTAATCACAAAAAGATAAAAAGGAGATTTAATCACTACAGGACGAAATAACAATTATTTTTGATATTTTAATACAATTTTGGATTTTAGTGAAAAATTAAAGAAAAATTCATAATTTGCAATCCGGGCGTCGGATTTAGATGAAATTTTTTATGGATGGATAAAAATCCATGATGGACATAATGAATGGTTTAAGATGTAATGAAAATCACAAATTAAGGGTCAAGATGAAATGTCAAATGGAGATTAAAAAGTATCTTAACTTTTCATTAATTCTACTATTAACTTTTTATTACAATTAAATAATTAAAAAATAAAAAAATTAAATGAAAAGAAGCAATGGCAAGGGCGTGAGCAGGGGATGGTTGGGATCCTTGACCAAAATCAATGGTCCACATTCATCATCATCATAAATCAAGGACTAGGATTTAATTAGCTTAAATTAATTAATTTTAAAAATAATAAATAATAAATAAAATAGAGCTGCCATAGGGGGCTGAGCTACTGTAGGGTGGGCTGCACATGGCTCCATGCACCTTTTTGAAATTAGAAAAAAATCTATTTACAATTTAATACCTTGAGCAAGGGGGGTAAAATCTAATTTTATGAAAAATCAAATCCTATAAATAGGGCCAAGGGGGGACGTCCAAATGCACATTCGTCCCAACTCCACTTGAGCAAACCCAAGCTCCCAAACCCCCCACACGTCCAAGGAAGAAGAGAAAGTTAGAGAGAGGTGTAAGAAAAAGAGGGATATCTCCACTTTGGGTAAGTGAATTCTATCCAAAAAAATTTTGGATGTTAAGTAGGGAAAAACTATGCTTACAAAATGCCTAAGTATGAGAAAATAAGTATAGTTATAATGCTTAATCGGAATTATGTCAAAACATCAAAATTTTGAGCAAAGTAGAGCATTCGGGAAGATAGCATACGATATGTGTAAATAATGCTCCAAAATTGATAAATGATGATTTGGAATGAATGAATATGATAAATATGATGTTGGAATGATGATATATTAATTTCATGATTTTCGGAATTAAGGATTATGCTTAAGTGAATTTATGTTGATTTTTAGTATATGGAGAAAATGATTTATTTAGCCAAGTTAATAAGTGAATTAATATGTTGATAAATTCAAAATGTATGAATTCTCCCATGATATACTAAACATAAGCTATGTCATGGTATTTTTTATTTTTAGAAAAAAATATCAATTTTTGGAATCATGAACAGTAACCAACACGATGTGAACAGTAACCTCGGATGAATAGTGATTCACTACAGTAATCTGCTATACTAATTTGTTGCAGTAATCATGAATAGTAAACAGCGAGATTTTGGAGAAAATTTGAGATTAATATTTAAATATAAGGATGGAATTTTTGAAGAACCTATGCATAAAAAAATCCGCATAAAGAAATAATGACAAAAATATTATAAAGCATGCATGGGAAGCAGCTTGAATATAATAATTGAAATATCCTTTTTCCTTGAATAGAAAAAGGAAAAGAAAAAGTCGAGGACACCAATTGAGAAGGTAAGCAAGTTATATATTTTGTAAATTATTTCTAAATTGCTTGAAATTGTTTGTGAATTGTTTTATGAAATTTATTTAAGGTTGGCCATACCTAAAACTGCTTTACATGAACTGAAGTACGTTTGTTAAATTATTTATTAAATGCTTTTTATGAAATTGTTTATGATTTACAAATATCATGCCGGCATGTGTATGCGTATGAGCATGGTGCACGAGGAATAGGCCATAGTTGAGGTAGTAAGCGGATCGGATGTCCCCCTCGCTATTGCCAAGTTGCTTATATAGGCCCAGGCCGACGGCGACCTCCCTGAGATGGGAGCATGTATGGGATGGGTGCCTAGCTAGTGTCGTATCTAAATGAATGTCATGAATGCTATGAATGCATTGCATTTGCATTTTATGAAATGCATGAAAATGATTGAAAAATTATGTATGGCTTGCTTATTGAGTATTATTACTCAGCCATGCTTTTTCAACAACAGACAAGAAATGATGATGAAGGCAGCATGCAAAATGATATGTAATTTTTGATATAAATGTTGTATATGTAAATTTTTATGTAAAGACAATGATGAAAATTTTGAGATGGAAAGAATATCTTTTGAATAATGATGTTTATGAACAGATTTTGATTTTAACTATGATATGTGAAATATATTTCAAGTAGGATGAATGGTGACAATTTTCCATATATTGATGTTAAAAAAAAAGTCTTGCCGTGTGATTAGGGCAACAATCTTGAGTCACGTTTACCAATCAAAAACTGTGGCACCCCAAACCGAGACGACACTTCCTTACCTCAAGATCTTATTGATTGGTAAATGTGAATCAGGATTATTGCGCTGATGTGATACCCAAACCCAAGTAACGCTTATGTATATGCATTTGACATATACATATGAATCATGTATGATTTAGGTGAATTATGAATGATTTTTCTAAGCAATATTGATGATTTATTGCAATTAGGGCAGGTGATTATGAATGATCAATATAAGCCGATATGGGTCAATGTAATTAAAGAGGCTTAATGAGGATTAGAAAATGTAATTATATGAGGATAATTACCTTACGTATTATGGTTTAATTAATGGAGATTATGTTGATAATTATGGGCTTAAGGTGGCAAATGCTAGAAAATGCATAACTCGATGCCGGGAAGGCGGATTAAGATAAAAATTGAAAGGTAAGCACATAATTTTGTGCTTAATCATATGGAAATGATGGATTATGAAAATAAGGATGAAATTAGGGTGAAAATTCATTATCACTGTTCAAAATTTTAAATGATCATAACTTGAGCTATAAAAGTCGGATTGAGACGAAATTTGAAATGAACGGTTAAAATTATGAGATCTATGCAATGAGAGGCTTGGATTAAGCAAATGATGATGGGATATAGGTTGCACGAAAATGGATATATAATTATTGATTTTTGTGCACCAAAAATGTAAGCTTGTGTTTATGTTAAAGTAAGGTAGTTAACTATATGATTAATGACATAAATGAGGTGGCAAAAGGAGGTAATGACAAGTGGATTTTATGGATTATTTAAAATGACATAATCCATAATTAAATCAAGTGATTAATGATATAATTAAGGAGCTAATGAGCTAGCTCAAGTGAGACAATGTAGGTGGCCCATGAATGGACGATTAAGGGGCTATTGCATGTGATTTTTGAATTTTAAAAAAAATGGAAAATGTGTATTTTAATGACCTAGGCAGATAGGGTGAATAGTGGACGAAATTTGGGTTTATTTTTGTGCCAAGAAAATGCCAAAAAGTCCATGATAAGTGGACCCCACCAAGTGGACAGCATTATGGAGCAAGAGAGAGGTCACGGTTAAGGCAGCTTTTTGGATTTTTTATTAATTTTTTTAATAGAAACTTTGACTCCTAAATGAGGTCCTAACTAGGGTAATTAAATAACCATTAATTAAAGTGGAAATTAGGTGTGGAAAATGGCACAAAAGTGGCTGCAATTGATGTTGAATTATAAGAGCAAGAAATGGACAGCTTGGAAAAGTGGACGTCCAAGGCAGAAATGTGATTTATTATTATTTTTTTAATAAGCTAAATTGACCCATAAGTAGCCTACTATCTAGGGTAGTTAATTAGCCATAAATTAAAGTAAAAATTCGTTTGGAAAAATTGGCAAAAGTTGCTGCAAAGTGGACGTCCAAACAAGGGGCAGATTTGTGTCCATTAATGAATGGATTTTTGATGATTTTTTATAAGATAATGGATTTGTGTCCAAACAAGCTGGAAAATCCAGCTTTTGCTCCAAGTACACGTCCATATAGTTTAAGGGGATGAGAGAGAGAAAAGTCAAAGGGAAAAATCCCCTAAAATTTCCAGCAATGCACGTCCATTTTCCAGCAACTTGAGGAGGAGGAAAAGAGGAGAAAATGAGAAGGAGAAATGGGAGGAAAGAAGTGGAACCAAGCTAAGAAAAAATGGAGTCCAAGTTGATTCAATTTCAAGTAAGTATACCCCTTGATTATGGGTTGAAAATCATGGATGGAATTTTCTTAAATCCTATGTGATGTTGCTGTTTTGATGCTTAATCTTGATTATATGATGATTCATGATTATATGAATTATATAAGTTGATTTATAAAGTTTAATTTGGGGATTAATCAACCCATATCATCTAATCTACACTTAAGTATAATAAATCTGAACTAGGGAAGAAAAAATATGAAAGAAATAGTAAATGAATAATTTTATCATGAAAAGTTTTGGAAAGACTCATGACAGTATTATTAATAAAATAAACAATTTTCAGCTCAAAATAATAATCATGTTGGAAACTAAAAATCCAAGAAAATCAACCTGAAACAGGGTTGAACGGGTGTCAGGATCATCAGCACTAAATGATTTTTAATAATTTTTTATATAAGTATTTTTGGGCTTAAAATTTTACAGGATATATAAGACATATTTAGGATAATAATAAAAAAATAAAAACTAGGTTTTTATGGGTATAATCATACCCCATAATTAACGTGATTTGGACTGTCTGAAAATGGGTGCTGCTGTCCAGCAGAGTACAAATACCAGAATAAATAGAAATACTAAATATTTCGTGATGGAAATATTTATTTTGATTAATTCATGTAATTATTAAGATATTGTAGAAATTTCAGATCACAAATACTTGATTTGATATTAATTCAAGATTTTGATATTTCAGTACGCCTGATTTCAGCATATGTGGATGTTGGAGGAAAAATCAAAAGAAATATGAAACCTATGTAGAAATGATATAAATTGATATATGTGTTAAATAATTAAATATTTATTAAGAAAATTTAGATCATGTGCTGAAAGTTCGGATTTATATAATTGCCTAAGGTTATGTGTCAAAAGACACGTTAAAACGGGTGAAAAATGGGTTCCAAACTAGCAGTTTTGGAAATCTATGGCAAGTGGATTTAAATCTCATAAAAATACCCTAAATGCAGCGGTAATTAAGGGTAATTAACCCATTGAAATATGGATTAAATTTCTGCCTTAGGAAATTTTATGAAATATCTTATGTATATGTTGCCAAAAGGGCATATGCGAAGGAATGGACATGCAAGGATGATAAAATGACATGTAGAATATGATTTTGTGCAAAAATGTATGAAAATATGATATATTTCATAAATATATCTTTTTAGCACTTCATGAGGTTAATTTCTAATTTTGGAATTATATAATGAAGCCTAAGGTCATAATGGGCACTCGGAATGGGCACCGATGTATGAATTATGGAAAAAAAATGTGAAAAGTGGTAAATGAAGGTTAATAAACCTATATATGATTATTAATGGATGAAATTTATATGGTTAAATGGATACTCTATTTATGGGGTTATATATGTTATGTGTTAGCTAATGAAATGTATAAAAATGTGATATTTATGTTTAATGACCTGAGAAGACAAATGAAGGATATATGTTAATGAAAATGGGTTGAAAAACTAAATGGAATGCAAGGAAAAGAAATATATGAAGAATCAAATTATTTTCAGGTAAGCAAGGAAAAAAATGGAAGGAAAAGGGATTAAGGCAATCTCAAGTAAGCAAGCGAACTTTTCAAATCATTTATTTCTTCCTATGTGTTGAAATGAAATATGATGTTATGTTGAAATGTTTATGATTATGTTTTGACAAATGGTCAAGCATAAGTTTTGAAAATGATGACTATAATGCAAAGCCACAAGTTTTGAAAATGACGACTTTAATAAAAAGTCGTAAGTTTTGAAAAATGATGGCTTTAAGGAAAAGCCTCAAGATTTGCTTCATGGGAAGCAAATAATGTTTTTCTAAGATAAATGTTTTATCACAAGTGTTTCCATGGATTGTCAATGCTCTATGTTAATGGAATGAGAAATTTGCTTATGAGTAAGCAAGTTCTCCATGATGTTAATTTTAACGGATTTTATATTTTATGCCAATGATTTTAAGAATTTACTTAAGCAAATTCTTTATGATGTTGTTTTCAAAAGGACTTTATAAGAAAAAGAGAATTTTTCCTTTTTCACAAAGTAATTTTTAGCAAATAAGATTTGGTATTCTCTTATGATGTTTTATGATAAATGATTAAGCTTATAAAAGAAAAAAATTGGTTTTTTATGTCATGATATTTAATTATAAATGATAATTTGGACATAGCCTGTATGTTTTGAAATGATATTCGAAAAGTTTTGATTTCTTTTAGACAAGGAAATCTATGATAGAAATGTTTTGAAAAATATTTATACGAATGTTGTTAAATAGGATTTAAGGATGACCAACCTAATGAGTGAGTTTATAAAATGGTTTAATTTCAGGTTGCTAAATGGCATGAAAAAGACTGTGCAATTCCCTTTTTTGTAAAAATAGAGTAATAGATATGTGGACAATAATCTAATTTTTAGGTTGTGGAAAAGGGGATGGTATAATTGTACAACTTTTGTAAGCAAAAGGCCCTGAAATGGAAACCAAGAAAATATTAGAGAAATATATAGTTTAATTTTTGAAAATCCAATAATTTTTTTATTATAAGGGTTTTTAAGATGTATTGTTTCTCAAACATTTCAAATATTTATCAAAATATTTTACTCAAAATATTTCTAAAAGAATTTAAGGAAGGTCATCCTAAAATTGGATTTTGAATGACAACTTGTTTAAAGTGGGTGCACTTTACAAGTTGACACGGACTGCGGTCTATGATGTGTTTTCAAAAATGATTTTTAAAAATATAGACTTCGGTCTATAATGTTTTTCGAGTATGGATGCAAACTGCGGTCTGTGATCCCGGTTTAAAAGGACACAGGCTGCAGTCTGTGGTTCTTTAAACCAAACGGACTGCGGTCCGTCAGGATAATGTATGGTGCATAAGTACAAGGAATAGGCCAGTTATAGAGCACGGTCAGGATGGCCGGGGCCCACTCTACATATGGCAAAGTTGCTAAGCGATGGCAGGAGTCCAGCGGCGCCCTCCCTGAGTGGGAGCAGGATAAAAAAAACAGCCGCCTGGTTAGTGTGCTGTTAAGGATTCTCTTCTAAAAGGTAGAGTGATCATTTGCTAAGTGTCACTACTGGATGGAGAGAAATGCATTTTCTTATGTTTTGCATTTGAAAAGCCCGAAGATTGGGACATGAAACCATATTTTTATAAAAGTTATCCTAAAGGGATTTTTATGACATGGTTACCCTAAAAATAGGGTGTTTTACACGAAAGCATAAATAATAAGAATGAAAGGAAACGTTTTTATACAAATGCATTTATGAAAATGGTTTATGATTTTAATTGCCTTGTTTGCTATAAACAAGCCCCAAGATAGGGATTATGAAAAAGATTTATGTCAAACTTGGTTCTGGATAGAGAATGTCCATTTCCAAAAGGTTTAAATGGAAAAGTATTTTAGGACATATGAATGTCCATTGCCAAAGAAAGATATGTCAAAAATATTTTGAGACATCAAATGTCTCTTGGCTAAAGTAATTTAAGAAGAAAAATGTTTTTGGACATAGAAATGTCCTTTACCAAGAAAATCTTATGTGTATGATGTTTTTAAGACATGATAATGTCCTTTTCTAAAAAGGAGTTATGAGGGAAAAAAATATTTTGGACGTAAAACGTCCACTAATGAAAGATGATTTTATGTAAATGTCTTTGAACATTAGAAATGTTCATATAAGACTAAAGGAAATTAATTAAAGAGGGTAAAACGTGTAAGTTTTGCCTTAACAAGCCCACATGTGACTTGTGAATGATTTTAAGAATGATGTTTTATGATAATGTTTAAGGACATGGAATTGTCCTTATGAATAAAAATTTCATGATAATGTTTTAGGACATGTAAATGTCCTTAAGAAAAAGGTGATCAAGATGTTTAATGAAATAATTTTCAAGGAAGTCTTGCCCTAAAAGATAAAATGCTTGCTTACTGAGTTCTCATTCACGTTTTGTTTTCCCCAAACCTTAGACAGGTACCGGGAAACTCAAGGAAATGCAAATCTAAGCAATGAAGTAAGGCACGAGATGATGGCCAAGTAGGCTATAAGAAATGGGAAAGCATGAATATGCTAAGGTATGTAAATGTGTATGTGAATCTAATTAGAATTTTAAGTTCTATATAACTCAATGATTGAATGTATGGAGGTATGGATGTAAAATGTGATGATTTAGTCAAGGAAACTTTCATTGTAGAAAAGCAGGATGAGATGCTATGAAATAGAATTTGAAATTTTATTACTAGTGTATCGACACTTGTTTGATGAATGATGTGAAATATAAAGATATGAATGATGATATAAAAAAATATTTGACGAAATCCAATTAAGAACCCGCCGCGTGATCAGGGCAACAATCCTGATTCACATTTACCAATCAATAAGGTCTTGAGGTAAGGAAGTGACGTATCGATCTGGGGCGCCACAGCAATCACGCGGTGGGTTCTTAATTGAATTTCGTCCAAATTTTTTTTTCCATTCATCATCATTCATATCTTTACATTTCACACCATTATTCATTAATCATTTCTTTACAATCAACATCATACATCATACAAGCAGCAATACACTTGTAATAAAATTTCATATTCTATTTCATAACATCTCATCATGCTTTTCTATAATGACATTTATATTTCATACATACATCCATACAAGCATTGGACCACATAGAACTCATAATTCTTCATAAGTTCACATTCACATCAACATACCTTAGCATATTCATACTTTCCCCATTCCTTATAGCCCGCATGGCTACCATCACGTACCTTTCATCATGACTTAGATTTGCAGCCTCTTGACTTTCTCGCTACCTGTCTAAGGTTTGAGAAAACAAATCGTGAGTGACAACTCAGTAAGCAAGCATTTTGTCTTTAGGGCAAGACTTTCTTTAAAACCTTTTTCTTAAACATCTTGAACACCTTTTTCCTTGAGGACATGCGTATGTCCTAAAACATTATCATAAAATCCTTGTTCATAAGGACAGTTCCATGTCCTTGAACATTTTTCATAAATATTATTCTTAAAATCATTTACAAGCCACGTCTGGGCTTGTTAAGGCAAAACATATATGTTTACCCTATTTAGTTAATTTCCTTTAGTCTTATATGAACATTTCTAATGTTCAAAGACATTTACCTAAAACCATCTTTTACTAGTGGACATTTTATGTCCAAAATATTTTTCATCATAAAATCCTTTAGTCAAGAGATATTTGATGTCTCAAAATATTTTTTTGATATATCTTTCTTTGGCAATGGACATTCATATGTCCTAAAATACTTTTCCATTTAAGACTTTTGGAAATGGACATTCTTATGTCCAAAACCAAGTTTGACATAAATCCTTTTCATAATCCCCATCTTAAGGCTTGTTTATAGCAAACAAGGTGTATAAAATACATAATTCATTTTCATAAATGCATTTGCATAAAAACATTTCCTTTTCATTCCTGTTGTTTACACTTTTGTGTAAAACATCCTATTTTTAGGGTAATCATGTCATAAAAATCCTTTTAGGATAACTTTTATAAAAAATATAGTTTCATGTCCCAATCTTTGGGCTTTTCAAAAGAAAAACATAAGCAAATGCATTTCTTTCCATCCAGTAGTGACACTTAGCAAGTGATCACTCTTCCTTTTGGAAGAGAATCCTTAACAACACACTAACCAGGCAACTATTTTCTTCATCCTGCTCCCATCTCAGGGAGGGCGCCGCTGGCCTCCTGCCATCTCTTAGCAACTTGGCTATATGTAAAGTGGGCCCTGGTCATCCTAACCGTGCTCTACAACTGACCTATTCCTTGTACTGGTGCACCATACATTATCCTGACGGACCGCAGTCCGTTTAGTTTAAAGTATCACAGACCGCAGTCCATGACCTTTAAAACTGGGATCACAGACCGCAGTCTGCATCCATACTCAAAAAACGTTATATACCAAAGTCTATATTTTTTAAAAAAATCATTTTTGAAAACACATCACAGATCACAGTCTATGTCAACTTGTAAAGCAAGTGCACCCACTTTAAACAAGTTATCATTTGAAATATAAATTTCGAATGACCATCCTTAAATTCTTTTAAAAGAATTTTGAGTAAAATATTTTGACAATCCTTTAAAATGTTTGAAATACAATACTTCTTAAAACCCTTATGAAAGAACATCAAATCTGTTAGATTTTCAAAGATGAAGCATGCATTTTTTTCTAATATTTTTCTTGGTTTCCATTTCAGGGTCTTTTGCTTACAAAAGTTATGCAATTATACCACCCCCTTCTCCACAACCTAAAAATTATATTATTGTCCACATATCTATTATGTTATTGTTTACATAAAGGAGAATTGCATAATCTTTTGCATGCCATTTAGCAAACTGAAATTAAACCATTTTATGATATCACTTATTAGGTTGGTCATCCTTAAATCTCTTTCAACGATATTTGTATAAACATTTTTGAAAACATTTTCATCATAGATTTCCTTATCTAAAGGAAATTAAAACTTTTTGAATATCATTTCAAAACATACGGACTATGTCTAAAGTATCATTTATAATTAAATATGTTAATATAGAAAATTAATCTTTTTCTTTTATAATCTTAATCATTTATCGTAAAACATCATAAGAGAAATTCAAAAGTTATTTACATTTGTTGTTTTGTGAAAAATGGCAAAATTCTCTTTTTCTTATAAAATACTTTTGAAACAATATCATAAAGAACTTGCTTACTTAAAAGAAAATTCTTTAAAAATATCGACATAAAACATAAAATCTTTTAAAATTATATTCATGGAGAACTTGCTTACTCATAAGCAATTTCTCAAATCCATTAACATAAAACATTCCCAACATTGGCAACACTTGAGATAAATTATTTATCTTAAACAGTGTTGCTTGCTTCCCATGAAGCAAACCTTAAGGCTTTTTATTAAAGCCATCATTTTCCAAAACTTGTGCTTGCCAACTTGTAAAACATTCATAAAAATATCAACATATCATCATTTCATCACATAAGGAAAAATCAGTAATTTGAAAAGTTCTCTTGCTTACCTAAGATCGCCATAATCCTTTTCTTCCATTCTTTTCCTTTCCTTTGCCTAGATAAATGAAAATAATATTTTATTTATTCACATCAACTTCAAATACATAAATCCCTTAGGTTTTCCAACCTACATAAATTCATTTGGACTTGGCTTGACCCACTTGTCCTTCAAGTCGGGTACTCATACTTAGCACTTATCCTATACATATAAAATCATCTATTCATTCATTTTAATACCCTTATGTAGGGTAAACTTACATAAATATAATAATCACTCATTAAATCATTATTTAGAAGTTCATTACTTCCATTTATCATTTTTAACATATTTTCCATTTATTACTCATTGGTGCTCATTTTAAGCACTTAATTAATAACATAGGCATCATATAATAATCTCAAAATTTGAGATTATCATTATTTATCAAAACAGTAACCTAATCCACGTTTTTCATCATATTTTCATGCATTTTTGCACTTTACCCCTTCACATAATCCATTTAACATTTTCAACATGAAAACATAAAAATCGGGTCTTATACGTAACCCTAAACTCCATCATTTTCTAAACCTTACCTTTAATAGGTTAAATCCTCATAATAAATTATGATACTTGTTTATATCCCATTGTAAGTTAAATTCTATCACAAAAATCTAGAATTTAACATTTATCTTGATTTATTCCTTAAGCTGTTCACAATGCTAAATTCAGGCACACTAAATTCTCAAAATATTGAATTAATATCAAATCAAGTATTTTTGATCTGAAATTCATACCATACCTTAATAATATATTAATTAATCAAAATAAATATTTCAAACGTAAAATATTTAGTATTTCTATTTATTTTGATATTTTTACTCTGCAGGACAACAACATCCCTTTTCAAACAGCTTGAATCACATAAATTATGGAATATATTTATACCTATAAAAACCTAATTTTTATTTTTTTCATGTGATCCTTAATATATCTTATATATTCTGTAAAAATTTCAGCCCAAAATTCCTTGTATAAAAATTATTAAAAATCATTTGGTGCAGCTGATCCTGACACCCGTTCAACCCTATTCAGGTTGATTTTCTCGAATTTTTAATTTCTAACATGCTTATCCTTTTGAGCTAAAATTTGGTCGTTCCTTAATTACCCCATCATGAGTCTTCCCATAAATGTTCATGATAAAATTCTTTCATTTACTATTTCTTCCATATTTTTCTTTCCTAGTTCAGATTTACTACACATAAGTGTAGATTAGATGATATAGGTTGATTAATCCCCAAATTAAACTTTATAAATCAACTTATATAATTCATCTAATCATGAATTATCATATAATCATGATTAAACATCAAAACAGCAACATCACATAGAATTTAAGAAAATTTCTAGTTATGATTTTCAACCCAAAATCAAGGAGTACACTTACTTGAAATTGAATCAACTTGGACTCCATTTTTCCTAGCTTGGTTCCTCTTCTTTCTTCCCGTTTTTCCTCCTTTTTTCTCCCCCTAAAGCTGCTGGAAAATGGGGACGTGAAGGGCTGCTGGAAAATGGGTTTGCTTCTTAACATTTTCTCTCTCCTCCCCCTTAATCAAATGGACGTGTACTTGGGGCAAAAGCTGAATTTTCCAGCTTGTGGGCCCCAATTTTTACTTTATTTAAAGCATGATTAAGACATGCTTATCCCCTATTTCTGACATGGCAAAATGTGGCCCATTTAAATTAGCAAATTATTTTTAATAAATCCATTAAAATTCACATCATTAATGGATAAAATCTGTCCATATAATGCAACGTCCCTTTGCAGCAGTCTTTTGCCATTTTTTCCTCCAAATTTTTGCTTTAATTTATGGCTAATTAACTACCCTAGGTAGTAACCTAATTAGGGGACCATTTAGCTTATTAAAAAAATTAAAAAATCACATAATGCAGCTTAGCCGTCCACACCTTATGCTGTCCATTTAGTGTCCATGCAATCACGTCCACATCAGCTGCCTCTTTTTGCAATTTTTTTACAAAATTGCAGCTTTAATTTAATGTATAATTAATCACCCTACTTAGGAGCTAATTTAGGGGTCAAATTAGCTATTAAAAAATTAATAAAAATCACAAAAAGCCACTTGGACGTGACCTTTCCATTGCTCCCTTATTGCTGTCCATTATTTCAACGTCACCTATGCATTGGATTTTTGTCATTTTGTGTCACCAAATATGTCCAAAATCAAGGCCATTAACTACCCTTGTCATTTAGCTCACATAATTACATATTTTGTAATTTTTAAAAATAAAAAATTCCATGTAAACAACCCATTTGGACGTCCATTTCATGCCACCTATTTCATGCTCTTTTGAGCTAATCCATTAGCCATTAAATCATGTCATTAAGCACTTGATTTTATTATGAATTTTATTATGAATTTTATTACCTTAAATAATTCATAAAATCCATGTGTCATTATCTCCTTTCGACACCTCATTTTTGCCACTAAAAATATAATTAATCACCTCTCTTTAACATAAACACAAGCTTACATTTTTTATGCACAAAAATCAATAATATATACCCATTTTTGTGCAACCAATATCCCATAATCCTTAGCTTAATCTCAGGCTCTCATTGCATAGATCTCATAATTTTAACCGTTCATTTCAAATTTTGTCTCAATTCGACTTTTCTAGCTCAATTTATGCTCATTTGAAACCATCTTTGAATTTTGATGGTGATGACCAATTTTTCACTTTAATTTCATCAATATTTTCATAATACATCATTCCCATATGATTAAGAATAAAATTATGTGCTTACCTTTCAATTTTCATCTTAATCTGCCTTCCCGGCGTCGAGTCACATATTTCTAGCATTTGCTACTTTAACTACATAATTAGTATCATAATCTCCATTAATTAAACCATAATATATGAGGTAATTATCCTCAATATATCAACATTCCTTAATTCTCATTAAGCCTCTTTAATCACATTGACCCATATCGACTTATATTGATCATTCATAATCACTTGCCCTAATTGCAATAAATCGTCAATATTGCAATTGGAAATCATTCATAGTTTCACTAAATTATACTTGATTCATATTTATATGCCAATTGCATATAAATAAACCTTACTTGGGTCCGGGTTTCACAAAAACAGTCTCGGAGTAAGGCTTCTAGGCACCTCGGTTCGGGGCGCCACATGAACAGATAAATGGATTGATCAAAGCATAATGGGAAGCAGGTTGAGTTGACGGGGTCCGAATTCATTCATTCATTCATTGTGTTTGCATGTGTTGCTCGAGGACTAGCAACATTTAAGTTTGGGGGTGTGATAACTCATAAAAATGCGAGTTATCATGACCCATTTCATGCAGGGAGAGGACAGAGATCTCAACTCCATCACACGGCATATCTGCGAAAGGCCACCGACATGGAAGTCGACAGGCAGCCAACTCACCTCCTTCAAGCGCAGTGACATGCTTTATCACGGGAGGATGCTTTCCATTTCATCTCAGCCCGGATGATGTCGTCGACACATGTCAGTGAGGTGACGATGGATAGGGCGCTCCTACTTCACGCCATTTATAGAGGGATGTCGATTGATGTGGGCAGGCTGATCTACCATCAGATCTGCGCCAGTGCGACAGTACCCCGAGGCAGCTACTATTTTCCATCCCTCATCATCGGGCTCTGCAAGTGGGCGGGAGTCAGATGGGAGCTGATGGAGGAAGTCTTGAATTGCTAAGCGATTATCGACGACCTCTCCTACCGTACCCAGCCACGAGTCCGCACCGCTATGACTCGCCCTATAGCAGCGCCATCAGCGGGACCCTCCTCTCAACCGCCGACTACCAGCGAGCGACTAACCAACCTAGAGATCCTGATGGTGGCTCAGGCCAGGTTTATGCAGCAGTCCAACAGGGCAATGGAGGCCCATTTCCGACGATCGATGGAGGACCGCCATATCGACTCCTCGAATATCCCGCCCTTCCCATCGACGCCCTTGGAGTTTAGAGCCTGCTTCGGCCAGTCATCCCAGCCACAGCGTAGCGACAGTGAGGACGAGGATGCCACTGAGTCTGATTCATGAGGGAGTCCGAGTCCTTTCTATTTTTTATTTTATTTTATTTTGCTTCGTATTTTCTTTATTAGGTCATCCTAGGTCATCAAGCATTGAGGACAATGCATCTCTCAAGTTTGGGGGGTGTAATTGATCAAATGCTTAAACAACTTATCAATCACTCTTACTTTTGCTATTTGGATGGTTACTCCAGTTACTTTCAGATTCCTATTCACCCACAAGAGAAAACCACTTTCACCTGTCCATACGGCACTTTTGCATATAGACGCATGACTTTTGATCTTTGCAATGCACCTGCCACTTTTCAATGATGCATGATGGTCATATTTTCTGATTACATTGAGAACATAATGGAAGTATTTATGGATGACTTTTCTGTTTATGGCTCTACTTTTGACACATGCTTATCTAACCTTTCTAAGGTTTTATAGAGATGTGAAGAAACCAACTTGGTTTTCAATTGGAAAAAGTGTCACATGAAGGAATTGTATTAGTGCATTTAGTTTCAAGCTGAGGTATTAAGGTTGACTGGGAGAAAATAGAAGTCCTTGAAAAACTACCGCCACCTAATTTGGTCAAAGGAATTTGAAGTTTTCTGGGACATGCCGTTTTCTATCAATGTTTGATTAAAGATTTTTTTTAAATTCCTAAACCACTAACTAACTTGCTAAATCAACATATAAAAATTAATTTTTCTAATGATTATCTGAAGTCATTTTGTAGGTTAAAAGAAGCTTTGACAGCTGCCCCAATTATACAACCCTCTGACTGGATCCTACCATTTGAGATCATGTTTGATGCAAGTGACCATGCGGTTGGGGCAATTCGGGGTCAACGGAAGAACTACAAGCCAGTGGTGATCTATTATGCAAGAAAAACCCTGGATGATGCTCAAGTCAACTATGCAACCACTGAAAAGGAATTACTAGCTGCTGTGTTCGCTATTGATAAATTTTGTTCCTATCTTGTAGAGTCAAAGGTGATTGTCTACACGAACCACACAGGCATTCGCTTTCTACTCACCAAGAAAGATGTCAAACCGAGGTTGATTCACCATATTCTATTATTATAAGAATTTGATCTCAAAATCTGAGACAAGAAAGACACGAAGAATGTGGTAGTTGATCATCTGTCTAGACTATCATCAACTAAGGAGACTGATCTAACCAAAGATGAGCAGATTAACAAGGACTTTCCTGACTAGTGCCTGCTTGCACTAAAGGAAGCGCCAATGCCTTGGTATGGAGACATTGTTAATTACTTAGTCTGTAAAAAAATTCCACCCAATTTTAGCTATCAACAGAAAAAGAGATTCACGGCGGATATGAAATACTTACATCTGGGAGGACCCGTACCTTTATAAGAGATATGCGATGGACTAATTCGCTGATGTGTACTAAATGAGAAAATCCAAAGCATTCTTTACCACTGCCACTCTTCACCCTATGGTGGACACACGGGTCCCACCAAAACTGCAGCAAAAGTCCTATAATCAAGTTTTTTCTTTCTCACTTTGCTCAAAGATGCTCGATCCTTTACACTAACCTATGATAGGTGCCAAAGAATTGGGAATACCTCAAAGCGAAACAAGATGTCACTCACAAACATTCTCAAGGTCGAACCGTTCGATGTCTGGGGCATGGGTTTTATGGGACCTTTCCCATCTTCATTAACTACTAGTACATACTTGTTGAGCTTAACTACGTAACTAGATAGGTGGAGGCGATTGCTTCTCCAACAAATGACTCATGGGTGGTCACCAAATTCTTAAAACGCAACATTTTTACCATATTCGACGCACCACAAGCAATCATAAGCGACAGAGGAAGCAACTTCTACAATAAGCAAATGGAGCAACTGCTGAAGAAATATGAGGTCACACATAAGATTGCCACTCAACACCACCTACAAACGAGTGGCTAGGCTGAAATCTCGAACCGCAAGATTAAACACATACTTGAGAAGATGGTATCCTCGTGACGATGAGATTGGTCAAGGCAAGTCGATGATGCTCTTTGGGTATACCATACTGCATTCAAAACACCAATCGGGACAACACATTTTGCCTTGTCTATGGCAAATCTTGCCACCTGCCTGCACAAAGCATACTGGGCAATCAAATTTTTAAATTTTGATATGAAATCTGCAGGAGAAAAGTGCCTGCTACAACTTGATGAACTCGAGGAGATTCGACTTGATGCCTATGAGAATTCAAGGATGTACAAGGAAAAGATAAAATTTGGCACGACAAACACATCCGATAGAAGGTAATCAAAGCAAATATCCTGGTTTTGCTATTTAACTCTTGTTTTAAATTATTTTCAGGTAAATCGAAGCTGAGATGGTCGAGACCATTCAAGGTACTACAAGTGTTTCCTCATGAATCTGTCAAAATCTAGAGCGAGAAGACTGGAGCATTCAAAGTCAATGGGTAGCGTCTCAAGCCTTACTTCTCAGGGGATCAAATTCCAAAAGGAGTCATCTACTCCTTCTCTGAAATCACATCACCAAATTGAGAATCTGAAGTCAAGTCGATGACTTTAAACCAAGCGCTTCTTGGGAGGCAACCCAAGATTTTTCATTTTTCTTTCTGTGAAGTTTTAGTTTTAGTTTTTCTTTTAATTTCTTTTGCTTTAGAACTTTGATACTTTTTAATTTGGAGTTTCATTAGTTACTTTTTAGAGCTTACCTGGATAGGAAGCACCATGGGATGAAGAGTCAGTTCAACTCACTGATATTGGAAATTAATAAAATATTTTATGGGAATTTTATAGCAATTTGGTGGGTAATTAATTGAGTTTAATGTGAAATTTGCTTTAAAATGTGGTTTTGCAACATTTGGGTATTAAATATTAATTTCAAGCAATTTAAACAATTTTTGTGATCTTTTGGCTTGAAATTATATGTTTTTTATTTGTTGCCACAAAATTAAATGTGATTGGTATATTTTATTAACGTACTGCTACAATTGGAATTTAAAGAATTTTTATCACCTACTTATTAATTTGCTGGCAAATAATTTGGTTTAAATATTTTTTTTGCAGGTTTGCAAATTTTCAAGTGGGCCCTATAATCTGGACTGTTGATTTCTTATGCATCCAGCTGTCGTCCAAATCACCAAAACTAAAGGGCTTTACAGTGGGGTCCACCATAAAAAATCCAGCCATCGTCCAGTTGAATTTTTATGCAGAAAAAATCCAAACCGCATCCAATTTGCACTGTCCAATCAGTCCATCATGGTCGTCCAATCTAGATCAGCCATCCAGCTCAAGCATCCAGCCTTCTAATTAACAGTGATCCAAGCTTCCAAAAATAATTTCCAGCCATGAAATGTCCAGCAAGCAAAACCGTCCAGGCCATAAACAAATCTGCCCATCTGAAAATCCATCGCCAACATTCATATATGAAAATCCCAACCGTCCATTTCTCAACCAGATCAGCGTCATCCATCTGAAATTGATGGTTACAAGCTGTTCAAAATCATGCAGCATGACGGTCCACCAATTTGCAAATTCAAGAAGTGGACCCCATCAAGCCATTCATCACCGTCTAGAAATTCAGCATTTCAGCCGTCCATTCCACGTCCAAAACCGCCCAGATCAATCCATGTCGTCCATCCTCATGCAGATCAGCAGCTATCCAATATTGATGATGCTAAATCAACGGCTTGATTTTTGTCTAGCAAAATTCCACCAATTCAATCACTCATCTCAGCTATCTAATTTAATCTCAGCCACACCATCAAAATTTCATGTGCGTGATTATTTTGTCCCATGCAATCCACCGCTTGAAGGATTCTGTTTGACTATCATATGCAAGTTATACGTCTAGGTAATTTCACATGCAATTCAAATTATGTAATCAAGTAGATGCAGAAGCTACTCATTGTGCAAAGTTTAACGCAAATTCAGGGGTCCATCTTGCACATATAAAAGGGGGTAGCGGGTACATCTAGGGAGGAGATTTTACAGCAGAAGGGTGATAGAAAATACAGCAGAGGGGAACCGAATTTTGAGAGAGAGAGAGAGAGAGAGCAGGGAGGTGGAGAGCACAGGGAAGAGGCAGACTGACAAGTTGCGTGGAGCGGCTGACACACCATCGAGAGCTTCAAACTAATAAGTCTTTCTATCTTTTCCCTTTTTAATTTTAATTGTCTTGTTTAAGATGGATTTTGATTTTTATTTTATTTTGGACTTAAACATGCTCAGCTAAGTCCTAAATCTAGGATTTATGATGTAGCATGTGTACAATGTAGCGTGGAGTGGGTTTTTAATTTATTTATTATGGATATTGTTGTTAATTTAATATCTTGTGATTTTTAGTGCTTGCTTTGTACATGGGCCCGTACTTTGGCATGATTCCATATATTAGGTGATGGAACCGAGAGATGGAAATCTAATATACGAAAATTAAGATATTAAAACCTGAAAATCTAAGACCATGAGAATAGGCATGATGACCTTGAAGAATTCCATGAATGAACCACAGAACTTAATGGATTCTAATTAACTTAATCCCATGAGAATAGGTGGTTAAGAAAATTAGGGTACGCCTTGTAGGTTTCGAGAGAAGGTGCAATGATAAATTAGGATTTGTTCTCCTTTAACAAACAATATCCAGATTAAATAATTATACCATTACCCATTGCAAAAGACGTATGTGAAATCTTAGACCCTAGGTACTTGTACTCTCATTTTATCTACTCGTTCTAATTTTCAATTTTCTCTTTCCATTTTTCTATTTCTTTTGCATTATATTTACCATATTCTCTCCATATTCGACACGAAAGCGTTTAAAAGAAAAAATTATAGTCCCGAATTCCCGTGGATCGATAATTTATATACTACAATCTGCGACCCGTGCACTTGCAGTGAGATTGTGAACAAGTATTTTGGCGCCGTTGCCATGGAATTTGGCATTACTTTAAATTTTATTTTTAAATACTTTCTTTATTTTTTTTCTTAGTTTTTTCCTTTCTCTATTTTTTGTCTATTTTTTTACTTTCTGTCTTTTGTCTCTATCTATTTTTATTTTTATTATTTTATTATTTTTATTTTATTTTATTTTTAATTTTTTGTTTTGTTTTATTTTTTATTTTATTTTATTTTATTTTTATTTTTTTCTTTCTTTTCCATTCCTCTTTCTTATTTGTTTTTATTTTTTTCTGAACTAGCTAGTTATTCTTTGTATGCACCCACATACTCGAAACTTTGCAAAACAACTAGCTGAAAAATTCTTTATTGCTGACCCTGAGATTGAACGTTCTTTTAGGAGAAGAGTTTGTGACTACCAGCAGCAGCAATCTTCTCAAGACACTATGGCGGAACGTAACAATCCAAACCCGCCACATCAAGAGCAGGAGGAAGGCCAGGCTGAGAACATCGCTCCTCCAAGAAGGATGACTCTTAGCGATCAGAACCGCTCGAACCCTCGAGGATTTCGATCATGCATTGTGGAACCATAAGTTGATGCAAGAAGCTTTGAACTCAATCCCGGGCTTATCCGGATGGTTCAATAAGACCAATTTGCGGGACTACCCTTTGAAAACCCGACTGTACACGCCACTAAATTCCTACAGCTGTGCAACACAATCAGAATACAAAATATCCCACATGAGGTAATACGCCTTCAACTTTTCCCATTTTCTCTTCGTGATAGGGCAAGCGAGTGGTTCTATTCTATGCCACCCAACACTTTCAATACATGGGATGAGCTCTCTACTACTTTCCTGGAGAAATTCTTTCCACCCACTAAAACCTGGAAAATCCAGGACGAAATCAATCAGTTCATCCAAAAAGATGGCAAAACTCTAAACGATGCGTGGGAGAGAATGAAAGATCTGCAGCGCAAGTGTCCACATCATGGCATCTCATAGGGTGACGTTATTGAAAATTTCTTCGAAGCACCGTCAATTCAGCCGCTGGTGGCCGATTCATGTGACTTATTGACGAGGAGGCTCTCGAACTCCTCGATGACTTGGCTCTTTATGATTCTCAATACCGTGACGTTCAAGGACCCTCAAAGAGAGGTAATGTATATGATATCGAATCTATAAATTCTCTTCATGCTAAACTTGATCAACTTTTGCAGTAAAAGAAGTAGGAACCCACGGACCGAAATTCATCTTCTTCTCGAAAAATTTCATGTGAGATCTGTGGAGCTTCACACTACATGTCTGAGTGTAGTTTTGCCAGCTAGGAAACCAGAAGAGAGCAGGCCAATGCATTCCACAACCAGTATGATACTCGCACTTATGGTAACTCTTATTCAAATACTTACAACCTTGGATGGAGGAACCACCCCAATTTCTCTTGGGCAAACCAGTCAAATACCTAAAACTATGCTCAAAACAATAAGCCATCTGGTTTTCTAAGAAGACCACTAAACCCTCCCTCATACCAAACTCAGCCCGCGCTACCTGCACCACCTCAAGCACCATTCTGAGGGCCGTGTCTCTTCATTTTATCTTAAATTTAAAATTTATGGGGAACTTTCGTCAACTCTTAATTTAATATTTTTTATGTTGTTTAACAATATTATTAGCCCTTCTGTTTCTATATTTATTTGATTGCGTATAGATTCTATCTTATCGACTAAAGATTTTAAGGCTATTTCTTCAATTTGGTTTAGTTTATCTATTTCATCAATAGTAGTATTCAAATGGAGAATTATTTCTTCTAGTTTATTTATTATATTATGTTTTATCTCATATCCATGCATTTTTTCCATTAGGGTTCTAACTTCTACTACTATGTCATGTGATTCAAACCAATTCATTATTTAAGATAAGTTAAAGATTTCGGTTTTTAGGCTCACCTTTTTAATGCTAAGTTATTAGGTGGTTAAGTTTTTATCATTCATTTTCATGTTTTCTATCTCTTTTTGTAATTCTTCAATATTTTCTTATAGATCATCTTTTTTATTTAATAATCTATTGTATTCTTCTGCATTATTTTTAATTATTTCATTTTTCTCTATTATAGTTCTTGCTAATACTTTAGCTATATATATAAGACCTTTTAATAGTGCATTCATTGTATCTATGACTTGTTGATAGATAATTTGGTAAAATTATTCAGGCTTAACTTCTAGTTTCTTGTTTTAATATTTATATTCCCGTATATAAATATTTTAATTCCAAACTCTGATATACAAAAATTAACTTCTTTTGGTTCGCGTTCATCTTGATTAGTAGAAAATTCCAACCCGTTCTAGGCAACACATGCCTCTGTCTTTCGGGATTTACGGACTACTTCTCAAGGATTAGAACCTACTACAAATTCAATTAATTATGCAATCAGAGTTTTGGTAATTAAGATTTTATAAACAGGAACATAATATCAAACAATAAGACAAGAAGTTAAATGCCTGAAACACACTTTACTCTATTATGAACAACATATTCATATATTCAAACTTAAAGCTTACAATACTTGAAGACTTGATTTCTTTCTAGGCTCCTCTATCTCTCTGTGTCTCTGCTTGTCTTCGTGTGTTTTCCGTGTATGTCTATGTGTTACAATGGTCTTTTTATAGGAACCGGAACTCAAATGGGTGTTCAGTGGATTTGAAAAATTATACAAAAGATATTCGATCTTACCTCTTTACTATACATAATGCGTTTTACTTTTACTGTTTTTGATAAACTCGTATCTTTCACAGTAAAAAGCAGACGCAATATAGCAAAAGAGATTCGATCGTGCAATAATTACAAAGTAAATGACCTTCAACAAAGCTATCATCACTGTAAAAGAAAAAGCAAATGGCCGTAAAGAAAGCTGCCATTGCTGTAAAATGGATAACAATCACCGAAAGGTGACAAGACGTCAATCCTCTGTCGAGTATCGTGCTCCTGTCACGATCGACGTTCTCGAATTATTCCTATTGCTGACGGGCGGAGAATCTTAAGCTTCCATTCTGTTGGCTAGGTTTTGAGCTAATATACCATCTTCACAATCTAAGAAATCTGCTTGAGGACTACTGGGTCCTTCGTTGTCTGGAATAGAAGAGCAGTGAAAATCTCCAACTTCTAGCACATGTCTATATGCTTGTATATATTTCAAATGTTCTACTTTACCATCTTCTAACCAATAATTACTGGAGAAACCATGCCCTGGGTTGAAAACCTTATTATTACATCCAAAGATTTTTAAATGTGGTTCTTCTGCCATCAGAAAGGAAAATGATGAATATTCTCTGCTGTAATCCATGGCTAATTCTAGCTGCCTCCAAATTCGAATTCTTTCTTCTGTTTTGATCTTTGTGTCTATTTCTGCAATGCTAAAGTTCTCACTGTCTGTCCGTACTTGTAACGGAATTGCATTAGTAATACATCTGATAAGAACATTATGTTTAGCTGGAATTGGAATTCTTACATAACTTGGGGGAATGGATTGAACTTCAATATTAATAAATCCATTAAGGAAATACTTTATTTTATGCCTTACTGCTGATGCTAATCTCCAAGATACTTTTTCTAAATGGCTAATCTGATTTTCATGAGTAAGTATTATCCTTGCCAATACTCCATGAGTCCATAATTTATAAACTCTGAGTTGTACCACAGTGGTGTTGTAGCTCAGATTTATCCTTTCAAATCGGGACAGATCCACTGTGCATCTGTATATGAAGAATCCTTGGTTGCAAATGCAGTGTGGTTCATTAGCATGTTGCTCATGTCTGTATGTCTTGAGTACCAAAGATACCCCTTATGGCAAGTGTTCTTGAAATTTTGCTAAATGTCTGAGAGCTTTCTGTACAGCAACTTGTTCTTTGATTTTTTCTTCTCCCCATAGTCTTAATATTTTTCCTTTGACTTGTGTTATTTCAGGTGGAAATGAACTTCTATTATTCTCCCAATTTTTCATACTGTCATATATATATATATATATATATATATATATATATATTCTTTTTTTATTATTTTTGACTGCCTATTTTTCGCCCTTTCTTCTTCTAATTCTTCTCTCAACCATTCTATTTCTGATTCTTTCTCTTTCTTCTGCTGTTCAATTCTTAGATAAGCTTCAAGAGTTGGATTATTCGGGATTGCTACTGGTGTTGTTTGGGGTCAAAAAGAAAGTTGAGAAGTTGCAGTGGTTAAGTTTCTGGAATTGAGTTCGGATAAATGAGAGGCTAATAATTTTAAAATATTATGGTACGAAGGCTAATTTCTAGATATCCAAAGGTTGTCTAGAAGAACGTGATCATCATTGCTAAGGTGGAGACTAGAAGTTGTTCTGAAATGAAGGTTTGATGCTGTTGGGATTATAGGAAGGTTAAGAGTTGGATGAATAGGGAATTGGGTATTTTGAAATGGATTTTGATGGAGAGGATGGAAGGAGTGGATAGGATTAGGTTGGTTTTGTCCAGCCATTTCCTGCAAAAAAGAACTCATTTTGTCAGATCTAGCATCTGACTACATTCTAATTTTTGTTAGTAAAAATCATTTCGTGAGAACTATTTTCTGACTACATTCTAAAATTTCACCGTATTATCCTCGGCTACATTACTATTTTTCGTCATTGTAAGAATGACTACATTCTATTCTTCATTTACCAATGCTCGGGATAAATAATCTGCAAGAAAATTGTTAGTACATTTGATATGTTCAAAATTAACTTTCAAACTCTTTCCTTCTATCGTATTAACATTATTATTTTCAATTTAAAATTTATGGGGAACTTTTGTCAACTCTTAATTTAATATTTTTTATGTTGTTTAACAATATTATTAGCCCTTCTGTTTCTATATTTATTTGATTGCGTATAGATTCTATCTTATCGACTAAAGATTTTAAGGCTATTTCTCCAATTTGGTTTAGTTTATCTATTTCATCAATATTAGTATTCAAATGGAGAATTATTTCTTCTAGTTTATTTATTATATTATGTTTTATCTCATATCCATGCATTTTTTCCATTAGGGTTAGAACTTCTACTACTATGTCATGTGATTCAAAGCAAATCATTATTTAAGATAAGTCAAAGATTTCGATTTTTGGGCTCACCTTTATAATGCAAAGTTATTAGGTGGTTAAGTTTTTATCTTATCTAATTTCATTTTCATGTTTTCTATCTCTTTTTGTAATTCTTCAATATTTTCTTCTAGATCATCTTTTTTATTTAATAATCTATTGTATTCTTCTGTATTATTTTTAATTATTTCATTTTTCTCTGTTATAGTTCTTGCTAATACTTTAGCTGTATATATAAGACCTTTTAATAGTGCATTCACTGTATCTATGACTTGTTGATAGATAATTTGGTAAAATTATTCAGGCTTAACTTCTAATTTCTTGTTTTAATATTTATATTCCCGTATATAAATATTTTAATTCCAAACTCTTATATACAAAAATTAACTTCTTTTGGTTCGCGTTCATCTTGATTAGTAGAAAATTCCAACCTGTTCTGGGCAACACATGCCTCTGTCTTTCGGGATTTACAGACTACTTCTCAAGGATTAAAACCTACTGCAAATTCAGTTAATTATGCAATCAGAGTTTTGGTAATGAAGATTTTATAAATAGGAAGGTAATATCAAACAATAAGACAAAAAGTTAAATGCCTGAAACACACTTTACTCTATTATGAACAACATATTCATATATTCAAACTTAAAACTTAAAAACATATGAAGACTTGATTTCTTTCTAGGCTTCTCTATCTCTCTGTGTCTCTGCTTGTCTTCGTGTGTTTTCCGTGTATGTCTACATGTTACAAAGGTCTTTTTATAGGAACCGGAACTCAAATGGGTATTCAGCGGATTTGAAAAATTATACAAAAGAGATTCGATCTTATCTCTTTACTATACATAATGCGTTTTACTTTTACTGTTTTTAACAAACTCGTATCTTTCACAGTAAAAAGCAGACGCAATATAGCAAAAGAGATTCGATAGTGCAATAATTACAAAGTGAATGACCTTCAACAAAGCTGTCGTCACTCTAAAAGAAAAAGCAAATGGCCGCAAAGAAAGCTGCCATTGCTGTAAAATGGATAACTATCACCGAAAGGTGACAAGACGTTAATCCTCTGTCGGGTATCGTGCTCCTGTCACGATCGACGTTCCCGAATTATTCCTGTTGCTGATGGACGGAGAATCTTAAGCTTCCATTCTGTTGGCTAGGTTTTGAGCTTCTATACCATCTTCACTATCTAAGAAATCTGCTTGAGGACTACTGGGTCCTTCGTAGTATGGAATAGAAGAGCAGTGAAAATCTCCAACTTCTAGCAATGTCTATATGCTTGTATGTATTTCAAATGTTCTACTTTACCATCTTCTAACTAATAATTACTGGAGAAACCATGCCCTGGGTAGAAAACCTTATTATTACATCCAAAGATTTTTAAATGTGGTTCTTCTACCATCAGAAAGGAAAATGACGAATATTCTCTGCTGTAATCCATGGCTAATTCTAGCTGCCTCCAAATTCAAATTCTTTCTTCTGTTTTGATCTTTGTGTCTATTTCTGCAATGCTAAAGTTCTCACTGTCTGTCCGTACTTGTAACGGAATTGCATTAGTAATACATCTGATAAGAACATTATGTTTAGCTGGAATTGGAATTCTTTCATAACTTGGGGGAATGGATTGAACTTCAATATTAATAAATCCATTAAGGCAATACTTTATTTTATGCCTTACTGCTGATGCTAATCTCCAAGATACTTTTTCTAAATGGCTAATCTGATTTTCATGAGTAAGTATTATCCTTGCCAATACTCCATGAGTCCATAATTCATAAACTTCGAGTTGTACCACAGTGGTGTTGTAGCTCAGATTTATCCTTTCAAATCGGGACAGATCCACTGTGCATCGGTATATGAAGAATCCTTGGTTGCAAATGCAGTGTGGTTCATTAGCATGTTGCTCATGTCTGTATGTCTTGAGTACCAAAGATACCCCTTATGGCAAGTGTTCTTGAAATTTTGCAAAGTCTCTGAGAGCTTTCTGTACAGCAACTTGTTCTTTGATTTTTTCTTGTCCCCATAGTTTTAATATTTTTCCTTTGACTTCTGTTATTTCGGGTGAAAATGAACTTCTAGTATTCTCTCAATTTTTCATACTCTCATATATATATATATATTCTTTTTCTATTATTTTTGACTTCCTGTTTTTCTCCTTTTCTTCTTCTAATTCTTTTCTCAACTATTCTATTTCTGATTCTTTCTCTCTCTTCTGCTGTTCAATTCTTAGATAAGCTTCAAGAGTTGGATTATTAGGGATTGCTACTGGTGTTGTTTGGGGTCGAAAAGAAAGTTGAGAAGTTGCAGTGGTTAAGTTTATGGAATTGAGTTCGGATAAATGAGAGGCTAATAATTTTAAAATATTGTGGAACGAAGGCCAATTTCTAGATATCCAAAGGTTGTCTAGAAGAACATGATCATCATTGCTAAGGTGGAGACTAGAAGGTGTTCTGAAATGAAGGTTTGATGCTGTTGGGATTATAGGAAGGTTAAGAGTTGGATGAATAGGGAATTGGGTATTTTGAAATTGATTTTGATGGAGAGGATGGAAGGAGTGGATAGGATTATGTTGGTTTTGTCCAGCCATTTCCTGCAAAAAAGAACTCATTTCGTCAGATCTAGCATCTGACTACATTCTAATTTTTGTTAGTAAAAATCATTTCGTCAGAACTATTTTCTGACTACATTCTAAAATTTCACTGAACTATCCTCGGCTACATTACTATTTTCGTCATTGTAAGAAAGACTACATTCTATTCTTCATTTCCAATGCTCGGGATAAATAATCTGCAAGAAAATTGTTAGTACCTTCCATATGTTCAAAATTAACTTTCAAACTCTTTCCTTGTATCGTATTAACATTATTATTTTCAATTTAAAATTTATGGGGAACTTTTGTCAACTCTTAATTTAATATTTTTTATGTTGTTTAACAATATTATTAGCCCTTCTGTTTCTATATTTATCTGATTGCGCATAGATTCTATCTTATCGACTAAAGATTTTAAGGCTATTTCCTCAATTTGGTTTAGTTTATCTATATCATCAATAGTAGTATTCAAATGGAGAATTATTTCTTCTAATTTATTCATTATATTATGTTTTATCTCTTATCCATGCATTTTTTCCATTAGGGTTCTAAGTTCTGCTACTATGTCATGTGATTCAAACCAAATCATTATTTAAGATAAGTTAAAGATTTCGGTTTTTGGGCTCACCTTTATAATGCAAAGTTATTAGGTGGTTAAGTTTTTATTTTATCAAATTTCATTTTCATGTTTTCTATCTCTTTTTGTAATTCTTCAATATTTTCTTCTAGATCATCTTTTTTATTTAATAATCTATTGTATTCTTCTATATTATTTTAAATTATTTCATTTTTCCCTGTTATAGTTCTTGCTCATACTTTAGCTATATATATAAGACCATTTAATAGTGCATTCATTGTATCTATGACTTGTTGATAGATAATTTGGTAAAATTGTTCAGGCTTAACTTCTAGTTTCTTGTTTTAATATTTATATTCCTGTATATAAATATTTTAATTCCAAACTCTTATATACAAAAATTAACTTCTTTTGGTTAGCGTTCATCTTGATTAGTAGAAAATTCCAACCCGTTCTGCGCAAAACATGCCTCTGTCTTTGGGGATTTACAGACTACTTCTCAACGATTAAAACCAACTGCAAATTCAGTTAATTATGTAATTAGAGTTTTGGTAATTAAGATTTTATAAACAGGAACATAATATCAAACAATAAGACAGGAAGTTAAATGCCTGAAACACACTTTACTCCATTATGAACAACATATATATATATTCAAACTTAAAACTTACAATACTTGAAGACTTGATTTCTTTCTAGGCTTCTCTATCTCTCTGTGTCTCTGCTTGACTTCGTGTGTTTTTCGTGTATGTCTACGTGTTACAAAGGTCTTTTTATAGGAACCGGAACTCAAATGGGTGTTCAGCAGATTTGAAAAATTATACGAAAGAGATTTGATCTTATCTCTTTACTATACATAATGCGTTTTACTTTTACTGTTTTTGACAAACTCATATCTTTCACAGTGAAAAGCAGACGCAATATAGCAAAAGAGATTCGATAGTGCAATAATTACAAAGTGAATGACCTTCAACAAAGTTGTCGTCACTGTAAAAGAAAAAGCAAATGGCCGTAAAGAAAACTGCCATTGCTGTAAAATGGATAACTATCACCGAAAGGTGACAAGACGTTAATCCTCTGTCGGGTATCGTGCTCCTGTCACCATCGACGTTCCCGAATTATTCCGGTTGCTGATGGACGGAGAATCTTAAGCTTCCATTCTGTTGGCTAGGTTTTGAGCTTCTATACCATCTTCACTATCTGAGAAATCTGCTTGAGGACTACTGGGTCCTTCGTAGTCTGGAATAGAAGAGCAGTGAAAATCTCCAACTTCTAGCAATGTCTATATGCTTGTATATATTTCAAATGTTCTACTTTACCATCTTCTAACCAATAATTACTGGAGAAACCATGCCCTGGGTAGAAAACCTTATTATTACATCCAAATATTTTTAAATGTGGTTCTTCTGCCATCAGAAATGAAAATGACGAATATTCTCTGCTGTAATCCATGGCTAATTCTAGCTGCCTCCAAATTCGAATTCTTTCTTCTGTTTTGATCTTTGTGTCTATTTCTGCAATGCTAAAGTTCTCACTGTCTGTCCGTACTTGTAACAGAATTGCATTAGTAATACATCTGATAAGAACATTATGTTTAGCTGGAATTGGAATTCTTACATAACTTGGGGGAATGGATTGAACTTCAATATTAATAAATCCATTAAGGCAATACTTTATTTTATGCCTTACTGCTGATGCTAATCTCCAAGATACTTTTTCTAAATGGATAATATGATTTTCATGAGTAAGTATTATCCTTGCCAATACTCCATGAGTCCATAATTCATAAACTTCGAGCTGTACCACAGTGGTGTTGTAGCTCAGATTTATCCTTTCAAATCGGGACAGATCCACTGTGCATCGGTATATGAAGAATCCTTGGTTGCTAATGTAGTGTGGTTCATTAGCATGTTGCTCATGTCTGTATGTCTTGAGTACCAAAGATACCCCTTGTGGCAAGTGTTCTTGAAATTTTGCAAAGTCTCTGAGAGCTTTCTGTACAGCAACTTGTTCTTTGATTTTTTCTTGTCCCCATAGTTTTAATATTTTTCCTTTGACTTCTGTTATTTCGGGTGGTGAAGAGATATATTTTTAACCATGATAAAAATATATATATATAATAAATATAATAAAATAATAATAATAATAATAAATAATAAAAAAAATAAAAAAATAATTAAATAAAATCTAGAGCTGTGAAGAGATATATATATATATTATATGATGAGGATTCAAAGCAACAAAAAGGAAGATTTCTCCGCAATGGATTTTATTTCTGTGCTGCGGAAATTTTCTTCTTGGAATTATTTTCACGACGAGGCTATGGTCTTCTCCCGAACCGGCGGCCCAGCTAACCTCCCAGCAACCGGCGGCAGGAGCTGCAGCTCGTTGCGAAGGATTGCACCACCACAAAGAAAATTGGACGCGATAGAGAGTCTGCTGGCATCACCATCCTTGATCGCGAGCGATGTTGAAGATCTCCTCTCGCATCTGACGCTTCAGAATGCAGGAGTTCTCAAGCGATGACGCCACAGCAACAGCAACAGCAGCAGCAGCCGCCGCCGCCGCAAACTCGCCCACTAAGAAGAGACACCAGCGCCAGCAGCAGGACTACCGCAAGGAGCTCGTCGTGGTCTCCGTACCACCCGCTTCAGCGCCCCGCGCCCGATCCCAGTTCGCCACCCGCCGCGTGACGCCCACCAGCCCCACGTCCTCCCCTTCCGTCACCGTTGTCGAGAAGCTCCTTCCTAACGGTGATCTCTACACTAGGAGCTTCGCCGGCAACGCTCCTCACGGCGTCGGCAAGTACCTCTAGAAGGACGGATGCATGAACGAGGACGAATGGCGCCGCGGAAAGGCCGCCGGTAGAGGGAAATTCTCGTGGCCATCGGGCGCAACCTACGAGGGCGAGTTCAAGGCCGGGAGGATGGACGGTATTGGCACCTTTACGGGGTCGGACGGGGACACCTACGCCGGATCGTGGACCTCTGATCGGAAGCACGGGTGCGGGCAGAAGAGCTACGCCAACGGCGACTTCTACGAGGGGTCGTGGCGTCGGAATCTGCAGGAAGGGCAGGGGCGGTATGTGTGGAGGAACGGGAATGAGTACGTCGGGGAGTGGAAGAATGGTGTAATTTCCGGCAGGGGGTACTTTAATCTGGGCCAACGGCAACCGCTACGATGGAATGTGGGAGAATAGCGTTCCGAAGGGAAACGACGTTTTCACCTGGCCCGACGGCAGCTGCTACGTTGGGAGTTGGAGCAAAGACCCCAACTGCCAGCTGAACGGAACTTATTATCCTGGCGGGAACGGGAAGGATATTAAACAACGGCTGAGTCCCACGGCTTCCCCGTTCAAGGAGAAATACAGTAATTTTCCGCTGCGGAAGAGGTCGTCTGTAGATGGGAGGGGGAGCGTAGCGGAGCGGAATTTTCCTCGGATTTGCATTTGGGAATCGGATGGGGATATACTGAGCCATGGCGCCCGTCACGACCACGTCCAGGTATTTGGTGTTGGGCCAGATGATCCCGTCCAAGTTCCTGTCTGAGCACTCGTCGATGATGAGCTGGGCAAGCTTGGGATTCGGCTGCAAGAGCTCCTTCACGGCTTCTCGAATGGCAAAGTCAATGATCTTGAAGTTGAGAGTCCCAGTTGCGACGTCGTGGGCTAATTCCTTCCAAAGCAGCTGGAGGAATCGTATGGCTCGAAGGAGGCCAGAGGCGAACACTGCGCCTACTCGAAGGACTTCCAGCCTCTGATAAAGCCCGCACAGCATTTGGGTGTACATGCTCTGAAAGGAAGGGACAGATGTGCTCTACGCGAAAGTAGTTCCGCGGGAAAGCGGTTCCGGTGCAGTTCCGCGGGAAAGCGGTTCTGCATGAATCCAGTTCCGCGGGAATGATTTTATCGAAACAGTTCCGTGCGGCTACAGTTCCGCGGCAATGAAGTTTCGCGGGAACTACAGCAGCCGCTGAACCCATCCCGAGCCGGCAGAAAACCTATAAATAGCCGCATTTAGCCCTTCATACAAAAACGAAGACGGGGGAAAGGGAGCTCTCTCGCGCTCAAAGAAGAGAACGTGAGTTCTCCAGATATTTTTTTTTCTTTTAGTTAAAAAAAAAAAGAAAAGAGGAGAGTTTCTTTCTTATATTATATATATATAAATATATATATATACACATATATACTATTTTCAAAAACTACTTTTCCCAACGTGGATACTCCCCGACTGGCGGGTTGAATTGACACACGGGTTAAGTATATTTTCTCTTTTAAAAATAAAATAAATATATATATGTATATTATATATATATATATCTATATATACATATATATTATTTTCAAAAACTAATTTTCCCAACGTGGATACTCCCCGACTGGCGGGTTGAATTGACACACGGGTTAAGTATATTTTCCCCTTTAAAAATAAAATAAAAAAAATAAATATGTGTATATTATATATATATATATCTATATATACATATATATATTATTTTCAAAAACTACTTTTCCCAACGTGGATACTCCCCGACTGGCGGATTGAATTGACACACGGGTTAAGTATATTTTCTCTTTTAAAAATAAAATAAAAATATATATGTGTATATTATATATATATATACATATATATTATTTTCAAAAAACTACTTTTCCCAACGTGGATACTCCCCGACTGGCGGGTTGAATTGACACACGGGTTAAGTATATTTTCCCCTTTAAAAATAAAATTAAAAAAATATATATGTGTATATTATATATATATATATCTATATATACATATATATATTATTTTCAAAAAACTACTTTTCCCAACGTGGAAACTCCCCGACTGGCGGATTGAATTGACACACGGGTTAAGTATATTTTCTCTTTTAAAAATAAAATAAAAATATATATGTGTATATTATATATATATATATAAATATACATATATACATATATATTATTTTTGAAAAACTACTTTTTCCAACGTGGATATTCCCCGACTGGCGGGTTGAATTGACACACGGGTTAAGTATATTTTCTCCTTCAAAAATAAAAATAAATATATGAGTATTTTCTATATATAAAAATATATCAAAATATACATATATATTCAAAGGCGTCCAAAAATTGAGATTTTGATTTCTAAGATTATATAAATACCCCGCAGGCCTCCAAAAATGAATATTTTGTCCCGCGTGCCTTTAAAAAATATATATATATGTATTTGCCCCGCGGGCCCCAAAAAAAAAATATATTTTTAGACTTTCAAAAATATATATATTATAAAAAAAAATTCATATACTTTTGCCTGAGTAGATACTCCCCAAATAGTGGGTTAAGATGATACGCAGGGCTAAGTACCTTTCTATTATATATATACATATATATATATATCAAAGAAAAAAATTACCTCTTCGCTCAATCCGAGCCTTAATGTCCAAGCAAGCCCTCCTAGGCCCAAAACCCTCCAAAAAGCCCAAGATGGCTTAAAACTCTCCAAAAAGCCCAAGATGGCCCAAAACTATCCAAAAAAGCCCAAAATGGCCCAAAACTCTCCAAAAAGCCCAAGCTTGCCCAAAAACTCTCCAAAAAGCCCAATGTGGCCCAAAATCTCCAAAAAGCCCAAGATGGCCCAAACTCTTTTCAATAAGCCCAGTTGGGCCCAAACCTTTTTAATTGGTCAAAAATGACCCAAACATACTTTTTAAATTCGGTTGAATCCATTTCTTGGTAAAACCACCCAATTGTTCAATCCAGAGGCTGAATGCGGGAGACGTTGGTTTCTTGTACAAGTACAGAAGCTGAAAGCGGGACACGCTGGTCTGCTGTGTAAATCCAGAAGCTAAGAGCGCACTTAGTTTGCTGTGTAGGGTCACTAGTGTAGCCGACGGGCCCCTCACTAGTTCCCAAACCGAGTCATCGCTGGTCGACGGGCTAAGCGTAAACTCACATTTAAGACATGGCGCGTGGCGTCATGTACCTCACATTTAAGTCATGGCGCGTGATGTCATGTACCTCATATTTAAGTCATGGCGCGCGGCGTCATGTACTTCATATTTAAGATATGGCGCGTGGCGTCATATACCTCACATTCGAGTCACGGCGCGGGGCGAAGTGTACTCATTTATCTTTATATTTTTGTTAGACACGATTTTTCGTGCACTTGTAAAAACGTAGAAGGATCTTCTACGCACTTCATTATTATTAAGCATTTTTTTATGGACCATTGTATTCAGCTCTTTTAATCAAGGGTTTTCTCGTTAGAGATGTAAAATCAGAATGCGGAACACAATGCAAAATATTTCTGTGATGTACTTTTCGGACTCGGTTAAAGAATTGGATGCTTTAAAATTTTGTTGGGAAATTAATTAAGCATTTATTCTCAAAGCCGCAGGGAAACAATTTTACATTCAACCAAAAATCAACAGAATGAAATGAATTATATTTTTTCTCATGAGGCCGGAACAAATGGTGAACCCGACGTGAAACATTCTCCCTTCATCTTTAAGAGCTGAAAACTATGGTCTTTATATGCTTATTTTCTCGAACCTAACACTCTGAAATGCTCTTTTGCAGATTTCATGGCACATTCGATGGCTTTTGGATTTTTGCCTAATGGTGGTTTTGTCATTTCTGAGCCAGACCACATGGATGCGGCTATCCCGCATCATTTTATTCGTGTACCAGAGAAGCCGGAGCACCGTGTCTATCGACACGTTGACTACTCTCCTGCAGCGATCAAGCAAAGAAGAGATCGATCTGCACTACTCAAGGAGCCTCTTATTGTTCAAGGCTCGAAGACCACTCCTATTCAACCAACAAAGTCTCTGCAGGCGCCCATCCGAATGGGCTCGCCTGCTCGACAGTCAGACTATGCCAAGAAGTCCGCCCACCGGCTTGCTGCACCAGCCCAACCAGCAGCACAACAGCCTGCAGGACAACCTGTTTTGCAGTCCCATTCCATAAAAAGGTCTGCGAGACAATCTACTGCAACTCGGCTAGCGCCAACTAGCCACCCAGAAGCCAATGTTCCCCGAAAAGGGGGCAAAACTGTGTCGAATCCTGTTCGATGCACCATCACTCGCCAATTTGGTCGAGCTGCCTCAAGGGTTGTTGACCTAGCCCCCCGACTTAACCAAAGTGACACCCAAGAGCGGAAGGAGTCAAGAAGACAAACCAAGTTTTCTCAGCTGGAGGCTCCATTGGCCGATGGAGGGGACGACCAATTCAAGCCGCAAGGACCTATTGTTGTCCGATCCGGTTTAGGCACCTTGCGATTTGTCATCCCTGACTCGACACATTCGCCCCATCAGTCAACCGATGCTCCATCTAGCTCACAAGCTATAGTCAAATCTCCAAGTCACTATGAGACTGCCAACATATTGACGGTTCCTCATCATGCATCAAGGAAACCAAGGAGAAAAGCGCAGCAGAAAAAGCAGTTCGGGAAAACAACTTCCCGTTTAAACTTGAAGGCTTCATCGCCACTGCCACTAGGACCAAGGCATAGGCTGTTCTCACACCCCCGACAAAGGGGTAGGCCGCAAAAGAAGCCACTACAGAACACTCACAAATTGAGAGTGCCTCAAAAGCCAAGACTCTCTAACAAGTGGCAGTATCCTCAGAAGTGCCATACAACGTATTCACGTTCGGTGCTCAGGCTGATCCCTAACTTTATACACGAAAATCAATTCGCCTCGTTGATCAGACTGAAAGAGGATATGACTTATGCGCCTGTTGTGGCCCCGTTTCGAGGAGAGCACCGGATGCCGCACCCCAAGAGAGAAGCTAAAAGGAGGAGACGTCTCCTCCAGACGACAGAAGTCAACATGGTGGACCTCACCCAGCCAAGCACTTTCAAAGCGTCGGAGATGTTAACCCGGTCAAGGGCAGCCGCAATGCCCATTACACCGCCATTCTGTAGTCTCTCTCATCCTGAAGGGATCAGGGCCGCCCTCCCAAGAGGTCAATTTGAAGCCTCTTACATGGTGGGTGAAGAAGAAGAGGTTCTTACACCCAAGTCTCAGCTCATTCATGACCTCCGGGAGGAGATTAAGAGTATGAAACGGGCTATGGAAACTCAAGGCAACAAGACATCAGGTTCCCATCAACCACCATCACCAAGGAACCGTTAATCAGTCCATCAGCCCGAGAAACCAATTAGGCAGCAGATCGAGGAAGATGAAAATGCAGAATTGGAGCAAGGCTTTCTGCAGTTCAATAACCTGTGTATCAATACCCCTCGAACGCAAGATGCGCGGGTAAACACACCCATGGGGTCTCCACCCAGGTTTATTGCACAAAAGGAGATGGTGCATCAGCTTGTGGCCGAATGCCTTCGTCGCCAGGCACCTCAACTTACTGGGGTCCCTACAATGACAATTAACAGGCCTTATCCCCCAGAGGTTGAAGCGGAGCTGCTACCTAGAGATTTGAAGTCACCAAAGATCCAATTCGATGGGACCGGGAGTGCGTTAAAACACCTAGCATCGTTCCATTATGCCATGGGCAACTGGGCACACCATTCGAATTTTTGTCTTCGAATCTTTCCCAATACTCTTTCTGGTGATGCTTTCCAGTGGTACATATCTCTCCCAACCGGCTCGGTTCGAACATGGGAAGAGATGAAAGAAATGTTCACCTCCCGATTCGTTGATACTACACGAGAAGTACAACTATCGGAATTATCTACCTTATCCCAAAAGAAGGACGAGCCGGTTGAAGACTACATCACTAGATGGCAAAAGGGCCGCTAACCGATGTCAAGCACCCCTATCTCAAGCAATGAAGGTCAATCTTTGCCGGAATGACATCAAGACGGAAATCTCATTGCTGATGAATGAACAACTAAGTACATTTCAGGCCCTAGCTACAGAAGCTTGTCGAAAAGAGTATTTGTTGTCTCAACAAAAAGCTTGGAAGAAGGAGTCATCCACAACCACTACATTTAAGAAGAAGAAAACTGGAGAGACCTCTGCGAACACCACGGAGATTAAGAAGCAGCCAGATAAAGCAAAGCCGCCTGTAAAAGAGCAGCCTGCAAGACCCTTCCGAAGGGAGGAAATCCAATATGCCTTTGGGGAAGATGACGTGGAGACGCTATTCCAGCACCTCATGTCGACCGGGCTATTCGAGTTGTCCGCCCCAAAAAGGCCAGAAGAAGTTGGACGCACTTCTCACCAGCGATATTGCAGTTACCACCGATATGTCGGTCACCCCACTAAGAAGTGTTGGGATCTCCAAGCAATATTGCAAGATTACATCGACAAGGGGGTTATAAAACTCAGTCCTCCAGCGCAAGCTTCATGAAATGTTGTGACAATTGAGATAGCAAAAAAGGGTGATTGGGAAGTGGTTCGAAAATCACCAAGCCTAAGACGGACAAGAAGGTGTCTCAAAAATTTATACAGAGAAGACAAGAGAATAAGGGATAAGGCCATTCTCCCTTTCTTCTCAAGGCACTTGAGGCAATCCTCACGGGTGCAACCATTCCTGATCATGGACTTTTTGCAGCCCGAGTTGCTACTCCCGTTCTATCAACGGCTTGCTAGTAGATCACCTCGACCAGTAAAAGAAAGATACGTTCTCGAGGAAGTACAGAATATAACTCCACGTGAGTTCCCCGAGGATGGTCCGTTTTGGGACCTACATAGCAACAAAGGAGAAACCGAAACTTGCTATCATATAAATGCGTCTGCATCCAAGCCTGCAAAGCGGCGAAGAACAGCCTCGGTGCTTATCCCTAACTACACCAAGTTTGAAGTTGGGATGTCACCGGTAAACCGCATCATCACGTATTTGCGAGAATCTCGACTTCTGCCAGCATCCTGGGAAACCAGAGTGGAATATTTCCGGTACTCACTGGGGGAATCAGTGATGACTTGGTACCAAGATAATCATATCGAAGAAATTACCGAGTGGGTCATCTTGATAGATGCATTCTTGGTCCGCTTCCTATCAAGACAAGGAGAGCAGTTTCCTAGTAATTACTTGAGGGAAATACAATACAGTCAAGAATCCACTGCTCATTATATAAACTATCTCAGAGACAGTACATGGAGCGACCCCCTGGCTATATGGTTGCCTGAACCTGAAATGGTCACGAAGTATCTTTCGGATGCAGTGTGCCCTCCAACTGACAACAGGTACAAGACCATTGGAGCCAAAACTTTCATAAAGGCAATCCGATGGGTCAGCAATGAAGGCTTCAAACAAGAGGCAATTTTTAGCGATGCTGAAGGTTTTGGGAGGACAAATCAACTCCTAGTTCTGCATGTACTGCAGTTAAACGATGCGCCCATCCTTCGAGTGTTCCCTTTCTTAACCAGGGAGTTAAGCTATGATTGGCTACATATTCAGTTATTCCATGAGAATCATAAGTATGCGTTGCCACACTTATTTGATTATTCATTGGCAGTCTGTCAAATGGGGCAAACAGAAGAGTTTGCACTCGAGCACTTTGTTTTGAGCTTGGCCCATGACAGTTGTGCCCTTCTCTGGATCTCCTCGCTTCCTGAAGAAGCATTTGGTTCCTGGGAAGAGTTCGTCGATATATTTATCCAAAGATTCCATGAATATGAAACAGAGTTCCCTCCAGAGATGATAGAAGTCATGCACCCCCTATCAGGAGAGTCTCAATATGACTACATCTTGAGATGGATAAACTGCAGAATAATCAACCAAAAATTCGATAAAGAAGGAATCATGGTTCAACAGTGCATCAAGTCAATGAGTGGGTATTTTCCTAAAATCCCAAAAATACAGCCATTTTTTTCAGATGTACTACGAACATTGGCTACAAACATTCAGGACTCTGCCTCTTCCAATATGGTGCAAGTTGAAGAGGATGTTCTGGAAATTCTTCGATCTGGTCGAATTACACCAGAAAACAAGGGTAAAGCCCCGACACAAGAAAATCGTACTAAGCCAGAACAGCATATACTAGCCAATCAAGGGAAATCCTCAGTAAACTATAATGTGCTTGAACACTTGAAGCGACTCCCTGCTCGACTCAGTATTTACGATGCCTTGCAGTTATCGCAAGAAGCCAGGGATGCACTGGTTAGTGCTCTAACAGATGAAAATGTCCGTCTCGCTTACCTGGTCGACGCCGCTGAATGTGATGAAGTCATTTCATTCACTAATGAGGATATGTTGCTTGGAGACGTTAATCACAACCGACCTTTATATGTTACGGGCAACCTGGGCGGTGAACTGGTCAACAGAATCATGATCGATGCCGGGTCTGCAATTAATATCCTGCCCCTTCGAACACTCAGAAGGATCGGAATTTCTCCATCAGCGTTAAAAGACACTAGTGTGGTGATTCATGGGTTTAATCAAGGGACTCAAAAGGCCATGGGCCTGATTGAGTTGGAACTAAGCATAGAAGATTTCTGCACCGAAATCCCATGCTTTGTGATTAATGCTCCGACCTCATATAACTTGCTGCTGGGAAGGCCTTGGCTCCACAGTAATAAGATAATCGCATCAATGGTGCATCAATGCTTCAAGTACTGCAAGGATGGAGTCGAAAAAAAGATTTTTGCTGACCATAAACCTTTCACAACAGCGGAATCATTTTACTCTGATGCTAAGTATTATGACTTGGCATCTGCTGTCAACACATCAATGAAAGCAATTGAATCAACCACACTAGAAGGACAGCAGGAGGTATCTCAGGCTCCCCCCGCCCTAGTAAGGACAGACATATTCTCAAAAGATGAGAAGATAGAAGGTCAAGGTCGTGGTCGAGGGCGCGGTCATGGACGAGGAATGACAGAATCAAGGGCTCAGTTTCAAACCAAATTTGAAAATATGAGCCTCGATCCAGTACAGCCACTACCGCGGCAACGACTGGGAGCAACCATACCACCTCCTACCAGCTATAGCAACACTGCTGCAGGATCACGGTTCTACTTGGACCTCGAAGTCCTGAAAAAGGTTGCTAAACCAACTCGAGCTAATTCCCCTAGGTTTGAGGTGGATCTGGAAGCTCTTCGGAGATTCCGGAATCAGGCCAATGAGGAAGCCAAGTCACTTTGCTGTGAGAGTGACGGAATGGCCACTGAGGCCGCTCACCAAAATCAAAAACCTAAGGAAACGCTCGATGAGGTTTTAGCAATGCTCGTGGGGTTTAATGTATCTGCTCCAAGTGTGCAGGAACCTCAAGATGAAAAATTTGCCCAAAAACATTTCATAAAGCAATATGGCAAGGTTTACGGTAGCCCTAACAAATCCTCTTGTTTGCCCACGGCTAAGCTCAAGAAATGGGATTTCCATCGCTATAGCAGAGAAAGCAAGAAAATTATGGATTTGATGGGGTTCTATCCTGATGAACCACATTTATCAGGCCTCGGAAGTGACATTCCTATCCCGTTATCCGAAAGACCCCCTGGTTATCAAAAGGGAAACAAACGACTTGGCCTTGGGTATAAAGAAGAAGAAGACGGCAACTTCACCACCACCTAATGCATCTCCACAAGTGATGACTCCAACAATGATGAAGAGGCATTAATGGAACCAGAGGATGCTCCACCTGCGATTGAGGATGGAGGGCAGCCTACTATTGACGTACTTCAGGAATTCAATCTCGGGGACTGAAAAGGACCCGAGACCCATTTTTATTGCCAAAAACTTAGCTAAAAAAGAAAAGGTGGCGCTGAGGCGGCTTTTAAGTGAATTCAAAGATGTTTTTGCTTGGGGGTATTCCGAAATGCCAGGTCTCAACCCCGCTATTGCAATGCATCATCTGCATATTACGCGGGATAAAAAGCCAGTCAAGCAAGCTCCGAGAAGATTTCGACCAGAGCTCGAAGAACAAATCATCAAGGAAGTTGAAAAACTCATTGATGCTGAATTCATTCGGGAAATCAAATTTCCAAAATGGATTTCTTGCATTGTTCCTGTCAAAAAGAAAAATGGGCAGATCCGCATCTGCGTAGATTTTCGAGATCTAAACGAAGCATGCCCTAAAGATGAATTTCCTCTTCCTTTCACTGATGTGCTAATCGATAGCATAGCTCTGTACGACACGTTCTCCTTTATGGATGGATATTCGGGATATAATCAAATCAAGATGGCTCCAGCAGATGAAGCCGCAACAGCATTTCGAACACCGATGGGTGTCTTTTGCTACAAAGTCATGCCTTTTGGTCTTAAGAATGCTGGCGCAACTTATTAAAGGGCTATGCAAAATATATTTCATGATATGTTACACAAACATGTTGAGTGCTATGTCGATGACCTGGTTGTAAGATCTGAAGGTCACAATAAGCATAAAGAAGATTTGAGGTCGGTATTTCTGCATCTAAGAAAGTATGATCTCAAGATGAATCCTCTCAAATGTGCATTCGGAGTATCATCCGGAAAATTCCTCGGATTCATAATCCGCCAAAGGGGAATTGAGGTCGACCCACTCAAGACAGAAGCAATCCAAAATATGCCGCCTCCACAAAACCTCAGAGAACTTAGGAGTCTCCAAGGCCAATTGTCGTATATCCGGCGTTTCATCTCCAACTTGTCTGGCCGGTGCCAGCCCTTTCACAAGTTAATGAGAAAAGATACGACTTTCCAGTGGGACACGAAATGTCAACAGGCTTTTGAATCCATTAAAGAATTGCTGCAAAATCCTCCTGTTTTGACAACCCCAGTAAAAGGAAAGCCGCTCATTCTTTATATAGCTGCCAGTCCACAATCACTGGGGGCATTGCTTGCACAAGAAAATGCTCAAGGCAAAGAACAAGCCGCATATTATCTCAGTCGTCGGTTATTGCAAGCTGAATGTAATTATTCCTCGATCGAGAAGATTTGTCTAGCATTGGTTTTTGTGGCACAAAAGCTAAGACATTACTTCCTCGCACATCAGATCATACTTATATCGAAGGCCGATCCCCTCAAGTTCTTGATCACTAGACCAATGCTTTCAGGACGCCTAGCAAAATGGTCACTTCTGCTATCTGAGTTTGATATCAAATATGTGCCACGAAAGGCAGTAAAAGGGCAAGTATTGGCAGATTTCCTAGCAGCCCATCCTCTTGAAGAAGAATTTCCCATCTTAGAAAACCTACCTGATGAGAAGGTTTTCTACGCAAATGATGATCCAATGTGGCAAATGTATTTCGATGGCGCTTCCAAGCCATCCGGAGCTGGTGTTAGAATTGTCGTAGTCTCCCCTCATAAAGACTTATTCCCGCACTCATATTTTCTTGGAAGAAGCACAACAAATAATGAAGCTGAGTACGAGGCCTTACTCATCGGCATGGAACTTCTTCTGCAATCAGATATTTTATTTGTGCGAATATTTGGGGACTCTGAATTGGTTATCAAACAGTTAAATAATCAATACGAAGTACATCAGCCCCATTTGCGAAAATATTATGACAAAGCTCAAACTTTATTGGCAAAATTCGAAATGGTTTTGGTTGAGCATGTTCCTCGGTCAGAAAATGTAGTTGCTGATGCACTATCAAAGTTGGCCAGTATTCTCGCCTTTAATGAGCTCGATGACATGACAATTCGAGTACAAAGACTAGAAGATGACGAAGAGCTCCAAGTAAATCAAATTGGACGGTGCGTATCCGAGGTAACTACAAACAATGATGATTGGCGCATCCCCATCATCAATTACCTCAAATATGGTATTGAACCAGATGATCCAAGTGCAAGGAAGTCACTGAGAAAGGCTGTTTTGCGATATACCGTGTTTCAAGATAGTTTGTATCGGATTGCTTTTGATGGGCTTTGGCTTCGCTGTATTAACGGGAATGATATCTGTCAAGTCCTTCAAGAGACGCACTCCAGCGAGTGCGGCGCCCACCAATCTGGACGTCGTCTTTATCATAGGATCAAAATGTTGGGCTATTATTGGCCCACAATGGTCCAAGACTCCATCAATTTTGCAAAATCCTGTGAAGCCTGCCAAATGCATGGAGATATTTATCATATTCCTGCTTCAGTAATGTCTCCAACACCTATTTCGTGGCCTTTCTCTTGGTGGGGTTTTGATATTGTCGGTCCGATAAACCCGTCATCATCTAGAGGACACTTATATATTTTAGCCGCTACGGATTATTTCTCCAAATGGGCAGAAGCTAAAGCTTACAAGAGAGTCCGAGCACAAGAGGTGGTTGAATTTATCAAGCACAAAATCATCTACCATTATGGTGTTCCCTATCAAATCACCTCAGATAATGGCACGCCATTCAAAAACGATAAAGTAAATCAGTTATGCCAAAAGTTTAGAATCAAGCAAGTGTTCTCATCGCCTTATTACCCACAAGGGAATGGTCAAGCAGAGGCATTCAACAAAAATATTATTCGAATCCTCAAAAGGACCACTGTGAAAAATAAGCGTGATTTGCACGAGAGGTTCCCGAAGCATTGTGGGCCTATAGAACCACACATCGAACTGCAATGGGAGCGACACCATATTCATTACTCTTTGGCATGGAGGCAGTTTTGCCAGTAGAAATTCAGTTAGCATCTTTGAGGGTTGCCATCCATTCTGGGTTAACTACTGAACAACAAGCTAAACTTCGTTTCGACGAGCTCGAGGCACTAGATGAAAAACGAGTTCAAGCACGGCAACGAATCGAACTCTATCAAGCTCGGATGGTCGAAGCATACAATAAAGTCGTGAGACATCGCTCATTCAAAAGAGGAGATTTGGTGCTAAAGCTACGCACAGAGCTTATGGCCGGGGGCAAACTTACCGGCAAATTCGAGCCTAAATGGGAAGGGCCTTACATCATTGAGAGGGTCCATGGCAATGGCACATATGAAGTTGTTAATTGCGGAAATCAAATGAAAGCAACCGTGAATGGGAATTACTTAAAAAGATATTATCCATGAAATTACAAAGAAAGTCATATATCAAAAGAATCTCTACAGCCTCCCTCGTAGAAGGAAGGGACTCCTTCAAAACTCGAATGGAGTTCACTACAGCAGCAGGAGAAACAGTTAACGGCTCTATCGATGTCAAATTCTCCCCGCCATGAGCATCATCATCAGATATTTCGACAACTAAGGCAGTTGTCAACAAAAAAAAAGGGGGGGGAATTTTCCCGTTCTTCTCGGTTTCTTGCGGAGGTGGAGGAGACGGAGGCTGAGGAGAAAACTTTGCCGCCACCCCCACCTGTCATACCCCTAAGCGCGGAAAAAAAAAAGTCTCAATGAATCGAGTTCCAGTGGCAAGGTCTGGCACTGGGCGGAAAGGTTTCTCTGTCTTATGAAGATGGTAAAACTATTGATGGCTAATCAAAATGTTAGAAATCATGTTGAAATTGATTGGGGAAAGGCAAAGAGAACTCTGAAGAATCTGAGGGTGAAAACAAGACCCTCAAATATGGAATTTAAAATTGTAGGGCTAAGTGAGCTTCCATGCAACCAGCAAATGTTTACTTTGAAACAGAAAAATGGAAGAGGCGATAGCCCGTCTCGAACCATTGAGATTACAGTTTTCGATTATCGGCACATTGAGCTTAGGTTTTCCGCAAATATGCCATGCATTAATGTTGGAAAGCCAAAACGCCCCACTTACTATCCTGTCGAGCTCTGCTCTCTGGTTTCATTGCAAAGGTATACTAAATCTCTGTCAACTTTGCAAAGATCATCACTGGTTGAAAAATCACATGGTTCTCCAGGCCAGTCAGATGTGCCGACAATTGCTGTTGTTGTTAGCTCAATGCAGTGGCCAAAGCTTTCCCACTACAGGGCATCAGTAAGGACCCGGTCACCAAAAGTAGAGATGATTGATTCATTGTTCAAACCAGTATCAGACAAAGAAGATAAAGGCATAATCCAGGAGCTTCTAATGGAATTCTATAAGAGCTCTGGGAAGAGGAAGCCTGACCAAATAATCATTTTTCGGGATGGAGTCAATGAGTCACAGTTTACGCAAGTCTTAAACATTGAACTAGATCAAATTATTCAGGCATGTAAATTCCAGGATGACAGCTGGTCACCGAAGTTTACAGTTATTGTTGCTCAGAAGAACCATCACACCAAGTTTTCCAGCTAAACTCACCAGATAATGTTCCACTTGGCATTGTAGTCGACAACAACATATGTTATCCTAGAAACTACGACTTCTACATGTGCTCTCATGCAGGGATGATTGGGACAACGAGGCCAACGCACTACCATGTATTATTGGATGAGATTGGTTTTTCACCGGATGATCTACAAGAACTTGTTCATTCATTGTCTTACGTATATCAGAAGAGCACCACAACCATATCAATTGTTGCTCCTATCAGCTATGCTCATTTGGCTGCAACCCAGGTGTCTCAGTTTATGAAGTTTGAGGAATCATCTGAAACCTCATCTAGTCATGGGGGCATCACCTCTGCTGGAGCTGTTCCAGCGCCAGAACTTCCAAGACTTCACCAGAACGTGAGCAGTTCAATGTTTTTCTGCTGACGCCGGGATAGCCCAGCTTAGCTGTGTAGGGACTTAATGACTACGTTTTGGATCTTCTATACACCTGTAGTCGTAGATGTTTCATTAGTTGTGATGATTTCATGGCCTCCTTAGCCGCAAAAAAAAAAAAAATATATATATATATATACAGCCTAGCATAAAGGGGATCATTAAAATAGCTGTGGGGCAGTACCTCAAACACACATATCAAAGGGCTGCGGGCTCATTGATTTCTGAAGTTCTCGAGACTCTGTGCCTTAAAAAAAAATTTTTTAAAAAAATGAAGCCTGTTGTACTACATGTCAGGAATTATGCCTTTACAAGTAGCCTATAGCGGCATAGTTCCTGAGGGGGCATTTGAAGAGATATATTTTTAACCATGATAAAAAAATATATATATATAATAAATAAAATAAAAAATAATAATAACAAATAATAAAAAAATAAAAAAAATAAAAAAAATAAATAAATAAAATCTGGAGCTGTGAAGAGATATATATATATTATATGATGAGGATTCAAAGCAACAAAAAGGACGATTTCTCCGCGATGGATTTTATTTCTGTGCTGCGGAAATTTTCTTCTCGAAATTATTTTCATGACGAGGCTATGGTCTTCTCCCGAACCGGCGGCCCAGCTAACCTCCCAGCAACCGGCAGCAGGAGCTGCAGCTCGTTGCGAAGGATTGCACCACCACAAAGAAAATTGGACGCGATAGAGAGTCCGCTGGCATCACCAGCCTTGATCGCGAGCGATGTTGAAGATCTCCTCTCGCATCTGACGCTTCAGAATGCGGGAGTTCTCAAGCGATGACGCCACAGCAACAGCAACAGCAGCAGCAGCAGCCGCCGCCGCAAACTAGCCCACTAAGAAGAGACACCAGCGCCAGCAGCAGGACTACCGCAAGGAGCCCGTCGTGGTCTCCGTACCACCCGCTTCAGCGCCCCGCGCCCGATCCCAGTCCGCCACCCGCCGTGTGAAGCCCACCAGCCCCACGTCCTCCCCTTCCGTCGCCGTTGTCGAGAAGCTCCTTCCTAACGGTGATATTTACACTGGGAGCTTCGCCGACAACGCTCCTCACGGCGTCGGCAAGTACCTCTGGAAGGACGGATGCATGAACGAGGGCGAATGGTGCCGCGGAAAGGCCGCCGGTAGAGGGAAATTCTCGTGGCCATCGGGCGCAACCTACGAGGGCGAGTTCAAGGCCGGGAGGATGGACGGTATCGGCACCTTTACGGGTCGGACGGGGACACCTACGCCGGATCGTGGACCTCTGATCGGAAGCACGGGTACGGGCAGAAGAGCTACGCCAACGGCGACTTCTACGAGCGGTCGTGGCGTCGGAATCTGCAGGAAGGGCAGGGGCGGTATGTGTGGAGGAACGGGAATGAGTACGTCGGGGAGTGGAAGAATGGTGTAATTTCCGGCAGGGGGACTTTAATCTGGGCCAACGGCAACCGCTACGATGGAATGTGGGAGAATGGCGTTCCGAAGGGAAACGGCGTTTTCACCTGGCCCAACGGCAGCTGCTACGTTGGGAGTTGGAGCAAAGACCCCAACTGCCAGCTGAACGGAACTTATTATCCTGGCGGGAACGGGAAGGATATTAAACAACGGCTGAGTCCCACGGCTTCCCCGTTCGAGGAGAAATACAGTAATTTTCCGCTGCGGAAGAGGTCGTCTGTAGATGGGAGGGGGAGCGTAGCGGAGCGGAATTTTCCTCGGATTTGCATTTGGGAATCGGATGGGGATATACTGAGCCATGGCGCCCGTCACGACCACGTCTAGGTATTTGGTGTTGGGCCAGATGATCCCGTCCAAGTTCCCGTCTGAGCACTCGTCGATGATGAGCTGGGCAAGCTTGGGATTCGGCTGCAAGAGCTCCTTCACGGCTTCTCGGATGGCAAAGTCAATGATCTTGAAGTTGAGAGTACCAGTTGCGACGTCGTGGGCTAATTCCTTCCAAAGCAGCTGGAGGAATCGTATGGCTCGAAGGAGGCCAGAGGCGAACACTGCGCCTACTCGAAGGACTTCCAGCCTCTGATAAAGCCCGCACAGCATTTGGGTGTACATGCTCTGAAAGGAAGGGACAGATGTGCTTTACGCGAAAACAGTTCCGCGGGAAAGCGGTTCCGGTGCAGTTCCGCTGAAAAGCGGTTCCGCATGAATCCAGTTCCGCGGGAACGATTTTATCGAAACAGTTCCGCGCGGCTACAGTTCCGCGGCAATGAAGTTCCGCGGGAACTACAGCAGCCGCCGAACCCATCCCGAGCCGGCAGAAAACCTATAAATAGCCACATTCGGCCCTTCATACAAAAACGAAGACGGGGGAAAGGGAGCTCTCCCGCGCTCAAAGAAGAGAACGTGAGTTCTCCAGATATTTTTTTTTCTTTTAGTTAAACAAAAGAAAGAAAAGAGGAGAGTTTCTTTCTTACATTATATATATATAAATATATATATATATATACATATATACTATTTTCAAAAACTACTTTTCCCAATGTGGATACTCCCCGACTGGCGGGTTGAATTGACACACGGGTTAAGTATATTTTCTCTTTTAAAAATAAAATAAGTATATATATGTATATTATATATATATATATCTATATATACATATATATTATTTTCAAAAACTAATTTTCCCAACGTGGATACTCCCCGACTGGCGGGTTGAATTGACACACGGGTTAAGTATATTTTCCCCTTTAAAAATAAAATTAAAAAAATATATATGTGTATATTATATATATATATCTATATATACATATATATATTATTTTCAAAAACTACTTTTCCCAACGTGGATACTCCCCGACTGGCGAATTGAATTGACACACGGGTTAAGTATATTTTCTCTTTTAAAAATAAAATAAAAATATATATGTGTATATTATATATATATACATATATATTATTTTCAAAAAACTACTTTTCCCAACGTGGATACTCCCCGACTGGCGGGTTGAATTGACACACGGGTTAAGTATATTTTCCCCTTTAAAAATAAAATTAAAAAAATATATATGTGTATATTATATATATATATATCTATATATACATATATATATTATTTTCAAAAAACTACTTTTCCCAACGTGGATACTCCCCGACTGGCGGATTGAATTGACACACGGGTTAAGTATATTTTCTCTTTTAAAAATAAAATAAAAATATATATGTGTATATTATATATATATAAATATACATATATACATATATATTATTTTCGAAAAACTACTTTTCCCAACGTGGATATTCCCCGACTGTCGGGCTGAATTGACACACGGGTTAAGTATATTTTCTCATTCAAAAATAAAAATAAATATATGAGTATTTTCTATATATAAAAATATATCAAAATATACATATATATTCAAAGGCATCCAAAAATTGAGATTTTGATTTCTAAGATTATATAAATACCCCGCAGGCCTCCAAAAATGAATATTTTGTCCCGTGGGCCTTTAAAAAATATATATATATATATGTATTTGCCCCGCGGGCCCCAAAAAAAAATATTGTTAGACTTTCAAAAATTTATATATTATAAAAAAAAAATTTCATATACTTTTGCCTGAGTAGATACTTCCCAAACAGTGGGTTAAGTTGATACGTAGGGCTAAGTACCTTTCTATTATATATATACATATATATATATATATCAAAGAAAAAAATTACCTCTTCGCTCAATCCGAGCCTTAATGTCCAAGCAAGCCCTCCTAGGCCCAAAACCCTCCAAAAAGCCCAAGATGGCTCAAAACTCTCCAAAAAGCCCAAGATGGCCCAAAACTATCCAAAAAAGCCCAAGATGGCTCAAAACCCTCCAAAAAGCCCAAGATGGCTCAAAACTCTCCAAAAAGCCCAAAATGGCCCAAAACTCTCCAAAAAGCCCAAGCTTGCCCAAAAACTCTCCAAAAAGCCCAATGTGGCCCAAAATCTCCAAAAAGCCCAAGATGGCCCAAACTCTTTTCAATAAGCCCAATTGGGCCCAAACCTTTTTAATTGGTCAAAAATGACCCAAACATACTTTTTAAATTCGATTGAATCCATTTCTTGGTAAAACCACCCAATTGTTCAATCCAGAGGCTGAATGCGGGAGACGCTGGTTTCTTGTACAAGTACAGAAGCTGAAAGCGGGACACGCTGGTCTGCTGTGTAAATCCAGAAGCTAAGAGCGCACTTAGTTTGCTGTGTAGGGTCACTAGTGTAGCCGACGGGCCCCTCACTAATTCCCAAACCGAGTCATCGCTGGTCGACGGGCTAAGCGTAAACTCACATTTAAGACATGGCGCGTGGCGTCATGTACCTCACATTTAAGTCATGGCGCGTGATGTCATGTACCTCATATTTAAGTCATGGCGCGCGGCGTCATGTACTTCATATTTAAGATATGGCGCGTGGCGTCATATACCTCACATTCGAGTCACGGCGCGGGGCGAAGTGTACTCATTTATCTTTATATTTTTGTTAGACACGATTTTTCGTGCACTCGTAAAAGCGTAGAAGGATCTTCTACGCACTTCATTATTATTAAGCATTTTTTTATGGACCATTATATTCAGCTCTTTTAATCAAGGGTTTTCTCGTTAGAGATGTAAAATCAGAATGTGGAACACAATGCAAAATATTTCTGTGATGTACTTTTCGGACTCGGTTAAAGAATTGGATGCTTTAAAATTTTGTTGGGAAATTAATTAAGCATTTATTCTCAAAGCCGCAGGGAAACAATTTTACATTCAACCAAAAATCAACAGAATGAAATGAATTATATTTTTTCTCACGAGGCCGGAACAGGTGGAAATGAACTTCTAGTATTCTCTCAATTTTTCATACTCTCATATATATATATATATTCTTTTTCTATTATTTTTGACTGCCTGTTTTTCTCCTTTTCTTCTTCTAATTCTTTTCTCAACTATTCTATTTCTGATTCTTTCTCTCTCTTCTGCTGTTCAATTCTTAGATAAGCTTCAAGAGTTGGATTATTAGGGATTGCTACTGATGTTGTTTGGGGTCGAAAAGAAAGTTGAGAAGTTGCAGTGGTTAAGTTTATGGAATTGAGTTCGGATAAATGAGAGGCTAATAATTTTAAAATATTATGGTACGAAGGCCAATTTCTAGATATCCAAAGGTTGTCTAGAAGAACATGATCATCATTGCTAAGGTGGAGACTAGAAGGTGTTCTGAAATGAAGGTTTGATGCTGTTGGGATTATAGGAAGGTTAAGAGTTGGATGAATAGGGAATTGGGTATTTTGAAATGGATTTTGATGGAGAGGATGGAAGGAGTGGATAGGATTATGTTGGTTTTGTCCAGCCATTTCCTGCAAAAAAGAACTCATTTCGTCAGATCTAGCATCTGACTACATTCTAATTTTTGTTAGTAAAAATCATTTCGTCAGAACTATTTTCTGACTACATTCTAAAATTTCACTGAACTATCCTCGGCTACATTACTATTTTCGTCATTGTAAGAAAGACTACATTCTATTCTTCATTTCCAATGCTCGGGATAAATAATCTGCAAGAAAATTGTTAGTACCTTCAATATGTTCAAAATTAACTTTCAAACTCTTTCCTTGTATCGTATTAACATTATTATTTTCAATTTAAAATTTATGGGGAACTTTTGTCAACTCTTAATTTAATATTTTTTATGTTGTTTAACAATATTATTAGCCCTTCTGTTTCTATATTTATCTGATTGCGTATAGATTCTATCTTATCGACTAAAGATTTTAAGGCTATTTCCTCAATTTGGTTTAGTTTATCTATATCATCAATAGTAGTATTCAAATGGAGAATTATTTCTTCTAGTTTATTCATTATATTATGTTTTATCTCTTATCCATGCATTTTTTCCATTAGGGTTCTAAGTTCTGCTACTATGTCATGTGATTCAAACCAAATCATTATTTAAGATAAGTTAAAGATTTCGGTTTTTGGGCTCACCTTTATAATGCAAAGTTATTAGGTGGTTAAGTTTTTATTTTATCAAATTTCATTTTCATGTTTTCTATCTCTTTTTGTAATTCTTCAATATTTTCTTCTAGATCATCTGTTTTATTTAATAATCTATAGTATTCTTCTATATTATTTTTAATTATTTCATTTTTCCCTGTTATAGTTCTTGCTAATACTTTTGCTATATATATAAGACCTTTTAATAATGCATTCATTGTATCTATGACTTGTTGATAGATAATTTGGTAAAATTGTTCAGGCTTAACTTCTAGTTTCTTGTTTTAATATTTATATTCCTGTATATAAATATTTTAATTCCAAACTCTTATATACAAAAATTAACTTCTTTTGGTTCGCGTTCCTCTTGATTAGTAGAAAATTCCAACCCGTTCTGGGCAAAACATGCCTCTGTCTTTCGGGATTTACAGACTACTTCTCAAGGATTAAAACCTACTGCAAATTCAGTTAATTATGCAATTAGAGTTTTGGTAATTAAGATTTTATAAACAGGAACAATATATCAAACAATAAGACAGGAAATTAAATGCCTGAAACACACTTTACTCTATTATGAACAACATATACATATATTCAAACTTAAAACTTACAATACTTGAAGACTTGATTTCTTTCTAAGCTTCTCTATCTCTCTGTGTCTCTGCTTGTCTTCGTGTGTTTTCCATGTATGTCTACGTGTTACAAAGGTCTTTTTATAGGAACCGGAACTCAAATGGGTGTTCAGCAGATTTGAAAAATTATACGAAAGAGATTCGATCTTATCTCTTTACTATACATAATGCGTTTTACTTTTACTGTTTTTGATAAACTCGTATCTTTCACAGTAAAAAGCAGACGCAATATAGCAAAAGAGAATCGATCGTGCAATAATTACAAAGTCAATGACCTTCAACAAAGCTGTCATCACTGTAAAAGAAAAAGCAAATGGCCGTAAAGAAAGCTGCCATTGCTGTAAAATGGATAACTATCACCGAAAGGTGACAAGACGTCAATCCTCTGTCGGGTATCGTGCTCCTGTCACGATCGATGTTCCCGAATTATTCCTGTTGCTGATGGACGAAGAATCTTAAGCTTCCATTCTGTTGGCTAGGTTTTGAGCTTCTATACCATCTTCAGTATCTGAGAAATCTGCTTGAGGACTACTGGGTCCTTCGTAGTCTGGAATAGAAGAGCAGTGAAAATCTCCAACTTCTAGCAATGTCTATATGCTTGTATATATTTCAAATGTTCTACTTTACCATCTTCTAACTAATAATTACTGGAGAAACCATGCCCTGGGTAGAAAACCTTATTATTACATCCAAAGATTTTTAAATGTGGTTCTTCTGCCATCAGAAAGGAAAATGATGAATATTCTCTGTTGTAATCCATGGCTAATTCTAGCTGCCTCCAAATTCGAATTCTTTCTTCTGTTTTGATCTTTGTGTCTATTTCTGCAATGCTAAAGTTCTCACTGTCTGTCCGTACTTGTAACGAAATTGCATTAGTAATACATCTGATAAGAACATTATGTTTAGCTGGAATTGGAATTCTTTCATAACTTGGGGGAATGGATTGAACTTCAATATTAATAAATCCATTAAGGCAATACTTTATTTTATGCCTTACTGCTGATGCTAATCTCCAAGATACTTATTCTAAATGGCTAATCGGATTTTCATGAGTAAGTATTATCCTTTCTAATACTCCATGAGTCCATAATTCATAAACTCTTAGTTGTACCACAGTGGTGTTGTAGTTCAAATTTATCCTTTCAAATCGGGACAGATCCACTGTGCATCTGTATATGAAGAATCCTTGGTTGCAAATGCAGTGTGGTTCATTAGCATGTTGCTCATGTCTGTATGTCTTGAGTACCAAAGATACCCCTTGTGGCAAGTGTTCTTGAAATTTTGCTAAGTGTCTGAGAGCTTTTTGTACATCAACTTGTCTTTGATTTTTTCTTCTCCCCATAGTCTTAATATTTTTCCTTTGACTTGTGTTATTTCGGGTGGAAATGAACTTCTATTATTCTCCCAATTTTTCATACTGTCATATATATATATATATATATTCTTTTTTATTATTTTTGACTGCCTGTTTTTCTCCTTTTCTTCTTCTAATTCTTTTCTCAACCATTCTATTTCTTATTCTTTCTCTCTCTTCTGCTATTCAATTCTTATATAAGCTTCAAGAGTTGGATTATTAGGGATTGCTACTGGTGTTGTTTGGGGTCGAAAAGAAAGTTGAGAAGTTGCAGTGGTTAAGTTTCTAGAATTGAGTTCGGATAAATGAGAGGCTAATAATTTTAAAATATTATGGTACGAAGGCCAATTTCTAGATATCCAAAGGTTGTCTAGAAGAACATGATCATCATTGCTAAGGTGGAGACTAGAAGGTGTTCTGAAATGAAGGTTTGATGTTGTTGGGATTATAGGTAGGCTAAGAGTTGGATGAATAGGGATTTGGGTATTTTGAAATGGATTTTGATGGAGAGGATGGAAGGAGTGGTTAGGATTAGGATGGTTTTGTCCAGCCATTTCCTGCAAAAAAGAACTCATTTCGTCTGATCTAGCATCTGACTACATTCTAATTTTTGTTAGTAAAAATCATTTCGTCAGAACTATTTTCTGACTACATTCTAAAATTTCACCGAACTATCCTCGGCTACATTACTATTTTTCGTCATTATAAGAATGACTACATTCTATTCTTCATTTACCAATGCTCGGGATAAATAATCTGCAAGAAAATTGTTAGTACCTTTAATATATTCTTCATTTACCAATGCTCGGCATAAATAATCTGCAAGAAAATTGTTAGTACCTTTAATATGTTCAAAATTAACTTTCAAACTCTTTCCTTGTATCGTATTAATAAAGGCAATCCATCTTTTACTATATATTTTTCTTTTTATAAAACTGTACTATGGCTTCACAATCTGTTGTAAGAGTGAATTCGTTATTTAAATATAGTCTGAATTTGTCTAAAGCATTAATTACTCCTAATATTTCATAATCTAAACTTATTAGGTTTTCTGATTTTTGAATAAACTTTCCTGATTCATATCTACTTATTTCTTCAGAATTTGAGTAACTTTCTTTATGGGGTCTGGTTTTTAATACTGCTCCCCATCCTAATTCACAAGCATCTACTTCTACAATTTTATATTCTGATTCTAATGGTAATTTTAATTTTGGTAAATTTCGTATCTTTGTTTTAATATCTTGTACTAGTTTTACGTCTTCTTGATTAAAAAATCGTTGTCCATTTTTACCAGTTTTTTTGTATAAATACGTAGTTTGTTTGTATAGATCTGGGATAAAATTTCTAGCATAATTAACTAATCCTAGGAATTTTTGTAATAATTCTAATGTTTCTAACTTATCTGGCATTTCTAAAATTTTCTGAGAAATATGCGGTTGTAATTCTATATATCCTTTTCCAATTTTCTGTCCTAAAAATTCTATATATCCTTTGGCAATTTCTAGCTTCTTTTTGGATATGATTATACCGTTATTGATTATTCTTTTTAATACTTCTTCTACATGTTTATAGTGTTCTTTTATCGTTTTACTTGCTATTAAAATATCATCTATATATACAAAAACATAGTTTAAGTCATTAAAGATTTTATCCATTCTTCTTTGAAATATACTAGGGGCATTTGTTAATCCAAAAGGCATAACTAACCATTCGTAATGTCCTACTGGGGTTACAAATGCTGTCCATTCAATTTGATTTGGATCCATTCTAATTTTCCAGTATGCACTTTTACAGTCTATTTTATTGAAATATTTTCTATTTTGTATCATGTTTATCAAATTATCTTTATTTGGAATTTTATATCCATCTTCTATAGTGTTATCATTTAATCTTTTATAGTTTATTACCATTCTTGGTTTTCCTCTTTTTTGTTCACTATGATTTCTTACTAAAAAGGCTGCACTTCTATGTTTACTATAACTGGGTCTGATTAATTTTAATTTTAATAATTCATCTATTTTCTTTATAAATTCTTTTTTATCTTCTTCATTGTATTCTAATTCTCTAGTTTTTATTGTTATATCTGGATTTATGATTTCTAAATGTGCTATTTCTTTAGTTTTTTCCTAATATTTTTGGGGATCTTCTCCCATTATTTGTGCTTGTTCTGCTAATTGTAGAATTTTTGCAATATTGCTATTTATTTGATATGTTGGTTCTATTTTATTTATTTTTATTTTACCCATGTTTTCATTTAACCATTCTGTTTGAATGTTTTTTTATGTTGGTTTTGGTAGTTAAGATTTCTAAACTATAGCGTTCATTGTTATTTTCTTCATCATAATCGTATTTATCATAATCATAGATAAATTCATTATTATTTTCTTCATTTTTATTTTTAGAGGGGATTGTTCCACCACGCTCCGCATGTCCTCTGATAGTTGGAATGATTGCTATTTGTTTTCCTATGGTAATATAATTTTTGCTAATAGAAATAAGTCCGTCTAGACTAAGCATAAAATTTAGTCATAATATAAATTCCGTATAAGGTAATTTATGAAGTAAAATTTTTGGTAATGCATATTTTTCAGTTAATTTATTATTTTGTTGATAGAATTGAATTTGACTTTCCATTATAGAATCTGTAAATCGTATTATTTGTCCATTTGCTAATTGGGTTAATGTATTTATTTTAGTTAAATTAATATCTTTACATATTAAATATGTTGTAATTAAACTGGTTGTACTACCACTGTCTATAGTTGCTATTGTTTCTATAATATTATTATTTTGAAAAGTAATTTTACAAGGAATTTGTTGTAAACTAGTTAATTTTTGTATTTTTGTTTCTGTTTGCGCAACTATTTCTAATTTATTTGTTTTAATTTCATCATTACTACTAATGTTATCTTGTAGTTTTTTTATTTTAATTTCATCATCACTACTAATGTTATCTTGTAGTTGTTTTTGTTCGTAATCTTCACTTTCTATTGGGCTTGATTCAGATTCATAATCTATCTCTTTACCTTTATCTGTTATTTTGATTTTCTTTTTTAGTTGTTTTACTTTCTTTTTTAATATATCAATTTTCCATTTTTGTTTTATTTTTTCATAGATTTCTTTATCTTTTTCATCTAATCTTTTCTCTATTATTTCTATTTTGTTAGCTAATTCCTGTAGAGTTATTTTATTTGTTTGAGTTGTTTTAAAATTATTTTTTATGGTTGATGGATGATCAATTCCATAGTGATAAATATAATTGCTACAAACTTCTATTTTGCATATAAGACATTGATATTTATTTTGATAAGAAGAAAAGTATCCACATTCTTTACATGTTTTTGTAAAACTTCCTTTCCATAATTCTAAAATATGGCTTGTTTTATCTATACAGCTCAGTTTTTTTATTTGCATCCCATTTTTCTAAAGCTTTAATTAATGTATTTTCTTTTGTATCCTACTACTTTTATCAGATTCTGTTTCTGTTATACTGTATATAGTATCTTCATCGTCACTTGATGCACTTAAAATGTTTTCTTTTATATCTGCTACTACCATTGCTCTATTTCTATTTTGATTTTTAAAATTTTTATATCTATTTGCTAAGTGATCTGGACTTCCGCAAATATAACAATGACATTTTCTTATTTTTTCATTTGGTTTTTTAACATTTTTATTTTTATCTGGTCTTTTTGAAAAAATTCTTCTTAATTTGTATTTTTTCAATTTTTTATCCTTATTATTTTGAAATGATTGACTTGTATAAATATTTTGAAAAAACTTATAAGATTGTTTTTTAATTTGTTTTGTATACTATAATCTCTACATTTTTCTTGTAACTTATAGTAAGTATATATTATTCTAGATCCTACTCCTACATTTTTTTGGATAATTTCCAGCTTTCCATTCTTCGTATATTTCTTTTCCTAATTCTCCTGGTAATCTTAATAAATATTTATTTCCTATTTCCTCATCAAAATATTTTCTCGCTTTACTTGCATAAGCTATATATAGTTTACTAAATTGTTCTATATAATTCCAGTTTTCAATACTTAATTGTTCTAGATCTCTGTATGCATAATCTTGTTCATTTGTATTAGATCTACTTGGGTCGAATCCTATAATACATGTTCCAATAAATTTGGTGAAATTATAAGGATTATCTCCTAATTTTTTTATTTCATCAATTTCTTCAGCTTTTGTTATTTTTGCTTCATTATAAATTCCTACAACTACTTCTCCTAATAATGTTTCTAAATATGCAAACATATCTGATTTTTTATCACTAGTTAACCAAGCTCTTACTGCATCTGATTCCCATCTAGATATAGTGTTTTCCCATAGTTGTGGATTATTTAAATATATTGTTAATATACTCCCTCCTTGATAGGCTGGTGGAAGATTTATTTTTTCTACTGGAATTATTTTTCATTTTCCTACACCTTGTCTATCTCAATGTTATCAAAACCGAACCGGTGATCGAACCGGTAAAGGAACTGGTCTGGTTCAAACCGGTTTGACCGGTTAAGCAAACCGGTTTGAACCGGTGACGTCAGCATGACATATTTATGATGTTATAAATATTTAATTATTTTTAATTAACATATTGGTAAATTATATATATAACTCCTAAATCTAAATATTAATTATATTTCAAAACTATACAAACCTTTAAATAATTTTGAAACTAAATAAATATATAAAGTTATAATTAAAAATATTAACTAATTATGTGAGCTCTTAGCTTATTGATAATTTTCATTTTATCTAATACTTTCATATTTTAAAATATTTAAAATTGTATTTATAATAGATTTCATATGAAAATTGTTCCAAAAACATACTTTTGAGATTTGGTGAGATTTTGTAAGTTTTTAAGAGATTTAATGGCCGTATTTTATTTTTTGGGGAACGCATGTGCACAAATAAAAATATGCTAGTGGAGCACCAAACTTGGTGCTCCATCACCTTCCTTTTCCCGTTTCCCCCATGGACGGCTAACCCACCTTCGGTAGCAATCTCGGATCCGTTAACGGCGTCTCCTCCGGCAGCAACCTGCCCAAACCAGAGGGGTTTTCCCGGCAACTAGCCTCCACCTGCTGCCGCCGCCAGCAGTCTCCTCGCCGTCAACGACGTCAAGCCACCTCCGTCACGTAGTGCTGCTCCCCCGCCAGACGATGCTGCCCAGTCGCCGGAAGCAGCTGTCCGTTTCTGGGAGCAGTCCAGCCGTCCGCTGAAGCCGCCAGCAGCCTCACGACGCGTTGCCGGCATCCAGTCCGGTGGAAACCCGGCGCCTGAAACCAGATGGGTTTGGCGTGGCCGCCGCTGGAAACTAGATCGCTGGTGCCGCCACCTAGTCCCGACGGCCAAGCCTCGTCAACGCCCTGACGAGCAGCCGCTGCCCCGACAGCACTCACAGTAGCATTATCAAAGCCCTAAGCCGGCGTTCTCTCCGTTTATTCGCGAACCGGTCTAACCGGTTCAAACGCGTTTTCCGGTTGAACCGGCGGTTCAACGGTTCATGCGGTTTAATACTATCAGACCGAACCGTATGAGATCGAACCGGATGCATGCCCGGTTCCCGGTCGGACCGGTTCGACCGGCCGGTCCGGTCCGGTTTTAACAACACTGGTCTATCTATATTTTCTTCTTTTAATTGGGTGGTTTGTCTAATTGGCCTTTGTAACTCTTCTTCTAGTCCTGATGGTGGAGGATTGTCTAATCTAAATCTTTTATTTACACTTGTCATACTACTTTCTGCTATAGTATCTGCCATTTTTAGTTTTACAAAATATTCATTTAATTCTTCTTTATCTCTAATTATTTGTTTAAAATCGAAGTTTTTATTTTCTTTATTTTTATATGTTAATTCTAAATTTTATTTCTGAATATGGTAATTCCATTTCTTTAAAGACTACATTTTGTAATTGTTCATAAGTTTTTACTTTATTAAAATCAATTTTACTCATTTTTCTATTTCGGATTGGACACTTGTTGTTTCATCATCTTCTAATCCTGTAATTTTTCTATATTGATAATCTCCAAATCTTATTGTTATTTTTCCATCTAAATGTTCATATATAATATTAGAGTTTGGTATTAGTGTTTTATTTTGTACGAAACTTTCTAATTCCCATTCTTTTCCTGAATTTATTAGTCCATCTATTTTTATTCCTGGTAATGCTTTTACTCATTTACTAATCATTATTTTTTCTAATTCGTTTGTATTTAATCTGTATCTTACATTACTATATTCTTGCATTTTTTCTACAAATCCTGTAGTTATTCTTAGATTTTTACTTCCTAATATCATATTATATCCTATTGTTTTTATTCCTAACTTTATATTTTCTATCATTTCTGTAGTATTCATTGTGAAATCTGGTAAAAAATATACTATTGCTCCTTTTTCATTCATATCTATTTCGAAACTTCCTATAATAGCTTGTTTTAAAATTGTTATTCTTTGATCATACAGGCATACTAAAGTTTTAGCTCCACTTCCATTATTATGAAGTCCTTGAACTCCAATTAATACCAATCCTAAATGTATTTCTTTATATTGTTTCTTTTTAATTTTTTGTTTATTTTTTGTTGTTATTAAAGATATACTTACTTGATCATTTGGATCTATACAGCTTACCTCTTGTTCTGTTACTGTTTTTACTATTGCACTTTTAGCTATTATATTCTCTTTTTCATATATTTTTATTTTCTTTATTAAGTTCAATTTTTTGTTTCTAAATTTTTCTAATTGTTGATCTATATCTATTACTTCACTAATATTTATCATAGGTTTATTCTAAAATTCACCAAGTTTTCCATTTATTTTGTCTTCTTTTTATTTATGTTGGTTCTTTTTGTATTTGTAATCCTTTGAACATTAATTCTAAATTGTCTACTGCTTTATTAGTGGCTAATACTTTTAATTTTTCTTCTAAAAGATCAACTTTATTATTTAATATATTTATTTTTTCACATAATTTAATTAATAGAATTGTTTGTATATTAAATATTCTAGGATATGCTATATCAGATGTAGATTTTCCTTTGTATGCTGTTAATCTAATAGGTTCATTATGTCATTTTTTGGCTATTTCTAATGCTAACTTGTAATCGATATGCATTTCTATTTCTGACATTTTATCCAAGTATTAATTCTTTAATATCTTGTGATATTTTACTTATACTTTCGATGTCTTTTATTATTTTTTCTAATATTTTATTCTCTTTATGTTTTGGTTCTTCTCTTATATTTTCAATTATTTGTTTTAATCTGATATTTCTATTTTATGTTTTTCTATTAAATCTATATTTTGATTTTTTATATATTCTAACTTATTTATTAGTATAGTATTCATTTTGTTTTTTTGTTCTATTGAATATTTAATATTTTCTACCTCCATTTTTATTTTTTCATTATTTATTTTTATATGTTCTGCTAAATTTATAATTAGGTCTATTATAGTATTATATTCATGATTATTGCTATGCATAGAATGTTTTTTCTTTTGTGTTGAAAAATTACATTTTATCTTGGATCTTTCTAATATCATTTTTTTGTCTTGTTCTTTATAGCTAGATTCAAATATTCTATTCTTTTCATTATATATATTGTATTTCTATCATTGTAGATAACCATCCTTCGATGTGTTTATATAAAATTATTTTTAATTTTAGATTTCTTTTTACTCTATTATCAGTAATCTGCTGTATTTGTTGTTCTATATTTCTAATATAGTTTCTGACTAGATTTCTAAAAGCGAAGATACAATTTCTATCTTCTAAATTTAATCTCTGTATATTATTTATAATTTGATTGTGGTAGTCTAAATCAGTGTTTGTTGCCATAATATTCTTCTATCCATTTACTATTATCTAATGAGCCAAATGAAAACCCATATTAAACTGCTTGAAAACCAAATTGCCCAACATGGCACTACCTCATCCATTAGAGACCAGGGCAAACTCCCTAGACAACCTGAAGTAGACCCTAGGGAACAAGTGCAGGTAGTTACTTCGCGGAGTGGAAATATGCTTGACCAATCTCAACCACCTCAAATTGACACTGAAAAGGAGGCCGATCAGGAACAGAAGCAAGAAGAGGAGCCACGATCCCAACGAGTGGTGCAGAAGTAGTACATCCCACCACCTCCTTACAAGCCTCCTCTTCCCTTCCCTCAAAGGCAAAGTGACAAGCTGCGCATATACCTAATTATAATGCTTGTTTTAACGCAAGGACACGTGCCGATCAAGTAATAAAGAGTGAGTAGAGTATCGTTCCCACAAGGATTGTGTTAAACAGATTAGTACCTTAAATCTCAATTGTCTAAGTGAATTAGTAAAAGGAATGAGATTTGGTTTCAAAGAATTGAATAAAACTAACTAAGCAAAGCATTAAATGACCAAAGTGGTGTGGAATACTGCTGAGATTGCCTTGAGATGATTAAGACAGGTGAGAATATGAATTCATTGAATCATAGCTATGTCATTTGGTCCGCTTTAAGTTAGTTGTGCAGAGATTACTAATTTAGGTTCATTCATATTCATATATGTCTTCCAACATATATAAACCTAACCAAGTTTTAGTTATTTGCTATGTTCCCATGCACACAAGTAAAACAAGATTGATAACCATATCACCTAATCAAGATTACACAGGATTAATAGGTATATTCCTATCCATATTAACATCCAACACAAACAAGAGCTAGAATACCTGTGCCTTATATATGGATCTTATTCAAATCCCACTTTTCCAAGCATGAATCTGAATATTCGATCAATCCACAAGGTTGCAAAGCTTGTAAACACATTAAGCATGATATATAAGGGTAATCTAAAGTAACACAAGTCACACCACAATAGTATTATCAGTTCAAACATAAGAAAACCAAATAACATAGGTTATGAGTTCAAATCTTACATATCTCCCACCATAGGAAGGTTCATCCCATAAACATGACTTCAATTCCCATTAAAATCAAGTTACAATCATCTCAAGCAAAGAGAATAACAAATATGAAGAGATAGATGAGAAGAGGAGATGAAACTCAATGGATTTGCAATGATAGCTTCGATCTCCACTTGATTTTCTCTCGTTCCATGAAGCTTTTGGTTTCTCCCTTTCTCCACAGCAGCCATCACCACTCTCTTTATCTCTGTGTCTGCCCTGACATGAATCCCTAGGTTTCTATTTAAACATATCAGCTTGCGCAGCACACGTGCAGAAATCTGTGCGTACGGATGCATAGTGGCACCTAGGCGGTAACTATCTGTGTGCTGTGTAACTTAGAAACCTTTCGGAATGTCCTAAAATCTGATGCCTTGGCGCCTTGGCGCCAACTCCTTGGGGTCCTTGTGATATGGAAATTCTTCTAGAACACCTGTATGATCATGCCATGGCGGTTAGGCACTAACTCCCTGGAAGCTTTTATCCTAAAAACTCTTCTGGGTGTGTCTGCAATGTTAATGAAGTGGTGCCTAGGCGCCATCCTCATGCTCCTTTACCTGGCTTTGTTTTGCATTCCACTAGCCCGCATGCCTGTAAATTGCTCGTACTTTCTGCAAAAACTAAATGAACTAAATAAATGAACTAAAAATGCATAAAAACTGTATAATACTCCTAAAATGCAAAAAGAGTGAAAATTAAGCTAAATGGATGCAAACTAAGCCTAATCCCTTAGACTAACACACAAAAATAGTCTAAAATGGGCCATGATAACTCGCATTTTCACGAGTTATCACACCCCCAAACTTAAATATTGCTAGTCCTCGAGTAACACATGCAAACATAATGAATGAATGAATGAACAAATGAATTTGGACTCCGTCAACTCAACCTGCTTCCCATTATGCTTCTATCAATCAATTTCTCTATTCAACAAGGTCAAGAATAATCAAAACTTGAAAATCAATCATTGCACAAAACAGGACATGCATTTTCATCATTCATTCGCGAACCAAGTCAGTAGATGACAGAATTCTCTAGTACAAAGTAATAATTCAATATGCTAATCTTCCTCTTGATCAAAAGAAACTGGTTAGAAAATCAACCTAAACAGGTGAACCAAGGTTTAAGCTGAACTAACTAGTCAAAGAAAATAGCAATCATTCACTGGATTCAATTTTTGCCCAACTGCACATTCTTCCCCCCCCCCCAAACTTATTGCAAAACTCTCCTCACCATATTTCAGGATATTTGGAGATCTTTTTTTTTCTCCCCTCACTATATTTCAGGGTATCTTGGGAGAGTTTTGATTTTAAAGCATTATTACTTTGGTTTTCCTTTGCTTTTTTACGCGAACCTTGACATTTGTTGATGCCAAGTCCCGGTTACTCAGCTTAGGTCAATCACCCCCTTTTATTGTTCTGATAACTTGGTAGGGATATTGAACATTCTAGAAGAACTTTTTTTTATGAAGTATTACAATTTCTAAACCCATTAATTCTCTTAAAGCACTTAGTTAGCATTCTTTTAACTCAGTTCTCATCATTTCAGTCTAAAAGATTAACATATAATTGAATTAGAACAATGTACTATGAAATTCTTTTGATTCATTCACATGTCACTTGCAACTTGCTTTTACACATAGTCCTTAATCTGAATTGCCCATTTTTCATGAATTCAATTTCAAGTCAACATTTTTCTCAACCTTGCATATTTTCATTAAAATGGATTGAAACAAGATAATTTTTACAGGCAAAATTTGACATGATATGCAATCTAACACATGTATACAAGATATGAATCAAAACACACCAAAAGAAATTATACACCCCCCAAACTTGAGGGATGCATTGTCCTCAATGCATGCAACTACATGAAACCTACATGATCATAGACTGAGAAATGAATACAAAAGGAATATAAAATGTAAAGGACAGGTACGCTCTTAGGCGTCTGATGCGAAGGAGTTGTCGTCGTCGTCACAAATAGGAAGAAAGAAGAATGAGCAGCACAATATTGAAAAGTGCACTGCAAGCTCAAATGTTCAGGACTCTACACCCCAAAATATATTCCATCGAAGCTCTTCTCAGACAATCCAACTCAAGTTTCAAGCCATATTATTGATATCACAAGTGCATTCCATAAACTCCTCCCCCACTACTTTAAACTCTTAGCCACAACAAAATAATGGAACTTTGACTGCCAAAATATGCAAAGATGGAGGATTTTGATATTTAAAATGATATCAACTAAGCAAACCATGGTTTTCTTGTTGATGGGCTCAAAAAATGCTTTCCGTTGAGATGTGGTAGCTCCCGTAACTCCTTCGGGATCAAAAGTTATGGCCAGTTGAAGTTGGCATGGTGAAAATTCGTGTTTTGCTGTTTTTTTATGCAGGCTGGGGGACGGCGCTGAGGCACCAAAAATTGAGGCCGGGCCACCAACTTGCTGACTCAAAAGTTGCTACATATTTTTTCCTTGAAAAAATATGGCGTTGGGGTGCCGGATCATGGCGCCGGAGCGTCATTTCTCTTATCCCAATTTGCTGCAACATTTTCTTTTGCAAAAACTTAGCGTGGAGGTGCCAGAAATTGAGGCTGAGGCCTCACTCCAACTGCATTGTCTTGTCTTGAATGATGAATATAAACTTGAACCTCCTTGATTCCATCATCTATCAATTTCAAAGTGGATTGAAAATCCATATGATAATCCTGTCCTTCCTTGCCTTGGGAGATAATGCTTTTTTCTTGGATCAAAAATCAAAAAGTGTAATGTGTTGCCTCCCATTTAGAGCTAAATTTATCGTCTTTAGCCCGACGTCCCATTATGATTAACCAATTCTCACTCTATCGAACTTCCTTCCATGCGGATTGTGCACTGGAAGTTCAGATCTCTTCTTAGCATCTTCAAATAGATCAGTTAGCCTCTTTTCTTGAATTTCATAGAGACTATAGAAAAGGTTTTCAGGGTCTTGAATAAATGATGGCTTCAAGATGCTTCTTTCCAAGGCTATGCATTGATCAATTAAGTCATGTTGCACTTGAATTTCAGGAAGACAAATTAGAGGAGTGTCGATATGATAATTTTTAAATTTTTCCACTATATCAGCCTCTATTTCTTCATCAATTTCTTCTTCCACTTCCTGGCTTTCCATTTGCTCAGCAAATTGTTCAAGTACATGTTGAGTACAGGTTGCTCTATCACATCGATTGATATATCTTCATTAATGCTCGGAGTGACTTCACAGCCCTGTTCCAACTCATCTTCTTCTGAAATTTCTTCTATATGACTGAAAGACACTTCTTGATGCCGGCATTGGAGTGCAGTTGATAACTCATAAAAATACGAGTTATCATGGCCCATGTAAGACTATATTGGCGCGTTAGTCCAAGAGATTAGGCTTAGTTTGCATCTATTTAGCTAAATTATCACTCGCTTTGTATTTTAGGAGCATTATGTAGTTCTTATTCATTTTTAGTATAAATTATGCATTTTTTAGTTCATTTATTTAGTTTTATTCATTTTTACAAGAAGGACAGAAATTCACAGGTATGCGGGCGAGTCGAAGGCAAAATGGAGCAAAGTGAAGAAGCAGGTAGGCTAGCGCCTAGGCGCCACCCTACATGCTTTAGCCAAAAGATCCAACACCTCACACTAAGCTCCCAGTGAGATGGCACCCAGGCGCCACTTCAATAGTATACAGGCATTCCAGAGAGCTTCTAGACCACCAGGACTCTAGGGAGTTGGCACTTAGGCGCCAAGGCATGAATTCCTAGGGGTTCTAGAAAAGTTCCTAGTGACCCAGCACAAAGAGAGTTGGCGCCTAGGCACCACTACGCATCCATACGCACGGGTTTCTGCACATGTGCTGCGCAAGCTACCCATTATAAATAGAAACCGAGGGATTCGGGAGGAGGGGAGAGACGTGGAGAGGGTCGTGGTTGTTGTGGAGAAAAGGGAGAAAACCAAAGCTTCAAGGGAGGAGAGAAGAGCAAGTGGAGATCCAAGCTATCGTTGCAAACCCATTGAGTTTTATCTGCTCTTCTCATCTATCTCTTCTCATTTGTTATTCTTCTTACGTGGGATGATTGTGAACTTGATTTTAATTGGAATTGATGTCATGGTTATAGGCTGAATCTTTTTATGGTGGGAGATATGTAGGATTTGAACTCATAGCTTATGATATTTTGTTTTCTTATGCTTGAATTGATAATACTGTTTTGCTGTGACATATGCTACTTGAGATTACCCTTATTATCATGCTTAATGCGTTTACAAGCTGTGCAATCTTGTGGATTCATCTAATATTCAAATTCATGCTTGAAAAAGTGGGATTTGAATAAGATCCATATATAAAGCACAGGTATTCTAGCTCATGTTATGTTAGATGTTAATATGGATAGGAATATACCTATTAACCCTGTGTAATCTTGATTAGGTTATATGGTTATCAACCTTGTTTTACTTGTATGCATCGGAGCATAGCACATAACTAAAACTTGGTTAGGTTTGTATATGTTGGAAGACATATATGAATATGAATGAACCTAGATTAGTAATTTCTGCACAACTAACTTAATTAGAACCAAATAACATAGCTATGATTCAATGAATTCATATTCACACCTATCTTAATCATCTCAAGGCAATCTCAGCAACATCCACACCACCTTGGTCATTTACTGCTATGCTTAGTTAGTTTAATTCAATTCTTCGAAACAAAATCTCATTCCTTTTACCAATTCACTCAGACAATTGAGATTTAAGGTGCTAACCCGTTTAACACAATCCTCATGGGAACGATACTCTACTCACTCTTTATTACTTGATCAACACATATACTTGCGTTAAAACGAGCATTTTAATAGACACATACGCAGCTCGTCAAGTTTTTGGCGCCGTTGCCTGGGATTGGTTTAAACTTAGTACCTAACAATTTCAGTTGTCTTCTGTGAATGCGTATATATTATACATAGTTTTTCTTTTCTTTCTTTTCTTTTGATAAAATTCTATTTCAGAAGTCTTTGATTTGCAATTTTCAATGGCTTCAAATGCTATCACTGGATAAATGCAGAATTTTCAATACCAAGCACTTCCAGTTTCCATGGGTTTAATGATGTACTAGCACCCTTAGATCACTTCGCAGGTTTTGATTATCAAATGCAGGGAATGGATAATTCTTATTCAACTTACTACGATGTATGTGGAGGCGAAGGACATCTGTCAATCCAATGTGTGTATTATTCAGCGTCCGTGGGCTATTATGAGCATTTGAATGATACACAGGACTACCATGGAGACTTGCAATCAAGGAATATGATGCCTTTTGATTCTCAAACACAAGAAATTGAGGAGTCATTTTCACCTGAAAACAAACCATCTTTGGAAGACATGTTCATGCAACAACAAATGCAATTTAATGAGAACATGCAGAAGCAGGTGGAGGAATTGTCAACTGCCATCCAATGTCGGCATCAAGAACCGTCTTCTAGTCTTATTGAAGAAATTTCAGAAGAAGACCAGTTGGAACAGGGTCGCGAAGTCATTCCGAGCATTAATGAAGATATATCAATCGATGTGATAGAGCAACTTGTACCTCAGTTCATTCTTGAACAATTGGCCGAGCCAATCAAAAGCCAGGAAGCAGAAGAGAAAATCGACGAAGAAATAGAGGTTGATATATTGGAGAAAGTTGAAAATGGTCATATCAACATACCTCTAATTGGTCTTCCTAAAATTCAGCTGCAGCAATACTTAAGTGATCAATGCATAGCCTTGGAAAGCAGCATCTTGAAGAAATCATTAATTCAAGACCCCGAACAACCCTTCTATAGTCTCTATGAAATTCAAGAAAAGAGGCTAACTAATCTATTTGAAGAGGCTAAGAAGAGATCTGAACTTCTAGTGCACAATCCGCATGAAAGGAAGTTCGATAGAGCGGGAATTGGCTAATCATAATGGGACGTCGGGCTGAAGATGATAAATTTAGTGTTTAATGGGAGGCAACCCATTACACTTTTTAATTTTTAATCCGAGAATAAAGCAGCTATCTCCCAAGGCAAGGACAAGATTGTCATGCTCAAATATGTACTTTCAATCCACTTTCAAGTTGTTAATGATGGAATCAAGGAGTTTCAAGTTTATATTCATCATTCAAGACAAGAAGATGTAGTTAGAGTTAGGCCTTGGCCTCAATTTTTGGCGCCCCGGCGCTAAGTTTTTGCAAAAGAACATGTTCTAGCAAGTTGGGATCAGAGAAGTGGCGCTCCGGCACCATGATCCGGCACCCCGGCGCCATATTTTTCAAGAAAATAACATGTTGCAACTTTTTCAAGAAATAAATTTCAAATAAAATTTTCTAAATCAAGAAAAGCAATTAAAACATCATTTACAATTATTTCAAAGAAATTTTAATAAATGGAAATTCATTTAGAAAATTTGCTTGCTTACCTTGACCGTGAGAGCTTTCCGGATCAACCTTTTCCTTTCCTTTGCCTATGACAGAATAGCATAATATCCATGTAAATTCTATTTGCTTGCATTTATTTAGATTTCCAACCCATCTCCATAAATATTCATAACCCGTTTAATTTCCAAGTCGGGTATGCATACTTTACACCCTTACGTAACGCAATTATTCATTATGCCTCATATTAAATTCCCATATATTAATCTCAAAATTTGAGATTATCAATTCAGCAATGTATTTCACATTTTTCATCATATTTTAACATATTTTTGCATATTTTTGCATTTTAATATTTTACATAATGCATTTATCATCTTATCATGTGCACTGCTTCACATATGTGCGTCTAATAGCATCTAATTCATATATTTCTTAAAATTTTTCAAATCAACAACTTGTCCTCCAATTCAGCAAGTTTATACAATTCATTTAACACCTATTTAGTGCATTTTTACGAATTTTTAAACCACAATTTTCAAAGTTTCAAAAACAGCCACTTTGACATCCAATTTCTACACTTTATACGCCTCTTTTGATACTCCAACATAAACAGATTTTAATCTATTTAATTCCAGAAATTTATCCCAATTTTCTTACCCTAAATTCAATTCATTTTCACATATTTAAAATCCATATATAAGTTATTTGCAAAACAGCAACATTTTATACATGTATAGGGCACCCGTTTACACCATTTGGACGTCCACTTCACACTCCTTTCAAAATCCGAATTTGGGCAGTTTATGCAAGGTCCCTTTTTACGTCCAAAGTGTCCTATATTTAGGGTATTTTACCCTATAATTCACCCATAATTTATTTAAATCATTTCATATATCATTCTCAACATTTAAATGTGAATTTCGGGCATTAGAAGAAATCCTAGCTAGCTTATCTTCTACACTTCATAATTCATGCTAAATTTCATATATTTTCAACATTATATCATGAATTATCATGTGATTATATCCACCAAATAAAATAGCAACTTAAACATAAATTTCAGCATGTTTAAGCTAGTGTAGAATCTCATATATCACACTAATCAATTCCTACTTTCATCTAACTCTTAATTATACTACTTGCTATAAACTTCCCATTAAATTACCTAATGAAAAGCATCATAAATCTTCATTAAAGGATGCCTTACGAATCATATTTTCTTCCCATAGATTAAGTACAAAAAAAATAAAACTCATTCAAACTCATAATGTACTTACTTGTATAGAGAGTAACACTTAATTCTCCTTCCCAAGCAAGCTTTCTCTTCTTTTTTTGATTTTCTTTCTTTTTTTTCACTTATTTTTAGGTTTGAAAAGGTAGTGAAAGGGGACGTGAGGTGCTGCTGGAATGGAAGCTCAAAATGCAGAAATTTTTCTAAGTATCCATCACACACATGGACGTCCCTATGCTTTTATGCAATTAGCTGGAAATTTCCAGTTAATGGGCCCCACATGCCACTTCATCAATGCTAATTCCAATGTAATTCTATCCCCTTAGCTGACATGGCAACTTGTGGGCCATTAAATTTTTTTTTTCATAATTATAAATTCACTAATTATCCATTGCATTAAACCATCACAAACCTGTCCACCAGATCACGCCCATACTCAGCTACTGTTTTCCAATTTTTTCAACAAATTTTTTCAGCCATTAAATGCACATTTATATTCCCTAATACCTAGGCTAATTATCCATGCAATTAGAAATTTTTAAAAAATAAAAAAAATCACATTTTGACCACTTGAACGGCCACCATTTTCAGCTCCATTTTCAAATGGCTGCACACGTCCCTCTTTTGCTGCAGCTTATCTCATCATAATTAATTTTTTCCCAGCTTTATTTAATCACTCATTTAATTACCTAGTAGTGTAGGGAATTTAGGGTCATTTTATTTTAATGAAAAAAATTATAAAACATTCATTGAGCGGCCAAACCATCCACATCATCCATGGAATATGCTGCTGTCCATTTTTGCTTTTCCCATTCAACGGTCCAGATTTGCCTTTCTAGATCCGAATTTTACTTTAATTTAATGCAAAATTACCTTCATTAATTCATAGTTGACTTTAGGTATCCATTATATTATAAAAATATTTTATAAAATACAAATACATGGCTGTTTACACATCCTTGGCTGCCACCTCCTCCAAATTGCTTTTGACCCATTTAATTATGCATTTAATTAAGAGATAATTGCAGGGATTTTATTATTTTTAGTAATTTACATAATACCCTACAAATTATCCCCTCTTGACACCTCAAATTTGTCTTTATGCATTAGATTATTTTATACATTTTTAACATAAATGCTATTTATTTTTTGGGATTGAAAAGTCAAAATCTCTAAACCCAATCCTCGTGGGAACGATACTGTACTCACTCTTTATTACTTGATCGACACGCATACTTGCGTTAAAACGAGCATTTTAATAGATATATACGCAGCTCGTCAGTGGTAGCCAATTGCTCCACCTGTTTCTGCATGTTCTCATTAAATCGCATTTGGCTCTTCATGAATTGCATGAACATGTCTTCAAAAGATGGCTTGTTTTCAGGTGACAATGGCTCCTCAATTTCCTGTGTTTGACAATCGAAAGGCATCATATTCCTCGATTGCAAGTTTCCATGGTAGTCCTGTGAATCATTTTGTGGCGCCCCGACCCGGGTGCCTAGAAGCTTTACTTCGGGATTTTTATTGATTGGTAAACGTGACTCAGGATTGTTGCCCTGATCACACGGCGGGATTTTTAAATTGAATTTGGTCCAAATTTTTTTTTTATTCCTTTTCTTTATTTTTCATCACATAACAAACACTTGTCATCAACTTTACGCATGATACTCATAATAACATCATATCATCATATATGAACATATTCTTGTCATTAATTTCACATATTTTATTCATATCATAATAACTAACTTATCTACATCACAAGTTCCTTCAATCTAAACATTTCATACATACATATTTTGATGATTCCATATAATCATTCATACCATATACAGACCAGTTTGTTGAAAAGTTTTCTTCATACTCTTTTCCTTTCCTGCATGGCCTGTGCGGTACCTGTCTATGGTTGGGGAAAACAAAACATGAGTCGAAACTCAATAAGCAAGCATTTTTCATTTTAAATGCATTTCTCACCTTTCAGTAGTAGACGCTTAACAAGCGTTCGACTAGCAATTGGAGGATGTTAGAAATATGTGGAAAATTAGCCAAGTCTATGTTTTGATGATTAACAAATCAATTTGAGTAAGTTTTGTTTACTAACATGTTTGTGGAAATGACTTAAGGTTATAATTTGAAGAATATGAAGCATGGCAAGTCAAGTCGATTTCCAAGTCGACTTAGGCTTCGACTTAGGCCAAGTCGATCCCCAAGTCGACTCAAGAAGCGACTTCAAGACGTCATTCCCTTCCAGAGTTGAAATCGAGAATAAGAGGTGCCGAAGTAGCATCCCAAGTCGACTCCGCTTGCGACTTGAGTGAAGTCGCAGACCAAGTCGACTCCAGCATCGACTTCGAAACATCATTTCCTTCCAGAGTTGAAATCGAGAACGAGAACTGCCGAAATCGCATCCCAAGTCGACTCCGCTTGCGACTTGAGGTGAAGTTGCATCCCAAGTCGACTCCAGTTGCGACTTGGAGGCGTCATTTCTGTCCAGAGTTGAAACCGAGAACAAGGGCTGGCAAAGTCGCATCCCAAGTCGACTCCGCAGCGACTTGGGTGAAGTCGCAGATCAAGTCGACTCCGACTTCGACTTCAATACGGAAACATGCAGATCAAGATAACTCAATGATAGATTCAAGAAATTCAAAAGAAAATGAAGATCAAATGAGGATCAAGTGAAGACCAAAGCAAAGCTGCATATTTCTCATGGAGAATCGAGATCATGCATTTGGATTTCTCTTATGCACTCCAATACTCAAAGACTCAAGACTCAAGACATGGAGTCAAATGTGTTTAAGATAAAAGAATCATAAAGAGTCTTAAAGGAAGAACAACCAAACATGAAGAAACTCAAGCAAGCAAAGCATTCCAAGGATTTCAAGTTCATCAAGCAAGCTGTCGAGGTGAAGTCGCACCCGAAGTCAACTCCACCTGCGACTTGGGTCAAGTCGAGGACCAAGTTGACCCAGACTGGAACTTAAAGTTGTTGCGAACATATGAAGTCGCACCCGAAGTCGACTCCATCTGCGACTTGGGTCACAACGGTCGGAAAATTTTCGAACGTTGGCTCATTAAATGCGCGCCACCTACTTCCAAATGTTCGGATTCCCTCCACAATTATAAAAGGCAATCAATATGAAGGAGGAGGGCAGCTGAGAATTCATTAAGTGAGCATAACTCCCATCTTTAAGAGCTTCTAGAGATCAGCCAATTTTTAGAAAAAGAACCTTGCTTCAAACTGCCAAGAGCTGCTTGCTGAATCTCTACGCCTACACTACAAGTTCTTCTCTGCGTTAAATCTGCATCTACACAACAGTAACATGTAGAAACTTTCTTTTGTTATTTCTTGTTGTATTGAACTTGATTTAGTTTGGGTAACTAAGATCAAGTGTAAGCAAAGTAGTGTGTGATTGGAGTGGAACTCGTCACCTACTTGTGCTGTGGTTGTATATGCCCCCTAGAGCTAGAATCTAGAAGAGAGCAGAGGCTGTGGTTGTATATGCCCCCTAAAGCTAGAATCTAGAAGAGAGTGGAGACTCTAGTTGTATTCGCGGAATACATAGTGGAACCCAAGTCACAAGGGGTGTGAGCTTGGAAGAGTGGAGTAGGGAGGTTGCCCGAACCACTATAAAATCTTGTGTGTTCATTTTTGTTTCTGCTCTTTACATTATTGCTCTCATTTTGTTTCTTCATAAAGGGGACTAGATTAATCCGGGGTAAAGTTTCTATTTAAGTTATAAATTTTTAAATACCCAATTCACCCCTCCCCTCTTGGGTAACTGCCATTAACTCGGGACCAACAGAGGAAACCTTTTCATAAGTACCTTTCACAAACATTTCATGATCCCAATTCATGGCAAACATATGCTTGTAAATCTTGACATATAAATTCTTTTTCCATAGACATATTTATGTTCTAAAACATTTTTCATTGAAGCTCCTTTTCTCATAGGACATTCTCATGTCCTAAAATACTTTTCATAAAACCCTTTTTAAGCATATGCAACATGCAATACGTCTCTGTCCATCTGGTAGGTGACACATATCAAGTGATCATCCTTCCTTAGGAGAGAAACTCTTCCAGGTGATAGCCCACGAGCCAGGCGGCTATCCGTGTCCATCTCCCATTGCGGGAGGGCACCACCGGCATTTAGCCTTATTCAAGCGACTCGACCTATGCAAAGGGGGCCCAATTTGCAACCGCGTCCAGCTTGCATATCCTTTACAGTAGACCTAGTACATATTCCTTGTGCACACTTTTCCTTCACATTCACATGCTAGCATGATTTTATAAAAACCACAGATCACAGTCTGTGTCCTTTTTCTGAAAACTTGATGCTAACATGCTTTCATAAAATACTACAGACCTCAGCCTGTATTCCTTTCAAATTTTAAAAAATGGGCTTAACCCATGTCAACGAGTTCTATGCTCAAAACTTTTTGTAAAGATGGTCAACCTTAAAACATTTATATTTCATAACTCATTTGAAATATTCAAGGAAAATATTTTAAATAACAATATTTTCTAACTGTTTTGTGAATAATTTTTAAACGATAAAACGTCTTTAAAAATATTTGAAACTAAATGATTTTTCTTACAAATGCTTTTCCCATTTATGGGTTTTTATGATCAAAGGACATACAAGTTCAAGCTTTCATCTAATATCATATACTTTTATCTTCATTTCTATATGTGATAAACTTGTATAATCCTTTGAACAGTACTCAAATCGTTTTTCAAATTAATTTATCATGTTGGCCTTCCTTAAATCCTTCTCGAACAATAGATTTTGGAAACTCCAAAATAATCCAATATCTAGAGAACCTTTGAAACATATCATTAAAATACTTCAAAACTTTGTAATAAAACTATTCTAAAATATTTATTTTCAAATATCATTTTAAAATCTCATTTTCCTTCAAAATAAAACTATTCTAATACATTTATTTCAAATATCATTTTAAAATCTCATTTTCCTTCAACACAACCTTTTCAGCATTTTCATTTCAATATTTTTCAAGATTAAAAGGATTTGCTTCTAACGAAGCAATTTCCAAAACAATTTAAGATTGCAAAGTAAATTCGTATAAAATTATATTTTCAAAGGGTTGCTTGCTTACTTGCGTAGTCAACTTGTATCTTTCACTTGTACCCATTTCCTTTCCTATGCAAATGAAAAGAACCATTTTTCTCATATAGACATAATATTTCATGCTTGCTCATTTCTATTATTAAATTTGAATTCATCTTAGGGTTTCTAACCCATGCATATATCATAATCACTTTATTTTCCTTCATAACTCCCATAGAGGTTAATTTGGTCTCTATTTTCACATATGGATTTTTATCCCAAAAATCTTTAAAAATTCCATTCATACATCCTTATAAATATCAATCTTATTTCTGCCCAAATCACTCTGTTTACTATTTATGATTATTGTTCATGATCACTGTTCCTAATTACTGTTCACACGGGTTATTGTTTACAGCGTGTTTGGCACTGTTCATGGTTTCAAAATTTGGCATTTTTTTAAATAAAAAAATATCATGACATAACTCTTGTTTAGTACATCATGAGATAATTCATGCATTTTGAATTAATCATGATTATCTGGGCTAAATAAATCATTTTAGCCACTTATACACATATGTGTATAAGGTTCCATAATTCATGTTTTAAGCATAAATTTGACTTAACAAATTTATTTTAATTCCTATAATATATTCCATAACATACCATGATCAACATAATCATAATTCTCATTTAAAATTTCTAAAACTTATTATTAAATTCCATAACAGCCCTTCTCTTTTCACTATGTTCCATCTTCTTATTTATCTATTAACTCCATATACATATAATAGCATTAATTTGCTATCACTAATCCTTTATTACACTATTTTCTAACATATATAGTAATTTGGATCACTTACACTTAGGTTTCATATTTCTTTTTGATTATTTCTCAAACTGTCCACATTTGCTGAAATCAGGTGTACTGATTTCTCTAAATCTTGATTTATAATCAAATCAAAGTATTTAACTCTGAAATTTCTATCATATATCCATAACTACATGAATTAACCTTCATAAAGATTTAAACAAGAAATATTAACATTATATATTTATTTTGGCATTTTCACTGTGCTGGACAGTGTTGTGAAATCAGGAACAGCCCTAATCACATTATTTCTAAACCATACTTATGTCATCCAAAAATAATATTTGATTTGGGTCTAATGATAATCATGATATATTATACATCATATAAAAATTTCAGGCCAAAAATCCATCTAAAAAAATTATTAAAAATCATTTACTACAGCTGATCCTGTCACCTGTTTTACCCTGTTTAAGTTAATCTTCTCGGATTTTTAATTTACAACCTGCTTTATATTGTATGCTGAAACTTTGGTCGTTCTTTAATGATAATATAATGAGATTGTACACAAATTTTCATAGCTAAACGCCTTCGTTTACCATCTCATTCTTATTTTGGTTTCTATCATCACATAACCTTCAGATTTAAAACAATAATTCAAGATTAACCTATTATTTTGAGGGTAATTCAAATTGTATCATTTTAAACAGTTATTAAATCATAATTGTTTAGCATGAAATCAAAACTGAATTAAGTAACGTTCAGACTATAAAATTTTTGATTTTATGAAATTCAAAACCGAATGTGGTATATATATATAAACCTGTTCAGAGGAAATATTTTGCAGATTAACGTTTGACAGGTTATGAATTAAAAATCAAAACAGTATATACAAGAATCATATCAACGTCAGCAGGTTGTTTAACTTTTAGCTTATGAATTTCAAAATCAAAATAATTAGTGCATAAACTCTATCATTCAAACGTCCATATATGTTTATTTCAGAACCTAAATTGAAAACTGAATTAAAATAAAAATGCGTCGTGAAGAAATTAAAAATGGATAAGAACCTGTTTGAAATAGTTGGAGCATTGCTTCCGTTGCTTGGTTCTGTTGGCTAGTGAAACTGACGCTGAATGCAAAACTGATCAGATGCTCCTTTTTATATTATAGCTGATAAGTTTACCATAGTTAATTGATTTTAACCCAAGGTTACCGCTTAAAATTTTCCAGCTGTTGCTTTTCTGTAATTCCAGCAATTATTTCATGCACCGAGCACCTCCTTTTTTACTGCCAGCGCTGCTTCTTCTCTTTTTCTTTTTTTTTTAAACGGCAAATTCCAACATTAGTTAATTAAATCATAACTGCCTACATACACACTTATATATTATGAAAAATTTTCTTATTAATATATACACAATTGCTCACAAAATGTACCTTTCAGAATTTTGAAAAATTTTTCTATTTTATTTTAATTAACTAATTCATATTTGAATAAAAATCTCTTTTTTAAAATTTTGGAGACATGTTTTCCAAAATTTCATTCCTTCATTAAATTGGGCATATTAAAATAGACTTACTCCAAAAGTTTCATCTCAAATAGCCTTATATATATTAAGATATTAATTAATTAATTAATCAAAATATCAACGTAAAAACGTGCACGTGCATGGCTGTGGAATTTATTACCTTTGGCACGCTTTTTAATACATTCAAATTTTACAATTTAGTCAACTATTTTTCATAATCTGATCCGTCTAGATTAGAGAGCACATAATTTAGTACTTTCTATTAAATTTTTATGTGATTCCGAGTTATGCCTGTTTAGATCTAATGAAAACAGTGAGGATGAATATAAGCCCTTAATTAGAGCCCCTAATTGGCCAAAAATTTTCCATTTATTTTTATTTTTCCATAAGGTCCGTGAATTTAAACAGTTTCAATTTGTATCGTTCGGAATTTTGAAATTTCTTTCCGAAATATTTGTAAAAATTCATTTTCATAGCTAATCTTAGTAGGATCATAAATTATCCTCCATTTTCTTATAAATTCCAAATATAACCTTTGTAAATTTCCGCTAAGTGCACTTCGTGCCTCAACTCTTGTCAAAATTACCAATCAATCATCTTTTCTAAATTTATAATTTAATCTCACTTTTATAAAATTGTAATTTGGTTTTTTTGTGATTAAGTTAATCCAAAGTGATGAACTTATCACTTTCTTTTAACCACATAGTTACTATTCACATTTCAGTATTCACATTTACTATTCTTTTGAAATTATATTTCATAAGTAATTATTTGATCCTTCAATTCCATATATTTATTTCATATAAAAGTCAATACATTACGTAAGGTTCCTGACCTTGGGGTTTCATACATGATCCTAAAATTTGGGGTTCCACAATCCTCCATCCCTTATAATAGGTTTCGTCCCGAAACCGACTACACTTCAAACAAGTGGGGGTATTTCCTCTTGACTTCCTCTCAAAGTTTTCAAGTAGCTTCGATTTCTGTATATCGGTTCTATTGGATTTTGGCATACTCAATCTCTTGATTTCGAAGCTTCTTTACTTTGTGGTCTAAAATTCTAATTGGTCTTTCTTCATAATTTAAGTGGTCTGGAATTGGAAAAAAATTTTCAATACTTCAAATGGCCTTATGTATCTTGGGTTGAATTTACTCCTTTTTCCAAATCTCGTGGTCTCTTTTAAATGACATTACTATCACAAATATATGATCTCCAACATGAAATTTTAAGTGTTTTTTCTTACAATTGGTATAACTTTTCTGTCGACTTTGAGTCGTGACTATGTATTGACAGATCACCTGTACCTTTTTCTGTCATTCCTCTTGATAGATCCGGGCTAGCTTTCCTTCTCCTATTTCATCTCGATTCAGTAGGGTTCGACACTTTTGTCCATATAGGACTTCGAATGGGGTCATCTATATGCTTGCTTGATAACTATTGTTATATCATAAGGGCTTGACTATTTACATGGATATCTCTTAAATTATCACTCATAATAATTTCTTTTCAAAATTAATACTCTACTGAATTTCATCATGTATATTAATCATGAATCAATCATGATTGATAACAAAATAAATGTTTTGTTTAACATTTTCATTCAACATAATTAACCTTATTAGTCGTGTACTAATCATGATTGATTGACTAAAAATATTATTTTTAGCCATCAATATATATAATTCTATAATTCATGTTTTAAACATGAATTTAGGCTATGAAAAATTCATTTAATTCTTATCATATATAACATTCCTTGATCATAATATTGTGATTTTTAATCACAATTTATGTCCAAAAATTTAATTTTCATTATGCTAAGAAATCATCATGTATACTAACACAATCTTATTTAAACATGATTTCTATGCAACTTCAAAAAGTCCATTAAATATAATATCCATGCCAACATCATTCTATTATCATAATTAGCATAAACATGATTTCCAAACCATCAATCATATTCATACATCCCTTCTCATTTAACACATCATTTCTCATTTATCACATCCTTTCTCATTTATCATGAAAATGATTCATAACGAAATCATATATAAACTACTTACTGTTGGAAACAATAGTTAAAACAAAACAAAATTGACCAAAGCATAAGTTTTGATGATTAACAAAGTCAAATTTGAGTATAAATGATTACTAATGAATGTGTTGAATGTCTTAAGGAATGAAATTAGCCAAGTCGATTTCCAAGTCGACTCAGACTTCGACTTAGGGTGAAGTCGATCCCGAAGTCGACTCCACATTCAACTTTAAACGGAACCTGAAGGACAAATTTGAATTTGGAAGGTGAACAGCTGAAGTCGGAGGTGAAGGCGACTCCACTTGCGACTTGGAAACCAAGTCGCAGACGAAGTCGACTCCAGTATCGACTTGAAGATGCACAATTCCTTCCAGCGTTGATTTTGGGACAGAACATTCCGAAGTCGCAGTCGAAGTCGACTCCGGCTTGCGACTTGGGCGAAGTCGCAGACGAAGTCGACCCCAAGATCGACTTGAGGTTCTCAAAGTTCAAGACACAGGTTCAAGCTCATTTCAAGATGAAGACAACTCAAGATATGAAGACTAATACAAAATTAAAGCAAGCAAGGTGCATGAATCAAAGACAAATTAACCATACAAGTTTTCAAGCTCTTCAAGATTCACAAGGTTTACAAAATGTGAAGCCAATCCAGAATGAAAATAATTGAAGGAAAGAAGCTAAGCAAACAAGAGGTGAATCAACAAGGATCAAACTGTTTTGGCACAAAAACTGGTCAAGTCGCATCCCAAGTCGACTCCAAGATCGACTTGAGGCCAAGTCTGAAACCAAGTCGACCCAGAACTCAGACTTGTAAACTGAAGAGCTGCCGAAGTCGCACACGAAGTCGACTCCACCTGCGACTTGGGAAAGTAACGTTCGAATTTTCGAACGTTGGAACATTTATTGCGTGCCAACCACTTGTATAACGTTCAAATTCTTCCCTCCTCTATAAATAGACACTCAAGCAAACGTGAATAGACACAAGACAGAGTCTAAAGAGAGGAAAGAAGTGCAAGCAAGAGTTCTTATTTTCTTTTCTCTAAATTTGAGTGATCTATACACTTTCAAAGAAAGAACAAGCTTCAAAGTTGCGATTTGCTTCAACGAAACACAATCGGTTGCTCCTACAGATTCTTCCTCAAGCTGAAACTTGCTACACAAATCAGTAAAGTGTAGATCTTCCTTATTTTCACATTATTGTTTGTTTTTGGTGCTTGGTTTGAGTTTGGTGTATCAAACCAAGACGTTGCAAGTAGAGTTGTGATTGGAGTGTAACCCATCATCTACTTGTGTCAATTGTATATGCCCCCTAGAGCTAGAATCTAGAAGAGAGCGGAGACTCTAAGTGTATTCGCGGAATACATAGTGGAACCCAAGTCACAACGGTGTGTGAGCTTGGAAGAGTGGAGTAGGGAAAGATTGCCCGAACCACTATAACTCTTGTCTCCTGCTTTTCTTTATTGCTTTCATTATCTTATTGCTCTCTATTTGTTTCAATCAAGGGGATTAAACTTTCAAGGGGTTAAGTTTTTAATTTACCAAAGAATTTTATAAGAACCCAATTCACCCCTCCCCTCTTGGGTTTTGCCATTAACTCGGGACCAACAAGTGGTATCAGAGCAGGTCTTTGAGTTAAACCAAAGAGATCTATTTACATGGCATCCCAATCGACTTCCGTTCCCGCATTTGCCGAAGGCCAATCATTTACTAGGCCACCATTGTTTGATGGGAACAATTTTGGATATTGGAAGCTACGTATGAAACAATTCATCATGGCTACAGATATGGACTCTTGGATTGCAATCCAAGACGGTGTGACTTTGCCTATTGATGAAAGAGCTTCCAAATGGACCGATGAGGAAGTGAAAATTGTAAAGAGCAATGCCAAGGCTATGAATTCATTATTTTGTGCTCTTACGGCCTTCGAATATGATAGAGTATCCTCTTGTTTAACTGCCAAAGAAATATGGGATACACTAACTTCTATCTATGAAGGAACCTCTCAAGTCCAAGGGACGAGGAGAAACATTTTGATTGGAGAATTGGAAAATTTTAGGATGATAGAAACTGAAAATATTTTTGAAATGTTTGCTAGATTTTCCAAGATTACTAATGCCTTGAAAGGGCTAGGAAAAGCAATTTCTGAATCTGAGCAGGTCATGAAGATTCTAAGGGCACTACCCAAATCATGGACTCCAAAAATCACGGCAATAGAAGAAGCCAAGGATCTTAACACGTTGAAGTTGGAAAATCTTATTAGCTCCTTAATGTCACATGAGCTGATCAAGAAAAGAAACGAAGATCATCACAAAGGCAAAAGAGCCATTGCCTTGAGAGCCGCACAAGACTCGGACGACACCTCATCTTCACAAAATGACGATGAAATTGCCTTACTCACAAAATGATTCAGAAAATTTGTAAGGAAAGGCAGAAATTTCAGAAATTTTAAAGAAAGAAACTCCAAAGAGAAAAAGAAAGAAACAACAAAATGCTACTGATGTGGCGGTTCGGGACACATGCAAGCCCAATGTCCAACACCCGAAGAAAACAAGGCAAAAGAGCAAAGAAAAGATCGAGGTGACAACAAAAGATTTCAAAGAAACAAAGGAAGAGGCATGTACGTGAATGAAGAAGAATCTACAACAAATAGCTCCTCAAGTGAAGAATGCGAAGCAGATTGCGCGAGAATTTGTTGCATAGCAAATATCGACATATGCTTTGCAGCCATGGAAATCTTGGAGGATCAAGCTACTTCAACGGACTGCACAAGTAGTCAAGAGGTAACCTCCAAATAGAAATCTTTTTCAAATTTTTCTACAAATGAATGTATTAAATGTGCTGAATTAGAAGAACTTCAACAAGCTTATGATTCACTATATGAAGAAATAAAGAAATTAGAAAACAAGTTTATAATGAAGAAAAGACAATGTGATGTAGTAATAATTGTAAATGGTAAACTTGCTGAAAAATTAGATAAGTTAAAAGATGAAAAGAATACCCTAGAAAATGAGTTAAAAAAACCTTAAAAATGAGAATGAATCATTAAATGAATCCCTTGCCAAGTTCTCTAATCCAGGAGAAAATGTGAAAATGTTCTTGAAAATGACAACTCAAACTTGCAAGAAAGGACTTGGATACAATACATTTGAACAATCAAAGTCTAATGCTCCAAGAAATAATATCAAACCCATTTATACTAAACCAAAGATACAACAAGTAGTTTGGACCAAAAGACCAACTAATGAACAAATTACCAAATGGCTCCCTATTTCTAGACTTCCGGGAGCTTGTAACTTTTGCAACAAGTTTGGACATAAGATCTATCAATGTAAAGTAAGAAAATTGCAAAACCTAGGTGCTAAATTGGTTTGGATGCCAAAAAGCATTGGGTTTATGGCTACAAAGATGGATCAACTTAAACTTCAAAGGTTAACTAACCCAAACGGACCCATAAAATGGGTACCAAAAGGATGAGCTCCACTCAACTTAATTTTTGCAGGTTTGCCTTAAAGCTAAGGCCAATAACGTATGGTTTATGGATAGCGGTTGCTCAAGACATATGACAGGAGAAAAAGGATTATTTCACAAGATCAACCCATGTGATGAAGGAACAGTAGCTTTTGGAAATAACGAAAAAGGTAAAATAAAAGGTAAATGAAATGTCTATGGTATTTCAAATGCATGTATTTCAAATGTTCTATTTGTTGAAGGACTCAAACACAACCTAATGAGTATTAGTCAACTGTGTGATAAAGGATATAAAGTTGTATTTGAATCCTCTATATGTAATGTTATTGATGATGACGAGCGCATAATTTTTAGTGGCAAAAGATATGGAAATGTATATTTGGTTTGCCTTGATGACTTAGAAGGAAAATGTCTAATAGCCATAGAAAATGATCCATGGAAATGGCATGCAAGGCTTGGACATATAAATATGCCAAATATTAAAACCTTATGAAAAAAGAATTTGGTACAAGGCTTACCAAAGCTCAAATATGACAAAGATAAGATTTGTAAAGCCTGCCAACTATCTAAACAACCGAAAATGCCATTTTTGACCAAACAGGAAATCTCAACAACTAGACCACTTGAATTACTACATATGGATCTTTATGGGCCATCAGACATTTTAACTCTTGGTGGGAAAAAATATGTATATGTAATCGTGGATGACTTTTCTAGATTTACTTAGATTATATTCTTAGCTAGCAAAGATGAAGTATTTTCAATGTTTGTCTCATTTTCAAATTTGGTGCAAAATGAAAAACAAAGTTCAATCATTTCCATTAGAAGTGACCATGGTGGTGAATTTGAAAATACTCGATTCATAGAATTTTGTAATGAAAAGGGAATTCACCATACATTTTCTGCACCAAGAACTCCTCAACAAAATGGAGTTGTTAAAAGGAAAAACCGGACAATTCAAGAAATGGCTAGGACCATGCTAAATGAGAGTAAATTATCCAAGAGATTTTGGGGTGAAGCTGTAAGTACAGCTTGTCATGTATTAAACCGAGTTACCATTAGAGCAATATTGAAAAAGACCCCATATGAACTTTGGAAAGGCAGGAAACCAAACATATCATATTTCCATACTTTTGGATGTAATTATTATGTGCTAAATAATGGAAAAACAAATCTGGAAAAACTAGATGCCAAAAGCGATGAAGCTATTTTCTTGGGTTATTCATCAAATAGCAAAACATATAGAATTTTCAACAAAAGACATCAAATAATAGAAGAGTCAATACATGTTGTCTTTGATGAATTTAACCAAACTCCGAGAAAGGAGGATGAATTAAGTGATGCAGATGATACAAAAGGAAAACAACAAGAACAACCAAAGGAAATCGAGCTCAAGCCAGAAAACTCTATGGAGGAAGAGGTAAGTGAAGGTAATGATTCCTACAAACCTCCAATTGATTTAAAGTTCAAAAATACCCATCCAATTGAGTAAGTCATTGGAAATATTTATGAAGGAGTAAAAACTAGGAGATCAAAGCAAAATATTTGTGGACAATATGCATTTGTGTCAAAAATTGAACCAACTACTATTGAACAAGCTCTTAATGATGAAAGCTGGGTTATTGCAATGCAAGAAGAGCTAAATCAATTTGAAAGGAATGATGTATGACATTTAGTTCCTAGACCAAATGGTTATACCATTATTGGTACCAAATGGATATTTAGGAACAAATTGGACGAAAGCGGACTTGTAATTAGAAACAAGGCTAGATTAGTAGCCAAAGGGTATTCCCAGGAAGAAGGGATTGATTTTGAAGAATCATATGCACCTATGGCTAGATTAGAAGCCATACGCATCTTACTAGCATTTGCTTCTCACATGAATTTCAAATTGTTTCAAATGGATGTGAAAAGCGCATTTTTGAATGGATACTTGAATGAAGAAGTATATGTTGAACAACCCCCTGGATTTGAAGAAAAGGATCAATCTAAATATGTTTATAAGCTGACCAAAGCATTATATGGACTAAAACAAACCTTAAGAGCTTGGTATGAAAGGTTAAATAGATTTTTGATTGATCATGAGTTTCAAAGAGGGAAAGTTGATACTACTTTATTCATCAAATATAAAAGTAAAAACATCTTAATTGTGCAAATCTATGTAGATGATATAATATTTTGAGCTACTGACGAAACTTTATGCCAAGAATTTTCTAAGATCATGCAGAGCGAATTTAAAATGAGCATGATGGGAGAACTAAATTTCTTCCTTGGACTTCAAATCAAGCAATAAAACGAAGGGATATTCTTAAATCAGTCCAAGTACGTCAAAGAAATGCTAAAGAAATTTGGAATGCAAACTACAAAAGGAGCAAATACTCCAATGAGTTCTACAATCAAGATCGACACGGACGAAAACGGTAAATGTATCGATCAAAAGCTTTATAGAAGTATAAGATCATTGTTGTATTTAACTGCTTCTAGACCAGATATTTTGTTTAGTGTTTGTATGTGTTCTAGATTCCAAGCATGCCCTAAAGAATCACATCTATTGGCTGTAAAAAGAATTTTTAAATATTTGATAAATACTACTAATCTTGGACTATGGTATCCAAAGGGGTCAACATTTGACTTAATCGGCTATTCGGATGCGGATTTTGCCGGCTACAAAGTAGATAGAAAAAGTACTCGTGGAACCTGTCGATTTCTTGGAAATATGTTAGTTTCATAGTATTCAAGGAAACAAACCAGTGTTGCTTTATCTACTGCAGAAGCCGAATATATAGCCGCCGGAAGCTGTTGTGCCCAACTACTTTGGATGAAACAACAATTAAAAGATTATGGCATTGATTATTACAATATTCCTATTAGATGTGACAACACAAGTGCCATATGTTTGACAAAGAATCTAGTATTGCATTCAAGAACCAAGCATATGGATGTAAGACATCATTTTATTCGAGAATATGTTGAAAATCATGATATTTGTTTGGAATATGTGAAAACTGAGGAACAAGTTGCTGACATTTTCACCAAGCCATTAGCAAAGGAATCATTTTATAAAATTAGAAATAAAATGGGAATGATTGAATTAAGTTAAGAAAAATTATATAAGAAAATCAAATCTGAAAAAGGTCAAGTCGTTGAGTCAAGTCGATTCCGGGAAAGCCAAGTCGACTCCAGTGAAGTCGACTTGGGAGATGTGAAGTCGACTCCGCCTCTAAGGCGAAGTCGACTCCAAGGGACCGAAGTCGACTTCGCCTAGGGCAAAGTCGACTCCGCGCGCGCGACCGTCCGCCTTCTTTCCTCTTCTTCTTCTTCTTCTTCCTCCTCTTCTTCTCACTTCTCCCGCATCCTGTCTCCTCCTCTTTCCTTGCTTCCAGCGATGAGTTTCAGGCCTTTCTCTCTCCAAAATTTCTCTGCCCTCCTTTAGCTTTCTCTCTCTCCAACTTCCGCATTTTCCCCTCTCTCTCTCTCTCCTTTTTCTCTTCTTCTTCTTCGTTTTTTTTCCGTCGTCTCCCCTCTTTCCAACGCCTCTTTCTTCTCCGGCGATTCTCCTTCTATCTCTCTATTTTTCGACACTTTCGGCAACTGCCTCACTGTCTTCCTGCTTCTCTCTCCCTTCATTTCTCTCCTCTACCTCTCTCCCTCTCAGATTCTCTCTTCTTTCCTTCTCTCCTCTCTCTGTTCTCTTCTTCTCTTTCTCTGCTTCAATTACATTGCCTCCCTCTCTCAACTTCTGTCCAAAACTCTCTGTCTTCCTCTCTCACTATCTACATCTCATTCTCTCTGCTCTCCCATTCAATCTCAAGCTTCTCTATTTGTCCCTATACTAAATCAATGGCTCCAAAGCCCAGACCTCCCAAGCTAGCTGTCTCAAAACCATCCCTCAAACCAGTTCCCAGACAGTCTACATCCTTACCGACGATGAAGTTCCTAGAAGACAACGCACTTCCTCAAAGCGAGCCCGGGAAGAACCATCCACTTCCACTGGCCGCCGAGTACGCTTTCAGACGAGAACTCCATCAACCACAGCTGGTCGTGAGGAACAACCCCAAACCTCACAAAGCACTCAGTCTGGGGCAAGAAGAAGAGGCCATATTGCTGGGAAAGCTCAAGTACTGAAGATGCCGACTACGTATTTCAAAATCGAACTCCAGCACAGTCGGTTCTACAAACATTTCTACGAACAGAAGGTATTCATTCCTAAGATCATTGATTTCAAGTTTCTGAAAGATTATGGGTCAGATATAGAAGATTTATTGGAATTTTAAGGTTAGACCAAGCTACTAAAGGAAGATAAAAGGGTCTATCCAGATCTAACCAGGATCTTCTATTACTTATGGGATGAGGAATATTACAGCAGTTTTGTAAAAGGAGTTAGCATGTTCTTTGGAATTGGAGTAACTCCGAGTTTGGAAGGAGCAATGATCAACATCGGACAGATACTTGAGGTACCACATGTAGATGAGCCGCTCCCTGCAGACCTTTCGCTTGATCAGAATACAATCAGCTCACTCGGAGCAATAAATATCATCTAGGGATCAAGCTTCTACAGTACATGGATCTGTCCCCAAGGCTGCGGGTTCTACGCCTGCTAATAGCTCATTGCATCTATCCCAAAGGCGGAGGAAGAAATCAGTTGAATCCTCAAGAAGCCGGGATTCTATGGAAGATCGTGAACAAGGTCAAAGTGAGTCTCCTTCGTTTGTTCATAGAAGCTCTCAGCTGCAGAAAGGATAATCCACGGGGAGTTCTACCCTACGGCACCTGGATCACGAAGATATTTGAGCATTTTGAAGTGGATATTGAAGGCGAGCCCTTCGAAGTATTGAAATCCAACAATGCGATCAACAAGGCATTGATCCAGAGAATGAAGATCAATGTGCATGAACTTAGGGCCGAAGCAGAGGCTCCTGAAGAAGGACGAGCACATACTGAGGGGCAGCAGCCTCCAGAAGTACCACCTGCTCCACCACAGGATATTCCTGAGGAGCCCGCCTCTACTATGTCACATGGATCCTTCTCTCCACAGGCATGAGCCATTCCAGATCCGGCACCTCAACCTTCATCCCAGGAGACAACTCTACAGACTATTCGAGATGAAATAGCTGCCCTACGAGAAGAAATGGGTCAACAGGAAAACAGAATTACCAGTCTCGTCTCTGGGGTCCTCACAGCTATCATGGATATGCATTCCCGACAAGATCGTATCGATCGGGAAATGCGTACCATCCGATATCATCTCGCATCTGGGCGTCACCGAAATCAGCCCATACCTGAACTTGATCCGTTTGAATCCGGATCAGTTCATCGAGATCCAACCCCCGCACCTGTTTCATCCTTCTACTCGTCTGCTCATGTTCGACCCGTCAAACCTACTCAATCTTCATATCCCATTTCCAAATTTCAATTTACCAAATCCTTGGTAATTGAATCTCATTTTGAGTGATTGACAAAAAGGGGGAGATAGGATAGAGTTTGTTTTGAGTGAGTTTTAGGACATGACATAGGTTTTAGAGTATTTTTGGGTTGGGTAGCTTCTATATAGGTTTTCTTTTTGCTTTACATTATCATCTGTATGAATCATGATGATATGAAATATGTTTTATGCTCAAATGTTTGTTTCATGCTCTGTTTGAAAGATATTTGATGTTCTATTTTGGAAACTATATGAATGTGATTTTCATGAAAGGTACAAACTCAAATTAGTTTTGTCAATCATCAAAAGGGGGAGATTGTTGGAAACAATAGTTAAAACAAAACAAAATTGACCAAAGCATAAGTTTTGATGATTAACAAAGTCAAATTTGAGTATAAATGATTACTAATGAATGTGTTGAATGTCTTAAGGAATGAAATTAGCCAAGTCGATTTCCAAGTCGACTCAGACTTCGACTTAGGGTGAAGTCGATCCCGAAGTCGACTCCACATTCAACTTCAAACGGAACCTGAAGGACAAATTTGAATTTGGAAGGTGAACAGCTGAAGTCGGAGGCCAAGTCGACTCCACTTGCGACTTGGAAACCAAGTCGCAGACGAAGTCGACTCCAGTATCGACTTGAAGATGCACAATTCCTTCCAGCGTTGATTTTGGGACAGAACATTCCGAAGTCGCAGACGAAGTCGACCTCAAGATTGACTTGAGGTTCTCAAAGTTCAAGACACAGGTTCAAGCTCATTTCAAGATGAAGACAACTCAAGATATGAAGACTAATACAAAATTAAAGCAAGCAAGGTGCATGAATCAAAGACAAATTAACCATACAAGTTTTCAAGCTCTTCAAGATTCACAAGGTTTACAAAATGTGAAGCCAATCCAGAATGAAAATAATTGAAGGAAAGAAGCTAAGCAAACAAGAGGTGAATCAACAATGATCAAACTGTTTTGGCACAAAAACTGGTCAAGTCGCATCCCAAGTCGACTCCAAGATCGACTTGAGGCCAAGTCTGAAACCAAGTCGACCCAGAACTCAGACTTGGAAACTGAAGAGCTGCCGAAGTCGCACACGAAGTCGACTCCAGCATGCGACTTGGGCGAAGTCGCAGACGAAGTCGACTCCACCTGCAACTTGGGAAAGTAACATTCGAACATTTATTACGCGCCAACCACTTGTATAACGTTCAAATTCTTCCCTCCTCTATAAATAGACACTCAAGCAAACGTGAATAGACACAAGACAGAGTCTAAAGAGAGGAAAGAAGTGCAAGCAAGAGTTCTTATTCGCTTTTCTCTAAATTTGAGTGATCTATACACTTTCAAAGGAAGAACAAGCTTCAAAGTTGCGATTTGCTTCAACGAAACACAATCGGTTGCTCCTACAGATTCTTCCTCAAGCTGAAACTTGCTACACAAATCAGTAAAGTGTAGATCTTCCTTATTTTCACATTATTGTTTGTTTTTGGTGCTTGGTTTGAGTTTGGTGTATCAAACCAAGATGTTGCAAGTAGAGTTGTGATTGGAGTGTAACCCATCATCTACTTGTGTCAATTGTATATGCCCCCTAGAGCTAGAATCTAGAAGAGAGCATAGGCTCTGATTGTATATGCCCCCTAGAGCTAGAATCTAGAAGAGAGCGGAGACTCTCAGTGTATTTGCAGAATACATAGTGGAACCCAAGTCACAACGATGTGTGAGCTTGGAAGAGTGGAGTAGGAAAAGATTGCTCGAACCACTATAACTCTTGTCTACTGGTTTTCTTTATTGCTTTCATTATCTTATTGCTCTCTATTTGTTTCAATCAAGGGGATTAAACTTTCAAGGGGTTAAGTTTTTAATTTACCAAAGAATTTTATAAGAACCCAATTCACCCCTCCCCTCTTGGGTTTTGCCATTAACTCGGGACCAACACTTACCTTTCCTTATCATGTATAGTTTAGCATACAATGTAAAATATCAAAACATCCTACATTCATTTATTATTAAAAAGTCAGAAGAGACTAAATTTTTTTTTTCTTACTACATATGTATTACCTAGTGGGAACATTAGTGCTAGACCAATTAGGTCATCTTTACTTTTCTCTTACTCTTTTCCTCATTTTCACCATTCTTAATCCTTATCTCTTCATCATGGAGGAAACTCCTCTCATACCTATCTGCTTAGCCAATCTATTCCAAGTATTACATCAAATTCAGTTATGGGTAGTAGGATCAGGTCAGCCTCTAATATCATTGATCCTATCTAAGTAGGGCATGACTTATATATTTTATTGATACTTGCTAACCTATAGACAGAAAATTCTACGTGGATTATGCTACTTGTTTCTTCTACTTGCAGTGCATGTGTGGTTACATATTGGTATGATATAAATGAATGTGTAGCACCTAAATCAAATAATGCTATGACTAAATTTTCTAAAATATAAATCATACCTGTAACCATCTTTTCTTCTTGGTCTTGAGATTCCGTACGATTCAAGGCTTGGACATGCACCGAGTCTATTGCAGTGCCTTGTTGAGTGGCGATTGCAGGAGTCCTTTACTAAGCGGCCTTCCACGTGCCGAAATTCTTTGCAGTTTATTTGGACAATGGGGTGATATGTGTCCTACTTAGCTGCCAATAGAACATTTCATCTCTCTAGCCTCAATTGTTCCACAATCCCTTGCCACGTGGCCTGTTTGAGCACATGTATAGCATTTACTTGAACCCTGTAGGCACTCACCATAATGCCATTTGGCAATTCTTACAAACTGAGGTATTTCTTCTCTACTTTCTTCCCATATATATATTTTAAATGGGATCATCATGCTTTTGTTGCGCAACTCTGACTTGAGTTTTCCTTTGCCTGTTAATACTTTCCTATTTCCTTTCTCGCTTCACATTCTTTTTTTTTTTAATACTAAGAATGAATTGTCTTAGTGCTAGGTTAGGAGTTGCTACTTGTAGTAATTTATTTATTCCATTACCTCTTAACTGAGTCTATTACTCTTTGTAATAGACATAACATTTTTTTTATATATATACATAAAAGTATCTCAACATAACCCCTCATTTTATCATGAACATAAATTATAAGTTTAATCATATCAATAGTAAGATTAATAATAACTATTTTCTTTCTTTCCATATATACTTGTTATATAGATATGAACAAATTCATTTCTATAGCAAAGAACACCTTTGCCTCAATTATATTTCATACATATCTTTATCACAGAAAGTCTCTTTTGCTAACTTCATCTATTTTATTCTTACTACTTAGGTATTTTCTAATAAAAATACTAATACTAGGACAGTCTATAGTATATTCTTTCTATATTATGATAGATAATACATGATATAAATATCATGATTTCAATCTTCTCATTTTCTTCATTCTTTCTATACTTATCTACCAATTCTTACTATGATATCACTCTTTGTGGTACCATATCTTTCCTTTCATCATTCATCATTTTCCTCTTTCCACTCCCATTTTTTTATGAGCTTCTCATTATGCATATTCTTAATATATAATTCTTAAATCATCGAGGAAGGATTCTTCGACTATATACTCACCTTGAGTGTGGCTCTTTCTATCACTAATCTTGTCAATCATAAAAGGTGGAGTTCGAACTACATCTAACATATATTTCTTAAATATCCACCCTTTTATCAATATTTTTCTCAAATCTTACATTTTCCTACTTTCCTTTCCAACATCACTTTTCATAGTGAAAAATCACTTCCTTTATGAATCATATACCTATCAAAATATCATCGCAATTTCCTATATTTACAACATAATTATGACAAATCATCATATATTCATATAACCGTAAAAATCAACATATCATAGGTATATCTTACAATTTCAATCTATCACTTCCATCATTCTTCTTATACCTATTCATCAATCCTTACAGGAACATATCTTTCTTTCCATATCTATTTACCATTCTTTGTTCTAATATTACTCCTTGTAATATTCAATCTTTTCTTTCCACGCCTATTTACCAATCCTTGCTCTGATACCAACTACTGTGGCGACCCGACCCGGGTGCCTAGAAGCCTTATCTTTATTGATTGGTAAACGTGACTCAGGATTGTTGCCCTGATCACACGGCGGGATTTTTAAATTGAATCTCGTTCAAATTTTTTTTCATTCCTTTTCTTTGTTTTTCATCACATAACAAACACTTGTCATCAACTTTACGCATGATACTCATAATAACATCATATCATCATATATGAACATATTCTTGTCATTAATTTCACATATTTTATTCATATCATAATAACTGACTTATCTACATCACAAGTTCCTTCAATCTAAACATTTCATACATACATATTCTGATGATTCCATATAATCATTCATACCATATACAGACCAGTTTGTTGAAAAGTTTTCTTCATACTCTTTTCCTTTCCTGCATGGCCTGTGCGGTACCTGTCTATGGTTGGGGAAAACAAAACACGAGTCGAAACTCAATAAGCAAGCATTTTTCATTTTAAATGCATTTCTCACCTTTCAGTAGTAGACGCTTAACAAGCGTTAACTAGCAATTGGAGGAAACCTTTTCATAAGTACCTTTCACAAACATTTCATAATCCCAATTCATGGCAAACATATGCTTGTAAATCTTGACATATAAATTCTTTTTCCATAGACATATTTATGTTCTAAAACATTTTTCATTGAAGCTCCTTTTCTCATAGGACATTCTCATGTCCTAAAATACTTTTCATAAAACCCTTTTTAAGCATATGCAACATGCAATACGTCTCTGTCCATCTGGTAGGCGACACTTATCAAGTGATCATCCTTCCTTAGGAGAGAAACTCTTCCAGGTGATAGCCCACGAGCCAGGCGGCTATCCGTGTCCATCTCCCATTGCAGGGAGGGCGCCGCCGGCATTTAGCCTTATTCAAGCGACTCGGCCTATGCAAAGGGGGCCCAATTTGCAACCGCGTCCGGCTTGCATATCCTTTACAGTAGACCTAGTACATAATCTTTGTCCATACTTTTCCTTCACATTCACATGCTAGCATGATTTTATAAAAACCACAGATCACAGTCTGTGTCCTTTTTTTGAAAACTTGATGCTAACATGCTTTCATAAAATACTACAGACCTCAGCCTGTATTCCTTTCAAATTTTAAAAAATGGGCTTAACCCATGTCAACGAGTTCTATGCTCAAAACGTTTTGTAAAGATGGCCAACCTTAAAACATTTATATTTCATAACTCATTTGAAATATTCAAGGAAAATATTTTAAATAACAATATTTTCTAACTGTTTTATGAATAATTTTTGAACGATAAAACGTCTTTAAAAATATTTGAAACCAAATGATTTTTCTTACAAATGCTTTTCCCATTTATGGGTATTTATGATCAAAGGACATACAAGTTCAAGCTTTCATCTAATATCATATACTTTTGTCTTCATTTCTATATGTGATAAACTTGTATAATCCTTTGAACAGTACTCAAATCGTTTTTCAAATTAATTTATCATGTTGGCCTTCCTTAAATCCTTCTCGAACAATAGATTTTGGAAACTCCAAAATAATCTAATATCTAGAGAACCTTTGAAACATATCATTAAAATACTTCAAAACCTTGTAATAAAACTATTCTAAAATATTTATTTTCAAATATCATTTTAAAATCTCATTTTCCTTCAAAATAAAACTATTCTAATACATTTATTTCAAATATCATTTTAAAATCTCATTTTCCTTGAACACAACCTTTTCAGCATTTTCATTTCAATATTTTTCAAGATTAAAAGGATTTGCTTCTAACGAAGCAATTTCCAAAACAATTTAAGATTGCAAAGTAAAGTCGTATAAAATTATATTTTCAAAGGGTTGCTTTCTTACCTCCGTAGTCAACTTGTATTTTTCACTTGTACCCATTTCCTTTCCTATGCAAATGAAAAGAACCATTTTTCTTATATAGACATAATATTCCATGCTTGCACATTTTTATTATTAAATTTGAATTCATCTTAGAGTTTCTAACCCATGCATATATCATAATCACTTTATTTTCCTTCATAACTCCCATAGAGGTTAATTTGGTCTCTATTTTCACATATGGATTTTTATCCCAAAAATCTTTAAAAATTTCATTCATACATCCTTATAAATATCAATCTTATTTCTGCCCAAATCACTCTGTTTACTATTTATGATTATTGTTCATGATCACTGTTCCCAATTACTGTTCACGCGGGTTATTGTTTACACCGTGTTTAGCACTGTTCATGGGTTTCAAAATTTGGCATTTTTTTAAATAAAAAAATATCATGACATAACTCTTGTTTAGTACATCATGAGATAATTCATGCATTTTGAATTAATCATGATTATTTGGGCTAAATAAATCATTTTAGCCACTTATACACATATGTGTATAAGGTTCCATAATTCATGTTTTAAGCATAAATTTGACTTAACAAATTTATTTTAATTCCTATAATATATTCCATAACATACCATGATCAACATAATCATAATTCTCATTTAAAATTTCTAAAACTTATTATTAAATTCCAAAACAGCCCTTCTCTTTTCACTATGTTCCATCTTCTTATTTATCTATTAACTCCATATACATATAATAGCATTAATTTGCTATCCCTAATCCTTTATTACACTCTTGTCTAACATATATATTAATTTGGATCACTTACACTTAGGTTTCATATTTCTTTTTGATTATTTCTCAAACTGTCCACATTTGCTGAAATCAGATGTACTGATTTCTCTAAATATTGATTTATAATCAAATCAAAGTATTTAACTCTGAAATTTCTATCATATATCCATAACTACATGAATTAACCGTCATAAAGATTTCAACAAGAAATATTAACATTATATATTTATTTTGGCATTTTCACTGTGCTGGACAGTGTTGTGAAATCAGGAACAGCCCTAATCACGTTATTTCTAAACCATACTTATGTCATCAATAAATAATATTTTATTTTGGTCGAATGATAATCATGATATATTATACATCATATAAAAATTTCAGGCCAAAAATTCATCTGAAAAAATTATTAAAAATCATTTACTACAGCTGATCATGTCACCTGTTTTACCCTGTTTAAGTTAATCTTCTCGGATTTTTAATTTACAACCTGCTTTATATTGTATGCTGAAACTTTGGTCGTTGTTTAATGATAATATAATGAGATTGTACACAAATTTTCATAGCTAAACTCCTTAGTTTACCATCTCATTCTTATTTTGTTTTCTAACATCGCATAACCTTCAGATTTAAAACAATAATTCAAGATTAACCTATTATTTTGAGGGTAATTCAAATTGTATCATTTTAAACAGTTATTAAATCATAATTGTTTAGCATGAAATCAAAACTGAATTAAGTTAACGTTCAGACTATAAAATTTTTGATTTTATGAAATTCAAAACCGAATGCGGTATATATATAAACCCGTTCAGAGGAAATATTTTGCAGATTAACGTTTGACAGGTTATGAATTAAAAATCAAAACAGTATATACATGAATCATATCAACGTCAGCAGGTTGTTTAACTTTTAGCTTATGAATTTCAAAATCAAAATAATTAGTGCATAAACTCTATCATTCAAACGTCCATATATGTTTATTTCAGAACCTAAATTGAAAACTGAATTAAAATAAAATTGCCGTCGTGAAGAAATTGAAAATGGATAAGAACCTGTTTGAAATAGTTGGAGCATTGCTTCCGTTGCTTGGTTCTGTTGGCTAGTGAAACTGACGCTGAATGCAAAACTGATCAGATGCTCCTTTTTATATTATAGCTGATAAGTTTACCATAGTTAATTGATTCTAACCCAAGGTTACCGCTTAAAATTTTCCAGCTGTTGCTTTTCTGTAATTCCAGCAATTATTTCATGCACCAAGCACCTCCTTTTTTACTGCCAGCGCTGCTTCTTCTCTTTTTCTTTTAAAAAATTATCTTTTTCTTTTTTCTTTTAAACGCCAAATTTCAACATTAGTTAATTAAATCATAACTGCCTACATACACACTTATATATTATGAAAAATTTTCTTATTAATATATACACAATTGCTCACAAAATGTACCTTTCGGAATTTTGAAAAAATTTTCTATTTTATTTTAATTAAATAATTCATATTTGGATAAAAATCTCTTTTTTAAAATTTTGGAGACATGTTTTCCAAAAATTCATTCTTTCATTAAATTGGGCATATTAAAATAGACTTACTCCAAAAGTTTCATCTCAAACAGCCTTATATATTAAGATATTAATTAATTAAATAATTAATCAAAATATCAACGTAAAAACGTGCACATGGTGGAATTTATTACCTTTGGCACGCTTTTTAATACATTCAAGTTTGACAATTTAGTCAACTATTTTTCATAATCTGATCCGTCTAGATTAGAGAGTACATAATTTAGTACTTTCTATTAAATTTTTATGTGATTCCGAGTTATGCATGTTTAGATCTAATGAAAACAGTGATGATGAATATAAGCCCCTAATTCGCCAAAAAATTTCCATTTATTTTTATTTTTCCATAAGGTCCGTAAATTTAAACAGTTTCAATTTGTATAATTCAGAATTTTGAAATTTCTTTCCGAAATATTTGTAAAAATTTATTTTCATAGCTAATCTTAGTAGGATCATAAATTACCCTCCATTTTCTTATAAATTCCAAATATAACCTTTGTAAATTTCCACTAATTGCACTTCGTGCCTCCACTCTTGTCAAAATTACCAATCAATCATCTTTTCTAAATTTATAATTTAATCTCACTTTTGTAAAATTGCAATTTGGTTTTTTTGTGATTAAGTTAATCCAAAGTGATGAACTTATCACTTTCTTTTAACCACATAGTTACTATTCACATTTACTATTCTTTTAAAATTATATTTCATAAGTAATTATTTGATCCTTCAATTCCATATATTTATTTCATATAAAAGTCAATACATTACGTAAGGTTCCTGACCTTGGGGTTTCATACATGGTCCTAAAATTTGGGGTTCCACATATTTGAATGCCCAAAATAGCCCAAGGATGCTAAATAATACATGCATTGGATTGACATATGTCCTTCGCCTCCACATAAATTGCAGTAACTTTAATAAGAAATATCCATTTCCTGCATTTGATAATCAAAACCTGCGAATCGATCTGAGGGTGTCAGTGCATTATTAAACCCATGGAAACTGGAAGTGCTTGGTGTTGAAAATTCTGCATTTAGCCAGTGGTAAGCATTTGAAGACATTGAAAATTGCAAAACAAAGACTCCTAAAATAGAATTTTATCAAAAGAAAAGAAAGAAAAGAAAAACTATGTATAATATATACATATTCACAGAAGACAGCTGAAATTGTTAGGTACTAAGTTTAAAGCAATCCCCGGCAACGATGTCAAAAACTTGACGAGCTGCGTATATACCTAATTATAATGCTCGTTTTAATGCAAGTATACATGCCGATCAAGTAATAAAGAGTGAGTAGAGTATCGTTCCCACGAGGATTGTGTTAAATGGATTAGCACCTTAAATCTCAATTGTCTAAGTGAATTGGTAAAAGGAATGAGATTTGGTTTCAAAGAATTGAATTAAACTAACTAACCAAAGCAGTAAATGACCAAAGTGGTGTGGAATACTGCTGATATTGCCTTGAGATGATTAAGACAGGTGGGAATATGAATTCATTGAATCATAGCTATGTCATTTGGTCCGCTTTAAGTTAGTTGTGCAGAGATTACTAATCCAGGTTCATTCATATTCATATATGTCTTTCAACACATATAAACCTAACCAAGTTTTAGTTATTTGCTATGTTCCCATGCACACAAGTAAAACAAGATTGATAACCACATAACCTAATCAAGATTACACAGGGTTAATAGGTATATTCCTATCCATATTAACATCCGACACAAACAAGAGTTAGAATACTTGTGCCTTATATATGGATCTTATTCAAATTCCACTTTTCTAAGCATGAATCTGAATATTCGATCAATCCACAAGGTTGCAAAGCTTTTAAACGCTTTAAGCATGATATATAAGGGTAATCTCAAGTAACACAAGTCACAGCACAATAATATTATCAGTTCAAGCATAAGAAAACCAAATAACATAGGTTATGAGTTCAAATCCTACATATCTCCCACCATAGGAAGGTTCAACCCATAAACATGACTTCAATTCCCATTAAAATCAAGTTACAATCATCCCAAGCGAAGAGAATAACAAATAGGAAGAGATAGATGAGAAGAGGAGATGAAACTCAATGGATTTACAATGATAGCTTCGATCTCCACTTGATTTTCTCTTGTTCTTTGAAGCTTTGAGTTTCTCTCTTTCTCCACAACAGTCACCACCACTCTGTCTCTGTGTCTCCCCTGACACGAATCCCTAGGTTTCTATTTAAACATATTAGCTTGCACAGCACACATGTAGAAATCCATGTGTACGGATGTGTAGTGTCGCCTAGGCGCCAACTCTCTGTGTGTTGTGTAACTTAGAAACCTTTCATAATGTCTTGAAATCTGATGCCTTGGCTCCTACGCGCCAACTCCCTGGGGTCCTTGTGGTCTAGAAACTCTTCTGGAACACCTGTATGATCATGCCATGGCGCCTAGGCGCCTACTCCCTGGAAGCTTTTTGTCCTAAAAACTCTTCTGGGTGTGTCTACAATGTTAATGCAGTGGCGCCTGGGTGCCATCCTCATGCTCCTTTACTTGGCTTTATTCTGCATTCCACTCGCCCGTATGCCTGTAAATTGCCCGTCCTTCCTATAAAAACTAAATGAACTAAATAAATGAACTAAAAAGGCCTAATTTTTACTAAAAATGCATAAAAACTGTATAATGCTCCTAAAATGCAAAGCAAGTGAAAATTAAGCTAAATAGATGCAAACTAAGCCTCATCCCTTGACTAACACACAAAAATAGTTTGAAATGGGCCATGATAACTCGTATTTTCATGAGTTATCACAAAGACAGACAAAACTTCCAAAGCAGTTCGAGAAATTTATTTCAACACTCAAGAACCTATTAATTAGCGTGCCATTTCTCGACATGATCTCTCAGATGCCAACTTATGCAAAATTCCAAAGGGAGATGTTGTTCAACAAAAGAAAGCTCGAGGAGCGCAGAACCATTGCACTCACTGAAGAGTGAGCTACCTGAAAAGCTAAAGGATCCTAGGAGCTTCTCTATTCTTTGTGCTCTTGGGAATTTCCAAATTAGCAAGGCGCTATGTGACCTTAGAGCTAGTGTAAGTCTGATCCCTCTTTCCATCTGTAAAAAGCTGAACATCGGCGATCCAAAACCAACTTTTATGTCTCTCCAACTGAGCAATCGATCAATCAAATTTCCAGTTGGCATTCTTGAAGATGTTCCCTTGAAAGTCGGCAAGCTGTTCATCTCGGTCGACTTTGTAGTCCTCGACATGGAGGAGGACTGCAAAATTCCAATCATTCTTGGACGACCTTTCTTAGCCACTACTGGAGCCATCATAGACGTCAAGAATGGTCAACTTTCTCTGACAGTAGGAGATGAGAAAATGGAATTCAACCTCTTCTCGGCCATGTAAAACCCCTCTCTCGATAACTCTTGTTTACGGATTGACATGGTCAATGAGTCAACAATCAAAGGAATTTCAAGCAACCTAACTCAGATGTCCATAAGTAAAAGAGAAGCTGTGGAAGACTTGAATCAACAAATTGCTAAATCGGTGGCAACATCTGAAAGCGGGAGATCGAAGCAACAGAAATCTGATGAACAAAAGAGAAAAACTGACAAATTGGTAACTATTTGTTCTCCTTCTTGTCATTCTTTTAAAACTAATTAGAGCGGTTCATTGGCAGGAAAAGTTCTCAAGCAAATATGGAGGCTAATTCAAAGAACGACAAATGTGAGAAAATCTGAAGGCAAGAAAAAGAATCACGGAATTGTAAAAGTTGGAGTTGGTTAACATCAGATGATCAAATTGTAGTCGGGCTAACGACTTTAAACCAAGCGCTTTCGGGAGGCAACCCGAACATTTCCTTTTTCTTTCAGGGGAGTCTTGGTTTTAATTTTTCTTTTAGTTTCTTTTCTTTTAGAATTTTTATACTTTTTAATTTTGAGATTTATTGGTTATTTTCAGAGCCTACTTGGAAGGAAGCACCATGGGATGAAATTTCAGTTCAACTCGCCAAAACAGGAAAGTTAACATCTCACATTTTTTACGATTACTCCCTTTATTTTGATGACATGATTTACATTGAGGACAATGTCAATTTCAAGTGTGGGGGTGAATGCGTTGCATTAATTTTCTCTAAATATTTCTTTCACTACCCTTATGATTATAATTTTTGTCAAATTTTGAAAATTGTTTTTTGAAAATTTTGGGTAATTCTTGCATAAATTGTGATATTAGATTGATTGAGACCCCATTTTGAACTCTTGTATGTCTTATAAGCAAACTATACTTAGAATTTCAAAATCTTTGAGTTAGGAAAAGAGATGAACCTTAATGAGATGTGAAATTTATTTTTGAACATGTACTTGTTGAAAATACTCGGATTTTTGTCCTGAATCACTTGATGAAACTGATATACCTAGGAACCAATTCTGTTTTCTTTCAAAATCAAAGCAATCCTCTATAATTTATCAAAATTTATTTTTGATACACACGATTGTCATCTAAGAAGGTAGTTTTTCTCTTACACATGAAAAATTTTATTCTAGTTGAAGAATTTTTAAAGCCAAAACTCAAATTAACCAATTCATGGACATGATTAAGGCATTTTTTATGAGCTTATCTTTGAAAGTATAACAGTTGTGTACCCCTATTTAGCCTGAACTTAAATTTTTCCTAAACCACAATTCCCACTTAGTTGAACCAACTTTGAAATTGAATTTTGAGCTGAAAAGTGAAATGGGAATAAGGTTTGATCTCCTGACTATGCAAATAATGAAAATGATGTCCTAGATACCCTGAAATATGGTCAAGGAAATTATTGCTGGACTTGGTAAAAAAGAACTACTAAACCAAGGGTAAGAACAGACTTAAAAGAGAATGGAAGCACTAAATGTGGGGGTAATTTTATTTTTTGCAAAACGAGGCTCGAATCATGTGGAGACGGTCAATTTTTGAAAATTTTTTGAAATTTTATTTCTTGTACCAAACCTAACCGTTGTCCTACTAAAGTCCTAATGATCCTATGAATTGGCTAATTGAGTTGGTAGAGGAAATTTAAATGTAAAAATTTGATTAGATGTATATGAGATAATTTGACTGATATTTTCTGCATTACTGTCATTACTTGAATTATTGAATGTGTATATTGAATAACCAAATAAATGGAAATGATATCCGATAATTAGGAGTTTATTGCGTGAGTTTTTGAACTCTTAATGATTGAAAACAAATTAAGTGATAGGGTGTACAGTATTAGTCATGCGAGAAGGGATTGTTAACCGAGATTTTCAAAGAGTGTCATGTTTCAAAAATTTTAGTTTAATACTCTCATTAGTTTTGATGATTGGCTAAACATTTATTTTCACTTTTTGCTCAAAGTTTTTGAAACTTTACAATCTGTTCTTCAATTCCTTTGTATTTTCTTGAGGACAAGCAAAAGTTCAAGTGTGGGGGTATTTGATATTGAAAATTAATAAAATATTTTATGGCCATTTTATAACAATTTGGTGGGTAATTAATTGAGTTTAATGTGAAATTTTCTCTAAAATGTGGTTTTGCAACATTTGGGTATTAAATATTAATTTCAAGCAATTTAAACAATTTTGTGATCTTTTGGCTTGAAATTATATATTTTTTATTCGTTGCCACAAAATCAAATGTGATTGGTATATTTTATTAACGTGTTGCAACAATCGAAATTTAAATAATTTTTATCACCTACATATTAATTTGCTGGGCAAATAATTTGGTTTAAATATTTTTTTGCAGGTTTGCAAATTTTCAAGTGGGCCCCACAATCAGGACCATTGATTTCTTATGCATCTAGCTGTCATCCAAATCACCAAAACTAAGGGGCTTTACAGTGGGGTCCACCATAAAAAATCCAGCCATCGTCCAGCTGAATTTTTATGCAGAAAAAAATCCAAACCACATCTAGTTTGCACCACCCAATCAGTCCTTCGTGGCTGTCCAATCTAGATCAGTTGTCCAGCTCAAGCATCCAGCCTTCCAATTAAATGATGCAGCGATCCAAGCTTCCAAAAATAATTTCCAGCCATGAAATGTCTAGCAAGCAAAACCGTCCAGGCCATAAACAAACCTGCCAATCTGAGAATCCATCGCTAACATTCAGATATGAAAATCCCAATCATCCATTTCTCAACCAGATCAGTGTCGTCCATCTGAAATTGATGGTTACAATCTGTTCAAAAATCATGCAGAATGACGGTCCACCAATTTGCAAATTCAAGAAGTGGACCCCATCAAGCCATTCATCACCTTCCAGAAATTCAGCATTTCAACCGTCCATTCCACGTCCAAAACTGCTCATATCAATCCATGTTGTCCATCCTCATGCAGATCAGTAGCCGTCCAATATTAATGATGCTAAATCAACGGCTTGATTTTTGTCTAGCAAAATTCCACCAATTCAATCACCCATCTCAGCCATCTAATTTAATCTCAGCTGCACAATCAAAATTTCACGTGCGTGATTATTCTGTCCCATGCAATCCACCGCTTGAAGGATTCTGTTTGACTATCATACGCAACCTATACGTCTAGGCAATTTCACATGCAATTCAAATTACGTAATTCAAGTAGATGCAGAAGCTACACATTGCACAAAGTTTAATGCAAATTCAAGGGTCGATCTTGCACATATAAAAGGGCGTAGCAGGTACGTCTAGGGAGGAGATTTCATAGTAGAAGGGAGATAGAAAATACAGTAGAGGGGAACCAAATTTTGAGAGAGAGAGAGAGATAGAGCAGGGAGGTGGAGAGCACGGGGAAGAGGCGGACCGGCAAGTTGCGTGGAGTGGCAGCCACACCATCAGGAGCTTTGATGAGCTGCGTATATGTCAATTAAAATGTTCGCTATTTATGCAAGTATACGTGTTGTGTCAAGTAATAAAGAGTAAGTAGAGTATCGTTCCCACGAGGAATTGCTAACCAAATTATGAATTAGTTAAACTGTGTTCTATGGATGGAAAGTTTTGGTTTTGTGATTTAACTAAGCTAACGATTGGAAAAAGAAATCAGAGTAGAGATCACGAGACTACTGGATACTAAAAGCGAGTTTGCTGATTAGGGATGACAGATGGATAGATCGGAATCCTTGAATCTAAACTATATTGCGTTGGTTCTTTTTAAGTGGATTGCATATGGATTTACTAGCCCAAGTTCATATATCTTTATATATTTTTTCCAACAGTATGTAAAGCTAATTACACCCTATTTAAGTGTTATGTTCCCATGTCATTAAAGAAAGTGAAATTGATAAGTGCATAACTTGTATAATGACAACACAGGGTTCAACGGTATATTCCTATCCGTTAAACAACTCTCCTTACACAAAGGTCGAAACCTATGCCTTGCACATGGATCTGGCAAAGATCTTCTTCTTCTAAGGATAAATCAAGCAATTAAATCATCTTACAAGGTAGCTAATCTTGTAAAAGCATTAAACTCACACATGCAAAGGTAAATCATACACAATCATATATAAGCTTAAATATTCATTACTAAATATTCTAAGAACGAAGAAACAATATAGTTTAGAATTCAGTTCATCCTAACTATCCATCTAACGGAGGTTTAGCTCAAAGACATGATTTTAACATCCAATACATCCAAATAAAAAGTATCCATAAGGCAGAGAAAGAAAATTGGAAAGAATAAGAAAAACTGTTTTCCGGCGGGTTCCACCAACGGGACTTGAATCCTTTCTTCAATTCGAGCTTTAATCTTGATTTCCGCTTTCTCTTGCACTGTAGTTCATTCTCAGGCTCCCCTCTCTCCTCTCTCCCGCGCGCAAACCCCTAGGAACTATATATAGAGTCCTATTTGCATAGCTTACGCACTAGAATATTCACGTACGGATTCGTATTGGCGCCTAGGCGCCAGCTCTTTGTGTGCTGAGCAGTTTGGACACATTCTGGAAACCCTAGGAATTCTTGCACTGGCGCCTAGGCGCCAACTCGCTGGACTGCACCACCTAATTTTTGGCTTCTGACTTGGATTTCATGTAAAGAAGTGGTGCCTGGGCACCCCTAGGTGGCGCCTAGGCGCCAACTCTCTGGAATGCCCTGCATGTCAACTATGTGTGCTGCAAATGGTCAAAGAACGTAGGGTGCGCCTAGGCGCCATCCATCTGCCTCTGGATGCCTCAGCTGGCATTCAACTTGTCCACTCTGCCGACTTACGTCCCGTCCTTCCTGCCAAAGATGGAAAAACTAAATAAATAACTAAAAATGCCTAAATAATGCTAAAATTACCTGAAAACTAATTAATGCTCCTAAAATGCAAAGCGGGTGAAAATTAAGCTAAATGAGTGCAAACTATGCCTAATCTCTCGAACTAACACACAAATTAAGTCTGAAATGGGCCATGATAACTCGTAAAAATACGAGTTATCACACCCCCAAACTTGAATGTTGCTAGTCCTCGAGCAACACATGCAAACAGAATGAATAAATGAATGAATGAATGTATGCAGAAAAATAAAAATCAACTCCTTTCGCTTCCGGATATGCATTGATCAATCCACTTAGCCATTTCACAAGGTCGCGATTAATTCAACCCGAAAAATCCATCATTATACAAACAAGGCATAAATTTTCCTTTCCAAACCAAGTTATATGTGGGTGCTAAAATTTCGTATTGAAAAGTCATATTTCAACACGTCAATCTTTCATTCGATCAGAAAACTGGTTAGGAAATCAATGAACTCAAGCAAACCAATGATTAAACTGAATACACTGGTTACAGCAAATGGTATCAAGTCACTGAATTCAATCTCTAACAACTGTACATTCTTTTTCCCCCCAAACTTATTGCAAAAATTCTCCTCACCATATTTCAGGATATCTGGAGATCTTTTTTTTGGGCTCCCCTCACCATATTTCATGGTATCTCGGGAGAATTTTCATTTTTAAAGCGTTGTTACTGTGATTTTTCTTTGCTTTTTTACGCGAACCTTGTCATTTGGGGCGCCAAACAACGTTAGCGCGCTAGGGGCGTCTACACAACAGCTGTCGACAACAGTAGACATTTGCACGTGGTGTAGCGAATTCGGCCATCCCAGTGATGAATGTGCCTCCAACCCGGAGTCCATTAATTACGTGGAAAATTTTCAGAGAAACCTAGCGAATCAGTATGGAAACAATTGTTGGAAACATGTGTTGTAATCAATGGAAAAATAAGTCTAGTCTATGTTTTGATGATTAACAAATCAATTTGAGTAAGTTTTGGTTACTAACATGTTTGTGTGATGATTAAAGGATATAAAAATGAAGAAAATGAAGCATGACAGGACAAGTCGATTTCCAAGTCGACTCAGGCATCGACTTAGGCAAAGTCGATCCCCAAGTCAACTCCAGCATCGACTTCAAACACGTTTTTATTTCCAGCGTTGAAATTGGGAGCAAGAGCTGCTGAAGTCGCACACGAAGTCAACTTCGCATGCGACTTGGGCGAAGTTGCAGACCAATTCGACTCCACCATCGACTTCAAACGTGATTTTTTGTCCAGCGTTGAAATTGGGGACGAGAGTTGCCGAAGTCGCAGACCAAGTCGACTCCACATGCGACTTGGGTGAAGTCGCAGATCAAGTCGACTCCAGCATCGACTTTAACTGATCAACACACGTTTTGAAGAGCAAGTCGCAAACCAAGTCGACTTGATGCTCGACTTGAGTAAAGTTGAAGACCAAGTCGACCTAATCATTCGACTTGGACGAAATGAAGATCAAATCAAGACCAAAGCAAGCAAGGTTGCATGAATTCATCAAGAACACACATTTGGACATCTTTATGCACTCCAAGACTCAAGTATCCAAGAATATGAGATTTCAAGACATGGAGTCAAATGTTTTTCAAGATAAGATAATCATAAAGAGTTTCAAGTAATATACAATAGTAGAAGAACAAGTAACATTAAGAAATTCAAGTAAGCAAAGAAGTTCAAGTTCAACTAGCAAGCTAGGGAAGTGAAGTTGCACCCGAAGTCGACTTCACCTGCGACTTGGGACAAGTTGTGGCTCCCCGAACCGAGGTGCCTAGAAGCCTTACTCTGGGATCATTTTGATTGGTAAATGTGACTCAGGATTGTTGCCCTGATCACACGGCAGGATTTTTTTTATATATATACAACATCAATACATGGAAAATATCCATCATTCATCCAACATGAAATATATTTCATATATCACAGTTATGATAAAAAACTATTTCATAAACATTTTCAATGAAATAAAAATATTCATATCCATCTCCAAATTAACATCATTGTCTTTACATAAATATTCACATATACAACATTTATATCCAAACTACATAATACATGGCATGCTGCCTTCATCATCATTTCCTGTCCATTGTTGAAAAAGCATGGGTGAGTAATAATACTCAGTAAGCAAGCCATACATAATTTTTCAATCATTTTATGCATTTCATAAAATGCAAATGCAATGCATACATAGCATTCATGACATTCCTTTGGATACGACGCTAGCTAGGCGCCCATCCCATACATGCTCCCATTTTAGGGAGGTCGCCGCCGGCCTGGGCCTATTAAGCGACTTGGCAATAGCAAGGGGGACATCCGATCCGCTTACTACCTCGACTAAGGCCTATTCCTTGTGCATATGCTCATTTTCATACACATGCCGACATGGTATTTGCAAATTATAAACAATTTCATAAAAAGCATTTAATAAATAATTTAACAAAACAAACTTCAGTTCATGTAAAGCAATTATAGGTATGACCAACCTTAAATAAATTTCATAAAGCAATTTACAAACAATTTCAAGCATTTTAGAAATAATTTACAAAAGATATAACTTGCTTACCTTCTTAGTGGGTGTCTTCGACCTTCTCTTTTCCTTTTCCTATTAAAGGAGAAAGGATATTTTCATTTCTTCTATTCAAGCTGCTTCCCATGCATGCTCTATAATATTTGGCATTATTTCTTTATATGATATTTTTATCCATAGGTTCCTGAAAAATTTAATCCTTATATTTAAATATTAATCACAAATTTTCTCCAAAATCACGTTGTTTACTGTAGCAAATTACTGTAGCCGTACTGTTCATCCGAGGTTACTGTTCATGGAGACGTGGTTACTGTTCATGGGTTCCAAAAATTGATATTTTTTTCAAAAATAAAAAATACCATGACATAGCTTATGCCTAGTATATTATAAGACATTTCATATATTTTTAATTTATCATCATTTACTTGGCGAAAAAAAGCATTTTCTCCATATACTAAAATCAATATAAATTCACTTAAGCATAATCCTTAATTCTAAAAATTATGAAATTAATATATCATCATCCAAACATCATATTTAGTCATCCCAAATCATCATTTATCAATTTTGGAGCATTATTTTCACATATCATATGTTATCCTTACGAATGATCTATTTTCGCTCCAAATCTTTGATGTTTCGACATGATTTCAATTAAGCATTATATCTATACTTATTTCCTCATGCTTAGGAATTATCTAAGCATGGTTTTACCCTAATTAACATCCAAAAGAAATTTGGGTAGAAATCACTTACCCGAAGTGGAGATATGCCACTTTTTCTCACCTTTTTTTTCTCTAACTTCTTCCTTTTCTTCCTTGGACGTGTGGGAAAGTTTGGGAACTGAAAATTTTCAAATGGAGTTGGATTTTGGATGCCTTGGACGTCCACCCCCTGCTGCCCTATTTATAGGGTTGGAGTTTTCAAGAATTTGGAATTTACCCCCTAGCTTTGAGGTATTTAATTATAAATTGGTATTTCGTTTTAATTTTTTAAAAATGCTTTGAGCCAAGAGCTGCTCACCCTAGGCCTTCTCCAGCCACCCTATCCAGCCCTATTTTTCTTAATTTTTTTAATTTTTAAAATTATTTAAATTAGGCTAAATCAATCCTAACCATTGGTTTATGATTATGATGATTTTAAGCCTTTGATTTTTGGTCAAACTCTCCCACCATAGCCTGCACGTCCCTGCCATTGCAGCTTCTTTTCATTTAATTTTTTAATTTTTTATTATTTATTTAAATAAAAGTCAAATGCATAATTAATGAAAAGTTAGATTACTTTTTTAATCTCCATTTGAAGCTCCATATTGACCTTTAATTTGTGATTTTTATCACATCTTAAACCATTCATCATGTTCATCATGAATTTTTAACCATCCATAAAAAATTTCATCGAATTCCGACGCCCGGATTGCAACTTATGAATTTTTCTTTATTTTTCCACTAAAATCCAAAATTTGATTAAAATATAAAAAATAATTGTTATTTCGTCCTGTGGTGATTAAATCTCTATTTTGTCTTTTTGTGATTAACTCTTAATCACGTGTCTTAATCCCAAGTTATTATTCACATTTACTATTCACGTGCACTATTCATGAGGTTAAATTTCTAATTGCATTATTTCAATATCCAATACACATATCCATCAATATAATTCATGAATTTTCATTTATCATAAAAAATAATTACAAAAGAATCTAAGGTTACATTTGCCGAAATGATGCGTATATTGTTGGGGTTTCACAATCCTCCCCCCCTTACAATGGGTTTCGTCCCGAAACCTATATTTCCTTGAACAATTGAGGATATTTTCTTTCGACATCTTCCCGTAACTCCCAAGTGGCCTTGGCTCTGAATATCAATTCCATTATACCTTTACATACTCAATTTCTCTATTCCGAAGCTTCTTGATCTTGAAATCCAATATTTTGATTGGCCTTTCCTCATAGTTCAAATGTTCTTGGATCGGCAAATTCTCTGCTATCAATACATGACTAGGATTGGAAACATATTTCCTTAACATGGAGATGTGAAACACATTGTGGATGACACTGAGGGCTAGTGGCAGAGCTATTCTATAGGCTAAATTGCCTATCTTTTCCAAAACTTCAAAGGGCCCGACATATCTAGGGTTTAATTTTCCTCTCTTTCCAAACCGGGTGACTCCCTTGATTGGCGTTACCTTAACAAATACGTGATCCCCAACTTGGATCTTTAAATCCCTTCTTTTGCAATCGGTGTAACTCTTTTGCTTGCTCTGGGCCATGAGTATACACTGGCGAATCACTTGAACTTTTTCGGCCATTCTCTTTGAGAGGTCTGGAGCCAACTTTCTTTCTCCCACTTCATCCCAGTTTAGAGGAGTTCTACATTTCCGTCCATATAAAGCTTCAAATGGGGCCATTTGAATACTTTCTTGATAATTGTTGTTATAAGCAAACTCTGCCATAGCCAAATATTCATCCTATGATCCTCCAAATTCTACTATGCACATCCTCAACATATCCTCAACTACTTGATTTACCCTTTTTGTCTGCCTATCAGTTTGAGGATGAAATGCTATACTGAATTTTAGTTGTGTACCTAAGGTTTGATGTAAACTTTATTGGAAACAATGTTTAAAACAAAACAAAATTGACCAAAGCATAAGTTTTGATGATTAACAAAGTCAAATTTGAGTATAAATGATTACTAATGAATGTGTTGAATGTCTTAAGGAATGAAATTAGCCAAGTCGATTTCCAAGTCGACTCAGACTTCGACTTAGGGTGAAGTCGATCCCGAAGTCGACTCCACATTCGACTTCAAACGGAACCTGAAGGACAGATTTGCATTTGAAAGGTGAACAGCTGAAGTCGCAGGCCAAGTCGACTCCACTTGCGACTTGAAAGCCAAGTCGCAGACGAAGTCGACTCCAGTATCGACTTGAAGATGCACAATTCCTTCCAGCGTTGATTTTGGGACAGAACATACCGAAGTCGCAGTCGAAGTCGACTCCGGCTTGCGACTTGGGCGAAGTCGCAGACGAAGTCGACCCTAAGATCGACTTGAGGTTCTCAAAGTTCAAGACATAGGTTCTAGCTCATTTCAAGATGAAAATAACTCAAGATATGAAGACTAATACAAAATTAAAGCAAGCGAGGTGCATGAATCAAAGACAAATTAACCATACAAGTTTTCAAGCTCTTCAAGATTCACAAGGTTTACAAAATGTGAAGCCAATCCAGAATGAAAATAATTGAAGGAAAGAAGCTAAGCAAACAAGAGGTGAATCAACAAGGATCAAACTGTTTTGCCACAAAAACTGGTCAAGTCGCATCCCAAGTCGACTCCAAGATCGACTTGAGGCCAAGTCTGAAACCAAGTCGACCCAGAACTCAGACTTGGAAACTGAAGAGCTGCCGAAGTCGCACACGAAGTCGACTCCAGCATGCGACTTGGGCGAAGTCGCAGACGAAGTCGACTCCACCTGCGACTTGGGAAAGTAACGTTCGAATTTTCGAACGTTGGAACATTTATTGCGCGCCAACCACTTGTATAACGTTCAAATTCTTCCCTCCTCTATAAATAGACACTCAAGCAAACGTGAATGGACACAAGATAGAGTCTAAAGAGAGGAAAGAAGTGCAAGCAAGAGTTCTTATTCGCTTTTCTCTAAATTTGAGTGATCTATACAATTTCAAAGGAAGAACAAGCTTCAAAGTTGCGATTTGCTTCAACGAAACACAATCGGTTGCTCCTACAGATTCTTCCTCAAGCTGAAACTTGCTACACAAATCAGTAAAGTGTAAATCTTCCTTATTTTCACATTATTGTTTGTTTTTGGTGCTTGGTTTGAGTTTGGTGTATCAAACCAAGACGTTGCAAGTAGAGTTGTGATTGGAGTGTAACCCATCATCTACTTGTGTCAATTGTATATGCCCCCTAGAGCTAGAATCTAGAAGAGAGCATAGGCTCTGATTGTATATGCCCCCTAGAGCTAGAATCTAGAAGAGAGCATAGGCTCTGATTGTATATGCCCCCTAGAGCTAGAATCTAGAAGAGAGCGGAGACTCTCAGTGTATTCGCAGAATACATAGTGGAACCCAAGTCACAACGGTGTGTGAGCTTGGAAGAGTGGAGTAGGGAAAGATTGCCCGAACCACTATAAATCTTGTCTACTGCTTTTCCTTATTGCTTTCATTATCTTATTGTTCTCCATTTGTTTCAATCAAGGGGATTAAACTTTCAAGGGGTTAAGTTTTTAATTTACCAAAGAATTTTATAAGAACCCAATTCACCCCTCCCCTCTTGGGTTTTTCCATTAACTCGGGGCCAACAAGTGGTATCAGAGCAGGTCTTTGAGTTAAACCAAAGAGATCTATTAACATGGCATCCCAATCGACTTCCGTTCCCGCATTTGCCGAAGGCCAATCATTTACTAGGCCACCATTGTTTGATGGGAACAATTTTGGATATTGGAAGCTACGTATGAAACAACTCATCATGGCTACAGATATGGACTCTTGGATTGCAATCCAAGACGGTGTGACTTTGCCTATTGATGAAAGAGCTTCCAAATGGACCGATGAGGAAGTGAAAATTGTAAAGAGCAATGCCAAGGCTATGAATTCATTATTTTGTGCTCTTACGGACTCCGAATATGATAGAGTATCCTCTTGTTTAACTGCCAAAGAAATATAGGATACACTAACTTCTATCTATGAAGGAACCTCTCAAGTCCAAGGGACGAGGAGAAACATTTTGATTGGAGAATTGGAAAATTTTAGGATGATAGAAACTGAAAATATTTTTGAAATGTTTGCTAGATTTTTCAAGATTACTAATGCCTTGAAAGGGCTAGGAAAAGCAATTTCTGAATCTGAGCAAGTCATGAAGATTCTAAGGGCACTACCCGAATCATGAACTCCAAAAATCACGGCAATAGAAGAAGCCAAGGATCTTAACACGTTGAAGTTGGAAAATCTTATTAGCTCCTTAATGTCACATGAGCTGATCAAGAAAAGAAATGAAGATCATCACAAAGGCAAAAGAGCCATTGCCTTGAGAGCCGCACAAGACTCGGACGACACCTCATCTTCACAAAATGATGATGAAATTGCCTTACTCACAAAACGATTCAGAAAATTTGTAAGGAAAGGCAGAAATTTTAGAAATTTTAAAGAAAGAAACTCCAAAGAGAAAAAGAAAGAAACAACAAAATGCTACCGATGTGGTGGTTTGGGACACATGCAAGCCCAATGTCCAACGCCCGAAGAAAACAAGGCAAAGGAGCAAAGAAAAGATCGAGGCGACAACAAAAGATTTCAAAGAAACAAAGGAAGAGGCATGTACGTGAATGAAGAAGAATCTACAACAAATAGCTCGTCAAGTGAAGAATGCGAAGCAGATTGCGCGAGAATTTGTTGCATAGCAAATACCGACATATGCTTTGCAGCCATGGAAACCTTGGAGGATCAAGCTACTTCAACGGACTGCACAACTAGTCAAGAGGTAACCTCTAAACATAAATCTTTTTCAAATTTTTCTACAAATGAATGTATTAAATGTGCTGAATTAGAAGAACTTCAACAAGCTTATGATTCACTATATGAAGAAATAAAGAAATTAGGAAACAAGTTTACAATAAAGAAAAGACAATGTGATGCAGTAATAATTGTAAATGGTAAACTTGTTGAAAAATTAGATAAGTTAAAAGATGAAAAGAATACCCTAGAAAATGAGTTAGAAAAACTTAAAAACGAGAATGAATCATTAAATGAATCCCTTGCCAAGTTCTCTAATCCAGGAGAAAATGTGAAAATGTTCTTGAAAATGACAACTCAAACTTGCAGGAAAGGACTTGGATACAATACATTTGAACAATCAAAGTCTAATGCTCCAAGAAATAATATCAAACTCATTTATACTAAACCAAAGATAAAACAAGTAGTTTGGACCAAAAGACCAACTAATGAACAAATTACCAAATGGCTCCCTATTTCTAGACTTCCGGGAGCTTGTAACTTTTGCAACAGGTTTGGACATAAGATCTATCAATGTAAACTAAGAAAACTGCAAAACCTAGGTGCTAAATTAGTTTGGATGCCAAAGAGCATTGGGTTTATGGCTTCAAAGATGGATCAACTTAAACTTCAAAGGTTAACTAACCCAAACGGACCCATAAAATGGGTACCAAAAGGATGAGCTCCACTCAACTTAATTTTTGCGGGTTTGCCTTAAAGCTAAGGCCAATAACGTATGGTTTATGGATAGTGGTTGCTCAAGACATATGACAGGAGAAAGAGGATTATTTTATAAGATCAACCCATGTGATGAAGGAACAGTAGCTTTTGGAAATAACGAAAAAGATAAAATAAAAGGTAAAGAAAATGTCTATGGTATTTCAAATGCATGTATTGAAAATGTTCTATTTGTTGAAGGACTCAAACACAACCTAATGAGTATTAGTCAACTGTGTGATAAAGGATATAAAGTTGTATTCGAATCCTCTATATGTAATGTTATTGATGATGACGAGCACATAATTTTTAGTGGCAAAAGACATGAAAATGTATATTTGGTTTGCCTTGATGACTTAGAAGGAAAATGTCTAATAGCCATAGAAAATGATCCATGGAAATGGCATGCAAGGCTTGGACATATAAATATGTCAAATATTAAAACCTTATGGAAAAAGAATTTGGTACAAGGCTTACCAAAGCTCAAATATGACAAAGATAAGATTTGTAAAGCCTGCCAACTATCTAAACAACCGAAAATGCCATTTTTAACCAAACAGGAAATCTCAACAACTAGACCACTTGAATTACTACATATGGATCTTTATGGGTCATCAGACATTTTAACTCTTGGTGGGAAAAAGTATGTATATGTAATCGTGGATGACTTTTCTAGATTTACTTGGATTATACTCTTAGCTAGCAAAGATGAAACACTTTCAATGTTTGTCTCGTTTTCAAATTTGGTGCAAAATGAAAAATAAAGTTCAATCATTTTCATTAGAAGTGACCATGGTGGTGAATTTGAAAATACTCGATTCATAAAATTTTGCAATGAAAAGGGAATTCACCATACATTTTCTGCACCAAGAACTCCTCAACAAAATGGAGTTGTTGAAAGGAAAAACCGGACAATTCAATAAATGGCTAGGACCATGCTAAATGAGAGTAAATTGTTCAAGAGATTTTGGGGTGAAGCTATAAGTACATCTTGTCATGTATTAAACCGAGTTACCATTAGAGAAATATTGAAAAAGACCCCATATGAACTTTGGAAAGGCAGGAAACCAAACATATCATATTTCCATACTTTTGGATGTATTTGTTATGTGCTAAATAATGGAAAAATAAATCTGGGAAAACTAGATGCCAAAAGCGATGAAGCTATTTTCTTGGGTTATTCATCAAATAGCAAAACATATAGAATTTTCAACAAAAGACATCAAACAATAGAAGAGTCAATACATGTTGTCTTTGATAAATTTAAGCAAACTCCGAGAAAGGAGGATGAATTAAGTGATGCAGATGATACAAAAGGAAAACAACAAGAACAACCAAAGGAAATCAAGCTCAAGCCAGAAAACTCCATGGAGGAAGAGGTAAGTGAAGGTAACGATTCCTACAAACCTCCAATTGATTTAAAGTTCAAAAATGCCCATCCAATTGAGCAAGTCATTGGAAATATTTATGAAGGAGTAAAAACTTGGAGATTAAAGCAAAATATTTGTGGACAATATGCATTTGTGTCAAAAATTGAACCAACCACTATTGAACAAGCTCTTAATGATGAAAGCTGGGTTATTGCAATGCAAGAAGAGCTAAATTAATTTGAAAAAAATGATGTATGACATTTAGTTCCTAGTGTTGGAAATATGTGGAAAACAAGCTAAATCTATGTTTTGATGATTAACAAATCAATTTGAGTAAGTCTTGGCTACTAACATGTTTGTGGAAGTGATTAAAGGCTATACATTTGAAGAAAACAAAGCATGGCAGGTTAAGTCGATCCCCAAGTCGACTCCAGCATCGACTTCGAGGCATCAATTCCTTCCAGAGTTGAAAATGGAGAGCTGAACTACCGAAGTCGCAAACGAAGTCGACTTCGCATGTGACTTGGGTCGAAGTCGCAGACCAAGTCGACTCCAGTATCAACTTCAACATGACAAAACCTTCCAGAGTTGAAGTCCAGACCCCGAAATGCCAAAGTCGCACCCCAAGTCGACTCCACTTGCGACTTGAGGTGAAGTCGCAGACGAAGTCGACTTCGGCATCGACTTCGATCGGGCAGAGGGGATTTTTCAGAAGATAAGTTGGATTAACCAATTTTCAAGACAAACCTGTATAAAGATGAAGATCAAGGCAACCTAGATGCTCAAAATGAAACATATGAAGATTAATCCAAGTCCAAGCAGGATGCATAAACTCAACCAAGAAGAATTGTTCAAGATTACATGATTCAAGTCTCATGGATTCAAAGCTTGCAAAACATGGGAGCAAATGAAAGCAAGCTAAAGAGAAGACACAATGATTCAAGAAGATATGAAAAATGCAAAAGAACTAAAGTAATGGAGAAGCCTAAGTAAAACAAAGCATCCCGGAGTTTTACAAGTTCATCAAGCCACCTGACGAAGTGAAGTCGCACACCGAAGTCGACTCCACCTGCGACTTGGGTCAAGTCGAAGACCAAGTCGACCCAACCTGGAACTTGAAGACACTATGGAAAGGCGAAGTCGCACCCGAAGTCGACTCCGCTTGCGACTTGGGTCGCAACGGTCGGAAAATATTCGAACGTTGGCGCATTAAATGCGCGCCACCTACGTTCAAACGTTCGGATTCCCTCCACAATTATAAAAGGCATTCATTGTGGACGAGGGAAGAAGCTGAAAATCATTAAGAGTGCATAACTCCCATCTTCAAGAGCATTAAAGAGATCAAGCCAATCCAAAGAAGAACAACTTTGCTTCAAACTGCTAGAGCTCAACTTCTGAATCTTCAAACCCAATTCTATGAGTTCTTCGCTGCGCCAAACTGCTTCTACACAACTGTAACGTGTAGATTCCTTTGTTATTTCATTTGATTGTATTAAACTTGTTTTAGTTTGAGGAACTAAGATCAAGTGTAAGCAAAGTAGTGTGTGATTGGAGTGGAACTCATCACCTACTTGTGCTGAGATTTGTTGAAGCCCCCTAGAGCTGAAATCTAGAAGAGAGCAGTGGCTCTAATTGTATTTGAGGAATACAATAGTGAAACCCAAGTCACAAGAAGTGTGAGCTTGGAAGAGTGGAGTAGGGAGGTTGCCCGAACCACTATAAAAATCTTGTGTGCTTGATTTATACTTCTGCTCTCTACATTATATTGCTTTCCATTTCATTTCATCAATCAAGGGGATTAAAACTTTCAAGGGGTTAAGTTTTTAATTTACCAAAGAATTTTATAAGAACCCAATTCACCCCTCCCCTCTTGGGTTTTTCCATTAACTCGGGACCAACAAGTAGTATCAGAGCAGGTCTTTGAGTTAAACTAAAGAGATCTAATCATATGGCATCCCAATCGACCTCCGTTCCAGCATTTGCCGAGGGCCAATCATTTACTAGGCCACCATTGTTTGATGGGAACAATTTTGGCTATTGGAAGCTTCGTATGAAGCAATTCATTATGGCTACTGATATGGACTCTTGGATTGCAATCCAAGACGGTGTAATCTTGCCAACTGATGAAAGAGCTTTTAAATGGACCGAAGAGGAAGTAAGAATTGTAAAGAGCAATGCTAAAGCTATGAACTCACTATTTTGTGCTCTTACGGCTTCCGAATATGATAGAGTATCTTCCTGTCTAACCGCTAAAGAAATATGGGATACTCTAACATCTATTTATGAAGGAACCTCTCAAGTCCAAGGGACTAGGAGAAATATTTTGATAGGAGAATTGGAAAGCTTTAAAATGTTAGAAACAGAAAATATTTCTGAGATGTTTGCTAGATTTTTAAAAATTACTAACGCTTTGAAAGGTCTTGGAAAGGCTATCTCTGAATCTGAACAGGTTATGAAGATATTAAGAGCTCTACCGGAATCTTGGACTCCAAAGATTACGGCAATTGAAGAAGCCAAAGATCTAAATACACTAAAGCTAGAAGATCTTATTAGCTCATTAATGTCACATGAGCTAATCAAGAGAAGAAATGAAGATCAACACAAAGGCAAAAAAATCATTGCGTTAAAAGCGGCACATAACACGGATGAGTCAACCTCCTCATCTCACAACAACGATGAAGACATTGCTTTGTTGACCCGAAAATTCCAAAAGTTCGTAAGGAGAGAGAGGAACTCCAAGGATCTCCAAGAAAGACCACGAAGAGAGAAGAAGAAGGAGCCAACAAAGTGCTATAGATGCGGCGGGATGGGACATATGCAAGCTCAATGTCCTACGCCGGAAGAGAAATCAAAAGATCAACAAGAAAGGAGGGAAAGACATGAAAACAGAAAATACCAAAGGCCAAAGGGAAGGGGCATGTACGTCAATGAAGAAACTTCATCAACAAGCAGCTCCTCAACCGACAACTTTGAGGCGGCGAATTGTGCTATAATATGCTGCATGGCGCAAATCGAACAAGAAGAAAATCTGTTGTGTTTGAACACAACGGAAGTTTTGGAAGAACAAACCATCTCAACAAAGTGCACAAGCAATGAAGAGGTAACTTCCAAACCTTGTCATTCTCAATCTAGTTATTCTTCTTTTCATGAATGCCTCAAATGTACTGAATTAGAAGAACTACAACTTGCATATGATTCATTATATGAGGAAATCAAAAAGCTAGGAAACAAGTTGTCATTAAAAAGACAACAATGTAACTCTGTTATTATTGTAAATGGAAAACTAGCTGAAAGATCAACAAAAATGAAAGAGGAAAATGAATCATTGTTGAAAGAAGTAGAGAAACTGAAAAAGGAGAACGAATCCTTAAATGAATCATTAGCTAAGTTCTCTAATCCAGGAGAAAATGTAAAAATATTTCTGAACATGACCTCCCAAACAAATAAAAGAGGTCTTGGATACTATACATTTGAGCAAAAAGAAAGTGGCAAATCAAATGTGCCAATACTTGGGAAATATCAAACCAAAACTGCACCAATATACAAGCCAAAAAGAAAAAATGTTATGTGGACTAGAAGGCCAACGTTTGAGCCATTATATACTTGGAGGTTTACTCCTAAATTACCAATGACTTGCAATTTCTGCAACAAAATGGGTCATAAAGCCTATAAGTGTAACTTTAAGAAATTATATGACCATGGTGCAAGATTAGTTTGGGTTCCAAGAAACATAAAATTTGGGCTTTCTAAGTTAGAGCAACAAAGATTGAATCATATTACTAACCCAAATGGACCCATAAAATGGGTACCAAAGAGATAAGATTTATTTGTTTATTTTTCAGATATGTTTCAAGTCAAAGGCAAGCAACGTTTGGTTCATGGATAGCGATTGCTCAAGGCATATAACCGGAGAAAGAAGTTTATTCCATAAACTTAAGCCTTGCAACGATGGAACTGTTGCCTTTGGTAATAATGAGAAAGGTAAAATTAAAGGTAAAGAAAACATATATAGTATTTCAAATGCATGCATGGAAGATGTTTTGTTTGTTGAAGGACTCAAACACAATCTAATGAGCATTAGTCAATTATGTGACAAAGGATACAAGGTTGTGTTTAAATCATCTATATGTAATGTATTTGATGGAGAACATATCATGTTTAGTGGAAAAAGATATGAAAATGTATATTTGGTTTCACTTGATGAACTAGATGGTCAATGTCTAATGGTCATTGACAATGATCCATGGGTTTGGCATAAAAGGCTTGGGCATATAAATATGGGAAATATAAAGACCCTATGGAAGAAAAGTTTGGTAGAAGGCTTGCCAAAGTTGAAATATGACAAAGACAAAATTTGCAAGGCATGTCAATTATCAAAACAACCTAAAATGCCTTTCTCTACCAAAAAGGAAATTTCCACCACTAGGCCACTCGAATTGCTACACATGGATCTATATGGGCCATCCGATATTTCAACCATTGGTGGAAAGAAATATGTGTTTGTAATTGTTGATGATTTTTCAAGATTCACATGGATAATTCTCTTAGCTAGCAAAGATGAAGCCTTCTCTATGTTTGCAACTTTTGTAAATTTGGTGCAAAATGAAAAACAAAGTACTATTATGACTATAAGAAGTGATCATGGTGGTGAATTTGAAAACAAACGAGTCATAGAATTATGTAATAAAAAAGGGATTCATCATACATTTTCTGTACTAAGAACTCCACAACAAAATGGAGTAGTTGAAAGGAAAAACAGAACTATACAAGAGATGGCTAGAACAATGCTAAATGAGAGCAAACTATCCAAGAAATTTTGGGGTGAAGCTGTAAGTACAGCTTGTCATGTTTTAAATCGAGTTACCATTAGAGCAGTCTTGAAAAAGACCCCATATGAGCTATGGAAAGGAAGAAAACCAAATATCTCTTATTTTCATGCTTTTGGATGCACATGCTATGTTTTGAACTATGGAAAAACTAACTCAGGAAAATTAGATGCTAAAAGTGATGAGGCAATATTCCTTGGTTACTCATCAAATAGCAAAGCATATAGAGTATTTAATAAACGAAATCAAGTTGTAGAAGAGTCCATACATGTTATTTTTTATGAAACTAACCCATGCTTCAAAAGAAAAGATGATTTAAGTGATGCAGATGATATAGCAAGTAGTTTTGAAAAACTGCATGTGGAAAAGAAAGAAGATTCCATGGAGAAAGGATAAGTGAAGGTAATAATTCCTACAAACCTCCAACTGATTTGAAATTCAAACATGCCCATCCAATTGAACAAATTATAGGAAATGTATATGAAGGTGTAAAAACTAGAAGGTCAAAACAAAATGTTTGTGGACAATATGCTTTTGTATCTAAAATTGAACCTTCTAATATTAATCAAGCTCTTGACGATGAAAACTGGATTATAGCAATGCAAGAAGAGCTAAATCAATTTGAAAGAAATCAAGTTTCGCACCTTGTTCCTAGACCAAACGATTGTACTGTTATTGGCACCAAGTGGGTCTTTAGGAACAAATTAGATGAAAGTGGACTTGTAGTGAGAAACAAAGCTAGACTTGTGGCAAAGGGATACTCACAAGAAGAAGGAATAGATTTTGAAGAATCCTATGCCCTGGTTGCTAGATTGGAAGCAATTCGTATCTTACTAGCTTTTGCATCTCACATGAACTTTAAATTGTTTCAAATGGATGTTAAGAGTGCATTTTTGAATGGATATATAAATGAAGAGGTGTATGTAGAACAACCACCTGGATTTGAGGAAAAAGATCAATCTAAATTTGTGTACAAGTTAACCAAAGCATTATATGGATTAAAACAAGCTTCAAGGGCTTGGTATGATAGATTAAGCAAATTTCTGATTGATCATGATTTTCAAAAAGGAAAGGTAGACACCACTTTGTTTATCAAGTATAAAGAAAAGGATATATTGATCATTCAAATTTATGTTGATGATATTATTTTCGGTGCTACTAATGAGACTCTTTGTCAAGAATTTTCTGAGCTTATGCAGAAAGAATTTGAGATGAGCATGATGGGAGAGCTGAATTTCTTCCTTGGACTGCAAATCAAGCAACTAAATGAAGGAATCTTCATTAACCAGTCCAAGTATATCAAAGAAATGCTGAAGAAGTTTGGCATGGAGAATAGCAAAGGAGCAAACACGCCTATGAGCTCAACAATCAAAATCGACAAAGATGAGAAAGGAAAAATAGTTGATCTGAAATTGTATAGAAGCATGATAGGTTCTTTATTGTATTTAACTGCTTCTAGGCCTGACATATTGTTTAGTGTGTGTATGTGCTCTAGATTTCAGTCATATCTAAAAGAATCACACTTGGTAGCTGTGAAAAGAATTTTCAGATATTTAGTGGACACTACCAACATAGGACTTTGGATCCAAAGGGCTCTAATTTTGATCTAATCGGCTACTCGGATGCGAATTTTGCCGGTTACAAAGTAGATAGAAAAAGCACTAGTGGAACATGTCAATTTCTTGGGAGCATGTTGGTTTCATGGTTTTCAAGAAAATAAACTAGTGTTGCTCTATCTACGGCAGAAGCCGAATACATTGCCGCCGGGAGCTGTTGTGCCCAATTACTTTGGATGAAACAGCTGTTGGAAACAATGTTTAAAACAATGAAATTGACCAAATCTTGAGTTTTGATGATTAACAAGAACTAATTTTGAGTATATAAAAGGTACTAATATGTTTGCTAAATGTTTAAGGAAAGCAAAGAGGTCAAGTCGATCTCCAAGTCGACTTGGACTTCGACTTGGGTGAAGTCGATCCCAAAGTCGACTCAAATATCGACTTGAGAATGAATCCCAAAAGGCAACAGGTGAAGTCGCAGGTCAAGTCGACTCCACTTGCGACTTGGGAAGTCAAGTCGCAGACGAAGTCGACTCCAGCATCGACTTGGAGTATCCAGAGTTGAAAAGTGGAAACGAACATAACGAAGTCGCAAACGAAGTCGACTCCAGGTGCGACTTGGGTGAAGTCGCAGGCCAGGTCGACTCCATCCACAACTTGAGAAGTTCAAACTTTCAAAGATGCAGTTTTCAAGATATTCAAGAGGATTTATCACTCAAGTCCAAGGAATCAAGATGAAAAACAAATGAGTCAAATTCAAAGTCAAGAATCATGTTCTACATTCAAATCAAGTCTATCAAGCTCAAAGAAAATCTTCAAGCTAGCTTCCAAATGGAGTAATACCCAAGTCATGAAGACCAAGTGAGTCCAAAGCAAAGCAAGGAACATACATATATTGTGCAAGGACTCAAAGCTTTCAAATGGTTTGCAAGATTCAAGACATTTCAAGAAGATCAAGGCATTTTTGCAATAGACCAAGCCAAGTCGCAACCCAAGTCGACTTCAGGATCGACTTGAGTTAAAGTCTGAAAGCCAAGTCTCAGACTTGAGTTTCTGAAGAACCCAAGTCGCAGGCCAAGTCGACTCCATGTGCGACTTGGAAGCCAAGTCGCAGGCCAAGTCGACTTCATCTTCGACTTGGAGTATAACGGTCAAATTTTCGAACGTTGGAGTTCATTTATTACGCACCAACCACCTCCACAACGTTCATATTTTCTTCCCTCTATAAAAGGACCCTCAAATGAACGTGAAAAAACAACAAGAGAACACAAGACACTACGTTAAAGTTCAAAGAGAGAAAAGAAGTGCAAGAAAGGTTTCCTATTTGCTTTTCTCCATTGTTGAGTGGTCCGTATAAATTCTAAGGAAGAAGAAAGCTTCAAGTTGCTAGCGCCTTCAACAATATTCATCCAAAGCTGCTTCTACAACTTCTTCCTCGAGCTAAATCTGCCTACACAAATCTGTAAAGTGTAGTTTCATTTATTTCATTGTCTTGTTGTATAAATCTTGATTTAGCTTGGGTAGCTAAGATCAAGTATATGCAAAGTAGGGTGTGATTGGAGTGAGACTCATCACCTACTTTTGCATGTGAGTTGTTTATGCCCCCTAGAGCTAGAATCTAGAAGAGAGCAAGTGGCTCTAGTTGTATATGCCCCCTAGAGCTGGAATCTAGAAGAGAGCGGTGACTCTAAGTGTATTCGTGGAATACATAGTGGAACCCAAGTCACAACAGAGTGTGAGCTTGGAAGAGTGGAGTAGGGAAGGTTTGCCCGAACCACTATAAATCTTGTGTTATATTTCTTTTTACTGCTTTATCTTTATTTCTCTCTAGCTCTTTTCAAAAGGGGATTAATTACTCAAGGGGTTAAGTCTTTATTTACCAAAGATTTTTTAAAGAACCCAATTCACCCCTCCCCTCTTGGGTTTTGCCACTAACTCGGGACCAACAAGTGGTATCAGAGCAGGTCTTCGAGTTTACCAAAGAGATCTTATCAAAATGGCATCCCAATCTACTTCCGTTCCCGCTTTTGCTGAAGGCCAATCCTTTACAAGGCCACCGTTGTTTGACGGGAACAATTTTGGATATTGGAAGCTTCGTATGAAGCAACTCATCATGGCTACCGACATGGACTCTTGGATTGCTATCCAAGATGGAGTAACCTTGCCTACCGATGAAAGAGCTTCCAAATGGACCGATGAGGAAGTAAGAATTGTTAAGAGCAACGCCAAAGCTATGAACTCTTTATTTTGTGCTCTTAATACTTCTGAATATGATAGAGTATCCTCTTGCTTGACCGCCAAAGAAATATGGGATACGCTAACCTCTATCTATGAAGGAACTTCTCAAGTCCAAGGGACGAGAAGAAATATTTTGATTGGAGAACTAGAGAATTTTAGAATGCTAGAAATAGAAAATATTTCTGAAATGTTCGCTAGATTCTCAAAAATCACTAATGCTTTAAAAGGTCTTGGAAAGGCTATTTCTGAATCTGAGCAGGTTATGAAGATCTTAAGAGCTCTACCGGAATCATGGACTCCAAAGATCACTGCAATAGAAGAAGCCAAAGACCTAAACACTTTAAAGCTTGAAGACTTAATTAGCTCACTCATGTCACATGAGCTAATTAAGAGAAGAAATGAAGATCAACATAGGGGCAAAAGAGCAATCGCCTTGAAAGCCGCACAAGACACTGACGATATCTCCTCTTCTCAAAACGACGACGAGATTGCCCTTCTCACAAAACGCTTCAGAAAATTTGTGAGGAAAGGGAAAAATTTCAGAAGCTTCAAGGAAAGAACTACCAAAGAGAAGAAGAAAGAACCAACCAAATGCTACCGATGCGGCGGTTCGGGACATATGCAAGCTCAATGTCCAACTCCCGAAGAAAGCAAGGCAAACGAACAAAGAAAGGATAGAAGGAACAACAAAAGATTCCAAAAGTACAAAGGTAGAGGCATGTATGTAAACGATGAGGAATCTACAACGAGTAATTCCTCAACCGACGAAAACGAGGCGGAAGAATGTGCAAGAATTTGCTGCATGGCACAAATCGAACAAGAAGAACGAATTACCTCAACAAAATGCACAAGCGATGAAGAGGTAAGTTCCAAACTCTCCCATTCTAAATCAAGTTTTTCTTCCTTTCAAGAATGCCTCAAATGTACTGAATTAGATGAGCTACAAACTGCATATGATTCATTATATGAAGAAATAAAGAAATTAGGAAGCAAGTTTACAATTAAGAAAAGACAATGTGATGCAACAATAATTGTAAATGGTAAACTTGCAGAAAGATTAGACAAATTGAAAGATGAAAATGATCTGCTAAAAAAGGAGAACAAATCATTAAATGAATCATTAGCTAAGTTCTCTAATCCAGGAGAAAGCGTCAAAATGTTTTTGAATATGACCTCCCAAACACATAAAAGAGGTCTTGGGTATCATACATTTGAGCAAGGAGAAAGTAGCAAATCAAATGTACAAATATTTGAGAAACATCAAACTAAAAATGCATCTATATACAAGCCACAAAAGAAAAATTTTAAGTGGACTAGAAGACCAATAATGGAACCATTGCATACTTGGAGGCCTACTCCAAGATTACCTATGGCTTGTAATTTCTGCAATAAAATGGGTCACAAAACTTACAAATGTAATTTTAATAAATTATATGACCATGGTGCAAAATTAGTTTGGGTTCCAAGAAACACAAGATTTGGGCTTTCAAAGTTAGAACAACAAAGATTGATCTATATTACTAACCCAAATGGACCCATAAAATGGGTACCAAGAAGATAAGATTTATTTGCTTATTTTTCAGACATGTCTTAAGGCAAAGGCAAACAATGAATGGTTTATGGATAGCGGTTGCTCAAGGCATATGACCGGTGAAAGAAGTTTGTTTCACAAACTTAAGCCTTGTAATGATGGAATGGTTGCCTTTGGCAATAATGAAAAAGGTAAAATTAAAGGTAAAGGAAATATACATAGTATTTCAAATGCATGCATGGAAGATGTTTTGTTTGTTGAAGGACTCAAACACAATTTAATGAGCATTAGCCAATTATGTGATAAAGGATACAAAGTTGTGTTTGAATCATCTATATGTAATGTATTTGATGGAGAGCATATCATGTTTAGTGGTAAAAGACATGAAAATGTATATTTGGTTTCACTTGATGAATTGAATGGTCAATGTCTAATGGCCATTGATAATGATCCATGGGTTTGGCATAAAAGGCTTGGACATATAAACATGGGAAACATAAAAACCCTATGGAAAAAGAGTTTGGTAGAAGGATTACCAAGATTGAAATATGACAAAGACAAGATTTGCAAGGCATGTCAATTATCAAAACAACCCAAGATGCCTTTCTCTACCAAAAAGGAAATTTCCACCACTAAGCCACTTGAATTGCTACATATGGATCTATACGGGCCATCCGACATTCTAACCATTGGTGGAAAGAAATATGTATTTGTCATAGTTGATGATTTTTCAAGATTCACATGGATAATTCTCTTAGCTAGTAAAGATGAAGCCTTCTCTATGTTTGAAATTTTTGTAAATTTGGTGCAAAATGAAAAACAAAGTACTATTGTGACCATAAGAAGCGATCATGGTGGCGAATTCGAAAACAAACGATTCATGGAATTTTGCAATGAAAAAGGAATTCACCACACATTTTCTGCACCAAGAACTCCACAACAAAATGGAGTAGTTGAAAGGAAAAATAGAACTATACAAGAGATGGCTAGAACTATGCTAAATGAGAGCAATCTATCCAAGAAATTTTGGGGTGAAGCTGTAAGTACAGCTTGTCATGTATTGAACCGTGTTACCATTCGAGCAATCTTGAAAAAGACCCCATATGAACTATGGAAAGGAAGGAAACCGAATATCTCTTATTTTCATGCTTTTGGATGTACATGTTATGTTTTGAACAATGGAAAAACTAACTTGGGAAAGTTAGATGCTAAAAGCGACGAGGCTATATTCCTTGGTTATTCATCAAATAGCAGAGCATATAGAGTTTTCAATAAACGAAGCCAAGCTGTAGAAGAATCCATACATGTTGTATTTGATGAAATTAACCAAACTCCGAGAAAGGAGGATGAACTGAGTGATGCAGATGAAACAAAAGGCAAAGAACAATCAAAGGAACTTGAGCTCAAGCCAGAAAATCTCGTGGAGGAAGAGGTAAGTGAAGGTAATGATTCTTACAAACCCCCAACTGATTTGAAGTTCAAAAATGCCCATCCAATTGAACAAGTTATTGGAAATATATATGAAGGAGTGAAAACTAGAAGATCAAAACAAAACGTTTATGGTCAATATGCCTTTGTATCTAAAATTGAACCAAATACCATTGAACAAGCTCTTAATGATGAAAATTGGGTTATTTCAATGCAAGAAGAGCTAAATCAATTCGAAAGAAACAATGTATGGCATTTAGTTCCTAGACCAAACAATCATACCGTCATTGGTACCAAATGGGTATTTAGGAACAAATTAGACGAAAGCGGTCTTGTAATTAGAAACAAGACAAGATTAGTAGCCAAAGGGTATTCCCAAGAAGAAGGAATTGATTTTGAAGAATCATATGCACCCGTGGCTAGATTAGAAGCCATACGTATTTTACTAGCATTTGCTTCTCATATGAATTTCAAATTGTTTCAAATGGATGTAAAAAGTGCATTTTTGAATGGCTATCTAAATGAAGAAGTATATGTTGAACAACCCCCTGGCTTTGGAGAAAAGAATCAATCAAAGTATGTCTATAAATTGACCAAAGCATTATATGGACTAAAACAAGCTCCAAGAGCTTGGTATGAAAGATTGAATAAATTTTTGATTGACCATGAGTTTCAAAAAGGGAAAGTAGACACTACTCTGTTCATTAAATATAAAAATAAAAACATTTTAATTGTGCAGATTTATGTTGATGACATAATATTTGGTGCTACTGATGAAAAATTTTGTCAAGAGTTTTCTAAGATAATGCAGAGCGAATTTGAAATGAGTATGATGGGAGAATTAAATTTCTTCTTTGGACTGCAAATCAAGCAACAAAGTGAAGGAATATTTCTAAATCAGTCCAAATACGCCAGAGAGATGCTCAAGAAGTTTGGAATGCAAAATAGCAAAGGAGCAAACACTCCAATGAGCTCTACAATCAAGATCGATGCGGACGAAAATGGTAAAAGTATCGATCAAACACTTTATAGAAGCATGATAGGATCCTTGCTATACTTAACTGCTTCTAGACCCGATATCCTATTTAGTGTTTGTATGTGCTCTAGATTCCAAGCATGTCCAAAAGAATCACATCTACTTGCTGTAAAAAGAATTTTTAAATATTTGTTAGAAACTACAAATCTTGGACTATGGTATCCAAAGGGGTCAACCTTTGATCTAATCGGCTATTCGGATGCAGACTTTGCCGGATATAAAGTAGATAGAAAAAGTACCAGTGGAACTTGTCAATTTCTTGGACATATGCTAGTTTCATGGCATTCAAGAAAAAAAACAAGTGTTGCACTATCTACTGCGGAAGCCGAATACATAGCCGCCGGTAGTTGTTGTGCCCAATTACTTTGGATGAAACAACAGTTGAAAGACTATGGTATTGATTATGTTGATATTCCTATTAGATGTGATAATACAAGTGCAATTTGTTTGACTAAAAATCCTGTATTGCATTCTAGAACCAAACATATTGATGTGAGACATCATTTTATTCGTGAACATGTTGAAAATCATGATGTGTGCTTAGAATATGTGAAAACAGAGGATCAAATTGCTGATATCTTTACCAAACCTCTAGCTAAAGAATCATTTTACAAGATTAGGAATGATATGGGGATGATAGAGCTAAATTAGGAAAAATTATATAAGAAAATTACAATTGAAAAATGTCAAGTCGATGAGTCAAGTCGACTCCACTTTATAAGCGAAGTCGACTCCGCCAGAGTCGAAGTCGACTCCGCCCCCAGGCGAAGTCGACTCCAAGGGACCGAAGTCGACTTCGCCTAGGGCAAAGTCGACTCCGCGCGCGACGTTTCGCATTCGGCCGACTCTTCTTTCCTATTTCTTCTTCCTCTCTTCTTTCTTCCTCATTTTTCCGGCCTCCCTGTTTTCCTTTTCTCCTCCGGCGACTGCAACCCCTCTTTCCGTCTTTCCTCTCCACTCTTCCGGCGATTCTCTCCTCCTCCATCTCCGGCAAACCTTTCCGGCGAATCCCTTTCTCTCTCTCCGGTTTTCTTCTCCATTTCTCTCTCTCTCTCTTCTCCTCTCCATTTTCCTCTCTCACAAAATCCAAACTCCAAATGGCACCAAAGAAAGCCGTATCAAAACCATACCCCAAACGGGTTCCCACACAACCACAAAATTCATCTCAACCAAAAGAAGTTCCTAGAAGAACTAGGACTCCATCAAAAAGAGCCAGAGAGGAACCATCAACTTCGACGGGTAAACGGGTTCGATTCCAAACCTCCACTCAATCATCTGATCAAGCACCCAGGTCGGAAAATCAACAACAAACCTCACAGAGCACACAATCCGGGACAAGCAGAAGGGGCACTGCAGCTGGGAAAGCCCAAGTATTGAAGATGCCCACTACCTACTTCAAAACCGAGCTCCAACATAGCCGTTTCTACAAAAAGTTCTACGAACGGAAGGTATTCATACCCAAGATTATAGATTTTAATTTCCTGAAAGAATATGGATCCGACATAGAAGATCTATTGGATTTTCAAGGATGGACCAATTTGCTAAAGGAAGACGAAAGGGTCTATCCAGATCTTACTCGAATGTTTTATTATCTTTGGGATGAAGAATACTTTGGAACCTTCGTCAAAGGAGTCGAAATGGATCTTGGAATCGGGATAGTTGCAGGACCGACTGAAGTAATGAGTCATTTAGGACACATACTTGGAGTCCCGTATGAGGATGAGCCTATTCCAGAAGACCTCACTATGGATCAAATGTATAATCAGCTCACACGGAGCAACAAGTACCATCCGGGAATCAAATTCCTTCGGTACATGGATCTTTCACCAAGGCTACGAGTACTCCGACTTCTCATTGCCCACTGCATCTACCCAAAGGGCGGTGGAAGAAATCAATTGAATCCACAAGAAGCAGGGATACTATGGAAAGTGGCCAACAGGGTCAAAGTGAGCATACCCAAATTATTTCTTGAAGCCTTGGCTTCTAGAAAGGATAACCCACGAGGAGTCCTTCCCTATGGCACATGGATCACAAAGATTCTTGAATTCTTCAAAGTGGATATTGAAGGCGAGCCTTTCGAAGTGCTCAAATCCACAAATGCCATAAATAAAGCTCTCATACAAAGAATGAAGATCAATCTGCTTGAACTAAGGCATGAAGCTTCAGAAGAAGAGCAAGAAGACAATGCACAGACTGAGGGGGAGCAACCTCCCACGGCACCACTTGCTCAAGAGGAGCCAGCATCTCCCATATCGCACGGATCCTATTCTCCACAAGGGTCCGCTGCCAGAGAACGGGTGCCTCCAACCTCTTCTGAGGAGGTCACCCTAAAGGATTTAAAAGATGAAATTGTTGCTATGAGGGCAGAAATGGGTCATCAAGAAGACCGGATGATAAGTCTTATCACCGGCGTTCACAACGCCCTCGAGGATATGCACTCCCGGCAAGACAGAATTGAGCGGGAAATGCGGACTATCCGCTATCATCTTGCCTCAGGCCGACATAAGAAGAAACCCATGCCTGAACTCGATCCTTACGAATCAGGATCAGTTCATAAAGAAGCAACTCCAGATCACGCTTCTCTGGTTTACTCATCGGCCCATCATTGTCCTATCGAACCAATCTTATATCCGATCTCTCAATTTCAATTCACAAAATCATTAAAAGTTTATCGATTTTTGATAAATTTTTGATAGTTTGACAAAAAGGGGGAGATAGAATAGGTGAGTTGAGTAAAATTTTCTTATGGGTTGGGTAGTTTTGTATCTAGGTTTCATTTTTGTTTTGTATTGCATTTTGTAAAAATGAAACTTGATATATATATATGCCTTTGATGAATGTTATGTTTGCTTAATATGTTATGCTTGATTAATAAAGTATTCAACATGATTTGCTTGAAAGGTATCCAATATGCCAAAATGATATAATGGTTGGAATTTCAAAAAGCTCTGACCTATAAGACAAATGCTCTGTTTTTCAAAAGACATATGAACATGATTAATGCTTGAAAGGTATCAACTCAAATGAAGTTTTGTCAATCATCAAAAAGGGGGAGATTGTTGGAAACAATGTTTAAAACAATAAAATTGACCAAATCTTGAGTTTTGATGATTAACAAGAACTAATTTTGAGTATATAAAAGGTACTAATATGTTTGCTAAATGTTTAAGGAAAGCAAAGAGGTCAAGTCGATCTCCAAGTCGACTTGGACTTCGACTTGGGTGAAGTCGATCCCAAAGTCGACTCAAATATCGACTTGAGAATGAATCCCAAAAGGCAACAGGTGAAGTCGCAGGTCAAGTCGACTCCACTTGCGACTAGGGAAGTCAAGTCGCAGACGAAGTCGACTCCAGCATCGACTTGGAGTATCCAGAGTTGAAAAGTGGAAACGAACATAACGAAGTCGCAAACGAAGTCGACTCCAGGTGCGACTTGGGTGAAGTCGCAGGCCAGGTCGACTCCATCCACGACTTGAGAAGTTCAAACTTTCAAAGATGCAGTTTTCAAGATATTCAAGAGGATTTATCACTCAAGTCCAAGGAATCAAGATGAAAAACAAATGAGTCAAATTCAAAGTCAAGAATCATGTTCTACATTCAAATCAAGTCTATCAAGCTCAAAGCAAATCTTCAAGCTAGCTTCCAAATGGAGTAATACCCAAGTCATGAAGACCAAGTGAGTCCAAAGCAAAGCAAGGAACATACATATATTGTGCAAGGACTCAAAGCTTTCAAATGGTTTGCAAGATTCAAGACATTTCAAGAAGATCAAGGCGTTTTTGCAATAGACCAAGCCAAGTCGCAACCCAAGTCGACTTCAGGATCGACTTGAGTTAAAGTCTGAAAGCCAAGTCTCAGACTTGAGTTTCTGAAGAACCCAAGTCGCAGGCCAAGTCGACTCCATGTGCGACTTGGAAGCCAAGTCGCAGGCCAAGTCGACTTCATCTTCGACTTGGAGTATAACGGTCAAATTTTCGAACGTTGGAGTTCATTTATTACGCACCAACCACCTCCACAACGTTCATATTTTCTTCCCTCTATAAAAGGACCCTCAAATGAACGTGAAAAAACAACAAGAGAACACAAGACACTACGTTAAAGTTCAAAGAGAGAAAAGAAGTGCAAGAAAGGTTTCCTATTTGCTTTTCTCCATTGTTGAGTGGTCCGTATAAATTCTAAGGAAGAAGAAAGCTTCAAGTTGCTAGCGCCTTCAACAATTTTCATCCAAAGCTGCTTCTACAACTTCTTCCTCGAGCTAAATCTGCCTACACAAATCTGTAAAGTGTAGTTTCATTTATTTCATTGTCTTGTTGTATAAATCTTGATTTAGCTTGGGTAGCTAAGATCAAGTATATGCAAAGTAGGGTGTGATTGGAGTGAGACTCATCACCTACTTTTGCATGTGAGTTGTTTATGCCCCCTAGAGCTAGAATCTAGAAGAGAGCAAGTGGCTCTAGTTGTATATGCCCCCTAGAGCTGGAATCTAGAAGAGAGCGGTGACTCTAGGTGTATTCGTGGAATACATAGTGGAACCCAAGTCACAACAGAGTGTGAGCTTGGAAGAGTGGAGTAGGGAAGGTTTGCCCGAACCACTATAAATCTTGTGTTATATTTCTTTTTACTGCTTTATCTTTATTGCTCTCTAGCTCTTTTCAAAAGGGGATTAATTACTCAAGGGGTTAAGTCTTTATTTACCAAAGATTTTTTAAAGAACCCAATTCACCCCTCCCCTCTTGGGTTTTGCCACTAACTCGGGACCAACAACAGCAACTTAGGGACTATGACATGAATTTTAAAGATATACCCATTAAATGTGATAATACTAGTGCCATATGTTTAACTAAAAATCCAGTATTGCATTCTAGGACCAAACATATAGACCTTAGACATCTTTTTATTAGAGAACATGTAGAAAATCATGACAGATGTTTGGAATATGTAAGAACTGAAGATCAAATTGCAGATATATTCACAAAACCTCTAGCAACAGAACCATTTTACAAGATTAGAAATGACATGGGAATGATTGAATTAACCTAGCACAAACTGAGGGGGAGCACCTGTTTAGGGGGAGCAACCTCATATATTTTTGATACATTGACAAAAAGGGGGAGAAGAGATAGGGATTTGAGTCTAATATGAGTTTAAGTCTTTTTGATAGTTTTTGGTTGAATGTTTGTTGAATATTTTCAACTTGACTATTTGCATAAATATGAGAAAATTTCAAAATGCAAGATTGGCATGTTTTAAGCAATTGAAAGGTATACACTCAAATCGGTTTTGTCAATCATCAAAAAGGGGGAGATTGTTGGAAATATGTGGAAAACAAGCTAAATCTATATTTTGATGATTAACAAATCAATTTGAGTAAGTCTTGGCTACTAACATGTTTGTGGAAGTGATTAAAGGCTATACATTTGAAGAAAACAAAGCATGGCAGGTTAAGTCGATCCCCAAGTCGACTACAGCATCGACTTCGAGGCATCAATTCCTTCCAGAGTTGAAAATGGAGAGCTGAACTACCGAAGTCGCAAACGAAGTCGACTTCGCATGCGACTTGGGTCGAAGTCGCAGACCAAGTCGACTCCAGTATCAACTTCAACATGACAAAACCTTCCAGAGTTGAAGTTCAGACCCCAAAATGCCGAAGCCGCACCCCAAGTCGACTCCACTTGCGACTTGAGGTGAAGTCGCAGACGAAGTCGACTCCGGCATCGACTTCGATCGGGCAGATGGGATTTTTCAGAAGATAAGTTGGATTAACCAATTTTCAAGACAAACCTGTATGAAGATGAAGATCAAGGCAACCTAGATGCTCAAACTGAAACATATGAAGATTAATCCAAGTCCAAGCAGGATGCATAAACTCAACCAAGAAGAATTGTTCAAGATTACATGATTCAAGTCTCATGGATTCAAAGCTTGCAAAACATGGGAGCAAATGAAAGCAAGCTAAAGAGAAGACACAATGATTCAAGAAGATATGAAAAATGCAAAAGAACTAAAGGAATGGAGAAGCCTAAGTAAAACAAAGCATCTCGAAGTTTTCCAAGTTCATCAAGCCACCTGATGAAGTGAAGTCGCACACCGAAGTCGACTCCACCTGCGACTTGGGTCAAGTCGAAGACCAAGTCGACCCAACCTGGAACTTGAAGACGCTACAGAAAGGCAAAGTCGCACCCGACGTCGACTCCATCTACGACTTGGGCGAAGTCGCACCCAAAGTCGACTCCGCCTGCGACTTGGGTCGCAACGGTCAAAAAATATTCAAACGTTGGCGCATTAAATGCGCACCACCTACCTTCAAACGTTCGGATTCCCTCCACAATTATAAAAGGCATTCATTGTGGACGAGGGAAGAAGCTGAAAATCATTAAGAGTGCATAATTCCCATCTTCAAGAGCATTAAAGAGATCAAGCCAATCCAAAGAAGAAGAACTTTGCTTCAAACTGCTAGAGCTCAACTTCTGAATCATCGAAGCCAATTCTACGAGTTCTTCTCTGCGCCAAACTACTTCTACACAACTGTAACGTGTAGATTCCTTTGTTATTTCATTTGATTGTATTAAACTTGATTTAGTTTGAGGAACTAAGATCAAGTGTAAGCATAGTGTGTGATTGGAGTGGAACTCATCACCTACTTGTGCTGAGATTTGTTGAAGCCCCCTAGAGCTGGAATCTAGAAAAGAGCAGTGGCTCTAATTGTATTTGAGGAATACAATAGTGAAACCCAAGTCACAAGGAGTGTGAGCTTGGAAGAGTGGAGTAGGGAGGTTGCCCGAACGACTATAAAAATCTTGTGTGCTTGATTTATACTTCTGCTCTCTACATTATATTGTTTTCCATTTTATTTCATCAATCAAGGGGATTAAAACTTTCAAGGGGTTAAGTTTTTAATTTACCCAAGAATTTTATAAGAACCCAATTCACCCCTCCCCTCTTGGGTTTTTCCATTAACTCGGGACCAACACCTAGACCAAATGGTTATACCATTATTGGTACCAAATGGATATTTATGAACAAATTGGACGAAAGCGGACTTGTACAAGGCTAGATTAGTAGCCAAAGGGTATTCCCAGGAAGAAGGGATTGATTTTGAAGAATCATATGCACCTGTAGCTAGATTAGAAGTCATACGCATCTTACTAGCATTTGCTTCTCACATGAATTTCAAATTGTTTCGAATGGATGTGAAAAGCGCATTTTTGAATGGATACTTGAATGAAGAAGTATATGTTGAACAACCCCCTGGATTTGAAGAAAATGATCAATCTAAATATGTTTATAAGCTAACCAAAGCATTATATGGACTAAAACAAGCCCCAAGAGCTTGGTATGAAAGGTTAAATAAATTTTTGATTGATCATGAGTTTCAAAGAGGGAAAGTTGATACTACTTTATTCATCAAATATAAAAGTAAAAATATCTTAATTGTGCAAATCTATGTAGATGATATAATATTTGGAGCTACTGATGAAACTTTATGCCAAGAATTTTCTAAGATCATGCAGAGCGAATTTGAAATGAGCATGATGGGAGAACTAAATTTCTTCCTTGGACTTCAAATCAAGCAACAAAACGAAGGGATATTCTTAAATCAGTCCAAGTACGTCAAAGAAATGCTAAAGAAATTTGGAATGCATACTACAAAAGGAGCAAATACTCCAATGAGTTCTACAATCAAGATCGACACGGACGAAAACGGTAAATGTATCGATCAAAAGCTTTATAGAAGTATGATAGGATCATTGTTGTATTTAACTGCTTCTAGACCAGATATTTTATTTAGTGTTTATATGTGTTCTAGATTCCAAGCATGCCCCAAAGAATCACATCTATTGGCTGTAAAAAGAATTTTTAAATATTTGATAAATACTACTAATCTTGGACTATGGTATCCAAAGGGGTCAACATTTAACTTAATCGGCTATTCGGATGCGGATTTTGCCGGCTACAAAGTAGATAGAAAAAGTACTAGTGGAACCTGTCAATTTCTTGGAAATATGTTGGTTTCATGGTATTCAAGGAAACAAACCAGTGTTGCTCTATCTACTGCAGAAGCCGAATATATAGCTGCCGGAAGCTGTTGTGCCCAACTACTTTAGATGAAACAACAATTAAAAGACTATGACATTGATTATTACAATATTCCTATTAGATGTGACAACACAAGTATCATATGTTTGACAAAGAATCCAGTATTGCATTCAAGAACCAAGCATATAGATGTAAGACATCATTTTATTCGAGAACATGTTGAAAATCATGATATTTGTTTGGAATATGTGAAAACGGAGGAACAGGTTGCTGACATTTTTACCAAGCCATTAGCAAAGGAATCATTTTATAAAATTAGAAATGAAATGGGAATGAATGAATTAAATTAAGGAAAATTATACAAGAAAATCAAATCTGAAAAAGGTCAAGTCAATGAGTCAAGTCGACTCCGGGAAAGCCAAGTCGACTCCAGTGAAGTCGACTCCGCCTCTGAGGCGAAGTCGACTCCGAGGGGTCGAAGTCGACTTCGCCTAGGGCAAAGTCAACTCCGCGCGCGCGACCGTCCACCTTCTCCCCTTTTCTTCTTTTTCTTCTTTTTCTTCTTCTTTCCCTGTTTTTCCCGCGCCATTTCCCCTTTTCTTCTTCTTCTTCCTCCCTATTTTTTCTCCGGTGCTCTGTTCCGGCAGCGTCTCCCTCACCGTTTCTCTCTCTACTTCAAATCTCTCTCAGTCTCTTCTCTCTTTTTCACTCCTCTGTCCTATCTTTTCTCTCTCAAACTTCTCTCTGCTTTCCTCTCCTCTCTTCCATCTCTGCTCCAAGCTCTCTCTCTCACTCTCCCTGTCTTCTCCTCTCTCTCTCTTCCCGTCTCTCTATTCCTCTCTCTCTCTGCTCTTTGTCTTTGTGCCACTCTAAATTTCAAAAATTTGCAATGGCTCCAAAGTCCAAACCTCCCAAGTTAGCTGTCTCAAAACCCTCTCTCAAACCTGTTCCCTGACAGTCTACATCCCATACCGACGACGAAGTGCCTAGGAGAGAACGCACTTCCTCAAAGCGAGCCCGGGAAGAACCATCTACTTCCACTGGCCGCCGAGTGCGTTTTCAAACGGGAACCCTGTCAAACACAGCTGGTCGTGAGGAACAACCCCAAACCTCACAAAGCACTTAGTCTGGGGCAAGAAGAAGAGGCAATATTGCTGGGAAAGCTCAAGTACTGAAGATGCCGACTACGTATTTCAAAACCGAACTCCAGCACAGTCGGTTCTACAAACACTTCTATGAACGGAAGGTATTCATTCCTAAGATCATTGATTTCAAGTTTCTGAAAGATTATGGGTCAGATATAGAAGATCTATTGAAATTTCAAGGTTGGACCAAGCTACTAAAGGAAGATGAAAGGGTCTATCCAGATCTAACCAGGATCTTCTATTACTTATGGGATGAGGAATATTACAGCAGTTTTGTAAAAGGAGTTAGCATGTTCTTTGGAATTGGAGTAACTCCGAGTTTGGAAGGAGCAATGATCAACATCGGACAGATACTTGAGGTACCACATGTAGATGAGCCACTCCCTGCAGACCTTTCACTTGATTAGATATACAATCAGCTCGCTCAGAGCAATAAATATCATCCAGGGATCAAGTTTCTATACTACATGGATCTGTCCCCAAGGCTGCGGGTTCTACGCCTGCTAATAGCTCATTGTATCTATCCCAAAGGCGGAGGAAGAAATCAGCTGAATCCTTAAGAAGCCGGGATTCTATGGAAGATCGTGAATGAGGTCAAAGTGAGTCTCCCTCGTTTGTTCATAGAAGCTCTCAGCTGCAGAAAGGATAATCCACGGGGAGTTCTACCCTACGGCACCTGGATCACGAAGATATTTGAGCATTTTGAAGTAGATATTGAAGGCGAGCCCTTCGAAGTATTGAAATCCACCAATGCGATCAACAAGGCATTGATCCAGAGAATGAAGATCAATGTGCATGAACTTAGGGCCGAAGCAGAGGCTCCTGAAGAAGGACGAGCACATACTGAGGGGGAGCAGCCTCCAGAAGCACCACCTGCTCCACCATAGGATATTCATGAGGAGCCCACCTCTCCTATGTCACATGGATCCTTCTCTCCACAGGGATCAGCCATTCCAGATCCGGCACCTCAACCTTCATCCCAGGAGACAACTCTACAGACTATTCGAGATGAAATAGCTGCCCCACGAGAAGAAATGGGTCAACAGGAAAACAGAATTACCAGTCTCGTCTCTGGGGTCCTCACAGCTATCATGGATAAGCATTCCTGACAAGATCGTATCGATCGGAAAATGTGTACCATCCGATACCATCTAGCATCTGGGCGTCATCGTAATTAGCCTATACCTGAACTTGATCCGTTTGAATCCGGATCAGTTCATCGAGATCCAACCCCCGCACCTATTTCATCCTTCTATTCGTCTGCTCATGTTCGACCCGTCAAACCTACTCAATCTTCATATCCCATTTCCAAATTTCAATTCACCAAATCCTTGGTAATCGAATCCCATTTTGAGTGATTGACAAAAAGGGGGAGATAGGATAGAGTTTGTTTTGAGTGAGTTTTTAGGACATGACATAGGTTTTAGAGTATTTTTTTGGTTGGGTAGCTTGTATATAGGTTTTCTTTTTGGTTTACATTGTGATCTATATGAATCATGATGATATGAAATATGTTTTATGCTCAAATGTTTGTTTCATGCTTTGTTTAAAAGATATTTGATGTTCTGTTTTCGGAATTATATGAATATGATTTTTTTGAAAGATACAAACTCAAATTAGTTTTGTCAATCATCGAAAAGGGAGAGATTGTTGGAAACAATGTTTAAAACAAAACAAAATTGACCAAAGCATAAGTTTTGATGATTAACAAAGTCAAATTTGAGTATAAATGATTACTAATGAATGTGTTGAATGTCTTAAGGAATGAAATTAGCCAAGTAGATTTCCAAGTTGACTCAGACTTCGACTTAGGGTGAAGTCGATCCCGAAGTCGACTCCACATTCGACTTCAAACGGAACCTGAAGGACAGATTTGAATTTGGAAGGTGAACAGCTGAAGTCGCAGGCCAAGTCGACTCCACTTGCGACTTGAAAGCCAAGTCGCAGACGAAGTCGACTTAGTATCGACTTGAAGATGCACAGTTCCTTCCAGCGTTGATTTTGGAACAGAACATACCGAAGTCGCAGTCGAAGTCGACTCCGGCTTGCGACTTGGGCGAAGTCCCAGACGAAGTCGACCCTAAGATCGACTTGAGGTTCTCAAAGTTCAAGACACAGGTTCAAGCTCATTTCAAGATGAAGACAACTCAAGATATGAAGACTAATACAAAATTAAAGCAAGCAAGGTGCATGAATCAAAGACAAATTAACTATACAAGTTTTCAAGCTCTTCAAGATTCACAAGGTTTACAAAATGTGAAGCCAATCCAGAATGAAAATAATTGAAGGAAAGAAGCTAAGCAAACAAGAGGTGAATCAACAAGGATCAAACTGTTTTGCCACAAAAACTGGTCAAGTCGCATCCCAAGTCGACTCCAAGATCGACTTGAGGCCAAGTCTGAAACCAAGTCGACCCAGAACTCAGACTTGGAAATTGAAGAGATGCCGAAGTCGCACATGAAGTCGACTCCAGCATGCGACTTGGGCGAAGTCGCAGACGAAGTCGACTCCACCTGCGACTTGGGAAAGTAACGTTCGAATTTTCGAACGTTGGAACATTTATTGCGCGCCAACCACTTGTATAACGTTCAAATTCTTCCCTCCTCTATAAATAGACACTCAAGCAAACGTGAATAGACACAAGATAGAGTCTAAAGAGAGGAAAGAAGTGCAAGCAAGAGTTCTTATTCGCTTTTCTCTAAATTTGAGTGATCTATACACTTTCAAAGGAAGAACAAGCTTCAAAGTTGCGATTTGCTTCAACGAAACACAATCGGTTGCTCCTACAGATTCTTCCTCAAGCTGAAACTTGCTACACAAATCAGTAAAGTGTAGATCTTCCTTATTTTCACATTATTGTTTGTTTTTGGTGCTTGGTTTGAGTTTGGTGTATCAAACCAAGACGTTGCAAGTAGAGTTGTGATTGGAGTGTAACCCATCATCTACTTGTGTCAATTGTATATGCCCCCTAGAGCTAGAATCTAGAAGAGAGCATAGGCTCTGATTGTATATGCCCCCTAGAGCTAGAATCTAGAAGAGAGCGGAGACTCTCAGTGTATTCGCAGAATACATAGTGGAACCCAAGTCACAACGGTGTGTGAGCTTGGAAAAGTGGAGTAGGGAAAGATTGCTCGAACCACTATAAATCTTGTCTACTGCTTTTCTTTATTACTTTCATTATCTTATTGCTCTCCATTTGTTTCAATCAAGGGGATTAAACTTTCAAGGGGTTAAGTTTTTAATTTACCAAAGAATTTTATAAGAACCCAATTCACCCCTCCCCTCTTGGGTTTTGCCATTAACTCGGGACCAACAAACTTTTCCAAAATCGAGACGTAAAACTGGAATCTCGATCGGAAACTATTGACTTAGGTACTCCATGCAGTCTCACTATCTCCTTATAATAGATCTTAACTAGTCGCTCAGCAGTAAAATTTTTCTTGATGGCCAGGAAATGAGCTACTTTTGTTAATCTATCAACTATTACCCATATAACATCATTTCCATTTTGGGTTCTTGGCAACCCTTCAATAAAATCCATAGTAATATCATCCCATTTCCATTCTGGAATTTCTAGCGACTGTAATTTTCCGGGGTCCTTTGATGATCAGCTTTAACCCTTTGACATGTTAGGCACTTAGCAACATATTTAGCAATTTCTCTCTTCATATTATTCCACCAATACATTCTTTTGATGTCTTGATACATCTTAGTGCTACCTGGATGCATAAAAAATGAACAGAAATGTGCTTCTTTCAATATTTGTTCCTTTATTTCCTCTTGATTGGGTATACACAAGCAACCCCTATATCTATACATCCCTTGTTCATCTTATATGTATTCACTGAAATTTTTCTTGATCATTTTCTCCACATAATTCTTGAAATCCCCATTTTCTTGTTGAGCCTTCTTAATTTGCTCCACTAAATTCGACTGGATTTGTAATTGAGACAATCTAACTTGTATCCCAGATGGGATTACAACTAATTCCAATTATCTCAATTCTTGTAGTAGATTTTCTTCCTTTGTGATAAGATGTGCTAAGCTAACATTTCTACTTAGTGCATCGGCTACTATATTGGCTTTGCCTGGATGATATAAAATGTCGATGTCATAATCCTTGAGTAACTCGAGCCATCTTCTTTGCCTCATATTTAACTCCTTTTGAGTAAAGATGTACTTGAGGCTCTTATGATCAGTATAGACCTCACATTTAACTCCATATAAATAATGTCTCCAACTTTTCAAGGCAAAGACTACTGCTGTCAATTCTAAGTCATGGGTTGGATAGTTTATCTCATTTGGCTTGAGTTGTCTAGATGCGTATAATATAACTTTTTCATTTTGCATTCGTACACATCCTAATCCTTTCTTTAAGGCATCACTATAGATCACAAACCCTTCCTTCTCCGTAGGTAGTGTTAGAATTGGAGCTTTTACCAGTCTTTTCTTTAACTCTTAGAAGCTATTCTCACATTCCTGTGTCCATTCAAACCTAACTCCTTTCCTTGTCAGTTTTGTGAGTGGAGCTGACAATTGTGAGAATCCTTCCACAAACCTTCTGTAGTAGCCAGCTAGCCCTAGAAAACTTCTTATTTCCGTGATATTTGTTGGCTGTGGCCACTTTGTTATTGCCTCAATCTTTTGAGGATCTACCTATACTCCTTTCTCAAATATAATGCGGCCGAGAAAGGCTACCTGTTTTAACCAAAATTCACGTTTCTTGAATTTAGCATATAATTTCTCCCTTCGAAGAATTTCCAATACTATCCTCAAATGTTTCTTATGCTCTTCTTCTGTCTTTGAATAAATCAGTATATCATCAATGAATACCACCACAAATTGATCCAAAAATTCTCAAAAAATTCTGTTCATCATATCCGTAAACACAGTTGGGGCATTCGTTAGTCCAAATGGCATGACTAAGAATTCATAATGCTCATATCTTGTTCTGAATGCTGTTTTATGGATGTCCTTTGGACATATCTTCAACTGGTGGTATCCTGACTGTAAATTAATTTTTGAAAATGTAGAAGCTCCTTTTAACTGATTAAAGAGATCATCTATTTTTGGTAGTGGGTACTTATTTTTTACTGTTACTTTATTCAATTCTCTGTAATCAATATAGAGTCTTAAACTCCCATCATTTTTCCTTACAAATAGTACTAGAGCTCCCCAAGGTGATGCACTGGGTCTAATAAACCCTTTATCTAGTAAATCTTGGATCTGTACTTTCAAATCAGCCAATTCGGCTGGTGTCATCCTATATGGGGCCTTAGATATTAGGGCTGTTCCTGGAATAATTTCTATTTCCATATCCATCTCCCTTTCCGGTGGTAAGCTACATAGCTCTTTTGAAAAAATATCTGGAAAATCGTTTACCACTAGAATTTGATCCATAGGTACCCCATCTCCTTTTATTATGTTTATAGAGACTAGATAAGATGTACATTGTTGGCATATCAGCTTAACTGCTTTCATAGCTGATACTATCCTTATTATATTTTTTGGCTGTCTTATTTTACTAATCTCTATTTCATCTCTTGGTGTTTCAAATTGCACCTTTTTATTTCTGCAATCAATTATCGCACCCCATTGACTTAGTCAATCCATTCCTAGTATGACATCAAATTCTGTCATTGGTAATAGGATGAGATCAGCTTCTGATATCTTTGTTCCTATCCTGATAGGACATGTCTTGCAGATTTGATTTATACTTGCCAATCTATATATTGGAGATTCTACATGTATAGTACTACTGGTTTCTTCTACCCGAAGTGTGTGTGTGATTACGAATTGGTATGATATAAATGAATGCGTAGCTCCAGAATCAAATAAAGCTAGTGTAGAATTTCTTAAAATGTAAATCATACCTGTAATCACTTTTTCCTCCATCTCTTGTGACTCCGTTCGGGTGAGGGCTTGGACACGCACTGGGTTGGCAGCAGTACCGGTTTGATTGGTGATGGCGGGGACTTTTTGCTCGGCCGGCCTCCCTCGAGATGGTGCGCCTTGTGGCTTATTCGGACAGTTAGGCGAAATGTGTCCAACTTGACCATAGTTGAAACACTTTATTATTTTGGCTTTGTCGGTCCCGCAGTCCCGGGCCACATGACCAACTTGGCCACACTTGTAAAATTTCCCTGATTCTTGTAAACATTCGCCTAAATGGCATTTATGGCAAGTTTTGCAAGTCGAGGTGCTCTTTGTCTTGTCGCCGATTCTGGCGATTCCCCTTTTTCCTTTACTAGCCTCACCTTCCTTGGAAGCTTAAAAGAATTATTTTTGAGCTTGCCTAAGCTCTTGAGTCCTCATTGACTCCATCTCTAATGCCCTAGCCCTCTCAATGCTAGAGACAAAGTCTTTTATTAATAATGCGGTTAACCCCTCTCTCAGCTGGGGCCTTAGTCCCCTTTGGAACCTTTATGCCTTATTTTCTGGCACATTGGCAATCCACGGTACATATCTTACCAAGGCATTGAATTTTGTAGCGTATTCTGTAACTGTCATCCTGCCTTGGTAGAGTTTTTCAAACTCTATCACCCTCTAGCTTTGTAGCCCTACAGGGAGATATTCTTTATTGAATTCTTCCAAAAATTCATGCCACGTAACTTGCTTCGGATGTGGCATGGTGACCATCAGTGTTTTCCACCATTCATAAGCATCCTATATCAGTAGGTGGGTAGCGCACAGTACTTTCTGCTGATCATTGCAGGGGGATATCCTGAATAATTTCTTAATTTCCGTGATCCACTGTTCTGCAATGAGGGGATCTGGTTCCCCCGCAAACTTGGGCGGTCTCTGGGCAAGAAAGGCATTGATAGCCTTTCTGTCGGCTTCAAGGAGACTATCCTCTACTCCCCTTGACGTGCCGGGATTGGCCGAGGGCCCGGTCTTTCCCCGTCTCCTCTTGATGGCGGAGCCTGCTGGTTCCTCATTTCTTGCAATAATCCAACAGTCTGGGCTGTCCATTGCTGCATAGCTTTTTTGATTACTGCAGCTATTCTTTCTTCTATATTGACCTTTGCTTGAGGTCTAGGGCTTTCCTCTCACCATGGGCGGGTCCTAGAGGATTGCTCCTCAGATTCAGCCCTATAAGTTCTTTTACTAGCTTCGCCGCTTGTTTGATCTATCAATTCTTCCATTGGGCCTTTCCTTTGTTAGCTCTTGCTTTAGCTCTGGTAAGCAGCATTTTCAACTTCATAAAACATTCATTAGCATAACATATTTATCACGATATACTTAGTCAGATAAAAACACATAGTCATAGGATCATATGATTCACATAAATTATCATAAGTCATCAGCAAACCATTTATATGTCAAACTTTTTGCACATAGGCTGACTTAGCCTTATGTACCAGTTCCATTGCACTTAGTGGAGTCTTTTCTTTATCTGTCATCTACATATAAATCATCAATGATAAATAAATCAATTATAATCATGATTTCATGTATTCTAGCTTGATCATTTCTTTCCTTTTCTGCCTATTTACCAATCCATGCTCTGATACCAACTTCTATGACGCCCCAAACCGAGGAGCCTAGAAGCCTTACTCCGGGATCATTTTGATCGGTAAACGTGACTCAGGATTGTTGCCTTGATCACACGGCAGGATTCTTTTATATATATATACAACATCAGTACATGGAAAATATCCATCATTCATCCAACATGAAATATATTTCATATATCACAGTTATGATAAAAAAACTATTCCATAAACATTTTCATTGAAATAAAAATAATCATATCCATCTCCAAATTAACATCATTGTCTTTACATAAATATTCACATATACAACATTTATATCAAAACTACATAACACTTGACATGTTGCCTTCATCATCATTTCTTGTCTGTTGTTGAAAAAGCATGGGTGAGTAATAATACTCAGTAAGCAAGCCATACATAATTTTTCAATCATTTTATGCATTTCATAAAATGCAAATGCAATGCATACATAGCATTCATGACATTCCTTTGGATGCGAGCTAGCTAGGCGCCCATCCCATACATGCTCCAATTTCAGGGAGGTCGCCGCCGACCTGAGCCTATTAAGTGACTTGGCAATAGCGAGGGGGACATCCGATCCGCTTACTACCTCGACTAAGGCCTATTCCTCGTGCACATGCTCATTTTCATACACATGCCAACATGATATTTGCAAATCATAAATAATTTCATAAAAAGTATTTAATAAATAATTTAACAAAACAAACTTCAGTTCATGTAAAGCAGTTATAGGTATGGCAACTTTAAATAAATTTCATAAAGCAATTTACAAACAATTTCAAGCTTTTTAGAAATAATTTGCAAAAGATATAACTTGCTTACCTTCTTAGTGGGTGTCTTTGACCTTCTCTTTTCCTTTTCCTATTCAAGAAGAAAGGATATTTTCATTTCTTCTATTCAAGCTACTTCTCATGCATGCTCTATAATATTTGGGAATTATTTCTTTATATGGATATTTTTATCCATAGGTTCCTCAAAAATTTAATCCTTATATTTAAATATTAATCACAAATTTTCTCCAAAATCACGTTGTTTACTGTAGCAAATTACTGTAGTAGTTACTGTTCATCCGAGGTTACTGTTCATAGAGACATGGTTACTATTCATGGGTTTCAAAAATAAAAAATACCATGACATAGCTTATGCCTAGTATATCATAGGACATTTCATACATTTTGAATTTATCATCATTTACTTGCCGAAAAAAATTATTTTCTCCATATACTAAAACCAATATAAATTCACTTAAGCATAATCCTTAATTCCAAAAATTATGAAATTAATATATCATCATTCCAACATCATATTTATTTATCCTAAATCATCATTTATCAATTTTGGAGCATTATTTTCACATATCATATGTTATCTTCCCGAATGCTCTATTTTCGCTCCAAATCTTTGATGTTTCGACATGATTTCAATTAAGCATTATATCTATACTTATTTTCTCATTCTTAGGCATTATCTAAGTGGAGGTATGCCACTTTTTCTCACTCTTTTTCTCTCTAACTTTCTCCTTTTCTTACTCGGACGTGTGGAAAAGTTTGGGAACTGAAAATTTTCAAATGGAATTGGGTTTTGGATGCCCTATTTATAGGGTTTAATTTTTCAAGAATTTAGAATTTACCCTCTAGCTTTGAGGTATTTAATTATAAATTAGTATTTCTTTTTAATTTTTTAAAAATGCTTTGAGCCAAGAGCTACTCACCCTAGGCCTGCTCCAGCCACCCTATTCAGCCCTATTTTTCTTAATTTTTTTAATTTTTAAAATTAATTAAATTAGGCTAAACCAATCTTAACCATTGGTTTATGATTATGAGATTTTAAGCCTTTGATTTTTGGTCAGACTCTCCCACCATAGCTTGCACGTCCCTGCCATTACAGCTGCTTTTCATTTAATATTTTTATTTTTTATTATTTATTTGAATAAAAGTCAAATGCATAATTAATGAAAAGTTGGATTACTTTTTTAATCTCCATTTGACGCTCCATCTTGACCTTGAATTTGTGATTTTCATCACATCTTAAACCATTCATCATGTTCATCATGAATTTATAACCATCCATAAAAAATTTCATCAAATTTTGATGCCCGGATTGCAACTTATGAATTTTTCTTTATTTTTCCACTAAAATCCAAAATTTGATTAAAATATAAAAAAGAATTGCTATTTCGTCCTGTAGTGATTAAATCTCTATTTTGTCTTTTTGTGATTAAGTTAATCCAAGTGATTAACTCTTAATCACGTGTCTTAATCCCCAGTTACTATTCATGTTTACTATTCAGGTGCACTATTCACGAGGTTAAATTCCTAACTGCATTATTTCAATCTCCAATACACATATCCATCAATATAATTCATGAATTTTCATTTATCATAAAAAATAATTACAAAAGAATCTAAGGTTATATTTATCGAAATGATGTGTATATTGTTGGGGTTTCACACAAGTCCAGGGCCAAGTCGACCTAGAATGGAACTTAAAGTATTTGCAGAAAGCCGAAGTCGCACCCGAAGTCAACTCACCTGCGACTTGGGTCGCAACGGTCGGAAATTTTTCGAACATTAGCGCATTAAATGCGTGCCACCTACTTCCAAACATTTGAATTCCCCCGCCATTTATATAAGGCATTCAAGATGGACGTGGAAGGTAGTTGAAATTTCATTGATTGAGCACAACTTCTATTCCTAAGAGCATTAAGTGATCAAGCCAACATCTAGAAGAAGAACTTTGCATTCAAACTGTCAAGAGTTGTTCGCTAAATCATTTAGACTGCTTCACAAGTTCTTCTCCGCGCTAAATCTGCCTCTACACAACAATAACGTGTAGAAAATTTCTTTAGTATTTTTCTTATTGTATTGAACTTGATTTAGTGTTGGTGACTAAGATCAAGTGTAAGCAAAGTAGTGTGTGACTGGAGTGGAACTCATCACCTACTTGTACTGTGTGTTGTTTATGCCCCCTAGAGCTGGAATCTAGAAGAGAGCGGAGGCTTTAGTTGTATTTGTGAAATACATAGTGGAACCGAAGTCATAAGAGGTGTGAGCTTGGAAGAGTGGAGTAGGGAAGGTTGCTAAAACCACTATAAATCTTGTCCATTGATTTTTATTTCCGCTTTCATTATCTTATTGCTCTCTATTTGTTTCATTAAAGTGGACTGAATTAATCCGGGGTAAAGTTTTTTTTTAAAATGAAAGATTTTTTAATTACCCAATTCACCCCTCCCCTCTTGTGTAATTGTCATTAACTCGGGATCAACAACAACTACAACCCAAGCTGGAGAAATCATCCCAACTTCTCATAGAACAACCAGACGAGGCTAAATCAACTGCCTAGATTCTCGCAGCAGCCCCCGCAGCAACAGCCTGCAAGACTAATGCAGTTCATTCCACCACCGCGAGAAGAGAAAAAATCTGATCTGGAAAACCTCTTTATGTGATTCATGCAATCCCAGATCACGATGAACAGGAACCTGGAAGCTCAGATAGGCCAACTGTTCTCAGCCCTGAACAACTGACCCCAAGGATCGCTACCGAGCGACACCGAGCAAAACCCGAAGGGAAAAGGCAAAGAACAGGTCCAAGCAGTCACATTGCGTAGTGGAAAGCAGTTACCTGATGCAACTCCACCAGAATCGATGACTAAACCCACTAATCCTCTGATTCAGCAGTCGCAGGAGCCAGAAGAACCAGTTACTACCCAGAAGCAACTGGACGCTGAAATCGCAATGAATCCAAGGCCGCCTCCTCCATTTTCTCAGCGATTCGAAAAGACTAAAAAGGAAGGTCGATTCAAGAAGTTCTTAGAGGTATTAAAGCAGCTGCATATTAATATACCTCTCGTTGAAGCCTTGGAACAGATGTCTAGCTAGGCCAAATTCATGAAAGACATGCTATTAAGGAAAAGGCAATTGACGGAATTCGAAACAGTGCCATTAATAGAGGAAACCAGTGCGAGAGTGCAGAGGAAGCTGCTTCCTAAACTCAAGGACCCAGGGAGTTTCACCATCCCATGCACGATTGGAGACCAGTACTTCGGGAGTGCCCTATGCCACCTGGGAGCTAGTATTAATCTCATGCCCTTGTCCATTTTCAGAAAATTGGGCCTTGGGGAAGCCCGACCTACGACAGTGACGCCACAACTGGCGGATCGATCCATCACATATCCGAAAGGTATTATTGAGGATGTCCTTGTCAAGGTGGACAAGTTCATCTTTCCAGCTGATTTTATTATCCTGGATTATGAAGAGGATCGAGATGTGCCAATCATTTTGGGTCGACCTTTCCTCGCAACAGGCAATGCGATAATCAATGTACGAGCCGGAGAATTAACCATGCAGGTGCAAATGAAAAAGTTATGTTCAATGTGCTCAAGTCTATACAGAGCCCAACTGACCCAGAGGATTGCTTAAGGATTGATATAGGCAATTCTACGGTTTAAAAACTTCCCCAGCCTAGTATTGATAAGAACCCAGAGGAGATTGGAAACAAGTGCTGCAAGTTATCTGCCTACACTAAAGACATACTCATTGATCACATCAGGCTCGGACGACTGACTGAGCCGGTGGAAAATCAGGGCCTGGAAGATAAAGCCAATGATGGAATAGAAGGGGTCACAATTGATAAAACTAAACATTTTCGAACCCAAATGCCCCTCTATCATCTGCCGGAAGTTAAAATATGGCATGACTCAATGCATAAATGGGCTAAGATTAGAACTGAACCTCCAGGTTGCAGTCCGAATGGCCGGGAGTTCAAGGTGGTGAAATTGAAAGCAGATTGAACAATAGGAACGTCGGGCTGAGGATGTTAAGCTTAGCGCTGAATGGGAGGCAACCCATTGCTTAGTTTCAATTTGATTTGCAATTTTGTTTTTGTTTCTGGTTTTTATTTTTATTTTCAGGAAAATAATTTGGAGCATAATTTCATAAAGATCATGCTTGGAAGCAGACTGGAAAAATTGAGAAAAAAAATCAGTGCCTAGGCGCCGCATGGGGGCGCCCCCGACAACATGAGGAACACCCCGAAGAACACGGGCGCCCCGGCGCCGGGTCGTGGATAGCGCGACCCGGATGCCTTATAAAGCATGGGGTTAGGGTTCTAAACCCTAAACCCCACGCCCCGGCGCCAAAACGCCCCATTTCTCATTCCCAAATATTCCCACCTAGATTTCAAGCCATTGCAACTCAAATCCAACTGCATTTCATCAAGGATTCATCCTCCCATTCCATCCATTCCAACCATTCCCTTTTCATTCTTTTTCCCCTTTGCTTAGATCCACTAAAATCCATTCAAAACTCCGATTTTTCATCACCAAATCCTAAGCCTAACACCTACATTGAGGTTCCACTCACTTTCCCCTTCATTTGGGCTCCATTTTGAGCCCCATCTTCTTCCCTTTTCCGTCTGGCGCCAGAAACCGACTGACAGCAGATCGGCGCCTAGGCGCCGATACCCCCCGCTCCGACGCCAGTGCAGAAGCAAGACAGTTTCAGAATTTCAGGCGGAAAGCTTTGTGGGTAAAAATCTCTCCATTGTTGATATATTCCAAGTGCTTTGAAGTGATTTGATAACTGTTTGAGTGGAATATTGGATTGGATTGGTAAATTTTTGTGGATTGATTTGCTTGGGATTGGTTTGGTGCTCGTTTGGTATTGGTGGTTGGTTGGTGGAGGTTGAACGGTGATTGCTTTTGGCGCATTTTTGGAGCTTGGCTTGTTGTGTATTGGACTTTGGATTGCCTGGTTGTGTTGGATTTTTGTTTACAAGGACCGATTGGGACTGCTTGTGTGCGATATGGCATCATCATCCTCGGCCAAAAGGAAGAAAGTGCAGGAACCCGTGGACTTTGATGCAAATTGATTTGTGTCAGCCAAGGCCTTCAAGCGCTACACAGACGCGCTCCAGAAAAGGCATCTGATTCCGGAGAGAGGAATCAAGATAGATGAGTTCTCCGACGCTCCACTCCTCAACTTGCATGCTCGAGGTTAGCAACAGTTCGTGGCGCAACCCTTGGCTACTATTACTCCCGTGGTCAAGGAGTTTTATGCCAACGCAGTGGAACACGAGGAGGGGCGGGTGAAAGTCAGGGGCAAGATCGTCCCTTTTCATGCGGAGGCGATCAACGCCTACTACAGGTTAACGCCTTTTCCTCACCCAGGCGAGTACGAGGCATTTCTGGAGGGCGAAGACCGAGATACAGAATCCATCACTAGACCTTTTTGCTAGAAGCCACCGGTTTGGAAGTCTAAGGGAGGACAACTCACGTCCTTCAAGCACAGTGAGATGATGTACTATGGGCGAATGATTTTCCACTTCATCTTGGCCCGGATGATGCCGTCAACCCATGTCAGTGAGGTGACAATGGACAAGGCCCTCTTACTATACGCCATCTACAGTAGGCTGACGATCGACGTCGGAAGGCTCATATATCATCAGATCTGCGCCTGTACGACAGCTCCCCGAGGCAGCTATTTCTTCCCATCCCTCATCATTGAGCTGTACAAGTGGGCCGGCATCAACTGGGAGCCGATGGAGGAGGTCCTGAACTGTCAGGCCATCATAGACGACCTCTCCTACAGCACCCAGCCTCGGGTCTACACCGCCATGACACGACCTAGAGTAAATCCTGCAGCGGGTCCATCCTCGCAGTCGCTATCCATGGCCAAGCGGCTAACCAACCTGGAGAACTTGGTTGCCGCCCAAGCCAGGTACCAGCGTTAACATGATAGGGAAATAGAGGCCTACCTACTGCGGATTGCGGAGGACCGCCAGATCGACATCTCCACCCTCCCGCCCTTCCCACCGACGCCACCCGAGGTCCGAGCCTGCTTCGGGCAGCAGTCCCAGCCCCAGCCCGACGACAGTAACGACGAGGATGCGAAGGAGTCCGATTCTTGACGGAGTTCCAGTCTTTCATTTTATTTTTCTTTTATTTTTGCTTATCATTGTATTTTAATTATTAGTTTATGATAAGTCATCATGCATTGAGGACAATGCTGTTGGAAACATGAGGAAAACTAGCTAAATCTATATTTTGATGATTAACAAATCAATTTGAGTATGTCTTGGCTACTAACAAGTTTGTGAAATGTTTAAGGAATATACATTTGAAGAAAATCAAGTTAGGAAGGCCAAGTCGATCCCCAAGTCGACTCCAAGATCGACTTCAAACATGCAGAACGTCCAGAGCTGAAATGGGAAGAAGACCAAGTGAAGTCGCGGGTCAAGTCGACTCCACATGCGACTTGGGTAGCCAAGTCGCAGACGAAGTCGACCTCGCTATCGACTTCAGTCGTGCAATTTCTTCCAGAGTTGAAAATTGGGACACGGAGCTGCCAAGTCGCAGGCCAAGTCGACTCCATGTGCGACTTGGGTGAAGTTGCGAACGAAGTCGACCCCGAAGTGCGACTTGAAGAATTCAAGGCTCAAGGATGGGAAAGCTAGCTTCTTTCCATGATCAAAGATGCAAGTTCAAAACTTGGTTTCAAGTTTAAATGCAAACCAAGATCAAATCAAGTTTAGAGAAAATCCAAATAAGTTGCAAAGTTCAAGATGAATCAAAGTCAAAGCTTCCAAAGGTTCCAAATCATTCAAAGGACTTCTTCACTCTAGGCTTAAGAGCTTCAAGCATGATCAAGATCAAAACAAGCCTATCAAAGTTCAAGGATTCAAGATCTAGAACAAATCAAAGGCAAAGACATCAAGCATGCTTCAAATAGTCAAGTCTTCAAGAACAAACTCCAAAGCAAGCAGGCTCTTCAAAGATTCAAGCTAAACTAAGATTAAAGCCAAGCAAGCAGAAGAGAAGACATTAATCCAAAAGGAAAATGAAGAATTCCAAGTTCCAAATTCAGAAAATCAACTGCCGAGGTGAAGTCGCACCCCAAGTCGACTCCACCTGCGACTTGGGTCAAGTCTGAAGCCAAGTCGACTCAACCTGGAACTTGAAGTCGCTACAGGAAGTGAAGTCGCGAAGTCAAGACGACTCCAGACTGCGACTTGGGTGAAGTCGCAAAGCCAAGTCGACTTCATGATCGACTTCAATCGAGGAAAAACTTCCAACGTTGAAAACTGAAGACCGGAGTCTGCGAAGTCGCACCCGAAGTCGACTCCATCAGCGACTTGGGTGAAGTCGCACCCGAAGTCGACTCCACATGCGACTTGGGTCGCAACGGTCGGATTTATTTTCGAACGTTGGCGCATTAAATGCACGCCACCAACCTTCTAACGTTCGGATTCCCTCCAAACTCATAAATACAACCCATTGTGAACGAAGGAAGATAAGAGGACCATTAAGTGAGCATAACTCATATCCATAAGAGCTTCAAAGAGATCAAATCACTCAAGGAGGAAGAATTGTGCTTCAAGTTGCAAGAGCTACATTCAGAAAACTCAAAGCCATCATCTACAAGTTCTTCCCTGCGCTAAATCGTTTCTACACACCTGTAAAGTGTAGTTTACTTTTATTGTCTACTTGTTTGTGTTGAACTTGATTTAGCTTGCGTAGCTAAGATCAAGTGGTAGCAAAGTAGTGTGTGATTGGAGTGTGACTCATCACCTACTTGTGCTAGTTGTTGATGCCCCCTAGAGCTGGAATCTAGAAGAGAGCAAGAGGCTCTAGTTGTTGATGCCCCCTAGAGCTAGAATCTAGAAGAGAGCAAGAGGCTCTGGTTGTATATGCCCCCTAGAGCTAGAATCTAGAAGAGAGCAAGAGGCTCTGGTTGTATATGCCCCCTAGAGCTAGAATCTAGAAGAGAGCAAGAGGCTCTAGTTGTATTCGCGGAATACAATAGTGGAACCCAAGTCACAAGGAGTGTGAGCTTGGAAGAGTGGAGTAGGGAGGTTGCCCGAACCACTATAAAATCCTTGTCTACTTGCTTTTATTTCTGCTCTCTTTATTACTTTGCTTTCCATTCAGTTTCTTCATTCAAGGGGATTAATTCTACAAGGGGTTAAGTTTTTAAGTTACCAAAGAAATTTTTAAGAACCCAATTCACCCCTCCCCTCTTGGGTTTTGCCATCTATTCGGGACCCAACAAGTGGTATCAGAGCAGGTCTTTGAATTGAACCAAAGAGATCCAACCTTATGGCATCCCAATCCACTTCCGTTCCTGCTTTTGCTGAAGGCCAATCATTCACAAGGCCACCCTTGTTTGATGGGAACAACTTTGGCTATTGGAAGCTTCGTATGAAGCAACTCATCATGGCTACCAATATGGATTCTTGGATTGCTATCCAAGATGGTGTGATTTTGCCTACCGATGACAAAGCTTCCAAATGGACCGAAGAGGAAGTTAGAATCGTCAAGAGCAATGCCAAGGCAATGAATTCTTTATTTTGTGCTCTTACGGCTTCGGAGTATGATAGAGTATCTTCTTGTTTGACTGCAAAAGAGATATGGGATACTCTAACATCTATTTATGAAGGAACCTCCCAAGTCCAAGGGACTAGGAGAAACATTTTGATTGGAGAGTTTGAAAATTTCAGAATGCTAGATACTGAAAATATTTCTGAAATGTTTGCGAGATTTTCTAAAATTACTAATGCTCTAAAGGGTCTTGGAAAAGCTATTTCTGAATCCGAGCAGGTTATGAAGATATTGAGAGCTCTACCGGATTCATGGACTCCAAAGATAACGGCAATTGAAGAAGCCAAAGACCTCAACACATTGAAGCTTGAAAATCTTATTAGCTCACTCATGTCACATGAGCTAATTAAGAAAAGGAATGAGGATCAACACAAAGGCAAAAGAGCAATTGCCTTAAAAGCTACACAAGACACGGATGACACCTCATCCTCTCAAAACGATGACAAGATGGCCCTACTCACAAAACAATTCAGAAAATTTGTGAGAAAAGGCGGAAATTTCAGAAATTTCAAAGACAGAAATTCCAGAGAGAAAGAGGAAGAACCAATCAAATGCTATAGATGCGGGGGCGTAGGACATATGCAAACCCAATGTCCTACACCGGAGGAAAGGCCAAAGGAAAATCATGAAGGCAGAAGATATCAAAAGGGAAGAGGCATGTACGTCAATAAGGAGACGTCATCAACATGCAGCTCTTCAACCGACGATAACGATGCGGCCAACTGTGCAAGAATATGCTGCGTAGCACAAATCGAACAAGAAGAAGAACTGCTATGCTTGAACACGACGGAAGTTTTGGAAGATCAATCTACCTCAACAAAATACACAGAAAGTGAAGAGGTAACTTCCAAACCTTATTCTCAATCAAGTTATTCTTCTTTTCATGATTGTCTCAAATGTGCCGAATTAGATGAACTACAAATTGCATATGATTCATTGTATGGGGAAATCAAAAAGCTAGGAAACAAGTTGACATTAAAAAGAAAACAATGTAACATTGTTATCATTGAAAATGGAAAACTAGCTGAAATGTCAACAAAATTGAAAGAAGAAAATGAATCATTGTTGAAAGAAGTAGAAAAACTGAAAAAGGAGAACAAATCCTTAAATGAATCATTAGCAAAGTTCTCTAATCCAGGAGAAAGTGTAAAGATGTTTCTGAACATGACCTCCCAAACAAACAAAAGAGGTCTTGGATACAATACATTTGAGCAAAAAGAAAGTGGGAAATCAAATGTGCCAACACATGGAAAATATCAAACAAATATTGCACCTACATTCAAGCCACAAAGGAAAAATGTTGTGTGGACTAAAAGGCCAACATTTGAACCAAAATATACTTGGAGGCCTACTCCTAGATTACCAATGGCTTGCAATTTCTGTAACAAAATGGGTCATAAATCCTATAAATGTAACTTCAAGAAATTATATGACCATGGTGCAAGATTAGTTTGGGTTCCAAGGAACACGAGATTTGGGCTTTCTAAGGTAGAGCAACGAAGATTGAATTATTTTACTAACCCAAATGGACCCATAAAATGGGTACCAAAAAGATGAGAATTATTTGTCTATTTTTTAGATTTGTTTAAAGGCAAAGACAAACAATGCATGGTTCATGTATAGCGGTTGTTCAAGGCACATGACTGGAGAAAGAAATTTGTTTCACAAACTTAAGCCTTGCAACGACGGAACGGTTGCCTTTGGTAATAATGAGAAAGATGATCTAAGTGATGCAGATGACATAACAAGCAATCTTGAAAAATTGCATATGGAAAAGCAAGAAGAATCCATAGAGGAAAGGGTAAGTGAAGGTAACAATTCCTATAAACCTCCAACTGATTTAAAATTCAATCATGCACATCCAATTGAGCAAGTTATAGGAAATGTATATGAAGGTGTAAAAACTAGAAGGTCAAAGCAAAATGTGTGTGGACAATATGCTTTTGTATCCAAGATTGAACCTTCTAATATTGAACAAGCTCTTGATGATGAAAACTGGATTATAGCAATGCAAGAAGAACTAAATCAATTTGAAAGAAATAAAGTTTGGCATCTTGTTCCTAGACCAAATGATTGTACTATTATTGGCACCAAGTGGGTCTTTAGGAACAAATGAGATGAAAGTGGACTTGTAGTGAGGAACAAAGCTAGACTTGTGGCAAAAGGATACTCACAAGAAGAAGGAATAGATTTTGAGGAATCCTATGCACCGGTTGCTAGATTAGAAGCAATTCGCATCTTACTAGTTTTTGCATCTCACATGAACTTTAAATTATTTCAAATGGATGTCAAAAGTGCATTTCTGAATGGTTATATAAATGAAGAGGTGTATGTTGAGCAACCACCTGGATTTGAGGAAAAAGATCAATCTAAATTTGTATACAAACTAACCAAAGCATTATATGGATTAAAACAAGCTCTAAGAGCTTGGTATGATAGACTAAGCAAGTTTTTTATTGATCATAACTTTCAAAAGGGAAAGGTAGACACCACTCTGTTTATTAAGTACAATGGAAAAGATATATTAATCATTCAAATTTATGTTGATGATATCATTTTTGGTGCTACTAATGAAACTCTTTGTCAAGAACTTTCTGAGCTTATGCAGAAAGAACTTGAAATGAGCATGATGGGAGAGTTAAACTTTTTCCTTGGACTGCAAATCAAGCAATTGAATGAAGGAATCTTCATTAACCAGTCCAAGTACATCAAGGAAATGCTCAAGAAGTTTGGCATGGAGAATAGCAAAGGAGCAAACACGCCCATGAGCTCTACAATCAAGCTTGACAAAGATGAGAAGGGCAAAGTAGTTGATTTAAAATTATATAGAAGCATGATAGGTTCCTTATTGTATCTAACTGCTTCTAGACCTGATATCTTGTTTAGTATGTGTATGTGCTCTAGATTTCAATCATGCCCAAAAGAATCACACTTGGTAGCTGTGAAAAGAATTTTCAGATATCTAGTAGACACTACCAATTTAGGACTATTGTATCCAAAGGGCTCTAATTTTTGATCTAATCGGCTACTCGGATGCGGATTTTGCTGGTTACAAAGTAGATAGAAAAAGCACTAGTGGAACATGTCAGTTTCTTGGAAGCATGTTGGTTTCATGGTTTTCAAGAAAACAAACTAGTGTTGCTCTATCTACGGCGGAAGCCGAATATATTGCCGCCGGGAGCTGTTGTGCCCAATTACTTTGGATAAAACAGCAACTTAGGGACTATGGCATGGATTTTAAAGATATATCTATCAAATGTGATAATACCAGTGCCATTTGTCTAACCAAGAATCTTGTATTGCATTCTAAGACCAAACATATAGATCTTAGACACCATTTCATTAGAGAACATGTAGAAAATCATGACATATGTTTGGAATTTGATAGAACAGAGGATCAAGTTGCAGATATATTCACTAAACCCCTAGCAAGAGAAGCATTCTATAAAATTAGAAATAACAAGGGAATGATTGAGCTCACCTAAGTAACAAAACAACAAATGCTACAACAAGTGGTATAACAAGTGGTATCAGCTGGTAAATCAAGTGGTATAAAATCTAACAAGTAATAACATTTGGTATCATGTCCAACAAGTAGTATCTAAAATTAGGATAAGCATAAACTCAGGGGGAGCACCCATTTAGGGGGAGCTAACCCACCTATCTCTTTGATTACCCTCTAATCTTTTTGATATATTGACAAAAAGGGGGAGAGAGATTTAAGGAGAAGAAGAGTATTTGAGTTGAAAAAAATTGAGTATAAGTCTTAATGATTTAAAAAGGGGAGAGAGATGATTAAAGGGGAGAGAGATGTAAGAAGAGAAAAGTAAGAATGGGGAGGAGAGTAGGATATGCTTACATGATATTTATATGTGAATGTTCTGTTTGCATGAGCATAAGCATGATTTTAAAATGCAATATGAGCATATTATTTTTAATGAAAGGTATTCACTCAAATCGGTTTTGTCAATCATCAAAAAGGGGGAGATTGTTGGAAACATGAGGAAAACTAGCTAAATCTATATTTTGATGATTAACAAATCAATTTGAGTATGTCTTGGCTACTAACAAGTTTGTGAAATGTTTAAGGAATATACATTTGAAGAAAATCAAGTTAGGAAGGCCAAGTCGATCCCCAAGTCGACTCCAAGATCGACTTCAAACATGCAGAACGTCCAGAGCTGAAATGGGAAGAAGACCAAGTGAAGTCGCGGGTCAAGTCGACTCCACATGCGACTTGGGTAGCCAAGTCGCAGACGAAGTCGACCTCGCTATCGACTTCAGTCGTGCAATTTCTTCCAGAGTTGAAAATTGGGACACGGAGCTGCCAAGTCGCAGGCCAAGTCGACTCCATGTGCGACTTGGGTGAAGTTGCGAACGAAGTCGACCCCGAAGTGCGACTTGAAGAATTCAAGGCTCAAGGATGGGAAAGCTAGCTTCTTTCCATGATCAAAGATGCAAGTTCAAAACTTGGTTTCAAGTTTAAATGCAAACCAAGATCAAATCAAGTTTAGAGAAAATCCAAATAAGTTGCAAAGTTCAAGATGAATCAAAGTCAAAGCTTCCAAAGGTTCCAAATCATTCAAAGGACTTCTTCACTCTAGGCTTAAGAGCTTCAAGCATGATCAAGATCAAAACAAGCCTATCAAAGTTCAAGGATTCAAGATCTAGAACAAATCAAAGGCAAAGACATCAAGCATGCTTCAAATAGTCAAGTCTTCAAGAACAAACTCCAAAGCAAGCAGGCTCTTCAAAGATTCAAGCTAAACTAAGATTAAAGCCAAGCAAGCAGAAGAGAAGACATTAATCCAAAAGGAAAATGAAGAATTCCAAGTTCCAAATTCAGAAAATCAACTGCCGAGGTGAAGTCGCACCCCAAGTCGACTCCACCTGCGACTTGGGTCAAGTCTGAAGCCAAGTCGACTCAACCTGGAACTTGAAGTCGCTACAGGAAGTGAAGTCGCGAAGTCAAGACGACTCCAGACTGCGACTTGGGTGAAGTCGCAAAGCCAAGTCGACTTCATGATCGACTTCAATCGAGGAAAAACTTCCAACGTTGAAAACTGAAGACCGGAGTCTGCGAAGTCGCACCCGAAGTCGACTCCATCAGCGACTTGGGTGAAGTCGCACCCGAAGTCGACTCCACATGCGACTTGGGTCGCAACGGTCGGATTTATTTTCGAACGTTGGCGCATTAAATGCACGCCACCAACCTTCTAACGTTCGGATTCCCTCCAAACTCATAAATACAACCCATTGTGAACGAAGGAAGATAAGAGGACCATTAAGTGAGCATAACTCATATCCATAAGAGCTTCAAAGAGATCAAATCACTCAAGGAGGAAGAATTGTGCTTCAAGTTGCAAGAGCTACATTCAGAAAACTCAAAGCCATCATCTACAAGTTCTTCCCTGCGCTAAATCGTTTCTACACACCTGTAAAGTGTAGTTTACTTTTATTGTTTACTTGTTTGTGTTGAACTTGATTTAGCTTGCGTAGCTAAGATCAAGTGGTAGCAAAGTAGTGTGTGATTGGAGTGTGACTCATCACCTACTTGTGCTAGTTGTTGATGCCCCCTAGAGCTGGAATCTAGAAGAGAGCAAGAGGCTCTAGTTGTTGATGCCCCCTAGAGCTAGAATCTAGAAGAGAGCAAGAGGCTCTGGTTGTATATGCCCCCTAGAGCTAGAATCTAGAAGAGAGCAAGAGGCTCTGGTTGTATATGCCCCCTAGAGCTAGAATCTAGAAGAGAGCAAGAGGCTCTAGTTGTATTCGCGGAATACAATAGTGGAACCCAAGTCACAAGGAGTGTGAGCTTGGAAGAGTGGAGTAGGGAGGTTGCCCGAACCACTATAAAATCCTTGTCTACTTGCTTTTATTTCTGCTCTCTTTATTACTTTGCTTTCCATTCAGTTTCTTCATTCAAGGGGATTAATTCTACAAGGGGTTAAGTTTTTAAGTTACCAAAGAAATTTTTAAGAACCCAATTCACCCCTCCCCTCTTGGGTTTTGCCATCTATTCGGGACCCAACAAATGCATCTCTCAAGTTTGGGGGAGTGTATAATTCTCAACCATAGGTTAGTTTTGCATAATTTATTTTATGTTAGTTTTTCATGTTTTATTTTATGTTGCATGTATGTCAATTCTAGCTAATGAAAGTTGTCTTTGTTTCAATCCATCTTATTGTGAAGATGTGCAAGGTTGTGATTAATGTTGACTTGAAATTGAATTCATGAAAGAATGGGCTATTCAGATTAAAAACCAAGTATAAAAGCAGGTTGAAATTAACATGTGAAAGAATTAAAAGGAATTTCGTAATGCGTTGTTCTAATTCAATCACAGACACATCTTTCAGACCGAGATGATGAGAATTGAATTAAATAAATGTTGACCAAGTACTTTAATGGGTTCAGAAATGGTATTATTTCACAAAAATTACTCAAACATGTTCAATACCCCTAACAAGGCATCAGAAAAATAAAAGGGGGTGGTTGACCTGAGCTGAGTAATCGGGACTTGGCATCAACAAATGGCAAGGTTCGCGTAAAAAGCAATAGAAAATCACAGTAATAACGCTTTAGAATCAAAATTCTCCCTAGATACCTTGAAATATGGTGAGGGGAGCCAAAAAAAAAGAAAAAAGAAAAAAAAAGAGAGATCTCCAGATATCCTAAAATATGATGAGGAGAATTTTTGCAATGAGTTTGGGGGGAAAAAGGAACAAGCAGTTTGTAGAAATTGAGTCCAGTGAGTTGAAACCATTTTCTATGACCAGTGTATTTAGCTTAATCCTTGGTTTGCTGTGTTCATTAATTTTCTAACCAATTTTCTGATCAAATGGAAGATTAATGTGTTGAATTATGACTTTGCACTATGGAATCTTAGCATCCACATGTAACTTGGTTTGAAAATGAAAATGCATGCCTTGTTTGTTTAAGGAAGGACTTTTCAAGTTAAATTAATCTAGACCTTGTGAAATGGATAAGTGGATTGATTAAAACATTACAGGAAGCAAATGGAGTTGACTGAGTCTGTATGCATTGATTGATTCATTCATTCATTCATTCATTCATTCAGTCATACTGTTTGCATGTGTTGCTCGAGGATTAACAATATTTAAGTTTAGGGGGTGAGAACTCGTATTTTTATAAGTTATCATGGCCCATTTCAGACTTGTTTTGTGCATTAGTTCGAGAGATTAGGTTCAATTTGCATTTATTTAGCTTAATTTTCACTCGCTTTGCATTGTAGGAATATTATTTAGTTTTTAAGAATTTTTAGTATTATTTAGGAATTTTTAGTTCATTTACTTAGTTTTTCCATCTTTTGCAGGAAGGAAGGGACATATGAAGGCAAAGCCGGCGAGTCGAATGCAGATTAAAACAAGTCAGAGGCAGGTGGTTGGCGTCCGAGTGCCACCCTACGTGCCTTGGCCATTTTTCAGGCAAAGTTCAGAAGTTTTTGAAGCCATTGCTTCTAGGGAGTTGGCGCCTAGGCGCCGAAGCATGGACTCCTAGGGTTTAAAGAATGTGTCTAAGTTACCCAGCACACAGAGAGTTGGTGCCTAGGTGCCAATACGCATCCGTACGCGCAAATTTTAGTGCGTAAGCTGCGCAAAGGGACTAAATAAATAGTTCCTGGGGGGTTCGCGCGCGAGGGAGAGAGAAGGGAGAGCCCAGAGACGAACTAGAGAGCAAGAGAAAGAGAAAATTAAGATCAAATCCCGGATTGAAGAGAGGATTCAACCCCGTTGGTGGAAACTGCCGGAAAACAGTTTTTTCTATTTCTTTCCACTTTTCTTTCTTTGCTTTCATGGATACTTTTTACATGGATGTAATGGATGTTGAAATCATGTCTTTGAACTAAACTTCCATTAGATGGATAGTTAGGATGATTTGAATTCTAAACTATATTGATTCTTGGTTCTTAGAATATTCAGGAATGAATATTTGATTTTATATATGATTGTGTATGATTTACCTTTGCATGTATGGATTTAATGCTTTTTACAAGATTAGCTACCTTGTAATATGATTTAATTGCTCGATTTATCCTTGGAAGAGAAAAATCTCTGCCAGATCCATGTGCAAAGCATAGGTTTCTACCTTTGTGTAAGGGGAGTTGTTTAACGGAGAACAATATACCGTTAAACCCTGTGTAGTCATTATACAGGTTATGAACTTACCAATTTCATTTTATTTAATGGCATAGGAACATAGCAATTAAATAAGGTGTAATTAACTTTATATAATGTTGGAAGACATATATAAAGATACATGAACTTGGGCTAGTAAATCCATATGCATTCTAATTAAAAAGAACCAAAGCAATATAGTTTAGATTCAAGGATTCTGAGCTATCCATCTGTCATCCCTAATCAGTAAACTCGTTTCTAGTATCCAGTAGTCTCATAATCTCTACTCTGATTTCTCATTGCAATTGTTAGTTTAGTTAAATAATAAATTCAGAATTTTCCACCCATCGAAAGCAGTCTAACTAATTAATAATTTTGGTTAACAATTCCTCTTGGGAACGATACTTTACTCACTCTTTATTACTTGATACGACATGTATACTTGCGTAAATAGCGAGCATTTTAGTTGACATATACGCAGCTCGTCAATCGGCCTTTCCTTGCAATAGGCAAGGTTATCATTGACGTACAATTTGGAGAGATAACTATGCGGGTACAGAATGAACATGTTACCTTTAGCATGTTCAAAGCGATGCAACTACCGAATGATCCAGATGAATGCCTAATGATGGATCGCTGGTTCAATCTGAATTCCAAGTCATAGCTTACAAGGACATTCTGGAAGCATCGCTGGTTGGAGAAATCAGTGAATCTGACGACGAATCGACAGAGATGATACACTACTTGCAACATTCTCTGATTTTTTCACGAAACCCGCAGAAGTTCGAATCGCTGGAGCTCAAACCAGAGTCTTTTAAACACTTGAAGCCGTCAATCGAAGAGCCGCCTGTTTTGGAGCTGAAACCTCTGCCAAAGCATCTACGATATGCCTATCTAGGAGCGGAATCCTCACTCTCGGTGATCATTTCTTCTGTATTGGATCCCATGTAGGAATAAAAACTACTCAGAGTGCTCAGGAATCACAAAAAGGCCATAGGATGGACCATCACCGACATCAAAGGTTTCAGCCCATCCTTTTGCATGCAAAAAATTCAAGTGGAGGAGAATTCCAGGCCATCCATTGAAGCACAGAGAAGATTGAACCCGATCATGAAAGAAGTGGTTAAAAAGGAGATTATCAAATGGCTAGATGTAGGCGTGATATATCCGATCTCCGATAGCTCTTGGGTCAGCCCGATGCAATGCGTCCTGAAGAAAGGTGGAATGACGGTTGTCTCTAATGAGAACAATGAACTAATTCCAACTAGGAAAGTTACTGGTTGGAGAGTTTGTATGGACTACCGCAAGATGAACAAAGCCACCCGAAAGGATCATTTTCTGCTCCCATTCATTGATCAGATGTTGGATAGGGCTAGAATTCTATTGCTTTCTAGACGGCTATTCAGGTTACTATCAAATTATGATAACACCGAAGGACCAAGAGAAGACCGCATTCATATGTTCATATGGCACATTCGCATTCAGGCGAATGCCATTTAGCTTATGCAATGCCCCAGCAACATTTCATCATTGTATGATGGCCATTTTCACTTATATGGTGGAAGATTTTCTGGAGGTATTCATGGACGATTTCTCGGTATTCGGAAATTCCTATGACGAGTTCCTGGCCAATTTATCAAAGATTCTCTAGCATTATGAGGACACGAACCTGGTTCTTAACTGGGAAAAGTGTCACTTTATGGTGCAGGAGGGCATCGTACTTGGGCACCAGGTCTCCAAACAGGGAATTGAAGTGGACAAAGAAAAGATCAAGACAATCGAGAAATTGCCTCCACCCACATCAGTCAAGGGCATTCGCAGTTTTCTAGGACATGAAGGGTTTTACAGGCATTTCATAAAGGATTTCTCCAAGATAGCCAAGTCGTTATATTCATCGCTCAAAAATAGATGCGCCATTTGAGGTCAACAACGAATGTATGGAGTCATTCCATGAGCTGAAAAGGAGATTGGTTTCTGCGCCAATCATTATTTCTCCAGAATAGAACCTCCCATTTGAATTAATGTGCGTGCAAGCGACTACGCAGTGGGAGCAGTATTGGGCCAGCGAAAGAATAAAATTTTTCACTCCATCTACTACGCCAGCGAAACCCTAAACGAGGCACAAATGAATTATACCACAACAGAAAAGGAATTGCTAGCGGTGGTCTTTGCATTCGACAAATTCATAGCCTATTTGGTGGGGACCAAAGTGATCGTGTACACAGACCATTTGGCCATTAAGTATTTGATCGAGAAGAAAGATGCAAGCCACGATTGATCTGGTGGGTTTTATTGCTGCAAGAGTTCGACCTCAAAATTAAAGATCGGAAAGGAGCTGAAAACCAGATCGCTGATCATTTATCCCATCTCAAAAGAAACTAGCCAGTCCAAGACATGGAGCATATTCGAGAGGTGTTCCCAGATGAGCAGCTATTTTCCATCTCTCTAGGCAGTCCACCATGGTACGCAGACTTCGTAAACTATATCGTTAGTGGACTGTTGCCTCTCGAAATGAATTCACATCAAAGGAAGAAGTTTCTCCATGACGTGAAATTTTATTTCTAGGATGATCCATTCTTGTTCAAGCAATGCCCAGACCGATTATATCGGAGATGTATTCCAGAATGTGAACGGGAATCTATATTACAAATCTGCCATTCATCACCATATGGGGGTCACTTCCAAGGAGACAAAACTGCAACTAAGGTACTCTAATCCGGGTTTTACTAGCCATCTTTGTTCAAGGACGCCCATTTCAACGTCAAAAGATGCGATCAATGCTAGCGGACGGGTAACATCTCCAAAAGACATGAAATGCCTCTCACTAATGTCATCGAAGTGGAAATATTCGATGTATCGAGTATCGACTTCATGGGTCCTTTCATTCCTTCCTTTGGAAACCAATATACTCTAGTAGTTGTGGATTATGTTTCCAATGGGTTGAAACGATTCCTACTCAAGCGGGTGACGCCAAAACGGTTCTCAAATTCATCAATGTTTGCAATCGGCAGTTTATGGCATTTTACACAAATATAGAGTACGCCACAGGGTGACGACAGCTTATCATCCACAAGTCAATGGACAAGTCGAGTTGGCCAGACCCGAGTAGAACTTGTTGGCCCCGAGTTAATGGAAAAACCCAAGAGGGGAGGGGTGAATTGGGTTCTTAAAAATTTCTTTGGTAACTTAAAAACTTAATCCTTTGAAAGTTTAATCCCCTTGATTGATGAAATGAAATGGAAAGCAATATAATGTAGAGAGCAGAAATATAAATCAAGCACACAAGATTTTTATAGTGGTTCGGGCAACCTCCCTACTCCACTCTTCCAAGCTCACACTCCTTGTGACTTGGGTTCCACTATTGTATTCCTCAAATACAATTAGAGCCACCGCTCGCTTCAACAAATCTCAGCACAAGTAGGTGATGAGTTCCACTCCAATCACACACTACTTTGCTTACACCTGATCTTAGTTCCTCAAACTAAATCAAGTTTAATACAAACAAATGAAATAACAAAGGAATCTACACGCTACAGTTGTGTAGAAGCAATTTGGCGCAGAGAAGAACTCGTAGAATTTGCTTTGAAGATTCAAAAGTTGAGCTCTAGCAGTTTGAAGCAAAGTTCTTCTTCTTTGGATTGACTTGATCTCTTTAATGCTCTTGAAGATGAGAGTTACGCACACTTAATGATTTTCAGCTGCTTCCCTCGTCCACAATAAATGCCTTTTATAATTGTGGAGGGAATCCGAACGTTTGAAGGTAGGTGGCGCGCATTTAATGCGCCGACGTTCGAATAATTTCCGACCGTTGCGACCTAAGTCGCAGGCGGAGTCGACTTCGGATGCGACTTCGCCCAAGTCGCAGATGGAGTCGACTTCGGGTGCGACTTCGCCTTCCGTAGCTACTTCAAGTTCCAGGTCGGGTCGACTTGGGTATCGACTTGACCCAAGTCGCAAGTGAAGTCGACTTCGGTGTGCGACTTCACTTCGTCAGTTGGCTTGATGCACTTGAAAATTTGTTTGCTTGGTTCCTTCATTTCCTTTTGGATCATTGTCTTCTATTTAGCTTGGATCATTGTTTTCTATTTTTTCTTCATATACTAAAAATCAACATAAATTCACTTAAGCATAATCCTTAATCATGAAATTAATATATCATCATTCCAACATGATATTTATCATATTCATTCATCCCAAATAATTATTTATCATTTTCGGAGCATTATTTACACATATTATATGCTATCTTCCCGAATGCTCCATCTTTGCTCTAAAATTATAATGTTTTGGCATGATTCCATTTTGGCATGGTAACTATACTTAATTAATCATACTTAGGCATTAGCTAAGCATGTTGTATCCTAAATAACATCATGCACAAATTTGAAGAGGATCCACTGATAATTGGAATTTGGTAACATATTTTGTGGATATTTTATACCAAATTGGTGGATAATTAATTAAAATTAATATGAAATTTGGTTTAAAATGTGATTTTGCATCATTTGGGTATTAAATATTAATTTCAAGCAATGTAAACAATTTTTATAATCTTTTGACTTGAAATTACATTTTATTTGTTGCCATGAAATTAAATGGGATTATTTTTAATAATAACCCACTAATAATTCTGACGAATTAATGATTTAAATATTTTTTATGCAGGGAAAACAAAGAGGGTCCCACATGGAAATCAAATCATGCAAAAATCCAAGCCATCCATCACGTCCAAATTTGTCCAGCCATTTGACCACACTTCAAGCACCAATGCAACATCCATTTTCCAAATTCACGTGAACATGCTAAAATTTATGGACCCCACAAGCTAGATCATAAGATTAGCTGCTAAAATTCCAGCTGCACACTCCATTCAGACTAATACATCCAACCCATTAATTCAGTTGTCCATTCACGCACCACCCATGATTTTCCAAAAAATTCACGTGGACCCATTAATATTTGTCAGCTGCATATTAATTTTCCAACTGATCATCACGTACACAAGATGCACATATTTATTCAGCAAACATGCCAGATCACGCCCACTCCATGCTGAAAATTTATGTTGCACAAATACCCATTTCCAATTCACGTGATGACATTTAAATGCAGCAGCATTTTGTTGCACAAATCAGTAGCCAATGGACCCCACTAGTATTCCATTTTCTCGTGAATTCCACAAATGCATGCTGCTCAATATTTTTATCGTGATGGACCCCATATCAATGCATCTGAAAATCCAGCACCATGATAGGCTACTGACGTCCATTTATTCAACCATATTAAATTTCCAGCAGAAAACGTCCATTATCCTATCCTGTAGAAATTCACATGAAGTGGACCCCAGTAGCACCGATCATATTAGCAAACATCAAATCATATTCAATGGCCTGATTTTTTTTAGTCGTCCAATTTCCATAATCTGCAGCATTTAGTCGTCCAATGATGCTGCCCACAATGCCATTAACATCCAGCGTAGCTGCTCACATGAATGACCCATTCCATTTTATAATTCAACAAAAGCATCTAGCCAATCACATTAAAATGCAGCATGGACACCTCAGAAAATCACTTCAGCTGCAAATTTATTCACGCACCTTGATTCCATTCAACGCTGTCCAAAAAATTCAGCAACAGATATTAATTTTGACCGTCCATCCCTTGCTGTCATTTAATTGCATAAATGCCCATTAACATAATCACATTATCCAGCATTGCTTGATCACGTTCAGCAGCATATATTTGATTTTTCCATTTCAAAAAATCCTGCAGCAATACCACATCCAAGCTTATTCACGTGAAATTCCCAACATGCATTTATACAGTCGTCCATTGCATCATAGCTGCCCATTAAAAACACTCACGTGATTTGCATTTTTTCAGCATAGCTGATACATTCAACGTGAAGGGCAGCGACATAAAAATCATGAAAAGCATTGAAGTGATGGGGCCCACTTATTCAGCTATAAAAGGGCGTCGGGAGGCATGAAGCAGAGGGGGGAATTAGATAGCACACATAGCATTCCGCAGCAGATTTTTGGGAAGATAGCATTTGGCAGACAAAAAATTCCAAAGAGCAAGCTATAGAAAATTCCTGCAAAAATACCACTGCAAAATATTTTAGCAGGAATTTTAGAAGAAGATTAGAGCATAATTCTAAGAAAGAAAGAGAGAAAAAGCAAGGTCGAGAGCACAGAAAAAGACGAACCGGCGAGTTGCATGGAGCAGCCGACACACCATCGGGGCTTCAAACCAATAAGCTTTTCTATCTTTTCCCTTTTTAATTTTTGTTATCTTGTTTAAGATGGATTGTAATTTTATTTTTATTTTGAACTTAAACATGCTTGGCTAAATCCTAAATCTAGAGTTTAGGATGTAGCATGCGTACAATGCAATGTGGTGTGGATTTTTAATTTATTTATGATGGATATTTTTGTTAATTTAATATATTGTGATTTTTATGTTTGCTTTGTACACGGGCCCGTACTTTTGCATGATTCTATATATTAGGTGATGAAACCAAAAGGTAGAAATCTAATATACGAAAATCAAGATATTAAACCTGGAAATCTACGACCATGAAAATAGGCATGATAACCTTGAGGAATTACACGAACAAACCACAGAACTTAGTGGATTCTAATTAACTTAATCCCATAAGAATAGGTGGTTAAGAAAATTAAGGTACACCTTGTAGGTTTCGAGAAAAGGTGCAAGGATAAATTAGGGTTTTTTCTCCTTTAACAAATAATATCCAAATTAAATAATTATACCACTACCCGTTGCAAAATACGCATTTGAAATCCTAGACCCTAGGTATTTGCATTTTCGCTTTCTCTTCTCATTTTTAATTTGCACTTCTTCCCATTTTATTTATTTTCTTTCCCTTTTATTTACTGCATTTTCTCCCCACTTTTCTATTTTATTTGCTATATTCTCTCCATATCCAACATGAAAGCGTTTAAAAGCAAAATTTATAGTCCTTAATTCCCAGTGGATCGATAATTTAAATACTACAATCTACGACCCGTGCACTTGCGGTAAGATTTCGAACATCCACTTACCTTAAGTGAGCCAAAATCTCCTTTCCTCCTCCCTTTCTCTCTCTTCCCTTCTTTTCTCTCCTCCTATCTTGCTTAGAACGTGGATGAGGTGGGGAAATGAGCTTGCTCAAGTATTTTGAGCTTGGGATGGGTGTGAAATTCGTTCAAGGAACCCTCCCCTTTATATAGTGCTCCAAATTTCATGAAATTGCATTCTACCCCCTTGAAATTTGGGCTAAATTATAAATATCTTTACTTAGGTCATTTCCACCTCATTTCCAAGCAATTTCTTATTATCCTAGGTGGCAAATTGCTGGCTATAAGTTTCCATTGCTGATCCATCCATTAATTGTTTTATTTTCATCAAAAGACGTGATTAATCTCAACCGTTGATTATCCTTGATTGAGCTCATCTCAACCATTGAATTTTTGGCACAAATCCCCATGCTAGTTCACGTTTTCCCACGATGGACTTTGGGGGATTTTTGTATATTTTATTTCATTAAAATATCATATCTTAAGCTACGTTTTCAAAAAGTAAAAAGTAAAATTAATGACTTGCTTTTGAAAAGTTAAGCCTTACTTGCTCTCCAAGAAACATAATTTCCATAATATTTGGCTTAATCCAATCCATCGATCATATTTGGAATAATATTTTAGCCATTCATACAAAATTTCACCTTAATCCGATTTCCGGATTGTAAGATATGAATTTTTCTTCATTTTCTCTTCAAAATCCATTAAAATCCGAAAATCATAAAAAAAATCCAAAAGCAATCTCTACTCCTCTTTTGTCCTTTAGTGGGAAGCTTCCTTTTTTGTCTTTTATGATTAAGTTAATCCAAAGTGATTAACTCAACATATTTCTTAATCCCACATTTACTATTCACATGCACTATTCACGTGCACTATTCATCCGAATTAACATTCCATGATTAGTTATTTAATCTTCCAGTGCCATATATTGCAAAATATCATTATATTACCCAAGATTTATAGGGTTTCATACACGTTTCTAAAATTAGAGTTTCACAATCCTCCCCCCCTTACAAAAGGTTTCGTCCCAAAACGGATTTTTTGCATAGCGAACCCTCTAACTTTGGCCAATTGCATCTCTAACCCTGAAGTTTGGCCGTTACCATTTTAAACCCTGAAAACTTTGGTCTTTTGCATTTTGAACCTCGAGTTATAACGGCATTCCAAAACACGTGAATTCCAACCTTTACCACGCTCATTTTTTTTTAAATGACGAACATAACCTTCCAAAGAACAAGCTATACCCATTGAGGAAGATGAGCCAGGAACGAAAATAAAAAAAGGGGCTGCTAAAGGTGGGTGCACGACTATTTTTAGAGCATGACTACTTAGTTTTTTTTTATTTGCTGCCTGAATGAAAGCTGCTATAGATTCAATGAGATTGAAGCAGAAAACTACTGCCATGTTTTTTAACAGCTGCTTGCTCGTTTGATTAATGGGTACTTAGAGAAGATTGTTTAAATTTTAACAACCATCGCTTGGATTGGGTTTTTACTTAAAATTGAATTTCTGGTTGTTGATTAGTGATGGTTGAATTTTAGGAGATGGGCTACTATGATTAGCAATTGAAACTGTAGCTTGATGGGTTTGATTAATGGAAATTGCCTGAATCGGATGAAATGGTGGAGGTTGCTGGCTAGTTTAATTTGGGCGCAGTTGCTTGCAGTCAATGCTTGGTAGATGGGTGAGAACTGGGGCAAAGAGATGGAATTTGGAGAAGATGGGTTCTTACTACGAATTGGGAGAGTTGGTGCTGCTAATGGTGGGTTTAATAGCTGGATGTTTTTCGCCATGGTCTTGTATTTGGGTGTCGGCCAGTGATTGAAAGTAGGCTTTTCTGTTGATATTTCCGATTCAGAGCATTGGGCGGTCGGTCATGGAGTCAAGGACTACTGATTTGGGTGACTAGCTGCAAATGTTGCGGCCGTAATTTCATTACTTGGATTTGGAGCTAGCAAGTCTGCTATTCGGGATTTCCATGCTTGCACAGCTGCAAGATAGGTTTTATAGCTGCTGATTAGATGGGAGAGATGATACGGAAGGTGGAGCTGAATGCACTAATTGGTGCCGATGGTTGCTGGTTTCCGGTGGCGAGGGGCTACCATTGTTTGAAAGGGAAGCCATGCTCACTACCTCCCCATCTACAGCTCTGGTAGCTAGAATCAAGCAGTGGTTAACCACCCAAATCGAGTAAGTCGTCAATTGCAAGCAGCCTCCATCCGGCCACCCAAAATCCCAGAGGAAAACAACCATTCTCATTCACCGACACCTGCGATTAATTTTGGCAGCCATGGAAAATTTTGTCGAACTCATTCTTCCATAACTAATTATAGCCCCAAGCACTATAGAAAAACTCCACAGTCCCGTTGCCCTTCCCCTCACCCATCTCATATTCTAGCTCCCATTCCGACGACATCCCAAGCACCTCCTATACTACCTCGTCCAAAAGATTCCATCTTTCCGACGGCCCAGCTGAGCAGAACCCCATATTGCAGCGCGCCTCTGTCATAGAGCAGGCCTCCCCTAGCATATCTTTCGCCAAAGTCGAACCGCCGGTTTCTCCTTTTGCCAATGCCAAGCTCAGGAGCTGTGATGTTTACATTGGCCTCCACGGCTCAAACCTCAACCTCATACGATTCTGTAAATGGTTGAAATCGGAGCTTGAAGTCCAAGGAATAGCTTCTTTCGTCGCCGACAGGGCCAAACATTCAGATACTAAAAGCCATGAGATTGCCAATCGAATTATCTGCTCCGCCACATATGGGGTGGTTGTCGTCACCACATCCTGCTTTCTCAACAATCTTAGCATTGAAGAGATTCGCTTCTTTGCCGGAAGGATATTTTGGACATTTTCCGCATCTTAACGGTGCTTTTCGACGCCGTTACGCCGCGGGGTTCAAAAAGAAAAAAGTGAAAATTTACGGGGTTTAAAATGCTAACGGCCAAACTTCAGGGTTGGAAATGCAATTGGCCAAAGTTGGAGGGTTTACCATACAAAAAACCCTCCCAAAACCTGTCATTTTCCATCATGCTTCTACTGCGCAATTTTCATCTTATCATATCATCAATCATCTCTAATAAAGAGGTCAGTATCCATTGCTCTTTTTCCATATACACATGACATATATGTGTAAATTTAATTTTACAGCAAAGACTATCTTTAAATCAAAACATCATTTTAAATTTTTTTTTTCAAAAGTCAGAAGAGACTTTTGCTAACTTCGTCTATAGTGTCTACAACTAGGTTATACTAGTATAGACTACTGACTAAGTCAGTATAAAATATTTCTTTCCTTATCCTCCTTTCTAGTTTCTGTAAACTAGAAAGGGCCTTTATCATCCCTTTCATCATTATCGTGGAGAGATAATCCTTTCGCACCTATCTTCAAATGCATCAAGATTAGAAATTAATCCCAAACAAATTCCTTTCTTCCTTGATCCATGTCATTCAAATTCTATATCATGATTTCTATTTCTTCCATTCCTTTATTCTTTCTACATCTATTTCCCAATCATTATTATGATATAACTTTCTGTGGTATTATACCTTTTCTTTCTTTTCATTTACTCTTTCTATACTCATCTACCATTCCTTGATATGATACCATTCCTGTCTCATCATAAAAACATCATAGCTTCATATAGATCTAGACATTATCTTTGTCTATCTATCAATTCATATTTTGATACCTACTTTTGTGGTATCATACTTTTCCTATCATCCATAATTTTTCTCTTTCTACACCTATTTACCAATCCTTGCTCTGATACCATCTTCTGTGGTATCAGACCTATCCTTTCATCATCCTTCATTTTTTCCTTCTCCGGCCTATTTACCAATCCTTGCTCTGATACCAATTTCTGTGGCGCCCCGAACCGGGGTGTCCACGTAGTCCTTACTCCGGGATCTTGTCGATTGGTAAACATGACTCAGGATTGTTGCCCTGATCACACGGCAGGTTCTTAATTGGAACTCGTCCAAAAAAAATTTCATTTCTTTCTTTTTCTTTTCTTTCACCATATAAACATATACTCATCATCATTCATAATGGATTTATCCATATCATCATAAATCATCAACTTCTCATATTATTCATAACTTCACAATTTCATACAACCTATGTCCTTTTTCATTATATCCCATTAGGGAATCTATTCATACAAAAATCTACTAACCTTTGTAGATTTCTCTTTTCCTTTAGCAACACATGCCCTTCACCTCTTGGCTTTCCCTACACCTGTCTGAGGTTGGGAAAATAAACATGAGTCGAAACTCAATAAGCAAGCATTTTTCATTTTAAATGCATTCCTCTCCATTCGGTAGAAGACACTTACCAAGTGATCAACTACCAATGGAATAGAAACTTTTTCATAAATATTGGATGTGTAAATGCTTCCTTTCCACTCCTGACATAAACCTTCGTGTGCGAGTACTCTAACCCAAGAAACATCTCACATAGCACATGGTCCAATACGCCGGCTGTCTCCGACTTGGCCTCATCAAGGGGAACCTCTCTTCCTCTTGACGCCTACATGGTTCCTACATGCATGACTTTTGATTTTCATAATTTCATACAACCTATGCCCTTTTTCATCATATCCCATTAGGGAATCTATTCATACAAAAATCTACTAGCCTTTGTACATTCCTCTTTTCCTTTAGCAACACATGCCTTTCATCTCTTGGCTTTCCCTACACCTGTCTGAGGTTGGGAAAACAAAACATGAATCGAAACTCAATAACCTAGGATTTTTCATTTTAAATGCATTCCTCTCCATTCGGTAGAAGACACTTACCAAGTGATCAACTACCAATGGAATAGAAACCTTTTCGTAAACCATTTTTGGAAATCATTCATGTAAACCATTCGTAAATGCATTTGTCTCCATTCGATAGGAGACACTTATCAAGTGATCAACTATCAATAGAATAGAAACCTTTTCATAAACATTGGATGTACAAATGTTTCCTTTCCATTCCTGACATAAACCTTCGTGTGCGGGTACGCTAGCCCAGGGAATATCTCACATAGCATGGTCCAATACGCTGGCTGTCTCCGACTTGGCCTCATCAAGGGGAACCTCTCTTTCTCTTGACGCCTACATGGCTCCTACATGCATGACTTTTGATATTCCCAGCATTATATACCTCTTACGCCAGGTGACTTGTCAATCTCATGTAGAGAATTATTTGCACAATCCCTTAAAAATATCATTTCAAATCCATGCTTTACTTTTCAATCCATGTACAAAAATGTAATGCATTCATTCACACATAACATTCCTTTGCCTCCACCTCTGGGGAGTACGCCGTCGGCACACAGCCCATACGACTCAGCAATAGTGAAGGGGGACCCTCTGATCCGATTTCTACCTCCACCGAAGCTTCTTCATTACGTACATACATGTGCACATGTCCATGAATATCACATGATATCAATATGCCTGCATGACTTTTCATAAAAACTCATAAACATTCATCATTTCAAAACATTATAGGAATGACCACCCTTAAACACATTTCATAAATACTTGAGAATAAAATCACATTTTCAAAGTTGTGCTTGCTTACAAATCATCATTTTCAAAAGGATTGCTTGCTTACAATGAAGCAATAAAATCACATTTTTAAAAAAAGTTTACTTGCTTACCTCCTCAGTCCGTGTCCTCCACCTTTTTCTTTTGAAAAGGATATTTTATACATACTTTATCATGACCAGGGTTTCTACCCATGCATATGTCATGATCTACCTTAGACCTAAAGAGTTATTAGGTCTTCCTTCCTTTTTCATATAGGTATTAACCTCAATATCTCTTATCATTTTTCTTCATAACTTAGTTCTCCATTTCATAATATACCAATATTATTCCTCATATCCTCAATCAAATGCCATATACCTTGAGTAACCATTCACTTAGGTTACTATTCACATGAGTTACTATTCACGTGATTACTATTCATAGGTTACTATTCATGAGTACTATTCATGAGGTCCACATAATAATCATAAATTAAATTATGATTAATAGCAAATCAAAGGTATTGCTAAACCTTTTCATCATTAATTATTAACTCAAGGTTAATAATTCATTTAAGCATATTTTCTATTTTTTCTTCATATACTAAAAATCAACATAAATTCACTTAAGCATAATCTTTAATCATGAAATTAATATATCATCATTCCAACATGATATTTATCATATTCATTCATCCCAAATCATCATTTATTATTTTTGGAGCATTATTTACACATATTATATGTTATCTTTCCGAATGCTCCATCTTTCTTCCAAAATTATCATGTTTTGGCATGATTCCATTTTGGCATGGTAACTATACTTAATTAATCATACTTAGGCATTAGCTAAGAATTTTATACCCTAAAGAACATCATGCACAAATTTGAAGAGGATCCACTTACCTTAAGTGAGCCAAAATCTCCTTTCTTCCTCCCATTCTCTCTCTTCCCTTCCTTTCTCTCCTCCTCTCTTGCTTAGAACGTGGATGAGGTGGGGAAATGAGCTTGCTCAAGTATTTTGAGCTTGGGATGGGTGTGAAATTCGTTCAAGGCACCCTCCCCTTTATATAGTGCTCCAAATTTCATGAAATTGCATTCTACCCCCTTGAAATTTGGGCTAAATTATAAATATCTTTACTTAGGTCATTTCCACCTCATTTCCAAGCAATTTCTTATTATCCTAGGTGGAAAATTGCTGGCCATAAGTTTCCATTGCTGATCCATCCATTAATTGTTTTATTTTCATCAGAAGACGTGATTAATCTCAACCGTTGATTATCCTTGATTGAGCTCATCTCAACCATTGAATTTTTGGCACGAATCCCCATGCTAGATCACGTTTTCCCATGGTGGACTTTGGGGGATTTTTGTATATTTTATTTCATTAAAATATCATATCTTAAGCTACTTTTTCAAAAAGTAAAAAGTAGAATTAATGACTTGCTTTGGAAAAATTAAACCTCGCTTACTTGCTCTCCAAGAAACATAATTTCCATAATAGTTGGCTTAATCCAATCCATCCATCATATTCGGCATAATATTTTAGTCATCCACGCAAAATTTCACCTTAATCCGACTTCCAGATTGTAAGATATGAATTTTTCTTCATTTTTTCTTCAAAATCCATTAAAATCTGAAAAATCATAAAAAAAAAATCCAAAAGCAATCTCTAATCCTCTTTTTTCCTTTAGTGGGAAGCTTCCTTTTTTGTCTTTTATGATTAAGTTAATCCAAAGTGATTAACTTAACATATTTCTTAATCCCACATTTACTATTCACGTGCACTATTCATCCGAATTAACATTCCATAATGAGCTATTTAATCTTCCAATGCCATATATTGCAAAATATCATTATATTACCCAGGGTTTATAACCCTAGGGTTTCATACACATTTCTTAAATTGGGGTTTCACAATATGGGAGCTGTAAATTGAGAAGATTTTTACCACAAAATGACAAGGGCTAAGCCACATGGACGACCAAGGGTGAGGCTTAAGAGATAAAGCGATTTTTTGAGATTTTTACATAAGATAAATATGGATTTTACTTGGACTAAGTTGAGCCATGTCAATCGAGCCATAAATTACTCAAATGAGATGGCAAGTGGGCCCCACAAACCCAGCAAAAAATGTAAAGGGGCAGGAGCATAGGGACGTTCAACTTTGGGTAAAATCAAAGGAGAAATTTCTAAGGAGCAAGGAGGAGACGTCCACTTTGAAGGAGAAAAAAAAGGAGAAATTCCCAAGCCAAGAACACCCCAAGTATACCCAAATTCCAGCAAGGGAAAAAAGAGGAAAAACGAAGAAAAGAGGAGGAGAAGGAGAAACAAAGAGAAGGATTCAAGTTAGGAGAAGTTGGATTCAATCCAAGTGTAACTTGAATTTTGATTCATTAAAATCCAAATTCTCTACCCCTATTTATGGGTCATAAATATGATTCATAATGAACCCCTAAAGAAAGATTAATGACACTTTTGAATTGAGTATTGATTAAGGATTGAATGACTTATATGAAATTAAGAGTTTTTGCATATCTATTGAAATTAGATGCAAATATGGGAGCAAAACCTAGAAAAAATGAGACAACAATCTAAAATATGAATGAAATAGTAAATGAATGATTTTTAGCATGCCAATTTTTTTGATAACTCATGATAGGGTGATTAAGTAACAACCCAATTTTCAGCACAAAATGGTAAGAAAGTTATAAATTAGAAATCCGAAAAAATCAACCTGAACAGGGTTGCACGGGTGTCAGGATGAGCTGCACTAAATGATTTTTAATAATTTTTATACAATGTATTTTGAGCTCAAACGTTTATATGATGTGGAAGACATCATGAGTAACACTAGAAAAAATAAAATTTGGTTTTTAAAAGGTATAAATATACCTACTAATTAACGTGATTTTAACTATCTGAAAATAGATGCTGCTGTCCAGCAGGGTAAAAATACCGAAATAAATATAAATACTTCATATATTGTGCTAGAAATATTTATTTTGGTTAATTTATGTAGTTATGTAGGGATGATATAAATTTCAGATTTAAATTCCCTAATTTGATTATGATTCAAAAATTAGAGAGATCAGTGTGTCTGATTTCAGCATTATGGACGATTGAGGAATAAATAAAAATAAATGTTAAATTCCAGATTTTTGGGATGGAATTTAACTTATAATGGGATATAAATAATTATCACAAGTGATTATGAGAGTTTAACCTATTAGAGGTGGATTTTAGAAAGGATGGAACTTAGGGTTACACATATGACCCCGATTTTCATATTTTTATGATATGTATGAAACATGAATTTTGCTAATGAGTTTATGGATGATTTAGAGGGTAAATTACCCTGAAATATGTGTACTTTGGACAGCCAAAATGAATTATGGGTTGGAAAACTATATGTGTGCAAGAAAATGGAAATGTTATGAATGCAATGTCATTCTTATGTATCGGTAAAGGCAAAGAAAAAATTGAATAAAGATTAAGCCAAGCAAGGTAAGCAAGCAATTTTCTAAATACTTCTTGTTTTTGGATTTGCAAAGGTATGATTTAAATTCTTATTAATGTGTTAGAGGATGGTCATTCCTTTATCTCGTTTTGCAATGAAATGATATTTCTCTAACTGATTTCTATAATGCTTTCTCAAGTATTCTTGGCAAATGATGATACATGAATTTGTGAATGAAAAATCATGCTAGCATGTCATGGCAAGTATTATTTTTATGAAAAGTTCATGTGCACAAGCATGAGGTCCACCTTGAAGGTAGTAAGCGGACCGGTGGCTCCCCTTGGGTGTGGCTAAGTCGCTAAGAGAAGGCCAAGTGCCAGCGATGCCTCCCTGAGTGGGAGAGAGAAATGAGCCGGATGGTTGCCTAGCTAGCTTCCGTTCAATGATGTCATGTTTTGAAATGATGCATTGCACTGCATTGTTCATGAGATTTCTATGAAAAAGGTTTTCATCCGATTAGCAATTGATCACTTGATAAGTTTCTTCTACTAAAATGGAAGGAAATGCTTTTATGCAAAGTTTGCCTTCAAAATGAATTGCCTGAAAACTATAGCTTGCTTATTAAGTTTCGACTCATGTTTTATTTTGTTTTCCAAACCCAAAGACAAGTGAAAGAGATGACGACGCGAAAGAGCACAGGGAAGATTTCACAAATAATGACTCTTGTGATATTAAACAGGGCTACACAATGAATGAATGAATGTTTAATGAATGGATGAGTGAATATCTAATGGAATTATGTTACATGTTAATGTTACATATTTGATGTCACAAATTGAGATGTTGAATGCAAGAATGGAAATTCTATGATAAATAATAAAGTATTAATTGTTATACCATAAATATGTATGAATTATGTGATATGAAACGACCAAGTATATGTGTAATGCCCTATAATGAGAAATCAAATATGCATATGAGGGCCTTGCCTCCTAAGGAGTCAAGAATTCCGTCGTGTGACAAGGCAACAATCCTGATCATGTTTACCAATTGATAGATCTTGGAGTAAGGTTGTGATGCTCGGGACGAGGCGCCACAGCATATGAAAATGCCAAGATCTACAAGGAAAAAAATTAAGAAATGGCATGACAAAAAGATTTTACCACTAAGATTCGAGCCAGGTCAAAGAGTCCTGCTTTTCAATTCAAAATTGAAATTGTTTCCATGAAAGTTCAAATCTAGATAGTCGGGACCATTTATTGTGCTAAAGGCGACTGAGCACGGAGCAGTGGAAGTACTGAATGAGGCATCTGGTAACAGTTTCGTTGTGAATGGGCAGCGTCTAAAGCATTATATGGGAGACGATCTGCAGCGTTGCAAGGAGATGGTGGAATTGAAAGATCCCTAAACAACGGGAACGTCTGGATGAGGACGTTAAACATAGCGCTGAATGGGAGGCAACCCATTACTCATTTTTATTTTTATTTTTGTTTTTATTTTGTTTTTATGTAGGAGAATGATTTGGAGCTCAATTTCATAATGATCATGTTCGGAAGCAGCTGGGAGCAAAAATTTCAAAAAATCACTGAAGCAATCGGCGTCTAGGCGCCGCAAAATGGCGCCCCGGCACCGGGTCATGGACAGCGCGACCCGAACAACCTTATAAGGCTCGGGTTAGGTTCTAAACCCTAACCCCGAGCCCTGGCGCCGCCCCTTTATCCCCTTTTCATCTCCAACTCTTACCAACTCCAGTCCAACTCTATTTCATCATCAATCTCATCCCCATTCATTCTTTTCCATTTTTCATTCCATTTTCAACTTTTCCCCTTTCTTAGATCCCACTCAACTCCACCGAAAAATCAGGTTTTTTCGCACCAAATCCTTAGCCCCATTCCTAACATCCATTTCATATTCATTTTCCCTTCATTTCACCTCCTTTTCAAGCCACATTTCATCTTTTTCTTCCGGCCGGCGCCGAATTTCGACAACAACAGATCGGCGCCTAGGCACCACCATCCCGCGCCCCGGCACCAGTTCAGAAATTCGGTAGTTGCAAAATTCCAAGTTCCAAAGCTCCCGGGGTAAAATTTCTTATTGTTTGGTGTGATCTAAGTGTTTTGCAAGTTGTTTGGTGTTGGTTTACTTCAAGATTGGAGTTTGGATTGAGATTTGGGGGTTGAACGGAGGATTTGGGTTCGGTTTGCAGTTTTTGGGGATTGCTTGTTGGAGATTGGTTGTGGATTGTTGTGTTGGTGATTAATTGATATATATTGGAGACATGGCCTCCTCATCCTCTGCCAAGCAAAAGAAGACTCAAGATCCAATAGAGTTTGACACCAACCGCTTTGTGTCCGCTCAAGCTTTCAAGCGGTACACGGACTTGCTGCAAAAGCGCCACCTGATTCCAGAAAGGGGAATAAAGATCGAGTCATTCTCCGACAACTTCAGCAACGCCTTGAATGTTCGAGGTTGGTAAAAGTTCTTGGCACAGCCACAACCCGCGATCGTAACGATGGTCAAGGAGTTCTATGCTAACGCCATGGAGCACGAGTAAGGCAGGGTCAAGGTTCGTGGCAAGATTGTCCCATTCCACTCCGAAGCGATCAACTCTTTCTATGAGACGCCCGCCTTTGATCTCCCAGATCAGTATGAGGCCTTTCTGGAGGGAGAAGAACGGGATATAAATGCCATTACAAGCCTCTACTGTGAACAGCCATCCACGTGGAAGTCGACAGGCGGACAACTTAGTCCTTCAAATGCGGGGACATGATCTATTATGGGAGGATGTTATTCCACATTATCTTTGCCAGACTAATCCCGTCGACCCATGTGAACGAAGTCACAATGGACAGGGCGCTCCTTCTGCATGCCATCTACAGTGGGATGATGATTGACGGGGGAGACTGATTTATCATCAGATTTGTGCTAACGCGACAGCTCCCCATGGCAGTTACTGGTTCTCATCCCTGATAACAGGGCTCTACAAGAGGGCAGGAGTCAGATGCGAGGCGACTGAGGAGGTCTTGAACTGCCAGGCAATCATAGACGATCTGTCCTACCGCACTCAGCCCCAAGTCTGTATCGCCACGACTCGCCTCACGACAGCACCATCAGTGGGACCATCCTCTCACCCGCTAACCACCAGCGAGAGACTGACTAACCTGGAGAACCTGATGGTGGCTCAAGCCAGGTTTTTGCAGCAGTCCAATCGGGCAATGGAGGCCCACTTTCGACGGCTGATGGAGGAGTGCCACATCGACATGACAACTCTACCTCCATTCCCGTCGACGCCTCTCGAGTTTCTAGCATGCTTTGGACAGTCGTCCCGATAATAGGGTGGCGATAGCGAGGATGATGGTGCGACCGAGTCCGACTCATGAGGGAGTTCCGGTCCTTTCTATTTTTTATTTTAGTTTGTATTTCTTTAATAGGTCATTTTTAGTATCATGCATTGAGGACAATGCATCTCTCAAGTTTGGGGGGATGTATAATTCTCGGTCGTAGGTTTGTTTTCCATGTTTTGTTTAGATTGCATGTATGTCAACTTCTGCTGATGAAAGTTATCTTGTTTCAATCCATTTTAATGAAAATATGCAAGGTTGAGAAAAATTTTGACTTGAAATTGAATTCATGAAAAATGGGCATTTTAGATTAAGGACTATGTGTAAAAAGAAAGTTGCAAGTGACATGTGAAAGAATCAAAAGAATTTCATAGTACATTGTTCTAATCAAATTACATGTTATACATTGTTCTAATCAAATTACATGTTATACATTGTTCTAATCTAATTACATGTTAAATTTTCAACTGAAATGATAAGAACTGAGTTAAACAAATGTGAACCACATGCTTTAAGGGAATTAATGGATTCAGAAATGGTAACACTTCACAAAAATTCTTCTGGTATGTTCAGTATCCCTACCAAGTTATCGGAATAGTAAAAGGGGGTGATTGACCTAAGCTGAGTAACCGGGACTTGGCATCAACAAATGTCAAGGTTCGCATAAAAAAGCAAAGGAAATCATAGTAATAACGCTTAAAAAATCAAAACTCTTCTCAAATATCCTGAAATATGGTGAGGGGAGCCAAAAAAACAGATCTCCAGATATCCTGAAATATGGTGAGGAGAGTTTTGCAATAAGTTTGGGGGGGAAGAATGTGCAGTTGGGCAAAAATGGAATCCAGTGAATGATTATAATGTTCTTTAACTAGTTAGTTCAGCTTAAACCTTGGTTCACCTATTTTGCATGGATCTTCTAACCAGTTTAGTTTGATCAAGAGAAGGATTAGCATGATGAAATTATTACTCTGTACTAGAAAATTTTGTCATCTACATGTAACTTGGTTCGCGAATGAAAAAATGAAAATGCATGTCCTGTTTTGTGAAATGGATGATTTTTCAAGTTTAGATTATTCTTGATCTTGTTGAATAGAGAGGTGAATTGTTAGAAGCACAATGGGAAGCAAGTTGAGTTAACAGAGTCCAACGTCATTTGTTCATTTGTTCATTCATTCATTCGTTCATTCATTGTCTTTGCATGTGTTGCTCGAGGACTAGCAATATTTAAGTTTGGGGGCGTGATAACTCGTGAAAATGCAAGTTATCATGGCCCATTTCAGACCAGTTTTGCGCATTAGTCCAAGAGATTGGGTTTAGTTTGCATCCATTTAACTGATTTTTCACTCGCTTTGCATTTTAGGAGTATTACATAGTTTTTATGCATTTTTAGTTTATTTATTTAGTTCATTCATTTTTTGTAGGAAGGACGGGCAATCACAGGCGTGCAAGTGAATCAACTGCAGAACAGAGCCAAGCAAACAGGCAAGTAGGCTGGCGCTTAGGCGCCACCTTACATGCCTTAGCCAGAATGCCCAACACCTCAAACGGCAGAATGCTCTCAGTAAGTTGGCACCCAGGCACCGGCTAGCGGCGCCTACGCGCCACTTCACTAACATGCGGACGAAGTCCAGAAGAGTTTCTAGGTCATAAAGCTTCCAGGGAGTTGGCGCCAAGGCATGAGTTTGCAAGGCATTCTGAAATGTTTCAAAGTTACACAGCACACAGAGAGATGGCGCCTACGCGCCACTACGCATCCGTACGCATGGGTTTCTGCACGTGTGCTGCACAAGCTAATTAGTTTAGATAAAAACCTAGGGATTCATGCGTAGAGAGAGAGAGCCGACGGAATAGACAACCAGAGAAGGAAAAGAACCCATTTGAAGCACGGATTGAAGAGGAGATTCAACCCTGTTAGTGGAAACTTTCGGAGATCCAATTTTCTCTTCATCTCTCTATTTCCTTTTCTCTGTTTTTCTGGATACTTACAATATGGATGTAAAGGATTTTTATGCCATGTCTTTGAGCTAAACTTCCATTAGGTAGGTAGTTAGGATGAATTGATATTTAATTATATTATTTTGGTTCTTTGAGATTCGGGAATGAATATTTGACTTCAATATGATTGTGTGATGTGGACTTACCCTTGCATGTGTTATTTAATGTTTTTTACAATATTAGCTACCTTGTAAGATGATTCAATTGCAGGATTAATCATTGGAAAGGGAAGATCTCTGCTAGATCCATGTGTAGGGCATAGGTTTCCTCTTGGTTAAGGAGAGTTGTTTAATGGATAGGAATATACCGTCAAACCCTATGTGGTCATGAACAAGTTATGAATCTATCAATTTCACTTTATTTAATGGCATGGAAACATAGCAATTGAATAGGGTGTAATTAGCCTTATATGTGTTGAAAGATATATATAAGGAATATTGAACTTGGACTAGTAAATCCCAGCACAATCTAATGAAAAGGAACCAATGCGATATAGTTTAGATTCAAGGATTCCCAACTATCTATCTGTCATCCCCAATCGATAACTCCTTTCTAGTATTTCAGTTGTTTCGTGATCTCTTTTCTATTTCCCTATTGTATTTGATAGTTTTAGTTTTCAGTTTGAAATCCCAATTCTCTACTCATTGAAAGCAACTAAACTGATTAATAATCCTAGTTAGATCATTTCCTCGTGGGAACGATACTCTACTCACTCTTTATTACTTGATCGGCACGTATACTTGCGTTAAAACAAGCATTTTAATTAGACATATACGCAGTTTGTCAAGTTTTTGGCACCATTACTGGGGATTTGGTATAACTAATTATTGTTAGTTTTATTACTTTCTTGTATAATTCTGTAATCATAGTTCATTTTTATAAATTCTTTTAGTTTAGAAATTTTCAGCTTGGTTCAATTGAATTGGTTTTTGCAGGGTTAATTGTTTTTGGATGCGCCGATGCAGGACCGGAAAGGAGATCATTATTCCGTTTGATCCAGAGCCAGAGAGAACTTATCTGAGAAGGCGTCGTAAGAGCAGGGAAGCCAAGAGTCAACAGCATACCATGGAGCACATTGAGGATTAGGACAAGAACATTCATGCAGATCAACACAGAAACCAAAGGGTTGAGGTTCCAATTCATCCACCACAAGATGATTTGGACCAACCTATTTGGGATCTCATTGCGCTGGGGCAAAATGCAATTCAGACTAGCATTGCACCTCCTCCTGTTGACACCAACAACTTCGAGATTAAACCGGTGGTTTTCCAAATGCTCCAATCAATTGGGCAGTTTGGAGGATTGTCATCTGATGATCCATACCGCCATCTGCGGAATTTTCTGCAGATCATGAACACATTCAAGCAGAATGGAGTCTTCGACGAACCAATGAGGCTACGAACTTTCCCGTTTTTACTGAGGGATAGAGCTTCGAAGTGGCTGGATTCTTTGCCCCCGAACTCTGTTAATATGTGGAATGACTTGACTTAGAAGTTCCTGGAGAAATATTTTTCGCCTGCCAAGTTAGCCAAACTCATAATGGACATAGTCTCATTCAAACAACACAGAGAATAAACTCTATCAGAGGCGTGGGATCGGTTCAAAGACTTGCTTCGGAAATGCCTACATCATGGAATTCATCCATGGGTTCAAATCCATATTTTCTATAATGGTCTCCAGGATTCCACTTGTCACATGGTTAATTCATCATCAAATGGTTCCCTGCTAAGGAAAAGCTACCAAGAATCGTACGCCCTGCTAGAGAATATGACAACCAACACCTATCAACTGTCATCTTGTGATATCCCGATCTTAGACACGTGTATGAAATCCTAGGGTTATAAATCCTAGATAATATATTAATAAAATATATATTCATAAGTATGAAAATATGTGGAAATAGAGGTTAAAATAATTAATTATGAAATTCGGATGAATAGTGCACGTGAATAGTAAACATGGGATTAAGGAATATGTTAAGTTAATCACTTTGGATTAACTTAATCATAAAAGATGAAAAAGGAAGCATCCCACTAAAGGAAAAAAGTGTTTTTTGTATTAAAATAATAATTTTCAGATTTTTTTGGATTTTAGTGAATAAAATGAAGAAAAAATCATATCTTGCAATCCGGACGTCGGATTGAGATGAAAATTTTTATGGATGACAAAAATATGATGATGAACATGATGAGTGGTCCAAGATTGATCAAAAATCACAAATCAAGGGTCAAGATGAAACGTCAAAAGGAGATAAAAAAAGTAGCTTAATTTTCCATTAATGCTACTTTTGACTTTTTATTAAATTAAATAATTTAAAAAATAATAAATAATAAATGAACAGCAGAAATTGTAGGGGATGCTTGGGAATATTTGACCAAATCAATGGTCCATGATCATCATCATCCAAAATCAACGGTTAGGATTTATTTAGCTTAAATTAAATAATTTTAAAAATCAAAAACTAAATTAAAAAATAGGGCTGCATAGGGTGGGCTGGAGCAGGCATAGGGTGGCTGCTCTTGGCTCAATGTACCTTTTAAATTTATAAAAAATACATTTTATAATTTAATACCTCATGCAAGGGGGGTAAATTCCAATTTGATGAAAAATCAAAGTATAAATAGGGGGCAGGGGTGAACGTCCAAGGCACTTCATCCCAGCTCCATTTGATCATTTTTCACCGCCACCACGTTTTAGCCTTGAGGAGAAAGAAGAAGAGAAAATTAGAGAGAGAAAGTGTGAGAAAAAGAAGGATATCTTCACTTCGGGTAAGTGATTTCTTCCTAAATTTATTTTGGGTGTTAAGTAAGGTAAAACCATGCTTATATAATGCCTAAGCATGAGAAAATAAGTAAAGTTATAATGCTTAATTGGAATTATGCCGAAACATCGAAAATTTGGAGCAAAAATGGAGCATTCAGGAAGATAGCATATGATATGTGAAAATAATGCTCCAAATTTGATAAATGATTATTTGAGATGTATTAATATGATAAATATGATGTTGGAATGATGATATATTAATTTCATGATTTTTGGAATTAAGGATTATGCTTAAGTGAATTTATGTTGATTTTAGTAAATGGAGAAAATGATTTATTTAGCCAACTAAATGATGATAAATTCAAAATGTATGAAAATTTTCATGATATAATAAGCATAAGCTAGGTCAGGGTATTTTTTATTTTTGGAAAAAATATAAATTTTTGGAACCCATGAACAGTAAGTCAAAAGTCATGCATGTAGGAACCATGTAGGCGTCAAGAGGAAGAGAGGTTCCCCTTGATGAGGCCAAGTCGGAGACAACCGGCGTATTGGACCATGCTATGTGAGATGTTCCCTGGGCTAGTGTACCCGCACACGAAGGTTTATATCAAGAGTGGAAATGAAGCATTTGCACATCAAATGTTTATGAAATGATTTTTATGAAAAGGTTTCTATTCCATTGATAGTTGATCACTTGCTAAGTGTCTCCTATCGAATGTAGAGAAATGCATTTATGAATGGTTTTCATGAATGGTTTATGAAAGGTTTCCAAAAATAGTTTATGAAAAGGTTTCTATTCCGTTGGTAGTTGATCACTTAGTAAGTGTCTTCTATCAAATGGAGAGGAATGCATTTAAACTAAAAAATACTTGGTTATTGAGTTTCGACTCATGTTTTGTTTTCCCAACCTCAGACAGGTGTAGGGAAAGCCAAGAGATGAAGGGCGTGTGTTGCTAAAGGAAAAGAGGAATCTACAAAGGTTAGTAGATTTTTGTATGAATAGATTCCCTAATGGGATATGATGAGAAATGACATAGATTGTATGAAATTATGAAGTTATGAATAATATAACAAATTGATGATTTATGATGATATGGATGAGTCCATTATGAATGACGATGAGTATATGTTTATGTGATGAAAGAAAAGAAAAAGAAAGAAATGAAAAAAAATTGGACGAGATCCAATTAAGAACCCGCCGTGTGATCAGGGCAATAATCATGAGTCACGTTTACCAATCGACAAGATCTTGGAGTAAGGACTATTTGGACGCCTCGGTTCAGGGCACCACATATCGAATAAAAGCCGAAGTGGGGGTCTACTCTAATTGGACGCTGTCTCATCTATAAAGGCCCACATCGATGCTCTATCCAGGCAGATTCAGAACCTATCCAGACCTACCAATGTCAATGTAGTAGGGGCATCTACACCAAAGTAGTCGTCAACAGCAGAATATTGCATGTGGTGTGGAGAATTCGACCATCCCAGTGATCAATGTGTCTCTAATCTAGAGTCCAATAATTACGTGGGAAATTTTTGGAGAAATCTAGCGAACCCATATGCAAACAACTACAATCTAGGTTGGAGGAATCATCCAAATTTCCCATGGAATAACCAGATGAGGTCGAATCAGCCACCCGGATTCTCACAGCAACAACCAGCAAGACCAGTTCAACTTTATTGGAATCAATGTCAAATTAAGCACAATCTGCGTTTTGACGATTAACAACTCAATTTGAGAATGTTTTGGGTACTAATATGATTTGTTGAAATTGTTTAAAGGTTAGAAAATTAAAATTCAGAACATGACAGACCAAGTCGCAAAGCCAAGTCGACTCAGCTATCAACTTGAGTGAAGTCGATACCCAAGTCGACCTCAGGATCGACTTGGAAAGAGCAAAACCTTCTAGTGCTGAAATTTGGAATCAAGACAAGTGAAGTGCAGTCCAAGTCGACTCCAACTGTGACTTGGGTGAAGTCGCAGACCTAAGTCGACTCCACTATCGACTTCAGATGCTCAAAACTTCCAGTGTTGAAATTGAAAATCAAGATAAGTGAAGTCGTAGTCCAAGTCAACTCCATCTGTGACTTGGGTGAAGTCGCAGACCCAAGTCGACCTCACCATCAACATCAGATGCTAAGACCTTCCAGTGCTAAATTCGGGAACCAAGACAGGCGAAGTCACAACTAAAGTCGACTCCATGTGCAACTTGGGTGAAGTCGCATCCCTAGGTCGACTCCACATGCGACTTGAAGTGAAGTTGGAACCCAAGTCGACCCAAATATTCGAATTGAGTCAGAATCAAGAAATATGTAGTCCAAACATGCAAATGTGCCTAATTCAATCATTCAAGACAGTGTATTTCTAAATGGATAATCTTTAGGCTACATCTATGAACTCGAAGATCAAATTATTCTAAGTTCGAGGTCAACAATATCGGTGGAAGAACAATATAAGATGGATAGCAAGAAATCAAGATCACTTTCAAGAAATCCAAGTTCCAACAAGTGCACACAGAAAGTGCAGTCACACCCGAAGTCGACTTCACCTGCGACTTGGGTCAAGTTCAGAACCAAGTCAACCTGAAGTGGAACTTGAAGTCTTTGCTGAAGATCGAAGTCGCACCCCAAGTCGACTCCAGTATATGACTTGGGTGAAGTCGCACCCAAAGTCGACTTCACATGCGACTTGGGTAGCAACGGTCGGAAAAATTCGAACGTTGGCGCATTAAATGCTCGTCACCTACCATCAAAGTTCGAATTTACTCCATCATTATAAATAAGCATTCAAGTGAATGTACTAGAGGTTAGAGAAAGCAATTACTGAGATCCAACTACCTTCCTCTCCAAGCATTAAGTAATCAACATAAGTGTCAAGTGAAGAACTAAGCTCAAACTTGCTGCAAGCTCCAACACTGATCAAATCCTTTCTTCTACAAGTTCTTCCACGAGCTGAAACCTGCCTACATAATCTGTAAAGTGTAGCTTTCTTTATTTGATTCAATATTTGTATTTGTTACTTGGTTTGATTTTGGTGTTTTGAACCACGTGAAAGCAAAGTAGCATTGTGACTTGAGTGAGACTCGTCACCTACTTATACTGTGATTTGTACAGGCCCCCTAGAGCTGGAATTTAAAAGAGAGTTGCTGCTCTAGCTGTATTTGATAATACAATAGTGGAACCCAAGTGACAAAGGGTGTGAGCTTGGAAGAGTGGAGCAGGAAAAGTTGCCTGAACCATTATAAAATCTTTACCTACTGCTGTGATTTGTATTTTGGCTTTGATTGTTTTATATCTCTCCATATTATTCATTTGTTTCATTAAGGGGATTAAATTAAATAGGGGAAAATTTCTGTTTAAGCAAAAAATTTAAAATACCCAATTCACCCCTCCCCTCTTGGGTAATAGCCATAAACTCGGTACCAACAAGTGGTATCAGAGCAGGTCTTTGAGGTTAAATCAAAGAGATCTCAGATATGGCATCCCAATAAACTTCCACCCCTGCATTTGCCGAGGGCCAATCTTTCACAAGGTCACCTCTATTTGATAGGAGTAACTTCAGTTATTGTAAATTGAGAATGAAACAACTAATCATGGCAACAAATATAGATTCTTGGATTGCTATCCAAGATGGTGTTGTGTTGCCTATTGATAAAAGAGCCTCCACATGGTCCGAGGAGAAAGTAACAACCTTTAAAAGTAATGCAAAAGCCATGAATTCCCTCTTTTGTGCATTAATGACATCCGAGTATGATAGAGTATCCTAATGCCAAACCGCTAAAGAAATATGGGACACTCCTACTTCTATCTATGAGACAACTTCTCAAGTCCAAGGGACGAGAAGAAATATTTTGATTGGAGAGTTAGAAAGCTTTAAAATGCTTGAAACTGAAAATATTTCAAAAATGTTTGCTATATTTTCTAAGATTACTAACGCCTTGAAAGGACTTGGAAAAGCTATTTCTGAATCTGAGCAGGTAATGAAAATCTTAAGAGCGCTACCCGAATCTTGGACCCCAAAGATCACAGCCAATATGGACGCAATGGCACTCAACACGCTACGGCTAGAAGATTTCATAAGCTCACTTATGTCGCATGAGTTAATCAAGAGGAGAAATGAGGAGCAACACAAAGGCAAAAGAGCTATTGCCTTAAAAGCCGCACAAGTTTCAGACGACTCCACCTCATCCTCTCAAAACGACGATGAGGAGATTGCCTTACTTACAAGACTTTCAGAAAATTTGTAAGGAAATGAAGGAATTTCAAGACCTTCAAAGAAAGAAATTCAAAGGAGAAAAAGGAGGAGGCTACAAAGTGCTTCCGGTGTAGCGTATGGGGCATATGCAAGCCCAATGCCCAACGCCCGAAGAGACCAAAACAAAGGAGCGAAGAGAAAAGAAAGATCGAGGCGAAAACAGAAGATTTCAAAAGGAAAAAGGAAGAGGCATATACATCAACGAGGAGATGTCCACAACATGCAGCTCTTCAAATGAAGAAAACGAGGCCGCAAACTGCTCAAGGATTTGTTGCATTGCCACAATGGAAGAAGATCTCAACCTACGCCTTGCAGCAACAGAAATTTTGGAGGGTCAAACCACCTCAACAAACTGCACGAGTAGTGAAGAGGTAACCTCTAAGCCAAAGTCTTTTTCTATTTTTTTCTTCCACAAATGATTGCCTCAAATGTGATGAATTAGAAGAACTACAACATGCGTATGATTCATTATATGAGGAAATAAAGAAATTGGGAAACAAGTTCACAATGAAGAAAAGACAATGTGATGCAGTAATTATTGTGAACGAAAAACTTGCCGAAAAAGTTAATCATTTGATAAACGAAAAGAATACCTTGATAAGTGAGATGGAAAGACTTAAAAAGAAAAATGAATCATTAAATGAATCACTTGCCAAGTTCTCTAATCTAGGGGAAAGCGTTAAAATATTTTTGAAAATGACCGCCCAAAATGACAAGAGAGGACTTGGGTATTCCACATTTGAGAAGAGAGAAAGTAGCAAGTCAAATGCTACAAGGACTTGTAAAAACCAAGCAAGACCCATCCATGCTAAACCAAAATTGAAAAATGTTGCTTGGACCAAAAGACCAATTTGGGAGCCTACTACTACATGGATCCCCACTCCAGACTTCCGAGAGCTTATAATTTTTGCAATAAGATGGGGCACAAGGTATATTAATGTAAAATAAAAAAGTTACATGACCTTGGTGCAAAATTGGTTTGGGTACCTAAGAGCATTGGATTTATACCTTCAAAAGTAGATCATCATAGATTCCAATGGTTAACTAACTCAAATGGACCCATAAAATGGGTACCAAAATGATAAGCTCCACTTGACCTTATTTTTGCAGGTTTGTCTTAGAGCAAAGGCCAACAATATGTAGTTTATGGATAGTGGCTGCTCAAGACACATGACGGGAGAAAAAGAATTGTTCCATAAAATTAAACCGTGTAGTGAAGGAACGGTTGCTTTTGGGAACAATGAAAAAGGTATAATCAAAGGTAAAGGAACTGTCTATGGAATTTCAAATACATGTATTGAGGTTGTTGAAGGACTCAAACACAACTTAATGAGTATTAGCCAATTATATGATAAAGGTTATAAAATTATATTTGAATCTTCTATATGCAATATATTTGATGATGATCACATAGTTTTTAGTGGCAAAAGACATAAAAATGTATATTTTGTTTGTCAAGATGAACTTGATGGAAAATGTCTAATAGCCATAGAAAATGATCCATGAATATGGCATAAAAGGTTGGGCATATCAATATGTCAAATATTAAAACTTTATGGAAAAAGAGCCCAGTTGTGGCGCCCCGAACCAAAGCGTCCACATTTGTCCTTACTCCGGGATCTTGTCGATTGGTAAGTGTGAATCAGGATTGTTGCCCTGATCACGCGGCGGGTTCTTAATTGGATCTCGTCCAAATTTTTTTTCATCTTTTTTTCTTTCATCACATAAACATATATCATCATCATTCATAATGGACTTATCCATAACATCATAAATCATCAACTTCTCATATTATTCATAACTTCACAATTTCATACAACCTATGTCCTTGTTCATCATATCCCATTAGGGAATCTATTTATACAAAAATCTACTAACCTTTGTAGATTCCTCTTTTCCTTTAGCAACACATGTCTTTCATTTTTTTGGCTTTCCCTACAACTGTCTGAGGTTGGGAAAACAAAACATGAGTCGAAACTCAATAAGCAAGCATTTTTCATTTTAAATGCATTCCTCTCCATTCGATAGAAGACACTTACCAAGTGATCAACTACCAACAGAATAGAAACCTTTTCGTAAACCATATTTCGAAACCTTTCATAAACCATTCATGTAAATCATTTGCAAATACATTTCTCTCCATTCGATAGGAGACACTTAGCAAGTGATCAACTATCAATGGAATAGAAACCTTTTCATAAACACTGGATGTGCAAATGCTTCCTTTCCACTCCTGACATAAACCTTCGTGTGCGGGTACGCTAGCTCAGGGAACATCTCACATAACATGGTCCAATACGCCGGCTGTCTCCGACTTGGCCTCATCAAGAGGAACCTCTCTTCCTCTTGACGCCTACATGGTTCCTACATGCATGACTTTTGATTTCCCCGGCATTATATACCTCTTACACCAGGTGATTTGTCATTCTCGTGTAGAGAATTATTTGCATCATCCCTTAAAAAAATATCATTTCAAATCCATGCTTTCATTTTCAATTCATGTATGAAAATGCAATGCATTCATTCACACATAACATTCCTTTGCCTCCACCTCTGGGGAGGACGCCGTCGGCACACAGCCCATACGACTCGGCAATAGTGAAGGGGGACCCTCTGATCCACTTTCTACCTCCACCAAAGCCTCTTCCTTATACATCATACATGTGCACATGTCCATGAACATCACATGATATCAATATGCCGGCATGACTTTTCAAAAAAACTCATAAACATTTATCATTTCAAAACATTATAGGAATGACCACCCTTAAACACAGTTCATAAATACTTGGGAATAAAATCACATTTTCAAAAGGGTTTGCTTGGTTACAAATCATCATTTTCAAAAGGATTGCTTGCTTACCTTTGCTTTGCTTCAACCTGACTCCTTTATCCTTTCCTTTCATTTTCCTATACAAGGAAATTTGATATTTTATCCATCTATTCCATGTCTTAGCTTGCTTCCCATGCATGCTTTACGATCACATATTACCTCATTTGTATAGAGGTTTTCCTTTTATAAATACTTGGTCATTACTCATTTATATGAATTTTTATCCATAAATCCTTTAAAAATTCCATCCATATATCCTCATAAATATACAAAAATAAATCTCAATTTTTTCCCAAAATACGCTGTTCATTGTTCATAATTGCTGTTCATGTCACTGTAATAGATTACTGTTCATCATCACTGTTCACGTTACTGTTCACTCGAGGTTACTGTTCACAGCAACGTGGTTACTGTTCATGGGTTCCAAAAATTGACATTTTTCCCAAAAATAAAAAATACCATGACATAGCTTATGCTTATTATATCATGGGAAATTCATGAATTATGAATTTATCATCATTAACTTGGCTAAATAAATCATTTTCTCCATATACTAAAAATCAACATAAATTCACTTAAGCATAATCCTTAATTCCAAAAATCATGAAATTAATATATCATCATTCTAACATCATATTTATCATATTCATATATCCCAAATCATCATTTATCAATTTTGGAGCATTATTTTCACATATCATATACTATCTTCCCGAATGCTCCATCTTTGCTCCAAATTTTCGATGTTTCGGCATGATTCCAATTAAGCATTATAACTTTACTTATTTTCTCATGATTAGGCATTATCTAAGCATGGTTTTACCTTACTTAACACCCAAAAGAAATTTGGGAAGAATCCCCTTACCTGAAGTGGAAAATCTCTCCTCCAACTTGCCCTTTCTCTCTTTAACTTTCTCTCCTTTTCTCTCTAAGGCCAAAAACGAATTTTGGTGGTTGGAAATGCTCAATGGAGCTGGAATGGGTGTGCCTTGGTCGTTCACCATGCTCCCCTATTTATAGTGTTGCATTTTTCACATATTTGCAATTTACCCCCTTGCTCAAGGTATTTAATTCTAAATATTTTTTCCCAAATCCCATGCAATATTTTGAGCCTTGTGCAGCCACCCTAATCAGCAGCTCCTGCCCCCTAGCTAGCCCCTATTTATTTATGATTTTTTATTTATTAAAATTAATTATTTTAAAGCTAATTCATCTCAACCGTTGATTTTTGATAAGATTGATTTTGGGCCATTGGATTTGGTCCCAAAAGTCCAAGCTCCAGCAGCCATAGCAGCTTTTCATTAATTATTTATCCATTTAATTAATTAAAATTAATCCAAAGTCAAATGCTAATTAATGAAAAAGTAAAGCTACTTTTTGATCTTCAAATGACGTTTAATCTTGACCCTTAATTCATGATTTTTGATCAATCTTGGATCACTCATCATGTTCATCATCATATTTTGGCCATCCATAAAAAATTTCATCTCAATCCGATGTCCGGATTGTAAGATATGAATTTTTCTTCATGTTACTTCAAAAATCCATCAAAAATCCGAAAATATTAAATAAATCAAAAAGTTGCTATTTTGTCCTTTTGTGGGAAGCTTCCTTTTTCGTCTTTTATGATTAAGTTAATCCAAAGTGATTAACTTAACATATTCCTTAATCCCACATTTACTATTCACGTTTCACTATTCACGCGCACTATTCATCCGAATTTCATAATTAATTATTTTAACATCTACTCCCTCATAATTTCATATTTCATGAATATATATATTTCATTAATACATTACCTAGGGTTTACAACCCTAGGGTTTTATACGTGTCTAAGATTGGGGTTTCACACCAGTGGATGGGTTACAAAGCGTAAGTATGACAAGGATAAGATTTGTAAGGCTTGTCAATTATCCAAGCAACCCAAGTTGCCATTTTCCACCAAAAAGAAAATTTCAACAACTAGGCCACTGAAATTATTGCATATGGATCTTTATGGGCCATCAGACATTTTAATCCTTGGAGGGAAAAAGTATGTATTTGTAATTGTCGATGATTTTTCTAGATTCACATGGATAATACTCTTAGCTAGCAAAGATGAAGTATTTTCTATGTTTGCCACATTTTCAAATTTGGTGCAAAATGAAAAATAAAATACAATTATTTCTATTAGAAGTGATCGTGGTGGTGAATTTGAAAATAAACGATTCTTAGAATTTTGTAATGATAAAGGAATTCACCATACATTTTCTGCACCAAGAACCCCCCAACAAAATGGGGTTGTTGAAAGGAAAAACCGGACAATATAAGAAATGGCTAGAACTATGCTAAATGAGAGTAAATTATCCAAAAAAATTTGAGGCGAAGTTGTAAGTACAACTTGTCATGTATTAAACTGAGTTACCATTAGAACAACCTTGAAAAAGACCCTATATGAACTTTGGAAAGGTAGAAAACCAAACATATCATATTTTCATGCCTTTGGTTGTACTTGTTATGTGTTAAACAATGAAAAAACTAACTTGGGAAAATTAGATGCCAAAAATGATAAGAAAATTTTCCTTGGTTATTCATCAAATAGCAAAGCATATAGAGCCTTTGACAAGAAAAGTCAAATAGTAGAAGAATCAATGCATGTTGTCTTTGATAAATTTAACCAAACTCCTAGAACGGAGGATGATTTAAGTGATGCAGATGAGATATCAAAGAACCGAAAGGCGGAACAACAAGAACAACAAGGAGAAGTCGAAACAAAACAAGAACACCCCACGTAGGAAAGGGTAAGTGAAGGTAACAATTCTTACAAACGTCCAACTGATTTAGAATTCAAAAATGATCATCCAATTGAGCAAGTTATTAGTAATATCTATGAAGGCGTAAAAACTAGAAGGTCAAGACACAATATTTGTGGAGAATTTTCTTTTGTGTCAAAAATTGAACCAACATCCATTGATCAAGCTCTTAATGATGAAAATTAGATCACCGCAATGCAAGAAGAGCTAAATCAATTTGAAAGAAACAATGTATGACACCTTGTTCCTAGACCTAAAGATTGCATAGTTATTGGTGCCAAATGAGTCTTTAGGAACAAACTAGATGAAGTGGACTTGTGGTAAAAAACAAAGCCAGATTGTAGCCAAAGGATAATCCCAAGAAGAGGGAATAGATTTTGAAGAATCATATGCTCCTGTGGCTAGATTAGAAGCCATATGTATCTTATTAGCATTTGCTTCTTACATGGATTTTAAATTATTTCAAATGGATGTGAAAAGCACTTTTTTGAATGGATACTTGAATGAGGAAATTTATGTAGAACAACCTCCAGGTTTTGAAGAAAAGGATCAATCAAAATATGTTTACAAATTAACCAAAGCTTTATATGGACTAAAACAATCTCCACGAGCTTAGTATGAAAGGTTGAGCAAATTTTTGATTGATCATGACTTTCAAAGAGGAAAGGTTGATACAACATTATTCATCAAGTATAAAGACAATGATATCTTACTTGTTCAAATTTATGTTGATGATATTATATTCGGTGCTACTAATGAAACTCTATGGCAAGAATTTTCTGAGATTATGCATAGTGAATTTGAAATGAGCATGATGGGAGAATTGAACTTCTTCCTTGGGCTGCAAATTAAGCAACAAGCAGAGGGGATCTTCATAAATTAGTCCAAGTATGTCAAGGAGATGTTAAAGAAGTTCGGAATGCAGAATAGCAAAGGCGCAAACACACCAATGAGCTCAACCATCAAGATCGACAAGGATGAAAAGGGTAAATCTGTCGAGCAAAAATTATATAAAAGCATGATAGGATCTTTGTTATACTTAACTGCTTCTAGACCTAATATTTTATTTAGTGTTTGCATGTGTTCTAGATTCCAATCATGTCCTAAAGAATCATATTTAATAGCTGTAAAAAGAATTTTTAGATATTTGATAAATACCACTAATCTAAGACTATGGTATCCAAAGGGGTCAACATTTGATCTAATCGGCTACTCGGATGCGGATTTTGTTGGTTACAAAGTAGATAGAAAATGTGTATGGAAGTTGCTGTTTTGGAACCCTATGATGAATGGATTAAAATTCCAAAATTAAACCCTAAATTATGTGTTAATTAAGGGGTTTAATCATGCTGATTAAGGACACAAGTTGCTGAGTTGAAAAATTTTAAGAAACACATGATCTATGTGTTGAGAAATGGACATATATGGAGAGATAGACATGAGGAAATGGTAAATGGTTTATGTAAATTATTAAAATGCAAAAATGCATGAAAAACATGGATTAAAGTACTATTTTAGTAAATAATGATAATCTCAAATTTTGAGATTATTATATAATGTCTAAGTTATCAACTAAGTGCTTAAAATGAGCACCATTGTATGAAAAGTGAAAAATATGTTAAAAATGATAAATAGAGGTAATGAACCTCCAAATAATGATTTAATGAATGATTGTTATGTGAAACCTCAATCTTATACATGTATATAAAACCCTAGATTGGTAAACCCTAGGTAATGTATTAATGAAATATATATTTATGAGTATGAAAATATGTGTATTAGAGGTTAAAGAAATGCAATTGTGGGATTAAACCGCATGAATAAGTGCACGTGAATAGTGCACATGAATAGTAACGTGAATAATAACTGAAGTGATTAAGAGTTAATCACGTAGATTAACCTAATCAAAAATGAAAAAAAAGGGAGATTTAATCACTACAAGACGAAATAGCAATACTTTTTTTAAAATATTAATGGAAATTCGGATTTTAATGGAAAATTTGGAGAAAATAGAGAAAAATTCATAACTTGCAATCCGGACGTCGGATTAGAGTGAAATTTTTTATGGATGGCCAAAATATTATGATGAACATGATGAGTGGTCCAAGATTCATAAAAAATTATGAATCAAAGGTCAAGATCAAATGTCATTTGGAGATCAAAAACCACTTTTTACTTCATCATTAATTAAGGTTTGACTTTTGATTAAATTAATTAATTAAAAAGCATTTTCATTAAATGAAAAATCTGCTCAAATTCCAAGGCAGATGGGGCATGAGCTATGGATTGGATTTTGTGTCCAAATCAATGGTTTAAATTCAATCTTATCATATAATCAAGGCTTGGATGAATTTTAGATTAAAGTATAGATTTTCAAAAAAAAACAAAATAATTAAATGGGGAATTGCTACAGTGACGTGAATGGGCAGCAAGGTGGCTGCACATTGCTCAAAAAATTTCCTTGATTTTGATGAAAAATCAAGGGCTTAGATTGATTCAATTATGAAAAATCAATGGTGTGGATTTAACACATCTTTTTATGAAAAATTTGCCATGAATGGTATGGATTAGCTCAAGCTTGTGTGGACCACAAAATTCCACATAAGAAATTAAGAAAAATCAAGAAAATGACATGGCAAAAATAATTAGAATTTAATACATTAATTTGAGGGGGTAAAATGAAAATACTTGAAAAATGCATGCCTATAAAAGGTACCAAGGGGTGGACGTTCAAGGCACACATCCCAGCTCCCAAGATTGAGCAAAACTCACTCCCACACACCCCCACACGTCCCAAGTGAGAAAGAAGGAAGGAGAGAAGGTTGGAGAGAGAAAGTGAGAAAGGAGGAAGGATATCTCCACTTCTGGTAAGTGAATTCTACCTAAAAAAATTTTGAATGTTAAGTAGGGTAAAATCATGCTTAGATAATGCTTAAGCATGAGAAAATAAGTATGGTTATAATGCCAATTTGGAATTATGCCAAAACATCAAAAATTTGGAGTGAAGATAGAGCATTCGGGAAAATCATGTATGAAATATGAAAATAATACTCCAATATTGCTAAATAATGATATGGGATGAATATTTATGATAGTTATGATGTTGGAATGATGATATATTAATTTCATGATTTTTGGATTTAAGGATTATCCTTAAGTGAAATTATGATGAATTTTAGAATATGGAGAAAATAATTTAATTGGCCAAGTTAATGATGATAAATTCAAAATTCATGAATTTTCCTATGATATACTAACTGAGAGCTATGTCATGATTTTTTTTATTTTTGGAAAAAATGTCAATTTTTGGAACCCATGAACAGTAACCCACGTTGATGTGAACAGTAACCTCGGGGGGGTGAACAGTAAACGTGAACAGTACCAACGAAAAGTGACCATGAACAGTAGCCCATGAACAGTGATCGTGAACAGTGATGATGAACAGTATCATGAACAGTAAAAAGCGTAAATTGGGTGGAAAAAATGAGATTAGCATTTATATCTTAAAGAATATATAGATGAAATTTTTAAGAGGATTTATGGATAAAAAATCCATATAAGGAGGTAATGACCAAGTATCTTTATAATATTAACCTCTATAGGAATGCGGTAATAAATAATTATAAAGTATGCATGGGAAGCAATCTAAGACATGGAATGATATAGATAAAATATTATTTTTTCTTGTATAAGAAAAGGAAAGGAAAAGGTGGAGGACATGGATTGAGGAGGTAAGCAAGCAACCCTTTTGAAAATAATTGTTTACTGTTTTATGAAATATATTTAAGGATTGTCATTCCTATATTGCTTTACATGAAATGATTGTCAATTTGCTTATTAAATGCCTTTTATGAAAATTTTATGGACATGTCATGCCGGCATATGTGTATGTTCATGGTGCACAATGAAGAGGCTTTGGTGGAGGTAAAAAGCGGATCGAGGATTCCCCTTCACTATTGCCAAGTCGCAAGGGTTGTGTGCCGGCGGCGTCCTCCCAAGAGGTGGGGGCACAAGGAAAGTCATGAATGAATGAATGCATTGCATTCTCATGAAATGCATGAAAGGTTTCTGTCCCATTGGTAATTGATCACTTGAATGAAAGGAAAATGTTTACTTGCCAAAGAAAAAAAGCTTACTTACTGAGTATTATTACTCATATGTGTTTTCAAAATGACAAACAGGCTATGAAGCTGACTCATAAAGGTTGCCAGGTAGAAATGACCGACAAATTTAATTGCAGTTCTATGTATGTATCCAAAGGGACAAATGTGTTAAAGACATGTTTTATGGATATTACAAACATGATTGTACTTATGTGAATTATTTCAATAAAAAGAAGATATGAATGGTTTTATGATGATATGGATGAGTCTATTATGAATAAAGTATATGCTTAAGTGACGACGAAAAGAAAAAAAGAAAATTTTGGGCAAGATCCAATTAAGTACCCGCCGCGTGATCAGGGCAACAATCTTGACTCACATTTACCAATCAAAATCGGTCCCGGAGTAAGGCTTCTAGGCACCCCGGTTCGGGGTGCCACATGTTATATGTATGAAAGATTACCCTACATAAGGGTATTAAAAATAAATGAATGGATAATGTGATGTATAGGCTATGTTGATACGTATGAACACCCACTTGTCTTAATCTAGTGTAATGTAAATCCAAATGGATTTATGTAGGTTGGAAAACCTAAGGGATGTAAGCATTTGAAGTGATGTATATAAATGAAATGTTATTTTCATTTATCTAGGCAAAGGCAAGGAAAAGAATGGAAGAAAGGGATTAAGGCGATCTCAGGTAAGCAAGCGAACTTTCTAAATCATTTATTTCTCCCTATGTGTTGAAATGATTTAAGATGTTATGTCGATGCTTTTATGAATGTTTTACAAGTGGGCAAACACAAGTTTTGAAAATGACGGCTTTAATGAAAAGTCACAAGTTTTGAAAAAAGGATGACTTTAATGAAAAGCCTTAAGGTTTACTTCATGGGAAGCAAGCAACAGTTTTTAATATAAATATTTTATTGCAAGTGTTGCCAAAGATTGGGAATGCTTTATGCTAATGGATTAAGAAATTTGCTTATGAGTAAGCAAGTTCTCCATAATGTTAATTTTAAAGGATTTTATGTTTTATGCCAATAGTTTTAAGAATATGCTTTCAAGCAAGCAAGTTCTTTATGAAGTTGTTTCAAAAATATTTTATAAGAAAAAGGAAAATTTTCCCTTTTTCACAAAGCAATATTAGTAAATAAGTTTTGAATATATTATTATGATATTTTGTGATAAACGACTATGTTTATGAAAGAAAAAGAAAAAGCAATTTGATTTATGGAAAAATTTTAGTTTTTCTATGTCATGATATTTAATATAAATGATAACTTGGACATAGTCCATATGTTTGAAATGATATTTGAAAAGCTTTGATTTCCTTTAGATAAGGAAATATGTTGAAAATGTCTTGAAAAATGTTTATACGGATATTGTTAAGATAGGATTTAAGGATGGCCAACCCAATAAGTTGATTTTATAAATGGTTTAATTTCGGGTTGCTAAAATGACATACAAAAGACTATTCAAGCCTCTCTATGTAAAAATGGCAAAATAGATATGTAGACAAGAATTTGACTTTGAGGTGGTTGAGAAGAGGATGGCATAATTGCATAACTTTTGTGAGCAAAAGGCCCTGAAATGGAAACCAAGAAAATACTAGGAAAAAATATATAATTTATTCTAGAAAATCCAAAAATTTTGAAGTTCTTTTATTATAAGGGTTTTAAGATGTATTGTTTCTCAGAAATTTCAAAGGCTTATCAAAATATTTTACTCAAAATTCTTCTAAAAGAATTTAAGGAAGTTCATCATAAAAATTAGATTTCAAATGACAACTTGTTTAAAGTGGGTGCGCTCGCTTTACAAGTTGACACGGACTGCGGTCTGTGATGTTATTTTTCAAAATGATTTTTAAAGATACAGATTTCGGTCTGTGATGTTTTTTGAGAATGGATGCGGACTGCGGTCTGTGATCCTTGTTTAAAAGGACACGGGCTGCGGTCTGTGATACTTTAAACCATACGAACTGTGGTCTGTGATCAGGATGTATGGTGCACCAGTACAAGGAATAGGCCGGCTCTAAGCACGATCGGAGATGGACCAGGGCCTACTCTACTTATGTCCAAGTCGCTAAGGGGTGGCAAGAGTGTCAGCGGCGCCCTCCCTGATATGGGAGAAGGATAAAGGAACAGCCGCCTGGCTAGCGTGCTGTTAAGGATTCTCTTCCAAAAGGTAGAATGATCACTTGCTAAGTGTCACTACTGAATGGGGAGAATGCATTTGCTTATGTTTTGCTTTTGAAAAGCCCAAAGATTGGGACATAAAATCAGTTTTACGAAAAGTTATCCTAAAGGGATTTTTATGAAATGATTCCCTTAAAAATAGGGTGTTTTACACAAAAGTGTAAATAATAAGGATGAAAGGAAATGTTTTCTATGCAAATGCTTTTATGAAAATGGGTTATATGTTTTATATCTTGTTTGCTATAAACAAGCCTCAAGACGAGGATTATGAAAAGGATTTATGTCAAACTTAGTTTTGGACATAAGAATGTCCATTTCCAAAAAGGCTTAAATGGAAAAGTATTTTAGGACATATGAATGTCCATTGCCAAAAAAAGTTATGTCAAAAATGTTTTGGGACATCATGTCCCTTAGCTAAAAGAATTTATGATGAAAAATATTTTTGGACATAGAAATGTCCCTTGCCGAAAAAGGCTTAAGTGAATGATGTTTTTCGACATGAGAATGTCCTTCTTTGCTAAAGAGTTTATGAGAAAAATGTTTTGGATGTAATACGTCCACTGGCAAAAGATGGTTTTATGTAAATGACTTGGAACATTGGAAATGTTCACACAAGGCTAAAGAAAGTTAATTAAAAAGGATAAAACATATATGTTTTGCCTTCACAAGCCCAGACGTGGCTTGTAAATGATTTTAAGAATGAACTTTATGAAGATGTTCTAGGGCATAGAATTGTCCTTATGAACAAAAGAATTTTATGATAATATTTTAAGACATATAAATGTCCTCAGGTAAAAAAGTGTTCAAGATATTTAAGAAAAACGTTTTAAAGGAAGTCTTGACCTAAAAAATAAAATGCTTACTTACTGGGTTTTCACTCACGTTTTGTTTTCCCAAACCTTAGACATATATCGGGAACTCAGGAGGTTGCGAACCTAAGCAATGAAGGAAGGTACGTGATGGTAGCCATGTGGGCTATAAGGAATGAGATAGCATGATTAAAGTTCTAAGGTATGTTGATGTGTATGTGAACTTAATTAGAATTTTAAGTTCCATGTGATCCAATGATTTGAATGAATGTATATATGGAATGAAAATATAATTGTAGAAAAGCATCATGAATGCTATGAATGAAATATGAAATTTATTACAAGTGTATTGGTACTTGTATGATGAATGATGTGGAATGTAATGAAATGAATGATGATAAAAAAATTAGACGAGATCCAATTAATAACCCGCCATGTAATCAGGGCAACAATCCTGATTCACATTCACCAATCGATAGATCTTGAAGTAAGGATGTGATGTCTCTAGTTTGGGACGCTATAGAAGGTGGTATCAGAGCATAGATTGGTAAATAGTCATGAAAAGAAAAGACTTGATATCACAAAGATGACATCTTAGCAAGAATTGATAGATAGACGTAGAGGGAAAATGAAAAATGATGAAAGAAATAGATTGAAATTATAAGACATATGCGATATGTATTGTCTTTTATTGTGTATAGATTAAAATTAGAAGACATATGCGATATGTATTGTCTTTTACTGTGTGTCATTATGACGCAAAGGTATGACTATTTAAGGAAATGTAGCTAGTTTGCTATATTTCATAATATAGATGTTATATGAAGGAAAAATGATATGAGGACAAATGAGATAAAGAGGGAGGTAGGAGAATCTAAGAAAAGACAAAAGATAGAAGGGAATAAGAACAGATGATGGGTTAAATAATGAAACCCTACATAGAGACCCCCCATGTCTAAGGTTTACCATACCTCACTTAAGATAGCACAAGATTGTGCTATATGATATATATGTTTAAGGTGCAGCGCCATGGCGAACATATGGAAGGCACCAAGGCGCCAACTTTCTAAGTAATTGTTGGTTTAGAGCTTATGTTTATGATAAAATGACTTATTATGTAAGTATAATCTGAATGTGTAAGGAAAAACAACCTTACACTATGAAAAGTGAAGATAGGAATGAAAAAGGTAGGAAAAAGAAAAGAATTTCCTTTTGATTCCTAAATAAATATATGATGTTTGATGTTATGAAAATATAAATGCATTTGATTTCATTCAAATGCTAAGTGTATATGGAAAAGGAAAGGTCATTTATCTTTCTAGATCATATAATTGACTAATTGAATGATTCTATGGTAAGATACAATTATATTAAAATGATTTCATATGTTGCTTTCTACAACATGCCTATCACCGTGGTTTTTGAACAAGGGAAAGACAGTTGTAGATATGAGTCAACAGAAAAGAAGAGAAGGCAGTAGCAAATCAAAATGACCAGGGCACTGAGGACAAGTGAGTCCAAGGGCTCGTCAACGACGGGTAAATATACACCTTGAGTCAAGGGTTGAAGGTGGAGCCGCTGCAGGTAACACCTCATAAGTAGAAAAAGTGGAGGACAGTATAACTGCAGTTGTAGAAGGAGCTGTGCAGTAAGCCACTCGAGATTGAGCGGTCCAAATAGAAGAATAATACAAGGCCTTTGGGAAAACCCAATGGGACCAATTAGAAGAAAGTGGAAATGATGGACCGGTACAGGTAATAATTTTTAACCTAGTACCTAAACCTTTAAGGGTTGATAATAGTAAGATAGAAGCAAATGGAAAGGTTATTAATGCCTTTCTAGCTTAGTATCCACCTAAGTTCTCAAGTGAATCATATTCTATTCAAGCTAAGCAGTGGATGACTGAAACCAAGAACATGATTAAGGTTTGAACATGTAGTCTTATATAATGTCCAAGCATTGATTGGCAATGCTTATAAGTGATAGGAAAGCCTAATGGCTATTATGCCATAATCAAATAAGGTAATCTGGTGAACTTTTTAAGAAATATTTTTCAATAGGACACCAGGATCTAACACATGTTGGTAATGAACATGTACAATCAGGGCAAGGACAACTTGCCACTAAAGATTAAGGAACCTGGTGTAGGGAAAGAATGGAGTAAGAAAGGTTAGCTCAACCAAAGCTAGTTGCAGCTATCGGTTGATAGAAAGTATCTATAAATTATTGCAGAAAAGTCTAGCAAAACATGTCTAGTTAGCATGTATGGAAAGAAAAGAAGATTCCATATATGATATCACAAAGTTTGGTATCATATATCATATCAAGGAATGATAGATAGATGAAGAAAAATATAGGCAAGAATGATTGGCAGAATTTTCTTCAATTCCGATGTCGACGGAAGATAGGTATGGGAGAAAATTATCTCTCTATGATGATCAAAAGAAATGAGATTAGAAAAAATGATAAGGACCCTACTGGTTTATGGAAACTGGAAAGGGAGACTAAGAAGAAAATATTTTACACTGGTTTAATACCAGTACTCCTATTAGGTAGTCTACGCTGGTATAACCTAGTTGTAGACATTATGAGATAAGAAGGAATGGATAGGTTAGCAAAAGTGTCTTTTGCTACGACATGTATGAAAATTTATGTGAGAACGATTTTTGCTCTATGCTATAGAATGAATGTGTTGGAATCAATGGCAAATTATGCACAATCTGCGTTTGATGATTAACAACTCAATTTGAGTAAGTTTTGGGTACTAATATGTTTTGTGGAAACTGTTTAAAGGATAGAAAATTAAAAATCAAAATTTGACAGATCAAGTTGTAAAACCAAGTCAACTCAGCTATCGACTTGAGTCAAGTCGATACCCAAGTAGACCTCAGGATCGACTTGGAAAGAAGCAGGACTTTCCAGTGTTGAATTTTGATCCAAGACAAGTAAAGTCGCAAGGCCAAGTCGACTCCATCTGCGACTTAGGTGAAGTCGCAGACCCAAGTCGACTCCACCATCGACTTCAGGTACTCAAACCTTCCAACGTTGAAAATGGGATCCAAGACAGGTGAAGTCGCAAGTCTAAGTCGACTCCAGCTACGACTTGGGTGAAGTCGCAGACCAAAGTCGACTCCACCATCAACTTCAGATGCTCAAAACTTTCAGCGTTGAAATTCGAATCCAAGACTGGTGAAGTCACACCCGAAGTCAACTCCATGTGCAACTTGAGTGAAGTCGCATCCTCAGGTCAACTTCACATGCGATCGAAGTGAAGTTGATCCCCAAGTCAACCCAAATATCCGACTCGAGTCAGATTGAAGATGAACATAGTCCAGACAAGCAATTCTACAAGATAAAATCATTCAAGACTATATTCTACTCAAAGAAAATTCATTTGGCTATTTTTGTGGATTGCAAAATCAAGATTATCAAAGCATCCTAAATCCAAGGCATGAAGACAAAGTTTCTAAGAGAAATTTAACATAACAAAGCTTCAAGATTGAGTGTTCAGTGGAAGAACAAATACAAGATGAATGACAAGCAAGCAAGTTTCAAAAGAAATTCAAGTCCCAACAAGTGCATACAGAAAGTGAAGTCGCACCCGAAGTCGACTTCACCTGCGACTTGGGTCAAGTTCAGGACCAAGTCGACCTGAAGTGGAACTTGAGGTATTTGTTGGGAACCAAAGTCGCACCCCAAGTCGACTTCAGTATGCGACTTGGTTGAAGTCGCACCCGAGGTCGACTTCATCTGCGACTTGGGTCGCAACAGTCAAAAAATTCGAACGTTGGCGCATTAAATGCGCACAACCTACCTCCAAACGTTCGAATTTACTCCACCATTATAAATATGCATTCAAGTGAACGTGCTAGAGGTTAGAAAGAGCATTAACTAAAAAAAAACTACCATCCTCTCAAGCATTAAGTGATCAACACAAGTTTCAAGTGAAGAACTACGCCCTAACTTGCTGAATTCTTTAAAGCTGATCAAACCATCCCTTCTATGAGTTCTTCCATGAGCTGAAACCTGCCTACACAATCTGTAAAGTGTAGATTTCTTTATTTGATTCATTATTTGTATTTTATACTTGGTTTGATATTGGTGTTTTGAACCAAGTGATAGCAAAGTAGCGTTATGACTTGAGTGGGGCTTGTCACCTACTTTGTGCTGTGATTTGTACAAGCCCCCTAGAGTTGGAATCTAGAAGAGAGTTGTTGCTCTAGTCGAATTTGATAATACATAATGGAACCCAAGTCACAAAGGGTGTGAGCTTGGAAAAGTGGAGCAGGGGAGGTTGCTCGAACCACTATAAAACCCTTACCTACTGCTGTGGTTAGCATTTTTGATTTTATTGCTTTATTGCTCTCCATATTAATCATTTGTTTCATTAAGGGGATTAAATTAAAAATGAGAAATTTCTGTTTAAGTAAAAATTTCAAAGTACCCAATTCGCCCCTTCCCTCTTGGGTAATAGCCATAAACTCGAGACCAACAAGTGGTATTAGAGCAGGTATTTGAGTTAAACCAAAGAAATCTTTTGAAATGGCATCCTAATCAACTTCCACCCCAGCATTTGCCAAGGGCCAATCTTTCACTAGACCGCCTCTATTTGATGGGACTAACTTCGGTTATTGAAAGTTGAGAATGAAACAACTAATCATGACTACAGATATTGATTCTTGGATTGCTATCCAAGATGGTGTTATGTTGCCTATTGATGTAAAAGCCTCCACATGGTCCGAGGAGGAAGTAAGAACTGTTAAAAGCAACGCAAAGGCCATGAACTTCCTCTTTTGTGCATTAACGGCATCGAAGTACGATAGAGTATCCTCATGCCAAACCGCTAAAGAAATATGGAACACTCTTACATCTATCTATGAGGGAACTTCTGAAGTCCAAGGGACTAGGAGAAATATTTTGATTGGAGAGTTAGAAAGTTTTAAAATGCTTGAAACTGAAAATATTTCTGAAATGTTTGCTAGATTTTCTAATATTACTAACAACTTGAAAGGTCTTGGAAAAGCAATTTTTGAATCCGAGCAGGTAATGAAAAACTTAAAAGCGCTACCGAATCTTGGACTCCGAAGATCACAACCATTGAGGAAACAAAGGACCTCAACACACCACGGCTAGAAGATCTAATAAGCTCACTAATGTCTCATGAGCTAATAAAGAAGAGAAATAAAGAGCAACACAAAGGCAAAAGAGTTATTGCCTAAAAAGCCGCACAAGCTTCAGACGACTCCACCTCATCCTCTCAAAACGACGATGAAGAGACTGCCCTACTTACAAGACGGTTTAGAAAATTTGTAAGAAAAAGGAGAAATTTCAGGAGCTTCAAAGAAAGAAATCCAAAGGAGAAAAAGAAGGAGGCTACAAAGTGCTTCCGGTGTGGCTGTATGGGGCACATGCAAGCCCAATGCCCAACGCCCAAAGAGACCAAAACAAAGGAGCGAAGAGATAAGAAAGATCGAGGAGAAAATAGAAGATTTCAAAAGGTCAAAGGAAAAAGGTCCAGGGGAAAGCGTCAAAATATTTTTGAATATGACCTTCCAAAATAACAAGAGAGAACTTGGGTATTCCACATTTGAGAAGGGAGAAAGTAGTAAGTCAAATGCTCCAAGGACTCATAGAAACTGAGCAAAATCCATCCAAGCTAAACCAAAAATGAATCATGTTGCTTGGACCAAAAGACTAACTTGGGAACCAGCTACTACATGACTTCCCACTCCAAGACTCCTGGGAGCTTGTAATTTTTGCAATAAGATGGGGCACAAGGTATATCAATGTAAAATAAGAAAGTTACATGATCTTGGTACAAAATTGGTTTGGGTACCTAAGAGCATTGGATTTATGCCTTCAAAAGTAGATTAACGTAGATTCCAATGGTTAACTTACCCAAATGGACCCATAAAATGGGTACCAAAAAAATAAGCTCTACTTGATTTGATTTTTGCAGGTTTGTTTTAGAGCAAAGGCCAATAATATATGATTTATGGATAGCGGCTGCTCAAGACATATGACGGGAGAAAAAGGATTGTTCCATAGGATCAAACTGTGTAATGAAGGAACGGTTGCTTTTGGGAATAATGAAAAAGGTATAATAATAATTGAGTCACATTGACTTTTTTTTATTGTGAATTTGTTTTATAATTTCTTTATTTCATCATATAATGAATCATATGCTTGTTGTAGTTCCTCTAATTTAGCACATTTGAGACAATCATGTGTAGCAGAGTAAATAGATTGGGTATCTAAGTGATTAATTTTGGAGGTTATCTCATCACTACTTGTATAGTTTGTTGAGCTGGTTTCACCATCTAAGATTTCTGTTGCAGTAAGGTAAATCACGTTGTGTTCTTCCTCTATCCTTTCCATGCAACATATTCTAGCACAGTTTGCAGCTTCATCGTCTTCATTCGACGAGCTGCTTATTGTAGACGTTTCCTCAATTACATATATTCCTCTCCTTTGGCTTTTTATTTCTGTCTTTCTTCACTCGCCATTCTTTTGTCTTACTTTCATCTGGTGTAGGATATTGAGCTTGCATATGTCCTACTCCACTACACCTGTAGCACTTGGTTATTTCCTTCTTTTTCTCCTTTCCATTTCTCTCTTTGAATCCTTTAAAGTTCTTCCCCTTTCTTACAAATTTTCTGAACCTTCGAGTGAGTAGGGCAATCTCTTTATCACCATTTTGAGAGGATGAAGTGGTTCATCTGAGTTCGGTGTAACCCTCAAAGCAATTGCCCTTTTTTCCTTTGTGCTGCTCCTCATTTCTTTTCTTTATCAGCCCTCATTTCTTTTGTGGCGCCCCAAACCCGAGCATCACATCCTGAGCCTTACCTCGGGATCGTTATTAATTGGTAAACATGATCAGGATTGTTGCCCTATCAAATGGAAATTAAATATGTTTCCTTAAGTATTTGTTCCCTTCTATTTTTCATCTCATGCATATTTAGGTCATTTCCACCCAATAATTTCATACCTAATCATGATATTCACGATATATTTCAAACTTTCTCATAAATCAGATGTCACAGCATATATTATCCATAACTGTCAACACAGAAACATCAAATCAATTTACAATCATTCAACATAAATTTTTTTCACAATCAAGAACTTATAACTTTTTCATTTCTTCAGTGGCCATCTCGTGCTCCTTTGCCAGGTCTCTTCTTTCACCTGTCTATGGGTTTGGAAAATGAAAACATGAGTCGAAACTCAATAAGCAAGTTATATATTTTCCAGGCAATTTATTTTGCAGGCAATATTTTTCATTTAAAATATCTTGGAAAGAAATTTATACCTTTTGAAAAGGTATATCTTGAAAACATAGTCCTTGTACCTATCATAGGTACGACATGCATAATGTAATGTAAAAATCGTGAAACATGTCCTTCATAGGATGGAAGCTAGTTAGGTGACCATCCGTCCTTGTCTTCTCCCATCTTAGGGAGGGCGCCGCCGGCCTTTGGCCTATCTTAGTAACTTGGCCACACCAAAGGGGGACAACCAGTCCGCTTATTCTTTTCAGGTGGACCTAGTACTTTGTGCACATAAAATTTTCATAAAAACCATCTTTAACATGCTAGCATGATTTTTCATTCAGAACGTAATAAAATATTATTTTTCATAACATTTATCAATGAAATTTCGTAAGATCATCTTGTAAATAAAATAATCATTTCAATACACATTTAACTAAGGAATGACCATCCTTAAATACTTTAAATACTTCTGAAATAATTTCAATATTCACATTAAATCAATTAGAGAAAAAGTTGCATTTATTTAAAATATTTTAGAAAATAAAATTATTTAGAAATTTGCTTGCTTACCTGTCTCACGTCAGCTTTCCGAATCTACCTATTCTTTGCCCTTGCTTACATGAGAATGATATAACATTCATATATTTCTTCTGCTTGCATTCAACTTAGTTTTCCAACCCATTTTCATTAACATACATAATCCATTTGACTTTTCAAGGTGTTATGTACATATAGCACATACTTGTGCATTACATCGGTTATTACACAACATGTTCAATCCTATAAGTAAGGTAATCATTCAATCACTTAATAATCATCATTTAAAGATTCATTACCTTCCATACAACATATTTCACTTATTTTCCAAAAATTCATACATCGGTGCTCATTTTAAGCACTCGTCGTTACCTTAGGCCTCAATAATTTATCCCAAAATTTGAGATTATCCTTATGTATCTAAACAGAAATATAATAATGTAATTTATCATATTTTAATGCATTTTTGCATTTAATACATTTACATAAGTCCTTTACCCCTTATGCATGTCCATGCTTCCATATATACCCATTTCACAACACATATATGATGCATTTCATAAAATTTTCCAAATCAACAACTTAGTCCGTAATTCAGCATGATTTACATCCTTAATAACACTTTATTTACGGTATTTTTATGAAATTTTAATCCACAAATCATAGGATTCCAAAACAACAACTTTGGAACCTGTTTTTCACACTTTCAACGTACCTTTCGGTACTTAACCCAAAACGGATTTATAATTCCGAATTTTCAGCAACTAATCCAACTTTTACTAACCCAAATTCAGAGTATTAATACATATTTAACATTCATAATTCAACTCCTTTCAAAACAGAAACTTTCATGTACATATTGGGTACCTTTTTCAACCCATTTTGAATGTTCCTACACATGCCCTAAAATTCCAGATTTAAGGCAAAGTTCATTCATTCATTTTGGACATTCAAAGTACCCTAAATTTAGAGTAATTTACTCTCTAAATCATCCATAATTTATTTAGGCAAACTTATGCAACATATATATCACAAAATATGGAAATCGAATCATATACGTAACCTTGAATTCCATTCTTTCTAAAATTCATATCTTAGGCTTAAATCAACATATATATTTCACTAAAGCATGATTCATAGCCTAAACATGACACTAATCCAAAACAGAAACTTAATATATGCATTTTGAATATTTCAAGTTAGGTTTTCAACCCATATTCAATCCTAATTTCCATTTCAACTCCTTAAATCATTGAAATTCATATATATCTCTTAATACTCATTCAATATTCAATCAAATAGCATGCTAAATCACCATTTAAGGATTCTTTTTGTATCATATTCATATTCATAAACTTGAAGTAGAAAACTTAGAATCAAAGGGTCTAGCACATCATGTATACTTACTTGATTGTTGTCAACTTTGATCCCAAAATAATCAAGCTTGGTTTTCTTTTCTTTCTTCCTTTCTTTCTTCCTTTCTTTCTCCTTCTTTCTTCTCCCTTTTCTTCCCTCCTTGCTGGGATTTTTATGGACATTCAAGGCTACTGAATTGTGGGGGTGTTTGGTTCCTTGAAAAAAAATTTCTAACTCTTTTCTCTCATGGCAGTCCACCCCTATTTATAAGGGCTGGATTTTCCAGCTTGTGGACCCCATTTTGAGAATGATTTGAGATCATTTTTAATGCTCATTTATCCCACTTATGTGCTGTCCAAATGGTGGCCAAGTAATTATATTTTTAACCATATTTTCTATAAGTGAAAATCTGCTCAAAATCAACTCACCTTGCTGTCCATTGTGAGCACGTTCCTTACTGCCTCCTTTTTTAATTTTTTTTCCACACTTTGACAGCTTTAAATTAATGGTAATTTATGTATCTAATTAGTAGCTAGCTCAGCTACTGATTTAGAATAAAAAAATCAAGAAAAATCAAAAAATCAAGAAAAATCCAACAATCAAGCCACTTGGACGTCCCATATGCATGCTCATGTTGCTATCCACTATTTGATCCATCCACGCTGCTGATCACAACGATTTTTCATGAATTTTTTCCATATGAATTAATGCTCATTTATGTACCCTTGCATGCTGGCTACTTAGGTTTATATATCATATATATAAAAAAAATTGCAAAAGTCCAAATGACGTTCCATGCAAGACACATAAGCTATGCTCCTTTGAGCTCTTCTTTAGCTCATTAATTTCCAACAAAAATTCCAACGAATTTCCACACATATTAATGCAAAAAAATACCTGGCATTTCACCTGCAATTGACACATATTTGGGGTCATTAAAAATGCATTTAATCCATGCACTATTTGCCTTAAATGCATGGTACTTTGTGGTGCAAAAGTCAAGTGTGTGTACCTTTTTCTATTCAAGAATTTTTCCAGAATAATTTACTTAATATAATCCTTCCAAAATATTAATCTCATGATTTTATTCAACCGTTTCAAATTTCATCTCAATTCGACTTTTCTAACTCAAGTTATAGCCACTTGAAGTTAATGGTTGAATTTTGAATATAAACAATTAATTATCACACTAATTTCATCATAATTTTCATAATCCAATAATCCCATAAGGTTAAGCCCATCATTATCTACTTGCCTTTCAAATTTCACTTCAATCCGCCTTACAGGCGTTAAGTTATGAATTTTCCAGTATTTTTCCACTTAACTTGATAATTATCCTTTAAATTCTCATAAATCAAACCATATAATTTAAGATAATTATTCATGATATATTGATAAGTTTCAATTACCGTCAAACTACTTTAATCTCATTAACCCATATCGGCTTATGACGATTACTTGAATCACTATTTCTAATCCTTAGCCCTAATTGCAATAATTTACCAAAATCACAAAATCATCCAAAAATTCAATTAAATCACATATAAATCACATGTATATGTTCAATGCATACAATTGAGTCCTACATAGGTTGGGATTTCACATCTATCCATGTAAATCTTGAAAAATCATCAACAATGACAAATACATACTTTTTCCCTCCAAGAGTCAAAATGTCAAATGATCCATACAGATCCATATGTAATAGTTCAAGTGGCCTAGTCGTTGAAATTTTTTTGGAGGAGAATGACATTTTAGGCTGCTTGGATAGTTGACATGCCTTACAGATTTTATTTTTATCATATTCGAGCTTTGGTCATCCTTCTACTAGGCTCTTTTTCCATAAGGTCTTAATATTTGACATATTTATGTGTCCAAGTCTTTTATGTCATATCCATGGATCATTATCAATGTCTATGAGATATTTTCTATCAAGTTCATCAAGGGAAACCAAATATACATTTTCATATCTTTTGCCACTAAAAACTACGTGGTTTTCATCAAAAACATTGCATATAGAAGATTCAAACACAACTTTATAGCCTTTATCATACAGTTGATTAATGCTCATTAAATTATGTTTGAGTCCTTCAACAAATAGTACATCCTCTATTTTTGCCATGCAGCATATTCAAGCATAGTTTGCTGCTTCATTATCTTCATTTGACTAGCTTCTCGTTGTAAATGTCTCCTTATTTACGTACATTTCTCTTCCTTTAGATTTTTTGAAATTTTCTGTTTTTATTTCTGTCATTCTTCTCTTGTCGTTCTTTTGTCTTACTCTATTCTGGTGCAGGACATTGAACTTGTATATGTCCTACTCCATCACATCTGTAGCATTTGGTTATTTCCTTCTTTTTCTCATTTCTATTTCTCTCTTTGAATCCTTTGAAGTTCTTTTCTTTTCTCACAAACTTTCTGAATCTCCGATGAGTAGGGCAATCTCTTCATCATTATTTTGAGAAGACGATCTGGATTCATCTGAGTTTTGTGCAGCCCTCAAAGCAATAGCTCTCTTGCCTTTATGCTGCTCCTCATTTCTTCTTTTTATCAGCACAAGTGACTTGAGAGAACTAATAAGATCTTCCAATCTTAGCGTATTGAGGTCCTTTGCCTCCTCAATAGTTGTGATCTTTGGAGTCCATGACTAAGGTAGAGCCCTTAAGATCTTCATGACCTGTTCGGATTTAGAAATTGCTTTTTCAAGACCTTTTATTAGTAATCTTGGAAAATCTAGCAAACACTTCAGATATATTTTCAGTGTCTAACATTTTAAAACTTTCTAATTCTCCTATCAATATATTTCTTCTTGTCTCTTGGACTTGAGAAGTTCCCTCATATATTGATGTTAGTATATCCCATATTTCTTTGGCTTTGACATGAGGATACCCTATCATATTCTGCAGTTGTTAGAGCACAAAAGAGGGAGTTCATAGCTTTGGCATTGCTTTTTACGGTCCTAACTTCTTCATCGATTGGTAGAGTAACTCCGTCTTGGATAGCAATCCAAGAGTCTATATCAGTAGCCATGATAAGTTGTTTCATTCTCAACTTCCAGTAACTGAAGTTACTTCCAACAAATAGTGGTGGCATTATAAATGATTGACGAGCTGCGTATATGTCTATTAAAATGCTCATTTTAACACAAGTATACGTGCTGACCAAGTAATAAAGAGTGAGTAGAGTATCGTTCCCACGAGGATTGTGTTAAACGGATTAGCACCTTAAATCTTAATTGTCTAAGTGAATTGGTAAAATGAAGGAGCAGTTGTATCAACAAACTGAATTAAACTAAACTATGAAAACAGTAAATGACCAAGGTAGGGTGGATATTGCTGAGATTTCCTTGAGATGATTAAGATAGGTGGGAATATGAAGTCATTGAATCATAGTTATGTCATTTGGTCCTAATTAAGTTAGTTGTGCAGAGATACTAATCTAGGTTTATTCATATTCATATATGTCTTCCAACACATACAAACCTAACCAAGTTTTAGTTATGTGCTATGTTCCCATGCATACAAGTAAAACAAGGTTGATAACTATATAACCTAATCATGATTACATAGGGTTAATAGGTATATTCCTATCCATATTAACATCTGACACTACATGAGTTAGAATACATGTGCCTTGTATATGGATCTTACTCAAATTTCACTTTTCCAAGGATGAATATGAATATTAGATCAATCCACAAGGTTACCAAGCTTGTAAACGCATTAAGCATGATATATAAGGGTAATCTCAAGTAACACAAGTCGCAGCACAACAGTATTATCAATTCAAGCATAAGAAAACTAAATATCATAAGCTATGAGTTCAAATCCTACATATCTCCTACCATAAGAAGGTTTAGCCCATTAACATGACTTCAATTCCCATTAAAATCAAGTTACAATCATCTCCAAGAACACAGAGGAAAGGAAAGAGAATGAGAAAGAGAAGAACTAAATCCCGGAAGCTTTCACCAGCGAGATCGGATCTCCTCTTTCGTTTGTGATGGAGAACGGATCTTTTTCCTTCTCTATGCGGCTGCTCTAGCAACTCTCTCCACGCCTCTCCTCTCTATATCCTCTGGAACTCTAGGTTTCTATTTAAACATAACAGCCTGCGCAGCAAAACCCACGCGTACGGATGCGTATTGACACCTAGGCGCCAACTCTCTGGAGCTGCGTAACTTAGAAACTCTCTGGGATGGCTCTGCATGTTAGTGAAGTGGCGCCTAGGCGTCGATGGTCAGTGACTGGGCGCTAACTCTTTGTAAGCTTTGTGACTTGAAAACTTCTCGGAATGCACTGTATGCTAGTGAAGTGGCGTTTGGGCGCCAACTCTCTGGAGGCATTTCCTGTGTGAGTGCTGGAACTTTTGGCTAGGCATGTAGGGTGGCGCTTGAGCGCCAGCCTACCTGCTTCTTCACTTGGCTCTGTTCATTCTTTGACTCGCTCGCATGCCTGTAAATCTTCGTCCTTCCTGTAAAAATGAATGAAACTAAATAACTGAACTAAAAATGCATAATTTATACTAAAAATGTATGAAAACCATATAATGCTCCTAAAATACAAAGCAAGTGAAAATTTAGCTAAATGGATGCAAACTAAACCTAATCTTTTGGACTAACACACAAAAATAGACTGAAATAGGCCATGATAACTCGTATTTTTACGAGTTATCACACCCCCAAACTTAAATGTTGCTAGTCCTCAAGCAACACATGCAAACACAATGAATGAATGAATGAATTTGGACTTTGTAAACTCAACCTGCTTCCCATTATCTTCTATCAATCCATTTCTCTATTCAACAAGATCAAGAATAATGTAAACTTGAAAAATCATCCATTTCTCAAAACAGGACATGCATTTTCATTTATCATTCATAAACCAAGCTACATGTAGATGATCGTATTTCTAGTTCAAAGTAATAATTCAACATGCTAATCTTTCTCTTGATCAAAAGAAACTGGTTAGAAAATCAATCCAAACAGGTGAACCAAGGTTTAAGCCAAAGTAACTAGTCAAAGAACATGATAATCATTCACTACATTCAATTTTGTCCAACTGCACATTCTTTCCCCCCCCAAACTTATTGCAAAACTCTCCTCCCCATATTTTAGGATATCTGGAGATCTATTTTTTTTGGCTCCCCTCACCATATTTCAGGGTATCTGGGGAAAGTTTTCTTTTTAAAGCGTTCTTACTGTGATTTTTCTTTACTTTTTATACGCGAACCTTGACATTTGTTGATGCCAAGTCTCGGTTACTTAGCTTAGGTCAATCACTCCCTTTTACTGTTCTGATAACTTGGTAGAGATACTGAACATGCAAGAAATTTTTTGTGAAGTATTACCATTTTCGAGACCATTAATTCCCCTAAAGCACGTGGTTCACATTTGTTTAACTCAATTCTTATCATTTCAGTTGAAAAAATTAGCATAGAATTGAATTATAACAATGTACTATGAGATTCTCATGATTCATTCACATGTTACTTGCTACTTGCTTTTACACATAGTCCTTAATCTGAATTGCCAATTTTTCATGAATTCAATTCCAAGTCAAAGTTTTTCTTGACCTTGCACATATTTCATCAAAATGGATTGAAACAAGAAAATTTTCACAAGAAAATTTTGACATGATATGTAATCTAAACAAAACATGTAAAACAAACCTACGACCAAAAATTATACACTCTCCCAAACTTGAGAGATGCATTGTCCTCAATGCATGCAACTACATGAAACCTACATGATCATAGACTGAGAAATAAATACAAAAGAAATATAAAATGGAAAGGACAGGTACTCCCCTAGGCATTTGATGCGGAGGAGTCATCGTCGTCGTCGCGCTCACTTTCTTCACTAGGCTGATGTGAAAATTGACCAAAATAGGATTGGAACTTAGGAGGTGTCGATGGGATTGGTGGTAAAGCCTTCATATCAATCTGTCGGTCCTCTATGAGTCTTTGAAAGTGCGCCTCCATAGCCCAATTAGATAGCTATAGAAACCGAGCTTGGGCATGATTTTCATGTTGACGAGCTCAAAAAATGCTTTCCGTTGATATGTGGTAGCTCCCGTAACTGCTCTGGGATCAAAAGTTATGGCTAGTTGAACTTGGCATCCTGAAAACTCGTGTTTTGCTATTTTTTTATGTTGGCAGGGGGTGGCGCCGGGGCACCAAAAATTGAGGCCTAGGCACCGACTTGCCGTCTCAAAAGTTGCAACATATTATTTCCTTGAAAAATATGGCGCCGGAGCGCCACTTCTCTGATCCCAACTTGCTGCAACATGTTCTTTTCCAAAAACTTAGTGCCGGGCACCAAAAATTGAGGCTGAAATCTCACTCCAACTGCATTGTCTTGTCTTGAATGATGAATATAAACTTGAAACTCCTTGCTTCCATCATTTATCGACTTTCAAAGTGGATTGAAAATCCATATTTGAGCATGATAATCCTGTCCTTCCTTGTCTTGAGAGATGACTACTTTATTCTTGAATCAAAAATCCAAAAGTGTAATGGGTTGTTTCCCATTCAGTGCTAAATTTATCGTCTTCAGCCTGACGTTCCACTATGTTTAGCCAATTCCCGTTCTATCGAACTTCCTTCCATGCAGATTGTGCATTGGAAGTTCAGCTCTCTTCTTAGCCTCTTCAAATGGATAGCCGCTTTTCTTGAATTTCATAGGGACTATAAAAGAGGTTTTCAGGGTCTTGAACAAATTATGGCTTGAAGATGTTGCTTTCCAAGGCTTTGCATTGATCGATTAAGTCTTGTTGCATCTGAATTTCAGGAAGACAAATTAGAGGAGTGTTGATATGATAAATTCCAACTTTCTCCACTATACCAACCTCTATTTCTTTTTCCACTTCCTGGCTTTCCATTAGCTTGGCGACTTGTTCAAGAACATGCTGAGGTACAGTTTGTTCCATCACATCTATTGATATATCTACAATAGTACTCGAAGTGACTTCACAGCCCTGTTCCAACTCATCTTCTGCTGAAATTTCTTCTATATGACCAAAAGACTCTTCTTGATGCCGGCATTGGAGTGCAGTAGCCAATTGCTCCACCTGTTTCTGCATGTTCTCATTAAATTGCATCTGGCTCTTCATGAATTGCATGAACATGTCCTCCAAAGATAACTTGCTTTCAAGTAGTGATGGCTCCTCAAACTCCTGTGTTTGACAATCGAAAGACATCCTATTCCTCGCTTGCAAATCTCCATGGTAGCTCTGTGTGGCGCCCTGAACCGAGGTGCCTAGAAGCCTTACTCCGGGAACATTTTTTATTGGTAAACGTGACTCAGGATTATTGCCCTGATCACACAACAAGATTTATATATATATATGTATCATCAACACATGGAAAATTTTCATCATTCAACCAACATGAAATATATTTCACATATCATAGTGATAATCACAACTTGTTCATTAAACATCATCATTGAAAAGATATACTTTTTCATTTCAAAATTTCATCATTGTCTTTACATAAAATTTACATATACATCCTTTATATTAAAATCTACATATATTTTGCATGCTACCTTCGTCATCATTTCCTGTTTGTTGTTGAAAAAGCATGGGTGATGAATAATATTCAGTAAGCAAACTATACATAATTTTTCAATCATTTTCATGCATTTCATAAAACGCAAATGCAATGCATTCATAGCATTCATGACATTTCTTTAGATGCGACGCTAGCTAGGCGCCCATCCCATACATGCTCCCATTTCGGGGAGGTCGCCGCCGGCCTGGGCCTATATAAGCGACTTGGCAATAGTGAGGGGGGCATCCGATCTGCTTACTGCCTCAACTAAGGCCTATTTCTCGTGCACATGCTCATTTACATACACATGCCGGCATGATATTTGCAAATCATAAAAAATTTCATAAAAAACATTTAGTAAACAATTTAACAAAATGAACTTCAGTTCATGTAAAACAGTTATCGGTATGGCCAACCTTAAATAAATTTCATAAATCAATTTACAAACAATTTCAAGCATTTTAGAAATAATTTACAAAGGTATAACTTGCTTACTGAGTATTATTACTCACTCATGCTTTTTCAACAACAGACAGAAAATGATGACGAAGGCAGCATGCAAAATATATGTAGATTTTGATATAAAGGATGTATATGTAAATTTTATGTAAAGACAATGATGAAATTTTGAAACGGAAAAGTATATCTTTTCAATGATGATGTTTTATGAATAGGTTGTGATTATCACTATGAAATGTGAAATATATTTCATGTTGGATGAATGATGAAAATTTTTCATGTGTTGATGATACATATAAAAAAAAAATCCTACCATGTGATTAGGGTAACAATCCTGAGTCACTACTAATCAAAAACGATCCCAGAGTAAGGCTTCTAGGCACCTCGGTTCGAGGCGCCACAGAAGTTGGTATCAGAGCATAGATTGGTAAATAGGCAAAAAAGGAAAGAAATGATCAAGCTAGAACACATGAAATCATGATTATGATTGATTTATTTATCATTGATGATCTATACGTAAATGGCAGATAGAGGAAAATCTCCACTAAGTGAAAGGGAACAGGTATATAAGGCTAAGTCAGCCTAGAAGGGGTCACAATTGATAAAAACTGAACATTTTCGAACCCAAATGCCCCTCTATCATCTGCCGGAAGTTAAAATATGGCATGACTCAATGCATAAATGGGCTAAGATTAGAACTGAACCTCCAAGTTGCAGTCGGAATGGCTGGGAGTTCAAGATGGTGAATTGAAAGCAGATTGAACAGCGGGAATGTCGAGCTGAGGACGTTAAGCTTAGCGCTGAATGGGAGGCAACCCGTTTCTTAGTTTCAATTTGATTTGCCATTTTGTTTTTGTTTTTGGTTTTTATTTTTATTTTCAGAAAAATAATTTTGAGCATAATTTCATAAAGATCAAGCCTGGAAGCAGCCTGGAAAAATTGCGAAAAAAAATTAATGAAAAAAAATCAACGCCTAGGCGCCGCATGGGGGCGCCCCAGCACCATGAGGAACACCCCGAAGAACACGGGCGCCCCAGCACCGGGTCGTGTATAGCGCGACCTGGACGCCTTATAAAGCATGGGGTTAGGGTTCTAAACCCTAAACCCCACTCCCCGATGCCAAAACTCCCCATTTCTCATTCCCAAACATTCCCACCTAGATTTCAAGCCATTGCAACTCAAATCCAACTGCATTTCATCAAGGATTCATCCTCCCATTCCATCCATTCCAACCATTCCATTTTCATTCTTTTTCCCCTTTGCTTAGATCCACTCAAATCCATTCAAAACTCCAGTTTTTCATCACCAAATCCTAAGCCTAACACCTACATTGAGGTTCCACTCACTTTCCCCTTCATTTGGGCTCCATTTTGAGCCCCATTATCTTCCTTTTTCCGTCTGGCGTCGGAAATCGATTGACAGCAGATCGGCACCTAGGCGCCAATACCCCTGTGCTCCGACGCTAGTGCAGAAGTGTGGCGCCCCGAACCGAGGCGTCACATTTGTCCTTACTCCAAGATCTTGTCGATTGGTAAGTGTGAATCAGGATTGTTGCCCTGATCACGCGGCGGGTACTTAATTCGATCTCATCAAAAAAAAAATTTCTTTTTCTTTCATCACATAAAGACACATACTTATCATCAAATCTCAATTATCATTGATAACATTCATACTTGTTTTTGTACAATACAGGTTATTTTAACCTGAACATTTTATACATACATAATTTGAAAACTCCTTATCATATATTCATGTCATACCATATATGGATCAGCATATCATAAAATTTTCTTCATACCTTCTTTTTCCTTTTCTTCTTGGCCTGTGCTGTACCTGTCTATGGTTTGAAAAGCAAAACGTGAGTCGAAACTCAGTAAGCAAGCATTTTTCATTTAAATGCATTTCTCCTGTTCAATAGTAGACACTTATCAAGTGATCTACTATCAACCAGTGGAAACCTTTTCATAAAATCTTTCATAAAACATATGCTTGCAAACTTAACATATAGACCTCTTTTTCATAATCATAAAAACGTTTTCATAAAACTTCCTTTTTCCAAGGACATTCTCATGTCCTTAAAACATTTTCCATAAAATCTTTTCAAAACAAGCATATGCAACATACATGATGTTTCTGTCCGTCTGGCAGGTGACACTTACCAAGTGATCACTCTTTCCTACTTAGGAGAGAAACCATTTCATTTGATAACTCGCGAGCTAAGCAGTTATCCGTGTTCATCTCCCATTTCAGGGAGGGCGCCGCCGGCATTTCGCCTTTTGAAGCGACTTGGCCTATGTAGAGGGGGCCCATCTTGCAACCGCGCCCGGTCTGCATATCCTCTACAATAAACCTAGTACATAGCTCATGTGCACATTCTTCATGTTCATATGCTAGCATGCTTTTTATAAAACCCCACAGACCTTAATCTGTGTATTTTTCCTTTTCAAAATCTGATGCTAGCATAACCTTTCAAAATAGTACAGACCTCGGCCTGTATTTCTATCTCTAACTTGATAACTCGGCATAGCTCAAGTTAACAAGTTAATAAAAATATTTTGTAAGGATGACCAACCTTAAATAATTTTAAAAACATTTAAATGACACATTCTTAAAACATTTCAAATATTTGAGAAATAGTAAATTTGAAACATTGCTAAACAAATGTTTATAAATCATTTTTGATCGGTAAAACAATTTTGAAAAACATTTTAATATTTGGAAATCAAAGACTTTGGAAACATTTTTCTTCTCGTTTCTAGATTTTTCATGAACAAAGGATATACTAATGCATAATTCATTTTCTATATATATATATCATATTCTTTGTCCACATAACACTTAAGTTTCTTCTATACGAAGATATGCTTGTATGATCCTTTGGTCATTTAAAAGAAATCTTCATTTAAATCGGTTATTGGTTGGCCTTCCTTAAATCCGTTTCAAAACATTTTAATAAATCATTTTAAATTCATTCGATAAAACAAAATATTATTTTGAAAATCAAAACTTTACCTTTTCCATTATAATGCAACCATTTTAATCTTTCTCTTCATTTATAAGGATTTGCTTATGATAAAGCAATTCCCACATACTTCAACATTTCTTCTTACTTCCATATGAATTTGCTTATAATAAAGCAAATTTAACATATTCCATAGTTGCACTATATAAAAATCATTTTCAAAAGTTTGCTTGCTTACCTTTGTTTTGCTTTAAATCTGACTCCTTTATCCTTTTCTTTCCTTTTCCTATACAAGTGAAAAGGATATACATATCTTATCATACATGAGTCATATTCATTTATAACCTTATTTTTCTTTATAATTTCTTATAAAGGTTAACCCTAAAAATACTTGACCATTATTTCCTTTCCTAATTCCATCCATATATCCTCATAAAATAAAAATAATTCTAAAATTTTCTCCAAAATCACGCTGTTCACTGTAGTAAATTACTGTAGCAGATCACTGTAGCATATTACTGTAGCATATTAGTGTAGCAGATCACTGTTCATCCGTGGTTACTGTTCATGGGTTTCAAAAATTGATATTTTTTCCGAAAATAAAAAATATCATAACATACCTTATGCCTAGTATATCATTGGACATTTCATACATTTTGAATTTATCATCATTTACTAGGCCAAAAAAATCATTTTCTCCATATACTCAAAATCAACATAAATTCACTTAAGCATAATCCTTAATTCCAAAAATTATGAAATTGATATATCATCATCCCAACATCATATTCATTCATCTCAAATCATCATTTATCAATTTTGGAGAATTATTTACACATATCATGTGTTATTTTCCCAAAAGCTCTATCTTCGCCCCAAATTTTTGATGTTTTGGCATAATTCCAATTAAGCATTATATCTATACTTATTTTATCATGCTTAGGCATTATCTAAGAATATTTTTACCATAGTTAACATCCAAAAGAAATTTGGGTAGAAATCACTTACCCGAAGTAGAGATACGCCTCTTTTTCTCACACTTTCTCTCTCTAACTTCTTCTTCTTCTTCCTTGGACGTGTGGGAGGATTTTGGGAGCTTGGAATGGCTCAAGTGGAGCTAGAATATGATGCCTTGGATGTCCACCCTGCTGCCCTATTTATAGGGTTGCATTTTTCAACAATTTGGAATTTACCGCCTAGCTTTGAGGTATTTAATTATAAATTGGTATTTCTTTTTAATTTTGAAAATGCATGGAGCTTTGCGCAGCCACCCTAGGCCTGCTCCAGCCACCCTATGGCAGCCCTATTTTTCCTAGAATTTTAATTTATTAAAATTAATTATTTTTAAGCAAATTAATCTCAACCCTTGATTAATGATATGATCAATTTGTGACCAGTGGATATTTTTCCCCATTTTCCACACCCCCTGCACGTCCCTGCCATGTTTCTGCATTTGCATTTAATTTTTTTATTTTTTTATTATTTATTTATTAAAAAGTCAAAAGTATATTTAATAAAAAGTTAAGTTACTTTTTCAACATCTATTTGCCACTCCATCTTGGACATTAATTTGTGAGTTTCATCACATCTTATCCCATTCATCATGTCCATCATGAATTTTTAACCATCCATAAAAAATTTCATCTAATTCCGATACCCGAATTGCAATTTATGAATTTTTTTCTAATTTTCCACAAAAATCCAAATTTGGATTAGAATATCCAAAAGTATTACTATTTTGTCATGTAGTGATTAATTCTCCTTTTTGACTTTTTGTGATTAGGTTAATCAAGTGATTAACTCTTAATCACATGTCTTAATCCATAATTACTTTGCACGTACACTATTCACGTACGCTATTCACGTGTACTATTCACGTGCATCACATTCTTAATTGCATTATTCTAACCTCTAATACACATTTTTCATAAATTTTTATTTATTATAAAAATCAGTACGGGTTTACAATCCTAGGTTTACATATACTATTCTAGGATTGCGGGTTTCACAAGAAGCAAGACAGTTTCAGAATTTCAGACGGAAAGCTTTGTGGGTAAAAATCTCTCTATTGTTGATACATTCCAAGTGCTTTGAAGTGATTTGATAACTATTTGAGTGGAATATTGGATTGGTAAATTTTTATGGATTGATTTGCTTGGGATTGGTTTGGTGCACATTTGGTATTGGTGGTTGGTTGGTGGAGGTTGAACGGTGATTGCTTTTGGCGCATTTTTGGAGCTTGGCTTATTGTGTATTGGACTTTGGATTGCCTGGTCGTGCTGGATTTTTGTTTATAAGGACCGATTGGGACTGCTTGTGTGCGACATGGCATCATCATCCTCGGCCAAAAGGAAGAAAGTGCAGGAACCCATGGACTTTGATGCAAACCGATTCGTGTCAGCCAAGGCCTTCAAGCGCTACATAGACGCGCTCCAGAAAAGGCATCTGATTCCGGAGAGAGGAATCAAGATAGATGAGTTCTCCGATGCTCCACTCCTCAACTTGCATGCTCGAGGTTGGCAGCAGTTCGTGGCGCAACTCCCGGCTGCTATTACTCCCGTGGTCAAGGAGTTCTATGCCAACGCACTGGAACACGAGGAGGGGTGAGTGAAAGTCAGGGGCAAGATCGTCCCTTTTCAAGCGGAGGCGATCAACGCCTACTACGGGTTGATGCCTTTTCCTCACCCAGACAAGTACGAGGCATTTCTGGAGGGCGAAGACCGAGATATAGAATCCATCACTAGACCGCTTTGCCAGAAGCAACCGGTTTGGAAGTCTACGGGAGGACAGCTCACGTCCTTCAAGCATAGTGACATGATGTACGACGGGCGAATGATTTTCCACTTTATATCGGCCCGGATGATGTCGTTAACCCACGTCAGTGAGGTGACAATGGACAGGGCCCTCTTGCTATACGCCATCTACAGTGGGCTGACGATCAACGTTAGAAGGCTCATATATCATCAGATCTGCGCCTATGCGAGAGCTCCCCGGGGCAGCTATTTCTTCCCATCCCTCATCACCGGGCTCTACAAGTGTGCCGGCGTCAAATGGGAGCCGACGGAGGAGGTCCTGAACTGTTCGGCCATCATAGACGACCTCTCCTACAGCACCCGGCCTCGGGTCCGCACTGCCACTACACAGCCTAGAGTAGATCCTGCAGCGGGTCCATCCTCGCAGACGCTATCCACGGCCGAGCGGCTAACCAACCTGGAGAACTTGGTTGCCGCCCAAGCCAGGTACCAGCATCAACATGACAAGGCAATGGAGGCCTACCTATGGCGGATCGCGGAGGACCGCCAGATCGACATCTCCACCCTCCCGCCCTTCCCACGGACGCCACCCGAGGTCTGAGCCTGCTTCGGGTAGCAGTCCCAGCCCCAGCCCGACGAGGACGCAACGGAGTCCGATTCTTGAGGGGTCCCAGTCCTTTCGTTTTATTTTTGCTTGTCATTGTATTTTCATTATTAGTTCATGATAAGTCATCATGCATTGAGGACAATGCAACTCTCAAGTTTGGGGGAGTGTATAATTCTCAACCATAGGTTAGTTTTGCATATTTTATTTTATGTTAGTTTTTCATGTTTTATTTTATGTTGCATGTATGTCAATTCTAGCTAATGAAAGTTGTCTTTATTTCAATCAATCTTATTGTGAAAATGTGCAAGGTTGTGATTAATGTTGACTTGAAATTGAATTCATGAAAGAATGGGCTATTTAGATTAAAAAGCAAGTATAAAAGCAGGTTGAAATTAACATGTGAAAGAATTAAAAGGAATTTAATAATGCATTGTTCTAATTCAATCACAGGAAATCTTTCTGATCGAGATGATAAGAATTGAATTAAATAAATGTTGACCAAGTACTTTAATGGGTTTAGAAATGGTATTATTTCACAGGAATTACTCAAACATGTTCAGATCCCTAACAAGGCATCAGAAAAATAAAAGGGGGTGGTTGACCTAAGCTGAGTAACCGGGACTTGGCATCAACAAATGGCAAGGTTTGCGTAAAAAGCAATGGAAAATCATGGTAATAACGCCTTAAAATCAAAATTCTCCCTAGATACCTTGAAATATGGTGAGGGGAGCCAAAAAAAAAAGAAAAAAAAAGAGAGATCTCCAGATATCCTGAAATATGGTGAGGAGAATTTTTGCAATAAGTTTGGGGGGAAAAATGAACGAGCAGTTTGTAGAAATTGAGTCCAGTGAGTTGAAACCATTTTCTGTGACCAGTGTATTTAGCTTAATCCTTGGTTTGCTGTGTTCATTAATTTTCTAACCAGTTTTCTGATTAAATGGAAGATTAATGTGTTGAATTATGACTTTGCACTATGGAATCTTAGCATCCACATGTAACTTGGTTTGAAAATGAAAATGCATGCCTTGTATGTGTAAGGAAGGATTTTTCAAGTTAAATTAATCTGGACCTTGTGAAATGGATAAGTGGATTGATTAAAGCATTACAGGAAGCAAACGGAGTTGACAGAGTCTGCATGCATTCATTGATTCATTGATTCATTCAGTCAGTCATACTGTTTGCATGTGTTGCTCGAGGACTAGCAACATTTAAGTTTAGGGGTGTGAGAAATCGTATTTTTACGAGTTATCATGGCCCATTTCAGACTTGTTCTGTGCGTTAGTTCGAGAGATTAGGTTCAATTTGCATCCATTTAGCTTAATTTTCACTCGTTTTGCATTGTAGAAACATTATTTAGTTTTTAAGCATTTTTAGCATTATTTAGGCATTTTTAATTCATTTACTTAGTTTTTTCATCTTTTGCAGGAAGGACGGGACATATGAAGGCAAAGAAGGAGAGTTGAATGCAGATTGAGACAAGTCAGAGGCAGGTGGTTGGCGCCTAGGTGCCTACCATTGGCACCCGGGCGCCACCTTACGTGCCTTGGCCATTTTTCAGGCAAAGTTCAGAAGTTTTTGAAGCCATTGCTTCTAGGGAGTTGGCGCCTAGGCGCCAAAGCATGGACTCCTAGGGTTTACAGAATGTGTCCAAGTTGCCCAGCACAGAGAGTTGGCGCCTAGGCACCAATACACATCCGTACGCGCAAATTTCAGTGCATAAGCTGCGCAAAGGGACTAAATAAATAGTTCCTAGGGGGTTCACGAGCAAGGGAGAGAGAAGGGAGAGCCCAGAGACGAACTAGAGAGCAAGAGAAAGAGGAAATCAAGATCAAAGCCCAGATTGAAGAGATGATTCAACCGCGTTGGTGGAAACCGCCGAAAAACAGTTTTTTCTATTTCTTTCCACTTTTCTTTCTCTGCTTTCATGAATACTTTTTACATGGATGTAATGGATGTTGAAATCATGTCTTTGAACTAAACTTCCATTAGATGGATAATTAGGATGATTTGAATTCTAAACTATATTGATTCTTTGTTCTTAGAATATTCAGGAATGAATATTTGATTTTATATATGATTGTATATGATTTACCTTTGTATGTGTGGATTTAATTCTTTTTACAAGATTAGCTACCTTGTAATATGATTTAATTACTTGATTTATCCTTGGAAGAGGAAAATCTCTACCAGATCCATGTACAAAGCATAAGTTTCTACCTTTGTGTAAGGGGAGTTGTTTAACAGATAGGAATATACCGTTAAACCTTGTGTAGTCATTATACAGGTTATGAACTTACCAATTTCACTTTATTTAATGGCATAGGAACATAGCAATTAAAAAGGGTGCAATTAGCTTTATATAATGTTGAAAGACATATATAAAGATACATGAACTTGGGCTAGTAAATCCATACGCATTCCAATTAAAAAGAACCAAAGCAATATAGTTTAGATTCAAGGATTCCGAGCTATCCATCTGCCATCCCTAATCAGTAAACTCATTTCTAGTATCCAGTAGTCTCATAATCTCTACTCTGATTTCTCATTGCAATTGTTAGTTTAGTTAAATCATAAACTCAGAATTTTCCACCCATCGAAAGCAGTTTAACTAATTAATAATTCCGGTTAACAATTCCTCGTGGGAACGATACTTTACTCACTCTTTATTACTTGATACGACATGTATACTTGCTTAAATAGCGAGCATTTTAGTTGACATATACGCAGCTCGTCAGTCGGCCTTTCCTTGCAACAGGCAAGGCTATCATTGACGTACAAGTTAGAGAGCTAACTATGCGGGTACAGAACGAACATGTTACCTTTAGCGTGTTCAAAGCAATGCAACTACCGACTGATCCAGATGAATGCCTAATGATGGATCGTTGGTTCAATCTGAATTCCAAGTCACAGATTACAAGGACATTCTGGAAGCATCGCTGGTTGGAGAAATCAGTGAATCTGACGACGAATCGACAAAGATGATACGCTACTTGCAACAATCTTCGATTTTTTCAAGATACGCGCAGAAGTTCAAATCGCCGGAGCTCAAACCAGAGTTTTTAAACAATTGAAGTCGTCAATCGAAGAGTCGCCTATTTTGGAGCTGAAACCTCTGCCAAAGCATCTATGATATGCCTATCTGGGAGCGGAATCCTCACTCCTGGTGATCATTTCTTCTGTATTGGATCCCGTGCAGGAAGAAAAACTACTCAGAGTGCTCAGGAATCACAAAAAGGCCATAGGATGGACCATCGCTGACATCAGAGGATTCAGCCCATCCTTTTGCATGCACAAAATTCAAGTTGAGGAGAATTCCAGGCCATCCATTGAAGCACAGAGAAGATTGAACCCGATTATGAAAGAAGTGGTTAAAAAGGAGATTATCAAATGGCTAGATGCAGGCATGATATATCCGATCTCCGATAGCTCTTGGGTCAGCCCGATGCAATGCATCCCGAAGAAAGGTGGAATGATGGTTGTCTCCAACGAGAATAATGAACTAATTCCAACTAGGACAAAATTTCACCTTAATCCAGCTTCCGGATTGTAAGATATGACTTTTTCTTCATTTTCTCTTCAAAATCCATTAAAATCCGAAAATCATAAAAAAAAATCCAAAAGCAATCTCTACTCCTCTTTTGTCCTTTAGTGGGAAGCTTCCTTTTTTGTCTTTTATGATTAAGTTAATCCAAAGTGATTAACTTAACATATTTCTTAATCCCACATTTACTATTCACGTTTTCACTATGCACATGCACTATTCACGTGCACTATTCATCTGAATTAACATTCCATAATTAGTTATTTAATCTTTCAATGTCATATATTGCAAAATATCATTATATTACCCAGAGTTTATGACCCTAGGGTTTCATACACGTTTCTAAAATCGAGGTTTCACATTATGGGAGCTATAAATTGAGAAGATTTTTACCACAAAATGACAAGAGCTAAGCCACATGGACGACCAAGGGTGAGGATTAAGAGATAAAGTGATTTTTTGAGATTTTTACATAAGATAAATATGGATTTTACTTGGACTAAGTTGAGCCATGTGAATTGAGCCATAAATTACTCAAATGAGATGGCAAGTGGGCCCCACAAACCTAGCAAAAAATGTCAAGGGGCAGGAGCATAGGGACGTTCAACTTTGGGTAAAATCAAAGGAGAGAAATTTCTAAGGAGCAAGGAGGAGACGTCCACTTTGAAGGAGAAAAAAAAGGAGAAATTCCCAAGCCAGGAACACCCTAAGTATACCCAAATCCCAGCAAGGGAAAAAAGAGGAAAAACGAAGAAAAGAGGAGGAGAAGGAGAAACAAAGAGAAGGATTCAAGTTAGGAGAAGTTGGATTCAATCCAAGTAAGTGTAACTTGAATTTTGATTCATTAAAATCCAAATTCTCTACCCCTATTTATGGGTCATAAATATGATTCATAATGAACCCCTAAAGAAAGATTAATGACACTCTTGAATTAAGTATTGATTAAGGATTGAATGACATATATGAAATTAAGAGTTTTGGCATATCTATTGAAATTAGATGCAAATATGGGAGCAAAACCTAGAAAAAATGAGACAAAAATCTAAAATATGAATGAAATAGTAAATGGATGAGTTTTAGCATGCCAATTTGTTTGAGAACTCATGATAGGGTGATTAAACAACTACCAATTTTCAGCTCAAAAGGGTAAGAAATTTGTAAATTAAAAATTCGAGAAAATCAACCTGAACAAGGTTGCACGGGTGTCAGGATCAACTGCACCAAATGATTTTTAATAATTTTTATACAAGGTATTTTGAGCTCAAACGTTTATATGATGTGGAAGACATCATGAGTAATACTCGAAAAAAATAAAATTTGGTTTTTGAAAGGTATAAATATACCTACTAATTAACGTGATTTGAACTGTCTGAAAATAGATGCTGCTGTCCAGCAGGGTAAAAATACCGAAATAAATATAAATACTTCCTATGTTGTGCTGGAAATATTTATTTTGGTTAATTTATGTAGTTATCAAGGTATGATAGAAATTTCAGATTTAAATTCCTTGATTTGATCATGATTCAAAAATTAGAGAGAATGATGTGTTTGATTTTAGCATTATGAACAGATTGAGGAAAAAATCAAAATAAATGTTAAATTCCAGATTTTTGGGATGGAACTTAACTTATAATGGGATATAAACAAGTATCACAAGTGATTATGAGGGTTTAACCTATTAGAGGTGGAGTTTAGAAAGGATGGAACTTAGGGTTACGCATATGACCTGATTTTCATATTTTTATCATATGTATAAAACATGAATTTTGCTAATGAGTTTATGGATGATTTAGAGGGTAAAATACCCTGAAATATGTGTACTTTGGACAGCCAAAATGAATTATGGGTTGAAAAACTATATGTGTGCAAACAAATAGAAATGTTATGAATGCAATGTCATTCTTATGTATAGGTAAAGGCAAAGAAAAAATTGAATAAAGATCAAGCCAAGTAAGGTAAGCAAGCAATTTTCTAAATACTTCTTGTTTTTGGATTTGCAAAGGTATGATTTAAATTCTTATTAATATGTTTGAGGATGGTCATTCCTTTATCTCGTTTTGCAATGAAATGACATTTCTCTAACTGATTTCTATAATGCTTTCTCAAGTATTCTTGGCAAATGATGATACATGAATTTGTGAATGGAAAATCATGCTAGCATGTCATGGCAAGTATCATGTTTATGAAAAGTTCATGTGCACAAGCATGAGGTCCACCTTGAAGGTAGTAAGCGGACCGGTGGCTCCCCTTGGGTATGGCCAAGTCTCTAAGAGAAGGCCAAGTGCCGGCGGCGCCTCCCTGAATGGGAGAGAGAAATGAGCCAGATGGTTGCCTAGCTAGCTTCCGTTCAATGATGTCATGTTTTGAAATGATGCATTGCACTGCATTGTTCATGAGATTTCTATGAAAAAGGTTTCCATCCGATTAGCAGTTGATCACTTGATAAGTTTCTTCTACTAAAATGGAAGGAAATGCTTTTATGCAAAGTTTGCCTTCAAAATGAATTACCTGAAAACTATAGCTTGCTTATTAAGTTTCGACTCATGTTTTGTTTCGTTTTCCAAACCCAAAGCCAAGTGAAAGAGATGACGAGGCGAAAGAGCACAGGGAAGATTTCACAAATAATGACTCTTGTGATATTAAACAGGGCTACACAGTGAATGAATGAATGTTTAAAGAATGGATGAGTGAATATCTAATGGAATTATGTTACATGCTAATGTTACATATTTGATGTCACAAATTGAGATGTTGAATGCAAGAATGGAAATTCTATGATAAATAATAAAGTATTAATTGTTATACTATAAATATGAACGAATTATGTGATATGAAACGACCAAGTATATGTGTAATGCCCTATAATGAGAAATCAAATATGCATATGAGGGCCTCGACTCCTAAGGAGTCAAGAATTCCAACGTGTGACAAGGCAACAATCCTGATCATGTTTACCAATCGATAGATCTTGAAGTAAGGTTGTGACGCTTGGGATGGGGCGCCACAACATATGAAAATGTCAATATCTACAAGGAAAAAGTTAAGAAATGGCATGACAAAAAGATTTTACCACTGAGATTCGAGCCAGGTCAAAGAGTCCTGCTTTTCAATTCAAAATTGAAATTGTTTCCATGAAAGTTCAAATCTAGATAGTCGGGACCGTTTATTGTGCTAAAGGCGACTGAACACGGAGCAGTGGAAGTACTGAATGAGGGATCCGGTAACAGTTTCATTGTGAATGGGCAGCGTCTAAAGCATTATATGGGAGACGATCTGCAGCGTTGCAAGGAGATGGTGGAATTGAAAGATCCCTGAACAGCGAGAACGTCTGGATGAGGACGTTAAACATAACGCTGAATGGGAGGCAACCCATTACTCATTTTTTTTGTTTTTTTTTTATGTAGGAGAATGATTTGGAGCTCAATTTCATAATGATCATGTTAGGAAGCAGCTAGGAGCAAAATTTTCAAAAAATCACTGAAGCACATCGGCGCCTAGACGCCGTAGAATGGCGCCCCGGCACTGGGTCGTGGACAGCGCGACCCGAACGACCTTATAAGGCTAGGTTAGGGTTCTAAACCCTAACCCCGAGCCCCGGCGCCGCCCCTTTCTCCTCTATTCATCTCCAACTCCATTTCAACTCCAATCCAACTTCATTTCATTATCAATCTCATCCCCATTCATTCTTTTCCATTTTTCATTCCATTTTCAACTTTTCCCCTTTCTTAGATCCCACTCAACTCCACCGAAAAATCAAGTTTTTCCGCACAAAATCCTTAGCCCCATTCCTAACATCCATTTCATATTCATTTTCCCTTCATTTCACCTTCAGATGGGAGGCGACTGAGGAGGTCTTGAACTCATAGGCAATCATAGATGATCTGTCCTACCGCACTCAACCCCGAGTCCGCACCGCCACGACTCGCCTCATGACAACACCATCAGCGGGACCCTCCTCTCACCTGCTAACCACCAGCGAGAGACTGACCAACCTGGAGAACCTGATGGCGGCTCAAGCCAGGTTTTCGCAGCAATCCAACCGGGCAATGGAGGCCCACTTTCGACGGCTGATGGAGGAGTGCCACATCGACGCGACAACTCTACCTCCATTCCCGTCGACGCCTCTCGAGTTCCGAGCATGCTTCGGACAGTTGTCCCGACAGCAAGGTGGCGATAGCGAGGATGATGGTGCGACCGAGTCCGACTCATGAGGGAGTTCCGGTCCTTTCTATTTTTTATTTTACTTTGTATTTCTTTAATAGGTCATTTTTAGTATCATGCATTGAGGACAATGCATCTCTCAAGTTTGGGAGAATGTATAATTCTCGGTCGTAGGTTTGTTTTCCATGTTTTGTTTAGATTGCATGTATGTCAACTTATGCTGATGAAAGTTATCTTGTTTCAGTCCATTTTATGAAAATATGCAAGGTTGAGAAAAAATTTGACTTGAAATTGAATTCATGAAAAATGGGCATTTCAGATTAAGAACTATGTGTAAAAAGGAAGTTGCAAGTGACATGTGAAAGAATCAATAGAATTTCATATTACATTGTTCTAATCAAATTACATGTTATACATTGTTCTAATCCAATTACATGTTAATTTTTCAACTAAAATGATAAAAACTGAGTTAAACAAATGTGAACCACGTGCTTTAAGGGAATTAATGGATTCAGAAATAGTAACACTTCACAAAAATTCTTCTGGTATGTTCAGTATCCCTACCAAGTTATCAGAATAGTAAAAGGGGGTGATTGACCTAAGCTAAGTAACCAGGACTTGGCATCAACAAATGTCAAGGTTCGCGTAAAAAAGCAAAGTAATTCATAGTAATAATGCTTTAAAAATCAAAACTCTCCCCAGATATCCTAAAATATGGTGAGGAGAGTTTTGTAATAAGTTTGGGGGGAAGAATGTGCAGTTGGGCAAAAATGGAATCCAGTGAATGATTATAACGTTCTTTAACTAGTTAGTTCAGCTTAAACCTTGGTTCACCTATTTTGCATGGATCTTCTAACCAGTTTAGTTTGATCAAGAGAAAGATTAACATGATGAAATTATTACTTTGTACTAGAAAATTTTGTCATCTACACGTAACTTAGTTCGCAAATGAAAAAATGAAAATGCATGTCCTGTTTTGTGAAATGGATGATTTTTCAAGTTTAGATTATTCTTGATCTTGTTGAATAGAGAGATGGATTGTTAGAAGCATAATGGGAAGCAAGTTGAGTTAATAGAGTCCAACATCATTTGTTCATTGTTCATTCATTCATTCGTTCATTCATTATGCTTGCATGTGTTGCTCAAGGACTAGCAACATTTAAGTTTGGGGGTGTGATAACCTGTGAAAATGCGAGTTATCATGGCCCATTTCATACCAGTTTTGCGCGTTAGTCCAAGAGATTGGGTTTAGTTTGCATCCATTTAACTGATTTTTCACTCGCTTTGCATTTTAGGAGCATTACATAGTTTTTATGCATTTTTAGTATAAATTAAGCATTTTTAGTTTATTTATTTAGTTCATTCATTTTTTGTAGGAAGGACAGGCAATCACAGGCATGCAAGTGAATCAACTGCAGAACAGAGCCAAGTAAAGAGGCAAGTAGGCTGGCGCCTAGGCGCCACCTTACATGCCTTAGCCAGAATACCCAACACCTCAAACGGCAGCATGCTCCCAGTAAGTTGGCGCCCAGGCACCGGCTAGGGGCGCCTACGTGCCACTTCACTAACATGCAGACAAAGTCCAGAAGAGTTTCCAGGTCATAAAGGTTCCAGGGAGTTGGCGCCAAGGCATGAGTTTCCAAGGCATTCTGAAAGGTTTCAAAGTTACACAGCACACAAAGAGATGGCGCCTAGGCGCCACTACGCATCTGTGCACGGGTTTCTGCACGTGTGCTGCACAAGCTAACTAGTTTAGATAAAAACCTAGGGAATCATGCGCAGAGAGAGAGAGAGCCGATAAAATAGACAACGAGAGAAGGAAAAGAACCTATTTGAAGCGCGAATTGAAGAGGAGATTCAACCCTATTGGTGGAAACTTCCGAAGATCCAGTTTTCTCTTCATCTCTCTATTTCCTTTTCTCTGTTTTTCTGGATACTTACAATATGGATGTAAAGGATTTTTATGTCATGTCTTCGAGCTAAACTTCCATTAGGTGAATAGTTGGATGAATTGATATTTAATTATATTGTATTGGTTCTTTAAGATTCGGGAATGAATATTTGACTTCAATATGATTGTGTGATGTTGACTTACCCTTGCATGTGTTATTTAATGCTTCTTACAAGATTACCAACCTTGTAAGATGATTCAATTGCAGGATTAATCCTTGGAAAGGGAAGATTTCTGCTAGATCCATGTGTAGGGCATAGGTTTCCTCTTGGTTAAGGGGAGTTGTTTAATGGATAGGAATATACCGTCAAACCCCATGTGGTCATGAACAAGTTACAAATCTATCAATTTCACTTTATTTAATAGCATGAGAACATAGCAATTGAATAGGGTGTAATTAGCGTTATATGTGTTAACAAGTGCACACAGATAGTGAAGTCACACCCGAAGTCGACTTCACCTACGACTTGGGTCAAGTTCAGAACCAAGTCGACCTGAAGTGGAACTTGAAGTCTTTGTTGGAGACCGAAGTCGCACCCCAAGTCGACTCCAGTATACGACTTGGGTGAAGTTGCACCCAAAGTCGACTTCACAAGACTTGGGTCGCAACGGTCGGAAAAATTCGAATGTTGGCGCATTAAATGCGCACCACCTACCATCAAACGTTCGAATTTACTCCATCATTATAAATAAGCATTCAAGAGAACGTAATAGAGGTTAGAGAAAGCAATTACTGAGATCCAACTACCATCCTCTCCAAGCATTAAATAATCAACACAAGTTTCAAGTGAAGAACTAAGCTCAAACTTGCTGCAAGCTCCAACACTGATCAAATCCTTTCTTCTACAAGTTCTTCCACGAGTTGAAACTTGCCTACACAATCAGTAAAATGTAGCTTTCCTTATTTGATTCAATATTTGTATTTGTTACTTGGTTTGATTTTGGTGTTTTGAACCAACTGAAAGCAAAGTAGCGTTGTGACTTGAGTGAGACTCGTTACCTACTTATACTGTGATTTACACAGGCCCCCTAGAGCTGGAATTTAGAAGAGAGCTGCTGCTCTAGCTGTATTTGATAATACAACAGTAGAACCCAAGTCACAAAGGGTGTGAGCTTGGAAGAGTGGAGTAGGGGAAGTTGCCTGAATCGCTATAAAATCTTTGCTTACTGCTGTGATTTGTATTTTTGCTTTTATTGTTTTATTTCTCTCCATATTATCCATTTGTTTCATTAAGGGGATTAAATTAAATAGGGAGAAAATTTCTATATAAGCGAAAATTTTAAAATACTCAATTCACCCCTCCCCTCTTGGGTAATAGCCATAAACTAGGGACCAACAAGTGGTATCAGAGCAGGTCTTTGAGTTTAAATCAAAGAGATCTCAGATATGGCATCCTAATAAACTTCTACCCCTGCATTTTCCGAGGGCCAATCTTTCACAAAGTCACCTCTATTTGATAGGAGTAACTTCGATAATTGTAAATTGAGAATGAAATAACTAATCATGGCAAAAAATATAGATTCTTGGATTGCTATCCAGGATGGTGTTGTGTTGCTTATTGATGAAAGAGCCTCCACATGGTCTGAGGAGGAAGTAACAACCGTTAAAAGCAACGCAAAAGCCATGAATTCCCTCTTTTGCGCATTAATGGCATCCGAGTATGATATTGTATCTTAATGCCAAACCGCTAAAGAAATATGGGACACTCTTACTTCTATCTATAAGGGAACTTCTCAAGTCCAAGGGACGAGAAGAAATATTTTCATTGGAGAGTTAGAAAGCTTTAAAATGCTTGAAACTGAAAATATTTCAAAAATATTCGCTATATTTTCTAAGATTACTAACGCCTTGAAAGGACTTGGAAAAGCTATTTCTGAATCTGAGCAGGTAATGAAAATCTTAAGAGCGCTACCCGAATCTTGGACCCCAAAGATCACAACCATTGTGGAAGCAAAGGCACTCAACACGCTACGGCTAGAAGATTTCATAAGTTCACTTATGTCACATGAGTTAATCAAGAGGAAAAATGAGGAGTAACACAAAGGCAAAAGAGCTATTGTCTTAAAAGCCGCACAAGTTTCAGACTACTCCACCTCATCCTCTTAAAATGACGATGAGGAGATTGCCTTACTTACAGGATTTTCAAAAATTTAGAAGGAAAGGAAGGAATTTCAAGACCTTCAAAGAAAGAAATTCAAAGGAGAAAAAGGAGGAGGCTACAAAGTGCTTCCTCTGGTGTAGCGGTATGGGGCATATGAAAGCCCAATGCCCAACGCCCGAAGAGACCAAAACAAAGGAGCAAAGAGAAAAGAAGGAGCGAGGCGAAAACAGAAGATTTCAAAAGGCTAAAGGAAGAGGCATGTACATCAACGAGGAGATGTCCACAACATGCAGCTTTTCAAATGAAGAAAACGAGGCCGCAAACTGCTCAAGGATTTGTTGCATTGCCACAATGGAAGAAGATCTCAACCTATGCCTTCCATCAACAGAAATTTTGGAGGGTCAAACCACCTCAACAAACTGCATGAGTAGTGAAGAGGTAACCTCTAAGCCAAAGTCTTTTTCTATTTTTTCTTCCACAAATGATTGCCTCAAATGTGATGAATTAGAAGAACTGCAACAAGCGTATGATTCATTATATGAGGAAATAAAGAAATTGGGAAACAAGTTCACAATGAAGAAAAGACAATGTGATGCAGTAATTATTGTGAACGAAAAACTTGCCGAAAAAGTTAATCATTTGATAAACGAAAAGAATACCTTGATAAGTGAGATGGAAAAATTTAAAAAGAAAAATGAATCACTTGCCAAGTTATCTAATCCAGGGGACAACGTTAAAATATTTTTGAAAATGACCGCCCAAAATGACAAGAGAGGACTTGGGTATTCCACATTTGAGAAGGGAGAAAGTAGCAAGTCAAATGCTCCAAGGACTTGTAAAAACCAAGCAAGACCCATCCATGCTAAACCAAAATAGAACAATATTGCTTGGACCAAAAGACTAATTTGGGAGCCTACTACTACATGGATCCCCACTCCAGACTTCCGAGAGCTTATAATTTTTGCAATAAGATGGGGCACAAGGTATATCAATGTAAAATAAGAGTTACATGACCTTGGTGCAAAATTGGTTTGGCTACCTAAGAGCATTGGATTTATACCTTTAAAAGTATATCATCGTAGATTCCAATGGTTAACTAACCCAAATGGACCCATAAAATGGGTACCAAAATGATAAGCTCAACTTGACCTTATTTTTGCAGGTTTGTCTTAGAGCAAAGGCCAACAATATGTAGTTTATGGATAACGGCAGCTCAAGACACATGACGGGAGAAAACGAATTGTTCCATAAAATTAAACTGTGTAGTGAAGGAACGATTGCTTTTGGGAACAATGAAAAAGGTATAATCAAAGGTAAATGAAATGTTTATGGAATTTCAAATACATGTATTGAGATTGTTGAAGGACTCAAAAATAACTTAATGAGTATTAGCCAATTATATGATAAAAGGTTATAAAATTGTATTTGAATCTTCTATATGCAATATATTTGATAATGATCACATAGTTTTTATTGGAAAAATACATGAAAATGTATATTTGGTTTGTCAAGATGAACTTGATGGAAAATATCTAATAGCCATAGAAAATGATCCATGAATATGGCATAAAAGGCTTGACCATATCAATATGTCAAATATTAAAACTTTGTAGAAAAAGAGCCTAGTGGATGAGTTACCAAAGCTTAAGTATGACAAGGATAAGATTTGTAAGGTTGTTGATCGCCCATTGCATATATCCTAAAGGAGGAGGCCGAAACCAACTAAACCCACAAGAGGCTGAAATTCTGTGGAAAATTGACAACCGAGTCAAAGTTAGCTTGCCTGCTATGATACCCAGACCCAAGTAAGGCTTATACATATGCATTTGGCATATAAATATGGATCATGTATAATTTAGTGGAATTATGAATGATTTTTCTTGCAATTTTGATGATTTATTGCAATTAGGGCAAATGACTATGTATAATGAATATAAGCCGATATGGGTCAATGTGATTAAAGAAACCTAATGAGGATTAGGGAATGTGAATATAATGAAGATAATTACCTCAAATATTATGGTTTAACTAATAGAGATTATGTTGATAATTATGGATTAAAGGTGGCAATTGCTAGAAAATTCATAACTCGACGTCGGTATGGCAGATTAAGATGAAAATTGAAAGATAAGCACATAATTTTGTGCTTAATCCTATGAAAAGGTTGGATTATGAAAATATTGATGAAATTAGGATGAAAATTGATCATCACCATCAAAATCCAAGGATGACTTCAAATAATCATAACTTGAGCTAGAAAAGTCGGATTGAGACGAAATTTGAAATGAACGGTTAAAATTATAAGATCAATGCTATGAAAGGATTGGATTAAGCTAATGATGATGGGATCATGTTTGCACAAAAAAAGGTGTATACCTTTGACTTTTGTGCACCATAAAGCAAGCTTGTATTTATGTTAAAGCAAGTAATTAATTATTAATGGCAAAAATGAGGTGTCAAAAGAAGATAGTTACACATGAATTTTATGAATTACTTAAAATGACAAAATTCATGATAATATCAAGTGATTAATGACATGATTTAATGGCTAATGGGCTAGCTCAAAGAAGCTTGAAGTAGGTGGCATAGAGTAGACGATTAAGGGGCTGTTTACATGAAATTTTTTATTTTTAAAAAATGATAAAAATACAATTAATGACCTAGGAAGCTAGGGTAGTTAGTGGACATGATTTTGGTTGATTTTTGTGGCAAGAAAATGCCATAAGGTCAATGAGAAGTGGACATTTCCACATGGACAACAACATGGAAGCCAAGTGAGGTGCACGTTCAAGCTAATGTTTGTGATTTTTAATGATTTTTTTAAATGCTATATGGACCCCTAAATGAGCTCCTAGTTAAGGTAATTAAGTGTATATTAATTAAAGCTGAAATTTTGTAGAAAAAAATGCAAAAGGCAGCTGCATATGGGATGTTAATCACATGGACAGCAAGATGAACCAAGAAAGGGTGGACGACCTAATCTGTTTTCTGATTTTTTATGATTTTTTTAATATGCTAAATGGACCCCCTAAGTAGGCTATTAGTTAGGGTAATTACCCATTAATTAAAATGAATTAGGTGTGGAAAAAATGCAAAAGCTGCTGCTAAAATGGACGTTCAAAGAGGGACAACAACATAGATTTAATGATATGGATTTTGATATTTTTTTTAAGATAATTATCTAAATTACTTGGACCACATTTTTCCATATCATCAAAGGGGATAAACACACTTTAATTAGCTGCTAATTGATGTGGCAAATGGGGGCCACAAAGCTGGAAAAATCTAGCTTATACATAGGTGGACGTCCATATGTGTAAGGGTTGGAAAGAAAAAATTTTCAAGGAGCAAATGCCCCTAACTCCTGCAACTCTCCACGTTTCCATTTTCCGGCAACATGAGGGCAAGAAAAAGAGGAGAAAAAGAGAAAGAAAAAGGGGAAGAAAGAAGAGGAATCCAAGCAAGGAAAGTGAAGTTCAAGTTTGATCTAATTCATGTAAGTATACCCCATGATTTGAGTTCTTTAATTCTATGCTTTTCACCTCAACTTATGATTCATAGATTTGATTCATAATGAACCCTTAAAGGATGATTGATGATGCCCTTAACTAGGGTATTGGTTAAGGATTGAATGAAAAGAATGAAATCAAGGGGTTCAAGAGGATGAAAATGGTGATTAGGGTTAAATATTGGTTAATAATCATAGCTGAAATTTTCTTAAATTCAAATATTATGTTGTTGTTTTGATTTGTTATCATGATTATATGATGATTCATGATTTAATGGATTATATATGTTGATTTGGGCTTAAGTTATGAATTTTAGAAAGAATGAGAATTAGGGTTTCATATATGACCTGATTTTCATTTTTTATGTTAAAAATGATATATGAATTAGCCTAAATAATTTAAGGATGATTAAAAGGGTAAAATACCCTAGATTTAGAGTACTTTGGACGTTCAAAATGGGTTAGAAAGGATTGCCCTAAATCTGATTTTTAGGGGCTTATATGTGGACGTCCAAAGTGATGCAATAAGGGTACCCAAAAATGTGTATGGAAGTTGCTGTTTTGGAACCCTATGATGAATGGATTAAAATTCCAAAATTAAACCCTAAATTATGTGTTAATTAAGGGGTTTAATCATGCTAATTAAGGACACAAGTTGCTGAGTTGAAAAATTTTAAGAAACACATGATCTATGTGTTGAGAAATGAACATGTATTGAGAGATAGGCATGAGGAAATGGTAAATGGTTTATGTAAATTATTAAAATGCAAAAATGCATAAAAAACATGGATTAAGGTACTATTTTAGTAAATAATGATAATCTCAAAATTTGAGATTATTATATAATGTCTAAGTTATCAACTAAGTGCTTAAAATGAGCACCATTGTATGAAAAGTGAAAAATATGTTAAAAATGATAAATGGAGGTAATGAACCTCTAAATAATGATTGTTATGTGAAACCCTAATCTTAGACATATATATAAAACTCTAGGATTGTAAACCCTAGGTAATGTATTAATGAAATATATATTCATGAATATGAAAACATGTGTATTAAAGGTTAAAGAAATGCAATTGTAGGATGAAACCGCATGAATAAGTGCACGTGAATAGTACACATGAATAGTAATGTGAATAGTAATCGACGTGATTAAGAGTTAATCACGTAGATTAACCTAATCACAAAATGACAAAAAAGGGAGATTTAATCACTACAAGGCGAAATAGCAATTCTTTTTTTAAATATTAATGGAAATTCGGATTTTAGTGGAAATTTTGGAGAAAATAGAGAAAAATTCATAACTTGCAATCCGGACGTCGGATTAGAGTGAAATTTTTTATGGATAGCCAAAATATTATGATGAACATGATTAGTGGTCCAAGATTCATAAAAAATTATGAATCAAAGGTCAAGATCAAATGTCATTTGGAGATCAAAAACCACATTTTACTTTATCATTAATTAAGATTTGACTTTTGATTAAATTAATTAATTAAAAAGCATTTTCATTAAATGAAAAATCTGCTCAAATTCCAAGGAAGATGGGGCGTGAGCTATGGCTTGGATTTTGTGTCCAAATCAATGGTTTAAATTCAATCTTATCATATAATCAATGGCTTGGATGAATTTTAGATTAAAGTATAGATTTTCATAAAAAAACAAAATAATTAAATGGGGCATTCCTACAGGGACGTAAATGGGCAGCAAGGTGGCTGCACATTGCTCAAAAAATTTCCTTGATTTTGATGAAAAATCAAGGGCTTAGATTGATTCAATTATGAAAAATCAATGGTGTGGATTTAACACATCTTTTTATGAAAAATTTGCCATAAATGGTATGGATTAGCTCAAGCTTGTGTGGACCACAAAATTCCACATAACAAATTAAGAAAAATCATAATTAGAATTTAATACATTAATTTGAGGGGGTAAAATGAAAATACTTGAAAAATGCATGCCTATAAAAGGGACCAAGGGGTGGACGTTCAAGGCACATATCTCAGCTCCCAAGATTGAGCAAAACTCACTCCCACACACCCCCCACACGTCCCAAGTGAGAAAGAAGGAAGGAGAGAAGGTTGGAGAGAGAGTGAGAAAGGAGGAAGGGTATCTTCACTTCGGGTAAGTGAATTCTACCCAAATTTCTTTTGGATGTTAATTAGGGTAAAATCATGCTTAGATAATTCTTAAGCATGAGAAAATAACTATGGTTATAATACCAAATTGGAATTATGCCAAAACATAAAAAATTTGAAGCGAAGATGGAGCATTCGGGAAAATCATGTATGAAATATGAAAATAATACTCCAATATTGCTAAATGATAATATGGGATGAATATTTATGATAGTTATGATGTTGGAATGATTATATATAAATTTCATAATTTTTGGATTTTAGGATTATGTTTAAGTGAAATTATGATGAATTTTAGAATATGGAGAAAATGACTTAATTGGCCAAGTTAATGATGATAAATTCAAAATTCATGAATTTTTCTATGATATACTAACTGAGAGCTATGTCATGGTTTTTTTATTTTTTGGAAAAAATATCAATTTTTGGAACCCATGAACAGTAACCCACGTTGCTGTGAATAGTAACCTCGAGTGAACAGTAAACGTAACAGTACCCATGAACAATGATCATGAACAGTATGCCATGAACAGTGATCGTGAACAGTGATGATGAACAGTACCATGAACAGTAAAAAGCGTAAATTGGGTGAAAAAAAATGAGATTAGCATTTATATCTTAAAGAATATATAGATGAAATTTTTAAGGGGATTTATGGATAAAAAATTCATATAAGGAGGTAATGACCAAGTATCTTTATAATATTAACCTCTATAGGAATGCGGTAATAAATAATTATAAAGTATGCATGGGAAGCAATCTAAGACATGGAATGATATAGATAAAATATTATTTTTCCTTGTATAAGAAAAGGAAAGGAAAATGTGGAGGACATGGATTGAGGAGGTAAGCAAGCAACCCTTTTGAAAATAATTGTTTACTATTTTATGAAATATATTTAAGGATTGTCATTCCTATATTGCTTTACATGAAATGATTGTCAATTTGCTTATTAAATGCCTTTTATGAAAATTTTATGGACATGTCATGCCGGCATATGTGTATGTTCATGGTGCACAATGAAGAGGCTTTGGTGGAGGTAGAAAGCGGATCGAAGATCCCCCTTCACTATTGCTAAGTTGCAAGAGCTGTGTGCCCGCGGGGTCCTCCCAAGAGGTGGGAGCACAAGGAAAGTCATGAATAAATGAATGCATTGCATTCTCATGAAATGCATGAAAAGGGTTCTGTCCCATTGGTAATTGATCACTTGGTAAGTGCCTCCTACCAAATGGGGAGAAATGCATTTGAATGAAAGGAAAATATTTACTTGCCAAAGAAAAAAAGATTGCTTACTGAGTATTATTACTCATATGTGTTTTCAAAATGACAAACAGACTATGGAGCTGACTCATAAAGGATGTCAGGTAGAAATGACTGACAAATTTAATTGCAGTTCTATGTATGTGTCCAAAGGGACAAATGTGTTAAAGACATGTTTTATGGATATTACAAACATGATTGTACTTATGTGAATTATTTCAATAAAAAGAAGATATGAATGGTTTTATGATAATATGGATGAGTCGATTATGAATAAAGTATATGCTTAAGTGATGAATGAAAAGAAAAAAAGAAAATTTTGGGCAAGATCCAATTAAGTACCTGCCGCGTGATCAGGGCAACAATCCTGACTCACATTTACCAAGCAAAATCGATCCCGGAGTAAGACTTCTAGGCACCCTGATTCGGGGCGCCACATGTTATATGTATGAAAGATTACCCTACATAAGGGTATTAAAAATAAATTAATGGATAATGTAATGTATAGCGTATGTTGATACATATGAACACCCACTTGTCTTAAGCTAGTGTAATGTAAATCCAAATGAATTTATGTAGGTTGGAAAACCTAAGGGATGTAAGAATTTGAAGTGATTTATATAAATGAAATATTATTTTTATTTATCTAGGCAAAAGCAAAGAAAAGAATGGAAGAAAGGGATTAAAGCGATCTCAGGTAAGCAAGCGAACTTTCTAAATCATTTATTTCTCCCTATGTGTTGAAATGATTTAAGATGTTATGTCAATGCTTTCATGAATGTTTTACAAGTGGGCAAGCACAAGTTTTGAAAATAACGGCTTTAATGAAAAGTTGCAAGTTTTGGAAAAAGGATGACTTTAATGAAAAGCCTTAAGGTTTGCTTCATGGGAAGCAAGCAACAGTTTTTAAGATAAATATTTTATTGCAAGTGTTGCCAAAGATTGGGAATGATTTATGCAAATGGATCGAGAAATTTGCTTATGAGTAAGCAAGTTCTCCATAATGTTAATTTTAAAGGATTTTATGTTTTATGTCAATGGTTTTAAGAATTTGCTTTCAAGCAAACAAGTTCTTTATGATGTTGTTTCAAAAATATTTTATAAAAAAAAAATTTTGCCCTTTTTCACAAAGCAATATTAGTAAATAAGTTTTGAATATATTCTTACGATATTTTGTGATAAACGACTATGTTTATGAAAGAAAAAGAAAAGGAATTTGATTTATGGAAAAAGTTTAGTTTTTCTATGTCATGATATTTAATATAAACGATAACTTGGACATAGTCCATATGTTTGAAATGATATTCGAAAAGCTTTGATTTCCTTTAGATAAGGAAATATGTTGAAAATGTCTTGAAAAATATTTATATGGATATTGTTAAGATAGGATTTAAGGATGACTAACCCAATAAGTTGATTTTATAAATGGTTTGATTTCAGGTTGCTAAAATGACATACAAAAGACTATGCAAGCCTCTCTCTATGTAAAAATGGCAAAATAGATATGTAGACAAGAATTTGACTTTGAGGTGGTTGAGAAGGGGATGGTATAATTGCATAACTTTTGTGAGCAAAAGACCCTGAAATGGAAACCAAGAAAATACTAGGAAAAAATATATAATTTATTCTTGAAAATCCAAAAATTTTGAAGTTCTTTTATTATAAAGGTTTTAAGATGTATTGTTTCTCAGATATTTCAAATGCTTATCAAAATATTTTACTCAAAATTCTTCTAAAAGAATTTAAGGAAGTTCATCCTAAAAATTATATTTCAAATGACAACTTGTTTAAAGTGGGTGCGCTCGCTTTACAAGTTGACACGGACTGCGGTCTGTTATGTTATTTTTCAAAATGACTTTTAAAGATACAGATTTGGGTCTGTGATGTTTTTTTAGAATGGATGCGGATTGCGGTCTGTGATCCCGGTTTAAAAGGACACGGGTTGCGGTCTATGATACTTTAAACCATACAGACTGCGGTTTGTGATCAGGATGCATGGTGCACCAGTACAATGAATAGGCCGGTTGTAGAGCACGGTCGGAGATGGACCAGGGCCCACTCTACTTATGGCCAAGTCGCTAAGGGGTGGCAGGAGTGTCAGCGGCGCCCTCCCTGATATGGGAGAAGGATAAAGGAACAGCCGCCTGGCTAGCGTGCTGTTAAGGATTCTCTTCCAAAATGTAAAATGATCACTTGCTAAGTGTCACTACTGAATGGGGAGAATGCATTTGCTTATGTTTTTCTTTTGAAAAGCTCAAAGATTGGGACATAAAAGCAGTTTTACGAAAAGTTATCGTAAAGGGATTTTTAGGAAATGATTTCCCTAAAAATATGGTGTTTTACACAAAAGTGTAAATAATAAGGATGAAAGGAAATATTTTCTATGCAAATGCTTTTATGAAAATGAGTTATATGTTGTTTATCTTGTTTGCTATAAACAAACCTCAAGACGAGGACTATGAAAAGGATTTATGTCAAACTTAGTTTTGGACATAAGAATGTCCATTTCCAAAAAGGCTTAAATGGAAAAGTGTTTTAGGACATATGAATGTCCATTTCCCAAGAAAGTTATGTCGAAAATATTTTTGGACATCATATGTCCCTTAGCTAAAAGAATTTATGATGAAAAATATTTTTGGACATAGAAATGTCCCTTACCGAAAAAGGCTTAAGTGAATGATGTTTTTGGACATGAGAATGTCCTTCTTTGCTAAAGAGTTTATGAGAAAAATGTTTCGGATGTAATACGTCTACTGGCAAAAGATGGTTTTATGTAAATGTCTTGGAATATTGGAAATGTTCACACAAGGCTAAAGAAAGTTAATTAAAAAGGGTAAAACATATATGTTTTGCCTTCACAAGCCCAGACGTGGCTTATAAATGATTTTAAGAATGAACTTTGTGAAGATGTTCTAGGACATAGAATTGTCCTTATGAACAAAAGAATTTTATGATAATATTTTAAGACATATAAATGTCCTCAGGTAAAAAGGTGTTAAGATATTTAAGGAAAACGTTTTAAAGGAAGTCTTGCTCTAAAAGATAAAATATTTTCTTACTGGGTTGTCACTCACGTTTTGTTTTTCCAAACCTTAGACAGGTATCGGGAACTCAAGAGGTTGTGAACCTAAGCAATGAAGGAATGTACGTGATGGTAGCCATGTGGGCTATAAGGAATGAAATAGCATGATTAAAGTTCTAAGGTATATTGATGTGTATGTGAACTTAATTAGAATTTTAAGTTCCATGTGATCCAATGATTTGAATGAATGTATATATGGAATGAAAATATAATTGTAGAAAAGCATGATGAATGCTATGAATGAAATATGAAATTTATTACAAGTGTATTGGTGCTTGTATGATGAATGATGTAGAATGTAATGAAATGAATGATGATAAAAAAAATTTGGACGAGATCCAATTAAGAACCCGCCGCATGATCAGGGCAACAATCCTGATTCATATTTACCAATCGATAGATCTTGAGGTAAGGATGTGACGTCTTGAGTTTGGGACGCTATAGAAGGTGGTATCAGAGCATAGATTGGTAAATAGGCGTGGAAAGAAAAGACTTGATATCACAAAGATGATATCTTAGCAAGAATTGATAGATAGACGTAGAGGAAAAATAAAAAATGATGTAAGAGATAGATTGAAATTATAAGACATATGCGATATGTATTGTCTTTTACTTTGTGTCATTCTGACGCAAAGGTATGACTATTTAAGGAAATGTAGCTAGTTTGCTATATTTCATGATATAGATGTTATATGAAGGAAAAATGATATGAGGACAAATGAGATAAAGAGGGAGGTAGGAGAATCTAAGAAAAGACAAAAGATAGAAGGGAATAAGAACAGATAATGGGTTAAATAATAAAACCCTACATAGAGACCCCCCCCCATATCTAAGGTTTACCATACCTCACTTAAGATAGCACAAGATTGTGCTATATGATATATATGTTTAAGGTGCAGCGCCATGGCGGACATATGGAAGGCACCAAGGCGCCAACTTTCTAAGTGATTGTTGGTTTAGAGCTTATGTTTATGATAAAATGACTTATTATGTAAGTATAATCTGAATGTGTAAGGAAAAACAACCTTACACTACGAAAAGTGAAGATAGGAATGAAAAAGGTAGGAAAAAGAAAAGAATTTCCTTTTGATTCCTAAATAAATATATGATGTTTGATGTTATGAAAATATAAATGCATTTGATTTCATTCAAATGCTAAGTGTATATGGAAAAGGAAAGGTCATTTATCTTTCTAGATCATATAATTGACTAATTAAATGATTCTATGGTAAGATACAATTATATTAATATGATTTCATATGTTGCTTTCTACAACATGCCTATCACCGTAATTTTTGAACAAGGGAAAGGCGGTTGCAGATATGAGTCAACAGGAAAGAAGAGAAGCCAGTAGCAAATCTAAACGACCAGGGCAGTGAGGACAAGTGAGTCCAAGGGCTCGTCAATGACGGGTAAATATACACCTTGAGTCAAGGGTTGAAGGTGGAGCCATTGCAGGTAACACCTCACAAGTAGAAAAAGTGGAGGAAAGTATAACTGTAGTTGTAGAAGGAGTTGTGCAGTAGGCCACTCGAGATTGAGCGGTCCAAATAGAAGAATAATACAAGGCCTTTGGGAAAAGCCCAACGGGACCAATTAGAAGAAAGTGGAAATGATGGACCGGTACAGGTAATAATTTTTAACCTAGTACCTAAACCTTTAAGGGTTGATAATAGTAAAATAATAGCAAATGGAAAGGTTATTAATGCCTTTCTAGCTCAATATCCACCTAAGTTCTCAAGTGAATCATATTCTATTCAAGCTAAGCAGTGGATGACTGAAACCAAGAACATGTTTAAGGTTTGAACATGTAGTCTTATATAATGTCCAAGCATTGATTGGCAATGCTTATAAGTGATAGGAAAGCCTAATGGCTATTATGCCATAATCAAAGAAGGTAATCTGGTGAACTTTTTAAGAAATATTTTCCAATAGGACGCCAGGATCTAACACATGTTGGTAATGAACATGTACAATCAGGGCAAGGACAACTTGCCACTAAAGATTAAGGAACCTGGTGTAGGAAAAGAATGAAGTAAGAAAGGTTAGCTCAACCAAAGCTAGTTGCGGCTATCGGTTGATAGAAAGTATCTGCAAATTATTGCAGAAAAGTCTAGCAAAACATGTCTAGTTAGCATGTATGGAAAGAAAAGAAGATTCCATATATGATATCACAAAGTTTGGTATCATATATCATAGCAAGGAATGATAGATAGATGAAGAAAAATATAGGCAAGAATGATTGCCAGAATTTTCTTCAATTCCGATGTGGACAGAAGATAGGTATGAGAGAAAATTATCTCTCTATGATGATCAAAAGAAATGAGATTAGAAAAAATGATAAGGACCCTTACTGGTTTATGGAAACTGGAAAGGGAGACTAGGAAGAAAATATTTAACATTGGTTTAATACCGGTACTCCTATTAGGTAGTCTACGCTGGTATAACCTAGTTGTAGACATTATGAGATGAGAAGGAATGGATAGGTTAGCAAAAGTGTCTTTTGCTACATGTATGAAATTTTAGGTGAGACCAATTTTTGCTCTATGCTATAGAATGAATGTGTTAGAATCAATGGCAAATTAAGCACAATCTGTGTTTTGATGATTAACAACTCAATTTGAGTAAGTTTTGGGTACTAATATGTTTTGTGGAAACTGTTTAAAGGATAGAAAATTAAAAATTTGAATCTAACAGATCAAGTTGTAAAAATCAGAATTTGAGTCAAGTCGATACCCAAGTCGACCTCAGGATCGACTTGGAAAGAAGCAGGACTTTCCAGTGTTGAATTTTGATCCAAGACAGGTGAAGTCGCAAGGCCAAGTCGACTCCATCTGCGACTTAGGTGAAGTCACAGACCCAAGTCGACTCCACCATCGATTTCAGGTACTCAAACCTTCCAGCGTTGAAAATGGGATCCAAGACAGGTGAAGTCGCAAGTCCAAGTCGACTCCAGCTGCGACTTGGGTGAAGTCGCAGACCCAAGTCGACTGCACCATCGACTTCAGATGCTCAAAACTTCCAGCGTTGAAATTCGAATCCAAGACTGGTGAAGTTGCACCCGAAGTCAACTCCATGTGCAACTTGAGTGAAGTCGCATCCTTAGGTCGACTTCACATGCGACTTGAAGTGAAGTTGATCCCCAAGTCAACCCAGATATCCAACTTGAGTCAGATTGAAGATAAACATAGTCCAGACAAGCAATTCTACATGCTAAAATCATTCAACACTATATTCTACTCAAAGAAAATTCATTTGGATATTTCCGTGGATTCCAAAATCAAGAATATCAAAGCATCGTAAATCCAAGGCATGAAGACAAAGTTTCTAAGAGAAATTTAACATAACAAAGCTTCAAGATTGAGTGTTCAGTGGAAGAACAAATACAAGATGAATGACAAGCAAGTAAGTTTCAAAAGAAATTCAAGTTCCAACAAGTGCATACAGAAAGTGAAGTCGCACCCGAAGTCGACTTCACCTGCGACTTGGGTCAAGTTCAGGATCAAGTCGACCTGAAGTGGAACTTGAGGCATTTGCTGGGAACCAAAGTCGCACCCCAAGTTGACTCTAGTATGCGACTTGGTTGAAGTCGCACCTGAGGTCGACTTCATCTGCGACTTGGGTCGCAACGGTTGGAAAAATTCGAACGTTGGCGCATTAAATGCGCGCCACCTACCTCCAAACGTTTGAATATACTCCACCACTATAAATATGCATTCAAGTGAATGTGCTAGAAGTTAGAAAGAGCATTAACTGAGATTCAACTACCATCCTCTCAAGCATTAAGTGATCAACACAAGTTTCAAGTGAAGAACTACATCCCAACTTGCTGCATTCTTTAAAGCTGATCAAACCATCCCTTCTATGAGTTCTTCCACGAGCTGAAACCTGCCTACACAATCTGTAAAGTGTAGATTTCTTTATTTGATTCATTATTTGTATTTGATACTTGATTTGATATTGGTATTTTGAACCAAGTGATAGCAAAGTAGCGTTGTGACTTAAGTGGGGCTTGTCACCTACTTGTGCTGTGATTTGTACACGCCCCCTAGAGCTGGAATCTAGAAGAGAGTTGTTGCTCTAGTCGTATTTGACAATACATAGTGGAACCCAAGTCACAAAGGGTGTGAGCTTGGAAGAGTGGAGTATGGGATGTTGCTCGAACCACTATAAAACCCTTGCCTACTGCTGTGGTTAGCATTTCTGATTTTATTATTTTATTACTCTCCATATTATTCATTTGTTTCATTAAGGAGATTAAATTAAAAAGGAGAAATTTCTGTTTAAATAAAAATTTCAAAGTACCCAATTCACCAATTCCCTCTTGGGTAATAGTCATAAACTCGAGACCAACAAGTGGTATCAGAGCAGGTCTTTGAGTTAAACCAAAGAGATCTTTTGAAATGACATCCTAATCAACTTCCACCCCAACATTTGCCGAGGGCCAATCTTTCACAAGACCACCTCTATTTGATGGGACTAACTTCGGTTATTGGAAGTTGAGAATAAAACAACTAATCATGATTACGGATATTGATTCTTGGATTGCTATCCAAGATGATGTTGTGTTGCCTATTGATGAAAAAGCCTCCACATGGTCCGAGGAGGAAGTAAGAACTGTTAAAAGCAACGCAAAGGCCATGAACTCCCTCTTTGTGCATTAACGTCATCGAAGTATGATAAAGTATCCTCATGACAAACCGCTAAAGAAATATGGAACACTCTTACATCTATCTATGAGAGAACTTCTGAAGTCCAAGGGACTAGGAGAAATATTTTGATTGGAGAGTTAGAAAGTTTTAAAATGCTTGAAACTGAAAATATTTTTGAAATGTTTGCTAGATTTTCTAAAATTACTAACACCTTGAAAGGTCTAGGAAAAATAATTTCTGAATCCGAGCAGGTAATGAAAATCTTAAGAGCGCTACCGAATCTTGGACTCCGAAGATCACGACCATTGAGGAAATAAATTACCTCAACACATTACGGGTAGAAGATCTTATAAGCTCACTAATGTCTCATGAGCTAATAAAGAAGAGAAATAAAGAGCAACACAAAGGCAAAAGAGTTATTGCCTTAAAAGCCGCACAAGCTTCAGACGACTCCACCTCATCCTCTCAAAACGACGATGAGGAGACTGCCCTACTTACAAGACGGTTCAGAAAACTTGTAAGAAAAAGGAGAAATTTCAAGAGCTTCAAAGAAAGAAATCCAAAGGAGAAAAAGAAGGAGGCTACAAAGTGCTTCCGGTGTGGCGGTATGGGGCACATGCAAGCCCAATGCCCAACGCCCGAAGAGACCAAAACAAAGGAGCGAAGAGATAAGAAAGATCGAGGAGAAAATAGAAGATTTCAAAAGGTCAAAGGAAGAGGCATGTACGTCAACGAGGAAACATTCACAACATGCAGCTCTTCAAATGAAGAAAACGAGGGTGCAAATTGCGCAAGGATTTGCTGCATGGCCACCATGGAAGAAGACCTCAACCTGTGTCTTGCAGCAACGAAAATTTTGGAGGATCAAACTACTTTAACAAACTGCACGAGTAGTGAAGAGGTAACCTTTAAACCAAAATCTATTTCTATTTTTTCAAATAATTTCCTCAAATGTGCTGAATTGGAAGAACTACAACAAGCTTATGATTCATTATATGAGGAAATAAAGAAATTAGGAAACAAGTTCACAATGAAGAAAAGACAATGTGATGTAGTAATTATTATGAACGAAAAACTTGCCGAAAAAGTTGATCACTTGACAAATGAAAAGAACACCTTGATAAGAGAGATGAAAAAAAATTAAAAAGGAAAATGAATCATTAAATGAATCGCTTGCTAAGTTCTCTAATTCAGGGGAAAGCATTAAAATATTTTTGAATATGACCGCCCAAAATAACAAAAGAGAACTTGGGTATTCCACATTTGAAAAGGGAGAAAGTAGTAAGTTAAATGCTCCAAGGACTCATAGAAACCGAGCAAAATCCATCCAAGCTAAACCAAAAATGAATCATGTTGCTTGAACTAAAAGACTAACTTAGGAACCAGCTACTACATGACTTTCCACTCCAAGACTCCCAGGAGCTTGTAATTTTTGCAATAAGATGGAGCACAAGGTATATCAATGTAAAATAAGAAAGTTACATGATCTTGGTGCAAAATTGGTTTGGGTACCTAAGAGAATTGTATTTATGCCTTCAAAAGTAGATCAACGTAGATTCCAATGGTTAACTAACCCAAATGGACCCATAAAATGGGTACCAAAAAGATAAGCTCCACTTGATTTGATTTTTGCAGGTTTGTCTTAGAGCAAAGGTCAATAATATATGGTTTATGGATAGCGGCTACTCAAGACACATGACGGGAGAAAAAAGATTGTTCCATAGGATCAAACCGTGTAATGAAGGAACGGTTGCTTTTGGGAATAATGAAAAAGGTATAATAATAATAATTGAGTCACCTCGTCTTCTCTTTATTGTGAATTTTTTCATAATTTCTTTATTTCATCATATAATGAATTATATCTTGTTGTAATTTCTCTAATTCAGCACATTTGAGACAATCATATGCAGCAGAGTAAATAGACTGGGTATCTAAGTGATTAATTTTGGAGGTTATCTCATCACTACTTGTATAGTTTGTTGAGCTAGTTTGACCATCTAAGATTTCTGTTGCAGTAAGGTAAATCACGTTGTGTTCCTCCTCTATCCTTGCCATGCAACATATTCTAGCACAGTTTGCAGCTTCATCGTCTTCATTCAACGAGCTGCTTATTGTAGACGCTTCCTCATTTACGTACATTCCTCTCCTTTGGCTTTCTGAAATTTTTTATTTTTATTTTTGTCTTTCTTCTGTCGCCGTTCTTTTGTCTTACTTTTATCTGGTGTAGGACATTGAGCTTGCATATGTCCTACTCCACTACACCTGTAGCACCTGGTTATTTCCTTCTTTTTCTCCTTTCCATTTCTCTCTTTGAATCCTTTAAAGCAATTGTCATTTTTCCTTTGTGCTGCTCCTCATTTCTTTTCTTTATCAGCCCTCATTTCTTTTGCGGCGCCCCAAACCCGAGCGTCACATCCTGAGCCTTACCTCGGGATCGTTATTGATTGGTAAACGTGATCAGGATTGTTGCCCTGTCACACGACGGGTTTTAATGGATATTTATCCAATTAAATATGTTTCCTTAAGTATTTGTTCCCTTCTAATTTTCATCTCATGCATATTTAGGTCATTTCCACCCAATAATTTCATACCTAATCATGATATTCACGATATATTTCAAACTTTCTCATAAATCAGATGTCACAGCATATATTATCCATAACTGTCAACACAGAAACATCAAATCATTTTACAACCATTAAACATAAATTTTTTTCACAATCAAGAACTTATAACTTTTTCATTTCTTCAGTGGCCGTCTCGTGCTCCTTTGTCAGGTCTCTCCTTTCACCTGTCTATGGGTTTGGAAAACGAAAATGTGAGTCGAAACTCAATAAACAAGCTGTATATTTTCCAGGCAATTCATTTTACAGGCAATATTTTTCATTTAAAATATCTTGGAAGGAAATTTATACCTTTTGAAAAGGTATATCTTGAAAACATAGTCCTTGTACCTATCACAAGTACGGCATGCATAATGCAATGTTAAAACCGTGAAACATGTCTTTCATAGGATGGAAGCTAGTTAGGCGACCATCCATCCTTGTCTTCTCCCATCTCAGGGAGGGCGCCGCCGGCCTTTGGCCTATCTTAGTGACTTGGCCACACCAAAGGGGGACAACCGATCCGCTTATTCTTTTCAGGTGGACCTAATACTTTGTGCATATGAAACTTTCATAAAAACCATCTTTAACAAGCTAGCATGATTTTTCATTCGGAACGTAATAAAACATTATTTTTCATAACATTTATCAACGAAATTTCGTAAGATCATCTTGTAAATAAAAGAATCATTTCAATACACATTTAACTAAGGAATGACCATGCTTAAATACTTCTGAAATAATTTCAATATTCACATTAAAGCAGTTAGAGCAAAAGTTGCATTTATTTAAAATAATTTAGAAAATAAAATTATTTAGAAATTTGCTTGCTTACCTGTCTCACATCAGCTTTCCGAATCTGCCTTTTCTTTGCCTTTGTCTACATGAGGATGATATAACATTCATATATTTTTTTTGCTTGCATTCAACTTAGTTTTCCAACCCATTTTCATTAACATACATAATCCATTTGACTTTTCAAGTCATTATGTACATATAGCACATACTTGTGTATTACATTGGTTATTACAGAACATGTTCAATCCTATAAGTAGGGTAATCATTCAATCACTTAATAATCATTCAATAATCATCATTCAAAGATTCATTACCTTCAATACACCATATTTCACTTATTTTCCAAAACTTCATACGTCGGTACTCATTTTAAGCACTCGTCGTTGCCTTAGGCCTCAATAATTTATCCCAAAATTTAAGATTATCCTTATGTATCTAAACAGCAATATAATAATGTAATTTATCATATTTTAATGCATTTTTGTATTTAATCCATTTACATAAGTCATTTACCACTTATGTATGTCCATGCTTCCACATATACCCATTTACAACACATATATGATGCATTTCATAAAATTTTCAAAATCAGCAACTTAGTCTGTAATTCAGCATGATTTACATCCTTAATTAACACTTTATTTAGGGTGTTTTTATGGAATTTTAATCCACAAATCATAGGATTCCAAAATAGCAACTTTGGAACCTATTTTTCACACTTTCAACGTACCTTTCAGTACTTAACCCAAAATGGATTTATAATTCCGAATTTTCAGCAACTAATCCAACTTTTCCTAACCCAAATTCAAGGTATTAACACATATTTAACATTCATAATTCAACTCCTTTTCAAACAGCAACTTTCATGTACATATTGGGTACCATTTTCAACCCATTTCGAATGTTCCTACACACGCCCTAAAATTCCAGATTTAAGGCAAAGTTAATTCATTCATTTTGGACATTCGAAGTACCCAAAATTTATAGTAATTTACTCTCTAAATCATCCAGAATTTATTTAAGCAAACTTACGCAACATATATATCACAAAAATATGGAAATCGGGTCATATACATAACCTTGAATTCCATTCTTTCTAAAATTCATATATTAGGCTTAAATCAACATATATATTTCACTAAAGCATGATTCATAGCCTAAACATGACACTAATCCAAAACAGAAACTTAATATATGCATTTTGAATATTTCAAGTTAGGTTTTCAACCCATATTCAATCCTAATTTCCATTTCAACTCCTTAAATCATTGAAATTCATATATATCTCTTAATACTCATTCAATATTCAATCAAATGGCATGTTAAATCACCATTTAAGGATTCTTTTTCAATCATATTCATATCCATAAACTTGAAGTAGAAGACTTAGAATCAAAGGGTCTAGCACATCATGTATACTTACTTGATTGTTATCAACTTTGATCCCAAAATAATCAAACTTGGTTTTCCTTTCTTTCTCCTTCTTTCTTCTCCCTTTTCTTCCCTCCTTGCTGGGATTTTTAAGTCACGTGATTAAGAGTTAATCACTTGGATTAACTTAATCACAAAAAGATAAAATAGAGGTTTAATCACTACAGGACGAAATAGCAATTCTTTTGGATATTTTAATCCAAATTTGGATTTTAGTGGAAAAATAGAAAAAAATTCATAAATTGCAATCCGGGCGTCGGAATTCGATGAAAATTTTTATGGATGGTTAAAAATTCATGATGAACATGATGAATGGGTTAAGATATGATGAAAATTACAAATCAAAGGTCAAGATGAAGCGTCAAATAAAGATCAAAAAAGTGAAATAACTTTTCTATTACTGTGCATTTGACTTTTTATTAAAATAAATAAAAATTAATTAAAACAGCAGCTGCAGCAGGGGGTGGGTGAGATCTTGACCAAAATCAACAGTCCAAGATCATCATCATCATCATCAACCAACGGCTAAGATTGATTTAGCCTAATTTAATTAATTTTAAAAATAAAAAAATTAAGAAAAATAGGGCTGCATAGGGGGGCTGGAGCAGGCCTAGGGTGGTTGCTCTTGGCTCAAGGCATTTTTCAAAAATTAAAAAGAAATACCAATTTATAATTAAATACTCAAAGCTAGGGGGTAAATTCTAAAATCTTTAAAAATCCAACCCTATAAATAGGGCAGCAGGGAGAATGTCCAAGGCCAAGAAATCCCAGCTCCACTTGAGCCATTTCAAGCCCCCAAACCATCCCACACGTCCAAGGAAAGAAACGAGTAAGTTAGAGAGAGAAAGTGTGAGAAAAAGATGCGCATCTCCACTTCGGATAAGTGATTTCTATCCAAATTTTTTTGGATGTTAAGTAGGGTAAAAACATGCTTAGATAATGCCTAAGCATGGGAAAATAAGTATAGATATAATGTTTAAATGTAATTATACCAAAATATCAAAAATTTGGAGCGAAGATAGGGGATTCGGGAAAATAGCATATGATATGTGAAAATAATGCTCCAAAATTGATAAATAATAATTTGGGATGTATGATTTTGATAAATATGATGTTGGAATGATGATATATTAATTTCTTGATTTTTGGAATTAAGGATTATACTTAAGTGAATTTATGTTGATTTTTAGTATATGTGGAAAATAATTTTTTCGCCAAGTAAACGATGATAAATTCAAAATGTATGAAATTCCTATGATATACTAAGCATAAGCTATGTCATGGTATTTTTTATTTTTGAAAAAAATATCAATTTTTGGAACCCATGAACAATAACCACGTCTCTGTGAACAATAACTACTACAGTAATTTGCTATAGTAATTTGCTACAGTAAACAGCGTGATTTTGAAGAAAATTTGAGATTAATATTTAAATATAAGGATGGAATTTTTGAGGAACCTATGGATAAAAATATTCATATAAAGAAATAATGCTCAAAGATTATAGAGCATGTATGGGAAGCAGCTTGAATAAAAGAAATGAAAATATCCTTTTTCCTTGAATAGGAAAAGGAAAAGAAAAAGTCGAGGACACCAACTGACAAGGTAAACAAGTTATACCTTTTGCAAATTATTTTCAAAATGCTTGAAATTGTTTGTAAATTGCTTTATAAAATTTATTTAAGGTTGGCCATACCTATAACTGTTTTACATGAACTGAAGTTCGTTTTGTTAAATTGTTTATTAAATGATTTTTATGAAATTATTTATGATTTGCAAATATCATGCCGGCATGTGTATGTAAATGAGCATGTGTACGAGGAATAGGCCTTAGTTGAGGTAGTAAGCGGACCGGATGTCCCCCTCATTATTGCTAAGTCGCTTATATAGGCTCAGGTCGGCGGCGACCTTCATGAGATGAGAGCATGTATGGGATGGGTGCCTAGCTAGCGTCGCATCCAAAGGAATGTCATGAATTCTATGAATGCATTGCATTTGCATTTTATGAAATGCATGAAAATGATTGAAAAATTATGTATATCTTGCTTACTGAGTATTATTACTCACCCATGTTTTTTCAACAACAGACAGGAAATGATGACGAAGGCAGCATACAAAACATATGTAGATTTTGATATAAAGGATATATATGTAAATTTTATGTAAAGACAATGATGAAATTTTGAAATGAAAAAGTATATCTTTTCAATGATGATGTTTTATGAACAGGTTGTGATTATCACTATGATATGTGAAATATATTTCATGTTGAATGAATGATGAAAATTTTTCATGTATTGATGATACATATATATATAAAAAAATCCTGCCGTGTGATCAGAGCAACAATCCTGAGTCATGTTTACCAATCAAAAATGATCCCGGAGTAAGGCTTCTAGGCACCTCGATTCGGGGCGCCACACCTTGTGTATCATTTGAATGCTCATAATAGCCCACGGACGCTGAATAATACACGCATTGGATTGACAGATGTCCTTTGCCTCCACATAAAGCGCAGTACTTGAATAAGAATTATCTATTCCCTGCATTTGATAATCAAAACCTGTGAATTGATCTGAGGATGCCAGTGTGTCATTAAACCCATGGAAACGGTAAGTGCTTGGTGTTGAAAATTCTGCATTTAGCCATTGGTAAGGATTTGAAGCTATTGAAAATTACAAAACAAAGATTCCTGAAATAGAATTTTATCAAAAGAAAAGAAAGAAAAGAAAAATTATGTATAATATATACACATTCACAGAAGACAACCGAAATTGTCAGGTACTAAGTTTAAAACATCAATCCCCGACAACGGCGTCAAAAACTTGACGAGCTGCGTATATGTCTATTAAAATGCTCGTTTTAACGCAAGTATACGTGCCGATCAAGTAATAAAGAGTGAGTAGAGTATCGTTCCTACGAGGATTGTGTTAAACGGATTAACATCTTAAATCTTAATTGTCTAAGTGAATTAGTAAAATGAAGGAGCAGTTGTATCAAAAAACTGAATTAAACTAAACTATGAAAATAGTAAATGACCAAGGTAGGGTGGATATTTCTGAGATTACCTTGAGATGATTAAGATAGGTGGGAATACGAAGTCATTGAATCATAGTTATGTCATTTGGTCCTAATTAAGTTAGTTGTGCAGAGATTACTAATCTAGGTTCATTCATATCATATATGTCTTCCAACACATACAAACCTAACCAAGTTTTAGTTATGTGCTATGTTCCCATGCATACAAATAAAACAAAGTTGATAACCATATAACCTAATCATGATTACACAGGGTTAATAGGTATATTCCTATCCATATTAATATCTAACACGAGTTAGAATACCTGTGCCTTATATATGGATCTTATTCAAATCCTACTTTTCTAAGCATGAATTTGAATATTAGATCAATCCACAAGGTTGCAAAGCTTGTAAACGCATTAAGCATGATATATAAGGATAATCTCAAGTAACATAAGTCACAACACAACAGTATTATCAATTCAAGCATAAGAAAACTAAATATCATAAGCTATGAGTTCAAGCCCTACATATCTCCCACCATAAGAAGGTTTAGCCCATTAACATGACTTCAATTCCCATTAAAATTAAGTTACAATCATCTCCAAGAACACAGAGAAAAGGAAAGAGAAAGGAAGGAGAATGAGAAAGAGAAGAACTAAATTCTGGAAGCTTCCACCAGCGAGATCGGATCTCCTCTTTCGTTTACGATGGAAAACAGATCTTTTTCCTTCTCTATGCGGCTGCTCTAGTGGCTCTCTCCACGCCTCTCCTCTCTATATCCTCTGGAACTCTATGTTTCTATTTAAACATAACAGCCTGCGCAGCAAAATCCGCGCGTACGGATGCGTATTGGCGTATTGGCGCCAACTCTCTGGAGCTACTAACTTAGAAACTCTCTGCGATGACTCTACATGTCAGTGAAGTGGTGCCCAGGCACCAATGGTCGGCGCCTGGGTGCCAACTCTCTATAAGCTTTGTGACTTGAAAATTTTCCGGAATGCACTGTATGCTAGTGAAGTGGCGCCTGGGCGCCAACTCTCTGGAGGCATTTCCTGTATGAGTGCTGGAACTTTTGGCTAGGCATGTAGGGTGGCGCCTGAGCGCCATCCTACCTGCTTCTTCACTTGGCTCCGTTCATTCTTCGACTCGCTCGCATGTCTGTAATTCTCCGTCCTTCCTGTAAAAATGAATGAAACTAAATAACTGAACTAAAAATGCATGAAAATCACATAATGCTCCTAAAATGCAAAGCGAATGAAAATTTAGCTAAATGGATGCAAACTAAACCTAATCTCTTGGACTAACACGCAAAAATAGACTGAAATAGGCCATGATAACTCGTATTTTTACGAATTATCAATGACTGGCCTTCAGCAAATACAAGAGTGGAAGTTAATCGGGATGCCACTAATAAGATCTCTTTGGTAGAAACTCAAAGACCTGCTCTAATACTACTTGTTGGTCCCGAGTGTATGGCAAAGCCCAAGAGGGGAGGGGTGAATTGGGTCTTTAAGAAATTCTTTTGTAATAGGAAAAACTCAGCCCCTTGAAAGTTTTGTCCACTTGAATGAAAAACACGAAATGTAAAGCAGTAATCAACAAAACTAAAAATGTTATAGTGGTTCAGGACAACCCTCCCTGCTCCACTCCTCCAAGAACACTCCCTAGTGTCTTGGATTACACTAAAACAAGATTTCAAATACAGCAGAGCCATTGCTCTCTTCTAAATTTAGCTCTAAGGGGCCTTATACAATCACAGCATAAGTAGGCGATGAGTTCCACTCCAATCACACGCTACTTTGCCTTGGTCTTAGCCTCCAATACTAAACCAAGTGATATACAAATGATCAATAAATAAATAAAAATTCTACACTTTACAGTTGTGTAGGCAGCTTCAAGCACAAAGAAGAATTTATAGAAGAGGTTGAAGATGATGTAGTTTAGCTCTCAGCAATTTTATGTTGTGTTCTTCTTAAGAAACTTCTTGTAGATCACTTAAATGCTAGAAGGTGAGGAAGGTGAACTCAATAAATGCTCTTTTTTCCTTCTTTCCTCATATATTTGAAGTCCCTAAAATAGAGGAAAGTAAATTCGAATGTTTGATGGTAGGTGGCGCGCAATTAATGTGCCAACGTTTGAATTTTTTTGACCGTTGTGAGCCAAGTCGCGCTTGGAGTTGATCTAGGATGCAACTTTACCGAAGTCGTAAAGTGGAGTCGACTTTGGCTGCGACTTCACCAGTCAACTTTGGATGCGACTTAGGCCTTCAACTTTCAAGTCAAATTCCATAATCAGGTCGACTTGGTCTTAGACTTGACCCAAGTCGCAGGTGGAGTCAACTTAGGGTGCGACTTCACGAGCCATATGTCTTCTTGGAACTTTAGACTTTGTTTGTGATCTACTTGTGTGTTTGGCCTTTCTTTCTTCTCTTTTCAAATGCTTGGATATTTATTTGGGATTTTAGTCCTTGACATTTATCACGATACTTGGGTTTGTATAGTATTCCTTGGTTTCTTAATAAAATCCATTTTCATTTGTCTTGATTCAAGATTGTTATTTCCTCTTGAAATTAACTTCTTCATGATAATAAGAATTTTTAGAAGCCTTTTAATGATGATCTTTACTTAAGTTGTAAGCTTGAGTCGACTTGAGGTGCAACTTCACCCAAGTCACATGTTGGGGTCGACTTGAGATGCGACTTCACACAAGTCGCATAGTGGAGCCGACTTGATGTGCGACTTAACTCTGTCATTCTCAATTTCTATAACTGAAGTTCACCTAAGTCACAATTGGAGTCGACTTAGTATTACGACTTCACCTAAGTCGCAAGCGGAGTCAACTTCGATTGCTACTTCGTCTGTTTCGGAGTCCCAATTTCAGCGCTGACGATTTTTGTGCCTTTGAAGTCGATATTGGAGTCGACTTGGGTATCGACTTGACCTAAGTCGATGCCTGAGTCGACTTGGCATGCGACTTGGTCTGCTATCCTTTTGTTCTTTGATTATTTGAACCTTGTCATCACTTAGCAAACCTATTAGTAATTAAATGATTCTCAAATTCAGTTGTTAATCTTCAAAATATGGATTATGCTTAATTTGCCTCAAGTTCCAACACACAGAACCCCGAGCTTGGACTGCCACGACTTGTCCAACATCTCAGCCACCAGCCGCCTCCTCATCTGAACCGCTCCCAATCGATGTTAGGCTTACCAACCTGGAGAACTTAATGGCAGCCTAGGCCCGATTTCTACAGTAGTCCAATCGGACAATGGAGGCACATTTTAGGAGGCTCATGGAGGACTAGCAGATCGACATGATAGCCTTACCACCATTCCCGTCAACCCCTCCAGAGTTTCGAGCCTGCTTTGGCCAGCCATCACATTGGACTGGTGGAGTGAGCGAGCACGATGATGATTCATCCTCATCAGACGCCTAGGGGAGTACCTGTCTTTTCTATCTTATTTCTCATGTCATGATTATTTAGGTTTTATTTAGTTTCATGCATTGAGGACAATGAATCCCTCAGGTTTGGGGTGGTGTATAATTCCTTTTGGTGTGCTTGCATGCTTATAATTAGGTAATCATGTATCTATGTGTGTTAGATTGCATAACATGTCAAATTCTGTCTGTGAAAATTATTTTGTTGCAATCCATTTTGATGAAAAATTTGTGAGGTTTAGGAAAACTTCAACTTGAAACCGATTTCATGAAAAAGTTGGAATTTTATGCCAAGGATTATGTGTTAAGGGAGTTTGCAAGCGACATGTGAATGATTTGAGCGAATTTTGTAGTACATTATCATAGTTTAATTTTATACTAATCTGTTCAATTGAAATGATAAAAACTGAGTTAAGTGTTTGATAACCATGTGCTTTAAGAAAATAAATTATCTCAGTAATGCATAAATTTTCATTCCTTTTATGGGACTTAAAATGGGTTAACTTGCATGTTTCAGTACCCCTACTAGATTGTTAGAATAATAAAAGGAGGTGACTGACCTAAGCCGAGTAACTGGGACTTGACCTCAACAAATGTCGAAGGTCGCGTAAAAAGACCAAGGAAAGTCACAGTAATAACGTTTCTTAAAAAAAATTCTCCCCAGATACCCTGAAATATGGTGAGAGGAGCAAAAAAAAATCTATCTAGATACCCTAAAATATAGTGAGAAGAGTCAAACAATAAGTTTGGGGGAATGAATGTGTAGTTTTGGCAAAACGAGATCAAGTGAATTGGGTGAATTGACGTCATGTTCTTTGTTAGGAGATATATTCTTAAAAATTAGTTCACTTGTTTTGTGTTGCTTGTCCTAATCAGTTTCTTTGATCAAGGGGGCGATTAACAAAATTGAGCTATCACTTTGGATTATTAACATTTTCATTTACATGTAACTTGAGCTGAGGATGAGAATGCATGTCTTGGTTGGGCTAAGTTGTGATGATTTTCTTTGTGAACTGTTTCAAGTTAAGGTTATCCTTTGCCCTGTTGAGCGGAGAAATGTGATTGTTAGGAAAATAATTGGAATCAGGCTTGAGTTGGCATAGTCCACATTCATTCGTTCTGTTTTCATATGTTACTGAGGACTAACAAAATTTAAGTTTGGGAGTGTGATAACTCGTGAAAAGGCGAGTTATCACAGCTCATTTCAGACTAGTTTTGAAGATTAGTCCAAGAGAATGTGGTTAATTTATACCCATTTAGCTTAGTTTTCATTCATTTTGCATTTTAGGTACAACTTTTAGTTTTTATGCATTTTTAGTGTAGACCGGAGAGAATTTTGTGGTTTTCGAGTTGTAGTATTAACATTTCATCATTTATAAGTACATTTATTGGTATTAGCTTATTTTGCAGGAAAAGAAGGATAGCTAACCACTGTGGAGTGTGATGGGATGAAGAATGGAACAAATAGAGAAAATCAGGTCGCAACAATATCCAAGGACACTGGCCCCTGGCGCCGATTTTTAGCGCCTAGGTGCCACTTCACTGCCTTAGAAAAAGTCTCGAAACCCTCAAGTGGGCAAGCTTCCAGAGAGTCGGCGCCCCTCACACATGTGCATTTCAGCACGTGTTTCGTGCTAAGTTTTTGAGGGGTATAAATAGACACTTAGGGTTTCATTTGCAAAAAGAGAGGACTCGTAAGGAGCAGCCAAGGAAGAGAAAGGAAAGGACCTCCAAGCTAAGAGTAACCTGAAGAGAAGATTCAACTTTGGGTGTGTTTGGTAATAAGTGAAAGTTGTCATGTTAAAATTTTTCAATCTAAAACTTTTCATTCTCCACAACTATCCTATTTTTTAATAATTTTTCACATTTTTCTATACAACTACCCTATTTTTTAATCATTTTTACACAATTACCAATACTACTAACCTATCTATTTCAACTTTATCCTATTTATTCCTCATCATTACCCCTATCATATCACGTCATTTGACAACTTTTACTCTATACAACTTTTCATCAAAAGTTTTATCCATTCCCAAACACGCCCTTTGTCGGGTGGAAACCAGCAAGTTTTAGCTTCTCTTTCTTGTTCTCTACATATTTTCCTTTTCTCTTTTGCTGGGATGTATTCAAACTTGGTTTTAATGGGATTTAATCCATGTTCATGAGCTAAACTTCAACAGATGGGAGGTTGAAATGATTTGATTCCTAAACTATGTTATTTTGGTTTTTGATGATTTAAATATGAGTATTTAATTGTTGTGCACTTATGTTGTGTGGTTTTACCCTTGCATGTGGTTTTTAATGTTTTTTAAAAGCTGAGCTACCTTATAAGATGATTAGTTGCTAGATTCATCTTTGAAAAAAATGAATCCAGGCAAGGTTCACATGTAAGGCATAAGTTTCTCACTTGGTGAATGAGGAATATTTAATGGATAGGAATATACCGTTAAATCCTATGTATCCATGAGCAAGTTACGTGTAAATCAATTCCATCACACTCACTTACATGAGAACATAACAATTGAGTGTTGTGAAATTAACTTTATATGTGTTGGAAGACATATATAACGATTATTGAACTTGGACTAGTAAATCTCTGGACAATCTAGTGAATATGAATCAATTTAATATAGTTTAGAGTCAAGGATTCTTAACTCTCATCTGCCAATCCAACCCTATAAATCCCTATTGCAATTCTGCCCCTCCGTTAGTCTTTATCTCATTCTTTTTTACTTCATTGCACACTCCATTACAATCGCTTCAAATCTCTCCAATCATCAAAGGCAATTGAAGTATTTGACATAATTAGTTTAGGCAAATTCCTCCTAGGAACGATATCCTATTCACTCTATATTACTTGATCGACACGTATATTTGCGTAAAAACGAGCATTTTAATTACACCAAATTGCCCATCTTAGCTATCATCAAGCCCTGTTATACATATTCAACATTCCTTTCTTACACATCATATTTTATCATATAACATAAAATTTTATAACATTCATATCATGTTATAATACACATTCATTACCTGTCAACATTTTTTTTCAATAATTCAACATACATCAATCCATACCATACATCGACAGTATAAAATTTCATAAATTACCACAAGTTGCAAACACTCAATTCATAATACATTTCTCATCATATAGTTGCATACACAAAAAATCATGAAATATAATTCTTCATTTAAACCGGATCTCCTCGGTAACCATCTTTGCACCTGTCTTAGGATTTGGAAAACAAATTGTGAGTATAAACTCAGTAGCAAGCTGCACAGTTTTCAAGTAATTCATTTTCAAGCAAAGTTTTTATTTAAATAAACATCTTTGAAACCAACATCATACCCACTCATGGGTATTTTATGAAAATGTAATATCATACCCATCATGGGTATAATGAATAATACAATTCATTATTATTATAAAAAACATGAACATCATACGATGGTATGCTAGCTAGGTGATCGTCTATCATCTTGCTCCCATCTTCGGGAGGACCCTGCCGGCCTGTGGCCTATTTTAGTGACTTGGTCACTCTAGAGGGGGACAATCGATCCGTTTACATATCTAAAATAGACCTAGTACCTTATGCACCATGAACATAGACATAAATATAAACATAGACATGCTAGCATGATTTTCATAAATAAGCATTTGAGTTATAATTTCACAATATCGTCTAATAAAATATTATACAAGTCTATTTGCCAGAGTTATAGGGATGGTCATCCTTAAATAATTCTAAAAACATTTAAACATTCATTCGCAAGATAATTCAAAGCACTTAAATAGAAATTTGCAATATATCATCATAATTTTCAGAAAGCAAGTTTTAAAAATTTGCTTGCTTATCTGAATTTACTTTAGTTTCTTTCGTCCACCTTTTTTTTGCCCTTGCCTATACACATAAGAATGACATTGCATTCATAAACGTAATCCAATATGCTTGCACATAATATAGTTTTTCAACCCACATGATTTCCATCAATTTACTTATCCCACTTGTTTTTCAAGTTGAGTGTTCATTTTCCTATTCATACATTGTTATAACTTGTGCTTCCACAACACCAATTTCTTTCTTCTTTAATACCCTTGTTTAGGGCAAATTTTTTAAGCTTATTATAACATTTCATTTAACTTAACATATGGAAGTTCATTACTTTCCATTTATCATTTAACACCCATTCTTTATATTTTACATATTAGTACTCATTCAAGGTACTTATGAGTTAGGGTTTTACATATTAATTCCAAATTTTTGTAATTAATTGTACAAATTTGAAAGGTTTAATATGCATTTCATTGAAATAATAATTTAAAATTTATTTTTCAAATAAAATTCAATAGTTGATATGTTTTAAATTTTCATATAAACTATGGATGTGTTTGGCAATTGACAAAAAATGTCAAGTTAAAACTTTTCAATCTAAAACTTTTCACTCTCTACAACTATAATATTTTTTAATCATTTTTTCACATTTTCCTATACAACTACCCTACTTTTCAATCATTTCTACACAACTATCCACACAACTAACCTATCTATTTTAACTTTATCCTCTTTACTACTCATCATTACTCCTATCATATCACATCATTTGACAACTTTTACTCTCCAAAACTTTTCATCAAAAGTTTTATACATTACCAAACACACCCTATAACAATATTATTTTAGATAATTTTTTTAATTTTATATTAATTAAATGTAATTTAAAATAATATTTATTTTTATTTAATTATTTTAAATTTAGATCTTACTAAATGCCATTAGACGTTATTAGATACCGTTCAATATTGTTAGATGCTGTTAAACGTCGTTACATGCTATTAGATGTGATCAAATGACGTTAGATTTAGGTGGATTTCAAATTATGTAATTATGTAATTATGTAATTAAGGTATAAATGATCTTATAGGGAACTTATGATCATATTATAAGTGTTAAATTATGATTAACTTATTAATATCAAAAGTTAGATCCGTTTAAATATAGTTAAATGCTGTTAGATGAGGTTAAATGCTAGTAGATGCAATTAGATTTAGGTGAATTTCATTAAATCTTATTATCTGAATTTTAATTTCTGTAATTAAGATATAAATAACCTTAAATTAAGATATAAATAACCTTAAAAAATCTTAGAATCATATTACAGGTGTTAAATTAAGATTAATTTATTAATATCAAAAAATAAATCCGGTTAGAAGGTGTTAAATTCAGTTAGATACCGTTAGATCAAATTAGATGTCTTTAGATGCCGTTAGATTTAGGTGAATTTTATTAAATCTTATTATTTAAGACTGTAATTGGTTGGAAGTAAAACTTTTTAATGAAAAGTTTTTGACGTAAAAGTTGTTAAATTGCTAAAAAAATGATGTAATATTATAGGAGTAACGATGAGGTGTAAAGAGAATAAAATTAAAATAGATATATTAGTTTAATGGAAATGATTGAAAAGTATGATAGTTTGTGTAGAAAAATATGAAAAAAATAATTAAAAAATATGATAATTGCAGAGAGTGACAAAAATTTTTATTGAAAAGCTTTGATTGATATTTTTTGCCCAACCAAATATGCTATCCGATTGAACTGACATATTAATAATTTATCTACGATGTGTGACATTTTACAAACATATAAAAATTAATTTACACAATTACAAGTTATAGAAAATCTAGACAAAAAAAATTCAACTACCATCGCAAAATAATGACAACAACATGACCGCTTAACTTTAATTTTATCTAACATCTAACCAACATAGCGTGACCAACAGGGCTAGCAATATATTAAAATAATTTAACACAAAACTTAACACAGATTAATCAAAGATAGTAATAAAAAATAGAAAGCCATATGCAATAGCATGATATGAAAATAGCAACATACATGAAAATTTTGAAAGTAGAAATAGAAAAAATCAAACAACAATAGAGCTAACAAAAAATTCGACCATAATCGTAGAAATAGAAAAAATAAGCAATAACAATGGCGATACCTACTGGAATCTAGATGGATGGGTGAGGATGACGGTGGATTGTCAATTAAAATTGGTGCTGCTTGCTCGGCGTTGGAGAAGAAGAGGTGAGCTGTTGTCTGCCCCTACCCATCCAATCATTGTTGTCGGAAATCGAAAAGAGGAAATGGATTTATGTTTATTAGTGTTGGTTTGGGAAAATTGGCAAGATGGGGAGACGATCTGCTAGCTAAATCAAAAGGGGAAATTGAGAAATAAATTTTTCAATATAAGCGGGTAAAATAGAAAGATCGAAATAGGAAAATGAATTTATAGCCGATAAAACTAAAAGGGAAAATCAGAAATGGATTTATCAGTTCAGTGCCGGCAAAATCGAAAGATCGAAATAGGAAAATGGATTCGGGTATCACCTATCTTTGGCCATAATCGTTTGCAGCAACCTCTTCTTTTCACGGGTGCTCAAATGGAGAAAAACGGAAGACATTGTAGGAATGAAAACTCGGGCGGGAGGAAAGAGTATGGAAGAATAAATAGTGCTCGAAATCAAAGAAAGCGGAAAGATGAAAGAGACGAAGACCGGATGTAGTCGGAGTGGGAAAAATATCGACAAAAAGGGTTTTTCTAAATGGCAACAAACTGGATGGACCGGGCGAGCGAAAAACCAAAAATCGGGCCGATAAAACCGGTTACACTGACTTAATTCTCCCAGTCAGTGAATCGGATCGACTGAGGGTGTGTTTGGCATTTAATAAGCAATGTTAAGTTAAAACTTTTCAGCATAAAATTTTTCACTCTCCGTAACCATTATATTTTTAAATTATTTTTCATATTTTCCTATATAACTACTCTACTTTTCAATCATTTCTACACAACTATCCACAAAACTAACCTATCTATTTTAACTTTATCCTCTTTACTACTCATCATTACCTCTATCATTTCACATTATTTGACAACTTCTACTTTCCAAAATTTTTCATCAAAAGTTTTATTCATCACCAAACACACCCTAAGTGACTAGTTCTCAGTCGAACTACGTCAGTTCGATCTAGTTCTTATAATATTGATTTTATTAAATTATATTATCTGATTTTTAATTTTTATAATTAAGGTATAAATGATCTTATAAAACATTATGGGGTGTGAAATATGAATTAACTTATTAATATCAAAAGTTGGATCTAGTTAGATGCCGTTAGATCCTTTTTAGATACTGTTAGATGCTATTAGATTTTATTTTATTCAAAAAATAAAAATAAACGCTCAATATTTCATAAATAAAATTTGAAATTATTATCCTTGAGAATACCTTGTTTATATGAACTTTATAACATAAATTTTTAGATAAAATATATTTTTACACTTTACTACTTATAACGGAAATCTTATTAAAAAATAATATTTCGTGCACAAATATTTTTAAAAAATATCAAATGATAAAAAATTATGTCTACAAATATTTTAGCAGTTGATCTACCAAATAATAAAATAGATTGAAAATTTATATACATATGTTATAGATTATATAAAAAAACCAAATGCACTTACATTTTAAGATATGTACTGATATTGTAAGGTTACAGTTCCCCCGTTTCCTTTTAGGGTGTGTTTAGAAATGGATAAAACTTTTGATGAAAAGTTGTACAGAGTAAAAGTTGTCAAATGATGTGATATGATAGATGTAATGATAGGAGTAAATAGGATAAAATTGAAATAGATATATTAGTTGTATTGGTAGTTGTGTAGAAATGATTGAAAATATGATATTTGTATGAAAAATTGTGAAGAAATAATTAAAAAATAAGATAACTGTAGAAAATAAAAAATTTTAAATTGAAAAATTTTAACTTAATAATTTTTACTCATTACAAGACGCACCGTAGTCTTAGGGGACGTTTGGTAACGTCCCACCATGGTAACCATGGTTTTTCCATGGTATTTCGTTTCCCAATACTAATTATTATTCTATCAATTATACTATTTTTTCCACTTTTACCCCTACATTCCAATCATTTTCCCTATCAACTATATACAACAAACCTATTTATTCCAACTATACATCTATCATTTCCTATCAATCACACATTTTTCAAAAAATTATCTTTTTCATTTTCCACCCTTTCCCACAATCCCATCATTTTACACCTATCCAAACATCCCTTGTACTAAGGCCCCGTGGAATAAGTCGGTTCGCTGATGGGGTCCATTTTCGCCTCGACCAGTATATGCTCCGCCGTCCGCCCCTGTTTGAATTCGCGCAAGGAACAGCGTTATCAAAAACCCCAGCAAAACCCCTACGAACCAACGGACCCGACCGGCCTCCTTCCCTCTCCCTGTGTGTGCATTCCACGTCATCCTCAGCAGCAGCAGCAGCAGCAGCAGCAGCAGCGCCAATGGTTTCGTGCCTCCTGATAAAGCCTCTATACGTCTTCCCAACCAACTTCTCCCTCTCTTTCCGCTCTCCGAACCAGCAGGGGCAGACCTTAAACATACAACCAGCCCACCAGTGGCAGTGCTCTGCGACAAACCAACCACATGAACCCAAGAAGTCAACACGGCAGGCAACCGAATCCCAATCCCAGACAGGGGTTAAGAGAGGTGGTGTTGATCCTGTTGGATTTCTTACCAAGCATCGCATCTCCAACAAGGCATTCGCGCAGTTTCTCCGTGAAAGGTAATTGAAAATACGGGGAATTCCAACAGGGCATGTTCCGTTGATTCATTTCTTAGGTGGGTGATTTGTTTCTGTGGTCAGATATAAATCCCTGAAGGATTTGAAACAAGTTATGCACAGTCGGTTTGAGGATTTGATGCAGATTGCTTCTGGGTAAGAGAAAACAGTTCCCCTCTACATTCACCTTCCTGCCTTCTTATTGCAGTCGAGATGAGCTGAATGGAGCTTGCCGAATGTGTGTAAAGTTTGACAGGTTATCTATTATACTACATTTGTTTTGGTGGGCACTGGCCTTATTTGGAGTTTGATCTGCCATCTATTGAAATTGCGTTGTATTCTTAAGCTAGGACAGATGAACAGTGTGATAAGAATTGGACCGGATGGCTGGTTGAACTGGTTGGACCGGAAATGGTAATACCTGGCTCAACTTCCCAAAACCAGTGGTTAAAACGGGAACCAGTGGGCCAGCTGGTTTGATGCTTCGTCCAGTTCTGAAACATTTAGGCTGAATCAATTACATGGTTCCAAAGAAATGCTCCAACGCCATATCTTGGGCCACCTTTTCCTACCAGCTTCTAGATCAAGGAAATTGTGAAATCTGATGACCAAGCCACGAAGTAGAAAATGAGAGATATTTGTGTCTGTTTAGCTTGAATGAATAAAGAATGAAAGAATCAATTACGGGGTTACTTCCAAGCATGATTTTTCATTTGGGCTCTGATTCTATTAGCCCAGGCTAACGGTAGCTTAATGTTAGCCCCAACAGGTGTATTATTTATTTATTTATGATTATGAAAATGTTGTCCCAAGAGTATTTAATTCATATACCAAAATTTACAAATTTTGGATATGTGTATTATATTTTTTTTGATTCAAAAAAATTAACAATTTTTGGGGGTGAAAATTACTTGAATACCCCCTAAAATTGTTAATTTTCGAAAATTAAAAAAAATACACATTTCGAAAAAATCATTAAATTTGGTATATGAATTAAACAAAACATTTTCATGAAAAACAAGAAATAAACAGAAAATACTTCTTTTAGCCTTGGCTAGCATAAGCTACTGTTAGCCTACGCTAATAGGATCATGCCCCTTTTGATCTTTCCTCAAACAATGAAATTATTATCCAAACAATTTCAGAGACATCACACACACACATAGAGAGCGACAGCCAAAAACCTCTCGCTCTGTGTGTGTGTGTGTGTGAAGAGAGAGAGAAGGGGGGGGGAGGATTGGTTTGGGGGACATGTCGCATGGCAACAAACACTTCTCTTTCTCACTTCTGTTTGCCTTACCTCCTTTTGCACCTTATCCTGTGAGGTGAAAATGAAGTTCCAGGAAGATAGTTTCCTAATATCAAATGATCAGAACTGTTTTCAATAGGTATGCTAGGTACATTGTTGCTAAATTAACACAACCACATTTTTCTTGTAACTGGTATGTAATTTCAACACAGCTACTCACCTTTGATTTAAAATTTTTCAGGGATAACTTCTTTGCTATGAAACTGTACCATGTGGCATTTATTACTGCTCATTGGTGCATTTAGCTGGACAATATTATGTTGTGGATGTCATAAAAAAATATCCTTAGTTTCAGTCCACCTCTCTGATGTAGGTCAGTATCAAGATTGAAAAATCTGGAACAGTAGCAAAAACAAGAAAATTAGGATTTCAAAAATTCAGCTCAAAAAAAAAAAAATCTAGTTTAGCAGGGAAGATGGCTGTTTGTACCTAACATAAACAAATAAACTATAAAAATATAAAAGGAACTTCTAGAATCACATTTAGTTTTAGCCACCACTCACTACACTAGGTATTTGCCACATCCTAATTACTTGTGTTTGTTTACTTCAAAATTAACAACCTAAGAGTGGAAGTTAACTAGATACCCTGAAATCCATGGTTCTTTTATATGTTTTGTTTAAATGACCTATAATTTTCTCAAAATGTCCATATTTGCATAATTTTAGGCTTTTTAAATAGTAACCTAGTTGGTTATCATGGTTGTTGAATATTGTTTATTATCCTAGAAGTGATCCATGAAAAGTTACGAAAATACATTATTAGAAAATTTTGCAAATGAAAATGTAAGCTAATGAACCTGAAATTTCAGATCTTATAAAGGGTTCTATATTGCTAATTGATCACTGATCTCAATGGAGTGATCAATTGTATCATCAGTTTGTCCTCGATGTTTCATTCTTGCTTTTTTATTTTTTTTTACAGCTTACAATTGCACTGAGTTGTTGCTCTTTGCATTACCAGTTTCTCAAATGATATCTAGTTGCATTATCTGTGTTTCAGGTATGAATTGTTAGGCCCGCATCGCCACTGGCAACATCGTGTAGATTTCATGGAGTGGGCCCCAGGTTGTACTGCATTAATGCTCTGGTTATCCCTAATTGACGTTTTGCTATATCAGTGACAATTTTTAAAGAATTTATCTAACACGTAGAGACTGAATGAAATTCCATCACGTAGTTTGTATGTTCCCCCAGCTCAGTGTCTGGTTAGCTTTTCATGAGCTCAATATTTTCAGTGCAGGTGCGCGATATTGCTCGCTTATTGGTGATTTTAATGGATGGTCACCAACGGAAAACAGTGCAAGAGAGGGGCACTATGGCCATGATGATTTTGGTTATTGGTTTATTATTCTTGATGATAAGCTTCGGGATGGTGAAGAAGTGGACGAGTATTTTTTTCAGGAGTACAATTATGTAGATGACTATGACAAAGGCGATAGAGGCATTGATGTCAAAGAAATTTTTAAAAAAATGAATGATGAATACTGGGAACCTGGAGAAGATCGTTTTATTAAGTCACGCTATGAGACAGCAGCTAAGTTATATGAGCAAATATTTGGCCCCAATGGTCCCCAGACAGAGGAAGAATTGGGGGAAATTCTTGATGCTGAAACACGATATAAGGCATGGAAGGAGGGCCATAAAGATGATCCTGATGACCACTTTCATGTCATTGACAATGGAAAAGAATATGATATTTTCAATATAATAACTGATCCCGTGTCTCGTGAGAAGTTTCAAAAGAAGAAGTCTCCTTTAGCATACTGGACAGAAATGCGCAAAGGGAGAAAAGCATGGCTGAAGAAGTACATTCCAGCTATTCCACATGGGAGTAGATACCGTGTTTATTTTAACACGCCTGGTGGTGCTTTGGAACGCATTCCTGCTTGGGCGACATATGTGCTGTCAGGTAAGCTTGATTGCTCATTAGTTCTGTTTTCGCCTAAATGTTTTGTTTTACACTCTAAAGTTTAGACATGGTCCTTGATGAATTGCAATTTACGGATGGAGCTATGATGCTCAATCTTCCATAGATATCTGCACGTTTCCTTTCCCTATGTTCTGTTTGTTAGTGGGGAAAGAGGTAGGAATCTCTTTTTCTCCTTTTTGAATGCCTTTTACTTAATTTGCTATTTAATTGTTATTATAACTGTAGTTTTTCCTCATTATTACTGTGTCCAATGCTCATTATCTTTCAATCTGACAAGCCTATCTATTTATTTTGTGCTCATTTAATTCCAATTGATTATTCCCCATATTCTTCCACATAATTCCTGTTTTTTTTAATCCCAGTTTTTCCTTTTCATTTTCGCTTCTTTCCCAATCTATGATGGAGCTTATGGTTTTATGGGCAGACTTGAGCTTGTTTTAGTGTCTAATATATATCTATTTATATTTTTTTATGAGTCCTTCATATGTTGTTGAGTAGCTAGAAAGAGATGACTTTTCTTGAACTAAAACATTAAAACTAGTTTTATTTGACATTTTATTTGATTCGCAATGAAACCTTTAAAACTAGTCCAATTGAATTCTGTAGGAATGAAATATGCTGCAATTGTTTGTTTTACTGTATTTGATATATTTTTCAAATTTTGTTTTTTGGAATAATCCCATGCATCACTTTTTCATCATATGGCAAATGAAGTACCAAAGAGGCAAGGTTATTATTCCGTATTTTATCCTTAGATGTAACATCTGATGATATCACATATACATATTCAATTATTTTTAATTTTTTCCATTCTATTTGTTGCCTCAAATAAGTTAGCTCTTTTGTAGTTTATATATTCTGAAGTTTGCCAATGGGAATTTTGCTCTTATCTCTGGTATGTAGTTCAGATAAAAGAGGAGATTTAAAATGTTTGATTAGTAGCCAGTGTCGAAAAGTTTTGTCAAATCTTGGAGCTTGCATTTAAAAGTGTAGTAGAAAATAAAAATCCAATTTTAGAAGTAAGGTTAAATAGAAAGAAAGGTGAGTGGGAGCTTGGGGAGGAGGGGAGAAAGAGAAGCTGGGAGGAGGAGTTGTTAGAAAAAGGGGCAGGGAGTGTAGAGTCTTGATGTGCATCAATTTCTTTGTAGGCTTCTTTCAAGGGTAGCTTCCCAAGTTTCCATGTGATCATTACCTTCATTACCCCCTTCTCATAAGAAGAATTTGCCATTGCGTGTGCCTTTGCAGTGACTTTCTTCCAAAGTTTTGATTAATTTCATATAATTGCTTATTATTGTTCCATGTATCTTCTAAGTTTGGCTGGTTTTTCCAGTGGATCTCAACCCATGTGGAGTCTTTCAACCGAAATAGATGGCAAATGACTCAACCCAAATATGTTAGGGTATCTCTCAACCCAATTTTAGAAATGTATATACTTAGGGTGTGTTTGGGAACTGATAAAACTTTTGATGTAAAAGTTTTTGAATTTGTAAAAAAATGATGTGATATGATAGGGGTAATGATGAGAAGTAAATAGAATAAAGTTAAAATAGATAGGTTGGTTGTATGGGTAGTTCTTTAATGATTAAAAAGTAGGGTAATTGTAGAGGAAGATGTCAAGAAATGATTGAAATAGTGAAAAGTTTTAGATTTAAAAGTTTTAGTTGGAAAAGTTTTAGAATTTATCAAACATTCCCTTAATAAAAAGAAAATAGAAATAAGTTCATGATGCTGCTAGAAATAAGTTCAAATAGGAAAAAAAGATGTGTATGGGCTTGGAAGGAGGTTAGAAAAGAGATGTTGGGAGATGAAGTTGTTGGAAAATGGATCAGGGGGTGTAGACTACTTTTTGCATCAATTGCTTTAGAGACTTCGTGTAAGTTTGGATTCTCCAGGTTCCTTTTGATTGTTGACTTCATCAGTTTTGGTGACAACTTAGTTGAGAGAGAAGAAGAATTCAACAAATTATACTGACCAAAATGGAAATGATGTGTGTAGAATAAAATTGTTAGTTATATGCTATCGTGTAAGCTTTCAGATTTTGGCATCAACATTTAATTCATAAGGTGTTTGCTGGGAAAGAAAAATTTGGAAAATACATGGATCAATGAACAATCATATGAAACTGATAAAAAAAACATTAGAAGAAAGTCGCTACAAAGGCAACCTCTAGGGTGAGTTCTTCTATGGAGGAAGATGATGAAAGCAACGGTCATACGAAACCTTGAAAACCTATACTTGTATGAAGCTTTGGAAGCAATTAATGTGCATTGGGACTGTGCCCTCCCCTACCCCGTTTTTTCAACAACTCCCTCTCCCAATGTCTCTGTTTTTTCTCTCCTCCTCCATGAGTTCTTAGTCATCTTCTTTTCTTCTATTTAAGTTTACTTCTAATGCCTATTAGGAACAACTCTTAGATTTCTATTTTATCTTACCAATTGCATCTACTTGTAAGGTTGGATTGAGTGATTCCTAAAATATTTGGATTTAGTGATTTCTCATTATTATGGGGTTAAGAGATTCTCCTGGTTATCTTCCCTTTTTCTTTTTTAGGGTCTCACTGAACCTATCCTTACAAATGTATGCACTTGATAGAAAGAAAATAGAAATCCAAGAGTTATTCCTAAGGAATGCTAGAATGAAGCTTAAGTAGAAAAGAAAAGCGAGAGCATAGGAAGGAGGGAAAAAAGAGATGTTGAGAGAGGGGGTTGTTAGGAAAAGGGTTAGGGAAGTGTAGTCTCAATGTGCATTAATTGTTTTGGAGGGCTTCATGCAAGCATGGATTCCTAAGGTTTCATGTAATCATTTCCTTCATCAATATCTTAACTTTTAAATGATAAAGTATTCCTTATTATGTGCTGTGCTGCACTGGAGCTTATATGAAATTATAAACGCGGTAGGGTTTCTTAGGGAATGAGTCTGTTTTGCACTGTGGAATGTAGAAATCTGTCTGAAGGAAAAAAAATTTGAGAAACATTGTCAACAAAACTTTAACGAAATTTCTTTTGAAATGTAAAAAATTTCATTTCATTAATCTCATCTTTGTATGAATATGTTCTAATAGTGTCCAGAAAGTTTATGCATGTACACCTTTGGTCCATAAATGTCCATAATTATATCCTCATGATGGAGAAAACCCTTAAGTTGAAGAACACAATGCATTTTGAGATCCCCAAATAGATTCACTCATGCTAAACAATGTTGCACTTCTTTGGGGCCACTTGCACATTGTGATGACTAAATTTTCAAATTGCCTTAATTTACTAGGTGAAGAGGATGGCATGGTTCCAGATTGGGACCTGGGTAGCTGGACACCTAATCAACTGGTGAACTCATGTTTTTGATCCTTGTAGTTCAGCTGTGCCTGATTGTAAGATTGGATAGTTTGTAATTTTGACTACAGGGTCTTGGGATGACACCCAGCCACGTGGTTTTTATTGATTGCACGGGTGGTCTCAGTTGTGTAGGCAAATGGAGCTATTTTGCGATCCTTTTTAGTTATGGCATTTTTCAAAGGCTTGGTTTTGAAAAAGTAACAATTGCAAGGCCCACAATAGTTCAGTTGTGTGGGTAATGATTTGATTTTGAAGGTAGTTAATTGTAAGGGCAAAAGGGGCTATTCTTGTGTGCATGGCTGTGCAATATGATGATGTCCTCGTTGTAAGGGTGTTGCATTTGATGGCGTGGCAATTTGATTGTTGTGCTGGTAAATCTGCTGTGTTAGCAGCATGGGTTAATAGAGAGCAGAATCCTTGTGTGCATGGTTGCTCGTGACCATGCCTTAACCGGATGGTCTTGATGCATCCTGATCTTGCATGTTAAAGGTTGCATCTCCAACTACATGGGCAGTAATTGAAGTTATCAGTTTATGCTGCGCTGGATCGCTTAAAAAATTTCCAGAGGCATTGTCAATGGACCTTAAGTAGTCAGGTCAAAATTTAGAGGCAATTTCCTATTAATTTTGCTCCTATTGAAGTTATACCACCAAATGGAATTCTGTGTTTTTGACTAGGTATAACCACTGAATCTAGCTGTAAAGCAAAAGGTGCCCACAGTTATCTTGCATTCCTCTCGAGATATGGAGATGATGTTCTTAAGCATTGGTTATCCCCAAACTGCCTGACAAAGTGATAAGAAAAGTATGATTCTACACAATAGAGCCATACTGAAGGGGTAGCATACATGGTGTCATGGATGTAACGGTAGAATAAGTTTACCAATTTTTTCAGAAGTCTCATTTACATCCTTTGTGATAAAGCCTTTAGAATCATTGGCATATAAGTATTAACATCTCTTATAAAAACTTATGTGGTCTTAAGAGCTGCTGAATCACTAGAGCAATGTCCGCATTGCTAAAGACTTGTTCATGCAGTTCTTCAGTAGAATATCCTTGTGGCGTTGAGTGGGTGACTGTATGAATCCGTGAGAGGTAAATCCTAGCCAAGCCATAAAAAAAGTATGCTAGGAAATAGGTGTAGTAGTTCACTGGGCTTGTAGACAGGCTCATAACCATCTCAACAAGTCTCTAATGGATATCGAATAGCACATATGGATGACTCATAGCTTTTTGACCTTTGCAATCTGGCATGCTTAGACCAAGCATAGAGGATTGATGCAATGATCATCAGAAAAGATAGGCAAATAATAAGCAAAAGACAGAACCCATAACATAAAAAAAGGAGCAGGTCCTCCTGTGGAACAATATGCCTAAAAAAGGACGAGTCGATCCAGTTGTTCTGTTTTCCCCAATATTTAGATGCTGGCCTCTTACTTGTTTGGGCCTTCAAGTTTGGGATTCTTCCAAACAAATATGGTTTACTAAAACCCATGAGAGTTTGTAGTAAGTCACTTTAATTCACTCATGATACTGAGGGCACATAGCCGAGGTTCTCCTTCTCAAGGGACTCACTCAGTGGGAGGTCCATTGACGTAGGACTGGATGCCTTAAATGAATAAAGAAAAATAAGATTTTGGAAGAAACAGGGAAGACCCTCTTAGTACATAAAGAAGGGCAGAAAGAGAAGAAACTACAGATGAATTAGGACAAAGAAATAAGGCCAAAGAACGAGTCAAAGAAATCTCAGTTCATAAACTCATAAAAAACGATGTTAGAATTTAGAAGAAAATACTATACTCTAAATTTAAGTAACAAGAAAGATGTAAACTTGCGTAACAATGAAATTTGCATGATAGGAAAACTAAACATGGAAATAACTTAGAAGACAATCTAATTGATATTAAACTAAAGATACTAAATACATAAAATAATAAATATAAAGAAACCTTAAGAAAGACATCAATCTCATCACAATCGCGAATGAAACAAATTTCATAATAGATAATGCATAGTCCTAAATTCCTAAGTGCTCTCCTATGGACAATCTTCCAAATTTAGTGTTAACCTAGATCATTATTTCACAATGAAAGGTTTATCAAGGAATTCAACAACACAATCAACTTTTATTCCTTTATGAAGGTCATTGTCTTCAATTTTCATAGCTAAGGTACGATTAGGACATTGTGAGACAATGTGACCTATTCCAGAATAACTAAAACAATGAACCTTAGAAGCCTTTCAATGTGAACTAGAAATCTAAAAGTGAAGCCAATAGGGGATAAAATGAAGGAAAGCAGACTAAGGCGGTTTGATCATGTTAAACGGAGGCTTAAAATGACATTAGTTATGAGAGTTGAGTTTATTCAAATAGAAGATGGTAAGAGAATGAGAGGAAGACCTAAAAAAATGGACGAAAGCAATTAAATAATATATGAAAACATTAGAGAGTACTGAGAACTTAATTACCAATCATTGAGAATGGTGTAGTAAAATTCATGCAGCCAACCTCACTTAAGTGGGATATGACTTATAATGATGATAATTTACTTGTTCATGTAGGGCCAGTGAAATAAATTTATTTTGGTTAAAGATGTCTCTGTATTGATAATGCACGTATATCCCATTGATGGGCGGTTGAGCTTTTGTGGTTGCTCGGCATGTGTACTATATGGATTTATGTGGTTATGTTCTTATAATGATGGTGGATGGTATTGATGGCTTGATGTTCATGTGGTTGTGTAATGATAACTACACATTTAATTGTTTTTATTAATATCATTATGATGATCATAGGTTTCTTAGAGAATGTCAGTTCCTCATCCTCCTCTCGTATCGCCTGATTTTGGAGAGATGATGCTGGAATTTTTTTTGGTCTGCTAAATTATGGTTTTTATAATATAGTGACTGCTGGTTAAGGAGTGTTAGCTAGTGGGGTGCTACAAGATGTCTTTGGATTATAAGTTGAAGAAAGACTGAGGAAAACGTGGACAGATTCAAGATCAGTGGTAAAAGGTTATAGTGAAAAAGCTGGTATTGATGTTGGATTGGAATAGATATAAAAGACATTAGCATGGGTGGAGTTAGGTCATCTTTGTAGCTGTAATTTTGGAGTTGATTCAGTGCAAGCTATGAGTGGAGGTCTTGCCTGTGGAATTGAACTTTTGGAATTTCTCTGAAAAACGAACCATCTGAATTTTTCTAGTTTTTTCTTTCTTCTTGTCTTTGCAAATAAACTTTTTGGGCATATATTTCACTAACAATTAATGTTTGCAAATAAACTTTCTGGGCATATATTTCACTAACAATTAATGTGTGGTAAGTTCTCCTGTGACGACCATCAAAAATATCAATTTCTTAATAACCCAAGTACCCAATAACATTTCGATGAATCATTTCGTAGTTCCTAGAGTTTCTCTTTCCAAAATATTTTGGGCTTTTGTATTGGTTTTCAGGTCCATGATTTCATTTGCTAAGATATTGCAATAAAAGATTTTTTATGCATTTTATTTTTCGGTCTTGAGTCTTTTCATGCACTTCAGATGCAGATGGGAAAGAATATTCTGCTGTGCATTGGGAACCACCTCCTGAAAGCATGTTCGTGTGGAAGAACGAGCGTCCCCAAGTGCCAAGATCTCTTCGTATATATGAGTGCCATATTGGAATAAGTGGGTCTGATACGAAAATTTCTTCATTTAATGAATTTACTTTGAAGGTAGCTTCTGATTTGTGCTCTATTCTAACTGTTGCTTCTTGATTTCTTTCATTTGTCTGAAGGTTAACTTTTGTTCTGACAGGTCCTTCCTCATGTAAAGAGATCTGGATATAATGCAATTCAGTTGATAGGGATTCTTGAACATGCAGATTATTCCTCTGTTGGCTATAAGGTTATGTGTAGATGTGTATTCATGCGATCTTTTACTTCTCAGTAGTTTCTTTGTAAGCTGTGTAGTTGTTATTTACCTTGCATTATTTCTTCAATGGACAATAAGAACTCAGTGTGTATAGTTGTTTGTTAATTCACTTTCTGCAAACTAATCAGGGGTGTAACTCAGGCTGATTGGGTTTTGTTCTTGATCTAGCCTACCCATACCATATTTTTGAAAATCCTACCATACCTACACGTATGTTGGTTAATTTCTTACTCAGTCGAAGGTTTATTCCTCCAACACATGACATTAACCTTGAAATAATCAAGTTTCTTTTCTCGGAAATCAAAGATTAAATGTTGGAAAAAGAAAATGAAAGGGGAAAGGCAAATTTCTTTAATCGTCCCTGTGGACCGTGTTACATGCAGAAACCCGTCCTTGTATGGGACGGGGTACTCATAAGGGCTGTTTCTAGCTACCCAATGTATGAAATCTACCTTATTCTAGTTTGAGGATCTGTAAGTTTTTGTACCCTACCATTTGGGTAATTTTTTTAGAGCATACCTTACCCAAAAGTAGGTTGGTTTGGTTTAGTCTGGTTTCTTTGGCTACCCAAGTTGCATACTTGTGAAACAGGTATCATTTTATCTGCCAAAAATATGTTTCCTGTAGGTTTACTAAATACCCTAGTTTTTAGGTGATGTCTTAGATGATAATTTTGATGGATGACAACAAAACTGGACGCAATGAATGTGTTTCCGTTTCTATGATGCAGGTCACGAATTATTTTGCTGTAAGCAGTCGATTTGGCACTCCTAATGATTTCAAGCATTTGGTGGATCTAGCACATGGTTAGATGTCCTCTCCATTTTCACACTTAATGTTATAAATGATATGGTCTGTTATTAGTCTTATGATACTATTTCTTACAATTGTTCATATTGCTGCTACTTATCTGAAAATGTCATACCATCCTGCCAATTTGTTTATTGATTTTTTGGCTTTGACCTACTTGTCTGTATTTAGAAAGGTTCTTCCTTTCTTTCTTTCAATATCTTCCACATTTTATATAAACTAGTGATAACTTTGAAGGAGATCAGTCTCCTTCCAATTCAGAACTTCCATTTTCCAAGAGAGCCATGTGGATTTTTTCATGCAAGATCATTTGGAGAAGATAATTTTAAAAAATAAGCTAGCTCCTTAACTGTAATTCTTTGTTTCCTTTTCAGTAAATGCAAAACTTTTACTAAGACATAAAGAAGATTAAAATGCCGTATAATTGGAAGTTACGTATGGACCTCATTTAAATGGTCAAAGTATCTATAATTTCAGGTCTTCTTGAAAGCTCACCCAATAGACTATTTTATCACTAATTTTACCATAACTGGACATCCTTGCCGGAAGTGATTAATAGAAAAAGTGAACATAGAAAGACAAACACTTGTATTCTTTCGACTATAGGGTTTTTAAAAATTTATTTGGAAAGCAGAAATCCAGAATTAGTAGTTGATAATTCACATAATTTGATTGATTATTATGCTTTTGAAATGGGTTATTGTAATGAATTTCTATGGATGGATCAGTTATATCTCTGATTGAGCAACTCATCTGGTTTCTTTGCCAATTGTTATCTTATTTATTGTAAATTTTCTTAAGCAGGAATTATTCCGAGCGCTCGTTCTTCTGTGATCTGCACTTCAAAATCAGTTAGAGTACATTTTTGTCATTTTATTTGTACTATTGATGGCCTGGTGTATGGTGACCAGAAATGGAAAACAAAACATTGAAGTGCAAGTAGATCGAGCAAAGCAATAAATTATGATAATTCAAGCCACTTCTTTGCAAGCATTCAACTCTCTGAAACAATTTCCTAATGCAGATTCCCCTAATTCGCAAACATTACAGTTTTGGAACTGTTGCATCCTTAGTTCTGTCCAATTTCTAGGAGCTTCCATAACCTTCAATCGATAAATAGTTAAGAACACCCTCCTGCTTGCTAAATCCCCATATTGTGAAGCTCTTCATGCTTCGGCTGAGAAATTAAAGATCGAAGTAAGAAGTCACACAGTTCAGGTCAAATAAGCCTTGTAAGTAAACTACAATAATTTAGTGCAAAAATAAATTAAACCCTAAAGCTTTACAGCTCAAGAGAACATTCTGTGATTGCTGGCGAAAACAGTAGAAAACTGTTGACTGTTATAGCTTGGAAGAGAAACTCTTTGAAGGTGGGTGGAAGAATTGAGTACTTAATGAATGCTTGATCCATAAGTCGTTGAATATAATAAGAATGTCTCTCAAGGGATAGGCAAGGGTATGGGCTGGGGGGCTGATATGTAGAATCATCTTATATATTTTGAAGCCTCGCAGCTCTGATTGGATGAATTAGAGCCCTTGCAAGCTTCAATGGCCCTTGGAAATTATGACTTGTTGCACAATGATATTGAGCTTGTATATATGTAGAGTTCTAATCATGTAGATGAGTGGGTGTCATTCTGTTCTGAATGTAGATGTGCGGGTGTTTCATGGAGACATCTATCTAAATTCTGAAACAAAATTTTGAACACCAAAAGCCCAATTTTGTAAGAACTGAATCGGTGATGGGATGGTCTAGTTCGAAGAAGTTCAACTAGTTAAGTAAATTGGTATGGATAGGTGACATCAGCATTGCATATTTATGATGTCATGAATATTTAATTATTTTTAATTTGTAACTCTTAAGACGATATTTTTAATTCATAACTCCTAAGACAATATATTAATCTTAGAAGCTATCACTCCAATTACTAAAATATTTAGAAAAAAATTAACAAAATCTTTTCAAAAATACATGAACTAAGGACAAATATAACGTAGTAAATAAAAAAATTGAAATTAGAATTTTCAAAGAAAAATTAACTGTAGAACTTTGTGAAGAAATAGGATATGGAATATGGAATTGAAAATTGATAAATCTTGAATTTGAGTTGGATATAATGCAGTACAAGTCAGCATTTTTGGGGGAGTGCAGTGGGCTATGGATGAAAATTTAGAAACCATTAAAAAGCAATGCGATAAAGACTGGCCGCGGTGTGCTCTAGATAGTATTAGTAAAAAAGCATGGTCATACAGTTTGGGCCAATAGTGTGCGATTTTTGAGCTTTTGTTTTGTTTTTTTGTTTTTTTTTAAATTTTCACAACTGGTGTAACTGTCTCAACCAGTTTGTACGGTTGGACTGGAAGTTCAATTGGATTGAGCAGTTATTGGATATCAAACTGTACAGGTTTACACTGAACTGGTCAAACTGGCTAGTCCAGTCTGGTTTTGACAACATCGCGAAAAACTTCTAGACATCTATGTAGGTGGTGGATCAAATCCTGTATTTTGTCTCAATTGCGCAACTTCAAAATGCTAAAAATTCCAGCTTCCTGAAATTGTAGAAAATCATGATGCAGGAATGTGAATTTGCAATCCTCTTCTAGGCCAAATGGTGCCTAACAACTTTTACTGTTCCAGTTTATCACATCGTTGTCCTTTTATCTAATTTTCTTTTCTCCTTCTTCAATTTGTCAGGGCTAGGTCTGCTGGTTTTTTTGGATATTGTCCACTCCTATGCGGCTGCTGATGAGATGGTTGGTCTGTCGCTATTTGATGGAACAAATGACTGTTACTTTCATACTGGTAATCTAAATAAAAAAAAATTACCCTTCAAACATCTGGTTCTAGTTTTCCTATGCATGCTTTCTTTTCTTCTTTGAGTTTCTTGAATGATTTTCCTTCTTGATTTTGAAGTTATAATAGCAAGTTCTCTCAGAGATTTGGAAACTGTCATTAGATGTTTATGTTAGTTTTAGGAATTAGGAGTTTATGGTAGTTTTGGCTCATTTGCTTACAATTTTCTCATATCATCTGCCATTTGCAATTTTTTTTTTTTTTTTTTTTGAGAAAGTGCAATTTGCAATCCTAACTGATCATTAAGTTCTCCTTACACCAGGCGTATCCTAAAAATAAGAACTCTAAAAAGCTGTTAGTGCCCACTATATATCCATTTGGTGGTTATGCTGCCACTATACTTTGTTTTACATTTTGCAGTGCTCGTATATGTGGCTGAAGATCTGCAACTGGGTAGTGTTAAGCTAATCAGTCCATGTGCAAGCATTCATACAGAAGTGCACCCTTGACAATTGCAGATCTAAAATTGATCGTTCTTGGATTCTTTGTTATGATTGTTAATGTACTAGAAATATTGCTATTTTTTTTTTTGATGGGTAAATATTGTTAAAATTTGGTTGCATACAAATTTTTTGGCCTTTGCTTTGCTTTATTGTTGAACTTCCTTGAATTCATGGATGAACTCGTCCTTGATTGACCAGGCAAACGAGGACATCACAAATATTGGGGTACTCGAATGTTTAAGTATGGTGATCTTGATGTGCTGCACTTTCTTCTATCAAATTTGAAGTGGTACTCGTGGACAATGCATAAAATTTCTTTTTTGTTTCTTTTTTCTTGTTGCTTGTACTGGGAAATCTTTTGTTTTGGAATTTATTTTCCTCAGAGATAAAATTTGGCACAGGTGGGTTACAGAATATCAAATTGATGGATTTCAGTTTCATTCACTCTCCTCTATGATGTATACGCACAATGGGTTTGCTACTTTCACTGGTGACATTGAGGAGTAAGCAATCTATGGAACTGGAATTTTCATATTTTTAATAATATTTAGAACAATGCGTCTTCAATTTTTTTTCTCTTCAGGTGATTCCTTTTTGATTGGGTGAAATATTCTGCTATTATGGAAAAAAAAAAATTATTGTCATCTTTGATGTGGGTAACCATGAGATCTGACTAATTTGCATTAAAGGAGAATAAGCTCTAATCTAAATCTAGCATCCGCTCTCAAAGCATGCGGTTGTTCATGTAATTTTGTAAAAGAGATCTTTCCTATTCTCATAGTCAAAACTCCTAGGTTTTATTATTTGTATTATTGTATATTAAGCTTCCACTTTTCAGTTGTATCACCCAATATATGAAATCACGTCAATATGTGGGTCCATACCAAACAAGTAGTTATACTATAAGATATTAAATTAACACAAGTTATGTTTCATAAACAAGCAATATCAAATCATCTATGCATAATATTCACATGCTGCATCCCCAAACCTTAGAACTGGGGATTTAGTCGGGTATTATTTCAATGAACTCAAAAGATATAAATAAAATAATAAAATAACAATATCCATTGACTATTCAAACAAAGAAAATTAAGGAGCAAGAAAGCCGATCTGTTGTTCTACAAGACGACTCCCTTCTCCTCTTCCACTTGCTTTGAGCTTCTCTCTCTCTCCACGCCAACCCCCCCCCCCCCCCCCCCCCCCCACCCCCCACTCTCTCTCTCTCTCTGTCTTTGTTGTGTGTTGCCCTCCTTGAAGCCTTAGCTGTACCCTCCCTCCCTCCCTCTCTCTCTCACACACATACACACACAGAATCTTATAAGTTCCAATTGTTATTTGGTTGACTTGTTAATTATAATGAAACGAGATGGACTACTGTGTATGTATATGTTTTGTTCCTCGCACTAACTTTTTTCCTTGCAAATTTAGTTGTCCAACGATTATTTTTGTTCATCAAAGCATTCTGTTTTTTTATACAAAGTTTTTACTTAGGTGGCTCATTTTATTGAATTCTGAAAATTTGATTTTAATCTGATTTTGTTTCTTCTAATATACTTACGGTGCTGAAGAAACCTTAGATAGTTACTTTCTTCTAGGTACTGCAATCAGTACGTTGACAAGGAGGCTTTGACATATCTTATTTTGGCCAATGAGATGCTGCACGAGGTTCATCCTGGTATTATAACAATTGCAGAGGATGTAAGTTGCTTAATTTGATTCAGTGTTCTAGCTTTGTACTCTTGAATTGTTATTGTGCTCTGCCTGAAATTTGTTCAAGTGATGCAGTCTGGTATTTCAATGTATGATCTTACCTTAAGGTGGCATTTCCATGGTGTACTTGCCTGGGTTTCTTTATCCATGTATGTCACTGTATCAGTTAAACTGCAAACCTATTTAATATTATCTTTGTATCTTTTATTTTTTTTTTTGAGAGAACTTTGTATCTTTTATTAATCGGCTGTTCTGATAGGCATAAAACTTGGAGAACAATTTCATAAAAGTTTTTGAAATATAATGATGACATATTTTAACTAGTATTTGGGGTGAAATAGTTTGATCTCCAGATGAAATCCTCTAAGCACCTAAAATTAAGAAATTCGTGATTAGATTCTTAAGAATGTATATCTACATTTCAGTTTATAGCTTTACTGAAAGTTAATTTGAGGAAATTAAATGGAAGACACACATCACAATTGACGATTCACTGATATAATGTGGGGAGGAGTAGAATTCCAGAAAAACCGAAACATGAATGATACTTGATTGCTAATGCTTTGCTCAATTGCTAATTTGCATCATTAAAAATTTCTTTTTAATTATTTTTAACAAAGGATAATTATTATATGTTGGGTCCTACTTTTACGTAGCTGGTCGCATAGAAGTAGATTCAAATAATTGCTTGGATGGGGCTTACTGAGATGATAAGATCAAAATCCAATTGATAACATTATTTAACATCATTAATTTTATCATGGTAGCAAAAATCATTTCAATTGGAGTCTTTTGTGGGTCATGCATGCTTTAAAATATATCTTTATGTGTAAATTATGAAAAATGCTAAGATTCATTCATAGAGGCCAAAATATGCATTTATATAAACATATAGTTTGTATATTTAATGATATCAATTTATATTAATTCATTGTAAATGGATATTATACAACATCAAACATTTAATTTATATATCTAATTGCCAACATTCACATGGATACATTATATTTATATATGTTTGATATTATATATTTTACTTACAATCCACTTGTGTCTACTTGAACGAATAATGCATATATATCATATGTATTCATTTCATATGATGTTTTGTTCTATAGGTAGCAATCAACATCACATGAATGTTAAATAACACCATAAGAGCATCTTATATGTATAAGCCCATGTCCAGATAAATCTGACGATGCATTAATATTCTAGATAAATTGCGACAGGCATTGATATCAAGTTGGTTCCTAGCATATCTAAATGCATGCGTAGACAATTCCATATTTTATTATATGTATAAACTCAGATAGCCCCTGGGTGTATAATATTATTTTTTATCACTATTAATTAATGGGGACAATTCCTAAGCTTCAATTAAAACTATCAATTATCTTTTAATAATTCTGTTTTACATAGCCCACAACATTAGAGAATTAAATCCAGCAAAATATTAACATGCTCAGGGAAACACATAAATTCTCCTCCAATTTAATACATAGTTCCCATGATAAATATTTCAACAAATTAAATTAGTTCATACATATAACCTTTGTCCCATAATTAATTCACATGATTTGCATGCCTCAAACATATTTCTAAGACAATGTTATACTAGACGCGATAAAATGAAGCCTCATAAAAAAGGGTCTGTACTCGCAAATTTGCGTAACTCAAAAGGAATTTTCCTGGATAATCTCTTCCCCCACTTCCACCTGCACAATGTTTGTATCTCTCTCCGTTATTTATTGAACTCCTATAAATCCTCACACGGCTTCCTCCATCTGCTCGTTTCTTCCATTCTCCGTACTTGTTTCTGGGCTATTAGTTGGATAGTTTAATTTAAACTATTTATCATGTTTATGCATGATTATTTATTTATGCTTGCAGAAACTACATGTGTTGCAAACTTTTCTATGATATATTTATACTACACATTTTCAAAATTTTTAGTGCATATGCATTCACTTTCAGAGTTTTTCTTTTTTTAAAATTTTTTTTATTACGAGATACAAAATTTTCAAAGAAATTTATTTTTGGTGGCATAATAAATCAAGGTGTAATAAACATGGTAAATGGTTTAGATTTACAAAATATATTTTAAAATTTTAAAAAGAAAGAATGAAGTATGGATGCTTCGTGCTTACTTAAGTATTGACTTATGAGTGTAATTATTACTAAGCTTTGCTTCTATGAAACCTAGTTCACCATTTTTAATATCTTAATGTTTAATGAAAAATCTACTCTATCTATTGTATTTAGAGTTATTTATATTATCATGGGAATCCATTTATTGGTCTAGTTTCATTGTGCATGAGCCTCATTTACAAATGTGCAAAATCAATGTAATAAATTTTTCAATCTAAATATTAATTTTAAAATTGCAGTTTCAATTTCTAAAAAATCTAAAATATCATTTCGATGTAAATAAATGATTTTGTTAAGTATTATTGCGTTCTAATACATATGTAAATGGATTTAAGCACTTTTCATAATTTACACATGAATATTATATTTTTCAGCAAATGTGGCCCATGCATATATTTGATTGAGTGAAACTTGGTCTCCTAGTTAATAATTGCGAATGGCGTTAAATACTATGAATGGAGTAGATTTCCCATCAAGTATTAAGATATTAAAAATGGACAGTTACATAGAATCATTCCTCATTATCAATAATTCCTCATTATTAATAATGGAATCAACATTCTAGTTAAGACTACATATGAATATCGATCCTTTAAATTCAAGTATATCATTAGCATTAAATCATTCATTGAATTTTTTTTATTGAGAACTATATTTTCAATTGTTTACTATTACTTAACCAAATTTCAACCCTACCTTTAGTCAACCTGCAAACTGATTTGTTTTTTAGTTTTTATAAATAGGTTGTAAATGTATTAGGATTGGGGCTTCCAAATTGGCTATGGTTAGGGTTAGCCTTCAACAAGTATGACCTCATCCTGTTACACCCCTAGCTGCTTATATTATTGTAGCACTATCTTCTGCTGTCCCTCAGGTTTTGTGCCCATCCACTTAAAAGTAGCATATGCAAAATAGTCCTTATGCCACTTCTCTCGGCAAAAAGTGAAAGTGGAGATCGGACAGTGACGATATTAATTAGCTTTCAAGGGAATGTGTGTTCTTGTCCAGACTTGATTTTGCATCTATAACATATGTAATGATCAAATAAACCTAATACCGAGTTGTTGCAATCTCTTACCACACGAAGAGGACCTGTCACTCCCAACTTGTACTATTACCTATTTCTGCAGAGTCATTACCACTTTTTCTATTTTTCTTATCTAATTCTAATTCCATACTCATGTCATTTGCATATAGCAATTGATTGTAACAAACCCTTGATATTCAACTTTTACTGTTTCCTGTAATCCCCACTCTGTGTTTTTCTTTTTTCAAAACTTCTAGATCTGTATGATGCAATGATATTTTAGAGTTCCTTATTAGGTTCTTTAACATTTCAGGCTACCATTTATCCTGGATTATGTGAGCCAGTTAATCAAGGGGGGTTGGGATTTGATTATTTTGTCAATCTTTCTGTATCAGAGATGTGGTTATACTTCCTTGAGAATATTCCTGATCATGAATGGAGTATGGAAAAGGTATAACTATTTATCCCATGTATTTCATAATCATGAATGTCAAGCTGTCCACAGATCCTTTCTTTGGCTTTCTGACTGTACTTGTATATGTGTTTTTTCACAGTTCACATGAATGTGATTATATCCATTTGATATTTTATTCATTTCTTAATTTCTCAAGACATCTTGTGATATTGCGCTATGATGTTTGGACTTTGGATGGTCTTGGGTTTAACTACTGATTTGTAAACTATAATATAAACTATCACCTTTGTTCTGTACCACCTTAGTTTATGCAATATGCATGGCTTGGATATTTGTTTCATTCTTTTACAATGGTTCTCTTATTTATTTTTCTGGTTCTTTTCCCTTTTTGTTCTTTTCTGCAGCTATCATCCTTCTTATACACACTCTTAGAGCCTACCATTTATTACTTCTCCCTGGTACAAGGTCAGGCTTGTACATAATCCAATCGGAACAAAATCTAAGAACTGAAAAAGTTCAGCTTATATGCAACCAGCAGTGGCAGTTGGCTCGGACATTTTTGCCACCTTGAGATAATAGATTTGGAAGTGTAAATATGAATATGCACCGAGGTTATTCTTTTAAATTTGTCCGTTTTAGTTTTTTTTTTAATTATTGTTAGTTAAATTATCATCCGAAAATTTATTTCTTCAAAATAATTTGATTATATCTTATTAATTAAAATTTTTGCATGTTAAACCGAAAATATATGAAGGTATTTTGGCCTTTTATATATTATTTTAGCATTGCAAATTCAGCTATATCAACCATAGCTTAATATTTTAAGTCATCTTATTTCAGCTGTATCGAAGTCTCCACTTATTCAACAGAGTTACCAGCTTCAGCTGCTTATCAGCCATATCAGCCATCAGCCAATAAGCTCTAGCTGAATCAACGAGGCCCTGAGTTCCTTTTATTTATTTTTCGCTTTCATTATTGATGATCATCGACTTTATTTGCTACAATATGAAGTTTAACATTTTTCAAGTTTGATGGGAATAATTGGTTCCTCACCTGATTCTTGCATACTTGTTGTCTTTTCTGTGAGTTCCTTTTGTTTTATTGGTATCACTCTGTTGGTTAAATGATTGGATTCTTTATTCTAACATTGCTTCTCTAACATGCTTTTCTATCAATTGCTTTCTTGTCTCAAAACATGATTTATTTATGGGCTTGCAATTTTTATAGTTTTTTTAACTGTTAAAGGGTGTTTCAAAATAATGCAGATAGTGAGTGTTCTATCAAGTGATAAACTGAATGCAGAAAAGATGCTTGTGTATGCTGAAAACCACAACCAGGTGATCCTTTTGTTCATTCTTGTCATCTTCACTGTGGGTCACTTTAGTTTCAAACTTACAATGAATTGGGCATCTGGAGTATCATATGTCCACGTATGTAGATCCCATAAATTTTATTGCATGGTTATGTTTGGAAGTTTTTCAGTTCTTGCATTTATGCATCAGTGATGTGATACTACTTTTTACTCACATGACAGTCAATCTCTGGAGGGAGGTCATTTGCAGAGATTTTATTTGGCAAAATCAACAACCGTACTGGTTCAGAAGATCTAATTCTTAGGGGGTCCTCATTGCACAAAGTATGCCACAGCATGCATTTGACTCCTTGGATTTCTACAAGTGCCTTTGATTTGTCTGGAGACGTCTTGGTCATTTCAGTCAGTTCTATTCATTTCAGGGAACTTTATTATCTTGCCTGCTTTATGTCCCATATATATTTTTCTTGCAAACATGAACTATGAGCAGTTTGCATGGTTATTATGCCTTCCTCTGCTGCAAAGTGATCTGAAGATGAAAAAGGGATATTGCATGCCTATTAGCCAAAATAACAAATCAATGGGAATTCATTTCTCAATGGTAGTGAGGAAGCAGTCATTTGATTTAGCAAATTTTTTGCCATAATTCCAATTTCCAGGCCCCTTACGACATTAAGATTTGTGAGATGTCTAACAATGTGTCTTCTTATTCTGCCAATGACTTCCAGATGATCAGATTAATTACATTTACCATGACTGGGCGTGCTTACCTTAACTTCATAGGCAATGAGTTTGGGCATCCAAAAGTTAGTTCTCTTTGCTTTAGTTTTTCTTGGACTTTCTCATATCATAAAAGAATGTTATCTAATTTTTATTGTTTCTGTCCTTGTTCTAGAGAGTTGAGTTCCCTATGCCTAGCAACAATTTCTCTTTTTCTCTAGCCAACCGTCAGTGGCATCTGGTGATGGATAAAGGGTTGTATAATGATCTTTTGTCATTTGACAAGGTAGATTCTCTTCCGTTACTCATGGTTATTCCCCATGAAGTATGTTCAAACCAAAATTTTAACTGATATCATCAGTATTTTGTTAATCTTTGGCCTTGGCATCTTGTCATTTCCACTTTCAATGATGACATGGTAATCAACTATGATGTGTTTCATGCAAGCATAGTAAATAGAACGACTATTTAGATATATATATATTTTTTATTAATGTTATTTTTGTGAATTGTGTTTTTTAGAGCTTATTGTCTGTGAAGGGTATATCAAACATCAACCATTCTTGGTAGCCACATTGTTGATGTGACATAAGCCTTGTTTAACAACAGATTCTACTGTTTACTGCTTTTATAGAGCAAATAATGAATTGTGTTTTTTTTTAATACAAAAAATTTGTTGTTTTATGTACATTTCTGTATCATTTATAAATTTCTGTTATGTATAATTTATCTTGTTCTTCTGTTTTGGAGCAAGATCTTTGTTATTTGTTGATTCCATATGGATGCCATCGTTGCAATGTCATAAAAATACAATGCTTATGGATGCCATTAACAGAACAATTGATGATGTCTGTTGTGTAGGACATGATGATGTTGGATGAATATAACCGTATACTTTCAAGAGGTTCACCAAACATTCATCACATTAGCGAACATAACATGGTATGCCTTTTATAATTTTAGTGGTTTTTCTTTTTAATTTTAATTTCTGCCTCAAGAATGACAAGCGCACATGTAATCTATGTAGTGAGATTATCTGTCAGAAGGTGATCTATGTAAAGTTTCTTCAGGAAGATGCCAGGATAAATTTGTCATTGTGCATTGGTTTATCATGCTTTCAGTTTAGAGATCTATTTAAGCAAAGAAATAATCCACCAATATATTCAAGGCTGTCATTGCAGATAGCGAGTCTGATTTTGTCATTGTGCATGGGCCTATCATGTTTTTCTGAATAATGGAACCTACATTGATTTTGGAATCTTTTTTCTTATTTAGGTAATATCTTATATAAGAGGTCCGTTGCTCTTTATATTCAATTTTCACCCTGAAAATTCGTATGAAAGATACACTGTTGGTGTTGAGGAAGCTGGGGAATACCAAGTAAGTTTCCACTGTCTCTGAGACATAACTAAGTTTTTGCCATATGATTATTTTATGAATTTCACTAGTCAAGACCATATTGTCTGTGTTTCAGCATAATTCTTAGAATGAAAAAGGAATGTTTTGGTAAATGGTTGGATGATGTTGATTAGAAAATAGTTTATTGGTAACACAATGGTTGTAACGCCCCAATTTTTAATCTAACAAGGACGTCATGTGCTAGCCCAAGACCTATCCATATGGGGTCCAAACTGAAGAGCAATGCTCTCATAGCACCACAAAAATTTATACACAACAGAAAATTTGTCCCAAAAATTTCAGCGGAGTTTCCCCTAAAATATCAAGGTTGCACCTGTATATTCAATATTTATAATGCAAATAGAAATAAATTTTTAACTAAGAAGAGGTGACATGCAACCCTTACTCAAATGTCAAATTAGTAACTAACAAGAAATCTTGATTTTTTTTAGTTTACAAAAAAAAAAAAAAAAAAAAAAAAAAAAAAACGAATATATAATCCCGTGGATCCTTAACCAAGAAGAAGAATCCTCCCCTAAAACCACCAAAATATACCAAAAAAAATGTATGAGAGAATTAGATATACATTAACTCCTCACTACATGATCTCTCTCACTCACAACCTGGTCTTATCATGATCTCTTGGCGAATTATTATCCTATTCTGTTGGAGGATCTACATGGCTATCATCTAAGAGTGACAAAACAACGATATGAGCTTGAGTAAGCTCAGTAAGTAGTACACAATTAATAGATTTAATTCAAAGTCAACAATATCCATTAATGCATATATGAATGTATCTCATGCAAATACCCACCACACCATAACTCACCCCTGCTTTACTACCAAATAAGGTAGAAATATACCTGTGTAACATACAATAATTTATATATCTCAGGGTGCCTCTCTCACATTGATGCCAGACCCCCAAACTTGTAAAAATTATCAGGTGACTTGAAACACCTCTCTCACATTGATACCAGGGTCAAGATCACCATCACCAATTGTATAGTTTTGGAATGTCCCTCTCTCACATTGATACTAGGGCCAAGACCACACAACCATTCCACACCCATACATGCATATATAGCACTTAGGCTACCACACTTTTCACCTATTTAGATTTTCACCTTTACAAGCATCCATACAAGCACCCGCACAACATATGAGTGCAAAATCAATAACCAACAGTAGCAATTATGATGCACGGACATATAAAGCATGTAAATAACATATAACTCCGAAATATACACTTAACATAACGATAGAAAAATGCTTAAATAATGAAAATGGATAGAACATCCTCATACCATGTTCCACAACACAATAACAACACACCATGAAAATAGTATCTTAGATTTAATTATAATTAATTTGTGTCATAAACAAGTACACTAATCTACCATTTTCGCAAGCTCTAATAGGAGGGCTTTCAAAACCTCAACCCGAATTCATCATTTCAACCACACCACATCACTCGCTTATTTCACAAGAGGATCTTACCTCATTCCTTCCTCAAATCACCCGTACATGCATGTCATACTAAACTACACCCATTTCCACCATTAAAAAATTATTAATATTCTTCCTTATAAAAGGGTTTTTAAACCCATGACCCAAATCATCCTAAAATATTATCAAACCATATCCACATGCTCATATGGCATTAAGGAGAAAGATTGTTAAAGAAATTTCAAGAAAAATAGAAGGAAAGATTACTTACATGGCTCTACACCACTTTTCCCTAAATTTCTTCAAGCTTTAATACTTGAATCTCCTTAAATCACCATTTCCTTCTTCCTTCTCTCTCTCTCTCTCTGCTACGTTTCTTCTTTTTTTTTTTGATTGGGCTCTACCCTTTTAAAAAAAAGGGCTACGATTCATAGCCCAATGGACCCCTTTTTTATTAATTTTTTTATTCGTTATGTTATTGTTTAGTATAGATATGACATATATAAGTTAGTAATTATAATTCAATTTGAATCCATTCACACATCATTTAATAAAATATTCAATGCATATCATAAACATTTCTTAGTATTTAATTATCGTTAATTAAATTCATTGACAACATTTACTAAATAATTTAATTAAATTTTTTTTTTCGAAACATGCCTACCATTAATTACATCCAAAAATAAAAAAATATTGAGACTTGGAGTCCCACAATGGTGTTAGCTTGTAGATTTTGTATAGCAACGTTTGTTTCTAACTTACATTGGAGTATACAAACTACTTGCATTCATTAGAGTGATTGAAAGTTTGACACACTTTGTATTTCATCTTTTGTGTTAAAATATAACTTAAAGCTTTATTCACTGTTGGTTCCATGTAGCACTCTAATTGTAACATTCCATGTTATGATAATTCCAAGCAACCAATTGGAAATCATATCTTGTGTTTGACGTTCTTCCCATATTTTAAATTAGAAAAAACACTTCTAATGAAGAAGTGATGAAATTCCGAGGATAGCATAATTCCAAGCAACCAATTGGAAATCGTAGTTTGTGTTTAACAACCTTGCAGTGTTAAATTCGAAAAAACGATGCTAAAGAACAAGAAGCAATGACATTCAGAGGATTTTAAGCCTAATTTCAAGCAACAAATCAGAAATTGTGTTTGTTGCTTGACAACCTTGCTGGGTGCTAAATTAGAAAAACCATTCTAAATAAGAAGTGATAAATTCAGGAATTAAAGCCCACCAGATGCAAATATTGAAGCATATCCAAGGGTGCGGAAAGAAGTGACAAGTTCAAGCTGTAATTTGGCTTGGAATTATTTGGGGAAGACCCATATTAGAATCAGGTGTATGTTATTATGACATGGACACTGATGGGTAAAGTGAGCATTTGAGGCGTGTTGGGGAAGCTTCTAGTAAGCAGTAGGATGAGTAGGAAGAAATTAGATTGGGGAGAGCTGGACCTTGATATATACATGGATCAAGAGATGGATTGCAGCTAGTAGATGTGAGTTGGTAATCATGTAACTATGGGTGGATGTGCCCAACTGAGTTAGTATCATTATTTTATGAGTGTAATGATGTAATGATGTTTATTAAGTCTATTAATGCATTTTTACATATCAGAAACCTAGATATATTACGTGGGAAGACAGAAGAGCAGTTTATATTTGGGGATAAACATTACATTTTGTAAATGATCATATGTGACTTTTATATTGGATTAATCTCATCAACAATGTATCATTGTCCAAGCATACAGAAGGTGATAAGTAATGAGTGTAAAGGCGATTAGTGATGATGATACAATGAATCTATTTGTAATAATAGTCGTGATGGATACAATTTTGGGTTTCTTTAGGGATTTATTTGTTTTTGCATACTTCGAGGGATTAATTATATCATAGAGAAAGGTGGTTTGCATGTGCTCCCCCAACCTATGGCAAAGAAGTCAGTGATTATGAATGGCACAACTAGACAGGTTATTTAGATTAGTATATTATTCTGGATTTTATTTTTATGTGAATAAAATAAGCTTTTCTTATGAGTTATCTAGATATAGGAGTGCCTTGTATTAGGATTTTAACATTTCATGAATTGAGGTGAGATTAAGTTTATTTCTTGTTAACTCTTGTTTTAGGCATTTGCATTCCCAATTTTCTATTCTCATCCCTTTGTAGGATTAATAATATATGCATATTTCCATTTCCTTCCTCCAATTTCACAGTAGGCTGAAGCTTGGGGATTAGAGTTCCGTATCAATCCACGGTAGGGCCTGATTGAATTGAGAGCTGTAAATGGGATCCCAGATCCCATATTCTGCCTTCCAGGATTTATGTAGTTCACCCACTGCCAGCATCTTATTCATGAATTCATAACATTCATTCGCACAAGCTGTTTGCCATACCAATTGACAAGCAATGCTTGAAGGACCAAGTGATGTAGGATGGGTAGAGGAGAAAATAGAAGAAAGAGGAAGGAACCTCTAAAGAGATGAGAGTAGAAGAAGGAAGGTAGAAGGAGCAGAAGAACAAGGAGAAAGATAAAGAAAAGAGTAGTAGAAGGGAAAAACCAAAGAAACACTTCTTTATAATTTTCAAAACTGATGTCCTTTAGAGCTTACAAGAGTGGTGCTTATAGGAGAACATGCCTCCTTATTTTAGCAACATTTATTAAAGATCTAATCGTTTAGAAAAAGAAATGGCATATTTTTAGTAAACTTCTAGAAGAAGTAAACTTAAAAGTAGATATAAATTTATTCTAAATATATTCTAAGATATTCTAGGAGATCTTCTAAATATTCTAACAAATCCAAAATAGAAATAAACATCCTAAAACAATCTAAACCTAAATTTATGAAAATATCTTCACGTCCTGCATTATTCTCTCTGACTTGGAAAAAATTCGTCATCGAGTTTTGCAATGAATTTTCTTCAACTTTGATGAAAAGTAACAATGTAATTCAACACTTTTGGAATGACATCTTGTTAGTAGACTAAGGCTTTGTCAATGAAGCTGCAACTTTTGTTCTAATGAGATTTCTGAAATTTTTGAAATTACTGTAATCTTTGTATTTTTCTGAAAATGGACCTTTTTGAATTTCTAAAAATTGAGGGAGACTTGTAATTTTAAAAAAGTCAGAGGCCCGTTGTAATTGCTGAAAAGTCTAGGACAGTTCTGCAATTTTTTTGGAAACTAAGGGGCAGTTTTGCAAAATTTCAGAAATTGTGAACAGATTTTCCAATGTCTGCTAGCAAAGGGGCTTCTAGAAATATTTGGTTTGTGCTTTTTGAAAATTTCTGAATCAATGATGTCTTAGCAAAAGCTAGGAAGTGGAAGGGCTGGTTTGAAAATCTCCAAAAGTTAGATGGCAACTTGTCCTTGAGGCAGCTTTGGAAACAAGCTGAAATTTCCACCAAGCTGTAGAATTTGTCTGCACAGAGTTGTGAAAGTGAAGAACAGGAACTCTATGGAAGAATCAATGTTGCTGCATCAATGGAGTTAATGAAGAGATTGCACAAACTTGACAGATTTCAGCTACGGGCCTGAAGCTTGGTTGGTTGTAAAAAGCAGTGTGCAGAAACAAAAATTCACCAAGATTTGCTCTGATACCAATTGATGTAGGACGGGCAAAGAGGAAGATAATAGAAGAAAGAGGAAGGAACCTCTAAAGAGATGAGAGTAGAAGAAGGAAGGTAGAAGGAGTATCAGAACAAGGAGAAAGATAAAGAAAAGAGGAGTAGAAGGGAAAAACCAAAGAAACACTTCTTTATAATTCTCAAAACTGATGTCCTTTAGAGCTTACAAAAGTGGCGCTTATAGGAGAACATGCCACCTTATTTCAGCAACATTTATTAAAGATCTAATCTTTTAGAAAAAGAAATGGCATATTTTAAGTAAACTTTTAGAAGAAGTAAACTTAAAATAGATATAAATTTATTCTAAACATATTCTAAGATATTCTAGGAGATCTTCTAAATATTCTAACAAATCCAAAATAGAAATAAACATCCTAAAACAATCTAAACCCAAATTTATGAAAATATCTTGAAAATATCTTCACGTCCTGCATTACCAAGCTTTTCTTATTACAATTCAAGTGAAAATGATTTATATTTTCTCTGCCTAACCTGCTACAGTCGAGTTCCACTTATATCCATCAACTGTGGTGCACTGCTTTTTATCCTTTTGCCGCAATGAAAATTAAGCACAATCTTAGTCATGCAGGATGACTTTAGACATTGTTATTTAGTAAAGCATTCACTGAGGTACGTCACTTCATTGAAAAATAAAAAAATAAAAAAAAGCTACAACTAGAGAATGAACCTCTTCTAGTGGCAATCTGTCACTTGAATTTTTACATGGTTTTGAATAATCACCTATACTAATAGCATGACTGTCGTATAGGTATTAGTCAAGTTTGACACACAATATGGGAGTGTATCAGGAGGTACCTGAAAAATGCCCTATTTCATTCATTTCATGTGTGTTAGCTAACTTAGGGATAGAACAGATATATACACTAATTTTTGTGTGTGAAGATAAAATATTTATAAATTCTTGGTTTTTGCAATTTTCTAGATAGTTGTTTCATTTTTTGCTTTACGAGAAAGGCAGTCCCATGCAGGTTGATTTGTTATGATTCTAATACTATATGCCATATAGGTTTGGCAAGGGGCCTGTCTTTCAATATTGCTTTTTGAAACTGTGCCTGTTTGATTCGGTTCATTTTTGCAGCCATGCTGACATTGTTACGTACGGTCTGTTTGTTTGGGCTCATTTTTGCAGGTTTTGTTTTGTTTTTAAGCCATATTTAAAGATAAGCTAGGTCACGTAGAGCTTATCCTTTAATGCTTATTTTAAGGAAATTTCCTAATGTGTCAAGTAAGCTATGATCACCCTTAGGTGCTTATTGACATATCAAAGTTTATTTTCATAAAATTAATCTTTTGAAGATCATGGAATTCCTTCATTATCAAGAACACATTGTTATGAATAAAAAATTTGAGTAATTTACATATATACCCACATAGTTTGACGCTAATTGCAGGAATACCCAGGTAGTTTCAAGAATTGCATATTACCCCCACGTAGTTTCACCAAAATTGCATATTACCCCCACGCCGTTACCTGCCATTAATATATGACGTTATATTTTGAAAAATGACGAAAATGCCCACATCCGTAGTTTTACGAATTACATATTACCCCCCACATAGTTTCACCAAAATTGCATATTATCCGGGCATTTTCGTCATTTTTTCAAAATATAACGTCAGATATTAACGGCAGATAATGGCGCGGAGGTAATACGCAATTTTGGTGAAACTATGTGGGGGTAATCCGTAGTTTCACGAATTGCATATTACCCCCACAGTTTCACCAAAATTGCATATTACCCAGGCATTTTCGTCATTTTTCAAAATATAACGTCAGATATTAACGACAGGTAACGACGTGGAGGTAATACACAATTTTGGTGAAACTACGTGGGAGTAATATGCAATTCGTGAAACTACGTAGGTATCCCTACAATTAGCGTCAAACTATGTGGGTATATATGCAAATTACCCAAAAAATTATGATAATTTGTAATTTTTGGTTTTATATTTTAAAATCAAGAATAATGTTGTTATAAATAAAAAAATTATGATAATGTGTAAATTATTGAGTTTATATTTTAAAAAAAATTCTTAAATCCAACATTAATAATTTTTAATATATATATTTTAAATATGACATATCATTTATATTGAAAATTTTGTATATTATATTTATTTTCAAAGTTTGATGGTTACATTATCACTTTCAATTGGTTTTGAAATTTTAAAATGTATACATTTCAACAAAAATAAATTTTAAATAAATAAATAAATATTAGTGCATATTATTTTATTTAATTAGTAATATTTTTATAAATATAAAACTAACAAGTTGCGTGAGGTAATCTAATGATTCTTATCTATGCAACTAATTGTATATAGGATAAGTAAATGTAATTGTAATGTTCATATAAATTGTTTATTGAATATTCCATTTTAATATAATTATAAATATTTCAATCACTCTATACTTTTAAATTCTAAAATCTCTATATTCTATTTTTTAGATATTTGTTAGTTAAATTATTATTTGAATTGTTAAATTGTATGAAAATATTGTCGTTGTATCATAACAAAAGGTTACAAGGATATTTGTGTCTTTCGTACATTATTTCAATATTTCAGCCACCAAACATAACTCGATAGTTAAAGTAATTTTGTTTCAACTAAAATCAAACAATCACTACTTTGCTTCAGCTGCCTATCAATTTCAGCTGCTTATGAGCCATTGCAATAAGCTCTAGTGGAATCAAATAGGACCTTACCTTATATCAATCAAGTATCCTGCCATTGCTATCATTCTTCTTCCATCAATGAATAGTCAGTACTATGTTGGTCATGCTTGAGGACTTTAGACATATTTCATTTGGTCAAAGATTCGAATCTCATTTGTTGTGCTTCACATTGACATGATCTAAAACTTCTGCAGAGCTCTTAAATCCTATTCTGATATTTTCATTTGCCATTTGTTCATTTCTGTAGTGCTAAACTCTTTGACCATTGTTTAGATTCTTCAATGATTCCAGTGTGCTTGATTTTATTTTTTATTTTTGTAATAATAATAATTTTTTTTTTTTTTTTTTTTTTTTTTGTATTTTATCCATATAGCTTGCCAGACATGGAGTTTCGCTGCCATTGATTGCACTTAGGATGTGTTTGGGAGGTGATAAAACTTTTAATGAAAATTATGAGAGAAAATTATGTGATCGGATAGGGGTAATGATGAGGAGTAAAGAGAATAAAGTTAAAATAGATAGGTTAGTTGTATAAGTAGTTATGTAAAAATGATTGAAAAGTAGGGTAGTTGTATTGGAAAAAGTGAAAAAATAATTAAAAAATAAAATAGTTCTGGAGATGAAAAAGTATTAGATTGAAAAGTTTTAGTTTGAAAAGTTTTTAGCATCCTCAGATTTGGTAGATTGAGAATCCACCACTGTGGTGTCTAAAGATTTTGGGGAGCGCAATTTGGGGTTCAATGATTTTGGTGTTGGACAAACCACCATTATATCATCTGTTGCAGTTTTTTTAGTTTTGGATGCATTATGTTGCTATTTTGGTGCAAAAATCAAAAGAGGAGAAACATGTTGTGATAATTTGAGTCGAACAGAAACCCTTGTTGGAGATTTTTGATAATTTTACATTAATTCCCTATCCTTTTTGTAGATTGCTTGGGTTCTTTAGTTATTACAAACTAGTTCATTTGGATCTTCTACAAAACAATATCTTTAAAATTATTAAATTTCTGCAAATTTGAAAATTTTCCTTGAGTTTCAAACAATTACAAATGGATTCTGAACTCATTAAAAGGAACATCTGCATATATTCCTAAACTTATTACCCATAAGCACCTTTACCAATGTTTTTAAATATTTATGAATTAGATAAGTTTTAGGAAAATCCTTTTCAAATAGCCGAATTATAAAATTTTTGTAAGATGATTTTAATTCAATGTGCAGCATGAATTCAGGTCAACCCGAACCTGACTGAATCTTCCTTGGATCTAAACTAGTTTAAGATATCTATTTTGGTTGGTACTGGAGTTAAGTTGGAGTATTGCAACCCAATTTGTAAAATGTGTCTCAATGGGTCAATGTTCCTATGATGTGCTTGACCTGTATTGGCTTAGATACCATTAAAAAGTCTTAAATATAATTTATATAACCTTGGCACAGTCCCCCCTTTTTGTAGTTATTGGTTATTGACATGGGTAGATTAATTCCATTTAGGCATTAAACTAGTAACTTGATGTCGTCATCCAGCATTGAAAAATGCATTTCACCTCTAATTAATGCAACTAGAAGTTGCTCCATTGCAGAGAGGGTTACAAAAAAACCAAAGTTCAAATCATTTGACATTATGGGTGTCACCAATAATTTAGCAATTAGGTGATACAAATCGGAAGCAGGAAGTTTGCTAGTTATTGCACTAGCTTAAGAACTCTTGGTATTTGTGAAAAGACGTGTGAAATCCCAAATTTTGAAGTCCACATGATGTACAATGTGTAAATTGAGGAGTGATCCCGTGCATCTGGCCACATGGGACCCATTTATTATTATTTATTTAATATACATGTAAAGTTAGTTGTGCTTAACCTATAATCCAAGTTTTAATAAATTTGGATGTGTTTGAGTATTATTTTTATTTTTAAACACGGTGACATTTTCATAGGCTGAAAATTACAAAAATGCCATTGTTTAAAAATAAAAATACTTAAACACATCCAAAATTAGTAAATTTTGGTTTATAGATCAAGCACAACTAACTTTATATGTTTAAAAATAAAATCAAAAAAATAATTATGAGGGGTCCCACGGCCGGACACATGGGATCACTTTCGTGTAAATTTGCACATCTCTCTTGGTAATTGCTGTCAATCTAATCTTGCTATTGAATACTTTGCTTCAACCTATCGTAGGAACTAGCGAGAACCCTTCTCCTTTTGTTTTCCTTCTTTTGTCCCAGCTTACCGTAGGTTCCTCTCTTTGAATACTTTCTTCCTCTTCTTATCAATTGTACCATATACTTCGCATTTACTTTCCCAATCAGCTCTTCAAAATTTGGCAAACTTTCTTTTTAGAGTTAAATTTGGCAAATTTAGGATAAGTATAGTTGTGAGTTTCCAGTGCTTCTATCCTTTCTAAGTTTCCCTTCTTTAAACTGTCAGTCATATATTGGTCCTCCCCATTTATTATCATGATGAATAATTCTCTATCAGAACCACTTTGTAACTTCTTCCCTTCTTGAGTAATGGATAAAAGGCTTGGCATTCTACTTTAGAAGTTTCGGGATCATTTCCTCAAAACTCTTTAACAAGAGTAGCTATCCTTTTATCCCTCCATTCAAAATATAAAAATCTTCAACCTCTATGTATTGCATTGATGTCATACTACCGTGGTCCACTCAATAAAATATCACATGCATCTATATCAACCACTTCATAAACTATTGTATCTTTGTAGAACTGCCAAATAAAAAGAGGTAATTGTTGGATTTCTAAAGTGATTGTCTCTTCCTAGTTCCCTGTATAAGCATCATTGATGAGAATTAATAGAGATTTAAAACATACTCATTCTAGGCATAAAAATCTTGTGAAGAGGTCATAATCTTAGCAGATCTTTCTAAGGATGTGTTTATTAAAAAAGAAAACTTTTCATTGTCTACAACTATACTATTTTTTAATTATTTCACATTTTTCTATACAAACTACCATACTTTTCAATTATTTCTACACAATTACCCACACAATTAACTTATCTATTTTAACTTTATTCTCTTTATGTCTCATCATTACCCCTATTATATCACATCATTTTCTCTCATTTCAAGAACTTTTACAACAAAACTTTTTAACAAAAGTTTTATCACTTCCTAAATACACTACAATTTTTTTTTTTTAAAAAAATCTTTTTCTATTTTGGATTTGTTAGAATAATTTAGAAGATACTAAAAGGTCTTCTAGAATATTTACAATCTACTTAGAATAAATTTGTATCTATTTAAGTTTACTTCTCCCAAAAGTTTACTCAAGAATATGTACTTTAAAAAAAAAAAAAGATTTCTTCTTTTATTAATGTTGCTAAAATAAGGTGACATTTTCACCTATAAATGCCTCTATAAGTTCTAAGGTGCATCACAGTTAGAGTTTTATAAAAGTATCTCTGTTTTCTCTACTTCTTCTTATCTTCTCCTTTTTTATTCTTTTGTTCCTTTTATCCTCTTTCCTTCCTTCTCATCATTGTTCATTAAGTTAATAGATTATCTTAAGTTTTTAATGAGTTGAATATTTGAAAATGAAATGTGGAGTAAAGGAAGATCTTTGGATCACACAAACAAATTATTAATGGCCTTAAATTAGAAATCAAAACTTTTTTGAAATTACATTTGGTTATTTTGTGGAAGAAATATGCTATAAAGCTCTAGAATTTGTGACTTTACAAAAATCTTTCATTGATAGAGTTTTGATTCCAGAAGCTGTGGAGGCAAAGGTATTAAAATTAAATTTTAATCTAGTATCTTTTTAAGGAACAACTGAACAACTACATGAACAACACAAAAGTAGAGACAATAAATAGTCTAGTTTCTTGACTTGATGTCATTGGTAAACAAGTTAATTTTTTTTCATGTTTTCATTGTGGGGATAAGGGTCATATTACGTCACAATGCCTTCAGCACACTCACAATCATTTAAATATGGAATACGGTGTATAAGATTATTATAAATGGAAGGATTTCCATGAATATGTGTGGTGCCTCGAACCGAGGTACCTAGAAGCCTTACTCCGAGATCGTTTTGATTAGTAAACGTGACTCAGGATTGTTGCCCCGATCACACACGACAGGATTTTTTTTTTTTTTTTATATCATCAATACATGGAAATTTTCCATCATTCATCCAACATGAAATATATTTCACATATCACAGTTATAACCCAAAACTGTTCCATAAACAAAAATATTCATTTCCATCTCAAAATTATCATAATTGTCTTTACATAAAATTTACATATACAACATTTCATCAAAACTACATGTCATTTTACATGCTGCCTTTATCATCTTTTCCTGTCTGTTGTCGAAAAAGCATGGGTGAGTAATAATACCCAGTAAGTAAGCCATACATAAATTTTCAATCATTTTCATGCATTTCATAAAATGCAAATTCAATGCATATATACCATTCATGACATTCCTTTGCATGCGACGCTAGCTAGGCGCCCGTCCCATACATGCTCCCATTTCAGAGAGGTTGCCGCTGGCCTGGGCCTATTAAGCGACTTGGCAGTAGCGAGGGGGGACATCCGGTCCGCTTACTACCTCGACTAAGGTCTATTTTTCGTGCACATGCTCATTTACATACGCATGCCGGCATGATATTTGCAAATCATAAACAATTTCATAAAAAATATTTAATAAATAATTTAACAAAACGAACTTCAGTTCATGAAAAGCAGTTATAGGTATGACCAACTTTAAATAAATTTCATAAAGCAATTTACAACAATTTGCAACCATTTTGGAAATAATTTACAAAAGATATAACTTGCTTACCTTTTCAGTGGGTGTCTTCGACCTTCTCTTTTCCTTTTCCCGAAGTGGAGATATGCCACTTTTTCTCACCATTTTTCTCTCTCACTTCCTCCTTTTCTTCCTTGGACGTGTGGGAAAGTTTGGGAACTGAAAATTTTCAAATGGAGCTGGGTTTTGGATGCCTTGGACGTCCACCCCCTGTTGCCTATTTATAGGGTTGGATTTTTCAAAAATTTGGAATTTACCCCCTAGCTTTGAGGTATTTAATTATAAATTGGTATTTCTTTTTAATTTTTAAAAATGCTTTGAGCCAAGAGCTGCCCACCCTATGCCTGCTCCAGCCACCCTAATCAGCCCTATTTATTTATTTATTTTTTAATTTTTAAAATTATTTAATTAGGCTAAATCAATCCTAACCATCGGTTTATGATTATGATGATTTTGAGCCATGGATTTTGGTCAAGCTTACCCACTCCTAGCCTGCACGTCCATGCCATTGCAGCAGCCATTTCATTTAATTTTTTTATTTTTAATTATTTATTTTAAATAAAAGTCAAATGCATAATTAATGAAAAGTTAGATTACTTTTTTGATCTCCATTTGACGCTCCATCTTGACCTTTAATTTGTGATTTTCATCACATCTTAAACCATCCATCATGTTCATCATGAATTTTTAACCATCCATAAAAATTTTCATCGAAATCCGACGCCCGGATTGCAATTTATGTATTTTTTTCTATTTTTCTACTAAAATCCAAATTTGGATTAAAACATCCAAAAGAATTGCTATTTCGTCCTGTAGTGATTAAATCTCTATTTTGTCTTTTTGTGATTAAGTTAATCCAAGTGATTAACTTTTAATCACGTGTCTTAATCCCCGGTTACTATTCACGTTCACTATTCACGGGGTTAAATTACTAATTGCATTGTTTCAATCTCTAATACACATATCTATCAATATAATTCATGAATTTTCATTTATTATAAAAATAATTACAAAAGAATCTAGAGTTACAATTGTCGAAATGACGCGTATATTTTCGGGGTTTCACAATATGATTGCTAAATCAACTATAGCTAGATTGAAATAGAAAATTGAACCACATCCTCATCTATATTGTGTAACGTGGGTAGACAAAACTACACTTTCTTAATGAAAGTTGTTTAGTCTTATCGTGGATTGATTTACTTGATTATATTTGCTCTGATGTGCTAACAAATATATGTCTTATATTTTTCTTAGTCACCCATGATTGTATGATTTCAAAGTAATCTATTATGGAACGGAACACCTATATTATCAAGTGTATTGGAAAATTTATCCTTTTGAAGACTGATAAATCTAAAGAAAGTGATAGATTGAGTCTCTAATTGATTCATCTAAAAAAGTACCTTTGCATATTCTTGCTCCAAATAATTTGAAAAAGAAGGTCAAGAGTCGAGATTCATTCTAGTTGTGGTGGCTAAAAAGTAAACAACTATACTTCTTTATGAGTCTATTGTAGAATTACCAAAGTCCAAGCATTAGTGAAAGAATTCAATGATGTGGCTCCTAGCAAACTACCAAATGAGCTTCTATCTACAAGGGACATTCATCATGCTATTGATCTCATGCCAAAATCTCAAGTACCAAGTTTACCTCATTCTATCCTACTGAGTGTGCTAAATTACAAATACAAGTAACTAAATTTTTTAATAATGGTTATTTGTGAAACTCTTAGCCCATATGTTGTATCAGCTCTCTTAACACTTAGGAAAGATGAACCTTGAATAGTGTGTTATGGCATTTGTGCAATTAACAAAATTACCATGATTTTTTATACTAAGACATAATGATATGTTTGATATTATGACTTGAGTACAATGGTTCTCTGAGACATTAGAAGCAGATACCACCAAATTCGAATTAGAATGAGAAATGAATGGAAAACTGCCTTTAAAACTCATGATGAATTTTTTGAATGGTTGATTATGCAATTTGGATTATCAAATGTTCCAAGTATATATATGAGAGTCATGAATAGGTTTTTCAACCATTTATTGGAAAGTTTGTGGTAGTTTATTTTTATGATATTTTAATTTATTATCATTCTAAGTAAGAACGCTTGGAACATTTTAAAAATTTTCTTGAGAAATTACAACCTGAAAAGTTTTTTGTAGATCTCAAGAAATATTTTTTTTTGAAAAAGAAAGTCATCTTCTTAAGAGTTGTGGCATCAACTAATGGAATTTCTATAGATCCCTCAACGGTAAAAGCCGTTAGGGAATGACCAAGGCTTACATGTGTTTCTAAGGTGTGAAGTTTTCATAGTTTAACTGCATTTAATATGCCCTTTATTAATGGATTTAGCATGATTATGGCACCCATCACAAATTATTTGAAACATAAAAAAATTTTATGGTCAATTTTTGCATATAAGGAATTTAAAGAGTTTAAAAAGAAAATCATTGAAGCACCTATATTGCAACTCCCGACTTTACAAAAGTTATCAAAAAATCAAAAAAGTTTGTGATGCCTCAGAGTTGAAATTGGAGGTGTTCTAAGGAATCGGGGTTATTCAATTGTGTATTTTTCTCAATTACTCAATAAAGCTAATCGAAGATATTCAACATATTGTATGGAATTTTGTGCTATTATTTAAAAATTGAAAATTCGGAGGCATTATTTGCTACCTTACAAATTTGTGTTATATTCAAAATTGTGTGATTTTGAGGTATTAGCAATCACAAAAATAGTTAAGTGTTGAACATGTAAAGTCAATTGAATTTTTGCAAGAGTACACATTAGTTCTCAAACATCACACTAATACTGAAGACAAACATGAAAATGCTCTCAATCGTGTTATAATCATTTTTCATACTATGGATGTTAATGTTATTGTATTTGATATGTTAAAAAGGAATATTCATCACATTCTGACTTTGAGGTGATTTTTCATGAATTACAAAATGAAAAATTGTCATGATTAAGTGTCTGTATTCCCAACACATCACTTGGAGATCATGCTAGGGGTATCACTGGTCATTTTTGTAGGAATAAGAGAATCCTACTGGTCGTGGATTGATTTTTTTTGCCCGCATTAGAAAGAGATGCGTCAAGAGTAGTTTTGTGATGTTGCACATTAGAACGAGTGGCCAAATTGAGATAATCAGTTGGAGTTTGGTCAATTTGCTTAGGACTTTGGTGGAAGAACATTTTGGAACTAGAGATTTTGTATTGACTATGCAGTATTTGCATGCAACAATTCAGTCAGTTGTTCTACAAGGAAATCTCCTTTTCAAGTTGTCTATGGTTGTGCTCATCGAGCTCCAATTGATTTAATTGTTTTACACATTGACATCCGTTCGTCTGCTAGTGCTGAATCTTTTACCCGACACATTCAAGATGTGCATGTTGATAGTAGAAAAATTACTCTTGATGAAGATTATAAGCTTGTTATAGATGATCATAGAAGAAAGAAAGAATTTGTTCTTACATATTATGTGATGCTTTGTATGACCAGAAAGGTATACTAAAAATTCGTTTAAAGAAGTTGCATACATGAGCTGGTGCTCCCTTTTGTGTTTTAAGAAAATTGATGTCCAATGTGTATGAACTTGATTTGCCATGATTTGCCATCAGAGATACGGATCAGCTCTACTTTCAATATAGAAACAAAAAAGATTTGTTTCTTTATTGAAATACTCTTGAGCCTCTAAGTTTGAATGCAAAAGTTTCAGCAAATAATAGTTCAACACCAATGCCTGTGCTTCCACAGGTTCTGTCTACTTCTTTGGATCAAATAGAGGGTGTGTTTGGAAAGTGATAAAACTTCTGCGAATAAAGAAAATAAAGTTAAAATAGATAGGTTATTTGTTTAAAAATGATTGAAAAGTAAGATAGTTGTATATGAAGATATGAAGAAAGGATTAAAAATATAGTTATGAAGATTGAGAAGTTTTAGCTTTACATTTTTTCCTCATGGAATTGTACTGAGTTATACAAAAATTTCATGTCAATTAGAGAAACAAGTTGGGTTATGATGCTACATTGATTGTTGATATGCTTCACGGGTTAGATCCACATATTCTAGAGCATTATTAAAGTCAAAACTCTCCATGGCAACATTAACCAGGGTAGAATTGATCAGAATTACGAAAATGATTTTACATATACTTATTCTAGGCGCAAGAATCTTATGAAGAGACAAGAATCATAGAAGATTTTTCTAGAAATTTTTTTTAGGAGATTTCTTTTTATCTCAGATTTTTAAAATTATTCTAGAAGATACTAGGGTGCTGTTTGGTAAGGGGAATTTTTGTGAGATAGCGTGAAGGTGTGGGAAGTGAGAAAGAGAATGTTTTAAAAATTATGTGAATGATATAATATAATATAACAGGGGTGAATTTGGAATAAATAGGAGGTTGGAAGAAAAAATATTTCAAGTATAGGGGTAAAGTTGGAAAAGTGATGTTGTTAGATAATTAAAATGTCAAATCATTTATGAAAGAATGTATATGAAAGAGGAAAATTCATGGAAAACCATGAGGGTATTCTCAAACTCCTATTAGGATTGAGTGCTAATTTCTTCAGACCTGTGATCTATCACTTGTTGATGCTCTCGAAGCGACGCTTGTAGTTGGTTGCACCCGTTGATTACCTTTGAAAGATCTGTTGCTTTGATCTTTGTTTGAAGATGTCTGATTGCATAGGCTTTACTATCACTTTGACGCAGATAGAAAGCAGAAAGTTCACAAGAAAAACAAGGAAATAATCCAAATGAACTTTTGATTTTTTGATGAATATGCTAGAAGATGGCCTAAAACAGTGTTGATCACTCTTAAGTGTGTTGTCAATATAACTTGCCATTCAAGAATTTGAGGCAATTATTCGAAATTTGGATGGAAGCCTTGAAGATAACAACTTTAATGAATAACTTGTTAATTGATACCCTTGATAATATAGTGATGTAATGATATAACTGAAGAGATTATCTGATGAGGATGTAATAGAGGTGATGCACACAAGGTTTAAATAAGGAGAGTGATGAGAGTGAATTGGAGCCATCCCAAGGGGGAAAAGATTACCATTGGCCAGTGTTGCTGGAGTGGACATTAGGATAGGCCACTGTGAATGTTGGCCCTCAAAAGGAAAGTGTATTGATACTATTCATGACTAAAGGAATTACATTAAAAGAATTTCTAATGTCTGATACAATCAACTCGAGCTTTTTATATCACTTCTCGTGTCAAACACTAAAAAATCCTTTTAATGTAATTATTTTAGCCATTGGTCATCATCCAAATCAAGTAAAATATTGCTTTGGATGGTGATGAACTCAGCTGTGAATCACCAAAGATATCCTGCTCCATGATCATATTTTTCCCCGGAGTTCAAATGGCGGTAGCTAAAATTTGATTTTCTGCTAGCTGATCTGGATGCCTTCTTACATTTTTCTTCATCATTTTATGTACTGCTTTTACAGATTATACTCGATACTGATGACATGAAATATGGTGGTTGTGGCCGCATTGCAAGAGATCAGTGTCATCAGATAACCTCCAATAAGAGGTACCTCAACATTATATAAAATTAGTGAATTGATTTTGTGCTTCACTCTTTTGTGCTTGAAATAATTTTGTTGATTCAAAGGTGCATTGGCAACTTTAAATGCTGTTGAATAGATGCAATGTTTTTTGTTTGGCTACAGGCATGACGGCTATCGTTACTCCTTGGAGGTCTCACTTCCAAGCAGAACTGCTCAGGTTTGTACTTTCTATGTAATATATCCTTATTTAGAGCCATGCTACAAGATACATGTCGTGATTACTTATATAGTAGTGTGTCCTTGTAGGTTTATAAATTAACTCGAATATTAAGGATTTGAGCATGATTTACCTTTAAACGCCAATTAGAGGTGGCTGATTGGATTCATCATCAAGATACACTGCTTCCTACTCAGTTACATGGATGGTGTGTGGATCAAAAGCTTCAAAGCAATATTGCTGCTATTAAGGGGTGGGCAGAAGCTCTTTCATGCTTGGCCTTACGTTGATAGCATGTTTCCACAGCGGAATGAGTTAAAAGACCAAAATGCAATTGGTACTTGGTTAGCCTTCCATGTTCATACAAATATATATTTCTGTAATCTGCTTATCCGTTGCATGACGTAAGAATTTCCTTCTGTTCTTGCCGCTAGTTCAATGCACATTGCCGTAGAGAATATGCGGCCACTGCTATTTATAATAGGATGTCAGGTCAGCGCGGGACTTGTTGAGAATCGGCTTCAAAGTCATCTACTAACTATTCAAAATCTTTGGACATCCTTTGGGTTTTAGCTGGAGTATAAAAAATGGTTGGATCGACCATTTCAGAGGAAATGACAATATGACATGAACCGATGAAGATTCTCTCATACTTGCATGGTATTGGAGTAAGGACTCGAAAGTCATGTGGGCTGGACCTACACATTGATGGGTAAAATTAATAAAGCTATTGGAAAAAGGAATGCCGATAATCTCATAAGAGTTAATGATTGGTTTTCCCTCTTCTATTTACCCTCTTCTAGTGTGGTTCTAACTCGCGGATATATGACATTTTTATTTCGTACTTTAATTTAACTAGTGTGGTTCGTAATTGGCCCATGCGGAGCAAATATAGTTTGTACCGGAAGAACCTTGCAAACTACGCAAAATGGATGCAGAAAGCAGCACCTGGGCCGTGTTCCTTCTTGGCGGTGTTTTTGCTCTGAATTTCTCCAATTTTCTGCTCGACATACTCCGAACAATGAAAGTACTTGTTCAACATGTTCTTGCCCATTTTGATAACTGATTCAACTCTTTTTTAGCTCTCTAATTAATCTAAATGTGTGCATCTTAACTCTCGAACTTCGATTCTTCACAATTTGCACGTATTTTTTTTTACTGACAGTTCGCTCGTATTTAATATCAAAATAACTTGAATTCATGCACATTGGTCAAATATGAGTACCTTGCACTAAACAAAAGGAATTTTATCATTCAAGCTTACAAAATCGTAATTAAACCAATGATTTGATCATTAAGGCACTCAATTTTTATTGAATAATCTTAACACAAAAAATACCTTTACACTTGAACTCTTGCTTGTCTTCAAGCAAATATTAATTATCAACTATTGTCAAAATTTGACACAATAAATACATTCACACTTGAAGTTTTGCTTGTCTTCAAGCAACCATCAATTATCAACTACTGTCATAAGTTTAATTCAAGACTCCAACAAGGTCGAACAATCCAAATTAGATGTTGAGATGCACATTATACAAATTAAGTGCCAGAGAGAGAATCAAATGGCAATTAAATCAATGAGATTGTCCGACAAAAAACTCACATGTATATGCAAAATCTTCCATCCATTAGAACACATTCCACTCAACTCAACCTACTCACACTTCCATCAATCCTACATGCTAGAATCAAAGACTCAAAAAAAAAAACATTTAATGAGAAAGCCCTCAACCCACCTATCTTTTTACGACTCTCTTTTTTATTTCAGCTTATTTTTTTCACGCACTTAAAAATCAAGGGGTCTTGCATAGGTTGTAATGAGGCTCAAGTGTTTGGCTGAACAAAGAAAATGGTTCGATGGGATATCACAAGAATGATGCAACTTATTATCAATGAAGATTCAATGTACTCAACAAGATTCTACACATGCAATTTAGTAACTTTGGTTTTGAAATCTTCTCCACTCCGTTTACCAACCTCCCCATTAAATCAAGAGGTCTTTCTAGGTCATAATGTAAGGATCAAGTTTGTCAATTTTAGGCCAAATGCAAATGAGTAAGTTTTGAACCATCTTTAAACTAACTTGAGCTTTTATGCACGCCCCCACACTTATTTTTGGCTTAACTCACCTCATTGTGTTTCAGGGTATTTGGGGAAAAATTCAAAAATATTCAATACTACCCAATTTATTCAAGTACCTTATTCCCTTTTTAACTTTTCATCTCAAAAGACATTAAAAGATTATTCATTTTAAACAAGTCATTAATGTGACGAAAAAATCAAGTTAACGCTCAAAGTGGGCAACAAAAGAATAATATATTCAAAAGTTGGCTCAAAATCAAATCACACAAATACCTCAATTATATTCTTTGGAAAAATCAAATAAAACACAATTTTTGAAAATTTTACTCTAGAATGAACTATAGTGCAATGTGTGAGCTTTTCAAGCAGTCTCCTTTTCTCCAATGAGCTACTAAAAAGGGGTTAGATCTAACTTTTTGGTAATTTAGGTTATGGATTAATAAGCTAGTTTTTAATGAAAGAATCAACCTAAAAAGGCTTCAAGTTGGCCACAAAAAGGTTATTTTGATAAAAATAGGTGGGCTAAGGCTATTTGGTTAAACAAGAAATACCTCTATCATTTTCATCCTCACGTGTGTGCTAGGATTTTGTCTTGACAAATTAGAAAGAATCTTCTAAGGTAGGTAGGAATAGAAATCAATTTCCATGTATGCAGATGTCATTAACTAGTTCAAAACAGAAAATATGGAAGAACTTCCATAAAAACATGCATAAGAATAAATCTAGCAGCTCACTAAGTTTCATTCTCATTTTCTGTCTATGAAATTCTCATAAATTCACAAAATATTTCAAAAATTCAATCCAAGTAATCTTGACAAGTGCTTTGCTCAATATTATCAAGTTTACACATGGTTTTTGATAAAAAAAATTCACAAAGTTCAATATGGGGTAAAATTCAACCTGTGGTAAGCATGCTAATGCAAATTAAAATTTATCTCAATGGGTACAATTCAACCTGTATCAAGCGTGATAATGCAAAATTGACTTAACTCTACAACTTTGCCTAAGTCGCTAGTGAAGTCAACTTGGCTAAGCGACTTCACTACTCGTTTGAAGCTTTGAACTTTATGACATTTGCTTCTTTGGTTTTGATATTCCAAGTCCTTGAATTGAGTTAACTTGGTCTTGGACTTCATCTAAGTCATAGGTGAAGTCAACTTGAGTGTGTAGTTTTGTTTCAAGCACTTGAATTTGAAGTTTTGTTCCATTTCTTCAGAGACTTAAGTCAGAGTTTGAGGTCGACTTAATCTTCAGCTTCAACCAAGTCGCAAGGTAGAGTTGACTTGGAGTGCGACTTCAATTGTTTTGCTTTGAGTCAGTAAGTTTATGCAACCCTCTGAGTCAACTTGGCTATCAACTTCGCCCAAGTCATTAGTGGGGTCAACTTGGGTTTACGAACTTGACTTGCCTGCACTTTTGTCTTTGTGATTTTTCATCCTAAGTACTCTTTTAAAGTTGACTTGAGTGCAGACTTGACTTAGGTCGTATATCTAAGTCAATTTGGCAGTGGGGCTTGGTCTGCTATGCTTTAACATTTGAAATTTTCAACTTTAAATCACTTCACCAAATGTGTTAGTCCCTTTAAATGCTCAAATTTGGATTGTTAATCATTAAAAACATAGATTGCTCTTGATTTTCAAGTTGAGTTCACAACAATCTCTCCCTTTTTGATAATTAGCAAAACCAAGTTTGAGTCAACCTTTATCTCTTTGAAATTTAGCACTTTTAACATGTCGTTTGAGTGTGAATTTTAATATGTCATGGTATAACCTTTAGCATTTTGTAGTCAATCTTAACACTGAATGAGAGCATATTAATCAACAACCAAATGCATCCATTTCAAAACACAATTCATTTTAAACATAATGCATTCATTTCTCGTATATCTTAATCATTCATTCAAAACATTCAACATGTTTGTACTCATTCAAGAATTCCAAAATTCCAAATGATCCTAAATACTATCTACCATCCCATATACAATGTACTCAAACCACTTCCTCTCTCTCCCTTTTTCGCAAGCATAAAAAATGAAATAAAGGAAGCTTGAGAGTAAGTTTGGATTTGTGAAAATAGAAAGAAGAAACATTGAAGGGTATGATGGAAATGGGCCCAATAAGATATGATAAAAGAGAATATTGAGAAGTAGAGTCATACAAAGTGAACATTGGATTGGATTTATCTTAGATAGTGGGCTCCGCAATGACAAACTCTCCACAATAAGGTTCCAGGTCAAGCAGATTTGGAATAGGGTGAATTCTCCTACTCCCTGAAGTTAAGTGGTATTTGATCCTAGAGATTTCCGCTTTTAGGTGAGCTCGTTTAGCATGCATTTGAGTCATTAAAAAAATGGAGTGTCCCTAATTCTTGAGAGATCCTAGACTCTAACCCCTGTAGGTGATCAATTATGATGGAAACATTTGAGGATGGAGGCTGAGTGGGTCTAAGAGATGCATGTGAGGCCTGGGGTGAATGTGAGGCATGAGATAATGGAGATGTTGGTCTTGGTGATGCAGGCAGGGCTTGAAACTCCCCCAAAGTAGTGCTTCTCCCACATGCTCCTCATGATGAGGTTCACCTTCGATGCCGCTGTGATACCCAGACCCAAGTAGGACCCTTACATATACATTAGGTAATTTACGCATGACTCAAATGATTGATTAATTTTAATGTTATTGATTAAGAAAGTGATTAAATTAATCACTATAGCTTAAGGTGGGTCAATGTGACTAAAGAGGCCTAATGAGGTGTAACGCCTCATTCCTAGATATACTCAATAACTAGTTAATGGGTACTATACAACCTAAGAAAAATTAGGCAGCATCTCCCCATAATATATAAGGGGTGGTATGAATTATATGACCTGATATTCATAAGCATTTCAATTTCATTTCAAAATGTAACATTCAATCCTATATTTATATACTTGTATCTTCATATAATAAGGACATTCATATAGAAGGAAAATCATTGAATGTTATCCTTATACATCAAGCAAACCTAATGATTATGCATATATGCATCCACAAAGATTATAATCCAATCCAAAATACCAAATACAATATGTTTGTCAAAGTGAATCTGTCTCAATTAAAGTCTACATATACGAATATCAAAAGAGCACAAATTTAAAAGAACTGAAATTAAAGATATTGTGCTAATGGTCTTCAAGATTTGATCTTCAATTTGTCCCATCTTGAGGTTCCCCACCTGGCCTGTGATTTAAAGACAAAATAACTCAGCAAGTAGATAGTAGTTAGCACAAAGTGGAAATAAGTAAAATTCTCGATGCACATGTTGTGATCAAGATAAGACATATGGGTCCAAATACCCACTCCTAAGATCGTATCCATATAACCACGTATAAATAGAAGGACACAAATAATCCTCTACTCATGTCTATCAAGGGCCATGAACAACCCTCTCCTCATGTCAATCAGGGGCCATGAACAACCCTTTTACAATCAACCATTTTAAATAACACATCATACATAACAGACAAGGATGAATGGCACAAACCACACACACAATATCAACAAGGTTTACTTTAAATTCAACACACAAAATTGTCATACAAGCATTTTACCAAACACATGATAGGTGCAAAATAAGGGAACCTTCAATTCATACTCTCGTTTGATCCGAATTGATTAACGTCACATTTTAACAATATAGAAACTACTAACGAATCCTTTACCTCATAGAAATTGCACATTCATAGCAAATTTTTCATGAACCCTGCTTACCCTAACTATTACGAACCTTATGCCCCATACCACAAAGTTGTTAGATGCTACACACTCTCACCAGTCTTATATCACGTTTAACATGAAATTTCATCACTAAATCAAGAAGGGGCGACATCTACTTACTTTGATCGTGATTTTTCCCAAAAATAGTGACCCTAGGCTTGGATTGCAGAGATTCAAAGCTTCCTTGATTGGAATCGATGACCTTCAAGGCAGTCGGTAGAGTTTTCTTGAAGAGATCTACAGCTAGATCGAACTGAATAGAAGGGAAAGAAAAGAAGAAGCACAGAATGGGAAGAGAAGAAGAGGGAAACGTAGTCGGGCGCAAATGAAAGATGAAGCCCTAGCTCGCGGGCTCCTCTTGATAACCAAACCCCATCGAGTCGGGCCGGGCCGGAGCATGGGTCGGGTCTAATCGCAATTAGTAATTTACTTTCCCACTCCTACGACTTAATAGTTAAAAATTTCTCCGGGAGCGCTGCCCCCTTCACCCTCGCGACCTAACCGGGCAGGTCGAACCCCGTACCTACTCTGCGAGGTGGAAAATAGTCATAGTGCTCAATAATGTCCATATATGTTATGCATCCATTAATATCATAAATTTCTAGGAGCATGTTCATAAATTACCTCATAAATAGAGAAAGGTTATAATGAAAATAAAATAAAATACCTGGTCCTCACATGAGGATTAGAAAATGTGAATATATTGGGGATAATTACCTCATATATTATGATTTAATTAATGGAGATTATGATGGTAATTGTGAATTTAAGGTGATAAATGTTAGAAAATTCATAACTTAACGCCTATAAGGCGGAATGAGATGAAATTTGAAATGCAAGCACATGATAGTGTGCTCAACCTTATGAATGGATTGGATTATGAAAATTATGATAAGATTAGGATGATAATTATTTATTTTTATCCAAATCTAAAACTTAAACTCAAATGACCATAACTTGTGATAGAAAGTTATTTTCATCCAAATCCAAAAGTTAAACTCAAATGACCATAACTTATGGTAGAAAGGTCATTTTGAGATGAAATTTATCATGAACAGTTAAAATGATACGATGAATCTTATGGATGAGTTTGATTAAGCTAATTATCGTGGGAAATTGCTTAATCACAAAAGGATGAAAGCGGCTGACTTTTAAAGTGATATGCCATTAATGAACCGAAAGTGACAAGTGACACGTGTCAATGCGAGATTAGTTGAGCAAGATCTAAAATCAACTAATTAATGAATAATTGACTTTTGAAAAGTATATGGGACACGTTTCATCATAGGATCCATTTGGGATCAATGCAATTAATGCAAAAATTAATGGTTTAATGAGGCCATTAAGGGCTCAATGAGGTGTCCAAATGAGGGATTTTTGAGCCAATTTTTGCAATTTTAAAATTTTAAAAATACACGGAAATAGGACAAGTGGCATAAGGGGGACGTTTCTTGAAGAGGAAGTAAGCCAAAAGGATGGCTAAGAATGGGACAAGTGGATGGCTTAGATGAGGGCAATTAAGTGCCTCTAACCATGGTTAAATGAGGGATAACCAAGGGTAAAATCTCAACAATATATATACAGATTTCTTGGGCAGCAAGAAAGGAGGAAAACAAGAAGAAAGTGGGCAGCAAGGCTGCTGGGACATCCAACAAAGAGAAGAGAGAGAAAGAGAGAGAAAACCTAAAAAAAAAAGAGGAAAAAGGGGACCAACAGCAAGGGACGGCCAAGCAAGGAGAAAAAGGAAGAAGAAATTAAGGGAAAGAGGATTCAATAAGGCTTACCCATGTACATGTTCAATTTGGGTGAGTATTATGAGATTTTGAATCATATATGTTAACCTAAATCATATTTGGTTGATGTTTAATGTAAAGATGGTTATAAATATTAAATTCATGGGTAAATATCTCCTTGAATTCTTGATAAATTATTAAGCAAGTCAAACCCTCATATAGATTATGTGTTAATACTTACAAGGGTGAAATGAATTACATGGATATGCTCATATATAATGAATCTGGAATAAGAAAGAAAAATATGAAAGAAATAGTAAATGAATAATTTTTAACATAAAAAGTTGTACGAAAACTCATAACAAGTTGATTAAGGAATGACCCAATTTTCAGCTTAAAAAAATAAGCAAGTTCCAAATTAAAAATTCGGGAAAATCAACCTGAACAAGGTTGATTAGGTGTCAGGATCAGCTGCACCAAATGATTTTTAATAACTTTTATATATATAATTTTGAGCTGAAAACTTTATATGATATAGAAGACATCTTGAATAACACTCGACCAAAATAAAAATTAATTTTTGAAGGGTATAAATATACCTAATAATTAATGCGATTTGTGTTGGAAATATGTGGAAAATAAGCTAAATCCATGTTTTGATGATTAACAAATCAATTTGAGTAAGTCTTAGCTACTAACATGTTTGTGGAAGTGTTTAAAGGATATACATTTAAAGAAAATAAAGCATGGAAGGATAAGTCGATTTCCAAGTCGACTCAGGCATCGACTTAAGGCCAAGTCAATCTCCAAGTCGACTCCAATATCGACTTCAAGGCGTCGATTCCTTCCAGAGTTGAAAATGTTGGAAACAATGTTTAAAGCAAAATAAAATTGACCAAAGCATGAGTTTTGATGATTAACAAAGTTAAAATTAAGTATAAGGTGATTACTGATGACTTTGCTTAATGATTTAAGGAATGAATTAGCCAAGTCGATATCCAAGTCGACTTGGACTTCGACTTATGCTGAAGTCGATCCCAAATTCGACTCCATATTCGACTCCAAAACAGACCACACAGCAAAATTCAAATTGGAAGGAAAAGCAGGTGAAGTCGCAGGCCAAGTCGACTCCACTTGCGACTTGGGAAGCCAAGTCGCAAATGAAGTCGACTCCAGCATCGACTTCAGACGGCAAAAACACTCCAGAGCTGATTTTGGGGTACAAAAATTCCGTAGTCGCAGACGAAGTCGACTCCAGGTGCGACTTGGGTGAATTCGCAGACGAAGTCGACCGCGAGATCGACTTGAGTTCTTCAATGTCCAAAATACAGACTCAAGCTCATTTTCAAGATCAACTTGGAATTTTTCAAATCCAAATCAAGGGTACAAGCTCATTATCAACCTAAGATTCTCAAGGCACAGCTTCAACCTTATTCTAAAGGTGAAGAAATTCAAGATATGAAGATTAATATCAAAAGAGAGCAAGGTGCATGAATCAAAGGCAAATCAACCTTACAAGTTTTCAAGCTCTCCAAGATTCACAAGGTCTACAACATTTAAAGACTAATCCAAGTTCAAGCAAGACGCATAAACTCAACTAAGAAGATTGGTCAAAGATTACATGATTCAAATATCATGGACTCAAGTTCATCAAGCTTTCTGCTAAGGTGAAGTCGCACCCGAAGTCGACTCCACCTGCTACTTGGGTCAAGTCGATGCCCAAGTCGACCCAATCTGGAACTTGAAGATTGCTACGGAAGGCGAAGTCGCACCCGAAGTCGACTCCATCTGCGACTTGGGTGAAGTCGCACCCGAAGTCGACTCCACCTGCGACTTGGGTCGCAATGGTCGGAAAATATTTGAACGTTGGCGCATTAAATGCGCGCCACCTGCCTTCAAACGTTCGGATTCTCTCCACATTTATAAAAGGCATTCATTATGGACGAGAGAAGTAGCTGAGAATCATTAAGTGTGCGTAACTCCCATCTACAAGAGCTTTAAGAGATCAAGCCATTCAAAGAAGAAGAACTTTGCTTCAAACTGCAAGAGCTCAACTTCTGAATCTTCAAAGCCAATACTACGAGTTCTTCTCTGCGCCAAATTGCTACTACACATCTGTAAAGTGTAGACTGTTTTGTTATTTTATTTTTTTGTATTGAACTATATTTAGTTTGAGGAACTAAGATCAAGTGAAGGCAAAGTAGTGTGTGATTGGAGTGGAACTCATCACCTACTTGTGCTGAGATTTGTTGAAGCCCCCTAGAGCTGAAATCTAGAAGGGAGCAGTGGCTCTAATTGTATTTGAGGAATACAATAGTGGAACCCAAGTCACAAGGAGTGTGAGCTTGGAAGAGTGGAGTAGGGAGGTTGCCCGAACTACTATAAAAATCTTGTGTGCTTGATTTATATTTCTGCTCTCTTCATTATATTGCTTTCCATTTCATTTCATCAATCAAGGGGATTAAACTTTCAAGGGGTTAAGTTTTTAATTTACCAAAGAATTTTATAAGAACCCAATTCACCCCTCCCCTCTTGGGTTTTTCCATTAATTCGGGACCAACAAGTGGTATCAGAACAGGTCTTTGAGCTTACCAAAGACATCTTATTGACACGGCATCCCAATCTACTCCCGTTCCCGCATTTGCCGAAGGCCAATCATTTACTAGGCCGTTATTGTTTGATGGGAACAATTTCGGCTATTGGAAGCTTCGTATGAAGCAACTCATTATGGCTACCGACATGGATTCTTGGATTGCAATCCAAGATGGTGTAACTTTGCCTATCGATGAAAGAGCTTCCAAGTGGACCGAAGAGGAAGTAAGAACCGTTAAGCGCAATGCTAAGGCCATGAATTCTTTATTTTGTGCTCTTATAGCTTCCGAGTATGATAGAGTATCATCTTGTCTAATCGCTAAAGAAATATGGAATACTCTAACATCTATTTATGAAGGAACCTCTCAAGTCCAAGGGACTAGGAGAAATATTCTGATAGGAGAATTGGAAAGCTTCAAAATGTTAGATAAAGAAAATATTTCTGAGATGTTTGCAAGATTTTCTAAAATTACTAACGCATTGAAAGGTCTTGGAAATGCTATCTCTGAATCTGAACAGGTTATGAAGATTCTAAGGGCTCTACCGAAATCATGGACTCCAAAGATTACGGCAATAGAAGAAGCCAAAGACCTAAATACTTTAAAGTTAGAAGATCTTATTAGCTCTAATGTCACATGAGCTAATCAAGAGAAGAAATGAAGATCAACACAAAGGGAAGAAAGCTATTGCACTAAAGGCCACCTCAGAAGAATCTACCTCCTCATCTCACAACGATGATGAAGACATAGCACTGCTCACTCGCGAATTTCGAAAGTTTGTGAGAAAAGGAAGGAACTTCAAAAACTTTAAAGAAAGACCACGAAGAGAGAAGAAGAAAGATCCAACAAAGTGCTATAGATGCGACGGTATGGGACATATGCAAGCCCAATGTCCTACACCGGAAGAGAGACCAAAGGATCAACAAGAAAGGAGGGAAAGACATGAAAACAGAAAATATCAAAGGACAAAAGGAAGAGGCATGTACGTCAATGAAGAAACCTCATCAACAAGCAGCTCCTCAACTGATGAATTCGAGGCGGCAAATTGTGCTAGAATATGCTGCATGGCAAGGATAGAACAAGAAGAAAATTTGTTGTGTTTGAACACAACTGAAGTTTTGGAAGAACAAATCATCTCAACAAAGTGCACAAGCAATGAAGAGGTAACTTCCAAACCTTGCCATTCTCAATCAAGTTATTCCTCTTTTCAAGAATGCCTCAAATGTGCTGAATTAGAAGAACTGCAAATCGCATATGATTCATTATATGAAGAAATCAAAAAGCTAGGAAACAAGTTGTCATTAAAAAGACAACAATGTAACTACGTTATTGTTGCAAATGGAAAACTAGCTGAAAGTTCATCAAAATTGAAAGATGAAAATGATTTGCTTTTGAAAGAAGTAGAGAAACTGAAAAAGGAGAACGAATCATTAAATGAATCATTACCCAAGTTCTCTAATCCAGGAGAAAATGTAAAAATATTTCTGAACATGACCTCCCAAATAAATAAAAGAGGTCTTGGATACTATACATTTGAGCAAAAAGAAAGTGGCAAATCAAATGTGCCAATACTTGGGAAATATCAAACCAAAACTGCACCTATACACAAGCCACAAAGGAAAAATGCTATGTGGACTAGAAGGCCAACGTTTGAACTATTACATACTTGGAGGCCTATTCCAAGATTACCTATGGCTTGCAATTTTTGCAATAAAATGGGTCATAAAACCTACAAATGTAACTTTAAGAAACTATATGACCATGGTGCAAAATTAGTTTGGATTCCAAGGAACACAAGATTTGGGCTTTCTAAGTTAGAGCAACAAAAATTGAATTATATTACTAACCCAAATGGACCCATAAAATGGGTACCAAAGAGATAAGATTTACTTGTTTATTTTTCAGATATGTTTTAAGGCAAAAGCAAACAATGTATGGTTCATGGACAGTGGTTGTTCAAGGCATATGACCGGAGAAAGAAGTTTATTTCATAAACTTAAGCCTTGCAACGATGGAACGGTTGTCTTTGGTAATAATGAGAAAAGTAAAATTAAAGGTAAAGGAAACATATATAGTATTTCAAATGCATGCATGGAAGATGTTTTGTTTGTTGAAGGACTCAAGCACAATCTAATGAGCATTAGTCAATTATGTGACAAAGGATACAAGGTTGTGTTTGAATCATCCATATATAATGTATTTGATGGAGAACATATCATGTTTAGTGGAAAAAGACATGGAAATGTATATTTGGTTTCACTTGATGAATTAGATGGTCAATGTCTAATGGCCATTGATAATGATCCATGAGTTTGGCATAAAAGGCTTGGACATATAAACATGGGAAATATAAAGACCCTATGGAAAAAGAGTTTGGTAGAAGGATTGCCAAAGTTGAAATATGACAAGGACAAAATTTGTAAGGCATGTCAAATATCAAAACAACTTAAAATGCCTTTCTCTACCAAAAAGGGAATTTTCACCACTAGGCCACTTGAATTGCTACACATGGATCTATATGGGCCATCCGATATTTTAACCATTGGTGGAAAGAAATATGTGTTTGTAATTGTTGATGATTTTTCAAGATTCACATGGATAATTCTCTTAGCTAGCAAAGATGAAGCCTTCTCTATGTTTGCAACTTTTGTAAATTTGGTGCAAAATGAAAAACAAAGTACTATTATAACTATAAGAAGTGATCATGGTGGTGAATTTGAAAACAAACGATTCATAGAATTATGTAATGAAAAAGGAATTCATCACACATTTTCTGCACCAAGAACTCCACAACAAAATGGAGTAGTTGAAAGGAAAAATAGAACTATACAAGAGATGGCTAGAACAATGCTAAATGAGAGCAAACTATCCAAGAAATTTTGGGGTGAAGCTGTAAATACAGCTTGTCATGTTTTGAATCGAGTTGCCATTAGAGCAATCTTGAAAAAGACCCCATATGAGCTATGGAAAGGAAGAAAACCAAATATCTCTTATTTTCATGCTTTTGGATGCACATGCTATGTTTTGAACAATGGAAAAACCAATTTGGGAAAACTAGATGCTAAAAGTGATGAAGCAATATTCCTTGGTTACTCATCAAATAGCAAAGCATATAGAGTATTTAATAAACAAAACCAAGTTGTAGAAAAGTTGATACATGTTGTCTTTGATGAATTTAACCAAACTCCGAGAAAGGAGGATGAGTTAAGTGATGTAGATGAAATAAAAGGAAAAGAACAACCAAAGGAAATCGAGCTCAAGCCAGAAAACCTCATAGAGGAAGAGGTAAGTGAAGGTAATGATTCTTACAAACCTCCAACTGATTTAAAGTTCAAAAATGCCCATCCAATTGAGCAAGTCATTGGAAATGTGTATGAAGGAATGAAAACTAGAAAATCAAAACAAAACATTTTTGGACAATATGCTTTTGTATCAAAAATCGAACCAACTACCATTGAACAAGCTCTCAATGATGAAAATTGGGTCATTGCAATGCAAGAAGAGCTAAACCAATTTGAAAGGAACAATGTATGACATTTAGTTCCTAGACCAAATGGTCATACAATTATTGGTACCAAATGGGTGTTTAGGAATAAATTAGACGAAAGCGGACTTGTAATTAGGAACAAGGCCAGATTAGTAGCCAAAGGTTATTCCCAAGAAGAAGGAATTGACTTTGAAGAATCATATGCACATGTGGCTAGATTAGAAGCCATACGTATTTTACTAGCATTTGCTTCTCATATGAATTTCAAATTGTTTCAAATGGATGTGAAAAGCACATTTCTGAACGGATATTTGAATGAAGAAGTATATGTTGAACAACCCCCAGGATTTGAAGAAAAGGATCAATCAAAATATGTTTATAAATTGGCCAAAACATTATATGGACTAAAACAAGCTCCAAGAGCTTGGTATGAAAGGCTGAATAGATTTTTGATTGATCATGAGTTTCAAAGAGGAAAAGTTGATACTACCTTGTTCATTAAGTATAAAAGTAAAAACATTTTAATTGTACAAATTTATGTAGACGATATAATATTTGGAGCTACTGACGAAACTTTATGCCAAGAATTTTCTAAGATCATGCAAAGCGAATTTGAAATGAGCATGATGGGAGAATTAAATTTCTTTCTTGGACTACAAATCAAGCAGCAAACAGAAGGGATATTCTTAAATCAGTCCAAATATGTCAAAGAAATGCTTAAGAAATTTGGAATGCAAAATGGTAAAGGAGCAAATACACCAATGAGTTCTATGATCAAGATCGACACAGACAAAAAGGATAAATGTATCGATCAAAAGCTCTATAGAAGCATGATAGGATCATTGTTATATTTAACTGCTTCTAGACCAGATATTTTATTCAGTGTTTGTATGTGCTCTAGATTTCAAGCATGTCCTAAAGAATCACATCTATTGGCTGTAAAAAGAATTTTTAAATATTTGATAAATACTATCAATCTTGGACTATGGTATCCAAAGGGGTCAACATTTGATTTAATCGGCTATTTGGATGCGGATTTTGCCGGTTACAAAGTAGATAAAAAAAGTACCAGTGGAACTTGTCAATTTCTTGGAAATATGTTGGTTTCATGGTACTCAATGAAACAAACCAGTGTTGCCCTATCTACTGCGGAAGCCGAATATATAGCCACCGGAAGCTGTTGTGCCCAACTACTTCGGATGAAACAACAATTGAAAGATTATGGCATTGAGTATTTCAATATTCCTATTAAATGTGATAATACAAGTGCTATATGTTTGACTAAGAATCCTGTACTGCATTCAAGAACAAAGCATATAGATGTAAGACATCATTTTATTAGAGAACATGTTGAGAATCATGATATTTGCTTAGAATATGTGAAAACTGAAGATCAAATTGCTGATATCTTTACCAAACCTCTAGCAAAGGAATCATTTTATAAAATTAGAAATGATATGGGGATGATAGAATTAAATTAGGAAGAATTCGACAAATCTGATCTAAAAGGAGCCAAGTTGATGAGTCAAGTTGACTCCAGGAAAGCCAAGTCGACTCAAGCGAAGTCGACTTGGGAGATGTGAAGTCGACTCCGCCTCTGAGGCGAAGTCGACTCCGAGGGGTCGAAGTCGACTTCGCCTAGGGCAAAGTCGACTCCGCGCGTGCGACGGCTCGCCTTCCCCCTTCTCCTTTTCTTCTTCCTCCTCTTTTTTTCTTCTTCCTCCTCTTTCTCCCGCCACTTCCAGCGATTTTCTTCTCTCTCCCAGCAATTTCTCTTTTCATCTCCGGCCAGCGCTCTCTCTCTCTCTCTCTCTCTCTCTTTTTCCGACAGCCTCTCCGTTTCTCTCTCTCTCTCTCTTTTACACTGCCCAGTCTTCCTTTTCTCCCATTTTTATTTCACAGTCTTTCTAAGCTTTCTAAATTCCTAATCCAATGGCTCCAAAACCAAGACTCCCCAAACTAGCTATTTCCAAACCTACCCAAAGGCCTGTGCCTAGACCTTCGAGGTCAAATATAGAGGAAGAAATTCCTAGGAGACAGAGGACTCCTGCGAAACGAGCCAGAGAGGAACCTTCAACCTCAACGGGTCGAAGGGTTAGATTTCAAACCGCTACCCAATCGTCAGGTTGAGCTCCGAGGTCGGAAAGTCAACCTCAAAGCTCAAATTCAGAAAGAATCCCGATCACAAAAGGGCAAGTCCTGAAAATGCCCACAACATACTTTAGAACAGAGCTTCAACACAGTCGCTTCTATAAGCACTTCTACGAGAGAAAGGTATTCATTCCAAAGATTATCGATTTCAAGTTTCTCAACGATTATGAATTCGATATAGAAGAGTTATTGGATTTTCAAGGATGGATACAGTTGTTAAAGATAGATGAAAGGGTATATCCCGATCTGACAAGGATGTTCTATTATCTGTGGGATGATAACAATTTTTCAACCTTTGTCAAAGGAACAGAGATGTATTTTGGGACTATGAATAACCCAAATCAGAATGAAGCAATACAGAGAATAGGAAGAATTCTCGAAGTTCCATCCGAAGAAGAATCACTTCCTCGGGATCTTACAGTGGAGAAAATCTACAATGAGCTAACCAAGAGTAACAAGTATCATGCAGGAACCAAGTTCCTACACTACATGGATCTTTCTCCACGGCTGAGAGTCCTCCGCTTACTCATTGCTCACTGTATCTATCCGAAAGGTGGCGGAAGGAATCAACTCAACCCACAGGAGGCCATGATTCTATGGAAATTGGTCAACAAGGTTAAGATCAGTCTTCTCAGATTATTCCTAGAAGCCTTGGCATGCAGAAAGGACAATCCGAGAGGTGTTCTACCCTACGGGACTTGGATCACGAGGATCCTAGAATACTTCGAGGTGGATATTGAAGGGGAACCATTTGAAGTCCCTAAAACCACAAATGCCATTAATAAGGCATTGCTCCAACGAATGAAGATAAATTTGGAGCAGTTCAGGGATGATAGGATACGAGAAAAGTTAGGCAAACCAGCTCGTGAGCAAGAAGGTCGTGCACAGACTGAGGGGGAGCAGCCTCCCGAGGCACCATCTGCTCCACCCCGAGACGTTCCAGAGGAGCCAGTATCTCCTATGACGCACGGATCCTACTCTCCACAGGGATCTGCTGCACCTGATCGGGCGCCTCCACCGTCATCTCAAGAGGTCACATTACAGAGCATTAAAGATGAGATATCTGCTCTACGAGAGGAAATGGGTCATCAAGAGGATCGAATGACCAGTCTCGTGACCGAAGTTCTTACTGCCATTAATGATATGCATTCCCGACAAGATCGAATCGATCGAGAAATGCGTACCATTAGATACCATCTTGCATCGGGGCGACACAAAAATCGACCCATACCAGAGCTTGATCCTTTCGATTCAAGATCAGTTCATCGAGATCCGACTCCCGCTCCAGTTTCTTCCTTCTATTCCTCTGCTCATGTTCGACCTATCAAACTCATTCAATCCTCATATCCCATTTCCCAATTTCAATTCACCAAATCCTTGGTGATTGAACCATTTTTGAAAGATTGACAAAAAGGGGGAGATAGAATAGGAATAGAGTTGTTTTTGAGAGTTTTTAGAGCATTTTGGGTCGGGTAGTTTGTATCTAGGTTTCATTTTTGCTTTACAGTGTAATCTGTATTGATTTATAAAATTGTTTATGCTCATATATGTGTTTCATGTTTCATATTTACTATACTCCGTTTGAAAGTTATGATCTGTTTTGAAAACTATATGAATATGATTATCTTGAAAGGTACAAGCTCAATTTAGTTTTGTTAATCATCAAAAAGGGGGAGATTGTTGGAAACAATGTTTAAAGCAAAACAAAATTGACCAAAGCATGAGTTTTGATGATTAACAAAGTTAAAATTGAGTATAAGGTGATTACTGATGACTTTGCTTAATGATTTAAGGAATGAATTAGCCAAGTCGATATCCAAGTCGACTTGGACTTCGACTTAGGCTGAAGTCAATCCCAAAGTCGACTCCATATTCGACTCCAAAACAGACTACACAGCAAAATTTAAATTGGCAGGAAAAGCAGGTGAAATCGCAGGCCAAGTCGACTCCAGTATCGACTTCAGACGGCAAAAATACTCCAGAGCTGATTTTGGGGTACAAAAATTCCGAAGTCGCAGACGAAGCCGACTCCATGTGCGACTTGGGTGAAGTCGCAGATGAAGTCGACCCCGAGATCGACTTGAGTTCTTCAATGTCCAAAATACAGACTTAAGCTCATTTTCAAGATCAACTTGGAATTTTTCAAATCCAAATCAAGGGTACAAGCTCATTATCAACCTAAGATTCTCAAGTCCAAGGCACAGCTTCAACCTTATTCTAAAGGTGAAGAAATTCAAGATATGAAGATTAATATCAAAAGAGAGCAAGGTGCATGAATCAAAGGCAAATCAACCTTACAAGTTTTCAAGCTCTCCAAGATTCACAAGGTCTACAACATTTGAAGACTAATCCAAGTTCAAGCAAGACGCATAAACTCAACTAAGAAGATTGGTCAAAGATTACATGATTCAAATCTCATGGACTCAAGTTCATCAAGCTTTCTGCTAAGGTGAAGTCGCACCCGAAGTCGACTCCACCTGCGACTTGGGTCAAGTCGATGCCCAAGTCAACCCAATCTGGAACTTGAAGATTGCTACGGAAGGCGAAGTCGCACCCGAAGTCGACTCCATCTGCGACTTGGGTGAAGTCGCACCCGAAGTCGACTCCACCTGCAACTTGGGTCGCAATGGTCGAAAAATATTTGAACGTTGGCGCATTAAATGCGCGCCACCTACCTTCAAACGTTCGGATTCTCTCCACATTTATAAAAGGCATTCATTATGGACGAGGGAAGTAGCTGAGAATCATTAAGTGTGCTTAACTCCCATCTACAAGAGCTTTAAGAGATCAAGTCATTCAAAGAAGAAGAACTTTGCTTCAAACTGCAAGAGCTCAACTTCTGAATCTTCAAAGCCAATACTATGAGTTCTTCTCTGCGCCAAATTGCTACTACACATCTGTAAAGTGTAGACTGTTTTGTTATTTTATTTTTTTGTATTGAACTTTATTTAGTTTGAGGAACTAAGATCAAGTGAAGGCAAAGTAGTGTGTGATTGGAGTGGAACTCATCACCTACTTGTGCTGAGATTTGTTGAAGCCCCCTAGAGCTGAAATCTAGAAGGGAGCAGTGGCTCTAATTGTATTTGAGGAATACAATAGTGGAACCCAAGTCAAAAGGAGTGTGAGCTTGGAAGAGTGGAGTAGGGAGGTTGCCCGAACTACTATAAAAATCTTGTGTGCTTGATTTATATTTCTGCTCTCTACATTATATTGCTTTCCATTTCATTTCATCAATCAAGGGGATTAAACTTTCAAGGGGTTAAGTTTTTAATTTACCAAAGAATTTTATAAGAACCCAATTCACCCCTCCCCTCTTGGGTTTTGCCATTTACTCGGGACCAACAGAAAACGGGGAGCAAAGCTGACGAAGTTGCAAACGAAGTCGACTCCGCATGTGACTTGGGCGAAGTCGCAGACCAAGTCGACTCCAGCATCGACTTCAAAATGACGATTCCTTCCAGAGTTGAAGTCAAGACTCCGAAGTGCCGAAGTCGCACCCCAAGTCGACTCCACTTGCGACTTGAGGTGAAGTCGCAGGCTAAGTCGACTCCAGTAGCGACTTGGAGGCATCGTTTTCCGTCCAGAGTTGAAACCGAAATCTGGGGGCACCGAAGTCGCAGACCAAGTCGACTCCACTTGCGACTTGAGGTGAAGTCGCAGACGAAGTCGACTCCGGCATTGACTTCGATCGGGTAGAGGGTATATTTCAGAAGACAAGCTGAGATTAACTATTTTCAAGACAAACTTGTATGAAGATGAAGATCAAGGCAACCTAAATGCTCAAACTGAAACATTTGAAGACTAATCCAAGTCCAAGCAAGATGCATAAACTCGACCAAGAAGTTATTCAAGATTATGTGATTCAAGACTATATGGGTTCAAAGGCTTGCAAAACATGGAGCTAATGAAAGCAAGCTAAAATGAAGAAAATGATTCAAAAGGAAATGAAAAATGCAAGAGAGCTACAAAAGGCATGAAGAAACCCAAGCAAACTAAAGCATTCCAAGTTTTCAAGTTCGTCAAGCTAACTGACGAGGTGAAGTCGCACCCCGAAGTCGACTCCATCTGCGACTTGGGCGAAGTCGCACCCGAAGTCGACTCCACCTGCGACTTGGGTCGCAATGGTCAGAAAATATTCGAACGTTGGCGCATTAAATGCGCGCCACCTACCTTCAAACGTTCGGATTCCCTCCACAATTATAAAAGGCATTCATTGTGGACGAGGGAAGCAGCTAAAATTCATTAAGTGTGCATAACTCCTACCTTCAAGAGCATTAAGTGATCAAGCCAATCCTTAGAAGAAGAACTTTGCTTCAAACTGCAAGAGCTCAACTGCTGATCCTTCAAAGCCAACTCTACAAGTTCTTCTCTGCGCCAAACTGTCTCTACACAACAGTAACGTGTAGATTCTTTCTGTTTTTCTTATTGTTGTATTGAACTTGATTTAGTTTGAGGAACTAAGATCAAGTGTAAGAAAAGTAGTGTGTGATTGGAGTGGAACTCATCACCTACTTGTGCTGAGATTTGTTGAAGCCCCTTAGAGCTGAAATCTAGAAGAGAGCAGTGGTTCTAATTGTATTTGAGGAATACAATAGTGGAACCCAAGTCATAAGGAGTGTGAGCTTGGAAGAGTGGAGTAGGGAGGTTGCCCGAACCACTATAAAAATCTTGTGTGCTTGATTTATATTTCTGCTCTCTACATTATATTGCTTTCCATTTCATTTCATCAATCAAGGGGATTAAACTTTCAAGGGGTTAAGTTTTTAATTTACCAAAGAATTTTATAAGAACCCAATTCACCCCTCCCCTCTTAGGTTTTTCCATTAACTCGGGACCAACAATTTGAACCATCTGAAAATTGATGTCGCTATCCAGCAGAGTAAAAATACTTAAATAAATATAAATACTTATTATTTTGTACTGAAAATATTTATTTTCGTTAATTTGTGTATTTATTAAGGTATGATATAAATTCTTTGATTTGATTATGATTCAAAATTTAGAGAGATCAGCATGTCTGATTTCAGCATTATAGACAGATTGAGGAATAAATCAAAATAAATGTTAAATTCCAGTTTTTTGAGATGAAATTTAACTTACAATGGGATATAATATAAGTATCATAAGTGATTATGAGGGTTTAACCTATTAGAGGTGAATTTTAAAAGGAATGAGTGCTATAGAAGCACAAGTTATACTAGTGAGGAAATTAGAAAATGGACACCCAACTTGAAAGACAAGTGGGTTAAGTTAGTTTAACATAAATCTAAATCGATTTATGTAGGTTGGAAAACCCTAAGTGATGCAAGCATTTGAAATTGATGCATATAAATGAAATGTCATTTTCATTTATCTAGGCAAAGGCAAAGAAAAGTATGGAAGAAAGAGGTTAACTCTATCTCAGGTAAGCAAGCGAACTTCTAAAATATGGATTTCCTCTTATATGTTGAAACGATGTAAGATGTTTATGTCGATACTTTTATGAATTTCTTACGAATGGGCAAGCACAAGTTTTGAAAAAGATGACTTTAATGAAAAGCCATAAGTTTTGGAAAAAGGATGACTTTAATGAAAATCCTCAAGGTTTGCTTCATGGGAAGCAAACAACACTTTTTAAAATAATTATTTTATCACAAGTGTTGCAAGGATTACGAATGATTTATGTTGATGATTTTAAGAATTTGCTTACAAATAAGCAAGTTCTTTATGATGCTATTTTCAAACGAGTTTTATAAAGGAAAAGGGATTTTAGACCCTTTTTCACAAAGAAATACTCACAAACGAGTTTGAGTTTACTCCTACGAGATTTTATGAAAATCAAGTATGTTTATGAAAGAAAAAAAAGATTTAAATTATGGAAAAAGATTAGTTTCCATGCTAGGACACTTAAACATAAACAATGATTTGGACATAGTCCATATATTTGAAATGGTGTTAGAAAAGTTTTGATTTCCTTAAAGAGGAAAATATTTTGAAAATACTTCGAAACTGTTTACATGGATGTTTTAAAAGGGATTTAAGGATGGCCAACTCGATAAGTTGATTTCATAAAAGGATTTGATTTCGGGTGATAAAATGGCATACAAAAGGCTATGCAAGCCCCTCTTTATGTAAAAATGGAAAGATGGATATGTAGACTAGGATATGATATCAGGGTGGTTAAGAAGGGGAGGAAGCAATTGCATAACCTTTGTGGGCAAAAGGCCCCAAAATGGAAAACAAGATAGTGATAGCGAAACACACTGTTTATTCTTGAAAACTCAAAAGCTTTGAGGTTTCTTTATCATGATGATTTTAAGATTTATTTCAAGAACCATTTTTAGAACAAATTGTTTTCTCAAACATCTCAAATGCTTATCAAAATATTTTATTTAAAACTCTTCTAAAAGTATTTAAGGAAGGTCATCCTAAAACTAGATTTCAAATGATAATTTGTTTAAAGTAGGTGGTGCGCTTACTTTACAAGTTGTGGCACCCCCAACCTGAGCGTCACATCCTGAGCCTTACCTCGGGATCGGTATTGACTGGTAAACGTGATCAGGATTGTTGCCCTATCACACGGCGGGTTTTTAACGGATAATTATCCATTTTAAATATGGTTTCATAGAAGTTTATTTCCTCATAATTATATCTCAAGTAATAACTAAGTCATTTCCATCCATTCAACACACAATGATGCCTGTAAATCAGAAACATTTCAACATTTTCCTAAATCAAATGTCACTGCATATTATAATCATAGTTGTCCATATGAAAACAATAACTTAGTTACATCCATTCAGCATAAGTACTATTACATCATCATGACTGCAAAAGTTTTTCTCTTGCTTAAGTGATATTTTATTTGTTCCTCTGCTGAGTCTCTTCATTCACCTGTCTATGGGTTTGGAAAACAAAAACATGAGTTGAACACTCAATAAGCAAGCATTATATATTTCCAAGCAAATCATTTTAAAGGAAATCTTTTTCAACAAAAAGGTTTCTCTCCATTTAGTAGAGACACTTATCAAGTGATCAGCTACCTGCGGAGCAGAAATATTTTATTTAAAATCATCAGGAAAAGCAACCTTATACCCCCTCAGGGATATACAATGACCCAATAATGAATGAATTCATGATCCCTTAGGATGGAGGCTAGCTAGGCGACCATCCGTCTTCATCTCCTTTCACACAAGGAGACGCCGCTGGTCCTTGGCCTATTTTAGCAACTCAGTAACACCAAAGGGGGACAAACGTTCCGCTTATTGCTTTAAGGTGAACCTTATGCATTGTGCACATGAATTTATCCATGACATGATAGCATGAAGTTTCACATAATATATCACAGGACAACAGTTTTCATTTATCATAAAACAGTTATATAAATCAATTTAAAATACCTAGTGAACTAAGAAATGACCATCCTTAAAGATTTAGAAATGAATTTCAAATAAAATTTGTTAAATCAAGAAAAGCAGTAAAACATATTTTACAATTATTTCAAAGAAATTTTAATAAATAGAAATTCATTTAGAAAAGTTGCTTGCTTACCTTGTTCGTGAGAGCTTCCCGGATCAACCTTTTTCTTTCCTTTGCCTATGACAGAATAACATAAATTCTATATAAATTCTATTTGCTTGCATTTATTTAGTTTTCCAACCCATTTCCATATATATATTCACAACCCATTTAGTTTCCAAGTCGGGTGTGCGTACTTTATACTTACGTTTCTCAATTATTCATTATGCCACATATTTAATTCCCAAAATTTTAATCTCAAAATTTGAGATTATTAATTCAGCAATGCATTCCACTTTTTCCATCATATTTCAACATATTTTTGCATTCTAATATTTTACATAATGCATTTATCATCTTATCATGTGCTTTGCTTCACATAGGTGCGCCTAACCGCGTCTAATTGATACTTTTCTTAAACTTTTTCAAACCAAAAAATTGTCCACTAATTCAGAAGGTTTATTAAATTCATTTAACACCTAATTAATTCATTTTTATGAATTTTTAATTCACAATTCTCGAAATTACAAAAACAGCCACTTTGACATCCAATTTCCACACTTTATACGTCTCTTTTGATACTCTAACATAAACAGATTTTTATCTGTTTAATTCCAGAAATTTATCCAAACTTTCCTACCCTAAATCCAATACATTTTCACATATTTAAAATCCATATATAAATTATTTTCAAAACAGCAACATTTTCCACATGTATAGGGTACCCGTTTACACCATTTGGACGTCCACATTTCACTTCGGTTAAAATCCGAATTTAGGCAGTTTATGTGATGCCTTTATTCACGTACGAAGTGTCCTATATCTAGGGTATTTTACCCTATATTTCATCCATAATTTATTTAAATCATTTCCTTTATCATTTTCATCATTTAGAAGTGAATTTCGGGTCTTAGACGATACCGTAACTAGCTTACCTTCTATACTTCACAACACATGCTAAATTTCAGAGATAATCAACACTAAGTCAGAAATTTTCATGTGATTACATTCACTAATTCAAACAGCAACTTAAAACACAATTTCAGCATGATTAAGCTAGAGTAAAAGCTTATACATCACACCAAACACTCTCTATTCACACCTAACTCTTCATTGTACTTATTGCAAATAAATTTCCATTAAATTCTCTAATTAAAAGCATCCAAACTCTTCATTAAAATTTTCATCATAAAACATATTCGTAGCTCATAAATTAAATTAGAAAAACTGGATTAGAATCACTTAAACTCATATCATCTACTTACTTGTATTGAGTGCTACTTCACTCTCTCTTCTCAAGCAAGCTTCTTCACTTTAATTCTTCTTTTTGTTCTCCTTTTTCTTCACTTGCTTTGGGGTATGAAAATGATGAAAAGGGGGGACGTGGGGTGCTCCTGGAATGGAGCTCAAAATGCAGGTTTTTTTTCTAAGTAGTCACATATGCTTGGACGTCCCCTTGCCTTTAAGCAACTAACTGGAAATGTCCAGCAAATGGGCCCCACATGCCGCATCATCCTTGCAAATTCCAATGCATTCCTATCCCCTTAGCTGACATGACAGCTGGTGAGCCATTAAAATTATTTTTTTCTTATTTCTAAATCCACTAATTATCCATTGCATTAAATTATCACTAAGCTGTCCACCTGTTGCACGTCCACCATCAGCTGCAATTTTGCAATTTTTCAAAAAATTTTTGCAACTAATAAATGCACATTTACATCCCCTATTACCTAAGCTAATTATCCAAGAATTTCGTAATTTTTTAAAAATATAAAAATTCATTTTTCTAGCCACTTGATCGGTCAAAGTTTGCTGCACCAATTTTTGTTGCCAGCACACGATCCACTTTTACAGCTTCTTATCTTATCATAATAATTTTTTTTACAGCTTTAATTAATCACTCATTTAATTATCTGATAGTATAGGGTATTTAGGGTCAATTTAGGTCAATAAAAAAATCATAAAGTAGGCCTTGAGCTGCCAAAACCGTCCATATCAACCTGGATACATGTTGCTGTCCACTTTTTCATTTTCCATTCAACAGTCTAGATCAGCTCCTAATAAATCCGAATTTCAATTTTATTTAATGCCAAATTATCCACATTAACTCCTTGTTGACTTTGGGTATATATTTTATTATTAAAAAATTCCAAAAATCCAGCTACAAGGCTGTTTGGACGTCCATAATCTGCCAGTTATTCCATTTTCCATTTGACCCATTAATTATGTATTTAATTAAGAGATAATTGCCGGGATTTTCTCACTTTTAATAATTTACATAATACCCTACAAATTACCCTCTTTCGACACCTCAAATTTGTCTTCTTTCATTTATATATTTTATATAATTTCATTATAAATGCTATTTACTTTATGATGTGGAAAGTCAAATCTCTCATCCTAATTTTGTGATAGCTTAATCCCTTAGTCATTTTCATGATCAAATCCATCCAAAATCTTGATTTCATAATTTTAGCCGTTCATTTCAAATTTCATCTTAATCCGATCTTTCTAGCCCAAGTTATGATCATTTTAAGCTTTGAACGATGATGATCAATTTTCATCAAAATTTTCATAATCTAATTTTTCCATGAGATTAAGCATAAAATTATATGCTTCATCCTCAAATTTCACCTTAATCCGACTTAAGGTCTCCAAGTTATGAATTTTTCAATATTATCTCAACTTGGTTCTATAATTAACCTCCTAATCTTCATTAATCACTTATGAGATTTAATTAGACTTTTAATAACATGCTAATATTTATCCATCTTTAATATAATATTTCAATCATACTAAACCACGTTATTTTCACTTAGTAAATTTAAACAATCATTCACACAAATGACCTAACTGCAAAAAATCTTAAAAATTGCAAATACTGCAAATATGAACACATCATTCTTACATAGTTTATTCAATATCATTTCATGACTTCTATACAAACTAGGGTTTCACAATCCTCCCCCCGTTATAATAGGTATCGTCTTGAAACCGTTTATTCTTTAAATAACTGGGGGTATTTCCTTTCTACTTTCTCCCTTAATTCCCATGTAGCTTTGACTTCGGATTATCGATTCCACTGAATCTTTACATATTCTATTTCTCTATTCCGAAGCTTCTGTATCTTATAATCCAAGATTCTAATAGGTCTTTCCTCATAATTCAAGTGATCTTGGATCGGTAGATTTTCTGCTACCAGTACATGGGTCGGATCTGCTACATATTTCCTAAGCATGGAAATATGAAAAACATTGTGTACTAAGGCAAGTGCCAGAGGTAAAGCAATCCTATAAGCTAACTTTCCAATTTTCTCCAACACTTCAAATGGTCCAATATACCTGGGATTCAGCTTACCCCTTTTTCCAAATCTCGTAACTCCCTTGAATGGCGTGACTTTGATGAATACATGTTCGCCAACTTGGATATTTAGATCTTTTCTTTTACAATCTGTATAACTCTTCTGCCGACTCTGGGCGGTGAGTATACACTGGCGAATAATTTGTACTTTGCCTGCCATTTTCTGAGACAAATCTGGGGCTAGCTTCTTTTCTTCAACTTTATCCCAGTTCAACGGCATTCGACATCGACGTCCATACAATGCCTCGAATGGAGCCATTTGAATACTAGCCTGGTAGCTATTATTATATGTAAATTTAGCTATAGATACATATTCATCCCACAAACCACCAAATTCTAAAGTGCACATACGAAGCATATCCTCGATGATCTGATTAAATCGCTTTGTCTGTCCATCTGTCTGGGGATGAAATGTGGTACTAAACTTGAGTTGGGTGCTTAGGGTTTCGTGCAAACTTTTCCAGAACTGAGATGTGAATGTTGTGTCTCGATCGGAAATTATTGATTTAGGCACTCCATGTAGTCGTACTATCTCCTTATAGTAGACTTTGGCTAACCTCTCTGCTGTGTATATTCTTTTTATGAGTATGAAATGAGCAACTTTAGATAATCGATCAACGATTACCTATATAGAATCATTCCCAAGCCGAGTCTTAGGTAATCCTTCAATGAAATCCATAGTAATATCATCTCATTTCCACTCGGGAACTTCCAGAGATTGTAATTTTTCAGATACCTTTTGATGATCAGCTTTCACTCTTTGGCAAGTTAGGCACTTGGCTACATATTTAGCGATCTCTCTTTTCATATTATTCCACCAATATGCTTTCTTGATATCCTGATACATCTTAGTGCCTCCTAGATGAATGGAAAAGGGTGAAAAATGTGCTTCCTTAAGAATTTGCTCCTTCAACTCAGTTGTGCTAGGTATGCATAAACGACCTTTGTATCGATACATACCTTGCTCATCCACAGAAAATTCTATTAATCCTTTTCTCCTCATTTTCTCCACATGGGCATGTAGATCTGCATCTTTTTGCTGTGCAGTTTTAATTTGATCAAACAACGATGACTGTATGTACATTTATGATAACCTTATTTAAACTCCAGGGGGACATAAAATCAATTCTAACTGTCTTATTTCCTAAAGAAACCCTTCCTGTTTTGTGATAAGATGCGCCATGCTGACATTTTTGCTCAATGCATCGGCTACTACATTTGCCTTACCTGGATGATATAGTATCTCCAAGTCATAATCTTTTAATAGGTCAAGTTATCTCTTTCGTCTCATGTTCAATTCCTTTTGTGTGAAGATATATTTAAGGCTTTTATGATTTGTATAAATTTCACACCTAGTACCATACAGGTAGTGTCTCCATATTTTTAAGGCAAACACCACTACTGCTAATTCCAAATCATGAGTGGGGTAATTAATCTCATTGGGCTTTAACTGTTGTGACGCATAAGCTATCACCTTACCTCTCTGCATTAATACACAACCCAAACCTTTTCTTGAAGCATCACTATATACCACAAAATCATCATTTCCTTCAGGTAGGGTTAGAATAGGTGCTTCCACTAACTGTTGCTTTAATTCCTGGAAACTGCGTTCACATTCCTCAGACCATACATATCTAATTCCTTTGCGAGTCAATTTTGTTAATGGAGCCGATAATTGAGAAAATCCTTCAACAAATCTTTTGTAATATCCTGCTAAGCCAAGAAAACTTTGAATTTCTGTAATGGTCGTTGGCCTTTGCCATTTCAAAATTGCCTCAATCTTTTGAGGATCAACTTGAATTCCTTGTTCTGTTATTATGTGACCCAGAAATCCTACTTATTTCAGCCAAAATTCACACTTCTTTAACTTAGCATACAATTTCTCTCTTCTCAATCTTTCCAATACCTTACGCAAATGAAATCATGTTCTTTCTCGGTCTTTGAGTAAATCAAAACATCATTAATAAATACTACCACAAATTGATCAAGATAGTCCCGAAATACCCTATTCATCATATCCATGAATACAGCAGGGGCATTAGTGAGCCCAAAAAGCATCACTAAAAATTCATAATGTCCATACCTAGTTCGAAAAGCTGTTTTATGAATATCGGTCGGACATATTCTTAACTGATGATACCCTGACTGTAAATCAATCTTAGAAAATGTGGCAGCTCCTTGTAATTGATCAAACAAATCATCAATTCTGGGCAATGGGTATTTATTTTTCACTGTGACCTTATTTAATTCTCGATAATCAATGCATAATCTTAAACTTTCATCTTTCTTTCTCATAAATAATATCGGAGCTCCCCAGGGTGATACACTAGGTCTGATAAAACCTTTATCTAACAGCTCCTGTATTTGAGTTCTCAGCTCATTCATTTCAGCCGGTGCCATTCTATATGGAGCCTTTGAGATTGGAGCTATACCTGGTATGATATCAATAGTCATATCCATTTCCCTTTGCGGAGGTAACATGGTCAATTCCTTTGGAAAGACATCAGGAAATTCCTTAACCACTGAAATTTAATTTATTTCTATCTCCATGCCTTTCTCCACATTAACTGATACTAGATAAGCTTGTCACCTTTGACGAATCATTTTAACCGCTTTCATGAATGATATTAATATTGTAACATTTTCAAGTGGTCTCAGCTTCCCAATGGCGATCTCTTTTTTTGGAGCTTTTTCCAACTGAACTTTCTTATTTTTACAATCAATCGTAACTCCCCACTGAAACAACCAATCCATCCCCAACATTACATCAAATTCTGTCATAGGTAATAGGATCAAATTGGCTTCTAAAATCAATGATCCTATCCTAATTGGGCATGCTCTGCCTACTTGGCTAACACTGGCTAACCGATATACAGGGGACTCTACATGAATTATCTCATTGGTTTCCTCTACCGGTAGTGCATGGGTGGCCACAAATTGACATGCTATGAATGAGTGACTAGTACCAGAATCAAACAAAGCAGCTGCCTAATTTTCTAAAATGTAAACCATACCTGTGACCACCTTCTCTTCTTGTTCCTGTGATTCAGTCTGAGTCAAAGCATGCGCATGTACCAGATTCGCAGTAGTTCCCTGCCTATTCGCTGTTCCCGGTATCCTGAGTTGTGCAGGTCTTCCACGACCTTGGGATGTTTGTGCTTTATTCAGACAATTCGGAGCGATATGTCCTGTTTGATCACAAATATAACATTTAATGACCTTTGCTTCACCCGCTCTGCATTCCTTGGCTATATGGCCTGCTTGCCCGCATTTATAGCACCGATTTGATCCTTTTAGGCATTCGCCTGAATGTCGCCTTTGACATTTTCTACAGAAAGGCAGGAGCTTCTTCTTTGGAGCTCCTTTTCCTCTCTTTACATTTTCTTTCTTACCCCTTTCTCTTCCTGATTCAGTTTCCTTTTTTCCAAAACCAAACATTTTTTATCCAAACCTTAATTCCTGTGTTCTTAATGTCTCAATTTCTAATGCTCTTGCCCTTTCAAGACATGAAACATAATCTTTATTTAATAAAGGAACAAGGCTTTCTCTGAGATATGACCTCAGTCCTTGTTGGAATCTCTGTGCCTTATTGCTTGGCTCATTAGCAATCCAGGGCACATATCGAACTAAGGCATTAAACTTAGTTGCATATTCAGTAACAGACATTCTTCCCTGATAAAGCCTTTCAAATTCTATCACTTTTTGACTTTGTAAACCAACAGGAAGATATTCCTTATTAAACTCCTCAACAAATGTTGGCCATGATACCTCTTCTGGTTGTGGCATCGTGACCAACATCGTTTCCCACAATTCATGCGCATCCTTGATCAATAAATGAGTGGCACACAAAACCTTCTGCCGATCATTACACGGAGAGATTCTAAATAAATTCTTAATCTATGTTATCCATTGTTCAGCCTGTAATGGATCGGGTTCTCCTGCAAATTTTGGGGGCTCTGAGCCAAGAATGCATTAATTGTCTTTCTATCCACTTCCATTAACTGATTTTCATCTGCTGTGAATGCTGTCATGGGGGTTGGGCCAGCCGTTGGAATGGCTCTATCTCTTTCGGTACTGCCTAACTGGGCCTGCTGTGTTCTTTCTCACAACCCTTGAATAATATCTGTTGTCTGCGCTGCCCAATCATGAGTAGCCTGCTGCATTGCCTCTTTAACTGCCGCCGCTACCCTTTCTTCTATAAGTCGTGCCTGCCTTACCTCACTTCCTTCTTCTACATTTTGTTCTGGACCTACACTTTCTTGTCTTTGTCGCGTTCTTGAACTTTCACTGTTGGATTCAAATTCTGCCCTTTTTGGCCTACTAGTTTCTCCAACCTCATGTTGGCTGGGGATCTCCTGAACAACTTCTTTTCCTTTATTTGTTCTCCTTCCTGATCTTGTTTCTACCATGATGCTTTTCTGAATATATAAAGGTATATAATCTTTCATTTATAATTAGGGTTAGATCATCATACCTATATTATCAGCATAGAATTAAAAATCAATTTGCACATTCATCATCACAAGCATTCATAACCATCCATATTCACAATATTTCATATTATTCACATTAACAAACATATATTATTATACATTCCATAACCCTTAGTTCCTAACATCACACATTATGTTACAATATCACACTCATATTTTACATACATCACACCATACATAAGTACAGCATCTCTTATCAAAGTCTCCTGATTTCATAATTATACATATTAAAGTTCATAAAACAAAGAAAACTCAACACCTACCCGCTCTCCTACCAAAGAAATGATAATGCTTATGCCTAGGTGATACCTCGGTAGGTTCCTCTGTAATAGAGCTAGTATCGGACCAAGCATGATTGTTTCCTCCTCCACCATTATTGTCACTGCTATCACTACTACTTTCACTTTCATTGCCATTTTCTTCTTCATCTACCATTGGTTCAAGATATCGTAATAGTGCAACCATTGAAAACAACCTTCCCGTACTTCTATCCATATGAATCATAACTTCACCAGGACGAGGAGCAGATTCAGGAGGTTTTATGAATCCTCGGGCACGACCCTCCTCTATAAAAGGAACCATATCTTTTTCCCTCTGTCGGATGCTCTCCCAAGTCTTTCCATAACGGAATTAGAGATATCCACCTTCAAATTTATACCAAGGTCCCGAAGTAGGAGGTACAGGTGCTGGAGTACTATTCTAAAACCATTGCAGTTCCTGAGGAGATATAAAATCTGTGGGAGTACGAAAGGTTCCTAAAGATCCAGAATGATAAGCTGGTATACCCTGAGCTCTAGGAGCCCTGCTGCTAGACTCCACAATGTTTGGCCTCTGCTAGTATTTATTCTGCAGATAAGGTGGATGCTGTATAGGAGGAAAACCTGGAGGTGCTGATGAAAAAGGATCTGCATCACATTGTGATTCTAACCACCTATTAACACTCTCTTCGATTTTTCATTTCTTTTCTTCTTCCATCTCCTTCTTTAACTCTTCTGAACTCATCACACGTTTTCCCTTATCGGCCATCTGTTCAAATATATAACTGCATTAGTTATATACTAAAAGCATCACATTGCAAATCATATTTATATACACATTCCATCATTACAAAGTGTCATTATTTCATAATTATACATATTCATAAAAACAAGAAAAATTCATCATCTAACCGAGCCCCTCCTTAAATAGCGATAATGCCTACGCCTAAGCGACATCTGGGTAGGTTCCTCAGTGATAGTGCTAGTATCTGACCAGGCCAGATTGTTTTCTTCTCCACCATCATTATTATCATTGTTACTGTCATCACTACTATCACTTTCATTGCTTTCATATTCTTCGTCCTCGACTGGTTCAAGGTATCTTAAAGGTTCACCGAGTGCAACAAGATCACCCGTATTCTAGTCTACATGTATCATAATCTCATCATAGCGAGGAGGAGCAGGTGAGTCTATGAACCCTCGAGCACGACCTTCTGCTATAAAGGGGGTCATCTCTTTCTCCCTCTGTTGTATACTTTCCCAACTCATCCCATATCGGAATTGAATGTACCCATGTTCAAACTTATACCATGGTCCTAGGTTAGGAGGTATAGGTGCTGGAGTATTATTCCAAAAACGTTGGAGATCCTGGGGATGTATATAATCTGTGGGAGTCTGAGGGGTCCCTAAAAACCCAGGGCGAGATGCCGAAAGAACTTCATCTCTAGGAGCCCGGCAGCTAAACTCCTCAACATTAAACCTCTGCTGATAGCTGCTCTGCAAATGGGGTGGAGGATACCTAGGGGGAAACCCTGGAGGAACTGGTGGAAAGGGTTATATGTCCTGCTGAGAGGCTAACCACCTATTCACATTTTCCTCCGCCTTTCGTTTCCTTTCTTCATCCATTTCTTTCTTCAATTCCTCAAAACTCATGATTCGTTTCCCCTTATCAGCCATCTGTTCAAATATAACTGAATTAGCTATATAATAAAAATAGCACATTGCAAATTATTTTGCAATACATCATCATATACCATGCATCACATCATGATGATAACCTATACAATCATCATATAATCATATATATCATATTCAATCTGTTGGTCCCGAGTGAATGACGATTACCCAAGAGGGGAGGAGTGAATTGGGTATTTAAAATTTTTCAACTTAAATTAGAAACTTGAAAATTTACCTCGAATTAATTTAATCCCCTTTGATGATTCAAATGGAAAGCAACAAGATAAAGAAAGCGGAAATAAAAATCAATGGACAAGATTTATAGTGGTTCGGGCAACTTTCCCTACTCCACTCTTCCAAGCTTACACTCCTTTGTGACTTGGGTTCCACTATGTATTCCGCGAATACAACTAGAGCCTCCGCTCTCTTCTAGATTCCAGCTCTAGGGGGCCTATACAATACACAACACAAGTAGGTAACGAGTCCCAACTCCAGTCACAACGCTACTTTGCTATCACTTGGTTTAAAACACCTAAATCAAACCAAGTATCAAAAACCAATTAACAAATTGAAATGAAAGAAATCTACACTTTACAGATTTGTGTAGGCAAGTTTCAGCTCGAGGAAGAATTCAAAAGTGACGAATCGATTGGCGTTGAAGCAAACAGCAAGTTGAAGCTCGTTCTTCCTTCAAAACATGTATTGATCACTCAATTGTAGAAGAAAGTGGAATATAGAACTTGGTTGCTTCTCTTTCCTCTTTTTCTGCTCTGTCTTGTTAGTTTCCACGTTCACTTGAGTGTCTATATATAATGGGAGGAGAGATTTGAACGTTATAAAGTTGGTTGGTGCGTAATAAATGCACCAATGTTGAAAAATTCAAACGTTGCGACCCAAGTCACAGGTGGAGTCGACTTCGGGTGCGACTTCGCCCAAGTCGTATGCTGGAGTCGACTTCAGGTGCGACTTCGGCTATGAGCAGACTATTCAAGTTCTTCCTCGGGTCGACTTGGTCTTGGACTTGACCTAAGTTGCAGGTGGAGTCGACTTCGGGTGTGACTTCGGATTCCTCCAACTTCCAAGTCTATCTTTCAGGTCGACTTGGTCTGGGACTTGACCCAAGTCGCTGCTGGAGTCAACTTTGTTTGCGACTTGACCTCCTTATCTTGCTAAGTGAGCTTAAACTCTTTTGAAATGACTTTGGTCACTTTAATTTCTTCGAATTAAATATTCTTCCTTTGATTTATATCATTTGAAATTCTGTAGGAATAATTTAGCTTGAGATCTTCTGACTCCATGTCTTGAATTCTTGAATTCTTGACTCTTGGAATGCATGTAAACTATCCAAGTGTGTGCTCTTGATCCATCATAATGAATTCATGCAACCTTGCTTGCTTTGGACTTGTTTTGATCATTATTTGTTCCAAGTCGAGTGTTGAGTCGACTTAGCCTTCAACTTCACTCAAGTCTGGCATAGAGTCGACTTGTTATGCTACTTAGCTCTTCAAGGTCTGCACTGTCAGTCTGAAGTCGAAGCTAGAGTCGACTTGGTCTGCGACTTCTCCCAAGTCGCATGTGGAGTCGACTCTATGTGCGACTTCGGCAGCTTTGCTCCCCAATTTCAACGCTGGACAAAAAAATGGGCTTTGAAGTCGCTGCTGGAGTAGACTTGGCCTACGACTTCGCCTAAGTCGATGTCTGAGTCGACTTGAGGATCGACTTGATCTGCTATGCTTTTATGTATTTCATATTTATAACCTTAAACATTGTACAAAATATATTACTAGCTAAAACTAACTCAAATTGAGTTGTTAATCATCAAAACCTATGCTTTGGGTATTTTGCATTTGATTTTAACAATTGTTTCAAACAAGCTCCCCCTTTTTGATGATTGACAAAACTAATTTGAGTTTATACCTTTCAATATGTCATATTATCCTGTTTTGACATTTTTAGGACAATTACAAGTCATTTGCCTTTTGAACTGAGTGAAATTGTCATGCATATTTCTTTTTCAACATTTGCATGTCTTGTTTTCAATAATCACAAGTTGAATATTATTTAAACAATCATTCAACCAACCATTTCAAAACAGAACATTAGTGATCAGAGCAAAACTGTGAAACCCCGAATTTTAAGCTTAATAAATATAGCTTGAAATCGTCTAAGGATAAAATTGAAAATCTCATAAAATGAAGGGCTCAAGTGTAACCCATATGGGAAATGAAAATTAGTGAAAAATGATTAAGCGAAGTGGGATTAGCAATAATCACAAAAAGACCAAATTGCAATTTTACAAAAGTGAGATTAAATTATAAATTTAGAAAGGATGATTGATTGGTAATTTTGACAAGAGTGGAGACAAAAAGGGGACTTAATGGGAATTTACAAAGGTTATATTTGGAATTTATAAGAAAATGGAGGGTAATTTATGATCCCACAAAGATTAGTTATGAAAATGAATTTTTACTAATATTTCGGGAAGGAATTTCAAATTTCTGAACTATACTGAGCATACTGTTTAAATTTACGGACCTTATGAAAAAATAAAAATAAATGGAAAATTTTTGGCTTATTAGGGGCTCTAATTAAGGGCTTATATTCATCACCACTGTTTTCATTAGATCTAAGCATGCATAACTCATAATCATATAAAAATTTAATAGAAAGTACTAAATTATGTGCTCTCTAATATAGACGGATCAGATTATGAAATATAGTTGATTAAATTACCTAACTTGAGTGCATCAGAAAGCGTGCCAAAGACAAACTTACGTAAAGATGCATGTACGCTGATATTTTGTTTTTTTATATCATTACTTAGTTAATTAATATCTTAATGTATATAAGGCCATTTGAGATGAAACTTTTGCAGCAAGCCTATTTTAATATACCCTACATAATGAATGGATTAAATTTTGAAAAACATGTCTACAAGTTTTTAAAATGAAATTTTATGCCAAAATATGATTTTAATTAAACTAAAATATGTACTTTGCTCCAATTGAGGTGAAATTTTACGGGTAAGCCTATTTTAATATGCCCAATTTAACAAAGGAATGAAATTTTGGAAAACATGTCTTCAAAATTTTTAAAAAAGAGATTTTTATCCAAATATGAATTAGTTACTTAAAATAAAATAGAATTTTTTTTTCAAAATTCTAAACGGTACATTTTGTGAGCAATTGTATATATATTAATAAGAAAAAATTTCATAATATATAAGTGTGAATATAGGAAGTTATGAATTAATTTATTAATGTTAAAATCAACCTTTTAAAAAAAATATGCATGGCAAATCACGCTGGCAACATAGATGAAACGCTGGCAGCTGGAAATGGACGATGCAAATACGTGGACCGTTACATGCACTGCAATAAAGTAAAAATTTTTTTTTACAGCAACATGGTGAACGGTGGACTTGGGTTAATCAAGAGGTTAACCATGGTCACACCGTCAATCACATAGTATAAATAGGGGGAGGGTCAGATGACAATTGCTGGACGATTAATAGGAGTGGACAGCAGCAGCAGCATCAGGTTTTATTTATTTATATTATTTATCATACTTCGGATTTTGATTATGCCTGGAACGAATATGTAAACCACCATCTGATTTTCTTAGCCTGTTGATCATTAATAAAATTCTGGATGCATGCTTTAGCAAAAAGGTTTTTCATGATTTTGGATACCGTTAAATTTATAGGCATATGATTATAGATGTATATATAGCATCCAAACAGATTTTTCTTTTACATTAGTTATTCGGTTCTGATTTCATGTAATTAAGTTAAGAAATTGTAAGACTGATTTTTTATTTTTAATTTGCTGAATATATACCATTCAGATATCATTCAGCAAAATTTGATATTTCAGTATGATTTAATACTTTAATTATACCGTTAACTGATGATTTGACAAATCACATAAGATGAGAATTTCCTTCAGCTGCTTTCATCATTAAATTAACGGCTAAACAAATTTTACTTTATGTTAAAATCATGTTTAATCTATGGCTGGAAAATGCTCGGTATAAGTAATGTTAAAGCAGATTTTTATTTCTTTATAATCATGTTTAAAACATGATTTATAAATAATGAAGCAATAGGTTAATCCTAATTGTTATTTCAAATCTAGAGGTTATGTAATATTAGAAACAAAAATATGAACGAGATAGTAAATGAATAAATTTTTCCATGAAAATTTGTGTACAAGATAATTACATGATGATTAAGGATGACCAAATTTCTAGCTAAAAATATTAATCTGATTGAAAATTAAAAATCCGAGAAGATTAGCTTAAACAGGGTGAAACGGGTGACAGAATCAGCCCTAGTAAATGATTTTTAATAATTTTTTTAGATGGAGTTTTGATCTAAAATTTTGGTATGATATAAAATATATCATTAGTATCACTCGAATAAAATAAAATATGATTTTTGGATGATATAAGTATGGTTTAAAATTAACGTGATCAAGGCTGCTCCTAATTTCACAACACTGTCCAGCACAGTAAAAATGACAAAATAAATATATAATATTAATATTTCTTGATGAAATTTTTATGAGGGTTAATTAATGTAGTTACTGATGTATTATAGAAATTTAAGATTTAAATACCTTGATTTGATTATAAATTAAGATTTAAAGAAATCCGTACGCCTGATTTCAGCAAATGTGGACAGTTTGAGAAATAATCAAAAAGAAATATGAAACCTAAGTGAAAATGATCGAAATTCATATATATGTTAGGTAAGAGTGTAATAAAGGATTAAGGATAGCAAGGATGATTAATAATTGATGATATTATATGTATATAGAATTAATGGATAAATAAGAAGATGGAACATAGTGAAAATAAGAAAAGAAGGGTTATTTCGGAATTTAATCATAAGTTCCAGAAATTTTAAATGGAATTTATTTTCATTATAATGTGTAAACAAGGTTTACAAAAAAGGTACAAATTTATGATCACTAAGTAAGTGATTAAATACCTAAGATGTGATTTTAGAAAATATAGATGAGGGTAAAATGTAATATATAGGACTGTTTGAGGGAAATTACTAGAATTATAACAAGTTTAGACCCAAATTATAAGCCCTTACCCTTAAGCAAATATCTTGAGAGATTTTCTCAAATAATATGTCAATTATAAGAAATATATGCTAAGTATAAAATGCGAAAATCCAAGATGTTGGATTTAGCTAAGTGTTACAAATCCTAAGTAGGATTTGGAAAATTAACCCTTAAATAATGATGTCAAAATAAATGGAATGGTTAGACCTTGAGACAAGTTCAACCAAATGAGGATAAAAGTGGTTGATATTAGCCAAATATGAAAATGTGGTTAGAAGATAATTATATTGAATTTATGGAAAAAGGAAGATAAACGGCTTATTTGAATTGGTGACATCAAATGACTTAGGAAGTTCATAAGCAATTGCCTTAAGAAATTGACTAAAGGAAAGAAAACAAGTGTTAAAGATGGAATCGATAAGTGAAAGATGGTAAACATAAGTGAATTGGAACAGGGTCATGACAATATTGAACTAAAGGTAGAAATGGGTCAAAGTTGATATGAGACACACATGGGTTAGAAAACCTAAAGATAGATTCAGAGTTAATAGTAGAAATGTGCAAGCATGGGATATTATGTTTATATGAGAAAAAAATGGTCCTTTTCATTTGTATAGGAAAAGGAAAGAAAAAAGGTGGAAAGTACAAGTTGACTATCACAGGTAAGCAAGTTACATGCTTTCTAAAATATTTCTAAATGCTTGCAAATTGTTTGCTCACATGATTTATAAAATATATTTAAGGATGGTCATTCCTATAATGCTTTACATGAGATGATTGCTAACTACTTGTTAACTACTTTTATGAAAAGTTTATGATTTATAAATGTTATGTCAGCATGTGAATGTGAATGATCATGGTGCACGAGGATTAGGTTATGAGAGAGGTGTAATTGGACCGGTTGTCCTCCTCTAGCGTGACCGAGTCGCTAATATAGGCTGTGGCCGGTGGCGACCTCCCTGAAATGGGAGCAAGATCAAGTAGTGGACGCCTAGCTAGCGATCCATTTGGAAAAATATCATGTATGCATTGAATGCATTTGCATTTTCATATTATGCACAAAAAGGAAATGGAAAATATTTACTTACAAAAGGAAAAGACTTGCTTACTGAGTATTAGTACTCATGTTTTATTTTCCAAAATTTAGTCAGGTAAATGGAGATGGCCCATGGAGAAGGACAGGTATAAAAAGAATGCCAAGATGTTTGCATTCCTTTGCATGTGTGAAAAGAAGAAGATGAATTTATAGTATGATCAATGTTATGTTGAATGTTGATGAAAACAATTAAGTTGAGGTAGTACAACCTATATGGAATATGTGAGAGAATGCAGAATTATATGTAAATGGTGTATATGATAATTTTTCTGTAAAGACAATCGTTATGACTCTGATAATGTAAAGACAATAGTTAAGACTATGATATGGGAAATTCTTTTCAAGTTGGATGAATGAAAATGTTATCTGCATTGATGTTATATATATATAATTACCGTGTGATCAGGGCAACAATCCTGAGTCACGTTTACTAACCCTTTTCGACCCCGGAGTAAGGACTATGTGGAGCCTCGGGTTGGGGGTGCCACAAAAACTCAGGTAATTAGAGCATAAAACAGAGCATAAAACACAAGTAATCAATCTTTTCATAAATAACTTTTTCATATATAATCAGAAAATGTTTTATACAAGTTTCAAAAGCAATAAAACCTATATACAAGCTACCCAACCCAAAATCCTAACAATCTAAACTCAAAACTCAATTATTCTCCCCCTTTTTGTCAATAGATCAAATAGGGGTTGACTCGCAGAGATTTGGTAAACTGGAACGCAGATATCGGATATGGAGTTTGGGTAGGTCGTATAGGCCGTACATGGGCTGATGAGTAAAAGGATGAGACGGGGGCCGGAGTTGGATCTCTGCGAACTGATCCGGTGTCAAATGGATCAAGTTCAGGAATAGGCTGATGTCTATGGCTCCCGGATGCCAAATGGTATCAGATCGTCCTTAGTTCCCGATCCATACGATCTTGTCGGGAATGCATGTCCATGATGGCAGCAAGGACTCCGGCTATCTGACTAGTCAGGTGATCCTCGATCTGTTCTAGATGTTCTCAGATTGCATTAACCGAGTTGTCCCATTATGGAGGTCTAGGTACGAGGTCTGGGATCTCTGAACCATGGGGCGAGCAAGATCCATGAGATGCAGGTGAAGCAGGTGCCTCGGGAGCGTCCTGAGATGGAGTGGGTTGCTCCTCTAGAGGTGATGGGGGTTGCTCCCCCTGATCCTGTGCATCCTCAGCTTCCTCTGGAGCCGCTCCGCCCATTCTTTCTTGAATTCTTTCTGCTCTAAACTGCTCCACATTGATTTTCATGCGTTGGAGCAGGGCTTTGTTGATGGCATTCGTCAGCTTCAGTACCTCGAATGGTTCACCATCGATGTCGACCTCAAAGTGTTCTAGGAATTTTGTAATCCAGGTCCCGTAGGGCAAAACCCCTTGCGGGTTGTCTTTTCTCGAGGCCAAGGCTTCTACGAATAGTCGCGGAAGGCTGACATTGACTTGATTATCGACTTTCCAGAGAATTTTTGCTTCCTACGGGTTCACCTGATTTCTTCCTCCGCCCTTGGGATAGATGCAGTGGGCGATTAGCAATCTTAGGACCCTTAGCCTCGAGGATAAGTCCATTTAATGCAAGAACTTGATCTCGGGATGATATCTGTTGCTCCTGGTGAGCTGATTATACATTTGGGAGATAGATAGATCTGCAGGCAGCCGTTCCTCATCATAAGGGACCTCCAAGATTCATCCCACCTGTCTAATAGCCTGAGCTAGGCTTGGGACCCCTCGTGTTCACAAAAACATTTCTACTCCTTTTACAAATGTGCTGAAATATTGATCATCCCAAAGGTAGTAGAATATCCTAGTCAAATCAGGATAGACCCTGTCATCTGCTTTCAATAGTTTGGTCCGTCCTTGGAAGTCTAAAAGCTCCTCAACTCAAACTCATAGTCGCTCAGAAACTTAAAGTCTATGATTTTTGGAATGAATACCTTTCGTTCATAGAATGACTTGTAGAATCGGGTATGCTGAAGTTCTGTCTTGAAATATGTTGTTGGCATTTTCAAGACTTGAGCTTTAGCTGCAGGGGTTCCCGTTTGTCTAGCCCCAATTTTTGTGCTCTGTGATGTCTGAGGTTCCTCATCCCGAGCAGCGGTGGTTGACGGAGTCCCCGTTTGGAATCGAACCCGTCGGCCAGTGGAAGTCGACGGTTCGTCCTGAGGTCGTTTCGCGGGGGTCCACTGTCTTCTAGGTACATCTTCTTCTGTTTGGGAATTGGATTGTCTAGGGACAGGCCTTTGTGATGGCTTTGACACAACTAGCTTGGGTAATCAAGGTTTGGGTGCCATTTGATGGATTTGATGGGTTTTTCAAATTGAACCTTGAGAGAGAAATGGATAAGTTTGGCTTGAGAGAAAAAAGGAGAGAAGCAGATAAAGAGTGGAGAGAGAAAAAAAAGCGACTATGAGGAAGACAGAGTCGGAATCGGCCAGAGAAACAGGGGTTGCGAGATAAAAAAACAGAGAGAGGGAGAGAGACTGACAGCAGGGTTTAGAACTGGAAAAGAGAGATGGGAGGTGGCCGGGGAGAGAAAGGAGATCGGAGAAGAAAGGAAGGCCGAAAGAAAATAGGCTGTCGCGGGAGAAAATGAGAAAGAAGAGGGAAGAAAAAGGAAAAAGGAAAAAGAAGAGAAAGAAAGGAAGCCCGACGGTCGCGTGTGATGTCGGCTTGCCCTAGGTGAAGTCAACTTCACCCCAGCGGAGTCGACTTCGCCATACCCAAGTCGACTTCACTAGTGAAGTCGACTTGGGGGCTCCGGAGTCGACTTGACCTATCGACTTGGACTTTTCTAAGTCCATTTTTCCCACCTAACTATTCCTTAATTTAGCTCGATCATCCCCATATCATTTCTAATTTTGTAAAAAGATTCTTTTGCTAAAGATTTGGTGAAAATATCTGCAATTTGATCCTCGATTTTCACATATTCCAAACAAACATCATGATTTTCAACATGTTTACGAGTAAAATGATATCTTACATCTATATGTTTGGTTCTAGAATGTAATACAGAATTTTTAGTCAAACAAATTGCACTTGTATTATCACATCTAATTGGAATATTATAATAATCAATATATAGTCTTTTAATTGTTGTTTCATCCAAAGTAGTTGAGCACAACAACTCCCGGCGACTATATATTCGGCTTCAGCCGTAGATAGAACAACACTAGTTTGCTTCCTTGAATACCATGAAACAAACATGTTTCCAAGGAATTGACATGTTCTACTAGTACTTTTTCTATCTACTTTGTATCTGGCAAAATCTGCATCTGAGTAGCCGATTAAATCAAAAGTTGACCCCTTTTAATATTTGACATATTTATAGGTCCAAGCCTTGTATGTCATATCCATGGATAATTTTCTATGACTATTAGACATTTTCCCTCAAGTTCATCTAGGCAAACCAAATATACATTTTCATGTCTTTTGCCACTAAATACTATGTGTTCATCATCAAAAACATTGCACATAGAGGATTCAAATACAACTTTATATCCTTTGTCACATAATTGACTAATACTCATAAGATTGTGTTTGAGTCCTTCAACAAATTGTACATCCTCAATACATGCATTTGAAATACCATAAACATTTCCTTTACCTTTTATTTTACCTTTTTCATTATTTTCAAAAGCAACTGTTCCTTCGTTGCACAGGTTGATCTTATGAAATAGTCTTTTTTCTTCTGTCATGTGTCTTGAGCAGCCACTATCCATAAACCATATGTTATTGGCCTTAGCTCTGAGACAAACCTGCAAAATCAAGTCAAGTAGAGCTCATCCTTTTGGTACCCTTTTTATGGGTTCATTTGGGTTAGTTATACATTGGAACCCACATTGATATTCTTTTGAAGTCATAAATCCAATGCTTTTGGGCATCCAAACCAATTTTGCACCAAGATTTTGTAATTTTCTAAATTTGCACTGATAAACCTTGTGTCTCAACTTGTAGCCAAAATTACAAGCTCCCGGGAGTCTACGAATGGGAATCCATTTGGTAATTGGTTCCCCAGTTGGTTTTTTGGTCCAAACCACATGATTTATTCTAGGTTTAGCATAATTGGATTTAGCTTTGTTCCTTGGAGCATTAGATTTCTCTTGCTCAAATGTGGTATACCCAAGTCCTTTCTTACAACTTTGGATAATCATTTTCTAATGCAGGAACGGAGGTAGATTGGGATGCCATATCAAAAGATCTCTTTGGTAAAACTCAAAGACCTGCTCTGATACCACTTATTGGTCCCGAGTTGATGGTAATTATCCAAGAGGGGAGGGGTGAATTGAGTATTTAAAAATTTTAAACTTAAATTAGAAACTTTACCCCGATTTAATTTAATCCCCTTTAATGAAACAAATGGAAAGCAATAAGATAATGAAAGCGGAAATGAAAAATAATAGACAAGATTTATAGTGGTTCGGGCAACCTTCCCTACTCCACTCTTCCAAACTCACACTCCTTGTGACTTGAATTCCACTATGTATTCCGTGAATACAACTAGAGCCTCCGCTCTCTTCTAGATTCCAGCTCTAGGGGGTATATACAACCAGAGCCTCCACTCTCTTCTAGATTCTAGCTCTAGGGGGTGTATACAACAAGCAGCACAAGTAGGTGATGAGTTCCACTCCAGTCACAACCCTACTTTATTATAACTTAGTTTGAAACACCAAACTCAAACCAAGCATCAAAAACTGAGTATCAAAATGAAATGAAAGAAATCTACACTTTACAGATTTGTGTAGCACGTTTCAGCTCGAGGAAGAATTCGTAGAAGTGACGAATTGTTCTGTGTTGAAGCAAACAACAACTTTGAAGCTTATTCTTCCTTTGAAAGTGTATAGATCACTCAAATATAGAAGATAGTGGATTGTAAGTCTTAGTAGCTCTTCTTTTCTCTTTTTCAGATCTATCTTGTATGTTTCCACGTTTGCTTGAGTGTCTATATATAGAGGAAGGAGAATTTTGAATGTCATGAAGTTAGTTGGCGCCTAATAAATGCGCCAACGTTCAAAAATTTGAACGTTATGACTCCAAGTTGCAGATGGAGTCGACTTCGGGTGCGACTTCGCCCAAGTCGCATACTGGAGTCGACTTCAGGTGCGACTTCGACTGTTCTCAGGCTGTTCAAGTTCTTCCTCGGGTCAAATTAGCCTTGGACTTGACCCAAGTCGCAGGTGGAGTCGACTTCGGGTGTGACTTTGGATTGCTCCAACTTCCAAGTCTGTCTTTTAGGTCGACTTGGTCTGGGACTTGACCCAAGTCGATGCTGGAGTCGACTTCGTTTGCGACTTGACCTCCTTATCTTGCCAAGTGAACTTAAAACTCTTTTGAAATGTCTTTGCTTGCTTAACTTCTTCAACATAAGTGTTGTTCCTTTGATTTGGATCATTTGAAATTTGGAATATTCACTTTACATAAAAAATCCTTTAGCTTCATGTCTAGGAATCTTGAAAACTTGAGTCTTGGTATGCATGAACATGTCCAATTTATAGTCTTTGATTTAAATGGATGAATTCATGCAACTTGCTTGCTTTTGAACTTGTTTTAATCTTCATTTGTTCCAAGTCGAGTGTTTGAGTCGATTTGGTCTTCAACTTGACTCAAGTCTAGCCTCAAGTCGACTTGGCATGCGACTTAACTTTTGAAATTCTGCCCTGTCAATCTGAAGTCGATGTTGGAGTCAACTTGGCCTGCGACTTTGCCCAAGTCGCATGTGGAGTTGACTTCATGTGCGACTTCGGCAACTCTTGGTCCCCAATTTCAACGCTGGACAAAAATTGATACTTGAAGTCTCTGCTGAAGTCGACTTGGTATCAACTTGGCCTAAGTCGATGCCTGAGTCGACTTGGGGATTGACTTGACCTGCCATGCTTTATATTTTTTATTTTTATATCCCAATACACAAAATATATTAGTAGCTAAAACTCACTCAAATTGTGTTGTTAATCATCAAGACACATGCTTTGGATATTTTGCATTTGATTTTATCAATTGTTTCCAACAATCTCCCCCTTTTTGATGATTGACAAAACCAATTTGAGTTTATACCTTTCAATATGTCATTTTATCCTGTTTTAGGATAATCATAAGTCATTTGCCTTTTGAACTTAGTGACATTGGCATATATATTTCATTTTCAACATTTGTATATCTTGTTTTCAATAGTCATAATCATTCAACCAATTATTTCAAAACATAACATTAGTGATCAAAGTAAAACTTAAGTAATCAGAGCATAAAACAGAGCATTTGTAGTCAGAGCATAACATAAGTGATAAGTATAAACTATGCATAAGTAATCAGAACACAAATAATCTTTTTTATAAACAACCTTTTCATCAAAAGTTTCATACAAGTTTCAAAAGCAAATAAAACCTATATACACAAGCTATTTAACCCAAAATCCTAAAATCTAAACTCAAAACTCAACTATTCTCCCCCTTTTTGTCAATAGATTAAATAGGGGTCGACTCACAGAGATTTGGTAAATTGAAACGCAGATATTGGGTATGGAGTCGATCGAACAGGTCTGATATGGGCCGAGGAGTAAAATGATGAAATAGGGGCCGGTGTTGGATCTCTGCGAAATGATCCGGTATCAAATGGATCTAGTTCGGGGATAGGGTGGCGCCTAGGCACCAATTCCCTGCCTCTCGATGCCTCAGCTTGTGTTCAACTCGTCCGCTCTGCTGCCGTACGTCCTGTCTTTCCTACAAAAATGGAAAAACTAAATAAATAAACTAAAAATGCCTAAATAATGCTAAAATTATCTAAAAACTAATTAATGTTCATAAAATGCAAAATGGATGAAAATTAAGCTAAAAGAGTGCAAACTAAGCCTAATCTCTCAAACTAATACGCAAATTAAGTTTGAAATGGACCATGATAACTCGTAAAAAATACGAGTTATCATACCCCCAAACTTAAATGTTGCTAATCCTCGAGCAACACATGCAAACAGAATAAATAAATGAATGAATGTATGCAGAAAAAAAATCAACTCCTTTTGCTTCTGGTTATGCATTGATCAATCCACTTAGCCATTTCACAAGGTCGTGATTAATTCAACCTGAAAAATCCTTCATTATACAAACAAACAAGGCATAAATTTTCCTTTCCAAACCAAGTTACATGTGGATGCTAAAATTTCGTAGTGCAAAGTCATATTTCAACACGTCAATCTTTCATTCGATCAGAAAACTGGTTAGAAAATCAATGAACTCAAGCAAACCAATGATTGAATTGTATACACTGGTTACAGCAAATGGTATCAAGTCACTGAATTCAATCTCTAACAACTATATATTCTTTTTCCCCCCAAACTTATTGCAAAAATTATCCTCACCATATTTCAGGATATCTGGAGATCTTTTTTTTTTTTGGGCTCCCCTCACCATATTTCAGGGTATCTAGGGAGAATTTTTATTTTTTTTAGCATTGTTACTGTGATTTTCCTTTGCTTTTTTACGCGAACCTTCCCATTTGTCAATGCCAAGTCCCGGTTACTCAGCTTAGGTCAACCACCCCCTTTTTATCTTTTTCTAATGCTTTATTAGGGGTACTGAACATGTTTGAGTAATTCCTGTGAAATAATACCATTTCCGAACTCGTTGAAGTATTTGGTCAACAATTATTTAGTTCAGTTTTTATCATCTCGGTCTGAAAGATATGCCTGTTATTGAATTAGAACAATGTACTCTGAAATTCCTTTTAATTCTTTCCCATATTAATTTCAACCTGCTTTATACTTGGTTTCAATTTGAATTGTCCATTCTTTCATGAATTCAATTTCAAATCAGAATTAATCACAGCCTTGCACATTTTCACAATTAGATGAATTGAAACAACAACTTTCATTAGCTGGAATTGGAATGCATGCAACATAAACTAAAGTATGAAAATTAAAATGTAAAACTAACCTATGGTTGAGATTCCCAGTTAAGAACCAGGTTTGTGTCCTCACATCGCTAGAGCATCTTTGACAGGTTGGTTAAGCACTCGTCATAGGAATTTCTGAATACCGAGAAATTGTCCATGAAGACTTCCAGAAAATCTTCCACCATGTCTGTGAAAATAGCCATCATACATCGCTGAAATGTGCCTGGAGCATTGCATAGGCTAAACGACATTCGCCTGAATGCGAATGTGCCATAAGGACATGTGAACGTGGTTTTTTCTTGGTCTTCTGGTGCTATCATAATCTGATGGTAACCTGAATAACCATCTAGAAAGCAGTAGAATTCATGTCCTGCTAACCTGTCCAGTATCTGACCAATGAATGGAAGTGGAAAATGATCTTTTCAAATAACTTTATTCAGCTTGCGGTAGTCCATGCAAACTCTCCAACCAGTAACTGTTCTGGTCGGGATTAGCTCGTTGTTTTCGTTTGAGACGACCGTCATGCCACCTTTCTTTGGGACGCACTGCACTGGGCTGACCTAAGAACTATTAGAGATCGGGTATATTACACCTGCATCTAACCATTTGATGATTTCCTTTTTAACCACTTCTTTCATAATTGGGTTTAGTCTTCTCTGCACTTCGATAGAGGGCCTGGAATTCTCTTCGATTTGAATTTTGTGCATGCAGAAGGATGGGCTGATGCCTCTAATGTCTGCTATAGTCCATCCTATAGCCTTTTTGTGATCTTTGAGTACTCGGAGCAGTTTTTCTTCGTGCACGGCATCAAGTGCCGAAGAGATAATTACCGAGAGTGAGGATTCTGCTCCCAGGAAGGCATATCTGAGGTGTTTTGGCAGAGGTTTCAACTCCAGGATAGGTGGCTCTTCAATTGATGGCTTCATCTGCTTCAACGAATCTGGCTTGAGCTCCAGTAATTCAAATTTCTGCGGGTATCATTGGAGTGTCAGAGGTTGTTGCAAATAGTGTATCATCTCCGCTAGCTCTTCATTAGATTCATTGCCTCCCCCAACTAGCGATGCTTCTAAGATGTCTTTGAAAGCTGAAATTTGGAATTCTGTTTGGACTGCTGAGTCCACCATGTCGATCATTAGACATTCCTCGGGATCATTTGGTAACTGCATTGCCTTGAATATGCTAAAAGTAACGTGTTCTCTCTGAACCCGCATGGTCAGCTCTCTAGCCTGTACATAGATGATGGGTTTTCCTGTAACAAGGAAAGGTCGACCCAGAATGATAGGTACGTCTCAATCTTCTTCATAATCCAAGATAATAAAATCTGCTAGAAAAATGAATTTGTCCACCTTGATAAGGACATTCTCACTAATACCTTCCGGGTATGTAATGGATCGATCCGCCAATTGCAGCATCACGGTGGTAGGTGGAGCTTCCCCGAGGCCCAACTTTTTGAAAATGAACTTGGGCATGAGATTAATGCTGGCTCCCAAGTCGCATAATGCTCTCCCGAAATACTAGTTGCCAATTGTGCACGAGATTGTGAAACTCCCGGGGTCCTTGAGTTTAGGAGGTAGTTTCCTCTGAACCCTCACTCTAGTTTCCTCTGTTAGCCCACTGTCTCGAATTCCGTCAACCGCCTTTTCTTTGATAGCACGTTTTTCATGAATTTGGCGTAGCTCAGCATTTGTTCTAAGGCTTCGACAAGAGGTATATTAATCTGCAGCGGCTTTAGTACCTCGAGAAATTTCTTGAACTGGCCCTCCTTTTTAGATTTTTCGAATCGCTGAGGAAATGGAGGAGGCGGCCTTGGATTCGTGGCGATTTCAGCGTCTGATTGGTTCCGAGTTGTAGTTGGTTCCTTTGTCTCCTGTGAATGCTGAATTAGAGGGTTAGTGGGTTCAGTTACCAATTCTGGTGTAGTTGGGTCGGGTAACTATTTTCCACTACGCAATGTGACTGCTTGGACCTGTTCTTTGCCTTTGCCTTTTGGGTTTTGTTTGGTGTCTCTTGGCAACGATCCTGGAGGTCGGTTGTTCAGGGCTGAGGCCAGTTAGCCTATCTGAGCTTCCAGGTTTCTGTTCATCGTGATCTGGGATTGCATAAACTGCATGAAAAGATTTTCCAAATTCGATTTCTTTTCTTCTCGCGGTGGTGGAGTGAATTGCATTGGTCTTGCGGGCTGATGCTGCGGCTGCTGCTGCGGGAATCCAGGCGGCTGATTCGGCCTAGTCTGGTTGTTCCATGAGAAGTTAGGATGATTTCTCCAACCCGGATTGTAGTTGTTTCCATACTGATTAGCTGGATTTCTCTGGAATTTCCCATGTAATTAATGGACTCCGGGTTGGAGACACATTCATCACTGGGATGGCCGAATTCACCACACCACGTGCAATTGTCTGCTACTGTTGACTGCTGTGGTGTTGACGTCCCTAATGCACTGACGTTGGCTGGCCTGGACAAGTTCTGAATTTTCCAAGACAAAGCGTCAATGTGGGTCTTTATCGATGAAACTGCGTCCAGTTGGAGTAGACCTGCACCTTTGCTTCTGTCTAATGGCAATTGATAAGTGTTGGTCGCCATGTTTTCGAGCAGGGCGTATGATTCCCCATAGCTTTTTCTTAGCAGAGATCCGTTCAATGAAGAATCCACCATGTGACGGGTGGAATCTTGGAGACCGTTATAAAAAATCTGAATTTGTACCCACGGCTGAATTCCATGATGCGGGCACTTTCGGAGCAGGTCTTTGAAACGATCCCATGCCTCTAATAGGGTCTCCTTGCCGTGTTGCTTGAACGAGACTATATCCATTCTCAGCTTGGCTAACTTGGCTGGCGGATAGTATTTTTCTAGGAATTTTTGAGCCAAGTCATTCCATGTGTTGACGGAGTTAGGTGGCAAAGAGTCTAGCCACTCAGAAGCTCGGTCACACAGAGAAAATGGAAACGTTCGAAGTCGCATCGCTTCGTCGGAGACTCCATTCTGCTTGAAAGTGTTCATAATCTCCAGAAAATTCCGTAGATGGCGGTGCAGGTCTTCAGATGCAAGACCTCCGAACTGCTCGATAGACTGGAGCATTTGAAAAATCACCGGTTTGATTTCAAAATTATTCGTGTCGATCAGAGGAGGTGCAATACTAGTCTGAACAACATTTTGACCAAGCGCAATCAGATCCCAAATTGGCTGGTCCAAATCATCTTGAGGTGGATGATTAAAGATCTCGATCCTCTGGTTTTCCGGCTGGTTTGCATGGACATTATCGTCTTGGTTCTCGATACGCTCCATCATATGCTGTTGGTTTCTAGCCTCCTTGCTCTTACGGCGCCTTCTCAAATAGGTTCTTTTGGGTTCTGGATCGAAAGGGATGATAGTCTCCTTTTCGGCTCTACCTCGGCGCATGCAATATGAGATAACTCTACAAAAACTAATGAATTTGAACTAGCAGAAAGAAAAAGAAAAAAAGAAATTCTAATCTAAAAGAAATAATGAAAATAAGATATTCTACAGAATTGTACAGGAAAGCAATAAAACTAAATATAATTGGTTAAGAAACTCCCCGGCAACGGTGCCAAAAACTTGACGAGCTGCGTATATGTCTATTAAAATGCTTGCTATTTATGCAAGTATACGGCCATGTCAAGTAATAAAGAGTGAGTAGAGTATCGTTCCCACGAGGAATTGTTAACCAGAATTATTATTTAGCTTAACTGCTTTCGAAGGTTGTGAAATTCTGAGTTTGTGGTCCTATTAAACTAATAATTGCAAAAAGGAGAAATTAGAGTAGAGATCTGAGACTACTGGATACTGAAATGGGTTTTCTGATTAGGAATGACAGATGGATAGATCGGAATCCTTGAATCTAAACTATATTGGATTGCATATGAATTTACTAGCCCAAGTTCATGTATCTTTATATATGCCTTCCAACAGTATATAAAGCTAATTACACCCTATTTAAGCGCTATGTTCCCATGCCATTAAATAAAGTGAAATTGATAAGTTCATAACTTGTATAATGACTACACAGGGTTTAATGGTATATTCCTATCCGTTAAACAACTCTCCTTACACGAAGGTCGAAACCTATGCCTTGCACATGGATCTGACAAAGATCTCCCTTTTCCAATGGTAAATCAAGCAATTAAATCATCTTACAAGGTAGCTAATCTTGTAAAAGCATTATACTCACACATGCAAAGGTAAATCATACACAACCATGTATATAAGCTTAAATATTCATTCCTAAATATTCTAAGAACCAAGAAACAATACAGTTTAGAATTCGATTCATCCTAACTATCCATCTAATGGAGGTTTAGTTCAAAGACATGATCTTAACAACCATTACATCCATATAAAAAGTATCCATAGTGCAGAGAAAGAAAATTGGAAAGAATAAGAAAAACTATTTTCCTGCGGTTTTCACCAACGGGACTTGATTCCTTCCTTCAATCCGAGCTTTGATCTCGACTTCCGCTTTCTCTCGCACTGTAGTTCGTACTCCGGCTCTCTCTCCTCATCTTTCGTGTGCGAACCCCTAGGAACTATATATAGAGTCCTCTGTGCGCAGCTTACGCATTGGAATAATCGCATGCGGATATGTACTGGCACCTAGGCGCCAACTCTCTATGTGCTGAACAATTTAGACACATTCTGGAACCCTAGAAATTTTTGCACTGGCGCCTAGGCGCCAACTCCCTGGAAGTGGTTTCTAACTTGTGGTTTCAGCAATGTTTTCACTTGAGTTGCATGTTGATGAAGTGGCGCCTGGGCGACCCTGGGTGGCGCCTAGGCGCCAACTCTCTGGGCTGCTCCATGTCAATTGTGTGCGCTGCAAATGGTCAAGGCGTGTAGGGTGGCGCCTGGGCGCCAATTCCCTGCCTCTAGATGCCTCAGCTTGCCTTCAACTGGTCCGCTCTGCTGCCGTATGTCCTGTCTTTCCTACAAAAATGGAAAAACTAAATAAATAAACTAAAAATGCCTAAATAATGCTAAAATTACCTAAAAACTAATTAATGCTCCTAAATGCAAAGCGGATGAAAATTAAGCTAAAAGAGTGCAAACTAAGCCTAATCTCTCAAACTAACACACAAATTACATCTGAAATGGACCATGATAACTCGTAAAAATACAAGTTATCAGAAAGCAATGCCGGAGAGAGAATGGCCGGAGATGAAAATCGCCGGAGAGAAAGAGGAGAAGAGAGAGGCTGTCGCGCGGGAAGAGAAGTGAGGAGGAAGAGGGAAGAAAGAAAAGAAAAGAGAGAGATAAGAGGAAGCCCGACGGTCGCGTGTGAAGTTGACTTCGCCCTGACGTGGAGTCGAATTCGCCTTGCCCATGTCGACTTCACTGGGGTCGACTTGGGGGCTCCGAAGTCGACTTGGCTTCTCGACTTGGATTTTTTTAAGTCCATTTTTCCCATCTAACCATTCTTAATTTAACTCAATCATCCCCATATCATTTCTAATTTTGTAAAATGATTCCTTTGCTAAAGGTTTGGTAAAAATATCTGCAATTTGATCTTCGGTTTTCACATATTCCAAACAAACATCATGATTTTCAACATGTTCACGAATAAAATGATGTCTTACATCTATATGTTTGGTTCTAGAATGTAATACTGGATTTTTAGTTAAACAAATTACACTTGTATTATCACATTTGATTGGAATATTATATTAATCAATAACATAGTCTTTTAATTGTTGTTTCATCCAAAGTATTTGGGCACAACAGCTCCCGGCGGCTATATATTCGACTTCCACCGTAGATAAAGCAACACTAGTTTGTTTTCTTGAATACCATGAAACCAACATGTTTCCAAGGAATTGACATGTTCCACTAGTACTTTTTCTATCTACTTTATATCCGGAAAAATCCGCATCCGAGTAGCCGATTAGATCAAAAGTTGACCCCTTTGGATACCATAATCCAAGATTGGTGGTATTTATCAAATATTTAAAAATTCTTTTTACAACCAATAAGTGTGATTCTTTAGGACATGCTTGAAATCTAGAACACATACAAACACTGAAAAGAATATCCGGTCTAGAAGCAGTTAAATACAACAATGATCCTATCATACTTCTATAAAACTTTTGATCGATATATTTACCGTTTTCGTCCGTGTCGATCTTGATTGTTGAACTCATTGGAGTGTTTGCTCCCTTGCTAGTTTGCATTCCAAATTTCTTTAACATTTCTTTGATATACTTGGACTGATTTATGAATATTCCTTTGACTAGTTGCTTGATTTGCAGTCCAAGGAAGAAATTTAATTCTCCCATCATGCTCATTTCGAATTCGCTCTGCATAATCTTAGAAAATTCTTGCACAGAGTTTCGTCGGTAGCACCAAATATTATATCATCTACATAAATTTGCACAATTAAAATTTTTTTGCTTTTATATTTGATGAATAAGGTAGTATCTGTTGGTCTCGAATTGATGGCAATTACCCAAGAGGGGAGGGGTGAATTGGGTATTTTAAAATTTAAAACTTAATTAGAGATTTTACCACGGTTTTGTTTAAACCCTTTTAATGAAACAAATAGAAAACAATAAGATAATGAAAGCGCAAATGAAAAATAGTAGATAAGATTTATAGTGGTTCGGGCAACCTTTCCCTACTCCACTCTTCCAAGCTCACACTCCTTTGTGACTTGGGTTTCACTATGTATTCCGCGAATACAACCAGAGCCTCCGCTCTCTTCTAGATTCTAGCTCTAGGGGGCGTGTACAACAAGCAACACAAGTAGGTGATGAGTTACACTCCAATCACAACCCTACATGCTATATCTTGGTTTGAAATGCCGAACTCAAACCAAGCACCAAAATCAAATAACAAGATGAAATCTAAGAAATCTACACTTTACAGATTTGTGTTGGCAGTTTTAGCTCGAGGAAGAAATCGTAGAAGTGACGAATTATTCAGTGTTGAAGCAAACAACAACTTTGAAGCTTGTTCTTCCTTTGAAAGTGTATAGATCACTCAATTGTAGAGAGAAGTGGATTGAAACTCTTAGTAGCACTTCTTTCCTCTTTTTCAGCTCTTACTTGTGTGTTTCCACGTTTGCTCGAGTGTCTATATATAGAGGGGGGAGAATTTCGAAAGTTATAGAGGTGGTTGGCGCGTAATAAATGTTCCAACGTACAAAAATTCGAACGTTATTTCTCTAAGTCGTAGGTGGAGTCGACTTCGTGTGCGACTTCGCCCAAGTCACATGCTGGAGTCGACTTCGGGTGCGACTTCGGCTATGCTTCAGTTTCCAAGTCTATCTTCTGGGTCGACTTGGTCTGAGACTTGGCCCCAAGTCAATCTTGGAGTCGACTTCGGGTACGACTTGGCTTCTCTCTCTTGCCAAGTCTGCTTAATCCTTCTTGAGATGTCTCTTGCTTGCTTAACATCTTCTTCATAAGTGTTCTTCTTTTGATTTTCAATACTTGGAGTTCATTTGTATAAAAGTTCTTTAGCTTTATGTCTAAAAAGCTTGAATCTTTGTATGCATGAACAAGATCAATATATATATATTGATTAGATTGGTTGAATTTATGTATCTTGCTTGCTTTGGTCTTGGATTAATCTTCATATGCTCCAAGTCGAATATTTAAGTCAACTTGGTCTTTAACTTGACTCAAGTCTATCTTGAAGTCGACTTATTCTTCGACTTGATTTCTAAAAATCTGCACTGTGAACCTGAAGTCGATGCTGGAGTCGACTTGGCCTGCGACTCACCCAAGTCGCCAGTGGAGTCGACTTCATGTGCGACTTCGGCGCTTTGCCATCCAATTTCAACTCTGGAAGGAAAGTGTCACTTGAAGTCGATACTGGAGTCGACTTGGTCTGCGACTTCGCCCAATTCGCAAGTGGAGTCTACTTCGTCTGCGATGTCGAGAATTCTTGCTCCTAATGTCAACGCTGGACAGAGGACGTCTTTCGAAGTCGAAGATGGAGTCGACTTGAGAAATCGACTTGGCCCAAGTCGATGTCTGAGTCGACGTGAGTTGCGACTTGACCTGTTCTGTTTTGTATTTTTCACTTTTATATCCTTAAACAATACACAAAACACATTAGTAGCTAATACTTACTCAAATTGTGTTGTTAATCATGAAAAAACCTACTTTGGATATTTTGCATTTGATTTCAACAATTGTTTCCAACAATCTCCCCCTTTTTGATGGTTGACAAAACTAATTTGAGTTTATACCTTCCAATATGTCATTTTATCCTGTTTTGACATCATAAGTCATTTACCTTTTGAACTTGTTGAAATTGTCATATATATTTCATTTTCATCATTTGCATATGTTGTTTCAAATAATTACAAATTAAATTTTATTTAAACAATCATTCAACCATTTCAAAATAGAACATTAATGATTAGAGAAAACATAATAAATCAGAGCATAAAATAGAGCATTTGTAATCAGAGCATAATTCAAGTGATAATAAACTTTGCAAAAGTAATCAGAACACAAATAAACTTTTTCATAAGAAACCTTTTCATATATATGATCAAAAAGTTTCATACAAGTTTCAAATGCAAATGAAACCTATATACAAGCTATCCAACCCAAAATCCTAAAAATCTAAACTCAAAACTCTCAAACTTCTCCCCCTTTTTGTCAATCGAGCAAATAGGTGTCAACTCGAAGAGATTTGGTGAACTGGAACGCAGAGATAGGATATGGATCGGGCGAACGGGTCGAATGTGGGCAGAGGAGTAAAAAGATGAGACTGGAGCAGGTGTGGGATCTCGATGAACTGATCCAGTGTCAAAAGGATCAAGCTTGGGGATAGATCGATGACGATGGCTTCCGGATGCTAAGTGATAACGGATGGTCCGGAGCTCCCTATCCATGCGATCCTATCGAGAATGCATATCCGTGATGGCATGTAGGACCTTGGCGATCTGACTGGTCATCCGGTCCTCTAGTTGCTCCAGATGCTCTCGAATATCATGAATGGAGGTATCTCGAGAAGGTGGGTGTGGAGCCAGGTCTGGAATCTCAGATCCTCTAGGAGAGCACGACCCATGTGACATCGGCGATGCAGGCTCCTTGGGTGCATCCTGTGGTGGAGCAGGTTGTGCTTCTGGTGACGGCGGAGGCTGCTCCCCCTCAACTTGTGCATCCCCGGCTTCCTGTGGAGCCGGTGCACCTTCTTCTGCTTCAGCCCGGAGTTGATTTACATTGATCTTCATTCTTTGGATCAATGCTTTGTTGATTGCGTTCGTAGGCTTTAACACCTCGAACGGCTCTCCATCGATATCAACTCCGAAATGCTCTAGGATCTTCGTGATCCAAGTTCCATAAGGCAGAACCCCTCGTGGGTTGTCTTTCCTAGAGCTTAGGGCTTCTATGAACAACCGAGGGAGGCTAATTTTGACTCGGTTTACCAGTTTCCATAGTATGCCGGCCTCCTATGGGTTGAGCTAATTTCTACCCCCACCTTTGGGGTAGATGCAATGTGCAACCAATAGTCTGAGGACCCTAAGCCTCGGGGATAAGTCCATGTAATGTAGAAACTTGATCCCAGGATGATACTTATTGCTCCTGGTGAGCTGATTATAGATATCTAATAGGGTCAAATTCTCAGGCAATGGCTCATCCTCATAAGGTACCTCTAAGATTTGCCCCACATTCATGATTGCTTCCTCTAACCTTGGGGTTACACCGATTCCAAAAAATATGTCAACTCCTTTGACAAATGTACTAAAGTACTCGTCATCCCATAGGTAATAGAAAATGCGAGTCAAATCGGGGTATACTCTTTCATCTTCTTTTAGTAGGCTAGTCCACCCTTGGAAATCCAATAGCTCCTCAATGTCGGACTCATAATCCCTCAAAAATTTGAAATCGATGATTTTAGGAATGAATACCTTGCGTTCATAGAACGACTTGTAGAACCGACTATGCTGGATTTCTGTCCTGAAGTAAGTGGTTGGCATCTTCAGGACTTATGCCTTAGCTGTTGTTGCTCCCTTCTTTCTAGCCCCGGATTGTGTACTTTTAGATGTTTGTGGATGTTCTTCCTGGGCTACAGTAGTGGATGGAGTCGCAGCTTGAAAACGGATTCTGCAGCCTGTGGAAGTGGATGGTTCTTCCTGGGCTCACTTTGAGAGGGTCCGTTGCCTCCTGGGCACTTCCTCTTCGGCTTGAGAGCCGGACTGTCTAGGAACTGGTTTGTTGGATGGTTTAGACAAGGCTTTCTTTGGAATTTTAGGTGCCATTTGATCGGATGTATGAAGTGGGATGAATTTGAGAAAGATATGAGCAATAGGGAGAGAAACGAGTGGGAGAGAGAGTGAGAGAGGCAGTGGGTGAGATAGAGAGAGAGAGAGAGAGACTGAGAGAGAGAAGCAGTGGAAAGAGAGAAAGAAAAAGAGTGCCGGAATCAGAGAAAAAAAATAATCTGTCGCGGGAGGAAGAAAAAGAGAAGGAAGAAAGAAGAAGAAGAAGAGAAAGAAAAAAGGAAGAGAAGTCCGCCATGCCCAAGTCGACTTCACTGGAGTCGACTTGGTGGCCCCGGAGTCGACTTGACTTATCAACTTGGACCTTTCTAAGTCCACTTTTCCTATCTAATTGTTCCTAATTTAACTTATTCATCCCCATATCATTTCTAATTTTATAAAATGATTCTTTTGCTAAAGGTTTGGTGAATATATCAGCAATTTGATCCTCAATTTTCACATATTCCAAACAAACATCATGATTTTCAACATGTTCACGGATGAAATAATATCTTACATCTATATGTTTGGTTCTAGACTGTAATACTGGATTTTTAGTTAAACATATTGCACTCATATTATCACATTTAATTGGACTATTATAATAATCAATCCCATAATCTTTTAATTATTGTTTCATCTAAAGTAGTTGGGCACAACAGCTCCCGGCGGCTATATATTCAGCTTCCGTCGTAGATAGAGCAACGCTAGTTTGTTTCCTTGAATACCATGAAACCAACATGTTTCCAAGGAATTGACATGTTCCACTAGTACTGTGGCGCCCCAAACCGAGACGTCACTTCCTTACTTCAAGACCTTATTGATTGGTAAATGTGAATTAGGATTGTTGCCCTGATCACGTGGCGGGTTCTTAATTCGATCTCGTCCAATTTTTTTTTTCGTTTATTCATCTGTCATCATTCATAACTTGACTCGACAATCATCAAACATTGTGACATTTCACTTGTAATAAAATTCATCATTTCATTCAAAGCATCTTTACATGCCTGTCATCATACACTCAATCATTGTACAAATTATACTTGCATACATTCAGTCATTAATTCACATGGAACTTAGAATTCTAGCTAAGTTCGGATATACATAAACACATAGCATCTTTACCTACCTTTCTATAGGGAAAGATTCTTTGACCTAAGCATCACATTTTATATCCATACATTCATACATTCAATCTTTGAATCATATGTAGAACTTAAAATTCTAATTAAGTTCACATATACATTAGCTTACCTTAGCATATTCATGCTTTTCCATTCCTCGTAGCCTTCAAGGTTATCATCATGTAACTTCCTCCATGTCTTAGGTTCGCAACCTTCTGAGTTTCCCCGGTACCTGTCTAAGGGTTGGGAAAACAAAACGTGAGTGACAACTCAGTAAGCAAGCATTTTATCTTTAGGGCAAGGCTTCTTGAAAATCTTTTTCATAAACATCGGGAATACCTTGTTCCTGAGGACATGTATATGTCCTAAAATACCATCGTGAAATCCTTTGTTTATGAGGACAATTCCTTGTCCTTGAATGTTTTCATAAAGCATTCATTCTTAAAATCATTTACAAGCCACACCCGAGCTTGTTTAGGCAAAACATACACATTTTACCTTTGATGATGAGTTCCCTTAAATCTTATATGAACATTTTTAATGTTCATGACCATTACTTGAAATCATCAGTTGCCAGTGGACATATTACGTCCAAAACAACATAAATACTTAGGCAAAGGAGACATATCAAGTCTCAAAATATCATTAACATACACCATCAAAAAATCCTTTAGCCAAGAGACATTTTATGTTTCAAAACATTTTTCATATAACTTCCTTTAGCAATGGACATTCATATGTCCTGAAACACTTTTTATTTAAACACATTAACATTGGACATTCTCATGTCCATAAACCCTTATTATTTAGGCTCTTTAGAAATGGACATTCTTATGTCCAATCCACGTTTCACATAAATCTTTTTCATAATCCCCATCTTGGGGCTTGTTTATAGCTAACAAGGCAAACAAAATACATAAATCATTTTCATAAATGCATTTGCATAAAAATATTTTCTTTTATCCCCGTTATTTACACTTTTGTGTATAACACCCCGTCTTTTAGGGTAACATATGCATATTAGATCATAAAAATTTCTTTTAGGATAACTTTTTGTATATATGCTTTTATATCCCAATTTTTGGGCTTTTGAAAAGAAAAACGTATGCAAATGCATTTCTCCCCATCCAATGTGACACTTAGCAAGTGATCATGCTACTTTTTGGAAGAGAATCCTTAATAACAAGCTAGCCCAGCGGTTGTTTATTTATCCTTCTCCCATTTCAGGGGGGGTGCCGCTGGCACTCCTATCATCCCATAGCGACTTGGCCTTATGTAAAGTAGGCCCCGGTCATCCCAACCGTGCTCTACAATCGGCCTATTCCTTGTACCGGTGCACCGTACGTTATCCTGACGGACCGCAGTCCGTTTGGTTTAAAGAACCATAGACCGTAGCCAATGTCCTTTTAAACCGGGATCACAAACCGCAGCCTGCATCCATATGCACAAAAATCGTAGACCGAAGTCTATATTTAAGAATAATTTTTAAAATCACATCACAGACCGCAGTCCGTGTCAACTTGTAAGCGAGCGCACTCACTTTAACAAGTTGTTATTTGAAATCTAGTTTTAGGACGACCTTCCTTAAATTCTTTTAGAATCATTTTGAGTAAAACATTTTGAAATGTTTGAGAAACAATAAATCTTAAAAACCCTTATAATAAAAGAAATTCAAAACTTTTGGATTTTCAAAAATAAACTATATATTCCTCTAATATTTTCTTGGTTTCCATTTCAGGGCCTTTGGCTTACAAAATTATGCAATTATACTATCCTCTTCTCCACAACTTAAAAATTATATTATTGTCCACATATTTATTATACTATTGTTTACATAAAGGAGAATTGCATAGTCTCTTGCCTGCCATTTAGCAACCTGAAATTAAACCATTCTATGAAATCACTTATTAGATTGGTCATCCTTAAATCTCATTCAACAATATTCGTATAAATATTTTTGAAAACATTTTCATCATAGATTTCCTTATCTAGAGGAAATCAAAACTTTTAGAATATCATTTCAAAACATACGGACTATGTATAAAATATCATTTATAATTAAATATCTTGACATAGAAAATTAATCTTTCTCTTTTATAATCTTAATCATTTATAGTAAAACATCATAAGAGAAATTCAAAAGTTATTTACATTTGTTATTTTGTGAAAAAGGGCAAAATTCCCTTTTTCTTATAAAATACTTTTGAAACAACATCATATAGAACTTGCTTACTTAAAAGCAAATTCCTTAAAAAAAATCGACATAAAACATAAAACCCTTTAAAATTATATTCATGGAGAACTTTCTTACTCATAAGCAATTCTCAAATCCATTAACATAAAGCATTCCCAACATTGGTAACACTTGAGATAAATTATTTATCTTAAACGGTGTTGCTTGCTTCCCATGAAACAAATCTTAAGGATTTTTATAAAAGTTGTCATTTTTCAAAACTTATGCTTGCCCACTTGTAAAACATTCATATAAACATCGACATATCATCATTTCATCACATAAGGAAAAATCAGTAATTTGAAAAGTTCGCTTGCTTACCTGAGATCGTCATAATCCCTTTCCTCCATTCTTTTCCTTGATTTTGCCTAAATAAATGAAAATAACACTACCCTTGTCATGTAGCTCACTTAATTACACATTTTGTAATTTTTAAAAATAAAAAATTCCATGTAGACAACCCATTTGGCGTCCATTTCATGCCACCTATTTCATGTTCCTTTGAGCTAATCCATTAGCCACTAAATCATGTCATTAATCACTTGATTTTATCATGAATTTTGTCAATTAAATTAATTCATAAAATCCATGTGTAATTACCTCCTTTTGACACCTTATTTATACCATTAATCATATAGTTAATCACCTTACTTTAACGTAAACACAAGCTCACATTTTTGGTCCACAAAAATCAATAATTATATACCCATTTTTATGAAACCTATATCCCATCATCATTTTCTTAATCCAAGCCTCTCATTGCATAAATCTCATAATTTTAATCGTTCGTTTCAAATTTCGTCTCAATCCGACTTTTATAGCTCAAGTTATGATCATTCGAATTTTTGAACGGTGATGATCAATTTTCATCCAAATTTCATCCTTATTTTCATAATCCATCATTTCCATATGATTAAGCACAAAATTATGTGCTTGCCTTTCAATTTTCATCTTAATCCGCCTTTCCGGCGTCAAGTTACGCATGAATATTCCTTTGGCTTGTTGCTTGATTTGCAGTCCAAGGAAGAAATTTAATTCTCCCATCATGCTCATTTCAAATTCGCTCTGCATAATCTTAGAAAATTCTTGGCACAGAGTTTCATTAGTAGCACCAAATATTATATCATTTACATAAATTTGCACAATTAAAATATTTTTACTTTTATACTTGATGAATAAAATAGTATCAACTTTTCCTCTTTGAAATTCATGATGAATCAAAAATCTATTTAACCTTTCATAACAAGCTTGTGGGGCTTGTTTTAGTCCGTATAATGCTTTGGTTAGCTTATAAACATATTTTGATTGATCCTTTTCTTCAAATCCAGGGGGTTGTTCAACATATACTTCTTCATTTAAGTACCCATTCAAAAATGCGCTTTTCACATCCATTTGAAACAATTTGAAATTCATGTGAGAAGCAAATGCTAGTAAAATGCATATGACTTCTAATCTAGTCACGGGTGCATATGATTCTTCAAAATCAATACCTTCTTCCTGGGAATACCCTTTGGCTACTAGTCTAGCTTTGTTTCTTATTACAAGTCTGCTTTCGTCCAATTTGTTCCTAAATACTCATTTGATACCAATAATGGTATAATCATTTGGTCTAGGAACTAAATGTCATACATTATTTCTTTCAAATTGATTTAGCTCTTCTTGCATTGCAATAACCCAGTTTTCATCATTAAGAGCTTGTTTAATAGTGGTTAGTTCAATTTTTGACACAAATGCATATTGTCCACAAATATTTTTTTTTGATCTCCTAGTTTTTACTCCTTCAATAATATTTCCAATGACTTGCTCAATTGGATGGGAATTTTTGAATTTCAAATCACTTGGAGGTTTGTAGGAGTCATTACCTTCACTTACCTCTTCCTCTACGAGATTTTTTGGCTTGAGCTCGGTTTCCTTTTGTTGTTCTTGTTGTTTTGTTTTTGTATCATCTGCATCACTTAGTTCATCCTCCTTTCTCGGAGTTTGATTAAATTCATCAAAAACAACATGTATTGATTCTTCTACTTTTTGATTTCTTTTGTTGAAAATCCTATATGCTTTGCTATTTGATGAATAACCTAAGAAAATAGCTTCATCACTTTTGACATCTAATTTTTCCAAATTTGTTTTTCCATTATTTAACACATAACAAGTACATCCAAAAGTATGGAAATATGATATGTTCGGTTTTCTGCCTTTCCAAAGTTCATATGGGGTCTTTTTCAATATTGCTCTAATGGTAACTCGATTTAATACATGACAAGCTGTACTTACAGCTTCACCCCAAAATCTTTTGGACAATTTACTCTCATTTAGCATGGTTCTAGCCATTTCTTGTATTGTCCAATTTTTCCTTTCAACAACTTCGTTTTGTTGAGGAGTTCTTGGTGCAGAAAATGTATGGTGAATTCCTTTTTCATTGCGAAATTCTATGAATCGATTATTTTCAAATTCACTACCATGATCACTTCTAATGGAAATGATTGAACTTTGTTTTTCGATTTGCAGCAAATTTGAAAACGTGACAAACATAGAAAATGCTTCATCTTTACTAGCTAAGAGTATAATCCAAGTAAATCTTGAAAAATCATCCACAATTACATACACGTACTTTTTCCCACCAAGAGTTAAAATATCCGATGGCCCATAAAGATCCATATGTAACAACTCAAGTGGTCTAGTTGTTGAAATTTTCTTTTTGGTGAAAAATGGCATTTTGGGTTGTTTAGATAGTTGACAAGCTTTACAAATCTTATCCTTGTCATATTTGAGCTTTGGTAACCCTTGTACTAAATTCTTTTTCCACAATGTTTTAATATTTGACATATTTATAGGTCCAAACCTTGTATGCCATATCCATGGATCATTTTCTATGGCTATTAGACATTTTCTCTCTAGTTCATCAAGGCAAACCAAATATACATTTCCATGTCTTTTGCCACTAAATACTATGTGTTCATCATAAAAAAACATTACATATAGAGGGTTCAAATACAACTTTATATCCTTTATCACATAATTGACTAATACTCATTAGGTTGTGTTTGAGTCCTTCAACAAATAGTACATCTTCAATACATGCATTTGAAATACCATAAACATTTCATTTACCTTTTATTTTACCTTTTTCATTATTTTCGAAAGCTACTGTTCCTTCATTGCATGGGTTGATCTTATGGAACAGTCCTTTTTCTCCTGTCATATGTCTTGAGTAACCACTATCCATAAACCATATGTTATTGGCCTTAGCTTTAAGACAAACCTGCAAAAATTAAGTCAAGTGGAGCTCATCCTTTTGGTACCCATTTTATGGGTCCATTTGGGTTGGTTATCCTTTGGAGTCTATGTTGGTCTACCTTTGAAGCCATAAATCCAATGTTTTTCGGCATCCAAACCAATTTTGCACCAAGGTTTTGCAATTTTCTCAATTTGCCATTGATAAACCTTGTGTCCTAACTTGTTGCAAAAATTACAAGCTCCCGAAAGTCTAGAAATAGGAAGCCATTTGGTAATTTGTTCCTCGGTTGGTCTTTTGGTCCAAACTACTTGATTTATCTTAGGTTTAGTATAAATGGGTTTGGCGTTGTTTCTCGGAGCATTAGATTTCTCTTGTCAAATGTATTATACCTAAGTCCTTTCTTACAAGTTTGGGTTGTCATTTTCAAGAACATTTTCACATTTTCTCCTGGATTAAAAAATTTGACAAGCTATTCATTTAATGATTCATTTTCCCTTTTGAGTTTCTCTAACTTAATTTCCAAGGTATTTTTTTCACTTTTTAATTTATCTATCTTTTCAGCAAGTTTACCATTCACAATTATTACTGCATCACATTGTTTTTTCTTTATTATAAACTTGTTTCCTAATTTCATTATTTCCTCATATAATGAATCATAGGCTTGTTGAAGTCTTCCAATTCAGCACATTTGAGGCGTTCATTTGTAGAAGAGAAAATTGAAAAAGATTTTGGTTTGGAGGTTACCTCTTGACTACTTGTGCAGTTCGTTGAAGTAGCTTGATCCTCCAAGATTTCCGTGGCTGCACAAATGTTCAATTCTCCAATCAAAATATTTCTCCTTGTCCCTTGGACTTGAGAAGTTCCTTCATAGATAGATGTTAGTGTATCCCATATCTCTTTGACAGTTAAACAACAGGATACTCTATCATATTCGGAAGCCGTAAGAGCACAAATGTGGCGCCCCAAATCGAGACGTCACTTCCTTACCTCAAGACCTTATTGATTGGTAAATGTGAATCAGGATTGTTGCCCTGATCACGCGGCGATTTCTTAATCGAAACTCGTCCAAATTTTTTTTTCGATTTATTCATCAATCATTTCTTTACAATCAACATCATTCATCATACAAGCTACAATACACTTGTAAAATTTTTCATATTTCATTTCATAACATCTCATCCTACTTCTCAACAATGAAAGTCTTTTTGACTTAACCATATCATTTAACATCCATACATACATACATTCAATCATTGAATCATATAGAACTTAAAATTCTAATTAAGTTCACATACACATTAATATACCTTAGCATTTTAATCATGCCATCTCATTCCTTATAGCCTACCTGGCTATCATCTCCTGCCTTTCTTAATTGCTTAGATTTGTATCTTCTTGAGTTTCCCGGTACCTGTCTAAGGTTTGAAAAAACAAAACGTGAGTGATAACTCAGTAAGCAAACATTTTTTATCTTAAGGGCAAGGCTTCCTTTAAAACCTTTTTCTTAAACATCTTGAACACCTTTTTCATAAGGAAATTTATATGTCCTGAAACATTATCATGAAATCCTTTGTTCATGAGGACAATTCTATGACCTTGAACATTATTATAAAATATTTATTCTTAAAATCATTTACAGGCCACATCTGGGCTTGTTAAGGCAAAACATATGTGTTTCACCTTCTTTAATTAATTTTCTTTGGTTTTGTATGAACATTTCCAATATTTCAAAACGTATACATAAAACCATCTTTTGCCCGTGGACATTTTATGTCCAAAATATTTTTCTCATAAATCCTTTGGCAAAGAAGGACATTCTCATGTCCTAAAACATCATTCACATAAGCCTTTCTCGGCAAAGGACATTTCTATGTCCAAAAATATCATTTCATCTTAAAATCCTTTAGCCCAGAGATATTTGATATCTCAAAACTTTTTTTTCACATAGCTTCTTTTAGCGATGGACATCCATATGTCCTAAAACACTTTTCATTTCAATACTTTATCATTGGACATTCTCATGTCCGTAAACATTTTTCATTTAGGCTCTTTAGAAATAGACATTCCTATGTCCAAATCAAGTTTCATATAAATCCTTTTCATAATCCCCATCTTAGGGCTTGTTTATAGCAAACAAGGCAAATAAAATATATAAATCATTTTCATAAATGTATTTGCATAAAAACATTTCTTTTTATCCTTGTTATTTATACTTTTGTGTAAAACACCCTTTCTTTTAGGGTAACCATTTCATAAAAATCCCTTTAGGATAATTTTCATAAAATCATATTTTCATGTCCCAATCTTTGGGCTTTTCAAAAATAAAATATAAGCAAATGCATTTCTCTCCATCCAGTAGTGACACTTAGCAAGTGATCATGTTACCTTTTGGAAGAGAATCCTTAACAGCACGCTAGACAGGCGGCTGTTCCTTTATCCTGCTCCCATCTCAGGGAGGGCGCCGCTGGCACTCCTGCCATCCCTTAGCGACTTGGACTTATGTAGAGTGGGCCCCGGTCATCCCAACCGTGCTCTACAACCGGCCTATTCCTTGTACTGGTGCACTATACATCATCCTGATGGACCGCAGTCCGTTTGGTTTAAAGAACCACAGATCGCAGTCCGTGTTCTTTTAAACCGGGATCACAGACCTCTGTCTGCATCCATAACACACAAAAAATCTTAGACCGAAGTCTATAGCTTTAAAAATTATTTTAAAAAAATACATCACAGACCGTAGTTCGTGTTAACTTGTAAAGCGAGTGCACCCACTTTAAACAAGTTATCATTTGAAATTTAATTTTAGGATGACCTTCCTTAAATTCTTTTAGAAATATTTTGAGTAAAACATTTTGATAAACATTTGAAATGCTTGAGAAACAATACATCTTAAAACCCTTATAATAAAAGAAATTCTTGGATTTTCAAAAATTAAACCATATATTTCTCTAATATTTTCTTGGTTTCCATTTCAGGGCCTTTTGCTTACAAAAGTTATGCAATTATACCATCCCCATCCCCTTTTCCACAACCTAAAAATTAGATTATTGTCCACATATCTATTACACTATTTTTACAAAAAGGGGAATTGCACAGTCTTTTGCATGCCATTTAGCAACATGAAATTAAACCATTTTATAAACTCACTCATTAGGTTGGTCATCCTTAAATCCTATTCAACAACATTCGTATAAACATTTTTCAAAACATTTCCATCACAGATTTCCTTGTTTAAAGGAAATCAAAACTTTTCGAATATCATTTCAAAACGTACGGGCTATGTCCAAATTATCATTTATAATTAAATATCATGACATAGAAAATCAATCTTTTTCTTTTATAAGCTTAATCATTTATCATAAAACATCATAAGAGAATACCAAATCTTATCTGCTAAAAATTACTTTGTGAAAAAGCAAAAATTCTCTTTTTCTTATAAAGTCCTTTTGAAAACAACATCATAAAGAATTTGCTTAAGTAAATTCTTAAAATCATTGCATAAAATATAAAATCCGTTAAAATTAACATCATGGAGAACTTGCTTACTCATAAGCAAATTTCTCATTTCCATTAACATAGAGTATTGTCATTGCATGGCAACACTTGTGATAAAACATTTATCTTAGAAAAACATTATTTGCTTCCCATGAAGCAAATCTTAAGGCTTTTCCTTAAAGCGATCATTTTTCAAAACTTACGACTTTTCATTAAAGTCGTCATTTTCAAAACTTGTGGCTTTGCATTATAGTCATCATTTTCAAAACTTATGCTTGTCCATTCGTCAAAACATAATTATAAACATTTCAACATAACATCATGTTTCATTTAAACACATAGGAAGAAATAAATGATTTGAAAAGTTCGCTTGCTTACCTGAGATCGCCATAATCTCTTTCTTCCATTCTTTTCCTTGCTTTTGCCTAGATAAATGAAAATAACATTTCATTTATTCACATCAACTTCAAATACACAAATTCCTTAGGTTTTCCAACCTACATAAATTCATTTGGACTTAGCTTGACCCGCTTGTCCTTCAAGTCGGGTATTCATACTTAGCACATAGCCTATACATATCAATCATCCATTCATTCATTTTAATACCCTTATGTAGGGTAATCTTACATAAACATAATAATCATTGATGAAATCATTATTTGGAGGTTCATTACCTCCATTTATCATTTTTAATATATTTTCCATTTTTCATACAACGGTGCTCATTTTAAGCACTTAGTTACTAACTTAGACATCATATAATAATCTCGAAGTTTGAGATTATCATAATTTAATAAAACAGCAACCTAATCCACATTTTCCATCATATTTTCATGAATTTTTTCATTTTACCCCTTCACATAATCCATTCATCATTTTCAACATCAAAACATGAAAATCGGGTCTTATACGTAACCCTAAATTCCATCCTTTCTAAACCTCACCTTTAATAGGTTAAATCCTCATAATTACTTATGATACTTATTTATATCCCATTATAAGTTAAATTCCATCACAAAAATCTGAAATTTAACATTTATCTTGATTTTTTCCTTAAGCTGTCCATAATGCTGAATTCAGGCACACTGAATTCTCAAAATCATGAATTAATATCAAATAAACTAGTTTTGATCTGAAATTTATAAAATACCTTAATAATTACATGAAATAACCAAAATAAATATTTCCAGCACGAAATATTTAGTATTTCTATATATTTTGGTATTTGTACTCTGCTGGACAGCAGCACCCGTTTTCAGACAGTCCAAAGCACGAAATAATTATATTTTTTTTCATGTGATTATAAATACGTATTATTCATCCTATAAAATTTTCAGCCCAAAATTACTTGTGTAAAAAATACTAAAAATCATTTAGTTCTGCTGATCCTGACACCCGTTCAACCCTGTTCAGGTTAATTTTCTCGGATTTTTAGTTTCCAACATGATTATCCTTTTGGGCTGAAAATTGGGTAATTCCTTAATTATCCTATATTGAGAAGTAAAAAATATTTGCATGATAAAATTCATTAATTTACTATTTCTTCCATATTTGTCTTTCCTAGTTCAGATTTACTACACTTAAGTGTAGATTAGATGATATGGGTTGATTAATCCCCAAATTAAACTTTATAAATCAAATTATATAATTCATCTAATCATGAATCATCATATAATCAAGATTCGGCATCAAAACAGCAACATCTCATAGGATTTAAGAAAATTCCTTCCATGATTTTCAACCCATAATCAAGGGGTATACTTACTTGAAATTGAATCAACTTGGATTCCATTTTTCCTAGCTTGGTTCTTCTTCTTTCCTCCCATTTTTCCTTCTCATTTTCTCCTCTTTTCCTCCTCCTCAAGCTGCTGGAAAATGGGTTTGCTCCTTAGCATTTTCTCTCTCCTCCCCCTTAAATCAAATGGACGTGCACTTGGGGCAAAGGCTAGATTTTCCAGCTTGTGGGCCCCACTTTCCACTTTATTTAAAGAATGATTAAGACGTGCTTATCCCCCTTTTCTGACATGGAAAAATATGGGCCAAGTAAATTAGCAATTTATTTTTAATAAATCCATTAAAATCCACATCATTAATGGACAAAATCTGTCCACAAGATGCAACGTCCATTTCAGCTGCTGTTTGCCATTTTTTTCCACGAATGTTTATTTTAATTTATGGATAATTAACTACCCTAGGTAGTAGCCTAATTATGGGTCCATTTAGCTTATTAAAAAAATCATAAAAAATCACATTTACAGCCTTTGAATGTGCACCTCCCTTCCTTCATGTAGCTGTCCACTTGGGTGGGGTCCACTTGCAGCAGCTTTTGCACGATGTTTCCACCTAATTTTCACTTTAATTAATGGTTTTTTAATCACCCTAGGTAACTAGCTTAATTAGGGGTTAATTTAGCTATTAAAAAATCATTAAAATTTCCAAAAGCTGCTTTGAACGTGCACATCATTCTTGCTCATGTTTCTGTCCACGTCCATGTGCCTTGATATTTTCGCATTTTGTGCCCCAAATTAATTCCATTAACCACCCTTGTCATGTAGCTTACTTAATTACATATTTTATAATTTTTAAAAATAAAAAATTCCATGTAAACAACCCATTTGGGCATCCATTTTATGCCACCTATTTCATGCTCCTTTGAGCTAATCCATTAGCCACTAAATCATGTCATTAATCAATTAATTTTATCATCATTAGCTTAATCCATGCCTCTCATTGCATAGATCTCATAATTTTAACCGTTCATTTCAAATTTCGTCTCAATCCGACTTTTATAGCTCAAGTTATGATCATTTGAATTTTTGAACGGTGATGATCAATTTTTACCCTAATTTCGTCCTTATTTTCATAATCCATCATTAACATAAGATTAAGCACAAAATTATGTGCTTACCTTTCAATTTTCATCTTAATCCGCCTTCCCGGCGTCAAGTTACGCATTTTCTAGCATTTGCTATTTTAACTTCATAATTAGCAACATAACTATCCTCAATATATTTTTATTTCCTAATCCTCATTAATCCTCTTTAATCACATTGACCCATATCGGCTTATATTGATGATTCATCATCATTTGCCCTAATTGTAATTAATCATCAATATTGCAATGAAAATCATTTATAATTCCACTAAACCATTCATGATTCATATGTATATGCCAAATGCATATACATAACTCTTTCTTGGGTCAGGGTATCACAACAAAATAATGAATTCATAGCCTTGGCGTTGCTCTTTACAATTTTCACTTCCTCATCGGTCCATTTGGAAGCTCTTTCATCAATAAGCAAAGTCACACCGTCTTGGATTGCAATCCAAGAGTCCATATCTGTAGCCATGATGAGTTGTTTCATACGTAGTTTCCAATATCCAAAATTGTTCCCATCAAACAATGGTGGCCTAGTAAAGGATTGGCCTTCGGCAAATGCGGAAACGGAAGTGGATTGGGATGCCATCTCAAAAGATCTCTTTGGTAAAACTCAAAGACCTGCTCTGATACCACTTGTTGGTCCCGAGGTGATGACAATTACCCAAGAGGGGAGGGGTGAATTGGGTATTTTAAAATTTAAAACTTTAATTAGAGATTTTACCCCGGTTTAGTTTAAACCCCTTTAATGAAACAAATAGAAAGCAATAAGATAATGAAAGCGAAAATAAAAAACAGTAGACAAGATTTATAGTGGTTCGGGCAACCTTTCCCTACTCCACTGTTCCAAGCTCACACTCCCCTGTGACTTGGGTTCCACTATGTATTCCTCGAATACCACTAGAGTCTCCACTCTCTTCTAGATTCTAGCTCTAGGTGGCATATACAACCAGAGCCTCCACTCTCTTCTAGATTCTAGCTCTAGGGGGCGTGTACAACAAGCAACACAAGTAGGTGATGAGTTACACTCCAATCATAACCCTACTTGTTATATCTTGGTTTGAAACGTCGAACTCAAACCAAGCACCAAAATCAAATAACAAGATGAAATAGAAGAAATCTACACTTTACAGATTTGTGTATGCAGTTTTAGCTCGAGGAAGAAATCGTAGAAGCGACGAATTGTTCATTGTTGAAGCAAACAGCAACTTTGAAGCTTGTTCTTCCTTTGAAAGTGTATAGATCACTCAATTGTAGAGAAAAGTGGATTGAAACTCTTAATAGCACTTCTTTCCTCTTTTTCAGCTCTTACTTGTGTATTTCCACATTTGCTTGAGTGTCTATATATAGAGGAGGGAGAATTTTGAACGTTATAGAGGTGGTTGGCGCATAATAAATGTTCCAACGTTCAAAAATTCGAACGTTATTTCTCCAAGTCGCAGGTGGAGTCGACTTTGTGTGCGACTTCGCCCAAGTCGCATGCTGCAGTCGACTTCGGGTGCAACTTCGGCTATGCTTCAGTTTCCAAGTCTGTCTTCTGGGTCAACTTGGTCTGAGACTTGGCCCCAAGTCGATCTTGGAGTCGACTTCGGGTACGATTTGGCTTTTCTCTCTTGCCAAGTCTGCTTAATCCTTCTTGAGATGTCTCTGGCTTGCTTAACTTCTTCTTCATAAGTGTTCTTCTTTTGATTTTCAATACTTGGAGTTCATTTGTATAAAATTTCTTTAGCTTTATGTCTAGAAAGCTTGAATCTTCGTATGCATGAGCAAGATCAATATATATATATATTGATTAGATTGGTTTAATTTATGTATCTTGCTTGCTTTGGTCTTGGATTAATCTTCATCTGCTCCAAGTCGAATATTTAAGTCGACTTGGTCTTCAACTTGACTCAAGTCTATCTTGAAGTCGACTTATCTTCAACTTGATTTCTGAAAATCTGCACTGTGAACCTGAAGTCAATGCTGGAGTCGACTTGGTCTGCGACTTCACCCAAGTCACCATTGGAGTCGACTTCATGTGCGACTTCGGCAGATTTGCCATCCAATTTCAACTCTGGAAGGAAAGTGTCACTTGAAGTCGATACTGGAGTCGACTTGGTCTGCGACTTCGCCCAAGTCACAAGTGGAGTCGACTTCGTCTGCGACTTCGAGAATTCTTGCTCCTAATTTCAACGCTGGACAGAGGACGTCTTTTGAAGTCGAAGATGGAGTCGACTTGAGAAATCGACTTGGCCCAAGTCGATGTCTGAGTCGACGTGAGTTGGACTTGACCTGTTCTGTTTTGTATTTTTCACTTTTATATCCTTAAACAATACACAAAACACATTTGTAGCTAATACTTACTCAAATTGTGTTGTTAATCATCAAAACACATGCTTTGGATATTTTGCATTTGATTTCAACAATTGTTTCCGACAGTATCAACCTTTCCTCTTTGAAATTCATGATCAATCAAAAATGTGTTCAACCTTTCATACCAAGCTCGTGAGCTTGTTTTAGTCGATATAATGCTTTGGTTAATTGATAAACATATTTTGATTGATCCTTTTCTTCAAATCTAGGGGGTTGTTCAACATATACTTCTTCATTCAAGTATCCATTCAAAAATGCACTTTTCACATCCATTTGAAACAATTTGAAATCCATGTGAGAAGTAAAAGCGAGTAAAATGCGTATGGTTTCTAATCTAGCCACAGGTGCATATGATTCTTCAAAATCAATCCCTTCTTCTTAGGAATACCCTTTGGCTACTAGTATAGCTTTGTTTCTTATTATAAGTCCACTTTCATCCAATTTGTTCCTAAATACCCATTTAGTACAAATAATAGTGCAATCATTGGGTCTAGGGACTAAATGTCATACATTATTTCTTTCAAATTGATTTAGCTCTTCTTGCATTGCAATAACCCAGTTTTCATCATTAAGAGCTTGATCAATTGTTGTCAGTTCAATGTTTGATACAAAAGCATAATGTCCACAAATATTTTGTTTTGATCTTCTAGTCTTTACTCCATAGATATTGCCAATAACTTGCTCAAATGGATGGGCATTTTTGAATTTCAAATCAGTTGGAAGTTTATAGGAACAGTTACCTTCACTTACCCTTTCTTCCGTGAAATTTTCTGGCTTGAGCTCGGTTTCCTCTTGTTGATCTTGTTGTTTTCTTTTGAACTCTTCGATGTGCCATCTGCATCACTTAATTCATCCTCCTTTCTCAGAGTTTGGTTAAATTCATCAAAAACAACATGTATTGATTCTTCTACTATTTGATTTCTTTTGTTGAAAATCTTATATGCTTTGCTATTTGATGAATAACCTAAGAAAATAGCTTCATCACTTTTGGCATCTAATTTTTCCAAATTTATTTTTCCATTATTTAACACATAACAAGTACATCCAAAAGTATGGAAATATGATATGTTCGATTTTCTGCGTTTCCAAAGTTCATATGGAGTCTTTTTCAATATTGCTCTAATGGTAACTCGGTTTAATACATGACAAGTTGTACTTACAGCTTCACCCCAAAATCTTTTGGACAATTTTCTCTCATTTAACATAGTTCTAGCCATTTCTTGTTTTGTCCGATTTTTTCTTTCAACAACTCCATTTTGTTGAGGAGTTCTTGGTGCAAAAAATGCATGATGAATTCTTTTTTCATTGCAAAATTCTATGAATCCTTTATTTTCAAATTCACTACCATGATCACTTCTAATGGAAATAATTGAACTTTATTTTTCATTTTGCACCAAATTTGAAAACGTGACAAACATAGAAAATGCTTCATCTTTTGCTAGCTAAGAGTATAATCCAAGTAAATCTTGAAAAATCATCGACAATTACATGCACGTACTTTTTCCCACAAAGAGTTAAAATGTCCGATAGTCCATAAAGATCCATATGCAACAATTCAAGTGGTCTAGTCGTTGAAATTTCCTTTTCGGTGAAAAATGACATTTTGGGTTGTTTAGATAATTGACAAGCTTTGCAAATCTTATCCTTGTCATATTTAAGCTTTGGTAACCCTTGTACTAGATTCTTTTTCCACCAAATTTTAATATTTGACATATTTATATGTCCAAGCCTTGTATGCCAAATCCATGGATCATTTTCTATGGCTATTAGACATTTTCCTTCCAGTTCATCAAGGCAAACATTTCCATGTCTTTTGCCACTAAATACTATGTGTTCATCATCAAAAACATTGCATATAGAGGATTCAAATACAACTTTATATCCTTTGTCACATAATTGACTAATACTCATAAGATTGTATTTGAATCCTTCAATAAATAGTATATCCTCAAAACATGCATTTGAAATACCATATACATTTCCTTTACCTTTTATTTTACCTTTTTCATTATTTCCAAAGGCTACTGTTCCTTCATTGCACAGGTTGATCTTATGGAACAGTCCTTTTTCTCCTGTCATATGTCTTAAGCAACCACTATCCATAAACCCTATGTTATTGGCCTTATCTCTAAGACAAACCTGCAAAAATTTAATCAAGTGGAGCTCATCTTTTTGGTACCCATTTTATGGGTCCATTTGGATTAGTTATCCTTTGGAGTCTATGTTGATCTTCCTTTGAAAGCCACAAATCCAATGCTTTTGGGCATCCAAACCAATTTTGCACCAAAGTTTTGTAATTTTCTTAATTTGTATTGATAAATCTTGTGTCCCAACTTACTACAAAAATTACAGCTGCCGGGAGTCTAGGAATGGGAAGCCATTTGGTAATTGGTTCCCCGGTTGGTCTTTTGGTCCAAGCCATATGATTTATCTTGGGTTTAACATGAATGGGTTTGGTTTTGTTCCTTGGAGCATTAGATTTGCTCTGCTCAAATGTGGTATACCCAAGTCCTTTCTTACAACTTTGGGTAGTCATTTTCAAAAATATTTTCACACTTTCTCCTAGATTAGAAAACTTGGCAAGCGATTCATTTAATGATTCATTTCATTTTTGAGTTTTTCTAACTCATTTACCAAGGTATTCTTTTCATTTTTCAATTGATCAATCTTTTCAGTAAGTTTACCGTTCACAATCATTACTGCATCACATTGTCTTTTCTTAATTGTAAACTTGTTTCCTAATTTCTTTATTTTCTCATATAATGAATCATAGGCTTGTTGAAGTTCTTCTAATTCAGCACATTTGAGGCATTCATTTGTAGAAGAAAAAACTGAAAAGGATTTTCGTTTGGTGGTAACCTCTTGATTACTTGTGCAGTTCGTTGAAGTAGCTTGATCCTCCAAGATTTCCGTTGCTGCAAAACGTACGTCGGAATTTGCCATGCAACAAATTCTTGCGCAATCCGCTTCACATTCTTCACTTGAAGAGCTGCATGTTGTTGATTCCTCTTTCTTTACGTACATGCCTCTTCCTTTGATTCTTTGAAATCTTCTGTTGTCGCCTCGATCTTTTCTTTGCTCCTTTGCTTTAGTCTCCTCGGGTGTTGGGCATTGGGCTTGCATATGCCCTGAATCGCCACACAGGTAGCATTTTGTTGTTTCTTTCTTCTTTTCTTTAGAATTTCTTTCTTTGAAATTTCTACATTTCCTTACAAATTTTCTGAATTGTTTTGTAAGTAAGGCGATTTCATCATCATTTTGTGACGACGAGGTGGTGTCATCCGAATCTTGTGCAGCTTTCAAGGCGATGACTCTTTTTCCTTTGTGGTGATCTTCGTTTCTTTTTTTGATTAACTCATGTGACATTAACTAGCTAATAAGATCTTCTAACTTCAATGTGTTCAGGTCCTTGGCTTCTTCTATCGCAGTAATCTTTGGAGTCCATGATTCGTGTAGCGCCCTTAAAATTTTCATTACCTGCTCAGATTCATAAATTACCTTTCCTAGACCTTTCAAGGCGTTAGTAATCTTGAAAAATCTACCAAATATTTCAGAAATATTTTCTGTTTCTAACATCCTAAAACTTTCCAATTTCCAATCAAAATATATCTCCTTGTCCCTTGGACTCGAGAAGTTCCTTCATAGATAGATGTTGATGTATCCCATATCTCCTTGGCGGTCAAATAAGAGGATACTCTATCATATTTGGAAGCAGTAAGAGCACAAAATAATGAATTCATAGCCTTGGCGTTGCTCTTTACAATTTTCACTTCCTCATCGGTCCATTTGGAAGCTCTTTCATCAGTGGGGCTTGGATTGCAATCCAAGAGTCCATATCTGTAGTCATGATGAGTTGTTTTATATGTAGCTTCCAATATGCAAAATTGTTCCCATCAAACAATGGTGGCCTAGTAAAGGATTGGCCTTCGGCAAATGCGGGAACGGAGGTAGATTGGGATGCCATATGAAAAGGTCTCTTTGGTAAAACTCAAAGACCTGCTCTGATACCACTTGTTGGTCCCGAGTTGACGACAATTACCCTAGAGGGGAGGGGTGAATTGGGTATTTAAAAATTTAAAACTTAAATTAGAAACTTTACCCCAATTTAATTTAATTCCCTTTAATGAAACAAATTAAAAGCATTAAGATAATGAAAGCGGAAATGAAAAATAATAGACAAGATTTATAGTGGTTCGGGCAACCTTCCCTACTCCACTCTTCCAAGCTCACACTCCTTGTGACTTAGGTTCCACTATGTATTCCGCGAATACAACTAGAGCCTCTGCTCTCTTCTAGATTCCAGATCTAGGGGACATATACAACCAGAGCCTCCGCCCTCTTCTAGATTCTAGCTCTAGGGGGCGTATACAACACGCAGCACAAGTAGGTGACGAGTTCCACTCCAGTCACAATCCTATTTTGCTATAACTTGGTTTGAAACACCAAACTCAAACCAAGCATCAAAAACTGAGTATACAAAATGAAATGAAAGAAATCTACACTTTACAAATTTGTGTAGCACATTTCAGCTCGAGGAAGAATTCGTAGAAGTGACGAATCGTTCTGCGTTGAAGCAAACAATAACTTTGAAGCTTCTTCTTCCTTTGAAAGTGTATAGATCACTCAAATGTAGAAGAAAGTGAATTGTAAGTCTTAGTAGCTCTTCTTTCCTCTTTTTCAGCTCTATCTTGTATGTTTCCACGTTTGCTTGAGTGTCTATATATAGAGGAGGGAGAATTTTGAACCTTATGAAGTTGGTTGGCGTGTAATAAATGCGCCAACGTTCAAAAATTCGAACGTTATGACCCCAAGTCGTAGATGGAGTCGACTTCGGGTGTGACTTCGACTATGCTCAGGCTGTTCAAGTTCTTCCTCGGGTCGACTTGGCCTTGGACTTGACCCAAGTCGCAGGTGGAGTCGACTTCGGGTGCGACTTCAGATTGCTCCAACTTCCAAGTCTGTCTTTTAGGTCGACTTGGTCTGGGACTTGACCCAAGTCGATGCTGGAGTCGACTTCGTTTGCGACTTGACCTCCTTATCTTGAGAAGTGAACTTAAAACTCTTTTGAAATGTCTTTGCTTGCTTAACTGCTTCAACATAAGTGTTGTTCCTTTGATTTGCATCATTTGAAATTTAGAATATTCACTTTGCATAAAAAATCCTTTAGCTTCATGTCTAGGAATCTTGAAAACTTGAGTCTTGGTATGCATGAACATGTCCAATTTATAGTCTTTTATTTAAATGGATGAATTCATGCAACTTGCTTGCCTTTGAACTTGTTTTAATCTTCATTAGTTCCAAGTCGAGTGTTTGAGTCGACTTGGTCTTCAACTTGACTCAAGTCTGGCCTCAAGTCAACTTGGCCTGCGACTTCGCCCAAGTCGCATGTGGAGTCGACTTCATGTGCGACTTCGGCAACTCTTGGTCCCCAATTTCAACGATGGACAAAAATTGATGCTTGAAGTCTCTGTTGGAGTTGACTTGGGTATCGATTTGGCCTAAGTCGATGCCTGAGTCAACTTGGGGATCGACTTGGCCTGCCATGCTTTATATTTTTCATTTTTATATCCTTAAACAATACACAAAATATACTAGTAGCTAAACTCACTCAAATTGTGTTGTTAATCATCAAAACACATGCCTTGGATATTTTGCATTTGATTTTATCAATTGTTTCCAACATATATAATGGGAGGAGAGATTTGAACGTTATGAAGTTGGTTGGCGCGTAATAAATCGCAAATGTTCAAAAATTCGAACGTTGCTACCCAAGTCGCAGGTAAAGTCGACTTCGGGTGAGACTTCGGATTCCTCCAACTTCCAAGTCTATCTTCCAGGTCGACTTGGTCGGGGAATTGACCCAAGTCGCGGCTGGAGTCGACTTCGTTTGCAACTTGACCTCCTTATCTTGCCAAGTGAGCTTAAACTCTTTTGAAATGACTTTGGTCACTTTAATTTCTTCAAATTAAATATTCTTCCTTTGATTTGTATCATTTGAAATTCTATAGGAATAATTTAGCTTGAGACTTTTTGACTCCATGTCTTGAATTCTTGAATTCTTGACTCTTGGAATGCATGTAGACTATCCAAGTGTGTGCTCTTGATCCATCATAATGAATTCATGCAACCTGGCTTGCTTTGGACTTGTTTTGATCTTTATTTGTTCCAAGTCGAGTGTTTGAGTTGACTTGGCCTTCAACTTCACTCAAGTCTGGCATAGAGTTGACTTGGTATGCGACTTAGCTCTTCAAGTTCTGCACTATCAGTCTGAAGTCGAAGCTGGAGTCGACTTGGTCTGCGACTTCTCCCATGTCGCAAATGGAGTCGGCTTCATGTGCGACTTCGGCAGCTTTGTTCCCCAATTTCAACGCTGGACAAAAGATGGGCTTTGAAGTTGCTACTAGAGTCGACTTGGAATGCGACTTCGTCTAAGTCGATGTCTGAGTCAAATTGAGGATTGACTTGATCTGTTATGCTTTATGTATTTCATATTTATAACCTTAACCATTGCACAAAACATATTAGTAGCTAAAACTAACTCAAATTGAGTTGTTAATCATCAAAACCTATGCTTTGGGTATTTTGAATTTGATTTTAACAGTTGTTTCCAACACAATCATCATACTTAGACTTTTCCATGCCCATTTACCAGTCCATGCTCTGATACCAAGCTCTGTGGCGCCCCCAGCTTAGCGTCACATCCTGAGCCTTACCTCGGGATCGTTATTGACTTGTAAATGTGATCAGGATTGTTGCCCTTTCACACGGCGAGATTTAACGGATATTTATCCAATTATTTACAGTTCTTTACAAATTGATTTCATAACATTTTTCATCAAATGCCCATTCAAGTCATCTTTGACCTAATCCACACATTTCATATCAGATATAATCATAACAATCCATAACAAGCTCATCAACCATAGTCACTTGTTTATAACATACAAAACATAACCTAGATCACATATGATCATAAATTATCAAGTCATATTACATTCAGTTAGTCACAAGTAGCACAAATTAAAATTCGTAAAATCTTCACATTCTCCCATGCTCAATTCATGCTCCTTGTCTCCTCATTTCCTCACCTGTCTATGGGTTTGGAAAACAAAACATGAGTTGTACACTTAATAAGCAAGCTATACATATATTTTCTAGGCAAATCATTTTGAATGCATCTTTATTTAAAAGCAATTCCCTCCATTTAGTAGAGACACTTATCAAGTGATCAACTACCTACGGAGCAAAAATCTTTTCATTTAAAACATCTTGGAAAGCAACATTATACCCCCTCGAGGGTACATCAAGACAATGCAATGTAATGCAAGACATCATAGGATGGAAGCTAGCTAGGCGACCATCTGTCTCTTCCTGCTCCCATCTCAGGGAGGGTGCTGCCGGCCCAAGACCTATTTTACCGACTTGGCCACACAAAAGGGGGACAATCGGTCCACTTATACCTTTAAGGTGGACCTTATGCTGTGTGCACATGAACATTTCCTTAACATGCTAGCATGATTTTCTTGCATAAATTCATAAGACAGTATTTTCACATTTAACAAAGCAGTTATGTAAATCATTTAACAACAAAAGGATTATCTAAACATGTTGAGCTAAGGAATGGCTGTGAAACCTTAACCCATGTAGGACCCATGTGTATGCATCAATCATGAATATGATGTTCATTTGTGAATTATGGAATTATGAAGGTATTTTATGATTTTTGCTAATTATTGCAATTAGGGTTTTGAATTAGTAATAATGATGGGATTAATCATTTTGAGGTAAAATGAGACAATGGGTTTAGAATAAATCATTTTTGATTTAAATGTGCAAATATACCATGAAAAATCATTTTTCATTATTTAAAATGAATTATGGGAATTATTATGGAAATTGCAAGTTTAATGGAAAAATATTGAAAAATTCATAACTCAACGCCTGTAAGGCGGATTCAAGTGGAATTTGACATGAAAATTTATGATATTGGGCTTGGTATTATGGAATAAATGTATTATGAAAATTATTGATGAAATGAGAATTATGATTTATTGATCATATATCAATTTCAACCGTTAACTTTAAACAGTCATAACGGAAGCTAGGAAACTCGGATTGAGATAAAATTTGAAATGGTTGAATGGAATAGTGAAATGTTTATTTTGAATAGCTTGGATTAAGCATGAAATGTAGAGAAAATGTCTGCATTGAAAAAGGTGGGCATGGTTGACTTATGCTCCACAAAAATAACATGCCATTAATGTTAGAGTACCAAGTGTTAAGGCATGATGGAAATGCAATTTGAGGTCGAAAATTGCAGGCCATTCCTTATGAATTTTATGCAAATATATGAAATGCATAAATATAAGAATTATCCATCCATTTAATGCCCTCCATGATGTAGCTATAAGAGTATAGCTAAGCTGTTTGTTGTATAAATTTGATTTTGTAATTTTTTAAAAAAATACATATAAGTTGTTGGGATGCAAGTACATGGTATGTGCATACAATAATGGAGATTTTCAGAAATTAAAAAATGGAAAAAGGCAGGTATACACAGCTGAAAACGTGGACAGCTTGTGGTGATGGAAAATGTGATTTTATGTGTTAAGTTGATGCAGTTTTGTTAAATTTATTTAACACCAAATTAATACATAAATTAAAGAGTAATTAGAGGTATAAATTACCCATGTTTTTGAATAAAAAATGGAAAAATGAATGGAAAATGGGCAGCAGTTGGACGTGAATTGGGAGCAGCTTGGAACAGTCATGATGCAATGCAATTTTGTGATTTTTATAAATGGTAAAATCAGATTTTACTTGGCTGAAATTTAGCCAGATCATATGGTAGATAAGGGAGCATTTAAGGAGTGTGGAATTGCAGCATCAAGTGGGCCCCACAGCTGGAAAAGAATCCAGCAATATATATAGCCCATGCAAGTTGAAATGAGAGGTATTTTTGGAAAAATTCCTAAGTGCTGAAAACGTCCAAGCCAACCCAGCAGCTCACGTCCAAATTTTCCAGCAAGAAAAGGAAGGAAACCAAGGGAAAAAGGAAGGAAATTTGAATGAAAAATCATCTCAAAGGATTAGGGTTTGAGTTGGCTCAAAATCAAGTAAGTATGTGTTGGTTTTTAAGTTGTTTAACTTGAGTTTCTAAACTCAAAACTTGGAAATGAAAAGGATGATGAAAGGATCTGTAAAGTGGTGTTTTAATATGCTTTTGCATGAATATGGAATGGATGTTAAGTTTTATGTATGAATTTTCAAGTTAAGATTGATGAAAGTGAAGTTATGCATGTGTATTAAGTGGAAAATTCAAGTTGTTAAACCCTAAACCTCCAAAAAAAGTTGTTGTTTTGGTTTGATCATGTGATTAAGATAAGAATCATGTATTCATGCAAAATATACGATGAGTTATGCTTAAATGATGAATTTTTGAAGTTATGGAATGCAAAGTGTTGAATTTGACCTAATTTCTAGGTTTCTATGCTAAAAATGTTATGAAAATGAGTTTGCATGTTTTATGCATGTCATGTAGGGTAAAATATCCAAGGTTTAAGGTATTATAGATGCCCAAAAAATTTGGGAGAAAGAAACTCTAAATCTGATTTTAATAAATTTTATGAAGGAATGTCAAACCGACGTGAAACGAGACTCAAAACGTATGGGTAACTTGCTGTTTTGAGAAATGATAATGTATGGATGTTAAATATGTGTTAAATCCCTAAACATGGATTAGGCGAAATGGATTTAATTGCTGGAAATTCGGAATTATATGACTCCATAAGGTTATGTGTCAAAAGACACGTAAAACGGGTAAAAAACAGGTTCCAAACTTGCTGTTTTGGAAACCTAGGTTGTGAAACCCTAGTTTGTATAGAAGTCATGTAAATGTTATTGAATAAACTATGTAAGAATGATGTGTTCATATTTGAAGTATTTGCAATTTTTAAGATTTTTGCAGTTAGGTCATTTGTGTGAATAATTGTTTAAATTTACTACGTGAAAATAATGTAGTTTAGTAGGATTGAAATATTATATTTAAGATGGATAAATATTATCATGCTATCAAAAGTCTAATTAAATCTCATAAGTGATTAATGAAGATTAGGAGGTTAATTATAGAAGTAAGTTGAGATAATATTGAAAAATTCATAACTTGGAGACCTTAAGTCGGATTAAGGTGAAATTTGAGGAGGATATAATTTTATGTTTAATCTCATGGAAAAATTAGATTATGAAAATTTTGATGAAAATTGATCATCACCGTTCAAAGCTTAAAATGATCATAACTTGGGCTAGAAAGATCGGATTAAGATGAAATTTGAAATGAACGGCTAAAATTATGAAATCAAGGTTTTGGATGGATTTGATCATGCAAATGACTAAGGGATTAAGATAGCACGAAATTAGGATGAGAGATTTGACTTTTCAAATCATAAAGTAAATAGCATTTATGATGAATTATATAAAATAAATAAATGAAAGAAGACAAATTTGAGGTGTCAAAAGAGGGTAATTTGTAGGGTATTATGTAAATTATTAAATGTGAAAAAATCCCTGAAATTATCTCTTAATTAAATACATAATTAATGGGTCAAATGGAAAATGGAATAAGTGGCAGATTATGGACGTCCAAACAGCCTTGTAGCTGGATTTTTGGAATTTTTTACTAATAAAATGTATACCCAAAGTCAACAAGGAGTTAATGTAGATAATTTTATATTAAATAAAAGTGAAATTCAGATTTATTAGTATCTGATCTGGATTGTTGAATGGAAGATGAAAAGTGGACAGCAACATGTATCTAGGTTGATGTAGATGGTTTTGGCAGCTCAATGCATACTTTATGATTTTTTTATTAACCTAAATTGACCCTAAATGCCCTATACTATCAGATAATTAAATGAGTGATTAATTAAATCTGTGAAATAATTAATTTTGATAAGGTAAGCAGCTGCAAAAGTGGATCGTGTGCAGGCAATAGAAATTGGTGCAACAAACTTTGACCGATCAAGTGGCTAGAAAAATGATTTTTTATATTTTTAAAAAATTGAAAAATGCTTTGATAATTATCTTAGGTAATAGGGGATTTAAATGTGCATTTATTAGTTCCAAAAATTTGTTGAAAAAATTGCAAAATGGCAGCTGATGGTGGACGTGATCTGATGGTGATGGTTAGATGCAATTGATAATTAGTGAATTTATAAATAAGAAAAAAATAATTTTAATGGCCCACAAGCTGCCATGTCAGCTAAGGGGATAGGGAATTTGCAAGGATGATGTGGCATGTGTGACTAGTTGCTTAAAGGCGAGGGGACGTCCAAGCATATGTGACTACTTAGAAAATTGCTGGAAATTTTGAGCTCCCATTTTCATATTAGCTCATGTTCCCCCTTCTCATCATTTTTATACCCCAAAATAAGTGAGAAAAAGGAGAAGAAAAAGAAGAATTAAAGTGAAGAAGCTTGCTTGAGAAGAGGGAGTGAAGTAGCACACAATACAAGAAAGTAGATGGTTTGAGTTTAAGTGATTTTAATCTAGTTTTTATAAATTAATTTATGAGCTATGAATATTTTCATGATGGAACTTTAATGCAGAGTTATGACGCTTTTCATTAGGGAATTTAATGGAAGTTTATAGCAAGTAGTATAGTTAAGAGTTAGAAGAAAGTAAGAAGTGAATTGTGTGGTGTATATGCTTTAATACTAGCTTAAGCATGCTGAAATTTTGTTTTAAGTTGCTGTTTGAATTAGTGAATGTATTTACATGATAATTAATGATCTAGTGTTGATTATATCTGAAATTTAGCATGTGTTGTGAATATGTTGTGAAGTATAGAAGGTAAACTAGTTATGGTATCATCTAAGACCCGAAATTCACTTCTAAATAATGAAAATGATAAAGGAAATGATTCAAATAAATTTTGAATGAAATATAGGGTAAAATACCCTAAATATAGGACACTTTGGATGTGAATAAAGTCATTATATAAACTGCCTAAATTCGGACTCTAACAGAAGTGAGAAGTGGACGTCCAAATGGTGTAAACGGGTACCCTATACATGTGGAAAATGTTGCTGTTTTACAAATAACTTATATATGGATTTTAAATATGTGAAAATGCATTGAATTTAGGGTAAGAATTTGGGATAAATTTCTGGAAATTAAAAAGATAAAAATCTGTTTATGTTGGAGTATCAAAAGAGACGTATAAAATGTGGAAATTGGATGTCAAAGTGGCTGTTTTGTAATTTCGAGAATTGTGAATTAAAAATTCATAAAAATGCATTAATTAGGTATTAAATGAAGTGAATAATCTTGCTGAATTAGTGGATAAGTTGTTAATTTGAAATTTTTTTAAGAAAAGTATGAATTAGACGCGGTTAGACGCACCTATGTGAAGCAAAGCACATGATAAGATGATAAATGCATTATGTAAAATATTAGAATGCAAAAATATGTTAAAATATGATGGAAAAATGTGGAATGCATTGCTGAATTAATAATCTCAAATTTTGAGATTAAAATTTTGGTAATTAAATATGTGGCATAATGAATAATTGAGAAACGTAAGTATAAAGTACGCATACCCGACTTGGAAACTAAACGGGTTATGAATATATATATATATATATATATATATATATATATGGAAATGGGTTGAAAAACTAAATAAATGCAAGCAAATAGAATTTATATAGAAATTATGTTATTCTGTTATAGGCAAAGGAAAGGAAAAGGTTGATCCGGGAAGCTCTCACGAACAAGGTAAGCAAGCAACTTTTCTAAATGAATTTCTATTTATTAAAATTTCTTTGAAATAATTGTAAAAGATGTTTTAATTTCTTTTCTTTATTTAACAAATGTTATTTAAAATTTATTTCTAAATTTTTAAGGATGGTCATTGCTTAGTTCACTAGGTATTTTAAATTGATTTATATAACTACTTTATGATAAATGAAAATTGTTGTCCTGTGATATAATGTGTGAAAAATTATGCTAGCATGTCATGGATAAATTCATGTGCACAATGCATAAGGTTCACCTTAAAGGAATAAGCAGACCGATTGTGTGGTGCCCCGAACCGAGGCGTCCACTGGCCTTACTCCGGGATCTTGTCGATTGGTAAGTGTGAATCAGGATTGTTACCCTGATCACGCGGCGGGTACTTAATTCGATCTCATCAAAAAAAAAAAAATTTCTTTCATCACATAAAGACACATACTTATCATCAAATCTCAATTATCATTGATAACATTCATACTTGTTTTTGTACAATACAGGTTATTTTAACCTGAACATTTTATACATACATAATTTGAAAACTCCTTATCATATATTCATGTCATACCATATATGGATCAGCATATCATAAAATTTTCTTCATACCTTCTTTTTCCTTTTCCTCTTGGCCTGTGCTGTACCTGTCTATGGTTTGAAAAGCAAAATGTGAGTTGAAACTCAGTAAGCAAGCATTTTTTTTCCATTTAAATGCATTTCTCCCGTTCAATAGTAGATACTTATCAAGTTATCTACTATCAACCAGTAGAAACCTTTTTATAAAACCTTGCGTAAAACATATGCTTCCAAACTTAACATGTAAACCTCTTTTTCACGAACATAAAATGTTTTCCATAAAACTTTCTTTCTCCAAGGACATTCTCATGTCCTTAAAATATTTTTCATAAAACCTTTTTAAAACAAGCATATGCATCATGCATAACGTTTCTGTCCGTCTGGTAGGTGACACTTACCAAGTGATCACCCTTTCCTCCTTAGGAGAGAAACCATTTCTATTGATAACTCGCGAGCCAGGCAGTTATCCGTGTTCTTCTCCCATTTCAGGGAGGGTGCCGCCGGCATTTCGCCTTTTAAAGCAACTTGGCCTATGTAGAGGGGGCTCATCTTGCAACCGCGTCCGGTCTGCATATCCTCTACAGTAGACCTAGTACATAACTCATGTGCACATTCCTTTCTCCATATTCGTATGCTAGCATGCTTTTTATAAAACTCCACAGACCCTAGTCTGTGACTTTTCCTTTTTAAAACTTGATGCTAGCATGTTATTTCAAAATAGTACAGACCTCGGCCTGTATTCCCTTTTCTATCTTTAACTTGATAACTCGGCATAGCCCAAGTTAACAAGTTAATAAAAATATTTTGTAAGGATGACCAAACTTAAATAATTTTAAAAACATTTAAATGGCACATTCTTAAAACATTTGAAATATTTGAGAAATAATAAATTTGAAATATTGCTAAAAAATGTTTATAAATCATTTTTGATCGGTAAAATAATTTTGAAAAACATTTTAATATTTGGAAACCAAAGACTTTGGAAACATTTTTCTTCTCGTTTCTAGATTTTTCATGAACAAAGGATATACTAATGTATAATTCATTTTTTATATATATATATCATATTCTTTGTCCACATAACACTTAAGTTTCTTCTATACGAAGATACGCTTGTATGATCCTTTGGTCATTTAAAAGAAATCTTCATTTAAATCGGTTATTGGTTGGCCTTCCTTAAATCCGTTTCAAAACATTTTAATAAATCATTTTAAATTCATTCGATAAAACAAAATACTATTTTGGAAATCAAAACTTTTCCTTTTCCATTATAATGCAACCATTTCCATCTTTCTCTTCATTTATAAGGATTTACTTATGATAAAGCAATACATACTTCAACATTTCTTCTTACTTCCATATGAATTTGCTTATAATAAAGCAAATTTGACATATTCCATAGTTGCACTATATAAAAATCATTTTCAAAAGTTTGCTTGCTTACCTTTGCTTTGCTTTAATCTGACTACTTTATCCTTTCCTTTCCTTTTCCTATACAAGTGAAAAGGATATACATATCTTATCATACATGAGTCATATTCATTTATAACCTTATTTTTCTTTATAATTTTTTATAAAGGTTAACCCTAAAAATACTTGATCATTATTTCCTTTCCTAATTCCATCCATATATCCTCATAAAATAAAAATAATTCTCAATTTTTCCCAAAATCATGTTGTTTACTGTTCATAATTACTGTAGCAGATTACTGTTCATAATCACTGTAGCAAATCACTGTTCATCCGAAGTTACTGTTCACAGAACGTGGTTACTGTTCATGGGTTCCAAAAATTGATATTTTTTCCAAAAATAAAAAATACCATGACATACCTTATGCCTAGTATATCATTGGATATTTCATACATTTTAAATTTATCATCATTTACTTAGCCAAAAAAATCATTTTCTCCATATACTAAAAATCAACATAAATTCACTTAAGCATAATCCTTAATTCCAAAAATCATGAAATTAATATATCATTATTCCAACATCATATTTATCATAATAATACATCCCAAGTCATCATTTATCAATTTTGGAGCATTATTTTCATATATCATATGCTATCTTCCCAAATACCCTATCTTCGCTCCAAATTTTTGATGTTTTGGCATAATTCCATTTAAACATTATATCTATACTTATTTTCTCATGCTTGGGCATTATCTAAGCATGGTTTTACCCTACTTAACATCCAAAACAAGTTTGGGAAGAATCCCCTTACCTGAAGTAGAAAAACTCCCATTCTACTTGGCCCTTCTCTCTCAAATCTTCTCTCCTTCTTTCGTTCAAGGCCAAAACGTGCTTTGGATGGCTTGGGAACTTGGAATGGCTCAAGTGGAGCTGGGATTGTGCCTTTGGACGTTCACCCCATGCCCCTATTTATACTTTTTTGATTTTTCATTAAATTGTAATTTACCCCCTTGCTTGAGGTGTAAATTTGCAAATGTGTTTTTTTCTAATTTCCAAAAGGTGCCTTGAGCCAAGAGCAGCCACCCTAGGCCTGCTACAGCAGCCCTATTGTAGCCCTATTTTTATCCTATTTTTTTAATTTTAAAATTAATTATTTTTAAGCAACTTAATCTGAACCCTTGATTAATGATAAAATTGATTTGTGACCATTGGATCATGACCCCAAAAGTCAGCAACCCCCTTGCACGTCCCTGCCATGCTGCATTTGCATTTAATTTTATTTTTTTTAATTATTTACTTTATTAAAAAGTCAAAGTATATTTAATAAAAAGTTAAGTTACTTTTTCAACATCTATTTGACACTTCATCTTGGCCATTAATTTGTGAGTTTCATCACATCTTATACCATCCATCATGTTCATCATGTATTTTTAACCATCCATAAAAAATTTCATCTAATTCCGACACCCGAATTGCAATTTATGAATTTTTTTCTATTTTTCCACAAAAATCCAAATTTGGATTAGAATATCCAAAAGAATTGCTATTTTGTCTTGTAGTGATTAATTCTCCTTTTGACTTTTTATGATTAGGTTAATCAAGTGATTAACTCTTAATCTCATATCTTAATCCACAATTACTATGCACATTTACTATTCACGTGCACTATTTACATGCGTCACATTCTTAATTGCATTATTTTAACCTCTAGTACACATTTGTAAAATATAACATATTTCATAAATTTTATTTATCATAAAATCAGTACAGAGATCTAGGGTTTACAACCCTAGGTTTACATGTGCTATTCTAGGATTGCGGGTTTCACAGATTGTCCCCCTTCGGTGTTACCGAGTCGCTAAAATAGGCCAAGGGCCGGCAACAACTCCTTGTGTGAAAGGAGATGAAGACGGATGGTCGCCTAGCTAGCCTCCATCCTAAGGGATCATGAATTCATTCATTATTGGGTCATTGTATATCCCCGAGGGGGTATAAGGTTGCTTTCCCTGATGATTTTAAATAAAAGAGTTCTGCTCCGCAGGTATCTGATCACTTGATAAGTGTCTCTACTAAATGGAGAGAAACCTTTTTGTTGAAAAAGATTTCCTTTAAAATGATTTGGTTGGAAATATATAATTCTTGCTTATTGAGTGTTCAACTCACGTTTTTATTTTCCAAACCCATAGACAGGTGAATGAAGAGACTCAGCAGAGGAGCAAATAAAATATCACTTAAGCAAGAGAAAAACTTTTGCACTCATGATGATGTAGTAGAACTTATGCTGAATGGATGCAACAAAGTTATTATTTTCATATGGACAACTATGATTTTAACATGCAGTGACATCTGATTTAGAAAAATGTTGAAATGTTTCTGATTTACAGGCATCATTGTGTGTTGAATGGATGGAAATGACTTAGTTATTACCTGAGATATAATTATGAGGAAATAAACTTCTATGAAAATATATTTAAAATGGATAATTATCTGTTAAAAACCCTCCGTGTGACAGGGCAACAATCCTGATCACGTTTACCAGTCAATACCAATCCCGAGGTTAGGCTCAGGATGTGACGCTCGGGTTGGGGACGCCACATAGGTTGAACGGATTTAAATCCCATGAAAATACCTTGAATGCAGTGGTAATTAAGGGTAATTAAACCCCTGAAAAATGGATTAAATTTCTGAGTTAGCAAAGTTTATGAAATGCATTATGTTTATGTGCTAAATGAGCTTATGTGAAGGGATAAGGTAAATGGGTGATGAATGACTTCTGAAAAATGATTTTTTGCAAAAATGCATGAAAATGAGATTAATTCCATGATTATACATCTGTTTTGAGTGTATGATGATTTATTTTAAATTTTGAGATTTGCCTAAGGAAGCCTGAGGCAATAACATGTGCTAAAGCAAACACCGTTGGGTGTATTGTGGAAAAATGGAGAAAAATGGCAAAGTAAGCTTAATGAAGCTATGTATGATGTTTATGGAATAAATTTTATGATATTGAAATGAATACCCTAATTTTAGGGTTATGTGTATGTGCTATGTTATACGGTAGCCGTAGAAATGTGTATAAAGGTGCTAATATGTGCAAAATAAGCTATATATGTGTATGATGACTTATGAAGTCAAATAAATGATGTATGTATATGGAATGGGTTGGAAAACTAAATGAAATATGAGAAAAAGAAATATATGAAAAATCATATTATTCTCATGTAGGCAAATGCCAAGAAAAGGTGGTAACGGAAAGCTAAGGAATTCAGGTAAGCAAGCAAATTTTCCAAAGGATTTTGCTTTTCTAATTATTTACATAAATGTAGTTTTACTTTAACTTGTTTGATGAAACTATGGAAATTGTTTCTAATGTGTTTAAGGATGGCCATCCCTTAGCAAAATGATGTTGAAATGATATTTTACTTCAAATATAATGTTATGAAATCTTTCTTTGATAAATGCTATGGAAAAATGATGTGGTTGATGTTTATGATTGAAAAATCATGCTAGCATGTTGAAGATGAATTTATGCAAAAGTTCATGTGTACAGGATACTAGGTCCACTTGAAGGGTGTAAGCAGACCGATTGTCCCCCCTTAGTGTGACCAAGTCGCTTGAGACAAGCCTAAGGCCGGTAGCGCCCTCTCTGAAATGGGAGTTAACGTGACGGATGGTCGCCTGGCTAGTTTCCATCCTAAGGGAGATATGGTATTCATGTTCATGTTTTCATATGGCATTATGCATATGAACCCGTGATGGGTACATGATTTCATGTTTTCAAGATATACCTTTAGACAAGGTATAAGTTGCTTTCCAAGTTGATTTAAATGCAAAATGTTGCCTGAAACGATTTGCCTGTAAAATGCAAATAGCTTGCTTATTGAGTTTCGACTCACGATTTTGTTTTCCAAACCCAAAGACAGGTGAAGGACAGGTCATGGCAAAGGAGCAAGTGTCGGCTTAAGGAATCCATGGAAAAAATTATGAAACTCATGTTATGAAGTTTATGTGAAATGGTTGTAAAAAAAATATGCAGTGCTTTATGATGAATAGATGTAAACTATTCGAATGTTTTATATGGATGACTGTGATTTATACGTGCAGTGACATTTGATTTAGGCAAAAGATGAAATGTCGCTGAACAGCATGTTTGTATATAATGAATGGGATGAAATGACATAGAAGTGTATGAGAATGAAATTATGCGAACATGAGTTGTTATATGAACTTTTACATGACCATATTTAATAAGATAAATATCCGACAAGACCCGCCGTGTGACAGAGCAACAATCCTGATCACGTTTACCAATCAATACGATCCTGAGGTAAGGCTCAGGATGTGACGCTCGGGTTTGGGGCGCCACAAAGCTTGGTATCAGAGCATGAATTGGTAAATAGGTGTGGGAAATTTCTAAGTATAGGAAAATTGATAGAATATGAAGAAATAGGCATGATAACACATGAATATACATGATTAACCATGATTATGTGATGAATTAGATGTGATTAAATGCTGATCATGCATGATTATAATATGATGAAATGCATGCTAGATGAGGAAATAGACATGTTCATGTGATGATATGGTATGCTTCTAACATGATGAAATACATGCTATATGATAATGAATTATTATTGCAATGCAATTTGATTGCTATGTCTACACAGATGGTGGATAGAGGAAAGAGAATGATGAATGCAGAGGAGTTACGAAGGGAAAGAGAGGAAGAGTATAGGAGACAAAGAAGAGAAGAAAATATGAATCGATGGTGGGAATCACAGCCCGATAATACACCGTATCCATCAGACCTCCCAAGATTTTCACAAATACGCACACATGATCACACTAAGGGAAGCTACTATGACTCTTCAAGTCGACATGCCCAGGATCTAGGAGAGCCCTCCAGATATAAACCTAGGGCACGAGTGTTATCAGGCACCTACATTGGCATTCCCCGGGATCCCACTGTTCCAACCGACAGAGTAGATCCACAAGACCTACAGAACTTTTGGGATAAGACACAGGCACCTATACCCCCCGATGCTGGTCCATGGTACATATTTGTTGATGGGTGTGTCCAGTTTCTTTATGGAGCATCTTGGGAGAGACTCCATCAACAGGAACTGGACATGGTCCTCTATATAAAAAGGCGTCGTGCCGAGGGAGTCATCGAAGTACCTGCTGGCCCTAAACCTGATGAGGTGATGCTCTATATAATGGGAGAATACAGGAGAAATTGTTCGATTGGCTGAGGTCATTGATGATGATGACTCGATGGAATTCCGCGAACCATTTGAGGAAGAAGAAGAGGAGGAAGAGGATGAAGTAGAGGACGAAGTTGAGGAAGAAATAGTGGAGTTTGTAGAGGATGATGAGGATGAGGATGATGATGATAGTGATAATGAGGAAGTTCAGGCATGGTCCGACACTAGCACTATCACAGAGGCACCCTCACAAGTTCCACGTAGACGTAGTGTGGCACCCCAAACCGAGCGTCACATCCTAGTCCTTACCTCAGGATCGTATTGATTGGTAAACGTGATCAGGATTGTTGCCCTATCACACGGCGGGTCTTGTCGGATATTTATCCTATTAAATATGGTCATGTAACTGTTCATATGACACCTCATGTTCTCATAATTTCATATTCATACATTTCTAAGTCATTTCAATCATTCATTACATACAAATATGTTGTTCAATGACATTTCTTCTTTTGCTTAAATCAGATGTCACTGCATGTACATATCATAGTCATCCATACAAAACATTCGAACAGTTTACATCTATTCAACATAAGCACTGCATATAGTTTTACAATCATTTCACATAAATTTCATAACATAAGTTCCATAAATTTTTCCATGGAATCCTTAAGTCGGCGTTTGCTCCTTCACCATGTCCTATCCGTCACGTGTCTTTTGGGTTTGGAAAATAAAATCGTGAGTCGAAACTCAATAAGCAAGCCATTTGCATTTTTGAGGCAAATCATTTCAGGCAACATTTTTCATTTAAAATCAACTTGGAAAGCATCTTATACCTTATCCAAAGGTATATCTTGAAAATATGAAATCCTGTACCCATCACGGGTCTCATATGCATAATGCCATATGAAAGCATGAACATGAACATCATATCTCCCTTAGGATGGAAGCTAGCCAAGTGACCATCCGTCACGTTAACTCCCATTTCAGAGAGGGCGCCGCCGGCCTTGGGCCTATTACAAGCGACTTGGTCACACCAAGGGGGGACAATCGGTCCACTTATACCCTTCAAGTGGACCTAGTATCCTGTGCACATGAACTTTTGCATAAATCCATCTTTAACATGCTAGTATGATTTTTCATTCATAAACAATAAACCACATCATTTTTCAGTAGCATTTATAAAAGAAACATTTTGTAATAACATTTCATTTGAAATAAACATCATTTCAACACCATTTTGCTAAGGGATGGCCATCCTTAAACTCATTAGAAACAATCTCATAGTTTCATCCAACAAGTTAGAATAAAAATTGCATTTATGGAAACAATTTAGAAAAGCAAAAATCCTTTAGAAAATTTGCTTGCATACCTGAACTTTTTAGCTTTCCGTCACCACTTTCTCTTTGCCTTTGCCTACATTAAAAATAATATGATTTTTTATATATTTCTTTTTCTTCATATTTCCATTAGTTTTCCAACCCATTCCATATACATACATCATTTATTTGACTTCATAAGTCATTATACACATATATGGCTTATTTTGCACCCATTAGCATAATTTAGACTCATTCGGCTATTATACAACATAGCATGTACATATAACCCTAAAATTAGGGTATTCATTTCAATATCATACAATTCATTCCATAAACATTATACATAGCTTCATTAAGCTTACTTTGCCATTTTTTCCCATATTTTTCCAAAACACACATATGGGTGTTTCTTTTGCGTACATAGCCTTGTCTTAGCTTCATAATCTAGTTCCAAATTTTTGGAATTACTATCATACCATTTCAAACAGATACATAAACATGGGATTCATCTCATTTTCATGCATTTTTGCATAAAATCACTTTTCATAAGTCATTCATCACCCGTTTACCGTTATTCCTTCACATAAGCTCATTTAGCACTTAAATATAATGCATTTCATAAAATTTACTAACCCAGAAATTTAATCCATTTTTCAGCGGTCTAATTGCCCTTAATTAACTCTGCATTCAAGGTATTTTCACGGAATTTAAATCCATTAACCTATTGGTTTCCAAAACAGCAAGTTCGGAACCCGTTTTCCACCCGTTTAACGTGTCTTTTGACACATAACTGTGGCAGCCCTAAAATCCGAATTTTCCAGCAATATATCCATTTTTCTCAACCCATTTTCTAGGGTTTAACACATATTCAACATTCATACATTTCCATTTCTCAAAACAGTTGGTAACCCACACGTTTGAGACCCGTTTCCACTCCATACATGCATTACTTCAAAAATTCATAAAAATCAGTTATGGATCTTATTTTCCTAAATCCTTTTGGGAATCAATTATACCTTAATCCTAGGGTATTTTACCCTACATAAACTGTATAAAACATGTACACCCATTTCCATAGGATTTTTAGCATATATCTTGCAATTTTGGGTCATAAACCCTACTTCACGTTCCATAATTGCTAAAATCCATTTCTTAAGCTCAAAGCAACACATGTTCTTCATCAAAGCATGATTAATAACATAAATACAACATTTAAACCATGCAGCAACACGTTATGGAAGTTTAGAGTTTTCAAGTTGGGTTTTCTCACTTGAAACACGTAAATATCGTCATTTCCATCAACCCAAACATGAAAATTCTTTCATAAACCCTAAAACTCATGTCATATTCATTCAAAAGCATGTAAAATAGATATTTTACAGATTTACTAAGCATGCTTTCCATTCCCCTGTTTTTAGAGTTCAACTCCAAGAAAAACCATTCAATCACCCCCATACTTACTTGGATTTGTAGCAAAAAAAATCTTAGCAACTTGAGGTTATTTTTTTCTTCAATTCCTTCTTCTTTTTCCCTTGCTTTTCTCCCCTATTTTCTTGGAAAAATTCGTAGGTTGCTGCTTCTGTTGCTGGGACGTGCTCCACTTAGGCCATCTCCACTCCAAAATCCCTCTTTACGTTACATGCATGGCCACCTTTTATAATGCTGGAATTTTCCAGCAAATGGGGCCCACATTTTGACCCATTGCTCACCTAATTTAATGTATGGTTATCTCTCCATGGTGCTGGACGATTCTTGGCCCCAAAAATTGCAACTTTTGAAAATTTTGAAAATCATAATTTCTGCATATCAACAACCGTCCAAAGCTGTCCATATGTTGCATGTTACCTTGCTGCTGGATTTTCCAGCAATTTTGCATTTTTAAAAATTATCAAAATGTGGGTAATTTATGCTCCTTATCACGCTTTAATTTCTCCATAAACTTGGTGTTAAGAAAAATTAATTAAATGGCTAAAACAGCCACTTTTCTGAACATTATCATACCCATTATGCTGTCCACGATCAGCTGGGTTGCACATGCCTTTTCCAATTTTTATATGGCTGAAACTTTGCATTATTGTATCCACATTTTATGTACTTATACTCTAGCAACATGTGGCATTTTTGAAAAAAATAAAAAAAAATCAATTTGGACAGCCCAAACAGCCTTGGACGTCCCATGTATAGCCACCTTGGCTACCCTTGGCCTATGCTTGTGTAGCTCCATCATATGAAGTATTTAATGGTTGGATAATTCATGGAATTATGAATTTTATTTAAATGTATAAATTTCCTCAAAATTTCCTCCAATGGACACCTTATAACCCATTTATTTCCATGCTATCATATCTTGCACCTTTACATTTATGATATGGTACTCTCTTGGAGCATAAGTCAACCATATCCACCTTTTTCAATATAGGAATTTTCTCAAAATTTCATGCTTAATCCAAGCCATCCAATATAAACATCTCATTATTCCATTCAACCGTTTCAAATTTGAACTCAATCCGAGTTTTCTAGCTCCCGATATAGCCGTTTAAAGTTAACGGTTGAAATGAACATGTGCTTAAAAATTCATAATTCTCATTTCATCAAGAATTTTCATAATATTTTCATTCCATAATACCAAGCCCATCATTAATAATTTTCATGTCAAATTTCACTTGAATCCGCCTTATAGGCGTTGAGTTATGAATTTTTTTCAATATTTTCCATCAAACTTGTCAATTTCCATGTTACTCTCCATAATTCATTTTAAATAATGGAAAATGATTTTTCATGATATATTTGCACATTTAAATCACAAATAATTCATTCTAAACCCATTGTCTCATTTAGGCTCAAAATGCTTAATCACATCATTAATGCTAACCCATAACCCTAATTGCCATAATTAGCAAAAATCATAAAATACCTTCATAATTCCATAATTCATAAATAATCATCATATACATGTTCAATGCATACATATAGGTCCTACATGGGTTAGGGTTTCACAATCCTCCCCCCCTTATAACAGGTTTCGTCCCGAAGCCGTCTATTCCTTAAATAGGTGGGGGTACTTTCGTTCCACTTCTTCCTTTAGCTCCCATGTGGCTTCATTTTCGGAATATCGGTTCCATTGTACTTTCACATACTCAATTTTCCGCTTCCGAAGCTTTTGCACCTTGTGATCCAAGATCCTCACTGGTCTTTCTTCATAGTCTAGATAATCCTGAATCGATAAATTTTCAGCCACCAATACATGTGTTGGGTCTGAGACATATTTCCTAAGCATCGATATATGGAACACATTGTGAATCAAAGCTAGCGTTGGGGGTAAAGCTACCCGATATGCTAGTTTTCCAACCTTTTCCAAGACTTCAAATGGTCCAATATACCCGGAATTCAGTTTTCCCCTTTTTCCAAACCTTGTAACCCCTTTGAATGGCATGACCTTTATAAACACGTGTTCGCCGACTTGGATATTCAAATTCCTTCTCTTGCAATCTGTGTAACTCTTTTGCCGACTTTGGGCTGTGAGTATACACTAGCGAATAGTTTTCACCTTGTCAGCCATTTGTTGAGATAAGTCTAGGGCTAATCTTTTCTCTCCAACTTCATCCCAGTTCAATGGCGTTCGACATCGTCGACCATATAACGCCTCAAATGGAGCCATTTGGATGCTAACTTGGTAACTATTATTATTTGAGAATTCTGTAATCGAGATGTACTCATCCCATGATCCTCCAAACTCCAAAGTACACATACGGAGCATATCTTCAACGACTTGGTTCACTCACTCCGTTTGTCCATCCGTTTGAGGATGAAAAAGCTGTACTGAATTTGAGTTGGGTACCTAAGGTTTCGTGCAAGCTCTTCCAAAACCTTGACGTAAACGTTGCATCTCGATCTGAGATGATCGACTTCAGCACTCCATGGAGTCTTACAATCTCTTTATAATAAACCTTAGCTAGCTTTTCTGCCGTATACGTCTTTCTGATAGGTAGAAAGTGTGCGACTTTCGATAACCTATATACGATTACCCATATAGAATCATTCCCGGCTTGGGTTCTAGGTAATCAGTCTATGAAATCCATGGTAATGTCGTCCCACTTCCATTCAGGAATTTCTAAGGGCTGTAACTTACCAGGTATTTTCTGGTGATCCGCCTTCACCCGTTGGCAAGTTAGACACTTAGCCACATATTCATCGATCTCTCTCTTCATATTATTCCACCAATATACTTTCTTGAGATCCTGATACATCTTAGTACTTCCTGGGTGAATAGAAAAAGGTGAAAAATGTGCTTCTTTAAGGATCTGTTCCTTCAACTCAACAATGTTAGGTATGCAAAGACGACCTTTGTACCTATACATACCCTGTTCATCATTAGTGAATTCTGTCAACCCCTTTTTCTTCATTTTCTCAACATGTGTATGTAGGTTTGTGTCCTTTTGTTGAGTAGCCCTAATCTGTTCAAAGAGCGAGGATTGTATGTGTAATTGAGATAGTCGGACTTGGACTCCTAGTGGACATACAATCAATTCCATTTGCTCTATTTCCTTAAGCAGTCCTTTCTCCTTAGTGATAAGATGCGCTAAGCTGACATTTCAGCTCAATTCATCAGCTACCACGTTTGCCTTGCCTGGATGGTATAAAATCTCCAAATCATAATCCTTCAATAACTCGAGCCATCTCCTTTGTCTCATATTCAACTCCTTCTGAGTGAAAATATATTTAAGGCTCTTATGATTAGTGTAAATCTCACATCTTGCACCATACAGGTAATGTCTCCACATTTTCAAGGCAAATACCACCACTGCTAATTCTAAATCATGCGTGGGGTAGCTTACCTCATTGGGCTTTAGTTGTCGTGACGCATAAGCTATCACCTTACCCCTTTGCATCAAAACGCAACCCAAACCTTTCCTTGACGCATCACTATAAACTACAAACCCTTCATTTCCTTCTGGTAGGGTTAGGATGGGTGCTTCTACCAATTGTCGTTTCAACTCCTGAAAACTGCGCTCGCATTCATCAGACCATACATACCTGACTCCCTTACGAGTCAACTTGGTTAACGGGGCTGATAATTGAGAAAACCCTTTGATAAACCTTCTGTAATAGCCGACCAACCCTAGAAAACTTCAGATTTCCGTAATGGTTGTCAGCCTTGGCCATTTGAGAACCGCCTCAATCTTTTGAAGATCAACTTGAATACCCTTCTCAGATATTATATGCCCGAGAAATCCTATCTGTCTTAGCCAAAACTCGCATTTCTTCAGTTTGACATATAATTTCTCTTTCCTTAGTTTTTCTAAGACCCTTCGCAGATGGTCTTCATGTTCTTTCTCCATTTTAGAGTAAATCAGAACATCATCAATAAAAACAACCACAAATTGATCCAGATAGTCCCAAAAAACCCTATTCATCATGTTCATGAATACAGCAGGGGCATTAGTAAGTCCGAAAGGCATTACCAGAAATTCATAATATCCATACCTAGTTCGGAATGCCGTTTTATGAGTATCAGCTGGACTTATTCTTAACTGATGGTACCCTAACTGTAGATCAATCTTAGAGAAAGTCATTGCGCCTTGCAACTGATCAAACAGATCATCGATCCTGGCAATGGATATTTATTCTTTATTGTGACCTTATTCAGCTCTCGGTAGTCAATACATAACCTTAAGCTTCCATCCTTTTTCCTTACAAACAGTACCGGAGCTCCCCAAGGGGATACACTTGGTCTAATGAAACCCTTGTCCAATAGCTCCTGTATTTGAGCCCTTTCATTCATCTCAGCTGGCGCCATTCTATATGGAGTTTTAGAAATCGGAGCTATACTTGGCATTACGTCAATTGTCATATCCATTTCCCATTGTGGAGGCAATGTGTTAACTCCTTTGGAAACACATATGGAAATTCTTTAACCACGGGTATTTGATTAATTTCCACCTCCATACCTTTATCCACATTCACAGATACCAGATATGCTTGACACTTTTTTCGAATCATTCTGACAGCTTTCATAGATGAAATCAGTATACTTGAGCTGTCAGGTTGCCTCAACTTCCCAATAGTAATCTCCTTCCCTGGAGTTGCTTCAAATTGCACTTTCTTATTTTTACAGTCTATAGTCGCTCCCCATTGGCTTAGCCAATCCATACCCAATATCACGTCGAACTCGGTCATAGGCAATAGGATCAAATCAGCTTCTAGAATTAATGAGCCTATCCTGATTGGGCAGGCTTTGCATACTTGGCTAGTACTTGCTAACCTATGACTGGAGATTCTACATGTATAACTTGATTAGTTTCTTCTATCGGCAGTGCATGGGTGGTCACGTATTGGCATGCTATGAATGAATGGGTGGCACAAGAATCAAACAAAGCTACTGCCATATTTCTTAGAATATAAACCGTACCTGTGACCACCTTTTCTTCCAGTTCTTGGGATTCTGTCCGGGTTAGAGCATGCACATGCACCGGGTTCGTAGAAGTTCCCTGCTTCCTGGGCGTTCCAGGTATCCTCAGCTGAGCAGGTTTTCCACGTCCTTGAGATGATTGTGCCTTGTTTAGGCAGTTCGTGGCTATGTGACCCACTTGATCACATATGTAACACTTAATCACTTTTGCTTCTCCCGGCTTGCACTCCTTGGCGATGTGACCCGTCTGTCCGCATTTATAACACCAATTTGAGCCCTTTAGACACTCGCCTATGTGTCACCTCTGATATTTCTTACAGAATGGCGAGCTTTTCTTCTTTTGAATTCCTTTTTCTTTTCTTATACTGCCTCTTCTAGCTTTCTCTTTTCCCGTTTCCGGTTCCTTAGGACACATATTGAACGCCCTCAAACCCAATCTTAATTCTTGGGTTCTCAAGGACTCAATCTCCAAAGCTCTTGCTCTCTCCAAACTTGAAGCATAATCCTTTATCAGCAGAAGTGCAAGGCTTTCCCGCAGATATGGCCTTAACCCTTGTTGGAATCTCTGTGCCTTATTTTGTGGCACATTTGCGATCCAAGGAACATATCTGACCAGAGCATTGAATTTGGTGGTGTATTCAGTGACCATCATCCTCCCTTGGTATAACTTTTCAAATTCTATCACCTTTTGACTCTGCAAACCCACCGGGAGGTATTCTTTATTAAATTCTTCCACAAATGCTTGCGAAGACACTTCCTCGGGTCGTGGCATTGTAATTAACATTGTCTTCCACCATTCATGTGCGTCTTTTGCTAATAGATGAGTAGCACATAGTACTTTTTTGACGGTCATTGCATGGAGATATCCTAAACAATTTCTTAATCTCTGTCAGCCACTGCTCTGCTTGAACCGGGTCAGGTTCTCCAGAAAATTTTGGGGGTCGCTGCGCTAGAAAGGCATTTATGGCTCTTCTATCAGCTTCCATTAGCTGATTTTCATCACTTAATGGTTCCGGTGTCTCAACAGGGTCCGCCCTCGGAGCAGGTCCTTTTCTTTTCATATTACCCAACTGAGCTTGTTAGGTTCTTTCCCATAACCCTTGTATAATGTCCGCAGTCTGCACTGTCCATTCCCTAGTGGCCCGCTGCATTGCATTTTCCACTGCCGCAGCCACTCTTTCCTCCATGAGTCTATTCCACCTCAACTCATTTTCCTCCTACATATTCCGTTAAGGGCTTACATCATTCCTTCTCTGTTGGTTCCTTTGATTCTATGTCACCAGCCTTCCTCTTTTTGGTCGGCTAGATTCGCCAATTCGTGTTGTCTTGGAACCTCTGTTTCCACCTCTTTTCCTTTATTTTTCCTTACTCCTGCTCTTGTTTCCACCATTGTTTTAAATCTGAGTATATAACAAACACTTTTCATTTTCAATTAGTATAAAATCATTATGTACACATTTCATTAATATCCATCACAAAATCATTGCATACGCATTTCAATTTCATTCAATATTAAATCATCACATATGCATCTCATCATAACATAGTCACAATCATTTTACTCAATCACCATATAACACACCATTCAGCTCATGTTCATTCATTCATACACATCTAAAACATTAAGAGTTCAGTAAAACAGCACATCCATTCACATACATCATATTCACAATCAGTACATACAAAAGTAAGTCACACTTATGTACATATTCAACTTGGCATGCGCATTTCACATCTGCATGCATGTTAGTTCTCCAAACACAACCATAGAGTCATCCAACCATAATTATACATACATCACATGATCATCACCACACTTATATATACAACTGTTTAAATAAAAACAAAGCAAACAAGTTCATCGTCCTCCTGGTCCTCTCCCTCGGCGTCTACGTCTACGTGGAACTTGTGAGGGTGCCTCTATGATGGTGTTAGTGTCGGACCATGCCTGAACCTCATCATCAATATCATCATCATCCTCATCCTCATCATCTCCCACAAACTCCACTATTTCTTCCTCGACTTCTTCCTCTTCTTCCTCATCTGTTTCTTCTTCCTCCTCTTCTTCCTCAAATGGCTCGAGGAATTCCATCGGGTCATCATCATCATTGACCTCCTCTAATCGCACAATTTCCCCTGTATCCTCCATGATATACAACATAACCTCATCAGGTTTAGGGCCAACAGGTACCTCGATGACTCCTTCGGCACGATGCCTTCTTATATAAAGAGCCATGTCCACTTCCCGTTGATGAATTTTCTCCCACGATGCTCCATAACGAAACTGGATACACCCATTAACAAATCTGTACCATGGACCAGCATTGGGAGGTGTAGGTGCCCGTGTCTTATTCCAGAAGTTCTATAGATTTTGCGGACCTGCTCTATCGATCAGAACAGGGGGATCCCGGGGAATGCCAAGGTATGTACCGGGTAACACTCGTGCCCTGGGTTTAAAGTTGGAGGGCTCTCCTAGGTCTTGTGTGTGTTGACTGGAAGAGTCATAATAACTTCCCTTAGTGTGATCCTGTGTGCGTATTGGTGAAAATCCAGGGGGGACTGATGGAAACTGTTCATCGTCGGTCTGTGATTCCCACCATCGATTCATATTTTCTTCCCTTCTCTGTCTCCTATTCTCCTCCTCTCTTTCCCTTTTCAACTCCTCCGCACTCATCATTCTTTTCCCTCTATCCACCATCTGTATAGACATAGCAATCAAATTGCATTGCAACAACATAATTCATTATCATATGGCATGTGTTTCATCATATCATGGGCATACCTATTCATCACATGAACATGTCTATTTCAACATCTAACATGCATTTCATCATGTTATAATCATATATGAGCATCATTTAATCACATCTAATTCATTACATCATCATGGTTAATCATGTATATTCATGTGTAATCATGCATATCTCTTCATATTCTATCAATTTCCTATACTTAGAAATTTTCCATGCCTATTTACCAATCCATGCTCAAATACAAGCTTTGTGGCACCCTAAACCGAGCGTCACTTCCTAGTCCTTACCTCGGGATCGTATTGATTGGTAAACGTGATCAGGATTGTTGCCCTATCACACGGCGGGTCTTGTCGGATATTTATCCTATTAAATATGGTCATGTAACTGTTCATATGACACCTCATGTTCTCATAATTTCATATTCATACATTTCTAAGTCATTTCAATCATTCATTACATACAAACATGTTGTTCAGTGACATTTCTTCTTTTGCCTAAATCAGATGTCGCTGCATGTACATATCATAGTCATCCATACAAAACATTCGAACAGTTTACATCTATTCAACATAAGCACTGCATATAGTTTTACAATCATTTCACATAAATTTCATAACATAAGTTCCATAAATTTTTCCATGGAATCCTTAAGTCGGCGCTTGCTCCTTCACCATGTCCTATCCGTCACGTGTCTTTTGGGTTTGGAAAATAAAATCGTGAGTCGAAACTCAATAAGCAAGCCATTTGCATTTTTGAGGCAAATCATTTCAGGCAACATTTTTCATTTAAAATCAACTTGGAAAGCATCTTATACCTTATCCAAAGGTATATCTTGAAAATATGAAATCCTGTACCCATCACGGGTCTCATATGCATAATGCCATATTAAAGCATTAACATGAACATCATATCTCCCTTAGGATGGAAGCTAGCCAAGTGACCATCCGTCACGTTAACTCCCATTTCAGAGAGGGCGCCGCCGGCCTTGGGCCTATTACAAGCGACTTGGTCACACCAAGGGGGGACAATCGGTCCACTTATACCCTTCAAGTGGACCTAGTATCCTGTGCACATGAACTTTTGCATAAATCCATCTTTAACATGCTAGTATGATTTTTCATTCATAAACAATAAACCACATCATTTTTCAGTAGCATTTATAAAAGAAACATTTTGTAATAACATTTCATTTGAAATAAACATCATTTCAACACCATTTTGCTAAGGGATGGCCATCCTTAAACTCATTAGAAACAATCTCATAGTTTCATCCAACAAGTTAGAATAAAAATTGCATTTATGGAAACAATTTAGAAAAGCAAAAATCCTTTAGAAAATTTGCTTGCATACCTGAACTTTTTAGCTTTCCGTCACCACTTTCTCTTTGCCTTTGCCTACATTAAAAATAATATGATTTTTTATATATTTCTTTTTCTTCATATTTCCATTAGTTTTCCAACCCATTCCATATACATACATCATTTATTTGACTTCATAAGTCATTATACACATATATGACTTATTTTGCACCCATTAGCATAATTTACACACATTCGGCTATTATACAACATAGCATGTACATATAACCCTAAAATTAGGGTATTCATTTCAATATCATACAATTCATTCCATAAACATTATACATAGCTTCATTAAGCTTACTTTGCCATTTTTTCCCATATTTTTCCAAAACACACATATGGGTGTTTCTTTTGCGTACATAGCCTTGTCTTAGCTTCATAATCTAGTTCCAAATTTTTGGAATTACTATCATACCATTTCAAACAGATACATAAACATGGGATTCATCTCATTTTCATGCATTTTTGCATAAAATCACTTTTCATAAGTCATTCATCACCCGTTTACCGTTATTCCTTCACATAAGCTCATTTAGCACTTAAATATAATGCATTTCATAAAATTTACTAACCCAGAAATTTAATCCATTTTTCAGCGGTCTAATTGCCCTTAATTAACGCTGCATTCAAGGTATTTTCACGGAATTTAAATCCATTAACCTATTGGTTTCCAAAACAGCAAGTTCGGAACCCGTTTTCCACCCGTTTAACGTGTCTTTTGACACATAACTGTGGGCAGCCCTAAAATCCGAATTTTCCAGCAATATATCCATTTTTCTCAACCCATTTTCTAGGGTTTAACACATATTCAACATTCATACATTTCCATTTCTCAAAACAGTTGGTAACCCACACGTTTGAGACCCGTTTCCACTCCATACATGCATTACTTCAAAAATTCATAAAAATCAGTTATGGATCTTATTTTCCTAAATCCTTTTGGGAATCAATTATACCTTAATCCTAGGGTATTTTACCCTACATAAACTGTATAAAACATGTACACCCATTTCCATAGGATTTTTAGCATATATCTTGCAATTTTGGGTCATAAACCCTACTTCACGTTCCATAATTGCTAAAATCCATTTATTAAGCTCAAAGCAACACATGTTCTTCATCAAAGCATGATTAATAACATAAATACAACATTTAAACCATGCAGCAACACGTTATGGAAGTTTAGAGTTTTCAAGTTGGGTTTTCTCACTTGAAACACGTAAATATTGTCATTTCCATCAACCCAAACCTGAAAATTCTTTCATAAACCATAAAACTCATGTCATATTCATTCAAAATCATGTAAAATAGAGATTTTACAGATTTACTAAGCATGCTTTCCATTCCCATGTTTTTAGAGTTCAACTCCAAGAAAAACCATTCAATCACCCCCATACTTACTTGGATTTGTAGCAAAACAAATCTTAGCAACTTGAGGTGATTTTTTTCTTCAATTACCTCTTCTTTTTCCTTGGTTTTCTCCCCTATTTTCTTGGAAAAATTCGTAGGTTTCTGCTGCTGTTGCTGGGACGTGCTCCACTTAGGCCATCTCCCTCCAAAATCCCTCTTTATGTTACATGCATGGCCACCTTTTATAATGCTGGAATTTTCCAGCAAATGGGGCCCACATTTTGACCCATTGCTCACCTAATTTAATGCATGGTTATCTCTCTATGGTGCTGGATGATTCTTGGCCCCAAAAATTGCAACTTTTGAAATTTTTGAAAATCATCATTTCTGCATATCAACAACCGTCCAAGCTGTCCATATGTTGCATGTTACCTTGCTGCTGGATTTTCCAGAAATTTTACATTTTTAAAAATTATAAAAAAGTGGGTAATTTATGCTCCTTATCACCCTTTAATTTCTCCATAAACGTGGTGTTAAGAAAAATTAATAAAATGGCTAAAACTGCCACTTTTCTGCACATTATCATACCCATTATGCTGTCCACGATCAGCTGGGTTGCGCATGCCTTTTCCAATTTTTATATGGCTGAAACTTTGCATTATTGTATCCAAATTTCATGTACTTATACTCTAGCAACATGTGGCATTTTTAAAAAAAATAAAAAAAATCAATTTGGACAGCCTAAACAGCCTTGGACATCCCATGTATAGCCACCTTGGCTACCCTTGGCCTATGCTTGTGTAGCTCCATCATATGAAGTATTTAATGGTTGGATAATTCATGGAATTATGCATTTTATTTAAATGAATAAATTCCCTCAAAATTTCCTACAATGGACACCTCATAACCCATTTATTTCCATGCCATCATATCTTGCACATTTACATTTATGATATGGTACTCTCTTGGAGCATAAGTCAACCATATCCACCTTTTTCAAGGATGGAATTTTTCTAACATTTCATACTTAATCCAAGCCATCCAAAATAAACATCTCACCATTCCATTCAACCGTTTCAAATTTCAACTCAATCCGAGTTTTCTAGCTCCTGATATAGCCGTTTAAAGTTAATGGTTGAAATGAACATATGCTTGAAAATTCATAATTCTCATTTCATCAAGAATTTTCATAATATTTTTATTCCATAATACCAAGCCCATCATTAACAATTTTTATTTCAAATTTCACTTGAATCCGCCTTATAGGCATTGAGTTATGAATTTTTTTCAATATTTTCCATCAAACTTGTCAATTTCCATGGTACTCTCCATAATTCATTTTAAATAATGGAAAATGATCTTTCATGATATATTTGCACATTTAAATCATAAATAATTCATTCTAAACCCATTGTCTCATTTAGGCTCAAAATGCTTAGTCACATCATTAATGCTAACCCATAACCCTAATTGCCATAATTAGCAAAAATCATAAAATACCTTCATAATTCCATAATTCATAAATAATCATCATATACATGTTCAATGCATACATATAGGTCCTACATGAGTTAGGGTTTCACACGTAGACGTCGAGGGAGAGGTCCAGGAGGACGATGAACTTATTTGCTCTGCTTTTCTTTTAACAGCTGTGTATATATACGTGTGGTTGATGATCATGTGGTGCATGTATAATTATGGTTGGTTGACACTATGGTTGCTCTGGCTAACTGACATGTATGTAAGTGTGAAATGGGTATGTCATGCTGAATATGTACATAAGTGTGACTTGCTTGTGTATGTATTAACTGTGAATATAGTGTATGTGAATGAATATGTTGATATACTAAACTCTTGATGTTTTAGATGTGCACGGATGAATGAGCATGAACTGAATGGTGTGATATACAATGATTGTGACCACGTGACGATGAGATGCATATGCAATGATTTAATATTGAATGAAATTGAAATGCGTATGCAATGATTCCATGATGATTATCAATGAAATGTGTATATAATGATCTAATACTAATTGAAAATGAAAAGTGTTTGTTATATATCCAGATTAAAACAATGGTGGAAACGAGAGCAGGAGTAAGGAAAAATAAAGGAAAAGAGGCAGAGGTAGAGGTTCCAAGCCAACACGAACTTGGCGAATCTAACCGACCTAAAAGGGGAAAGCCGGTGACACAGAATCAAAGGAACCAAGAAAGGCGGAGTGATATAAGCCCTGAACGGAATATGGCAAAGGAAACTGAGTCGAGGCAGAATAGACTCATGGAAAAAGAGTGGCTGCAGCGGTAGAAAAAGCAATGCGGTGGGCCACTAGGGATTGGGCAGCGCAAACTGCCGACATTATACAGGGATTATGGGAAAGAACCCAACAAGCTCAGTTAGATAATGTGGAAAGAGAAGGACCTGCTCCTATGGCGGACCCCGTTGCCACACTGGCACCGCTAAGGGACGAAAATCAGCTAATGGAAGCGGATAGAAGAGCCATAAATGCCTTTCTAGCACAATGACCCCTGAAATTTTTTGGAGAACCCGACCCGGTCCAAGCAGAGCAGTGGTTGACGGAGATTAAGAAATTGTTCAGGATATCTCGGTGCAACGACCGTCAAAAAGTACTATGTGTCACCCATTTGTTAGCAAAGGACGCACATGAATGGTGGGAGACCATGTTAATCATAATGTCACGGCCCAAAGAAGTGTCTTGGCAAACATTTGTGGAAGAGTTTAATAAAGAATACCTCCCGGTGGGTTTACAGAGTCAAAAAGCGATAGAATTTGAAAAGTTGTATCAAGGGAGGATGACGGTTACTAAGTATGCTACCAGGTTTAATGCTCTGGTCAGATATGTCCCTTGGATCGCTAATGTGTCACAGAATAAGGCACAGAGATTTCAACAAGGGTTGAGGCCATATCTGCTAGAAAGTTTGGCACCCTTGCTGATAAAGGATTATGCTTCAAGTTTTGAAAGAGCAAGGGCTCTGGAAATTGAGGCCTTAAGAACCCAAGAATTAAGATTGGGTTCGAGGGAGTTCAGTATGGGTCCTAAGGAACCGAAAATGGGAAAAGAGAAATCTAGAAAAGGCAGTATAAGAAAAGGAAAAGGAATTCAAAAGAAGAAAAGCTTGCCATTCTGTAAGAAACGTCAAAGGCGACACACAGGTGAGTGTCTAAAGGGCTCGAATCGGTGTTACAAATGTGGACAGACGAGTCATATCGCCAAGGAGTGCAGGTCGGGAGAAGCAAAGGTGGTTAAGTGTTATATATGTGATCAAGTGGGTCACATAGCCACGAACTGCCCAACTAAGGCGTAGTCATCCCAAGGACGTGGAAGACCTGCTCAACTTAGGATACCTGGAGCGACAAGCAAGCAGGAAACTTCTACGAATCCGGTGCATGTGCATGCCCTGACCTGGACAGAATCTCAAGAACAAGAGGAAAAGGTGGTCACAGGTATGGTTTACCTTCTAGGGAATATGGCAGTAGCTTTGTTTGATTCTGGTGCCACCCATTCAATCATAGCATGCTAATACGTGACCACCCATGCACTACTGATAGAAGAAACCAATCAAATTATACTTGTAGAATCTCCAGTCTATAGGTTAGCAGGTACTAGCCAAGTATGCAAAGCCTGCCCAATAAGGATAGGATCAGTAATTCTAGAAGCTGATTTAATCCTATTACTTATGATTCAATTCGATGTGATATTGGGTATGAATTGGCTAAGTCAATGGGGAGCGACCATAGACTGTAAGAATAAGAAAGTGCAGTTTGAAGCAACTCCAGGAAGGGAGATTGCCATTGGAAAATTAAGGCAACCTGACAGTTCAAGTGTACTAATATCATCTATGAAAGCTGTCAGAATGATCCGACAAAAGTGTCAGGCTTTCTTAGTGTTAGTGAATGTGGACAAAAGCATGGAGGAAGAAATTAATCAAATACCTGTGGTTAGAGAATTTCCGGATGTATTTCCAAAGGAATTAACCACGTTGCCTCCACAACGGGAAATGGACATGACAATTGATGTAATGTCGGGAACAGTTCCGATTTCTAAAACTCCATATAGAATGGCACCAGCTGAGATGAATGAACTAAGGGCATAAATACAGGAGCTGTTGGACAAAGGTTTTATTAGACCAAGTGTATCCCCTTGGGGAGCTTTGGTACTATTTATGAGGAAAAAGGATGAAAGCTTGAGGTTATGTATTGACTACCGAGAGCTGAATAAGGTCACAATAAAGAATAAATATCCATTGCCCAGGATCGATGATCTGTTTGATCAGTTGCAAGGAGCAACGACTTTCTCCAAAATTGATCTACAGTTAGGGTACCATCAGTTAAGAATAAGTCCAGCTGATACTCATAAAATGGCATTTTGAACCAGGTATGGACATTATGAGTTTCTGGTAATGCCTTTTGGACTTACTAATGCCCCTGCTGTATTCATGGACATGATGAATAGGGTTTTTCGGGACTATCTGGATCAATTTATGGTTGTTTTTATCGACGATGTCCTGATTTACTCTAAAATGGAGAAAGAACATGAGGACCATCTGCGAAGGGTCTTAGAAAGGCTATGGGAAGAGAAATTGTATGCCAAACTGAAGAAATGTGAGTTTTGGCTAAAACAGATAGGATTTCTCGGGCATATAATATCTGAAAAGGGTATTCAAGTTGATCCTCAAAAGATTGAGGTGGTTTTGAAATGGCCAAGGCCGACGACCATTACAGAAATTCGAAGTTTCCTAGGGTTGACTGGCTATTACAGGAGGTTTGTCGAAGGGTTTTCACAATTGTCAGCCCCGTTAACCAAGTTGAATCGTAAGGGAGTCAGGTATGTATGGTCTGAGGAATGCGAGCGCAGCTTTCAGGAGTTGAAACAATGGTTAGTAGAAGCACCCATTCTAACCCTACCCGAAGGAAATGAAGGGTTTGTGGTTTATAGTGATGCATCCAGAAAAGGATTGGGTTGGGTTTTGATGCAAAGGGGTAAGGTGATAGCTTATGCGTCACGACAACTAAAGCCCAATGAGTTAAGCTACCCCACGCATGATATAGAGTTAGCCGCGGTGGTATTTGCCTTAAAAATATGGAGACATTACCTGTATGGTGCAAGATGTGAGATTTACACTGATCATAAGAGCCCCAAATATATTTTCACTCAGAAGGAGTTGAACATGAGACAGAGGAGATGGCTCGAGTTATTGAAAGATTATGATTTGGAAATTTTATACCATCTAGGTAAGGCAAATGTGGTAGATGATGCATTGAGCCGAAATGTCAGCTTAGCGCATCTTATCACTAAGGAGAAAGGACTGCTTAAGGAAATAGAGCAAATGGAACTGATTATATGTCCACCAGGAGTTCACACTAGACTATCACAATTATACATACAATCCTCACTTTTTGAACAGATCAAGGTTGCGCAGCAAAAGGACGCAGACCTACATACACATGTTGAGAAAATGAAGAGAAAGGGGTTGACAGAATTTGCTATCGATGAACAGGGTATGTATAGGTACAAAGGTCGCCTTTGCATACCTAACATTGTTGAGTTGAAGGAACAAATTCTTAAGGAAGCCCATTTTTTTCCTTTTTCTATTCATCCAGGGAGTACTAAGATGTATCAGGATCTCAAGAAAGCATATTGGTGGAATAATATGAAAAGGGAGATCGCTGAATATGTGGTTAAGTGTTTAACTTGCCAACGGGTGAAGGCGGATCACCAGAAAATACCTGGTAAGCTACAATCCTTAGAAATTCCTGAATGGAAATGAGACGATATCATAATGGACTTTATTGATGGATTACCTACAACCCAAGCAGAAAATGATTCTATATGGGTAATCGTGGATAGGTTATCAAAAGACGCGCACTTTTTGCTTATCAGAAGGACTTATATAGCGGAAAAGCTAGCTAAGGTTTACTATAAAGAGGTCGTAAGACTCCATGGAGTGCCAAAGTCGATTATCTTGCAGCGAGATGCGACGTTTACATTGAGGTTTTGGAAAAGCTTGCATGAAACCTTAGGCACCCAACTCAAATTCAGTACAGCTTTTCATCCTCAAACCGATGGACAAACGGAGCGGGTGAACCAAGTTATTGAAGATATGCTCCGTATGTATACCTTAGAGTTTGGAGGATCATGGGATGAGTATATCTCAATTGCAGAATTCGCATATAAAAATAGTTACCAAGCTAGCATCCAAATGGCTCCATTTGAGGCGTTATATGAACGACAATGTCGAACACCATTGAACTGGGATGAAGTTGGAAAGAAAAGATTAGCCCCAGACTTATCTCAACGAATGGCAGACAAGGTGAAGACTATTCGCCAGTGTATACTCTTGCCTAGATTCGGCAAAAGAGTTACACAAATTGCAAAAGAAGGGATCTGAATATCTAAGTTGGCGAACAAGTATTTATTAAGGTCACGCCATTCAAGAGAGTTACAAGGTTTGGAAAAAGGGAAAAACTAAATCCCAAATATATTGGACCATTTGAAGTCTTGGAAAAGGTTGGGAAACTAGCATATCGGGTAGCTTTACCCCCAGCGCTAGCTTTAATTCACAATGTGTTCCATATATCGATGCTTAGGAAGTATGTTCCAGACCCAACACATGTATTAGTGGCTGAAAATTTACCAATTTAAGATTATCTAAACTATGAAGAAAGACTAGTGAAGATCTTGGATCACAAGGTACAAAAGCTTTGGAATTGGGAAAATGAATACGTGAAGGTGCAATGGAACCGATACTCCAAAAATGAAGCCACTTAGGAGTTAAAGGAAGAAGTGGAACGAAAGTACCCCCATCTATTTAAAGAATAGACGATTTCGGGACGAAACCTGTTATAAGGGGGGAGGATTGTGAAACCCTAACCCATGTAGGAACCATGTGTATGCATCAATCATGGATATGATGTTCATTTGTGAATTATGGAATTATGGAATTATGAAGGTATTTTATGATTTTTGTTAATTATTGCAATTAGGGTTTTGAATTAGCAATAATGATTAGATTAATCATTTTGAGCTAAAATGAGACAATGGGTTTAGAATAAATAATTTGTGATTTAAATGTGCAAATATACCATGAAAAATCATTTTCCATTATTTAAAATGAATTATGGGAATTATTATGGAAATTGCAAGTTTAATGGAAAAACATTGAAAAATTCATAACTCAACACCTGTAAGGCAGATTCAAGTGAAATTTGAAATAAAAATTTATGATATTGGGCTTGGTATTATGGAATAAATGGATTATGAAAATTCTTGATTAAATGAGAATTATGATTTATTGATCATATATCAATTTCAACCGTTAACTTTAAACGACCATAACGGGAGCTAGGAAACTCGGATTGAGATGAAATTTGAAATGGTTGAATGGAGTAGTGAAATGTTTATTTTGAATGGCTTGGATTAAGTATGAAATGTTGGGAAAATACCTGCATTGAAAAAGGTGGGCATGGTTGACTTATGCTCCACAAAAGTAACATGTCATTAATGCTAGAGTACCAAGTGTTAAGGCATGATGGAAATGGAATTTGAGGTGGAAAATTGCAGGCCATTCCTTGTGAATTTTATGAAAATATATGAAATGCATAAATATAATAATTATCCATCCATTTAATGCCCTCCATGATGTAGCTATGAGAGTATAGCCAAGGTGGCAAAGAGGGGACGTCCAAGGGCTGTTTGGTGTATAAATTTGATTTTTAATTTTTAAAAAAATGCATATAAGTTGTTGGGATGCAAGTACATGGTATGTGTATACAATAATGGAGATTTACAGCAATTAAAAAATGAAAAAAGGCAGGTATACACAACTAAAAATGTGGACAGCTTGTGGTGATGGAAAATGTGATTTTATGTGTTAAGTTGATGCGGTTTTGTTAAATTTATTTAACACCAAATTAATACATAAATTAAAGTGTAATTAGAGGTATAAATTACCCACGTTTTTGAATAAAAAAATGGAAAAATGAATGGAAAATGGGAAGCAGCTGGACGTGAATTGGGAGCAGCTTGGAACGGTCATGATGCAATGCAATTTTGTGATTTTTATAAATGGTAAAATCAGATTTTACTTGGCTGAAATTTACCTAGCTCATAAGGTAGATAAGGTAGCATTTAAGGAGTGTGGAATTGCAGCACCAAGTGGGCCCCACAACTGGAAAAAAAATCCAGCAATATATATAGCCCATGCACGTTGAAATGAGAGGGATTTTTGGAAAAATTCCTAAGTGCTGAAAATGTCCAAGCCAACCCAGCAGCTCACATCCAAATTTTCCAGCAAGAAAAGGGAGGAAATTTGAAGGAAAAATCATCTCAAAGGATTAGGGTTTGAGTTGACTCAAAATCAAGTAAGTATGTGTTGGTTTTTAAGTTGTTTAACTTGAGTTTCTAAACTCAAAACTTGGAAATGAAAAGGATGATGAAAGGATCTGTAAAGTGGTGTTTTAATATGCTTTTTCATGAATATGGAATGGATGTTAAGTTTTATGTATGAATTTTCAAGTTAAGATTGATGAAAGTGAAGTTATGCATGTGTATTAAGTGGAAAATTCAAGTTGTTAAATCCTAAACCTCCAAAACAAGTTGCTGTTTTGGTTTGATCATGTTATTAAGATATGAATCATGTATTCATGCAAAATATATGATGATTTATTCTTAAATGATGAATTTTTGAAGTTATGGAATGCAAAGTGTTGATTTTGATCTAATTTCTAGGTTTCTATGCTAAAAATGTTATGAAAATGGGTATGCATGTTTTATGCTTGTTATGTAGGTTAAAATACCCTAGGTTTAAGATATTATGGATGCCCAAAAGATTTGGGAGAAAGAAACCCTAAGTCTGATTTTAATAAATTTTATGACGGAACGTCAAACCAACGTGAAACGAGCTCAAAACGTATGGGTAACTTGCTGTTTTGAGAAATAATAATATATGGATGTTAAATATGTGTTAAATCCCTAAACATGGATTAGGAAAAATGGATTTAATTGCTGAAAATTCGTAATTATATGACTGCATAAGGTTATGTGTCAAAAGACACGTAAAACGGGTGAAAAACGGGTTCCAAACTTGCTATTTTGGAAACCTAGGTTGAATGGATTTAAATCCCATGAAAATATCTTGAATGCATTGGTAATTAAGGTTAATTAAACCCCTAAAAAAGGGATTAAATTTCTGAGTTCGCAAAGTTTATGAAATGCATTATGTTTATGTGCTAAATGAGCTTATGTGAAGGGATAAGGTAAATGGGTGATGAATGACTTATGAAAAATGATTTTTTGTAAAAATGCATGAAAATGAGATTAATTCCATGATTATACATCTTTTTTGAGTGTACGATGATTTATTTTAAATTTTGAGATTTGCCTACGGAAGCCTAAGGCAATAACATGTGCTAAAGCAAACACCGTTGGGTGTATTGTGGAAAATGGAGAAAAATGGAAAAGTAAGCTTAATGAAGCTATGTATGATGTTTATGGAATGAATTTTATGATATTGAAATGAATACCCTAATTTTAGGGTTATGTGTATGTGCTATGTTATACGGTAGCCGTAGAAATGTGTATAAAGGTGCTAATATGTGCAAAATAAGCTATATATGTGTATGATGACTTATGAAGTCAAATAAATGATGTATGTATATGGAATGGGTTAGAAAACTAAATGAAATATGAGAAAAAGAAATATATTAAAAATCATATTATTCTCATGTAGGCAAAGACCAAGAAAATATGGTAACGGAAGGCTAAGGAATTCAAGTAAGCAAGCAAGTTTTCCAAAGGATTTTGCTTTTCTAAATTATTTACATAAATGCAGTTTTACTTTAACTTGTTTGATGAAACTATGGAAATTGTTTCTAATGTGTTTAAGGATGGTCATCCCTTAGCAAAATGATGCTGAAATGATATTTTACTTCAAATACAATGTTATGAAATCGTTCTTTGATAAATGCTATGGAAAAATGATGTGGTTGATGTTTATGATTGAAAAATCATGCTAGCATGTTAAAGATGAATTTATGCAAAAGTTCATGTGCACAGGATACTAGGTCCACTTGAAGGGTGTAAGCGGACTGATTGTCCCCCCTTAGTGTGGCCAAGTCGCTTGAGACAAGACTAAGGCCGGCAGCGCCCTCTCTGAAATGGGAGTTAACGTGACGGATGGTTGCCTGGCTAGTTTCCATCCTAAGGGAGATATGGTATTCATGTTCATGTTTTCATATGACATTATTGTTGGTCCCGAGTTGATGGCAAAACCCAAGAGGGGAGGGGTGAATTGGGTATTTAAAAATTATATCTTAAACAGAAGCTTATCCCCGGATTAATCCAGTCCCCTTAATTGAGAAACGAAATGGAAAGCAATGTAAATAGCAGAAGTATAAATCAAGCACACAGGATTTTTATAGTGGTTCAGGCAACCTCCCTACTCCACTCTTCCAAGCTCACACTCCTTGTGACTTGGGTTCCACTATTGTATTCTCTTAATACAATTAGAGCCACTGCTCTCTTCTAGATTCCAGCTCTAGGTGGCATCAACAAAACACAGCACAAGTAGGTGATGAGTCACACTCCAATCACACACTACTTTGCTTACACTTGATCTTAGTTCCTCAAACTAAATCAAGTTTAACACATAAAACAGAAAGAATAGGAAAACTACACTTTACAGATGTGTAGAAGCAGTTTGGCGCAGAGAAGAACTTGTTGAAATGGCTTTGTATGATCAGTAGTTGAGCTCTTGCAGTTTGAAGCAAAGTTCTTCCTCTTTAGTTGGCTTGATCTCTTTAAAGCTCTTGTAGATGGTAGTTATGCACTCTTAATGATTTTCAGCTACTTCCCTCGTCCACCATGAATGCTATTTATAATTTTGGAGGGAATCCGAACGTTAGAGGGTAGGTGGCGCGCATTTAATGCGCCAACGTTCGAATAAATTTCGACCGTTGCGACCCAAGTCGCATGTGGAGTCGACTTCTGATGCGACTTCGCCCAAGTCGCAGATGGAGTCGACTTCGGGTGCGACTTCGCTTCACCGTCGCAACTTCAAGTTTCAGTCAGGGTCGACTTGGTCATCAACTTGACCCAAGTCGCAGGTGAAGTCGACTTCGGGTGCGACTTCACCTTGTCAGGTTCCAAGTCTGAGTCTGAGTCGACTTTGGCTTTCAACTTCAACTCAAGTCGATCATGGAGTCGACTTGGGTTGCGACTTGACTTGGTCTTTGCAAAATACGCTTTGTTCTTCATTTGATCTTCCTCTATCTTGCTTGGCTTGTTTCCTTGATGATTCTTAGGAGAGCCTGAGTTTTGAATCATGCGCCTTGTTTTGCATTTGACTCAGTTGGTCTTTAAAACTTGATAGACTTGATTTGATCTTGATCTTGAAGCTTTGCTTTGATCTTGAGTGAGGGATTCCTTGAATAGGCTTTGAAACTGCATCTTTGAAGTCTGAACTTTTCAAGTCGCGGATGAAGTCGACTTTGTCTGCGACTTCACCCAAGTCGCACCTGGAGTCGACTTGGCCTGCGACTTGGGCAGCTTTGTTCCCCGAAATTCAACTCTGGACAGTTTTCCATGTTTGAAGTCGATAGCGAGGTCGACTTCGTTTGAGACTTGGCTTCTCAAGTCGCATGTGGAGTCGACTTGGGATGCGACTTCACCTATACGTTGGTTTTGCCTTTGAGGTTCTTTCTCAAGTCGATAGTTAAGTTGACTTTGGGATCGACTTCACTCTAAGTCGAAGTCCAAGTCGACTTGGGGATCAACTTGGCTACTTAAGTTCCTTAAAACAAGTGGCAAACTCATTAGTCCTTTAAATATACTCAAGTTAGTTGTTGTTAATCATCAAAACTTAATCTTTGGTCAATTTTACTTTGTTTTGAAGTATTGTTTCCAACAATTATGCATATGAGACCCGTGATGGGTACAGGATTTCATGTTTTCAAGATATACCTTTAGACAAGGTATAAGTTGCTTTCCAAGTTGATTTAAATGCAAAATGTTGCCTGAAACGATTTTCCTGTAAAATTCAAATAGCTCACTTATTGAGTTTCGACTCACGATTTTATTTTTCAGACCCAAAGAAAGGTGAAGGACAGGTCATGGCAAAGGAGCAAGTGTCGGCTTAAGGAATTCATGGAAAAACTTATGAAACTCATGTTATGAAGTTTATGTGAAATGGTTGTAAAAAAAGTATGCAGTGCTTTATGATGAATAGATGTAAACTATTCGAATGTTTTATATTGATGACTGTGATTTATACGTGCAGTGACATCTGATTTAGGCAAAAGATAAAATGTCGCTGAATAGCATGTTTGTATATAATAAATGGGATGAAATGACTTAGAAGTGTATGAGAATGAAATTATGAGAACACGAGTTGTTATATGAACTTTTACATGACCATATTTAATAGATAAAATCTGACAAGACCCGTCGTGTGACAGAGCAACAATCGTGATCACGTTTACTAATCAATACGATCCCGAGGTAAGGCTCAGGATGTGACGCTCGGGTTTGGGGCGCCACGATGGCCATCCTTAAATATCTTAGAAATAAATTAAAACATCATTTGCTAAACCAATAAAAGCAGTTAGAAAATCATTTGCAATCATTTAAGAATATTTTAAGAGATAAAACATTTAGAAAATTTTGCTTGCTTACCTGGATCACGTGAGCTTTTCGGATCAACTTTTTCTTTGCCTTTGCCTATACATGTAAGAATGGCATAGCATTTATGTAAATTCCATTTACTTGCATTCACTTAGTTTTCCAAGCCATTTTCATAAATATTCATAACCCGTTTGAATTCCAAGTCGGGTATACATACACAACATACTTATACATCAAATCATTCATTACATCACATGTTCAATTCTCATATTTAGGGTAACATTTGTACATGCCATAACACATTCATTAATCATTCATTAGACATCATATGAAGTAATAAACCTCCAACTTGTCATTTTTCACATATTTTTCATAATTCACATATTGTGCTTATTTTTAAGCACTTAATTAATGTCATAACCTTCATATATTAATCCCAAATTTTGGGATTATCCAAACAGAAAAATAATCCACATGTTTCAATCATATTTTGATGCCTTTTTGCATTTTAACATTTCACTTAAACCATTTATCATTTTCTCATATTCATCTCTTCAAATATGTTCATTTCATAACACATAATTCATGTGTTTCTTAAAAATTTTCAAATCATCAACTTGGATTCTAATTCAGTGTGATTATATATCTTAATAAAAACTTTATTTAGTGTATTTTCACAGATTTTTAATCCACTAATTTTAGGGTTCCAAAACAGCAACTTTGGGACCGATTTTTACACTTTTAATGTCCCTTTTGATACTCAAATTTAAACAGATATTTAATCACTTAATTCCAGAAATTAATCCCACTTTTCTTAACCAAATTCAGGATATTATCACATATTTAAAGTCCATATATTGTTTGCTTACAAAACAGCAACTTTTAATGCATGTAGGGTACCCTTTCTACACTACTTTAGATGTCCACTTGTTTATCCCCTAAAATCCGATCTTGGGTAGTCCTTGCTAAGCCCTTTTTAATGTCCAAATTACCCTAAGTTTAGGGTATTTTACCCTCTAAGTCATCCATAATTCATTTAAGCTAATTCATGTATCATTTTAAACATCATAACATGAAAATCGGGTCTTAAGAGTAACCCTAATTCATCTTCTTTCTAAAATTCATATCTCATGCTTAAATCAACATATATCATACATTTAAACATGAATTATCATTTAATCATATCAACCCAATGAAACAGCAACATCACATGTAAATTAAAGCATGTTTCAGCTAGGTTATGAACTCAAAATCAACACTAATCATCATCCTCTTCCTCTTGAACCCTTAATTACATACTTGTCATTAAATTCTCATTTAATATCCCAATTAAGGGCATCATAAATCCTCCTTTAAGGGTTAATTATGAATCATATTCATGACTCATAAATTGAATTAGAAAAACTAGACGCAAATGATTCAAACTCAAAAGTACACTTACTTGAATTAAGAACACTTAAGCTCAACTTCTTAAGCTAATTTCCTTGGGTTGTTTTCTCTTTTTCTTTTCCTTTTTCTCCCCTTTTTCTTGGCTTTTCCCTTGCTGAATATGGAGGACGTGCAGCTGCTAGAATGAGAGCTTTTCTTCTTGAATTTTTCTAACTCCAAAGGCATACATGCATATGGACGTCCACTTAAAGTAATGGCTGGATTTTCCAGCTTGTGGGCCCCATTTTGCACATGATTTGAGGTCCCTCTTGCTGACATGGCAAAATGTGGTCCATTTAAATTATATTTTACCTAAGTAAAAATTTATCAATTATCCATATCATTAACTAATCACCAAGCTGTCCACTGATCACGTCCCATTTCAGCTACTGCTTTTCCATTTTTTTCAACAAATTAGTAGCCTTAATTAATGGGTATTTATGTACCCTAACATGTAGACTACTTAGGCATGTATTTTGCAAATTAAAAAAATAAAAATAAATTACCAGCCCTTTGAATTGTCCCTTTTGGAGCTCATATTGCTGTCCATTTTCAGCACCCATTTTTGCATTTTTTCCACCATTTTACAGCTTTAATTTAATGGTCATTTAATTACCTAGTAATGTAGCTCAATTAGGGTCAATTTAGCATAAATAAAAAATTACAAAAATATTCAAAAGCTACCATAACCGTCCACATCTCCCCTGCATCATGTTGTTGTCCATTTAACGATCATATCTCAATGGTCCTGATTTGATGCTTTTAACCATGAATTTCTACCCTAACTAAATGCACATTTATTCACCTTAACTCAGCTAACTTAAGAATATATTTTATGTGAAAAAAATCACAAAAATCCAAATTAGGGGGCTGTTTGGACATCCATGCATGCCATTCAAGCTACTCTCTCCTAAGATAGTATATTAGCCCCTTAATTCAGCATTTATTCATGGGATAATTGCAGGAATTTTTCTATTTTTAATAATTCAAAAAATATCCTGCAATTGACCTCCTTTTGACACCTCAATTTCGTCTTTATTCATTTGATTATTTTACTTATCTTTAACATAAATACTAATCACTTTTGGGTGCAAAAAGTCAAAAGAGATAATTCCTTTTTTGTGCAAGCCTAATCCCATCATCATTAGCTTAATCAAATCCTTTCATAACCTTGATCTCATAATTATAACCGTCCATTTCAAATTTTATCTCAATCCAATTTTTCTAACTCAAGTTATGATCAATTGAAGTTATCTCTAGATTTTGGACGGTGATGATCAATTCTCATTAAAATTTTCATAATATAACTTTCTCATGTGATTAAGCACAAAATTATGTGCTTCCCTCTCAATTTTAATCTTAATCTGCCTTATAGGCGTCAGGTTATGAATTTTTCAACATTTTCCAACTTGGCTCTATAATTAGCCTCCTAATTTCCATTAATCGCATTATGGAATTTGACTAATTTTTCATGGCACACTAATACTTTTTAATCCTCATTAAGCAACTTTAATCATATTGACCCATTTCAACTTAGAGTGATTGATTTTTATCATCATTCATACTCACTGATCCATTTGCAACAAATCATCAAATTTGAATATAATTCATTCATAATTCAATCAATTATACATAAAACATTCAAATGCATATACATGAATCCTATGTGGGTTAGGGTTTCACAATATCTCCCATTTATCATTCTCCATCCATTTTGCATTTTTCTTTCGTCGATGCTCATTTTAAGCATGTAGTTGACGTCTTAGACTTCATAATTAAATCTCAACATTTGAGATAATCCAAAATCATCCATACAGAAACATAATTATGCATCATACCTTCATAACTACATTAGTTAACCAAAATAAATATTTCTAGCATAATATATAAAGTATTTATATTTATTTCGGTATTTTTACCTTGCTGGATAGTAGCATCTATTTTTAGATAGTTCAAATCACGTTAATTATTAGGTATATTTATACCTTTCAAAAACCAATTTTTATTTTGTTCAAGTTTTACTCATGATGTCTTCCACATCATATAAAATTTTCAGCTCAAAATACCTTGTATAAAAAGTATTAAAAATCATTTGGTGCAGCTGATCCTGACACCTATGCAACCCTGTTTAGGTTGATTTTCTCAGATTTTTAATTTACATCCTGCTTACCCATTTGAGCTGAAAATTTGGTCGTTCCTTAATCATCCTATCATGAGTTCTCGAACATATTTTCATGCTAAAAATCATCCATTTACTATTTCGTTCATATTTTTCTTTCTTATTCCAGATTCAATACATATGAACATTAAAGATAATTGCATACTTATTTTTGAAGATCCCTTTTCGATGGAGCCATGAACGCCTAGGGTGTGAAACCCCAACCTAAGTAAGATTCAACGTATATATTGAACATGTACATGCGACTTATATATGATTAAATGGAATTTTTGGATGATTTTAGGATTTTATGATATTTTGCAATTAGGGTTTAATTAAGAAGGGTGATTAAAAATTTAATCGCCGGAGCCTAATATGAGTCAATGTGACTAAAGGGACATAATGAGGATTAAAACATGCTAATGTGGCATGAATTTTTAGTTTAATTTCCATGATTTAATTAATGGAGATTAAAATGAAAATTGTAGAATTATGTTGGAAAACACTAGAAAATTCATAACTCAACGCCTGTAAGGCGGATTCAAGTGAAATTTGAGATGAAAGTTGATGATGTTGGGCTTGATATTATGGGATTATTGGATTATAAAAATCCTTGATAAAATTAGATTAATGATTTATTGATCATATTTCAATACTAACCGTTAACTTCCAACGGCTATAGCGGGAGCTAGGAAAATCGGATTGAGATGAAATTCAAAATGGTTGAATGAAATCATGAGATTAAAATTTTGGATGGATTGGATTAAGCTTAAAATTTTGTAAAAATACCTGAATTGAAAAAGGTGCACATAGTTGACTTTTACACCCAAGAGTACCATGCATTTAAGGCAAAAATTGCATGAATTGAATGCATTATTTAATCGGAGTTGAGGTGTCAAGTGCAGGCCATTTCTAATGTAATTTATGCATTAATATAAAATGCAAATATCCACATAAAATCCCAGCAATGAATGTCCATAATTGATGAAGCTATGAGTGCTCAAGTGAGCATAGGTGAGGTGTCCAAGGCAAGCACGTTGATGGGCTGGTTGCTCCATATTTTTTGAATTTTTTATTTTATAAAAAATGTATATATATAGCTGAAATGTTGGGATACATAAATGAGCATTTAATTATGTGAAAAAAATTCAAGGAAATTCGTGAATTGCTGCTGCCATTGAAGGAGGAAATGTGGACAGCTTGTCTCATGCATGTGACGTGCAATGGTTGGTGCTGTTGCTGCCATTTTTTGTTAATTTTTTTAACACCAAATTAATACATGAGTTAAGGGATAATTAGGTGTATAAAGTTCCCACATTTTGGGATTTTAAAAATGATGAAAATGGGCAGCAAGTGACGTGCAAGGGCTAGACAATTTGGACGGTCTTGATGCATGCAGATTTTTGCAATTAAGAAAATGTGAAAAAAATAAATTATATGGCTAATAATTATCCAGCTCATTATGGGAATAAGTATGCATTAAGTGGCTGTGGAAAATGGCTCCAAAGTGGGGCCCACAGCTGGAGAAAATCCAGCTCCTCAAAGGCATGCACGTTCACATGAGAGAGAAGGTGTGAACGTCTAAGGGGTTTTCTTGCTTAGCAAGAAAGCCAAATTTAAGAAAACCAAATTTTCTAACTCCCAGCCCCTTGAACGTGACAAGCAAAGGAAAACCAAAGGAAATTCAAGGGAAAAAGAGGAAGAAAGAAAGAGGAGAAGTGGAGGAAAGCAAGCCTTTCAATTTTAGATTGAATCCCCTCAAGTTCAAGTAAGTATATGTGTTATTTGGAATTGGTTATCTTGAGTTCTTGAACTCCAAAGTTCTAAATATGAAATGGATGTTTAAATATGCTTTAAAGTGATGATTCAACATTCTTTTGAATGAATATGGAATGGGTTTTAGCTTGCATGCATGAAACTCCATGATTTAGATGATGACAAGTGGAGTTTTGAATGATATATGATGTTATAAATTAAATTATGGACGGATCAGTAAATGGATGAATTTTAGAATTAAAATTTTTGGGAGTAATACTTATGGGGTGATTAAGGAACGACCTAATTTTCATCTTATAAGGATAAGTACTTTTCAAATTAAAAATCGGAGAAAATTCACCCAAACAAGGTAAAACGGGTGACAGGATCAGCTGTAGAAAATGATTTTTAATAATTTTTATACAAGGAATTTTAGGCTGAAAAGTTTAAAGAATATGTAAGACATATTTAGAATTACATAAAAAATTTAAAAATTAGGTTTTTATTTGTATAAATATACCCCATAAATAACGTCATTCGGGCTGTCTGAAAATGGATGTTACTATCCATCAAGGTAAAAATACTAAAATAAATATAAATTCGTAATTTTTTATTCTGTAAATATTTATTTTGGTTAATTAATGTAGTTATTAAGTTATGAAAGAAATTTCAGACCAAAAATACTTGATTTGATATTAATTCAAGTTTTTGAGATTTCAGTACGCCTGATTTCAACATATGTAGTTAGTTTGAGAAAACAATGTGAAAAGTGGTAAATGAAGGTTAATGAACCTATATATGATTATTAATGGATGAATTTTATTTGGTTGAATGGATACCCTATTTATGGGTTTATTTATGTTATGTGATTAGCCGATAAAATGTGTAAAAATGTGCACGTATATGCTAAATGTATGCATAGTGACTTGAGAAGTCGAATAAATGATATATGTGAATAAAATGGGTTGGAAAACTAAATGGAATGCAAGGAAAAGAAATATATGAAAAATCATATTATTTTCATGTAGGCAAGGAAAAGAATGGAAGAAAAAGGGATTATGGCGATCTCAGGTAAGCAAGCAAACTTTCTAAAATGCCATTTTCTTTCTGTGTGATTGATATGATTGAATTGTCTATGTTTATGTTTATGTTTTAACAAATGGGCAAGCATAAGTTTTGAATATGACGGCTTTAATGCAAAGCCATAAGTTTTGGAAAAATGATGACTTTAATAAAAAGTCTTAAGGTTTGCTTCATGGGAAGCAAACGACACTTCTTAAGATAAATAATTTATCATAAGTGTTGCCAAGGATGGGAATGCTTCATGTTAATGAAATTGAGAAATTTTACTTATGAGTAAGCAAGTTCTCTATGCTAATATTTTCTAAGGATTTCATGTTTGATATCGAAGGTTTTAAGGATTTGTTTTTAAGCAAGCAAGTTCTATATGATATTGTTTCAACAACATTTTATAAGAAAAAGGGAATTTTACCCTTTTTCACAAAATAATGTTTGTAAATGAGTTTTGAGTTATTTCTACAATAACTCGCGATAAACAATGATGAAAAAGATTTGTTTTGTTAGGTCAAGATAACTAAATAGTAAATGATGGTTTGGACATAGTCCATATGTTTTGAAATGATGTTCGAAAAGTTTTGATTTCCTTTAGATAAGGAAATCTATGCTAAAAATATTGGAAAAATGTTTATACGGATGTGTTAAAAAAGGATTTATGGATGACCAATCTCCTACAATTGATTTCATAAAATGGTTTGATTTTCAGGTTGCTTAATGGTATACAAAAGACTGTGCAATTTCTCTATACGTAAACATAATAGATATGTGGACAATTATTAAATTTTTAGGCTGCGGACAAGGGGATAGAATAATTGCATAACTTTTGTAAACAAAAAGTCCTGAAATAGAAACCAAGAAAATATTAGAGAAAGATATGATTTATTTATGGAAATCCAAAGGATTTGAAATTCTTTTATTAAAAGGATTTTAAGATGTATGGTTTCTTAAACGTTTCAAATGTTTATCAAAATATTTTACTCAAAATGTTTTTAAAGGAATTTAAGGAAGGTCGTCCTCAAACTAGATTTCAAATAACAACTTGTTAAAGTGGGTGAGCTTGCTTACAAGTTGACACGGACTGCGGTCTGTGATGTGTTTGTTTTAAAAATAATTGTTAAATATAGACTTCGGTCTAAGATTTTTGTGCATATGGATGTAGGCAGTGGTCTGTGATCCCGGTTTAAAGGGACATGGGCTGCAGTCTATGGTTCTTTAAACCAAACGGACTACGGTCCGTCAGGATAACGTACGGTGCACCGGTACAAGGAATAGGCCAGTTGTAGAGCACGGTTGGGATGACCGGGGCCCACTCTACATAAGGCCAAGTCACTAAGGGATGGCAGGAGTGCCAGCGGCGCCCTCCCTGAGATGGGAGCAGGATAAATAAACAGTCGCTGGGCTAGCGTGTTGTTAAGGATTCTCTTCCAAAAGGTAACATGATCACTTGCTAAGTGTTACTACTGGATGGGGAGAAATGCATTTGCATATGTTTTTCTTTTCAAAAGCCCAAAGATTGGGATATAAAAGCATCTATACAAAAAGTTATCCTAAAAGGGATTTTTATGAGTTAATATGCATAAGTTACCCTAAAAGACAGGGTATTTTACACAAAAGTGTAAATAATGGGGATAAAAGAAAATGTTTTTATGCAAATGCAGTTATGAAAATGATTTATGCATTTTATTTGCCTTGTTTGCTATAAAAAAGCCCTGAGACGGGGATTATGAAAAAGATTTATGTGAAACGTGGATTGGACATAAGAATGTCCATTTCTAAAGAGCCTAAATGATAAGGGTTTATGGACATGAGAATGTCCAATGTTAATGTGTTTAAATAAAAAGTGTTTTAGGACATATGAATGTCCATTGCCAAAGGAAGCTATATGAAAAATGTTTTGAGACATAAAATGTCTCTTGGCTAAAGGATTTTATGATGACTTATGTTAATGATGTTTTGAGACATAAAATGTCTCTTGGCTAAAGGATTTTACGATGGTTTATATTAATGATATTTTGAGACTTGAGATGTCTCATTTGCCTAAGTATTTATGTTGTTTTGGATGTAAAACGTCCACTGGCAACCGATGATTTCATGTAATGGCTATGAACATTAAAAATGTTCATATAAGAATGAATGCTTTATGAAAACATTCACGGACATGGAATTGTCCTCATAAACAAAGGATTTCACGATGGTATTTTAGGACATATACATGTCCTCAGGAACAAGGTATTTCCGATGTTTATGAAAAAGGTTTTCAAGAAGCCTTGCCCTAAAGATAAAATGCTTGCTTACTGAGTTGTCACTCACGTTTTGTTTTCCCAACCCTTAGACAGGTACCGAGGAAAACTCAGAAGGTTGCGAACCTAAGATGTGAAGAAAGGTACTTGATGATAGCCTTGAAGGCTATGAGGAATGGAAAAGCATGAAGATGCTAAGGTAAGCTAAGATATTATAAATTTCATGTGCTAAGGTAAGCTAAGGAGTATGTGAACTTAATTCGAATTTTAAGTTCTATATATGATTCAAAGATTGAATGTATGAATGTATGGATATAAAATGTGATGCTTAGGTCAAGGAATCTTTCACTGCAGAAAGGCAGGAAAAGATGCTACATGTTTATACATATTTGAACTTAGTTAAAATTCTAAGTTCCATGTGAATTAATGACTGAATGTATGCAAGTATGATATGTACAATGATTGAGTGTGATGACAGGCATATAAAGATGCTATGAATGAAATGATGAATTTTTTTACAAGTGAAATGTCACAATGTGTGATGATGGTTATATAAAGTTATGAATGATGATAGATGAAAAATGAAAAAAAATTTGGACGCATTCCAATTAAGAACCCGCCGTGTGATCAGGGCAACAATCTTGATTCACATTTACCAATAGATAGATCTTGAGGTAAGGAAGTGACGTCTCGATTCGGGGCGCCACATAGGGCATCCCTTCTCTTCCTCTCTCCATGCCAATGACGTCCCAAGGCTGCCCCTCTTGCTCCTTTTATAAGGGTGTTTGCTTGCTCCTTAAGTCTTCTACCTTTCTTGCTACCCTAAGAAATCCCTTTGTTTGCTCCTTAAGAAACATACCTTGCTTCCTCCTTAAGTTTCCTCCTTCACTTGCTCCCCAAGAAACCTCTTTCGTTCTTTTTTGATTAAGAAATTTCCATGATAATTAACTTAATCAAATCCATCCACAAGATTCACCATATAGTTTTATCCGTTCATCTCAAGTTTTGTCTCAAAATGACTTTTCTATCTGAAGTTATAGTCGTTTGAAATTAACTTTTGGATTTGGGATGAGAATAAATAATTATCCTCCTAATCCCATCATAATTTCCTTAATCCAATCCATCCATAAGATTAGGCACAAAATCATGTACTTACCTTTCAAATTTCATCTCAATCCGCCGTATAGGCGTCAAGTTATGAATTTTCTAGCATTTTCCAACATAATTCCATAATTATCATTTTAATTTCCATAAATTAAATCATGAAAACTAAAATAAATATTCATGTCACATTAGCATATCCTAATCCTCCTTAAGCCCCTTTAGTCATCTTGACTCACTTTGGGCTATGGCAATTAATCTTAATCACCATTCTTAATTGCAAACCCTAATTGCAAAATATTATTAAATCATAAAAATCATCCAAATCATACATAATTCATGTTTACATCCCAAATGAAAATACATGAGCCCTACTTGGGTCTGGGTATCACAGGATGAGATTAGAGGTAGTAATCAAGTGAGGTGGTTAAGTTAATCACTTTAGCTCAATATGAGTTAACGTGCTCAAAAAGGACAAAATGAAGTATGGAAATAATGATGTGGCATGATTTTGAATTCCATTAATTATGATTAAGTTGATAATAGTGATGAAATAAATTAGATCATTACTTGAAAAATTCATAATTTGACGCCCATAAGGCTGATGAACATTAATCATGATTGGATTATGGTGATAACGATTTAATTTCATGAATTTTCATGAGATAATTTAAAATGATCATATCTTATATTAGAAAGGTTGTTTTAGGATAAAAATTATTATGAACGGCTAAAACAAAGTGCTCTATCATATGGATGGATTTGATTAAGCAAAATTCCATGAGGAAATGCTTACACACTTATGGTTAAAATCCTTTGACTTTTTGCTTCAAAAAGTGGATTTGAATTAATGCAAAAGTTAATACATTTAAGGGCACAAATGAAGTGTCTCAAGGAGAGAATTTTGCAATTTCAAATTTTCAAAATTTTTAAAAATGCATGTAAATAGGGCTGCATGTAGGAACGTTCAAGGGGTAGACCATGTGAATGTGACTAAGGGGGCAAGTTATGGACAGATTTTTGGTATTTTAAAAAATTTATATGAAGGAAAGTCAATGGGATTTCTTTGGCAGCAAGAAAAGAAAGAAATAAAAAAAGAAAAGGGGTAGCGAGAGCCTTAGACGTCTAGCAAGGAAGGAGAGAGAGAGAGAGAGAGAGAGAGAGAGAGAGAGGAAGAAGAAGAAGAAGAAGAAGAAGAAGAAGAAGAAGAAGGGAGAGATGTCCCAAAAATTCAGCAAAATAAAAAAGGGAAAAGGGATAACATGGGGAGGGTTTTCAAAAGAAAAATTAGAGGAAAGAAAAGGAAACATGGGATGTCGAAACATAACTGCAACTTAGGGAGGAAGAGAAGGGATGCCCTAAGCGTCCATAGCATCATCAAAAGGGAAGAAAATCTTCAAAAATAGGTATGTAGTTATCTTTAATATTTCATAAATATTGAAATCAGAAATCTTAATTTTAAGAGAGGATGTATGTTTGGTATAAGAATTAAGAACTAAGGAGTAATGGTTTTGCATGTATATTGAATTTAGATGCAAATATGGGAACAAAACCTAGTAGAAATGAGATAAAAATCCAAAATATGGAAGAAATAGTAAATGAACTCATTTTAACATGAAATTTGTATGAGAACTCATGATACTATGATTAAGGAATGACCCAATTTTCAGCTTAAAAGGTTAAGCGGGTTGCAAATCAAAAATCTGAGAAAATCAACCTAAACAAGGTCGAACGGTTGTCAGGATCAGCTACACCAAATAACTTTTATACAAGAAATTTTGAGCTGAAATTTTATATGATATAGAAGAAATCTTGAATATCACTTGAAAAAAATAAAAATTAAATTTTGGAGGGTATAAATATACTTAATAATTAATATGATTTGACCCGTCTGAAACTTGATGCTGCTGTCCAGCAAAGTAAAAATACCTAAATAAATATAAATACTTAATATTTTATGCTGAAATTATTGTTTTGGCTAAATCATGTAGTTATCAATGTATGATAGAAATTTCAGATTTAAATACCTTAATTCGATTATAAATCAAAAATTAAAGAAATCAGTGTGTCTGATTTCAGCAATATGAATAGATTGAGGAATAAATTAAAATAAAAGTTAAATTTTAGATTTTTGGAATGAAATTTACTTATAATAGGATATAAACAAGTATCATAAGTGATTATGAGAGTTTAACCTACTAGGGGTAAATTTTGAAAGGAATGGGTGCAATGGAAGCACAAGTTATACTAATGTGTGAATTGGTAACTGGACACCAAACTTGAAACGTAAGTGAGTTAAGTAAGTTTATGCAAATGAGGTGGGTTGGAAAAGTGTATGATGTGCAAACATATGGAATTATGTTTATGAATGCAATGTCATTCTTATGTATATAGGCAAAGACAAAGAAAAGGCTGCCAATGAAAACGGAAGTGAATTCAGGTAAGCGAGTAACCTTTGAAATATTGATTTCATTTCAAATGTTGAAATAATTACAAGTGCTCTATAATGATGCTCTATTAAGCATTTCCAAATGTTATTTTATTGACAATTATTGAAATGATATGAACTTGCTTTATCAAGATGTTTGTAAGATTGCTTACAAGGTAAGCAAGCGAACTTTCACGAATGTTTATTTTGTTTCAAATATTTATATTGATGATTGTAGAATTGCTTACAGAGTAAGCAAATTCAATTATTGAAAAAACGGCTTTAATAAAAAGCCTCAGCATTCCTTCATTGTAAGCATGCTCAATTTTTGAAAATTTGATTGTACTCCTTACTATTGACATGTTTCAAGATAATTTCATGTTAAGCAAGTATTTAGAAATGTTGTTTCAAAAGCATTTTACGATAAGAGAGTTTCGACTCTTCTATAAGATGATATTTGAAAACAAATTTTGGAAATTCTATTCCTAAGGAGTTTTGAGAAAAAACTTGATTCTTCATATAATGGTATTTGTAAATAAATAGAGCTTTTGAAATGGTCTATTGAAATATTTTCAATCTCTTTGAAGACTGAAATACTTTGAAAAATATCTTATATTCATATTTTTAAAAGAGTTTTAAGGATGACCAACTCAATAAATTGATTTGATGACTTCTTTGTTTAAATGATATTTAATAGATGGTGCAAACTATTCTCTACATAAGAGTGGCCAGGATAGCGAGTGGACAAGGCATATAATGTCTATATAAATGAATGGGAATGTGGTTGCATATCCTTTGCTCATAAAAAGCCCGGAAACAGGAATAAAAATGTTTATAAGAAAAGCTTAGTTTTCTCAAATATTGAAATGTTTTAGAATCTCTTTATAATGAGAATTCTAAAATTGTTTACCAAAAAACGAGGAATACTTTTGAAAATTATTATTTTCTCAAATACTACAAATGTTTTGTAAAACTAATTTATTAAAATGTTTCCAAAATCCTTTAAGGGTGGTTATCCTAACATCATGATTTGAAGACGGTTTATGAAAATGTTTTATTTTTAAAACGATTATGCCCAGTTCTCAATTAAAAAAGGGCTCAGTCTAAGGACTGCGATGCATTATGTTATATCAAGTTTTGACTTGAAAAATGGCAAGGTCTAAGGACTACGCTGATTTTATGAAATCATGATAGCATGACGATGCGAATATAAACGAGTATGGACGAGGACCATGTATTAGGTCCATGGTGGAGGCGATTGCAGACTGAGATGGTTGCATACTAGGGCCAACCTCTACCTGTGGCCAAGTCATTAAGGGAGGGTCGATGGCCAACGATGCTCTCCTTGAAATGGGAGCAGGATCATGGACGACTGCCTAGCTACTAGTGCTGTCACATGGATGATTTCTTTCCTATGGAAGGACGATCATTTGGTAAGTGTCACCTACCTGAGGATTTGAGACGTATATGCATATGTTTTGTTTTAAAAGCCCCAAAATATGAAAATATTTTAGGACACAATGATGTCCACAAGAAATAATGTTACTCAAAGATATTTCAGGACATGATAATGTCCACATATATAAAATGATTTATATGCATATGCATTGTTTTTGAAAAGCCCAAAAAATTAGGATATGAAAAGGGTTTATACAAAATCGGTTAAGGACATACAATTGTCCTCATATAAAAAGGTTTATATGCAATTGTTTTAGAACATAAAATTGTCCTTATGAATAAAAGTTTATATGAAAATGTTTTAGGACATAAATTTTCCTCATGAATAAAGGTTTATATAAAAATATTTTAGGACATAAAATTGTCCTTATGAATAAAGGTTTATATAAAAATATTTTAGAACATATAATTGTCCTCATATAAAAGGTTTATGTGAAAATATCTTAGGACATATACTTGTCCTCATGATTAAATGTTTATATGATAATGTTTTATGACTACAATGTCTTCATAATTAAATATATATATGATAACGCTTTAGGACATACATTTGTCCTCATGATTAAAGATTCATATGAAAATATTTTAGGACATACAAATGTCCTCATGAAAAAAAGGTTTCATGAAGGATTTATATGAATGGTTTTCATGAAGGGTTTATATGAATGGTTTTTATGAAAGGTTTATATGAAAGGTTTTATGAAAGATTTAAATGAAAGGTTTTGATGAAAGGTTTCTTCCTGTTAGTAGTTTGTGAAACCCCAACCTAAGTAGGATTCAAATGTATGCATTGAACTTTTACATGTGATTTATAAGAGAATTTATTGAATTTTAAATAATTTTTGTGATTTTGCTAAACTTGGTAATTAGGGCTAAGGATTAGCAATGATGATTCAAATGATCATTATAAGCTGATATGGGACAAAGGGATTAAAGTAATTTTTTGGTGATTAAAATACACCAATACATCATGGAAAATTATTTTAAATTATTTGATATGAATTATGAGAATTTAAAGGATAATTATCAAGTTAAGTGGAAAAATACCAAAAAATTCATAACTCAACGCCTGTAAGGCGGATTTAAGTGAAATTTGAAGGGAAGTTGGTAATGATGGGCTTGATCTTATGGGATTATTAGGTTATGAAAATCCCTGATGAAATTAGTGTGATGATTTATTGATCATAGTTCAAATTCAATCGTTAACTTCAAACGGCTATAACTTGAGTTAGGAAAATCGGATTGAGATGAAATTTGAAACGGTTGAATGAAATTATAAGATGAACATTTTGGAAATTTTAAATTAAGCATAACATATTGGGAAAATACCTGAATTGGAAAAGGTGAGCATGGTTGACTTTTACACCTCAAAAGTACCATGTATTAATGGCTAGAGTACATGGATTAAATGCATTATTTAACGGTATATTTGATCTGTCAAAGGGAGGCAATTCCAAGTGGATTTTATGAATTAAAAAAAGTGCTAAATTCCATGGAAAATCAGTAGCTTAAATGCATGGTTTTAAATGGCTAAGGGAGTAGCTTCAAGAGGCATGTATGTGTGTCAACACAAGGGACGCCTATGGGTGATAAAGCATGGTTTTTGAATTTTTTAAAAATCCCAAATATGCATCTAAAATACGTAAAAACATAGGGTAAGTAATGGGGCATTAATCATGTGGAATTTCAAGGCATAAAATCATTCAAAGGGGCTACTACATGGAACGTTCCCAAGTGGACAACATGGTCATGCATATGACGTGCAATGGTTGGTGTTGTTGCTGCCATTTTTGTTAATTTTTTATGCCAAATTAATGATTAATTTAAATGATAATTAGGTGTATAATTTATCCTCAAATTAAGATTATTAAAAATTGGAAAAAAACTGAAAATTAGGCAGCCATGAGGACTTGACAAGTGGACAGCTTGGATTGATCCTATCTTAAGCGGATTTTTAGTTTAATAAAAAATGGTAAAAATATTTTTTATTGCTGTAAATTGCACAGAAAATTTAGGGGATAATTACACATTTAATATCTGTGGAAAAACAGCAGAAAGTGGGGCCCACAGATGGATCAATCCAGCACAGTATAAAGGGGCACGTCCATGAGAGAAGGAGATGTTGGAAAATTTTTCTAAGTGCTAAACCTTCTCCCCCAAGGCAGCAGCTCACGTTCCACCCTAAGGCCAGCAAGGAGGAAGAAAAATGGAGGAAGAAATAAGGAAAAAGAAAGGGGAAAAGGAGGGTTTACCAATTAATCAAGTAAGTATATGTTAATTTTGATTTTATACTTCAAATCTGGAAGTTATATGATTTTATAAACCAAAATATGAACGAAGCAGTAAATGAAGGAATTTCACCATAAACATTTGTTTAAAAGCTCATTATATTATTATTAAGGGATTACCAAAATTTTAGATTGAAATATTAAGCAAGTTTCAAAACAAAAAATCCAAGATGATCAACCTAAACAGGGTAGAATGGGTGGCAGGATCAGCTGTAGTAAATGATTTTTAATAATTTTTGTAGAAGGATTTTTAATATTAAATTTTTATATTATGTATAATACATCATGAATAAAACTTGACAAAAATAAAAATTTATTTTTTGGTGATATTAGTATGGTTTATAATTCACATGATTAGGGCTGACCCTAAACTCACAACACTGTCCAACACAGTGAAAATGCCAAAATAAATATGTAATGTTAATATTTCATGATGAAATATTCATGAAGGTTAATTCATGTACTTTTTTATGTATGATAAAAATTTCAAAATTAAATACCTTGATTTGATTATAAATAAAGATTTAGAGATATCAGTACGCCTGATTTCAGCAAGGTGGATAGTTTGAGAAAAAATTAAAAAGAAATATAAAACCTATGTATAAATGATCCAAATTGATATATATGTTATGAAAGAGTGCAATAAAGGATTAAGGACAGTAAAGATGATTGATAATTGATGTTATCATATGTATATGGAATTAATGGGTTATGAGTTGAAAACTAAACTTGATAAAACCCAAATTTCAATAATAAGTAGCTGTATTGGATTGATGTTATTTTTAGGCTATTAATCATGTTTTAGTGAGTTATGTATGTGAATTTAAGCTTAAGATATGGATTTTAGAAAGAATGGAATGCAAAGTGACATATATGACCCGATTTCTTCATTTCGATGCTAAAAATGGTATGAAAATGGGTTTGCATGATTTATGGAAGTTATGAAGGGTAAAATACCCTAGGGTTAGGGTACTATTGACTCACAAAATAATTTGGGAAGATAAGCTCCAAATCTGATTTCATGAATTTTATGAAACGATGTCCAAATGGGGTGAAAACGGGACCCGAAACGGGGGAATAAGTTGCTATTTTGAGAAATGATTATTTATGGATGTTAAATATGTGTTAATACCATATATTTGGATTACAAAAAGGTGAATTAATTGCTGAAATTTTGAAATTATAAAATAGTTTAGGGTTAAGTATCAAAAGACACGTTGAACGTGTGAAAAATGGGTTCCAAAGTTGCTGTTTTGGAATTTTATGATTAATGGATTAAAATTCCATAAAAATACCCTAAATAAAGTGCTAAGTGAGGATGTTAATTATGCTGAATTATGAACTGAGTTGCTGACTTAGAAAATTTTATGAAATGCCTCTTACATGTGTTGCCAAATGGGCATATGTGAAAGGATAGACATGCATAGGTGATAAATGACTTATGTAAATTAATTTTGTGCAAAAATGCATGAAAATATGGTGAATTTCATGATTATATATCTTTTTTGATTTCATGATGTTAATTTCAAAATTTTGGAATTTATTGATGAAGCTTAAGGCGACAACGTGTGCTTAAAATGAGCACTAATATGTAAATTTTAGAAAATAAGTGAAAAGGGGTGTATGGAAGGTAATGAACCTTTAAATAATAATGATTGGATGATTATTATGAGATTTAATGGTTACCCTAATTATGGGATTGAATATGTTATGTATGAACTGATGGAATGTGCAAATTTGTGCTATATATGCATAACGACTTGAGAGGTCTAATGGATTATGTATGATAATGGAAATGGGTTGGAAAACTAAATTAGATGCAAGCAAAAGGAATATATGAAATGTTATATTATTCTCATGTAGGCAAGGGCAAAGAAAAGGCAGATTCAGAAAGCTAAGTGAGACAGGTAAGCAAGTGAACTTTCCAAAATATTAATTTCCTCCTATGTTTTGAAAATGATAGCTTAAATAAAATGCCTTAAGGATTGCTTCATAAGAAACAAGCAATATTTCTTAAAATAATTACTTTATCACAAGTGTTGCCGAGATTGGAAATGTTTTATATTAATGATTTTAAGAGTTTGCTTACAAGTAAGCAAGCCCTTCAAAATATTGTTTCAAAGGAATTTTATGAAATTTATGAACTTTCTTTAATAAGTTGGTTTCATAGTTGCTTACAAGATAAGCAAGTGAATTTTCAAGAATAATGTTTATATTCAAGTATTAAAATTACTTGATCATGTTTATATTAATCATGTGAAGAATTGCTTATAGAGTAAGCAAGCTCAGTTCTTGAAAATATGATGTGGGTTTTAAGATGGTTTTAATATAAGCAAGTTCATACAAGTGTGATTTACAAGGAGTTTTATTGAAAAATGTAATTCTTTACAAAATGGTTTCTAGAAATAAATAGATGTTTTGAAATAGTTTCCATTAAATATCATAAATTGAATTTATGTACGTGTTTTGAGATTTATGTAGGTGGTTTGAAATAATCTATCAAGGTGCTTTACAACTCTTAGAGTTGTAACACTTTGAAGATCCTTTACTCTGATGTTCCAAAAAGATTTAAGAGTGACCAGTCCTATAAAATAATTTGGTAGATTTTATGTTTAAATAATGATCAAAAGATTATGCGAACTCCTCTATATATATATAAGAATAACAAGGAAGTGACGTGGATAAGACAGATAATACCATTACAGTGGATGGAAGTCAGTTGCATATGTTTTGCTCATAAAAATGTTATTAAGAAAAGTTTTGTCTCCGCGAGTTCTGAATTAGTTCAAAAGCTTCTTAAAATGAGAATTTCAAAAGTTGTTTAGCAAATCATTAAAGTTTTACACAATATTGTCTTCTCAAATATTTCAAATGTTTGGTAAAATGGATTTATTAAAATATTGCTAAACTCTTTAAGGGTGGTCATCCTAACATCAGGATTTCGAAATAGTTTACAAAAATGTTTTATTTTCAAAACAACCACGCCCAGTTCTCAATTTGAGAAGGGCATAGTCTGCGGACTGGGTGGTTTAAAATATTTCATTTTCAAAATAATCATGCCCAATTCTCAATTCAAGAAGGGCATAGTTTGCGGACTAAGTTGGCTTTATACATATCAAGCTGAGGCTTGAAAAAGGGTACAGTCAAATGACTGAGCTAAGTTTTGTGAAAATCATTGCTAGCATATGAGTGTGCGCAAAATGATGTATTAAACTCATGGTGGAGGCGGTTACGGACCAAAATGGTTGTAGACCAGAGCTCACCTCTACCTATAGTCGAGTCGCTTAGGGAAGGCCGGAGGCCAGCGGCGCCCTCTCTTACATGGGAGGAAGCTCATGAGAAGACGCCTGGCTCGCGTGCTGTCTCATGAAAAGTTTCTTTCCTAGGGGAGGATGATCACTTATTAAGTGTTACCTACCTGAGGGTCAGAGACACAGATCCATATGTTTTCGGGACATACATATGTTCCTTATGTTTTAAAAGTCCCAAAATGGGCACTTACTCTGTTTGGTTTCAAATGGATTTATGTTTAGTTTTCAGAAAATACCAAAAAAATATTTTAGGACATGAATATGTCTGCCATGATGGTTTAAAAAGGGTTTGGTATCTTATATGCGGGTTAAAAGAGGTTTATATGAAAAAATATTTTTGGACGTGAGAATGTCCGCATAGATAAAAGATTTCTATGCATATGCATTGCTTTTGAATAACCCCGAGTTGGGTTATAAAGAAATTTAAATGAATAATGTTTTGGGACATGTAAACGTCCTCATGAGGAAAAAGGTTATAAGAAAGATGTTTTAGGACATACAATTGTCCTCATGCCATATAAAAAAATATTTTTGGACATAAATATGTCCACATGATAGATGAAAAATATTTTGGAACAAACAATTTTCCCCATGAAAAATGGTTTAGATGCATAGACATCAACTTTGAAAAACCTCGAAATGGGGACATGTACAAAGTTTTATCGGTGTATTATAAAGAAGATTTCTATAAAAGATTTCTTCCTATTGGTAGTTGATCACTTGATAAGTGTCTCCTACCAAATGGGCAAGGGATGCATTTAAATGAAAAAATGATGCTTGCTTACTGAGTTTATTACTCACATTTTATTTTCCCAACCTTAGACCGGTTAAAAGCTCGAGGAAAGGAGCAAAGCTAAAAGGTATTGGTATCTTGAAAGAATGAATGGATGACTGTATTGCTTATAATGAAATGGGATTGATTATGTATGGTGTAAATAGATAAGCGATTATGTATAAAATTCTACGTGAATTTTTATTTATGAATATATATGTTGCCTACAATATAAAAGTAAAGATACTTGTACGATAAATTTTATGATGATATGGATGAGTCCACTATGAATGATGACAAGTATATGCTTATATGATGAAAGGAAAAAAAATTTGGACGAGATCAAATTAAGAACCCGCCGCGTGATCAGGGCAATAATCCTGATCACATTTACCAATCGAAAACGGTCTTGGAGTAAGGCTTGTGGAGGCCTCGGGTCAGGGGCGCCACATAGTTGATCGCTTAATAAGTGTCTCCTACAAAATGGTGAGAAATGCATTTATATAAAAATGCAAAATGCTTGCTTACTGAGTTATCACTCACAATTTGTTTTTCCAAACCTTAGACAGGTAAGGGAAGCTCAAGAGGTAGAGAACCTGAGCATTTGAGGAAATGTATGAGATGGTATTCATGTGTGTGCTAAATGATTAGCTATGTGTATGGAATGGCAAGACTGAAATTTTTAAGGTATGATAATGTATGTGAACTTATTCAAAGTTCTAAGTTCTATGTGAACTGGTGATCGAATGTATATATACAAGTATGGGTGTTGAATATTTGATAATAAGTGAATTTTATATGGCTATGGCATGACAAGGTTGATAAAACCAAGGATGTAAGAGAATAAGATGAAAATTTTATCAATGATATGTACAGTTGATGACAACTGCCAAGGGATAAGTTTATGAAAAAGTATATAAATAAGGGAACCAAGTAGTATTTTAAAATGTTATGTGCAACAAATTACAAGTGTATCATTGCTTACAAGATGAATGAAGTGAAATACAAAGAAATGAAATAATGATGGATAAAAGAATGAAACAAAAAATTTTTTTGGACAAGATCCAATTAAGAATCCGCCGCGTGATCAGGGCAACAACCCTAATTCACATTTATCAATCAACAAGATCTTGGAGTAAGACTCATATTGTGACACCTCGGGTTGGGGGCGCCACAGTTTTCTAGCTCAATCAATAAGTCATAACTTTGATTCATTATGAACATTAAGTGATGGTTTGTGAAGCCCTTGATAAGGTTATTAAATGTCAAATGATTTAGGAGAATCAATTCAAACACTCAAGAAGGCTATGTATGAATTTAGAGTTGTTTACAATAAGTGCACCATGTTGAAATTTTTAGTAATTTCAATTTAATGTTGCCGTTCTGAGCATATTTTATCTATGGATTATGTGAATTGTTCCATGACTAATTTATGTTAAACCAAGCATATATGATGGATCTTAGAAGGGTAAAATTTGGGTTTGACAACTACGTAAAAATTCTATTCATTTAGGATGAAATTGATGTATAACTCAAGCAATATGATATGTGGAAAATTATAAAGGTAAAATACCCTAAATATGGAGCAAGACGGGACGTCCAAGGGTTGAAATATAAAAATAAAAATCTGTTTTGCATGGCCTTGATGATGGGGACGTCCAAGGTGGAAATTCATGAGAAAAAGTTGTTGTTTTGAACCATTTAATTAAGAGATTTTAATCTCATAATTATACCCTAATTAATGTGCAAATAAGTGCTTAAACTAAGCCAAAATGGAGAGAAAAAATTCGGTTTCATATGAACTTGCTTATCACATAATGAATGTGTGATTAAAAGAGTGCACTTGAAGGGTATGGATGGCAAAGTTAATGGATGATCATTATATTACATGTATACTTAGCTAAAGTGCAAAAATGAGAAGGAAATATGGAAAAATGAGAAAAGATAAGGCTCTTTTGAGAAAAATTATAAAATTTTAAGAATTTTGGATTAAAATTAGTAGTCCTAACCCATAAATCGATGCCTTGAATGGGCACTGATGTAAAAATATAAAGCATGGATGTTAAATAAGGAATGGGAGGTGTTAAACTTCCATAAATTAAGTTAAACTAATGATTTCATATGAGCTTGAAAGCTTACCCAAAATAAAGGTAACAAAATGAAAAGAGTGGTCACAATGGAAGCACAAATCACACAAATATGTGTGGCGCCCCGAACCGGGGTGCCTAGAAGCCTTACTCCGAGACCGTTTTTGATTGGTAGACGTGACTCAGGATTGTTGCCCTGATCACATGGCAGGATTTTTTTTTCTTTTTATAGATGTATAACATTAATAATGAATTCATATCATTCATGACATTCCTTTAGATGCGACGCTAGCTAGGCGCCCATCCCATCCATGCTCCCATCTCAACAAGGTCGCCACCGGCCTGGGCCTGTATAAGCGACTTGGCGATAAAGAGGGGGACATCCGGTCCGCTTACTACCTCAACTATGGCCTATTCTTCGTGCAACATGCTCATTTACATACACATGCCGGCATGATATTTACAAATCATAAATATTTTATAAAAACATTAACAAGCAGTTTAGCAACCATTTCATATAAATCATTATAGGAATGATCATCCTTAAATATAATTCATAAAACATGTGAGCAAACAATTTGCTATCATTTAGAAACATTTTAGAAAGCATGTAACTTGCTTACCTCCTTAGTCGGTGTCCTCGACCTTTTCTTTCCCTTTTCCTATCCAAGGAAAAAGGACATTTCATTCATTCCATTCAGGTTGCTTCCCATGCATGCTTAATAATATTTGGTCATTATCTCCTTATACAGATTCTTTTATCCATAAGTTATTCAAAAAAATTCCATCCTTATAATATAGATATTAATCTTAAATTTTCTCCAAAATCACGCTATTTACTGTTCATAGTCACTGTATCAAACTACTATTCATCCGAGGTTATTGTTCACAGCGTGTTGGTTACTATTCATGAGTTCCAAAAATCGACATTTTTTTCAAAAATAAAAAATACCATGACATAGCTTAGGTTTAGTATATCATGGAAAAATTCATGAATTTTTAATTTATCATCATTAACTTGGCCAATTAAATCATTTTCCCATATACAAAAATTCATCATAATTTCACTTAAGCATAACCTTAAATCCAAAAATCATGAGATTAATATATCATTATTCCAAAATCATAATTATCATAAATATTCATTTCAAATAATAATTTAGCAATATTGGGGCATTATTTGCACATTGTATACATGATTTTCCCGAATGCTCTATCTTCGCTCCAAATTCTTGATGTTTTGGCATAATTCCACTTAGGCATTATAACTTTACTTATTTTCTCATGCTTAGGCATTATCTAAGCATGGTTTTATCCTACTTAATATCCAAAAGAAATTTGGATAGAATTCACTTACCCGAAGTGGAGATATCCCTCTTCTTTTCACACTTTTTCTCTCTAACTTTCTCCTCTTCTTTCTCTCACAACCTAAAACGAATTTGGGAGTAGGAAGACTTGAATTTCTCAATCTTGAGTTGAGAATGAGGTGCCTTGGACGTTCTAACCTTGCCCCTATTTATACTCTTCATTTTTTCATCAAATTACAATTTACCCCCTTGCTTGAGGTATTAAATTCTAATTTTTTTTCTTCAAATCCAATGCAACACTTGGAGCTTTGTGAAGCCCCCTACAGTGCTCACACCCCCTATAGCAGCCCTATTTAATGATTTTTTAATTAATTAAAATTAATTTTTTTAAACTAATTAATCTCAACCATTGATTACATGATAAGATCAATTGTGGGCCATTGGATTTGGCTCAAAATCCCACAACCCCTGCATGTCCAGCCCCCTTGTTGGACTTTGAGCTCCATTACATTTAATTAAAGTGATTTTTTTATTTAATGATTTTTGACTTTAAATAAATCAGAAATTAAATGAAAAATGGGCTATCACTTGATGTTTAATCTTGGCTCATGTTTCATGATTTTTGATAGATCATAATCCATTTACCATGATCATCATAAATTTTTAACCATTCATAAAAAATTTATCCCAATCCGACGTCCAGATTGCAAATTATGAATTTTTCTTCAAATTTTCACTAAAATCTGAAATTCTATTAAAATATCAAAAAGTATTGTTATTTCATCCTGTAGTGATTAAATCTCTTTTTTCGTCTTTTTGTGATTAAGTTAATGTAAGTGATTAACTCTTAATCACGTGTCTTAATCCCTATGTTACTATTCACTTGGGTTAAATTTTTGATTGCATCATTTCAATGTCCAATACACATACTTGTGAATATAATTCATGAATTTTATTCATCATAAAAATTATTACAAAAATCTAGGATTTACAACCCTAGGTGACACATGTATTGCCTGAGGAGACTGGGTTACACAATCGTCCCACCTTTATAATAGGTTTCGTCCCGAAACCTATCTTTCCTTGAACAATTGAGGATATTTCCTTTCGACCTCTTCTCGTAGCTCCCAAGTGGCTTCGAACTCTGAATATCGATTCCATTGTACCTTTACATACTCGATCTCTCTGTTCCGAAGCTTCTTGATCTTGAAATCTAATATTTTGATCGGTTTTTCCTCATAGTTCAAATGTTCTTGGATTGGTAAATTTTCTGCTATCAACACATGGGTAGGATCGAAAACATACTTTCTTAGCATGGAGATGTGAAACACATTATGGATGACACTTAGAGCTGGAGGCAGGGCTATTCTGTAGGCTAGTGTAACACCCCATTCCAAGAATTACTCAAGAACTAGTCAAGGGGTACTACATAATCTAAGAAAAATTCGGCAGCATCTCCCCATAACATACAAGGGGTAATATGGAATACATGACCTGATATTCATAACATTTCCATCTGTAACATTCAATCCTATTTATATACTTGCATCTTCATATAATAAGAACATTCATATAGAAGGAAATTATTAAATATTTTCCTTACACATCAACAGATATAATAGTCATGCATACGTGCATCAACAAGGATTATAATCCAATCTGAAATACCAAATACATTATAGTTGTCAAAGAGAATCCGCCTAAATAATTGTCTACATATATGATTATCAAAAAGAGCACAAATCTAAAAGAACTGAAATCAACATATTGTGCTAGGGTCTCTCATGTTTGATCTTCAACTTGTCCCATCCTTAAGTTCCCCTTCTGACCTGCGATCTAAAAGCACAATAACAAATTATATGAGTCTAAATAGACCCAGTAAGTAGATAGTGGTTAGCACAAAATGGAAATAAGCATAATGATGGATACTCATATAATGATGAAGCTAATACACATGGGTCAAATACCCACTCCCAAGATCATATGCATATAACCATACACACAAATTGACCAACACAACCCACCATCTACTCATGTCCATCAAGGGCCATGAACAACCCTCTCCTCATGTAAATCAGGGGCCATGAACAACCCTTACAACCAACTATTTGAGATAGCACATCATACATAACAGACAATGAAACACGTCGCAAACCACGCATACAACATAAACACAATTCAGATTCAACACATAAATCTGTCACACAAGCATTTTATCAAACACATGATAGGTGCGAAATGAAAGAATCTTAAATTCATACTCTCGATTGGGCAATTCAATTCACGTCACATTCCAACAATATAAAAACTGCTAAGAAGTCTTTTACATCACAAAAATCCGCATTCAAAGTAAATTTCCCATGAACCCTAACTGTTACGAACTCTACGCCTAATACCATGGAATCGTTAGAAGCTTTACATTCCCTCTAGCTTCACATCGTGTTTAACATAAAATTTCATCACTAAATTGAGAAGGGGCGACATCTACTTACTTTGACCGTGATCCCTCCCAAGACAGCGACCCTAGATGTGGACTGCAGAAATTCGGAGCCTTAGAGCTTCCTGGACTCGGATCTATGACCTTCAAGGTTGTTGGTATAGTTTCCCTCAAGAGATCACGGGTGGTTCGAACTGAGTGGAAGAGAAAGTAGAAGAGGAGGAGAAGAGAACGCGATCGGGCGCGAAATGGGAATGAAGCCCTAGAGCGCGGGCCGCTTATGTTAATAGAATCCATTGAGTCGGGTCGGGGCATGGGTCGGGTCCAGTCGCAATTAGTAATTTAATTCCCCGCTCCTACAACTTAATAATTAAAAATTTCTCCGGGGGTGCTGCCCCCTTCACCCCCGCGACCTGACCGGTCAGGTCGAACCCCGTACCTACTCTGCGAAGGAAAAAATAGTTATAGTGCTTAACAATGACACACTAATCATACACATTTAAATTTATACTCAGTGTGCTAAGATCATAATACATGCATATATGCACTATATGTTCCCTAGATACTATATTCATATATGTTATGCATCCATTAACATTATAAACTCCTAGTGGCATGTTCATAAGTTATCTCATAAATAGAGAAGGGTTATAATGAAAATGAAATAAAATACCTGGTCCTTACAGCTAAGTTGCCTATCTTTTCCAAAACTTCAAAGGGCCCGACGTATCTTGGGTTCAGTTTTCCTCTCTTTCCAAATCGTGTGACTCCTTTGAATGACGTTACCTTAATAAATATGTGATCTCGAACTTGGATATTTAAATCCCTTCTTTTGCAGTCTGTGTAACTCTTTTGCCTGCTCTGGGCTGTGTGTATACACTGGCGAATCACTTGTACCTTTTCTGTCATTCTTCTTGACAGGTCTGGAGCTAACTTCCTTTCTCCTACTTCATCCCAGTTTAAAGGAGTTCTGCATTTCCCTCCATCTAAAGCTTCAAATGGGGCTATTTGAATACTTGCTTGATAACTATTATTATAAGCAAATTCTGCCATAGCCAAATATTCATCCCATGATCCTCCAAATTCTACTGTGCATATCCTTCGCATATCCTCAACTATTTGATTCACTCTTTCCATCTGCCCATCAGTCTAAGGATGAAATGTCGTACTGAATTTCAACTGTGTACCTAAGGTTTAATGTAAAATTTTTAAAAATTGAGACGTAAAACTAGAATCTCGATCAGAGACTATTGACTTGGGTACTCCATGCAGTCTCACTATCTCCTTATAATAAATCTTAGCTAGTCGCTTAGTAGTAAAATTTTTCTTAATGGCTAGGAAATGAGCTACCTTTGATAATCTATCCACTATTACCCATATAGCATTATTTCCATTTTGGGTTCTTGGCAACCCTTCAGTAAAATCCATAGTGATATCATCCCATTTCCATTCTGGGACTTCTAGCGACTGTAACTTTCCAGGGGTTCTTTGGTGATCAGCCTTAACTCTTTGGCATGTCAAGCATTTAGCCACATACTCAACAATTTCTCTCTTCATGTTATTCCACCAATATAGTCTTTTGATGTCTTGATACATCTAAGTGCTACCTGGATGCATCGAAAATGGAGAGAAATTTGCTTCTTTTAATACCTGATCCTTAATTTCTTCTTGATCGGGTATACATAGGCGACCCCTATATCTGTAAATTGCATTTTCATCTTGTACCTATTCATTGTGATTTTTCTTGATCATTTTCTCAGCATAATTTTTTAAATCCCCATTTTTTTGTTGAGCCATTTTAATTTGCTCAAATAAATTCGACTGGATTTGTAATTGAGACAATCTAACTTGTTCCCCAGGTGGGCTTATAATTAATTCTAGTTGTCTCAATTCTTGTAATAGCCCTTCTTCCTTTGTGATGAGATGTGCTAAACTAATATTTCTACTTAGCGCATCGGCTATTACATTGGCTTTGCCTGAATGATATAAAATGTTGAGGTCATAATCTTTAAGTAACTTGAGTCATCTTCTTTGCCTCATATTTAATTCCTTTTGAGTAAAAATGTACTTGAGGCTTTTATGATCAGTATATACCTCACATTTAACTCCATACAAATAATGTCTCCAAATTTTCAAGGCAAAGACTACTGCTGCCAATTCTAAGTCATGGGTTGGATAGTTTACCTCATTTGGCTTGAGTTGATGAATGCGTATGATATAACTTTTCCATTTTGCATTATTACACATCCTAATCTTTTGTTCGAGGCATCACTATAGATCAGAAACCCTTCCTTCTCTGTAGGTAGTGTTAGAATTGGCACTTTGACGAGTCTTTTCTTTAACTCTTGGAAGCTATTCTCACGTTCTGATGTCCATTCATACCGTACTCCTTTCCTTGTCAGCTTTGTGAGCGGAGCTGACAATTGTGAGAATCCTTCAACAAATCTCCTATAGTAGCCAGCTAGCCCTAGAAAACTTGTTATTTCTGTGATATTTGTGGCTTGTGGCCACTTTGTTATTGCCTCAATCTTTTGAGGATCTACCTATACTCCCTTCTCAGATATAATGTGGCCGAGAAAGGCTACCTGTTTCAAACAAAATTCACATTTCTTGAATTTTGCATATAATTTCTCACTTCGGAGAATTTCTAACACTATCCTTAGATGTTTCTCATGCTCTACTTCTGTCTTTGAATAAATCAATATGTCATCGATGAATACCACCCAAATTGATCTAAAAATTCTCAAAAGATTCTGTTCATCATATCAATAAACACAACTGGGACATTCGTTAGTCCAAATGGCATGACTAAGAATTCATAATGCCCATATCTTGTTCTAAATGCCGTTTTATGAATGTCTTTTGGACATATCCTCAGCTGGTGGTATCCTAACTGTAAATCAATTTTTGAAAAAGTAGAAGCTCCTTTTAACTGATCAAAGAGATCATCTATTCTTGGGAGCGGGTACTTATTTTTTACTGTTACTTTATTCAATTCTCTGTAATTAATACAGAGTCTCAAACTCCTATCCTTTTTCCTTACAAATAGTATTGGAGCTCCCCAAGGCGATGCACTGGGTCTAATAAATCCTTTATTTAATAAATCTGGGATTTGTACTTTCAATTCAGCCAATTCAACTGGCGCCATCCTATATGGGGCCTTAGATATTGGACCTGTCCCCGAGATAAGTTCTATTTCCATATCCATCTCTCTTTCCAGTGGTAAATTACATAACTCTTTTGAAAAAATATCTGGAAATTCCTTTACCACTGGAATTTGTTCCATAGGTACCCCATCTCTTTTTATTGTGTTTATAGAGACCAGATAGGCTGTACATTGTTAGCTTATCAGCTTAGCTTCTTTCATAGTTGATACCATTCTTATTGTGTTTTCTGGCTGTCTTATTTTACTGATCTCTATTTCATCTTTTGGTGCTTCAAATTGCACCTTTTATTTCTGCAATCAATTGTCGTACCCCATTGACTTAGCCAATCCATCCCTAGTATGACATCGAACTTTGTCATTGGTAATAGGATGAGATCAGCTTCTAGTATTTTTATCTCTATCCTGATAGGACATGCCTTACAAATTTGATTTATACTTGCCAACCTATATACTGGGGATTCTACATGTATAGTACTACTGGTTTCTTCTACCCGAAGTGCGTGTGTGGTCACGAATTGGTATAAAATAAATGAATGCGTAGCTCCTGAATCAAATAAAGCTACTGCAGGATTTCCCAAAATGTAAATCATACCTGTAATTACTTTTTCCTCCATCTCTTATGACTCTATTTGGGTGAGGGCTTGGATACGTACTGGTTTGACAGCAATACCAGGCCGATTGACGATGATGGGGGCCTTTTGCTGGGCCGGCCTCCCTCGGGCTGGTGCTCCTTGTGGCTTATTTGGACAGTTGAAATATGTCCAACTTGACCACAGTTGAAGCACTTTATTATTTTGGCTTCATCGGTCCCGCAATCTCGGGCCATGTGACCAAATTAGCCACACTTGTAGTATTTCCCCGATCCTTGTAAACATTCGCCTGAATGGCGTTTGTGGCAAGTTTTGCAAATCGGGGTGCTCTTTGTCTTGTCATCGATCTTTTTTCTCCTGGCGATTACCCTTTTTTCTTTATTAGTCTCACCATCCTTGGAGGCTGTAAAGAATTATTTTTGAGCTTGCCTAAGCTCTTGAGTCCTCATTGACTCCATTTCCAATGCCCAAGCCCTTTCGATGCTAGAGGCATAATCTTTTATTAGTAATGGGGCTAACCTCTCTCTTAGCTGAGGTCTTAATCACCTCTGGAACCTTTGTGCCTTATTCTCTGGCACATTGGCAATCCATGGCATGTATCTTACCAAGGTGTTGAATTTGTGGCATATTCCGTGACTATCATCCTGCCTTAGTAAAGTTTCTTGAACTCTATTACCCTCTGGCTCTGTAGCCCTATAGGGAGATATCCTTTGTTAAATCCCTTCAAAAATTTATGCCACATAACTTGCTCAAGATGTGGCATGGTGACCATTTGTGTTTCCCACCATTCATAGGCGTCTTTTACTAGTAGGTGGGTAGCGCACACACTTTTTACTGATCATTGCAAGGCGATTTCTTGAATAGCTTCTTGATTTTTATGACCCACTACTCTGCAATGAGGGGGTCTGGTTCCCCTGCAAACTTAGGCAGGCACTGGGCAAGGAAAGCATGATAGCTTTCCTGTCGGCTTCTAGGAGACTATCCTCCCTTCCCCTTGATGTTTCGGGGTTAGCCGATGTCTCTGGTCGCTCCCCGTCTCCTCTTGATGGTGGGGCCCACTGGTTCCACATTCCTTGTAATAAACCAGCAACCTGGGCTGTCCATTGCTGCATGGCTTTCTCAATTACTGCAGCTATTCTTTCTTCTATATTGACCTCTGCTGGAGGTCTAGAGCTTCCCTCTCGTCGTGGGTGGGTCCTAGAGGACTGCTCTTCGGATTCTGCCCTATTAGTCATTTTACTGGCCTCGCCCCTTGTTTGTTCAATTGATTCCTCCATCGGGGTCTTTCCCTTGTTAGCTCTTGCTTTAGCTCTGGTGAGTGGCATTTTCAACTTCATAAAACATTCATTAGTATAACATCAATATTTATCATATCATGACACACTTAGTCAAATAAACATAGTCACATGATCATATATTATACATCATCATCAAACCTTTATACATATATCAAACTTTTGTACATAGGCTAGTTTAGCCTTATGTACCTATTTTCAACATTATTTACATATTTATAAAAAAAATAAGATGTCTTGGCGGTGGCTGTCTTCTTGATCCCCATCCCTTTTTAACGTCCCCTTCTTCTTAACCTTAGGAACCTTCTAAGACTGAATGATACTTGTGTGCGTTCCTCAGTAATTGTACTGGTATCAGACCAGTCTCGAGGTCCTGGGTTCTCGTCTTCCTCTTCGCTATTAGACCACTCTATAGGGTCCTCATTATCATCTGCTGGAGGGGCGGGAGGTGGGGCTTCGGGCATAACTTCTTACTTTATGACCCTTAGAATAACCTCACCAGGCTATTTAGGAGGGGGTTGCTCCATTACTTCTTCTCCCCTTGCCAAAGCTTCCCGACGTTCCTAGGCAGCCTCTCTTTCCCTGCGGTCTACCTGAGCCCATGGTGTTCCATATCGGAACTGAATGTATCCAACATCAAATCTAAACCATGGCCCTGGATTAGGTGGAACTGGGGCAACTCTCCTTCTCTAATACCTTTCTTGGTCTTCCTCAGTGACCCAATTGGTGACCATCGATAACCTAGGCAGTGAGCTGGCTGGGGTATATTCGGGAGAAGCTGGAGTGTATACTGGAGAGTCTAAGAGTGTAAGCACCTTGCTAGAGGACTCTGCCTGCTGGATTTCAGGTAATACTGGAAACCCTGGTGGTTAGCTGGGGAAGATTGTAGGTACTAGAGGGCGACCTGCTTCTGGTCCTCTAATATATGATAGAGGTTGAGCCTGGTATCTAGTTGGAACTGGGGGTCTCATGGTTAGACCTTCTTGGGATGCTAACCATCTATTAACTCTTTCCTGAGCCCATTCCCTTTCTTGTTCCTCTAATTCCCATGCACTTACTGCAGCCTTTCCTTTATCTGCCATCTACATATAGATTATCAATGATAAATTAATTAATCGTAATCATGATTTCATGTATTCTAACTTGATCATTTCTTTCCTTTTTTGCCTATTTACCAATTCATGCTCTGATACCAACTTCTGTGGCACCCCGGAAGCCTTACTCCGGGACCGTTTTTGATTGGTAAACATGACTCACGATTATTGCCCTGATCACACGGCAAGATTTTTTTCTTTTTATATATATATAACATCAATACATGGAGAATTATCATCATTCATTCAATTGGAAAGATATTTTTCACATCAAAATCTTTATTATTATCTTTACACAAACATTATCATACATCACATTTCTATCACAATTCTGCATGTCATTTTGCATGCTACCTTCATCATTATTTCCTGTCTGACGTTTGAAAAACATGGTTGATTCATAATACTCAGTAAGCAAGCCATACATAAATTTTCAATCTTTTTCATGCATTTCATAAAATGCAAGTGCAATGCATTCATATCATTCATGACATTCCTTTAGATACGACGCTAGCTAGGCGCCCATCCCATCCATCCTCCCATCTCAGGGAGGTCGCCGCCGGCCTGGGCTTATATAAGCGACTTGACGATAGAGAGGGGGACATCCGGTCCTCTTACTACCTCAACTATGGCCTATTCTTCGTGCACCATGCTCATTTACATACACATGCCGGCATGATATTTACAAATCATAAAAATTTTATAAAAACATTTAACAAGTAGTTTAGCAATCATTTCATATAAAGCATTATAGGAATGGTCATCCTTAAATATAATTCATAAAACATGCGAGCAAACAATTTGCAATCATTTAGAAACATTTAAGAAAGCATATAACTTTCTTACCTCCTTAGTCGGTGTCCTCGACCTTTTCTTTCCCTTTTCCTATCCAAGGAAAAAGGACATTTCATTCATTCCATTCAGGTTGCTTCCTACGCATGCTTAATAATATTTGGTTATTATCTCCTTATACGGATTCTTTTATCCATAAGTTATTCAAAAAAATTCCATCCTTATAATATAGATATTAATCTTAAATTTTCTCCAAAATCACGCTATTTACTATTCATAGTTACTGTATCAAATTATTATTCATCTGAGGTTACTGTTCACAGCGTGTTGATTACTGTTCATGAGTTCTAAAAATCGACATTTTTTCTAAAAATAAAAAATACCATGACATAGCTTAGGTTTAGTATATCATGGAAAAATTCATGAATTTTGAATTTATCATCATTACATTGTCCAATTAAATCATTTTCCCATATACTAAAATTAATCATAATTTCACTTAAGCATAATCCTTAAATCCAAAAATCATGAGATTAATATATCATTATTCCAACATCATAATTATCATAAACATTCATCTCAAATCATCATTTAGCAATATTGGAGCATTATTTGCACATTGTATACATGATTTTCCCTAATGCTCTTTCTTCACTCCAAATTCTTGATGTTTTGACATAATTCCACTTAGGCATTATAACTTTACTTATTTTCTCATGCTTAGTGCACACGAATGGTGGGAGACAATGTTGATTACAATGCCACGACCGGAAGATGTGTTTTGGCAAACTTTTGTTGAAGAGTTTAACAAAGAATACCTCCCCGTTGGATTACGGAGTCAAAAAGTGATAGAGTTTGAAAAACTATATCAAGGGAGGATGATGGTCACCGAGTACGCCACAAAATTCAATGCTCTGGTCAGATATATGCCCTAAATCACAAATGTGCCAGGAAATAAGTCACAGAGATTCCAACAAGGATTGAGGCCATATCTCCAAGAAAGTCTTGCCCCTCTGCTGATTAAGGATTATGGTTCAAGCCTCGAGAGAGCAAGGGCATTGGAGATTGAGGCTTTAAGAACACAAGAACTGAGATTGGGCTCAAGAATGTTCAGCACAAGTCCCAAGGAAATGGAAACTGAGAAGGAAAAGACTAGAAAAGGAAATGTGAGAAAGGGAAAAGAAATCCCAAAGAAGAAAAGCTCGCCGCTATGTAGAAAATGTCAAAAAGAAACATACAGGCGAGTGTTTAAAGGGTTCAAACAGGTGCTACAAATGTGGGCAAACGGGTCATATCGCCAAGGAGTGCAGGACAGGAGAAACAAAGGTTGTTAAATGTTATATCTGTGATCAGGTGGGTCACATTGCCCCGAACTGCCCAAATAAGGCGCAGACATCACAAGGACATGGAAGACCTGCTCAGCTCGGAATACCCAGACGAAATCTCAAGAACAGGAGGAAAAGGTGGTCACAGGTACGGTTTATATTTTAGGAAATTTGGCTATAGCCTTGTTTGATTTAGGTGCTAGCCATTCATTCATAGCATGTCAGTATGTGACCACGCATGCACTATCGGTAGAAGAGACTAATCAGATCATTCATGTATAATCCCTTGTTTATAGGTTTGCCAGTTCTAGCCAAGTATGGAAAGCATGCCCAATTAGGATAGGATCGCTGATTCTAGAAGCCAATTTGATCCTATTGCCCATGACTAAATTTGATGTGATATTGGGTATGGATTGGCTAAGTCAATGGGGGCTACCATAGATTATAAGAATAAGAAGGTGCAATTTGAAGCAACTCCAGGAAAGGAGATAGCCATTGGGAAGCTGAGGCAACCTGAAAATTCATATATATTGATATCATCTATGAAAGCCGTCAGGATGATCCGACAAAAATGTTAAACATATTTGGTGTCAGTGAATATGGAGAAAAGCACGGAGGTAGAAATTAATCAGATACCGGTGGTTAAGGAATTTCCTGACGTATTTCCAAAGGAGTTAACCACATTGCCTCCACAACGGGAAATGGATATGACTATAGATGTTATGTTGGGTACAACCTCAATATCTAAAACTCCATACAAAATAGCGCCAGCCGAAATGAATGAACTAAGGACTCAAATACAAGAGCTGTTGGATAAGGGTATCATCAAACCCAGTGTGTCACCTTGGGGAGCTCTGGTATTGTTTGTAAGGAAAAAAGATAGAAGTTTGATGTTATGTATTGATTACCAGGAGATAAATAAAGTTACAATAAAAAATAAGTATCCATTGCCCAGGATCGATGATTTATTTGATCAATTGCAATGAGCCACAACTTTCTCCAAGATTGATTTGCAGTCAGGGTATCATTAATTGAGGATAAGTCCTGTAGATGTTCATAAGATAGCTTTTCGAACTAGGTATGGACATTATGAGTTTTTGGTAATGCCTTTCGGACTTACTAATGCCCCTTTTGTATGCATGGATATGATGAATAGAGTTTTTCGGGACTATCTTGATCAATTTGTGGTTGTATTTATCGACAATGTCCTGATCTACTCAAAAACGGAGAAAGAACATGAAAATCATTTACGAAGAGTTTTGGAAGGATTGAGAAAAGAAAAATTATATGCCAAATTGAAGAAATGTGAGTTTTGGTTGAAACAAATAGGATTTCTTGGGCATATAATATCTGAAAGAGGTATTCAAGTTGATCTTCAAAAGATTGAAGCAGTGTTGAAATGGCCAAGGCCAACAATCATTACAGAAATTCGAAGTTTTATAGGGTTGGCCAGTTATTATAGAAGATTCGTTGAAGGATTTTCACAACTATCAGCCCCGTTAACAAGGTTGACTCGTAAAGGAGTTAGGTATGTATGGTTGAAGAATGTGAGCGCAGTTTTTAAGAATTGAAACAGCGGTTGGTACAAGCGCCCATCCTAACCCTACAAGAAGAAAAGGACTAGGATGATGTTTGTGGTCTACAAGGCCGGTTTGTGGTCTACAGTGATGTTTCAAGAAAGGACTAGGATGTGTACTGATGCAAAGAGGGAAAGTGATAGCCTATGCGTCGCGACAGTTGAAGCCCAATAAGGTAAGCTACCCCACACATGATTTAGAATTAGCAGTTGTGGTGTTTGCCTTGAAAATATGGAGACACTACCTGTATGGTGCAAGATGTGAGATTTATACAGATCACAAGAGCCTTAAATACATTTTCACTCAGAGGGAGTTGAACATGAGACAAAGGAGATGGCTCGAGTTATTGAAGGACTACGATTTGGAAATTTTATACCATCTAGGTAAGGCAAATGTGGTAGCTGATGCATTGAGCAGAAATGTCAGCTTAGCGCATCTTATCACCAATGAGGAAGGATTGCTTCAGGAGATAAGACAAATGGAACTGATTGTATGTCCATATGGAATTCAAACAAGATTATCACAACTATGCATACAATCGTCACTTTTTGAACAGATCAAGACTGCGCAGCAAAAGGATACAGACCTACATACACATGTAGAAAAGATGAAGAAAAAGGAATTATCTAAATTTGCTATTGATGAGCAGGGTATGTATAGGTATAAGGGTCGCCTTTGCATACCTAATACAGTTGAGTTAACGGAACAGATCCTTAAGGAGGCACATTTTTCGCCATTCTCTATTCACCTGGGAAGTACTAAAATGTATCAGGATCTCAAGAAAGCATATTGGTGGAATAATATGAAAAGGGAGATCGCTGAATACGTGGCTAAGTGCTTAACTTGCCAACGGGTGAAAGCAGATTCCAAAGAGTGCCTGGAAAACTAAAGTCCTTAGAAATCCCTGAATGGAAGTAGGACGACATCACTATGGATTTTATTAAATGTTTACCTAAGACCCAAGAAGGAAATGATTCCATATGTGAAACCCCAATCTTAGACATGTGTATAAAACCCTAGGATTGTAAACCCTAGGTAACATATTTGGGAAATATACATTTATGAGTATGAAATATGTGGGAATAGAGGTTAAAATAATTATTTATGAAATTTGGATGAATAGTGCACGTGAATAGTAACCTTGAGATTAAGACACGTGATTAAGAGTTAATCACTTGGATTAACCTAATCACAAAAAGACGAAAAGGAGATTTAATCACTACAAGATGAAATAGCAATTCTTTTTTATATTTTAATCCAATTTTGGATTTTAGTGAAAAATTAAAGAAAAATTCATAATTTGCAAATGGTTAAAAATTCATGATGAACATGATGAATGGGTTAAGATGTGATGAAAATCACAATCAAGGGTCAAGATTAAACGTCAAATGGAGATCGAAAAGTAATTTATCTTTTTCATTAAATTCCATTTGACTTTTTATTAAATTAAATAATTAAAAAATAAAAAAATAATAAATGAACAGCAGCTATTGCAGGAGCATGGCAAGGGGTGGGTGGATATTTGACCAAAAATTAATGGTTGAAATTCATCCTCATCCAAGATCAATGGCTAAGATTTAATTAGCATAAATTAAATAATTTTAAAAATAAAAAAATCATGAAAATAGGGCTGCTATAGGGGGGATGGAGCAGCTATAGGGTGGGCTGCATAAGGCTCCATGTACCTATTTAAAATTAGAAAAAAGCACATTTGCAATTAACACCTCAAGCAAGGGGGTAAAATCTAATTTTATGAAAAATCAAGCCCTATAAATAGGGGCGAAGGGGGGACGTCCAAAGCACAGCAAACCTAGCTCCATTCGAGCATTTCTTACCCCCACCACGTTTTACCCTTGAGGAGAAAGTTAGAGAAAGAAAGTGTGAGAAAAAGAGGAATATCTCCACGTCGGGTAAGTGATTTCTTCCCAAATTTCTTTTGAGTGTTAATTAGGGTAAAACCATACTTAGATAATGCCTAATCATGAGAAAATAAGTAAAGTTATAATGCTTAATTGAAATTATGCCGAAACATCGAAAATTTGGAGCGAAGATAGAGCATTCGGGAAGATAGCATATGATATGTGTAAATAATACTCCAAAATTGATAAATGAATATGATAAATATGATGTTGGAATGATGATATATTAATTTCATGATTTTTGGAATTAAGGATTATGCTTACGTGAATTTATGTTGATTTTTAGTATATGGAGAAAATGATTTATTTAGCCAAGTTAACGATGATAAATTCAAAATTCATAAATTTTTCCATGATATACTAAACATAAGCTATGTCATGGTATTTTTTTTAATTTTGGGAAAAATGTCGGGTGAACAGTACCATAAATAGTAATTTGCTACAGTGACATGAACAGTAACTACGAACAGTAAACAGCGTGATTTTGGATAAAATTTGAGATTAATATTTAAATATATGGATGAAATTTTTAAAGGATTTATGGATAAAAATCCATATAAGAAGGTAATGACCAAATATATTTATAAGATTAACCTCTATAGAAAAAAGGTAATGACTAATGCATGGGAAGCAATCTAAGACATGGAATGGTATGGATAAAATATCATTTTTCCTTGTATAGAAAAAGGAAAGGAAAATGTGGAGGACACAAACTGAGGAGGTAAGCAAGCTATATGCTTTCTAAAATATTTCTAAATGATTGTAAATTGTTTGCTTACGTGTTTTAGGAATTATATTTAAGGATGGTCATTCCTATAATGCCTTACATGAAATGATTGCTAACTGCTTGTTAAATTACTTTCTAAATGATTTATCAAGTTTTATGGAGCATGTCATGCCGGCATATGTATGTTCATGGTGCACAAAGAAGAGACTTTGGTGGAGGTAGAAAGCGGATCGAGGATCCCCCTTCACTATTGCCAAGTTGTAAGGGCTGTGTACCAGCTGTTGGAAACATGAGGAAAACTAGCTAAATCTATGTTTTGATGATTAACAAATCAATTTGAGAAAGTCTTGGCTACTAACAAGTTTGTGAAATGTCTTAAGGAATATACATTTGAAGAAAATCAAGTTGGAAGGCCAAGTCGTTCCCCAAGTCGACTCCAAGATCGACTTCAAACATGCAGAACGTCCAGAGCTGAAAACGGAAGAAGGGAAGGTGAAGTCGCAGGCCAAGTCGACTCCACCTGTGACTTGGGTAGCCAAGTCGCAAACGAAGTCGACCTCACCATCGACTTCAGTCGGGCGAAACCTTCCAGAGTTGAATTCGAAATAGCAGAATGCCGAAGTCGCACCCCAAGTCGACTCCACGTGCGACTTGAGGTGAAGTCGCAGCCGAAGTCGACTCAGACATCGACTTCGCTCAGGCAGACGGAAAACTTCAAATGACAAGTTCTGGATTACTTGATTTCAAGCCAAACTAAATGAAGATGAAGATCAAGGCAACATAGATACTCAAGCTGAAACATTTGAAGAAAAATCCAAGTACAAGCAAGAAGCATAAACTCAATCATTCAAATCAAGAAGATATCTAAGATTACATGAGTCAAGATTCAAGATGAATCAAAGTCAAGATTTTCAAGAACATCATGACAGTGAAGTCGCAAGGCCAAGTCGACCCCATCTGCGACTTGGGTGAAGTCGCAAAGCCAAGTCGACTTCATGATCGACTTCAAGTGGGCAAAACCTTCCAGTGTTGAAATTAAAGACAGAAGTTCGCGAAGTCGCACCCGAAGTCGACTCCATCTGCGACTTGGGCGAAGTCGCATCCGAAGTCGACTCCACCTGCGACTTGGGTCGCAACGGTCGGAATTAATTCGAACGTTGGCGCATTAAATGCGCGCCACCTACCTTCTAACGTTCGGATTCCCTCCAAAATTATAAATAGCATTCATGGTGGACGAGGGAAGTAGTTGGAAAACATTAAGTGAGCATAACTCCTATCTACAAGAGCATTAAAGTGATCAAGCCAATCAAGAGAGGAAGAATTGTGCTTCAAGTTGCAAGAGCTACATTCAGAAACTTCAAAGCCATCATCTACAAGTTCTTCCCTGCGCTAAATCGTTTCTACACACCTGTAAAGTGTAGTTTACTTTCATTGATTATTTGTTTGTATTGAACTTGATTTAGCTTGGGTAGCTAAGATCAAGTGATAGCAAAGTAGTGTGTGATTGGAGTGTGACTCATCACCTACTTGTGCTAGTTGTTGATGCCCCCTAGAGCTAGAATCTAGAAGAGAGCAAGTGGCTCTAGTTGTTGATGCCCCCTAGAGCTTTGAATCTAGAAGAGAGCAAGAGGCTCTAATTGTATTGAGAGAATACAATAGTGGAACCCAAGTCACAAGGTGTGTGAGCTTGGAAGAGTGGAGTAGGGAGGTTGCCCGAACCACTATAAAATCCTTGTCTACTTGCTTTTATTTCTGCTCTCTTTATTACTTTGCTTTCCATTCAGTTACTTCATTAAAGGGGATTAATTCTATAAGGGGTTAAGTTTTTTAAGTTACCAAAAGAAATTTTTAAGAACCCAATTCACCCCTCCCCTCTTGGGTTTTGCCATCTATTCGGGACCCAACAAGTGGTATCAGAGCAGGTCTTTGAGTTAAACCAAAGAGATCTATTGATATGGCATCCCAATCGATTCCCGTTCCCGCTTTTGCTGAGGGCCAATCATTCACTAGGCCACCATTGTTTGATGGGAACAACTTTGGTTATTGGAAGCTTCGTATGAAGCAACTCATCATGGCTACCGATATGGATTCTTGGATTGCTATCCAAGACGGTGTAACTTTGCCAATTAATGAAAGAGCTTCCAAATGGACCGAAGAGGAAGTAAGAACCGTCAAGAGCAATGCTAAGGCTATGAACTCTTTATTTTGTGCTCTTACGGCTTCGGAATATGATAGAGTATCATCTTGCCTAACCGCCAAGGAGATATGGGATACTCTAACATCCATTTATGAAGGAACCTCTCAAGTCCAAGGGACTAGGAGAAATATTTTGATAGGAGAGTTGGAAAGTTTTAGAATGCTAGACACTGAAAATATTTCTGAAATGTTTGCAAGATTTTCTAAGATTACTAATGCTCTCAAAGGTCTTGGAAAAGCTATCTCTGAATCCGAACAGGTGATGAAGATACTAAGAGCTCTACCGGATTCATGGACTCCAAAGATTACAGCTATTGAAGAAGCGAAAGACCTCAACACCCTAAAGCTAGAAGATCTAATTAGCTCACTAATGTCACATGAGCTAATTAAGAGAAGAAACGAAGAGAATCATAAAGGGAAGAAAATCATTGCATTAAAAGCGGCACGCAACTCAGACGAGTCTACCTCCTCGTCTAACAATGGTGATGAAGATATTGCACTTCTTACTCACAAGTTTCGAAAATTTGTGAGAAAAGAAAAGAACCTTAAAGACTTCAAAGAAAGACCACAAAAAGAAAAGAAGAAGGAGGTCACAAAATGCTACCGATGCGGGGGCGTAGGACATATGCAAGCTCAATGTCCTACACCGGAAGAAAGGCCAAAGGAGAATCATGAAAGAAGAAAATACCAAAGGCCAAGAGGAAGAGGCATGTTCGTCAACGAGGAAACTTCATCAACATGCAGCTCTTCAACCGACGACAATGATGCAGCCAACTGTGCAAGAATATGCTGCATGGCACGAATCGAGCAAGAAGAGGACTTGCTATGCTTGAACACAACGGAAGTTTTGGAAGATCAATCCATCTCAACAAAATACACAGAAAGTGAAGAGGTAACTTCCAAACCTTGTCATTCTCAATCTAGTTATTCTTCTTTTCATAATTGCCTCAAATGTGCTGAATTAGAAGAACTACAACTTGCATATGATTCATTATATGAGGAGATCAAAAAGCTAGGAAACAAGTTGACATTAAAGAGACAACAATGTAACTTTGTTATTATTGAAAATGGAAAACTAGCTGAAAAATCAACAAAACTGAAAGAAGAAAATGAATCATTGTTGAAAGAGATAGAGAAACTAAGAAAAGAGAACAAATCATTAAATGAATCATTAGTAAAGTTCTCTAATCCAGGAGAAAATGTAAGAATGTTTCTGAATATGACCTCACAAACTGATAAAAGAGGTCTTGGGTATCATACATTTGAGCAAGGAGAAAGTAGCAAATCAAATGTACAAATATTTGAGAAACATCAAACTAAAAATGCATCTATATACAAGCCACAAAAGAAAAATTTTAAGTGGACTAGAAGACCAATAATGGAACCATTGCATACTTGGAGGCCTACTCCAAGATTACCTATGGCTTGTAATTTCTGCAATAAAATGGGTCACAAAACTTACAAATGTAATTTTAAGAAATTATATGACCATGGTGCAAAATTAGTTTGGGTTCCAAGAAACACAAGATTTGGGCTTTCAAAGTTAGAACAACAAAGATTGATCTATATTACTAACCCAAATGGACCCGTAAAATGGGTACCAAGAAGATAAGATTTATTTGCTTATTTTTCAGACATGTCTTAAGGCAAAGGCAAACAATGAATGGTTTATGGATAGCGGTTGCTCAAGGCATATGACCGGTGAAAGAAGTTTGTTTCACAAACTTAAGCCTTGTAATGATGGAATGGTTGCCTTTGGCAATAATGAAAAAGGTAAAATTAAAGGTAAAGGAAATATACATAGCATTTCAAATGCATGCATGGAAGATGTTTTGTTTGTTGAAGGACTCAAACACAATTTAATGAGCATTAGCCAATTATGTGATAAAGGATACAAAGTTGTGTTTGAATCATCTATATGTAATGTATTTGATGGAGAACATATCATGTTTAGTGGTAAAAGACATGGAAATGTATATTTGGTCTCACTTGATGAATTGAATGGTCAATGTCTAATGGCCATTGATAATGATCCATGGGTTTGGCATAAAAGGCTTGGACATATAAACATGGGAAACATAAAAACCCTATGGAAAAAGAGTTTGGTAGAAGGATTACCAAGATTGAAATATGACAAAGACAAGATTTGCAAGGCATGTCAATTATCAAAACAACCCAAGATGCCTTTCTCTACCAAAAAGGAAATTTCCACCACTAAGCCACTTGAATTGCTACATATGGATCTATACGGGCCATCCGACATTCTAACCATTGGTGGAAAGAAATATGTATTTGTCATAGTTGATGATTTTTCAAGATTCACATGGATAATTCTCTTAGCTAGTAAAGATGAAGCCTTCTCTATGTTCGCAACTTTTGTAAATTTGGTGCAAAATGAAAAACAAAGTACTATTGTGACCATAAGAAGTGATCATGGTGGCGAATTCGAAAACAAACGATTCATGGAATTTTGCAATGAAAAAGGAATTCACCACACATTTTCTGCACCAAGAACTCCACAACAAAATGGAGTAGTTGAAAGGAAAAATAGAACTATACAAGAGATGGCTAGAACTATGCTAAATGAGAGCAATCTATCCAAGAAATTTTGGGGTGAAGCTGTAAGTACAGCTTGTCATGTATTGAACCGTGTTACCATTCGAGCAATCTTGAAAAAGACCCCATATGAACTATGGAAAGGAAGGAAACCAAATATTTCTTATTTTCATGCTTTTGGATGTACATGTTATGTTTTGAACAATGGAAAAACTAACTTGGGAAAGTTAGATGCTAAAAGCAATGAGGCTATATTCCTTGGTTATTCATCAAATAGCAAAGCATATAGAGTCTTCAATAAACGATACCAAGTTGTTGAAGAATCCATACATGTTGTATTTGATGAAATTAATCAAACTCCGAGAAAGGAGGATGAACTGAGTGATGCAGATGAAACAAAAGGCAAAGAACAATCAAAGGAACTTGAGCTCAAGCCAGAAAATCTCGTGGAGGAAGAGGTAAGTGAAGGTAATGATTCTTACAAACCTCCAACTGATTTGAAGTTCAAAAATGCCCATCCAATTGAACAAGTTATTGGAAATATATATGAAGGAGTGAAAACTAGAAGATCAAAACAAAACGTTTATGGTCAATATGCCTTTGTATCTAAAATTGAACCAAATACCATTGAACAAGCTCTCAATGATGAACGTTGGATTATTGCAATGCAAGAAGAGCTAAACCAATTCGAAAGAAACAATGTATGGCATTTAGTTCCTAGACCAAATAATCACACTATCATAGGTACTAAATGGATATTTAGGAACAAATTAGATGAAAGCGGACTCGTAATTAGAAACAAGGCAAGATTAGTAGCCAAAGGGTATTTCCAAGAAGAAGGAATTGATTTTGAAGAATCATATGCACCCGTGGCTAGATTAGAAGCCATACGTATTTTACTAGCATTTGCTTCTCATATGAATTTCAAATTGTTTCAAATGGATGTAAAAAGTGCATTTTTGAATGGCTATCTGAATGAAGAAGTATATGTTGAACAACCCCCTGGCTTTGGAGAAAAGAATCAATCAAAGTATGTCTATAAATTGACCAAAGCATTATATGGACTAAAACAAGCTCCAAGAGCTTGGTATGAAAGATTGAATAAATTTTTGATTGACCATGAGTTTCAAAAGGGGAAAGTAGACACTACTCTGTTCATTAAATATAAAAATAAAAACATTTTAATTGTGCAGATTTATGTTGATGATATAATATTTGGTGCTACTGACGAAAAACTTTGTCAAGAGTTTTCTAAGATAATGCAGAGCGAATTCGAAATGAGTATGATGGGAGAATTAAATTTCTTCCTTGGACTGCAAATCAAGCAACAAAGTGAAGGAATATTTCTAAATCAGTCCAAATATGCCAGAGAGATGCTCAAGAAGTTTGGAAAGCAAAATAGCAAAGGAGCAAACACTCCAATGAGCTCTACAATCAAGATCGATGCGGACGAAAATGGTAAAAGTATCGATCAAACACTTTATAGAAGCATGATAGGATCCTTGCTATACTTAACTGCTTCTAGACCCGATATACTATTTAGTGTTTGTATGTGCTCTAGATTCCAAGCATGTCCAAAAGAATCACATCTACTTACTGTAAAAAGAATTTTTAAATATTTGTTAGAAACTACAAATCTTGGACTATGGTATCCAAAGGGGTCAACCTTTGATCTAATCGGCTATTCGGATGCAGACTTTGCCGGATATAAAGTAGATAGAAAAAGTACCAGTGGAACTTGTCAATTTCTTGGACATATGCTAGTTTCATGGAATTCAAGAAAACAAACAAGTGTTGCACTATCTACTGCGGAAGCTGAATACATAGCCGCCGGGAGTTGTTGTGCCCAATTACTTTGGATGAAACAGCAACTTAGGGACTATGGCATGGATTTTAAAGATATACCTATCAAATGTGACAATACCAGTGCCATATGTCTAAACAAGAATCCAGTCTTGCATTCTAGGACCAAACATATAGACCTTAGACATCATTTCATTAGAGAACATGTAGAAAATCATGACATATGTTTGGTATATGTAAGAACTGAGGATCAAGTTGCAGATATATTCACTAAGCCCCTAGCAAAAGAAGCATTTTATAAGCTTAGAAATGACATGGGAATGCTTGAACTAACTTAAAGCATAAATTGAGGGGGAGCACCCATTTAGGGGGAGCAAACCCACTTGTTTCTTTACCCTCTAATCTTTTTGATATATTGACAAAAAGGGGGAGAGATATTTAAGAATGGGGAGAAGAAGAGGATTTGAGTATAAGTCTTTATGATTAAAGGGGAGAGAGATTTAAGGAGAGAAGAGTAGGATATGTATATGCTTAAATGAATACTTTGAATGTTTGCATTATGAATATGAGCTTATTTATTTAAATGAAAGGTATCCACTCAAATCGGTTTTGTCAATCATCAAAAAGGGGGAGATTGTTGGAAACATGAGGAAAACTAGCTAAATCTATGTTTTGATGATTAACAAATCAATTTGAGAAAGTCTTGGCTACTAACAAGTTTGTGAAATGTCTTCAGGAATATACATTTGAAGAAAATCAAGTTGGAAGGCCAAGTCGTTCCCCAAGTCGACTCCAAGATCGACTTCAAACATGCAGAACGTCCAGAGCTGAAAACGGAAGAAGGGAAGGTGAAGTCGCAGGCCAAGTCGACTCCACCTGCGACTTGGGTAGCCAAGTCGCAAACGAAGTCGACCTCACCATCGACTTCAGTCGGGCGAAACCTTCCAGAGTTGAATTCGAAATAGCAGAATGCCGAAGTCGCACCCCAAGTCGACTCCACGTGCGACTTGAGGTGAAGTCGCAGCCGAAGTCGACTCAGACATCGACTTCGCTCAGGCAGACGGAAAACTTCAAATGACAAGTTCTGGATTACTTGATTTCAAGCCAAACTAAATGAAGATGAAGATCAAGGCAACATAGATACTCAAGCTGAAACATTTGAAGACAAATCCAAGTACAAGCAAGAAGCATAAACTCAATCATTCAAATCAAGAAGATATCTAAGATTACATGAGTCAAGATTCAAGATGAATCAAAGTCAAGATTTTCAAGAACATCATGACAGTGAAGTCGCAAGGCCAAGTCGACCCCATCTGCGACTTGGGTGAAGTCGCAAAGCCAAGTCGACTTCATGATCGACTTCAAGTGGGCAAAACCTTCCAGTGTTGAAATTAAAGACAGAAGTTCGCGAAGTCGCACCCGAAGTCGACTCCATCTGCGACTTGGGCGAAGTCGCATCCGAAGTCGACTCCACCTGCGACTTGGGTCGCAACGGTCGGAATTAATTCGAACGTTGGCGCATTAAATGCGCGCCACCTACCTTCTAACGTTCGGATTCCCTCCAAAATTATAAATAGCATTCATGGTGGACGAGGGAAGTAGTTGGAAAACATTAAGTGAGCATAACTCCTATCTACAAGAGCATTAAAGTGATCAAGCCAATCAAGAGAGGAAGAATTGTGCTTCAAGTTGCAAGAGCTACATTCAGAAACTTCAAAGCCATCATCTACAAGTTCTTCCCTGCGCTAAATCGTTTCTACACACCTGTAAAGTGTAGTTTACTTTCATTGATTATTTGTTTGTATTGAACTTGATTTAGCTTGGGTAGCTAAGATCAAGTGATAGCAAAGTAGTGTGTGATTGGAGTGTGACTCATCACCTACTTGTGCTAGTTGTTGATGCCCCCTAGAGCTAGAATCTAGAAGAGAGCAAGTGGCTCTAGTTGTTGATGCCCCCTAGAGCTTTGAATCTAGAAGAGAGCAAGAGGCTCTAATTGTATTGAGAGAATACAATAGTGGAACCCAAGTCACAAGGTGTGTGAGCTTGGAAGAGTGGAGTAGGGAGGTTGCCCGAACCACTATAAAATCCTTGTCTACTTGCTTTTATTTCTGCTCTCTTTATTACTTTGCTTTCCATTCAGTTACTTCATTAAAGGGGATTAATTCTATAAGGGGTTAAGTTTTTTAAGTTACCAAAAGAAATTTTTAAGAACCCAATTCACCCCTCCCCTCTTGGGTTTTGCCATCTATTCGGGACCCAACACCAGCGAAATCCTCCCAGAGGTTGGAGGCACAAGGAATGTCATGAATGAATGAATGCATTGCATTCTCATGAAATGCATGAAAAGGTTTCTGTCCCATTGGTAATTGATCACTTGGTAAGTGTCTCCTACCAAATTGGGAGAAATGCATTTGAACGAAAGGAAAATGTTTACTTGCCAAAGAAAAAGACTTGCTTACTGAATATTATTACTCATATGTGTTTTCAAATGACAAACAGGCTATGTGTTGGTCCCGAGTTAATTGCAATTACCCAAGAGGGGAGGGGTATATTGGGTATTTAAAATTTTCAACTTAAACAGAAACTTTACCCCGGATTAATCTAGTCCCCTTTATGAAGAAACAGAATGGAAAGCAATATAGCGTAGAGAGCAGAAATAAAAATGAACACACAAGATTTTATAGTGGTTCGAGCAACCTCCCTACTCCACTCTTCCAAGCTCACACCCCGTGTGACTTGGGTTCCACTATGTATTCCACGAATACAACTAGAGTCTTCACTCTCTTCTAGATTCTAGCACTAGGGGGCATATACAACCAGAGCCTCCGCTCTCTTCTAGATTCTAGCTCTAGGGGGCATATACAATACACAGCACAAGTAGGTGACAAGTTCCACTCTAATCACACACTACTTTGCTTACACTTGTTCTTAGCTACCCAAGCTAAAACAAGTTCAATACAACAATAAAAATAAAAGAAAGTTTCTACACGTTATTGTTGTATAGACGCAGATTTGGCGAAGAGAAGAACTTGTAGTGTAGGCGTAGAGATTCAGCAAGCAGCTCTTGGCAGTTTGAAGCAAGGTTCTTCTTCTAAAAATCGGCTTGATCACTTGAAGCTGTTAAAGATGGGAGTTATGCTCACTTAATGAATTCTCAGCTACCCTCCTCGTTCATATTGAATGCCTTTTATAATTGTGGAGGGAATTCGAACGTTTGGAAGTAGGTGGCGCGCATTTAATGCGCCAACGTTCGAATTTTTTCCGATCGTTGCGACCCAAGTCGCGGGTGGAGTCGACTTCGGGTGCGACTTCGCCCAAGTCGCAGATGGAGTCGACTTCGGGTGCGACTTCGCCTGTTCGCAACAACTTCAAGTTCCAGTCTGGGTCGACTTGGTCCTCGACTTGACCCAAGTCGCAGGTGGAGTCGACTTCGGGTGCGACTTCACCTTGACAGCTTGCTTGATGAACTTGAAATCTTCAGAGATGACTTTGATCATTAAATTTTCTTCATATTGAATGTTCTCCTTTATATCTCTTTACATAAAATACCTTGTATTCCTTTTCTTGAGTTCTTGAGTACTTGAATCTTGGAATGCATTGCTTTCTTGAATTCCTTCATTGTTTGGAGACTCTTCATAATTCTCACGTTTGACTTCATGTCTTGAGTCTTGAGTCTTCGAGTTATCTTTTACCTTCATCTTCTTTTGAAACTCTTGAATCTACCATTTATCTTGATCTGCATGTTTCCGTATTGAAGTCGAAGTCGGAGTCGACTTGATCTGCGACTTCACCCAAGTCGCATGCGGAGTCAACTTGGGATGCGACTTCGGCAACCCTTGTTCTCGGTTTCAACTCTGGACAGAAATGACGCCTCCAAGTCGCTACTGGAGTCGACTTGGTCTGTGACTTCACCTCAAGTCGCAAGCAAAGTCGACTTGGGATGCGACTTCGACACTTCTCATTCTCGATTTCAACTCTGGAAGGAAATGACGTCTCCAAGTCGCTATCGGAGTCGACTTGGTCTGCGACTTCACCTCAAGTCGCAAGTGGAGTCGACTTGGGATGCGACTTCGGTACCTCTCAGTCTTGATTTCAACTCTGGAAGGAAATGTCGTTTCGAAGTCGCTTCTTGAGTCGACTTGGGGATCGACTTGGCCTAAGTTGAAGCCTAAGTCGACTTGGAAATCGACTTGACTTGCCATGCTTCATATTCTTCAAATTTATAACCTTAAGTCATTTCCACAAACATGTTAGTAACCAAAACTTACTCAAATTGATTTCTTAATCATCAAAACATAGACTTGGCTTATTTTCCGCATATTTCCAACACTATGGAGCTGACTCATAAAGGATGCCAAGTAGAAATGACCTGCAAAATTAACTGAAGTTCTATGTATGTGTCCAAAAGGACAAATGTATGAAAATCATGTTGAAGTCATGTTTTAAGGATATTACAAACATGATTGTATTTATGTGAATTATTTTAATAAAAAGAAGATATGAATAGTTTTATGATGATATTGATGAGTCTATTATGAATAACGTGTATGCTTAAGTGACGAATGAAAAGAAAAAAAAATTGGACGAGATCCAATTAAGAACCCGCCACGTGATCAGGGCTACAATCCTGAGTCACATTTATCAATCGACAAGATCCCGAAGTAAGGCCTATGTGGATGCCTCGGTTTGGGGCGGCACACCATATGTGTACTAGTGGACAGACTATCAAAAGTTGCTCACTTCATACCTATAAAAAGGACATATACAGCAGAAAGGCTAGCCAAGATATATTATAAGGAGATCGTATAACTCCATGGAGTGCCGAAGTCGATTGTTTCGGATCGAGATGCGACGTTTACGTCAGGATTTTGGAAGAGCTTACATGAAACCTTAGGCATTCAACTTAAGCTCGGTGCAGCTTTCCATCCTCAAACAGATGGACAAACGGAGTGAGTGAATCAAATCATTGAAGATATGCTCCGTATGTGCACCTTGGAATTTGGAGGATCATGGGATGAGTATATACCGATTTCAGAGTTTGCATACAATAATAGCTACCAAGCTAGTATACAAATGGCTCCATTTGGAGCATTGTATGGTCGGCGATGTCGAACGCCGTTGAACTGGGATGAAGTTGGAGAGAAAAGGTTAGCTCTAGATTTGTCTCAACGAATGACAGACAAGGTACGAACTATTCGCCAATGTATACTCACAGCCCAAAGTCGGCAAAAGAGTTACATAGATTGTAAGAGAAGGGACTTAAATATCCAAGTCGGTGAACATGTATTCATAAAGGTCATGCCATTCAAGGGAGTTACACGATTTGGGAAAAGAGGAAAACTGAATCCCAGGTATATTGGACCATTTGAGGTTTTAGAAAAGATTGGGAAATTGGCTTATAGAATAGCCTTAGCCCCAGCGTTAGCCTTAGTCCATAACGTATTCCATATTTCTATGCTTAGGAAATACGTTTTGGACCCGACCCATGTATTAGTGGCTGAAAACCTACCGATTCAAGATTATCTGAATTATGAAGAAAGGCTAGTTAGAATCTTGGATCAGAAGGTGCAAAAGCTTCGAAATCGAGAAATCGATTACTTGAAGGTACCATGGAACCGGTATTCCAAAAATGTAGCCACTTGGGAGTTAAAAGAAGAGGTGGAACGGAAATACCCCCAGTTATTTCAACGATAGACGGTTTCGGGACGAAACCTGTTATAAGGGGGGTTTGTGAAACCCAACCTACGTAGGACTCAAATGTATGCATTGAACATTTTCATGTGATGTATATGTGAATTTATTGAATTTTGAATGATTTTGTGATTTTGCTAAATTATTGCAATTAGGGCTAAGGATTACATATAATGATTCGAGTAATCGTTATGAGCTGACATGGGACAATGGAATTAAAGTAAATTGTTGGTGATTGAAATACACCAATATATCATGGAAAATTAATTTAAATTATTTGATATGAATTATGAGGATTAAAGGATAATTATCAAGTTAAGTGGAAAAATATTAGAAAATTCATAACTCAATGCCTGTAAGGCGAATTCAAGTGAAATTTGAAATGGAAGTTGATGACAATGGGTTTGATCTTATGGGATTATTGGGTTATGAAAATCCTTGATGAAATTATGGTGATTATTAATTGATCATAGTTTAACTTCAACCGTTAACTTCAAATGGTTATAACTTGAATTAGGAAAATCGGATTGAGATGAAATTTGAAACGGTTGAATAAAATTATGAGATTAACATTTTGGAAGGTTTAGATTAAGCTTATTATGTTGGTAAAATACCTGAATTGGAAAAGGTATATATAGTTGACTTTTACACCTCAATAGTACCATGCATTAAAGGCTTAGAGTACATAGATTAAATGCAGATTTTAATAGAAAAATAGGTGTCCAATGCAGCTTAAAACCTGGGTATTTTGTGCATTATTGTAAAATGCAAAAATTCATGCATTATCCCCTGCAATAACGTGCACATTTAAGGGGGTTGAGAGTGCTCAAAGGGAGCATAGGTGAGGTGGCATCATAGACGTCCCAACTAGTAGCTGCTGCTGGGTTTTTCCTTCAATTTTTATTTTATAATTTATGAATATAAATAGATGACATGTAGGGACATATAAATGTGCATTATTCATGGGAAAAATCTGTGCAAAAATCGTTAATGGAAGCTGCACATTGACTGATGAAATGGTGGACAGCATGGGTCATGCATTGGACGTGCAAAGCTATTGCTGCTGAATTTTTGTTGATTTTTTATGCCAAATTAATGGTTAAAATAATTTCTAATTAAGTGTATAAATTACCCTCAAATTAAGGTTATTAGAAAATAGAAAAAAAATCTGGAAATGAGGCAGCAAGGTGGACGTGAGCAAGTGGACAACTGGATTGATTTTATCTTGAGCAGATTTTTCACTCTTTTTAGAATATGGTAAAAATATTTTACATGACCACAATTTACACAGCACATCAAGGGGTAAATATGCATTGAATAACTATAGAAAACCAGCTCCAAGTGGGGTCCACAAGCTGGAACAATCCAGCCCTATAAAAGGGGTGAACGACCAAGTGAATTGTGGCGCCCCAAACCAAGACGTCACATCCTTACCTCAGGATCTATCGATTGGTAAATGTGATCAGGATTGTTGCCCTGAACACGCGGTGGGTTCTTAATTTGATCTCGTCCAAATTTTTTTTTCTTTTCTTTCATCAAATAAGCTCATACTTAACCTCATTCATAGTGGACTCATCTATATCATCATAAAATTTGTCATACAAGTATCTTTACTCTCATATTATAAGAAACATATATATGTTCATGAATAAAAATTCACATAGAATTTTATACAAAATCACTTATCTATTCACACCATACATAATCAATCCCATTTCATTATAAGCAATATATTCATCCATTCATTCTTCAACATATCAATACCTTTTAGCTTTGTTCCTTCCCTCGAGCCTTAAACCTGTCTAAGATTGGGAAAACAAAACGTGAGTGATAAACTCAGTAAGCAAGCATCATTTTTTCATTTAAATGCATCCATTTCCCATTAGGTAGGAGACACTTATCAAGTGATCAACTACCAATAGTAAGAAACCTTTTATAGAAATTTCCTTTATAAAACACTCATAAAACTTTGTGCATATCCCCATTTCGAGGATTTTCAAAAGTGATGTCTACGCATCTAAACCATTTTTCATGGGGACAATTGTTTGTCCCAAAATATTTTTCATCTATCATGAGGACATGTCTATGTCCAAAAATATTTTTCATATGGCATGAGGACAATTATATGTCCTAAAACATTATTCTTATAACCTTTTGCCCATGAGGACATTTACTTGTCCCAAAACATTATTTGTTTAATTTTCTTTATAACACAACTCGGGGTAGTTCAAAAGCAAAGCATGTGCATAGAAATCTTTTATGTAGGCATACATTCTCATGTCCAAAAATATTTTTCCATATAAGCCCTTTTTTTAGCCCGCATATAAGATACCAACCCTTTTTAAACCAATATGGCAGACATATTCATGTCTTAAAATATTTTTTTATATAAACCTCTTTTAACCCGCATATGGTATCTTTTGAAAACTGGACATAAATCCATTTAAAGCCAACACAAATCCATTTAAAACCAACATAAATCCATTTAAAACCAAACAGAGTAGGTGCCCATTTTGGGACTTTTTAAAACATAGGGAACATATGTATGTTCCAAAAACATATGGATTTGTGTCTCTGACCCTCAAGAAGGTGACACTTAACAAGTGATCATCCTCCCCTAGGAAAGAAACCATTCATGTGACTGCACCGCTACCTAGGCGGTTGTCCATGATTCTGCTCCCATTTCAGGGAGGGCGCCGCCGGCCTCCAGCCTTTCCCTAAGCGACTCGGCTACAGGTAGAGGTGAGCTCTGGTTCTCGACCATTTTGGTCTGTAACCGCCTCAACCATGAGCCTAGTATATCATTTTGAGCACACTCGTATGCTAGCAATGATTTTCACAAAACTTAGCCAAGTCATTTGACTGTGCTCTTTTTGAAGCTTCAGCTTGATATGTATAAAGCCAAATTTAGTCCGCAGACTATGCCCTTCTCGAATTGAGAACTGGGCAGGATTATTTTGAAAAGAAAAATTAAATATTTTAAACCACTTAGTCCGCAGACTATGCCCTTCTCAAATTGAGAACTGGGCGTGGTTGTTTTGAAAATAAAACATTTTTCTAAATTATTTTCAAATCATGATGTTATGATGACCACCCTTAAAGAGTTTAGAAATATTTTAATAAATCCATTTTACCAAACATTTGACATATTTGAGAAGAAAATATTTTGCAAAACTTTAATGATTTGCTAAACAACTTTTGAAATTCTCATTTTTAGAAGCTTTTGAACTAATTCAAAACTCGCGAAGACAAAACTTTTCTTAATAACATTTTTATGAGCAAAACTTATGCAACTCTTTTCCATCCACTGTAATGGCATTATTTGTCTTATCCACATCGCTTCTTTGTTACACTTATATATATATAGAGAGAGAAGTTTGCATAATCTTTTGATCATTATTTAAACATAAAATCCACGAATCATTTTGTAGGACTGGCCATCCTTAAATCTTTTTAGAATATCAGAGTAAAGCATCTTCAAAGTGTTACAACTCTAAGAGTTGTAAAGCACCTTGATAGATTTTTTTAAATCATCTACATAAATCTCAAAACACGTATATAAATTCAATTTTTGACATTTAATGGAAACCATTTCAAAACATCTATTTATTTCTAGAAACCATTTTGTAAACAATTACATTTTTCAATAAAACTCCTTAGAAATAGAATTTCCATGGTTTGTTTTTGAATATCACTTTATGAAAGAGACAAACTCTTTCAATATAAAACTCTTTGTAAACCACACTTGTATGAACTTGCTTATTTTAAAACCATCATAAAACCCATATCATATTTTCAAGATCTGAGCTTGCTTACTCTATAAGCAATTCTCCACATCATTAATATAAACATGATCAAGTAAATTTAATACTTGAATATAAACATTATGCTTGAAAATTTACTTACTTATCTCGTAAGCAATTATAAAACCAACTTATTAAAGCAAGTTCATAAATTTCATAAGATTCCTTTGAAACAATATTTTGGAAAGCTCGTTTTCTTACTTGTAAGCAAATTCTTTAAAATCATTGATATAAGCATTTCCAATCTTGGCAATACTTACGATAGAATAACTATTTTAAGAAGTATTGCTTGTTTCCCATGAAACAATCCTTAAGGAATTTTATTTAAGCTATCATTTTTAAAACATAGGAGGAAATCAATATTTTGGAAAGTTCGCTTGCTTACCTTGATCACATGAGCTTCCCAAGTCAACCCCTTTCTTTGCCTTTGCCTATACATGTAGAATGATATAAAATTCATGTAAATTCTATTTGCTTGCATTCACCTAGTTTTCCAATCCATTTTCGTAAATATTCATAACCCGCCTAATCTCCAAGTCGGGTATACGTACATAACATAATTACGTATCAACCAATCATTTCATCACATGTTCAATTCTCATATATTAATCTCAAAATTTGAGATTATCAATTCAGCAATGCATTTCACATTTTTCCATCAGATTTTAACATATTTTTTTCATTTTAATATCTTACATAATGCATTTATCATCTTATCATATGCATTGCTTCACATATGTGCGTCTAATAGCGTCTAATTCATATATTTCTTAAAAATTTTCAAATCAAAAAATTGTCCTATAATTCAGCATAATTATACACCTCAATTAATACCTAATTAATGCATTTTTACGAATGTTTAATTCACAATTCTCGAATTTACAAAAACAGCCACTTTGACATCAAATTTCCACACTTTATACGCCTCTTTTGATACTCCAACATAGACAGATTTTTATCTTTTTGATTTCAAAAATTCATCCAATTTTTCCTAACCCAAATATAGGTTATTAACATATAAATAAATCTGGATCATTTCTGCATAGTTTTCATATTTCTTTTTGATTTTTTCTCCAACTATCCACAAATGCTGAAATCAGGCGAACTGAAATCTATAAATCTTGATTTATAATCAAATAAAGGTATTTAATTCTGAAATTTGTACCATAACGTAATGACTACATTATATAACTTTAATAAAAATTTCATCACGAAATATTAACATAATATATTTATTTTTGAATTTTCACTGTGCTGGACAGTGTTGGGAGTTTAGGGTCAGCCTTAATCACGTGAATTATGTGGCATATTTATTCCCATCAAAACCTAAATTTTATATTTTTTTTATGATCATTAATATGTATTATATGTTTTTTAAAATTTTCATCCGGAAAATCCTTTTATAAATATTACTAAAAACCATTTCCTACGGCTGATCCTGTCACCTGTTTTACACTGTTTAGGTTAATATTCTCAGATTTTTAATTTGAAACTGGATTATTCTTATAAGATGAAAATTTGGTCGTTCATTAATAAATCCATAATTATTCTTCCCAAAAATTTTCATCTAAAATTAATCCATTTAATGTCCCGTTCATATTTTACTTTACAACATCATAAAATTTCCAGATTTGAGATATAAAATCGAAATAATCATATACTTACTTGATTAAATGGGTAATCCTTCATTTTTCCATTTATTTTCTTCTATTTTCTTCCTCCTTGGTGGCCTAGGGGACGTGATTTGCTGCTGGAAAGGAGAACTCCAATTTTGCAGAAATTTTCTAAGTCCTTGATAAGCATATGGACGTCCCTTTGCCTTTTAGCAACTAGCTGGAAATTTCCAGCAAATGGGCCCCACATGCCACATCATCCACACAATTTTAAATGAATTCCTATCCCCTTAACTGACATGGAAACTTGTGGGCCATTAAAAATATTTTTATCACATTTATAAATCCACTAATTATCCATTACATTTAATGATCACCATGCTGTCCATCAGATCACGTCCACAATCAGCTGCCTTTCTCCATTTTTTCCCAACGAATTTTGAAACTAATAAATGCATATTTATGTTCCCTAATACCTAGTCTAAATATCCATGCATTTAGAAATTTTTATAAATTAAAAAAAATCACATTTCTAGCTGCTTGAACGGTCCACATTTCAGCTCTCTTTTGCTGCCCATTTTCAACGGCCCTGTTTCAGCAGCAAATTTCGAATTTTTCTTCCACATGGTTCAACTTTAATTTAATTATAATTTAATCACCTAGTAATTTAGGTCAATTGGGAATTAATTGAGCATAATTAAAAAATTATAAAAATTCCAAAGGCTGCCACAACCGTCCACATCATCCTGGATACATGTTGCTGTCCACTTTTTCATTTTCCATTCAACAGTCCATATCAGCTGCTAATAAATCCGAATTTCACTTTAATTTAATGCCAAATTATCTACATTAACTCCTTGTTGACTTTGGGTATACGTTTTATTAAAAATATTTCACAAAAATCCACTTTAGGGGCTAGTTTGGACGTCTATGCTTGCATGTAAGCTACTCTCCCCTATGCTAATCACTTTTTGCTGTAAAAAGTCAAAATAATTAATCATAATTTTGTGCGAGCCTAATTACATCATCATTTTCATGATCAAATCCTTTAATAACCTTAATCTCATAATTTTAACCGTCCATTCCAAATTTCATATTAATCCGACTTTTCTAGCTCAAATTATGATCATTTTAAATTTTGGACGGTGATGATCAATTATCATCAAAATTTTCATAATATACCTTTCCCATATGATTAAGTACAAATTATGTGCTTCCATCTCAATTTTCATATTAATCTGCCTTACGGGCTTCAAGTTATGAATTTTCTAAGGTTTTCTATACTAACTTGAGAATTATCCTTTTAAATTCTCATAATCCATATCAAATAATCTAAAATGATTATTCATGATGTATTGGTGTATTTTAATCACCAACAAATTATTCTAATCCCTTTGTCCCACATTAGCTTATAATGATCACTCGAATCATCATTGCTAATCCTTAGCCGTAATTATCATAGTTTAGCAAAATCACAAAATCATTCATAATTCAATAAATTTACTTATAAATCACATGTAAATATTCAATGCATATATTGAATCCTACTTAGGTTGGGGTTTCACAATCCTCCCCCCTTATAACAGGTTTCATCCCGAAACCGTCTATTATTTAAATAATTGACAATGACTATTTTATGAGCCAGGGCACCATCTTCTTCCCATACTTATATCACTTATAATTCATATACCTTTTATGCCTATTTTAGGCTGGGTATACCTCGACAGACCACTTATACTTTTCTCCACTATCCTTGTGAGCCACTTAGTGCCAGTCTATTTCTCTTTTTTTTTTCTTGGCCGTTTTACTGACCAATTCTAAGGCTTACTTCCTCTCCTCCATTTATTTCAAACTTGTGGGTCATGGCCCGCATATGCCACGTGTCTTTTATTTTCACTTAACGTTTACCATCATATAAACAGGAAATTCCATATAATGATATTATCCATCCTTTTTTATTAGCAGTGCATGAATGATTACATGGCGGTATACTATAATTGACTAAGTAACACCAAATTCAATCGATATTACTATAAAATTTCTTAAAATATAAATCATACCTATCACCCTCTTTTCCTCTTGCTTTTGTGACTCATCATAAGTTGATGCATGCATTTGCACTAACTTTGTAGAGATTTCCTGCAGTTTAGCCTTTGTAGCTTTCTTTTGTTGCTCCAATCTTCCAAGTCCGAGTGCTCTTTGTACCTTGTTTGGGCATTTTAAGGCAATATGTCCTACATGGCCACAATTGAAACATTTTTTCTCCCATATCTCACTATTTTTACAATTTCTCACCACATGACCTGCCTGACCGCATTTATAACATTTATTTGAACCCTTTAAACATTCTCTAAAGTGACAGTTGTGACAATTTCCACAAATTGGGGCACCTATCCTATTAAACCTTGATTTCATTTCTCTTGTCACTGTTTTCTTAATTCTTTCTTTTCCTACATTTCGTTTCTTGGTACTAGAATCCAATTGTTCTTTCTCTTGTTAAGATTCTTGAGTCTTTAGTGTTTCTATCCCATTGTCGTCAACTCCTACAGGTTCTGGTACCTGATTAGGAAGTACGGCCTGTATCGGCCTAATTTCTTCCTGTCCTCTTGACTGATCTCGTTGAGCCTTTTCCCAAAGATCTTGAATGATTCCTACGGTTTGAGTGGCCCATTCTTGGGTAGCTTGTTGGACGGCTTCCTTAACAATTGTAACTACCCTTTCCGTTATTAATTCTAATTGTACGGGGTTACCTATAGCGGTCCCACCTTAAACATTTAATTCTGGGTTAACATTTACCCGTTGTTGCCAAGTTCTTGAGTTTAGTTGCTCTCTTTGTCTTGGTCGCTTAGACTTGCGACTGGTTTCACCCTTTTCTCGTTGATCTATGGGTTCTTCATCTGCTGTTGTCTTTCCTTTATTCAGTCTAGCTCTCGCTCTTGTGATAGGCATAATTCCTTTCTATTCATAAAGAAAAATATATCAGTACACCAATATACTTTTTATCCATCTCATCACAACATATATTGTAATATACACAATAAATCATTTTAAAAGAAGGACTAATAATAACCATGTCCATTCCACTTCACTTTATATACAATCATAAACAATTTCCTATCATCTTTGAGTAACATTTTCTTATCAGTTTTTTTTTATACCATCCATCATATTTAATAGAAAGAATCAGTAAAAATTCTTTCTTCCTCATATTTAGTTATCATACAAGTAGTTGTACTTGTATGTTACTCTTTTTCATATTCATTTATTATACAAGTAGTTACACTTGTATATTATAAGTATCTTTATACCTAAACACAATATATCCCTTTATCCTTCAAAAGTCAAAAGAGACTTTTGTTAATTTCATCTACCTCTTTCTTACTACATAGGCACTATCTAGTAAGAATGCTTATGCTAGACCAATTAGGTCATTTTTGCTTCCCTTCTTACTTACATCCTTGTTCCTACTCTTTGTGGACCAACGTAGGATCCCTATCATTATTTCCACTCCCATTTTTTTAAGTTTCTTATTATTCATAATTCTTAATACGTAATTATCAAATCATTGAGGAAGAATTCCTCGACTACACACTCACCTTGAGTGCAGCTCTTTCGATCACTAATCTTGTCAATCATAAAAGATGGAGTTAGAACTACATATAATATGTATTCCTTAAATATCCACCTTCTATCTATATTTTTCTGAGATCTTACCTTTTTCCTACTTTTCTTTTTAACATCACTTTTCATAGTATTTTACACTATAAATCACCTACCTATCAAAATGTCATAGCAATTTGCTATATTTGCAACATAATTATGACAAATCATCATATGTTCATACAATCTTAAAATCAACACATCATAAATATATCCTATAATTTCAATCTATCCTTTTCACCATTTTCCTATACTTATTCACCAATTCTTGTTCTGATATCTAGCTCTTTGGTATCAAATCCTTTCTTTCCACACCCTTTTACCAATCCTTGCTCTGATATCATGTTCAGTGACATCATATCTATCATTTCATCATCCTTTAGTTTCTCTTTCTCCCGCCTATTTACCAATCCTTGCTTTGATACCAACTTCTGTGGCGCCACAAACCGAGACGTCACATCCTTACCTCAGGATCTATCGATTGGTAAATGCGATTAGGATTGTTGCCCCGAACACGTGGCGGGTTCTTAATTTGATCTTGTCCAAATTTTCTTTTCTTTTCTTTTCATCAAATAAGCTCATACTTAACCTCATTCATAGTGGACTCATCTATATCATCATAAAATTTTCCATACAAGTATCTTTACTCTCATATTATAAGAAACATATATATGTTCATGAATAAAAATTCACATAGAATTTTATACAAAATCACTTATCTATTCACACCATACATAATCAATCCCATTTCATTATAAGCAATACATTCATCCATTCATTCTTCAACATATCAATACCTTTTAGCTTTGCTCCTTCCCTCGAGCCTTAAACCTGTCTAAGGTTGGGAAAACAAAACGTGAGTGATAAACTCAGTAAGCAAGCATCATTTTTTCATTTAAATGCATCCATTTCCCATTAGGTAGGAGACACTTATCAAGTGATCAACTACCAATAGTAAGAAACCTTTTATAGAAATTTCCTTTATAAAACACTCATAAAACTTTGTGCATATCCCCATTTCGAGAATTTTCAAAAGTGATGTCTACGCATCTAAACCATTTTTCAAGGGGACAATTGTTTGTCCCAAAATATTTTTCATCTATCATGAGGACATGTCTATGTCCAAAAATATTTTTCATATGGCATGAGGACAATTATATGTCCTAAAACATTATTCTTATAACCTTTTGCCCATGAGGACATTTACTTGTCCTAAAACATTATTTGTTTAATTTTCTTTATAACACAACTCGAGGTTGTTCAAAAGCAATGCATGTGCATAAAATTCTTTTATCTAGGCGGACATTCCCATGTCCAAAAATATTTTTCCATATAAGCCCTTTTTTTAGCCCGCATATAAGATACCAACCCTTTTTAAACCAATATGGCAGACATATTCATGTCTTAAAATATTTTTCCAAATAAACCTCTTTTAACCCGCATATGGTTATCTTTTGAAAACTGGACATAAATCCATTTAAAGCCAACACAAATCCATTTAAAACCAACATAAATCCATTTAAAACCAAACAGAGTAGGTGCCCATTTTGGGACTTTTTAAAACATAGGGAACATATGTATGTTCCAAAAACATATGGATTTGTGTCTCTGACCCTCAAGAAGGTGACACTTAACAAGTGATCATCCTCCCCTAGGAAAGAAACCATTCATGTGACTGCACCGCTACCTAGGCGGTTGTCCATGATCCTGCTCCCATTTCAGGGAGGGCGCCGCCGGCCTCCAGCCTTTCCCTAAGCGACTCGGCTACAGGTAGAGGTGAGCTCTGGTTCTCGACCATTTTGGTCTGTAACCGCCTCAACCATGAGCCTAGTATATCATTTTGAGCACACTCGTATGCTAGCAATGATTTTCACAAAACTTAGCCCAGTCATTTGACTATGCTCTTTTTTAAGCCTCAGCTTGATATGTATAAAGCCAACTTTAGTCCGCAGACTATGCCCTTCTCAAATGGAGAACTGGGCAGGATTATTTTGAAAAGAAAAATAAAATATTTTAAACCACTTAGTCCGCAGACTATGCCCTTCTCAAATTGAGAACTGGGCATGGGTTTTTTGAAAATAAAATATTTTTGTAAATTATTTTCAAATCCTGATGTTAGGATGACCACCCTTAAAGAATTTAGAAATATTTTAATAAATCCATTTTACCAAACATTTGACATATTTGAGAAGAAAATATTTTGCAAAACTTTAATTATTTGCTAAACAACTTTTGAAATTCTCATTTTTAGAAGCTTTTGAACTAATTCAAAACTCACGGAGACAAAACTTTTGTTAATAACATTTTTATGAGCAAAACTTATGAACTCTTTCCCATCCACTATAATGGCATTATTTGTCTTATTTGCGTCACTTCTTTGTTACAATTATATATATATAGAGAGAGAAGTTTGCATAATCTTTTGATCATTATTTAAACATAAAATCCACGAATCATTTTGTAGGACTGGCCATCCTTAAATCTTTTTAGAATATCTTATTAAAGCATCTTCAAAGTGTTACAACTCTAAGAGTTGTAAAGCACCTTGATAGATTTTTTTTAAAACATCTACATAAATCTCAAAACACGTATATAAATTCAATTTTTGACATTTAATGGAAACCATTTCAAAACATCTATTTATTTCTAGAAACCATTTTGTAAAGAATTACATTTTTCAATAAAACTCCTTGGAAATAAAATTTCCATGGTTTGTTTTTGAATATCACTTTATGAAAGAGACAAACTCTTTCAATATAAAACTCTTTGTAAACCACACTTGTATGAACTTGCTTATTTTAAAACCATCATAAAACCCACATCATATTTTCAAGATCTGAGCTTGCTTACTCTATAAGCAACTCTCCACATCATTAATATAAACATGATCAAGTAAATTTAATACTTGAATATAAACATTATGCTTGAAAATTTACTTACTTATCGCGTAAGCAATTATAAAACCAAATTATTAAAGCAAGTTCATAAATTTCATAAGATTCCTTTGAAACAATATTTTGGAAAGCTCGTTTGCTTTGCTTACTTGTAAGAAAATTCTTTAAAATCATTGATATAAGCATTTCCAATCTTGGCAATACTTACGATAGAATAACTATTTTAAGAAGTATTGCTTGTTTCCCATGAAACAATCCTTAAGGCATTTTATTTAAGCTATCATTTTTAAAACATAGGAGGAAATCAATATTTTGGAAAGTTCGCTTGCTTACCTTGATCACATGAGCTTCCCAAGTCAACCCCTTTCTTTGCCTTTGCCTATACATGTAGAATGATATAAAATTCATGTAAATTCTATTTTATTGCATTCACCTAGTTTTCCAATCCATTTTCATAAATATTCATAACCCGCCTAATCTCCAAGTCGGGTATACGTACATAACATAATTACGTATCAACCAATCATTTCATCACATGTTCAATTCTCATATATTAATCTCAAAATTTGAGATTATCAATTCAGAAATGCATTTCACATTTTTCCATCAGATTTTAACATATTTTTTTTCATTTTAATATCTTACATAATGCATTTATCATCTTATCATATGCATTGCTTCACATATGTGCGTCTAACAGCGTCTAATTCATATATTTCTTAAAAATTTTCAAATCAACAACTTGTCCTATAATTCAGCATAATTATACACCTCAATTAATACCTAATTAATGCATTTTTACGAATGTTTAATTCACAATTCTCGAATTTACAAAAACAGCCACTTTGACATCAAATTTCCACACTTTATACGCCTCTTTTGATACTCCAACATAGACAGATTTTTATCTTTTTGATTTCAAAAATTCATCCAATTTTTCCTAACAAAAATATAGGTTATTAAAATATAAATAAATCTGGATCATTTCTGCATAGTTTTCATATTTCTTTTTGATTTTTTTCTCCAACTATCCACAAATGCTGAAATCAGGCGAACTGAAATCTATAAATCTTGATTTATAATCAAATCAAGGTATTTAATTCTGAAATTTATACCATTACTTAATAACTACATGATATAACTTTCATAAAAATTTCATCACGAAATCTTAACATAATATATTTATTTTTGAATTTTCACTGTGCTGGACAGTGTTGGGAGTTTAGGGTCAGCCTTAATCACGTTAATTATGTGGCATATTTATAACCATAACAACCTAAATTTATATTTTTATTATGATCCTTAATATGTATTATATGTTTTTTAAACTTTTCAGCCCGAAAAGCCTTTTATAAAAATTACTAAAAACCATTTCCTACGGCTGATCCTGTCACCCGTTTTACACTGTTTAGGTTAATCTACTCGGATTTTTAATTTGAAGCTGGATTATTATTTTAAGATGAAAATTTGGTCGTTCCTTAATAAATCCATAATTATTCTTTCCAAAAATTTTCATCCTAAAATTAATCTATTTAATGTCCCGTTCATATTTTACTTTACAACATCATAAAATTTCCAGATTTGAGATATAAAATCGAAATAATCATATACTTACTTGATTAAATGGGTAATCCTTCCTTTTTCCCTTTATTTTCTTCTCTTTTCTTCCTCCTTGGTGGCCTAGGGGACGTGATTTGCTGCTGGAAAGGAGAACTCCAATTTTGCAGAAATTTTCTAAGTCCTTGATATGCATATGGACGTCCCTTTGCCTTTTAGCAACTAGCTGGAAATTTCCAGAAAATGGGCCCCACATGCCACATCATCCACACAATTTTCAATGAATTCCTATCCCCTTAGCTGACATGTCAACTTGTGGGCCATTAAAAATATTTTTATCACATTTATAAATCCACTAATTATCCATTGCATTTAATGATCACCATGCTGTCCATCAGGTCACGTCCACAATCAGCTGCCTTTCTCCATTTTTTCCAACGAATTTTGCAACTAATAAATGCATATTTATGTTCCCTACTACCTAGGATAAATATCCATGCATTTATAAATTTTTAGAAATTAAAAAAAATCACATTTCTAGCTGCTTGAACGGTCCACATTTCAGCTCTCTTTTGCTGTCCATTTTCAACGGCCCTGTTTCAGCAGCAAATTTCGAATTTTTTTTCCACATGGTTCAGCTTTAATTTAATTCTCATTTAATCACCTAGTAATTTAGGTCAATTGGGAATTAATTGAGCATAATTAAAAAATTATAAAAATTCCAAAGGCTGCCACAACCGTCCACATCATCCTGGATACATGTTGCTGTCTACTTTTTCATTTTCCATTCAACAGTCCATATCAGCTGCTAATAAATCCGAATTTCACTTTAATTTAATGCAAAATTATCTACATTAACTCCTTATTGAATTTGGGTATACGTTTTATTAAAAATATTTCACAAAAATCCACTTTAGGGGCTAGTTTGGACGTCTATGCTTGCATGTAAGCTACTCTCCCCTATGCTAATCACTTTTTTCTGTAAAAAGTCAAAATAATTAATCATAATTTCGTGCAAGCCTAATTAAATCATCATTTTCATGATCAAATCCTTTAATAACCTTAATCTCATAATTTTAACCGTCCATTCCAAATTTCATCTTAATTCGACTTTTCTAGCTCAAATTATGATCGTTTTAAATTTTGGATGGTGATGATCAATTATCATCAAAATTTTCATAATATACCTTTCCCATATGATTAAGTACAAAATTATGTGCTTCCATCTCAATTTTCATATTAATCCGCCTTATGAGCGTCAAGTTATGAATTTTCTAAGGTTTTCTATACTAACTTGAGAATTATCCTTTTAAATTCTCATAATCCATATCAAATAATCTAAAATGATTATTCATGATGTATTGGTGTATTTTAATCACCAAAAAATTATTCTAATCCCTTTGTCCCACATTAGCTTATAATGATCACTTGAATCATCATTGCTAATCCTTAGTCGTAATTATCATAGTTTAGCAAAATCACAAAATCATTCATAATTCAATAAATTTACTTATAAATCACATGTAAATATTCAATGCATATATTGAATCCTACTTAGGTTGGCGTTTCACATGAATGGAGGTTGGAAAGAAAATTTTCTAAGTTCCAAAACCCATTCTCCACACCACAGCAACTCACGCCCAAGCTTAGGCCAGCAAGGAGGAAGAAAAAGGGAGGAAAAAGGAAGGAAAAAAGGAGGAGAAATTAAGCACATGTGATTAGGGTTTTAGCTTTATCAAACAAGTAAGTGTATGTGATGAGTTGAGCTTTTGATTTTAAGTTTTAAACTCTAAATTTTTGGATATGAATTTGATGCATAAAGCTTCCTTAAATGGTGATTCAATATGCCCTTTGTTCAAATATTGAATGAGTATTAAGATTTACCTATGAATTCCAATGATTTATGTGGTTGAAATGAAGATTGGAATGGATTATGAGTTGAAAACTCAACTTGATAAATCCTAATGCAAGTAATAAGTTGCTGTATTAGACTAATAACATGTTTAGGCCATGAATCATGTTTTAATGAAGTATATATGTTAATTTAAGCTTAAGATATGAATTTTAGAAAGAATGGAATTCAAAGTGATGTATATGACCTGATTTTTCCATTTTTATGTTAAAAATGGTATGGAAATGAGATTAAATGATTTATGAAAGTTATGTAGGGTAAAATACCCTAGGGTTAGGGTACTATGGATGCCCAAAAGGATTTGGGAAGAAAAGCCCCAAATCTGATTTTATGAATTTTATGAAAGGATGTCCAAATGGGGTGAAAACGGTAACCAAAATGGGGAAGTAAGTTGCTGTTTAGAGAGGAGTTAATTCATGGATGTAAATATGTGTTAATACCCTATATTTGGGTTAGGAAAAGTGGAATTAATTTCTGGAAATTCGGAATTATAAAACTGTTTAGGGTTAAGTATTGAAAAACACATTAAACGTGTGAAAAATGGGTTCCAAAGTTGCTGTTTTGGAAACCTATGATTAGTGGATTAAAATTCCATAAAAATACCCTAAATAAATTGGTAATTGAGGATAATTATCATGCTAAAATATGGATAAATTTTCTGATTTAGAAAATTTTATGAAATGCATCTTATACATGTGTTAAATGGGTATATGTGAATGGATGAACATGCATATATGATAAATGACATATGTAAATTGATTATGTGCAAAAATGCAAGAAAATATGATAAAATTCATGAATATATAACTTTTTAGATGCATGATGTTAATTTCCAATTTTGGGATTAATTAATGTGGCTTAAGGCAACCACTTGTGCTTAAAATGAGCACCGATGTAGTAAATTTTGGAAAATAAGTAAAAAATGGTGTATAAAAGGTAATGAACCTTTAAATGATAATTATTGGATGATTAATATGTGATTGAATGGTTACCCTATTTTATGGGATTAAATATTTTGTGTATTAGCCGACGGAATGTGCAAGTATGTGATATATATGCATAATGACTTGAGAAGTCAAATGAATTGCGTATGATAATGAAAATGGGTTGGAAAATTAAATGAGATGCAAGAAAAAAGGAATATAAGAATATTATATTATTCTTATATAGGCAAGGGCAAAGAAAAAGCAGACTTGGAAAGCTAAAGTGAAACAGGTAAGCAAGCAAATTTTCTAAATGATTCTTGTTTTTCTAAATTGCTTTAAGTAAATGCGATTTTTGTTTTAACTAGTTGATGTGAATATTGAAATTGTTTAAGATGTATTTAAGGATGGTCATTCCTTAGTTAAATATGTGTTAAAATGATGTTTTGTTTACAATATGACATTATGAAATTTTCTTTGATAAATGTTCTGAAAAATGATGTGATTCTAAGTTTCTGAATGAAAAATCATGCTAGCATGTTAAAGATGGTTTTTATGAAAGTTCATGTGCACATAGTACTAGGTCCACTTGAAAGGTATAAGCGGACCGATTGTCCTCCTTTGGTATGGTCAAGTCGCTAAAATAGGCCCAAGGCCGGCGGCGCCCTCTCTGAGATGGGAGAAGACAAGGACAGATGGTTGCCTAGCTAGCTTCCATCCTATGAAAGACATGTTCACGGTTTTACATTGCATTATGCATGTCGTACCCGTGATGGGTACAGAAACTATGTTTTCAAGATATACCTTTCTAAAATGTATAAATTGCTTTTCAAGATATTTTTAAATGAAAAATGTTGCTTGAAATGATTTGCCTGTGAAATATAAATAGCTTGCTTATTGAGTTTCGACTCACGATTTCATTTTCCAGACCCAAAGATAGGTGAAGGAAAGGACATGGAAAAGGAGCAAGAGCAGATCATTAAAGAAATGGAAAAACAATAGTAGTCTGATGTCATGGAAAACTTATGTGGAATGGTTGTAAATTTACTCTGATGTTTTTAAATTGACAACTATGGATGATACATGCTGTGACATCTGATTTATGTGAAAATTGAAATGTTTCTTGATAATCTTGCCTAGTTATGTAATGGTTGGATGGAAATGACCTAGATATGCATGAGATGAAAAGTATGAAGAAATAAACTCCTATGAGAATATATTTAATTGGATAAATATTCGTTAAAACCCATCGGGTGATAGGGCAACAATCCTGATCATGTTTACCAATCAATAACAATCTCGAGGTAAGGCTTAGGATGTGACGCTCGGGTTTGGGGCGCCACACCTATTGAGGATTGATTTCTCTCCAAAAAAATCTAGGTATGTGATGATTTAGTAACATGTTTCAGGGACTAAATATTCCTAATTAATCAAGTTTATTTATAAAGTTTAATTTGGGGGTTAATTAGCCCATATCCTCTAATCTACACTTATGTGTAGTAAATCTGGACCTGGAAAGGAAAATAAGGAAGAAATAGTTAATGAATTAATTTTATCATGAAAATTGGTGGGAAGACTCACGATGGGATAATTAAATAACGACCAAATTTTCAGCTTAAAAGGATAAGTACGTTGCAAATTAAAAATCTGAGACAATCAACCTGAATAGGATTGAATGGGTGGCAGGATTAGTAACACCAAATGATTTTTAATATTCTTTATACAAGGAATTGTGGGCTGAAAATTTTACAAAATATATAAGACATATTGAGAATAACATGACCAAAATAAAAAGTAAGTTTTATGGGTATAAACATACCTCATAATTTACGTGATTCAGGCTGTCTGAAAAGGGATGCTGCTGTCTAGCAGAGTAAAAATAACAAAATAAATAGAAATACTAAATATTTCATGCTGGAAATATTTATTTTGATTAATTAATGTATTTATTATGGTATGGTAGAAATTTCAGATCAAAAATACTTGATTTGATATTAATTCAAGATTTTGATAATTCAGTGTGCCTGAATTCAGCATTATAGACAGCTTAAGGAATAAATCAAGATAAATGTTAAATTCCAGGTTTCGTGATGGAATTTAACTTATAATGAGATATAAACAAGTGATTATGAGGGTTTAACCTATTAAAGATAAACAAGATTATCCTAAATATGATTTTTTAAAGATATCCAAAGGGATGTTCAAAGAGGGGTGCAGAGGGTACCCAAAATGTATATGAAAGTTGCTGTTTTGGAAGCAACTAATATATGAATTTTAAACATGTATTAATATCCTAAATTTGAGTTAATAAAAACATGATTAATTGATGAAATTTAGGGATTAAAATCTTTTTTGATTTAAGTATCCCAAGAGACATTGAAAATGGGTAAAACGGGTCCAAAAGTTGCTATTTTGGAACCCTATGATACATGAATTAAAATTTCAGAAATGAAGCCTAAATTATATGCTAATTAAGGAGTTTAATTATACTGAATTAAGGTTCATGTTGTTGTTTAAGAAATTTTTAGAAACACATAAGTATGTGTTGAAAAATGGACTTGTATGGAAGGATGGGTATGAATGAATGATAAATGGGGTATGTAAATTCCAAAAATGAAAAAATGTATGGTGATATTTTAAACCAAATGGACTGTGGACTGTCAGAATAATATATGGTGCACCATTACACAGAATAGGCCGGTTGTAGAGCACGGTTGGGATGACCGGGGTCAACTCTACATAAGGCCAAGTTGCTAAGGGATGACAGGAGTGCCAGCGGCGCCCTCCTTGAGATGGGAGTAGGATGAATGAACAACCGCCTAGCTAGCATGCTGTTAAGGATTCTCTTTCAAAAGGTAGCATGATCACTTGCTAAGTATCACTACTGGATGGAGAGAAATGCACTTGCTTATGCTTTGTTTTTGAAAAGCCCAAAGATTGGGACATGAAAGTATGTCTTTATGAAAGTTATCCCAAAGGGATTTTTATGAAATGATTACCCTAAAAATAGGGTGTTTTACACAAAAGTGTAAATAACAGGAATGAAAGGAAATGTTTTTATGCAAATGCATTTATGGAAATGGTTTATGTATCCTATATGCCTTGTTTGTTTAAACAATCCCCAAGACGGGGATTATGAAAAGGATTTATGTCAAACTTGTTTTTGGACATAAGAATGTCCATTATTAGAGAGCTTAAATGAAAAGTGTTTATGGACATGAGAATGTCCAATGCCAAAGTTTTTTAATGAAAGGTGTTTTAGGACATATGAATGTCCATTGCCAAAGGAAGCTATGTGAAAAATATTTTGAGACATTAAATGTCTCTTGGCTAAAGGATTTTATAATGAAAAATATTTTTGACTATAAAAATGTCCTTTTCCAACAAAGGCTTATGTGAATGATGTTTTAGGACATGAAAATGTTCTCCTTTGCCAAAGGAATTATGTGAAAAAAATTTTGGACGAGTTCCAATTAAGAACCCGCCGCGTGATCAGGGCAATAATCCTGATTCACATTTATCAATCAATAAGGTCTTGAGGTAAGGAAGTGACGTCTCGGTTTGGAGCGCCACAGAAGTTGGTATCAGAGCAAGGATTGGTAAACAGGTGTGAAAAGGAGAAATAAAGGTTGAAGAAAGAATAGACATGGTACCATAGAGCTCAGTATTCGAGCATGGACCGATAAAAAGCATGGGAGGAAAATGTTGGAAATATGTGAAAAATAAGCTAAATCTATGTTTTGATGATTAACAAATCAATTTGAGTAAGTCTTAGCTACTAACATGTTTGCGGAAGTGATTAAAGGCTATACATTTGAAGAAAAATGAAGCATGGCAGGTTAAGTCGATCCCCAAGTCGACTCCAACATCGACTTCGAGGCATCGTTTCCTTCCAGAGTTGAAAACGGGGAGCAAAGCTGCCGAAGTCACAAACGAAGTCGACTCCGCATGCGACTTGGGCGAAGTCGCAGATCAAGTCGACTCCAGCATCGACTTCGAAATGACGATTCCTTCCGGAGTTGAAGTCAAGACTCCAAAGTGCCGAAGTCGCACCCCAAGTCGACTCCATTTGCGACTTGAGGTGAAGTCGCAGACCAAGTCGACTCCGGTAGCGACTTGGAGGCGTCGTTTTCTATCCAGAGTTGAAACCGAGAACTGGGGGCACCGAAGTCGCAGACCAAGTCGACCCAGCATGCGACTTGGGCGAATTCGCAGACCAAGTCGACTCCGGCATCGACTTCGATCGGACAGAGGAGAAATTTCAGAAGACAAATTGGGATTAGATCGACTTCAAAGCAGAACTAAGTAAAGATGAAGAGCAAGTCAACTCAGATGTTCAAATTAGAACATATGAAGACTAATTCAAGTCCAAAGAAAGCAAGATGCATAAAATCAACCATCCAAATCAAGAACATTCATGAATGCAAGAGTCAAGACTCAAGGACTCAAGTCATGCAAATCATGGAGCTAAAGGAAACAAGCCAAAGTGAAGACCTAATGATTCAAAGAGAACTAAATCAGGGAAGAACAAGAAGGCATGAAGAAATCTAAGCAAAACAAAAGCCTCCCAAAGATTTCAAGTTCGTCAAGCTATCTGCCGAGGTGAGGTCGCACCCGAAGTCGACTTCACCTGCGACTTGGGTCAAGTCGATGACCAAGTCGACCCAGCAAGGAACTTTAAGTTACTACGGACAGGCGAAGTCGCACCCGAAGTCGACTCCATCTGCGACTTGGATGAAGTCGCACCCGAAGTCGACTCCACGTGCGACTTGGGTCGCAACGGTCGGAAAATATTCGAACGTTAGCGCATTAAATGCGCGCCACCTACCTTCAAACGTTCGGATTCCCTCCACAATTATAAAAAGCATTCAATGTGAACGAAGGAGGCAGCTGAGATTCATTAACTGCTCATAACTCCTATCTCTAAAGAGCTTCAAGTGATCAAGTCAATTCTTAGAAGAAGAACTTTACTTCAAACTACTAAAGCTCAACTGCTGATTCTCCAAAGCCAACTCTACAAGTTCTTCTCTGCGCCCAAACTGCTTCTACACAACTGTAACGTGTAGATTCCTTTGTTATTATTATTATTGCTGTAATGAACTTGATTTAGTTTGAGGAACTAAGATCAAGTGTAAGCAAAGTAGTGTGTGATTGGAGTGGAACTCATCACCTACTTGTGCTGTAATTTGTTGATGCCCCCTAGAGCTGGAATCTAGAAGAGAGCAGTGGCTCTAATTGTATTTGTGAAATACAATAGTGGAACCCAAGTCACAAGGAGTGTGAGCTTAGAAGAGTGGAGTAGGGAGGTTGCCCGAACCACTATAAAATCTTGTGTGTTTGATTTATATTTCTGCTATCAACATTATATTGCTTTCCATTTCGTTTCTTCATAAAGGGGAATAGATTAATCCAGGGTAAAGTTTCTGTTTAAGTTATAAATTTTTTAAATACCCAATTCACCCCTCCCTTCTTGGGTAATTGCCATTAATTCAGGACCAACAAGTGGTATCAGAGCAGGTCTTTGAGTTAAACCAAAGAGATCTAATCATATGGCATCCCAATCGACCTTCGTTCCCGCATTTGCCGAGGGACAATCATTTACTAGGCCACCATTGTTTGATGGGAACAATTTCGGCTATTGGAAGCTTCGTATGAAGCAACTTATTATTGCTACCAATATGGACTCTTAGATTGCGATCCAAGACGGTGTAATCTTGTCAATTGATGAAAGAGCTTCCAAATGGACCGAAGAGGAAGTAAGAACTGTAAAGAGCAATGCTAAAGCTATGAACTCACTGTTTTGTGCTCTTACAGCTTCTGAATATGATAGAGTATCCTCTTGCCTAACCGCTAAAGAAATATGGGATACTTTAACATCTATTTATGAAGGAACCTCTCAAGTCCAAAGGACTAGGAGAAATATTTTGATAGGAGAATTAGAAAGCTTCAAAATGTTAGAAACAGAAAATATTTCTGAGATGTTTGCTAGATTTTCTAAAATTATTAACGCTTTGAAAGGTCTTGGAAAGGCTATCTCCGAATCTGAATAGGTCATGAAAATCCTAAGAGCTCTACCGGAATCTTGGATTCCAAAGATCTATGCAATAGAAGAAGCCAAAGACCTAAATACATTGAAGATAGAAGATCTTATTAGCTCATTAATGTCACATGAGCTAATTAAGAAAAGAAATGAAGATAATCACAAAGGAAAGAAAGCTATTGCACTAAAGGCCACCCATAACTCAGAAGAATCCACCTCCTCATCTCGCAACGATGATGAAGATATAACACTACTCACTCGCAAATTTTGAAAGTTTGTGAGAAAAGAAAGGAACTTCAAAGACTTCAAAGAAAGACCACGAAGAGAGAAGAAGAAGGAGCCAACAAAGTGCTATAGATGCGGCGGTATGGGACATGCAAGCTCAATGTCCTACGCCGGAAGAGAAATCAAAAGATCAACAAGAAAGGAGGGAAAGACATGAAAACAGAAAATACCAAAGGCCAAAGGGAAGAGGAATGTACGTCAATGAAGAAACCTCATCAACAAGCAGCTCCTCAACCGACAACTTTGAAGCAGCAAATTGTGCAAGAATATGCTGCATGGCGCGAATCGAACAAGAAGAAAATCTGATGTGTTTGAACACAACGGAAGTTTTGGAAGAACAAGCTACTTCGACAAAGTGCACAAGTAATGAAGAGGTAACTTCTAAACTTTGCCATTCTCAATCGAGTTATTCTTCTTTTCAAGAATGCCTCAAATGTGCTGAATTAGAAGAACTACAAATTGCATATGATTCATTATATGAGGAAATCAAAAAGCTAGGAAACGAGTTGTCATTGAAGAGACAACAATGTAACTCCGTTATTATTGTAAATGGAAAACTAGCTGAAAGATCATCAAAATTGAAAGATGAAAATGAATTGTTTTTGAAAGAAGTAGAGAAACTGAAAAAGGAGAACGAATCCTTAAATGAATCATTAGCAAATTTCTCTAATCCAGGAGAAAATGTAAAGATGTTTCTGAACATGACCTCCCAAACAAATAAAAGAGGTCTTGGATACTATACATTTGAGCAAAAAGAAAGCGGCAAATCAAATGTGCAAATACTTGGGAAAAATCAAACCAAAACTTCACCTATATACAAGCCTAAAAGGAAAAATGTTATGTGAACTAGAAGGCCAACTTTTGAACCATTACATACTTGGAGGCCCACTCCTAGATTACCAATGACTTGTAATTTTTGCAATAAGATGGGTCATAAAGCCTATAAATGTAACTTTAAGAAACTATATGACCATGGTGCAAAACTAATTTGGGTTCCAAGAAACACAAGATTTGGGCTTTCTAACTTAGAGTAACAAAGATTGAATTATATTACTAACCCAAATGGACCCATAAAATGGGTACCAAAGAGATAAGATCTACTTGTTTATTTTTCAGATATGTTTCAAGGCAAAGGAAAACAACGTATGGTTCATGGATAGCGGTTGTTCAAGGCATATGACCAGAGAAAGAAGTTTATTTCATAAACTTAAGCCTTGCAACGATGGAACGGTTGCCTTTGGTAATAATGAGAAAGGTAAAATTAAAGGTAAAGGAAACATATATAGCATTTCAAATGCATGCATGGAAGATGTTTTGTTTGTTGAAGGACTCAAGCACAATCTAATGAGCATTAGTCAATTATGTGACAAAGGATACAAGGTTGTGTTTGAATCATCTATATGTAATGTATTTGACGGAGAACATATCATGTTTAGTGGAAAAAATGGAAATGTATATTTGGTTTCACTTGATGAACTAGATGGTCAATGTCTAATGGTCATTGATAATGATCCATGGGTTTGGCATAAAAGGCTTGGGCATATAAACATGGGAAATATAAAGACCCTATGGAAGAAGAGTTTGGAAGAAGGCTTGCCAAAGTTGAAATATGACAAAGATAAAATTTGCAAGGCATGTCAATTATCGAAACAACCTAAAATGCCTTTCTCTACCAAAAAGGAAATTTCCATCACTAGGCCACTTGAATTGCTACACATGGATCTATATGGACCATCCGACATTTTAACCATTGGTGGAAAGAAATATGTGTTTGTAATTGTTGATGATTTTTCAAGATTCACATGGATAATTCTCTTAGCTAGCAAAGATGAAGCCTTCTCTATGTTTGCAACTTTTGTTAATTTGGTGCAAAATGAAAAACAAAGTACTATTATGACTATAAGAAGTGATCATGGTGGTGAATTTGAAAATAAACGATTCATAGAATTATGCAATGAAAAAGGAATTCATCACACATTTTCTGCACCAAGGACTCCACAACAAAATGGAGTGGTTGAAAGGAAAAACAGAACTATACAAGAGATGGCTAGAACAATGCTAAATGAGAGCAAATTATCCAAGAAATTTTGGGGTGAAGCTGTAAGTACAGCTTGTCATGTTTTAAATCAAGTAACCATTAGAGCAATCTTGAAAAAGACCCCATATGAGCTATGGAAAGGAAGAAAACCAAATATCTCTTATTTTCATGCTTTTGGATGCACATGCTATGTTTTGAACAATGGAAAAACTAACTTGGGAAAACTAGATGCTAAAAGTGATGAGGCAATATTCCTTGGTTACTCATCAAATAGCAAAGCATATAGAGTATTCAATAAACGAAACCAAGTTGTAGAAGAGTCCATACATGTTTTTTTTTATGAAACTAACCCATGCTTCAAAAGAAAAGATGACTTAAGTGATGCAGATGATATAGCGAGTAGTCTTGAAAAACTGCATATGGAAAAGCAAGAAGATTCCATGGAGGAAAGGGTAAGTGAAGGCAATAATTCTTACAAACCTCCAACTAATTTAAAATTCAAACATGCCCATCCAATTGAACAAGTTGTAGGGAATGTATATGAAGGTGTAAAAACTAGAAGGTCAAAGCAAAATGTTTGTGGACAATACGCCTTTGTATCTAAGATTGAACAATCCAATATTGATCAAGCTCTTGATGATGAAAACTGGATTATAGCAATGCAAGAAGAGCTAAATCAATTTGAAAGAAACCAAGTTTGGCACCTTGTTCCTAGACCAAAAGATTGTACTATTATTGGCACCAAATGGGTCTTTAGGAACAAATTAGATGAAAGTGGACTTGTAGTGAGAAATAAAGCTAGACTTGTGGCAAAGGGATACTCACAAGAAGAAGGAATAGATTTTGAAGAATCCTATGCTCCGGTTGCTAGATTAGAAGCAATTCGCATCTTACTAGCTTTTGCATCTCACATGAACTTTAAATTGTTTCAAATGGATGTTAATAGTGCATTTTTGAATGGATATATAAATGAAGAGGTGTATGTTGAACAACCACCTGGATTTGAGGAAAAAGATCAATCTCAATTTGTATACAAATTAACCAAAGCATTATATGGATTAAAACAAGCTCCAAGGGCTTGGTATGATAGATTAAGCAAACTTTTGATTGATCATGACTTTCAAAAGGGAAAGGTAGACACCACTTTGTTTATCAAATACAAAGAAAATGATATTTTGATTATTCAAATTTATGTTGATGATATTATTTTTGGTGCTACTAATGAGATTCTTTGTCAAGAATTTTCTAAGCTTATGCAGAAGGAATTTGAGATGAGTATGATGGGGGAGCTAAATTTCTTCCTTGGACTACAAATCAAGCAACTAAATGAAGGAATTTTCATTAACCAGTCCAAGTATATCAAAGAAATGCTGAAGAAGTTTGGCATGGAGAATAGCAAAGGGGAAAACACGCCTATGAGCTCAACAATCAAGATCGACAAAGATGAGAAAGGAAAAACCATTAATTTAAAATTGTATAGAAGCATGATAGGTTCTTTATTATATTTAACTGCTTCTAGGCCTGATATATTGTTTAGTGTGTGTATGTGCTCTAGATTTCAATCATGTCCAAAAGAATCACACTTGGTAGCTGTGAAAAGAATTTTCAGATATTTAGTAGACACTACCAACTTAGGACTTTGGTATCCAAAGGGCTCTAATTTTGATCTAATCGGCTACTCGGATGCGGATTTTGCCAGTTACAAAGTAGATAGAAAAAGCACTAGTGGAACATGTCAATTTCTTGGGAACATGTTGGTTTCATGGTTTTCAAGAAAACAAACTAGTGTTGCTCTATCTACGGCGGAAGCCGAATACATTGCCGCCGGGAGCTGTTGTGCCCAATTGCTTTGGATGAAACAACAACTTAAGGACTATGACATGGATTTTAAAGATATACCTATTAGATGTGATAATACTAGTGCCATATGTTTAACTAAAAATCCAGATTGCATTCTAGGACCAAACATATAGACCTTAGACATCATTTTATTAGAGAACATGTAGAAAATCATGACATATGTTTGAAATATGTAATAACTGAAGATCAAATTGCAGATATATTCACCAAACCTCTGTTGGAAATATGTGGAAAACTAGCTAAATCCATATTTTGATGATTAACAAATCAATTTGAGTATGTCTTGGCTACTAACAAGTTTGTGAAATGTTTAAGGAATATACATTTGAAGAAAATCAAGTTAGGAAGGCCAAGTCGATCCCCAAGTCGACTCCAAGCATGTAAAACTGTCCAGAGTTGAAAAAGGGAGAAGAGCAAGTGAAGTCGCAGGCCAAGTCGACTCCACCTGCGACTTGGGTAGCCAAGTCGCAAACGAAGTTGACCTCACCATCGACTTCAGTCGGGCAAAACCTTCCAGAGTTGAAATCGAAACAGCAGAATGCCGAAGTCGCACCCCAAGTCGACTCCACGTGCGACTTGAGGTGAAATCGCAGCCGAAGTCGACTCCGACATCGACTTCGATCGGGCAGAAGCTATTTTTTCAGAAAACAAGCTCATTATCAACTCAAGTGTTTCAAATTCCAAGCAAGACTCAATTCCTTCAAAGATTCACAAGGTTCAAGCTAATCCAGGAAGAATCAAAGTCAAGTTCTTCAAGGTTCACAAGATCTATAAGTATGAGGAGCCATTCCAGAATCAAAAGGACTGAAGGAAGAAAGCCTAAGCAAAACGAATCATCTTCCAAGTTTTTCAAAAGTTCATAAAACCAACTGCCGAGGTGAAGTCGCACCCGAAGTCGACCTCACCTGCGACTTGGGTCAAGTCGAGAACCCAAGTCGACCCTGACTAGAACTTGAAGTTGTGACGGAGAAGCGAAGTCTCACCCGAAGTCGACTCCATCTGTGACTTGGGCGAAGTCGCATCCGAAGTCGACTCCACATGCGACTTGGGTCGCAACGGTCGGATTTATTTTCGAACGTTGGCGCATTAAATGCGCACCACCAACCCTCTAACGTTCGGATTCCCTCCAAGATTATAAATAGAACTCATTGTGAACGAGGGAGCAAGAAAGAGGACCATTAAGTGAGCATAACTCATATCCATAAGAGCTTCAAAGAGATCAAATCACTCAAGGAGGAAGAATTGTGCTTCAAGTTGCAATAGCTACATTCAGAAACTTCAAAGCCATCATCTACAAGTTCTTCCCTGCGCTAAATCGTTTCTACACACCTGTAAAGTGTAGTTTACTTTTATTGTTTACTTGTTTGTGTTGAACTTGATTTAGCTTGCGTAGCTAAGATCAAGTGGTAGCAAAGTAGTGTGTGATTGGAGTGTGACTCATCACCTACTTGTGCTAAGTGTTCGATGCCCCCTAGAGCTAGAATCTAGAAGAGAGAAAGTGGCTCTAGTTGTATATGCCCCCTAGAGCTTTGAATCTAGAAAAGAGCAAGAGGCTCTAATTGTATTGAGAGAATACAATAGTGGAACCCAAGTCACAAGGTGTGTGAGCTTGGAAGAGTGGAGTAGGGAGGTTGCCCGAACCACTATAAAAATTCTTGTCTACTTGCTTTTATTTCTGCTCTCTACATTACTTTGCTTTCCATTCTGTTTCTTCATTCAAGGGGACTAGATTAATCCGGGGTAAAGTTTTTGTTTAAGTTGTAATTTTTTAAGAACCCAATTCACCCCTCCCCTCTTGGGTTTTGCCATCAATTCGGGACCCAACAACCTCTAGCAAAAGAACCATTCTATAAAATTAGAAATGATATGGTAATGCTTGAATTAACTTAGCACAAACTAAGGGGGAGCACCTGTTTAGGGAGAGCACACCCACCTGTCTCTTACTTTACCCTCTAATTTTTGATATATTGATAAAAAGGGGGAGAAGAGAGGGATTTGAGTCTAAATGATTTGAGTCTAAATGGTTTGAGTCTAAATGATTTGAGTCTAAATGATTTAAGAGATCGGGATTTTGAGTATAAGCTTTTATGAGTACAAGCTTTTATGATTGCTTTTAAGTTTTCTAGTTGAATGTTTTCAACTTGACTATTTGCATAAGTATGATAAAATTTCAAAATGCAAAATAAGCATGTTTTTAAACAATTGAAAGGTATATACTCAAATCAGTTTTGTCAATCATCAAAAAGGGGAGATTGTTGGAAATATGTGGAAAATAAGCTAAATCTATGTTTTGATGATTAACAAATCAATTTGAGTAAGTCTTGGCTACTAACATGTTTGTGGAAGTGATTAAAGGCTATACATTTGAAGAAAATGAAGCATGGCAGGTTAAGTCGATCCCCAAGTCGACTCCAACATCGACTTCGAAGCGTCGTTTCCTTCCAGAGTTGAAAACGGGGAGCAAAGCTGCCGAAGTCGCAAACGAAGTCGACTCCGCATGCGACTTGGGCGAAGTCGCAGACCAAGTCGACTCCAGCATCGACTTCGAAATGACGATTCCTTCCAGAGTTGAAGTCAAGACTCCAAAGTGCCGAAGTCGCACCCCAAGTCGACTCCATTTGCGACTTGAGGTGAAGTCGCAGACCAAGTCGACTCCGGTAGCGACTTGGAGGCGTCGTTTTCTATCCAGAGTTGAAACCGAGAACTGGGGGCACCGAAGTCGCAGACCAAGTCGACCCAGCATGTGACTTGGGCGAAGTCGCAGACCAAGTCGACTCCGGCATCGACTTCAATCGGACAGAGGAGAAATTTCAGAAGACAAATTGGGATTAGATCGACTTCAAAGCAGAACTAAGTAAAGATGAAGAGCAAGTCAACTCAGATGTTCAAATTAGAACATATGAAGACTAATCCAAGTCCAAAGAAAGCAAGATGCATAAACTCCACCATCCAAATCAAGAACATTCATGAATGCAAGAGTTAAGACTCAAGGACTCAAGGCTTGCAAATCATGGAGCTAAAGGAAACAAGCTAAAATGAAGACCTAATGATTCAAAGAGAACTAAATCAGGGAAGAACAACAAGGCATGAAGAAATCTAAGCAAAACAAAAGCATCCCAAAGATTTCAAGTTCGTCAAGCTAACTGCCGAGGTGAAGTCGCACCCGAAGTCGACTTCACCTGCGACTTGGGTCAAGTAGATGACCAAGTCGACCCAGCAAGGAACTTGAAGTTGCTACGGACAGGCGAAGTCGCACCCGAAGTCGACTCCACGTGCGACTTGGGTCGCAACGGTCGGAAAATATTCGAACGTTGGCGCATTAAATACGTGCCACCTACCTTCAAATGTTCGGATTCCCTCCATAATTATAAAAGGCATTCAATGTGAACGAAGGAGGCAGCTGAGATTCATTAACTGCTCATAACTCCTATCTCTAAAGAGCTTCAAGTGATCAAGTCAATTCTTAGAAGAAGAACTTTGCTTCAAATTGCTAAAGCTCAACTGCTGATTCTCCAAAGCCAACTCTAGAAGTTCTTCTTTGCGCCCAAACTACTTCTACACAACTGTAACATGTAGATTCTTTTGTTATTATTATTATTGCTGTAATGAACTTGATTTAGTTTGAGGAACTAAGATCAAGTGTAAGCAAAGTAGTGTGTGATTGGAGTGGAACTCATCACCTACTTGTGCTGTGATTTGTTGATGCCCCCTAGAGCTGGAATCTAGAAGAGAGCAGTGACTCTAATTGTATTTTTGAAATACAATAGTGGAACCCAAGTCACAAGGAGTGTGAGCTTGGAAGAGTGGAGTAGGGAGGTTGCCCGAACCACTATAAAATCTTGTGTGTTTGATTTATATTTCTGCTATCAACATTATATTGCTTTCCATTTCGTTTCTTCATAAAGGGGAATAGATTAATCCGGGGTAAAGTTTCTGTTTAAGTTATAAATTTTTTAAATACCCAATTCACCCCTCCCCTCTTGGGTAATTGCCATTAACTCGGGACCAACAGAAAAGACTTGGTATCATAGAGTTTGATATCCAAGTGAGGATTGGTAAACAGACAGGAAAATAGAAGATGAGATGAAAAAGAAATGATGAAAGAGATAAATAGGAATCATAGGACATGTATAACATGCAATTATGATGCTATGATTTAAGGAAATGTAGTTGATTTGCTATGTTTCACAATGTATATGGTATATGAAGGAAGGATGATAATGAGACCAGATGAGATGAAAAGGAGGTAAGGGGAAGCTAAGAAAGAACAAAGGATGGAAGAAAATATAAATAAATGATGGGTTGAATAATGGAACTCTACAATTAGACCCCCCATACCTAAGGTTGATCACACCTTACCTAATATAGCACAGGACTGTGTTAGACTTTGCATGTATAAGTTGCGATGATGTGGCTCCATTTAGGCGGCACCTTGGTGTCGATTTTCTTAGTGATTGATTGATTGATTTAGAGATTATGTTCATGATAAAATGACAGATTATGCAAATATAATCTATATGTGTAAGGAAAAGCAACCTTACACCATGAAAGGCGAAGGCAGAAATGAGAAAGGTAGGAAAAAAGGGAACTCTTTTTTGTTCCTAAATGAATGTATGATATTTGATGTTATGAAATTACATGTGCACTTGATTTCATTCAAATGCTAAGTTTATATGAAAAAGGAAAGGTCATTGACCTTTCTAGTTAATATAATTAACTATGTATGATATGAATTGTTTTATGATAAGGGATAATTATGTTGATATGATTTTACATGCTACTGCTACAACATGCCTATCACCTTAGCTCTTGAATAAGGGAAGGGTAGTTGTAAATGATGAATCTATGAGTTAATAGGAAACAAGAGAAGCTAATGGCAAGCTAAATGACCAAGGCAGAGAGGACAAGTGTGAAACCCTAACCTAAGGAGGATTTAATGTGTGCATTGAACATGTACATGTGACTTATATATGATTAAATGGAATTTTTGGATGATTTTAGGATTTTATGATATGTTGCAATTAAGGTTTAATTAAGAAGGGTGATTAAAAATTTAATTGCCGGAGTCCAAAGTGAGTTGGTATGACCCAAGAGGGTTAATGAGAATTTAAAGGTGAAAATGTGTTATGAATAATCATGATAATAACCATGATTTAATTTATAGAGACTAAAATGTAATTATAAAATTAAGGTGAAAAATCATAGAAAATTCATAACTCAACGCCTATAAGGCGGAATCAAGTAAAATTTGAGATGAAAGTTGATGAGGTTGGGCTTGATATTATAGAATTATTAGATTATGAAAATCCTTAATGAAATTAGTGTGATGATTTATTGAACATAGCTCAAATCTAACCATTAACTATAAACGGCAATAACTTGAGCTAGGAAAATCGGATTGAGATGAAATTTGAAAAGTTGAATAAAATTATGAGATTAAAATTTTGGAAGGTTTGGATTAAGCAAATCATGTTGGGAAAAAAAATATGCAAATGGGAGCAACAATAGACGTGATTTCTAGACAGGTGGACGGTTGTGATTAAAACAGATTTTTGATTTTTCAAAAAAAGTAAAAAGTGAATTTACTTGGCTATGAGTTCACCAGCACATAAGTGGAGATAAGCATGCATTCAATGGCTGTGAAAAATGCAGCAACAAGTGGGGCCCATAACTGGAAATTCCAGCTCTATAAGGGGGATGCTCGATTATGTGGAAATGAGATGTTGAAAAATATTTTCCTAAGTGCTGAAACTTGCACCCCAAGGAAGCCTCATGTTCACCTCTAAAGCCAGCCAAGAAGGAAGAAAAATAAGGGAAAAAGAAAGGGAAAAGGAGGGATTATCAATTAATCAAGTAAGTTTATGTTAATCTTGATTTTATGCTTCAAATCTGGAAGTTATATGATGTTGTAAACTAAAATATGAACGGGATAGTAAATGGATGAATTTTAGTATGAAAATATTTGGTAAGAATAATGATGGGGTGATTAAGGAACGATCTAATTTTAAGGTTGAAAGGATAATCCAGTTGCAAATAAAAATCTGGGAAAATCAACTTGAACAGGGTTGCAAGGGTGGCGGGCTCAGCTGCACCAATGGATTTTTAATAATTTTTATACAAGGGATTTTGGACTGACAATTTTACATAATATATAAAATATATTTATTATCACACAAATAAAATAAAAATTGGTTTTTGATGGGTATAAATATATCCCATAATTAACGTGATTCAAGCTGTCTGAAAATGGATGTTGCTGTTCAGTAAGGTAAAAATAACAAAATAAATATAAATACTTAATTTTTTGTGCTGTAAATATTTATTTTGGTTAATTAATGTAGTTATTAACATATGGTAGAATTTTCAAATCAAAAAAACTTTATTTGATATTAATTCAAGATTTTGAGATTTCAGTACTCCTGATTTCGGCATATGTGGATAGTTGGAGAAACAAATTAAAAATAAATATGAAACCTATGTATAAATGACCCAAATTGATATATATGTTAATATACTAAATTTTTTTATGAAAAGTTGGATTAATTGCTGAAAATTCGGATTTATAAATCTGCTTAGGGTTATGTGTCAAAAGACACGTTAAATGGGTGAAAAATGGGTTCCAAAGTTGCTGTTTTGGAAACCTATGATTAGTGAATTTAAATTCCATAAAAATACCATAAGTACAGTGGTAATTAAGGATAATTATCATTCTGAAATTTGTATTAAATTTCTGACTTGGGAAATTTTATGAAATGCCTCATATATGTGTTGTTAAATGGCTATATGTGAAAGGATAGACATGCATGAGTGGTAAATGACCTATGTAATTTGGTTTTGTGAAAAAATGCATGAAAATATGACAAATTTTGTGAATATATTTCTGTTTAGAATTTCATGATGTTAATCTCAAATTTTGGGATTAATTAATGAGGCTTAAGGCAACAACGGGTGCTTAAAATGAGCAACGATGTATGAATTTTGGAAAATAAGTAAAAAATGACTTAAGGAAGGTAATGAGCCATTAAATAATAATTATTAGATGATTATTAAGTGATTGCATGATTACCCTACTTATGGGATTAAAATGTTATGTATTAGCCTATGTAATGCACAAGTATGTGCTATACGGGCATAACGACTTGAGAAGTCGATTGAATCATGTATGTTAATGAAAATGGGTTATAAAATTGAGTTGAATGCAAGCAAAGGAAATATATAAATGTTATATGATTCTTTTATGTATAGGCAAAGGCAAAGGGATAAGCGAAACAGAAAGCTAAGCAAGCGAGGTAAGCAAGCAGCTTTCTAAATAAGTTTTGTTTTAAATGCTTTCCAAGTTGTTTAAGGATAGCCATTCCTTGTCTATATGAGTATTGAAATGTTTATTTCTATTGAAATAAATGATTGCTTATTGTTTCGCATTTATGGACGAAAAGTGATGAAGTATGGATTTGAAATGATGTTTGAAAGGGATGGTGCAAAGAATTCTCTACATGAGAATGACAAGTTCCATGTGTAAAAGGGTATATAATGCCGAGGTGGTTAAAAGTCATGCATGGAATGGAAATCAAGTAGGCTAGTCGAGGTAGTAAGTGGACGAGGAGTCTCCCTTGACGTTGCCAAGTCGGAAAGGACCGGCAAGGTAAGCTAGTTGAGGTAGTAAGTGGAAGAGGAGTCCCCCTTGACGTTGTCAAGTCGGAATGTCGGGCGCCAAGGATGGAAAGGATCATGTCATGAAAGAGAGTTCCCCATGCTAGCGTACCGTCACATGAAGGATAACTTCATCAATGGAAATGATGAATTTGCACATCCAATGTTTATGAAATGTTTATGAAATGTGTACAAATGATTTATGAAAAGGTTTTTACTCCACAGGTAGTTGATCACTTGATAAGTGTCTCTACTGAAGGGAAAAAATGTTTTAAATAAATATGCCTTCAAAATGAATTGCCTATAAAATATAAGCTTGCTTATTGAGTTTCGACTCACGTTTTCATTTTTCAAACCTATAGACAGGTGAAAGATGAGACCTGGCAGAGGAGTAGGAGCCATCTGTTGGTCCCGAGTTAATGACAATTACCCAAGATGGGAGGGGTGAATTAGGTATTTAAAAATTTTCAACTTAAATAGAAATTTTACCCCGGATTAATCTGGTCCTCTTTATGAAAAAACAAATGGAAAGCAATATAGTGCTGAGAGCAGAAATAAAAATCAACAAGCAAGATTTTATAGTGGTTCGGGCAACCTTTCCTACTCCACTCTTCCAAGCTCACACATCTTGTGACTTGGGTTCCACTATGTATTTCACAAATATAATTAGAGCCACTGTTCTCTTCTAGATTCCAGCTCTAGGGGGCATCAACAATTCACAGCACAAGTAGGTGACGAGTTACACTCCAATCACACACTACTTTGCTTACACTTGATCTTAGTTACCCAAACTAAATCAAGTTCAATACAACAAGTAAAAGTAAAAGAGCATTTCTACACGTTACTGATGTGCAGAGGCAGATTTGGCGCAGAGAAGAACTTGTAGCGTAGGCTTAATGATTCAGCAAGCAGCTCTTGGCAGTTTGAAAGCAAGGTTCTTCTTCTATATGTTGGCTTGATCACTTAATGCTCTTAGAGATGGGAGTTATGCTCAATCAATGAATTCTCAGCTACCCTCTACATTCATATTGAATGCCTTATATAATTGTTTAGGGAATCCGAACGTTTGAAAGTAGGTGGCGTGCATTTAATGCGCCAACGTTCAAAAAAATTTCGACTGTTGCGACCCAAGTCGCAGGTGGAGTCAACTTTAGGTGCGACTTCGCCCGAGTCGCAGATGGAGTCGACTTCGGGTGCGACTTCGGCTGTCCGCAACTTCTTCAAGTTCCAGTCTGGGTCGACTTGGTCCTCGACTTGACCCAAGTTGCAAGTGAAGTCGACTTCGGGTGCGACTTCACTTCTTCATTTGAAGTCGCTGCCGGAGTCGACTTGGGGATCGACTTAGCCTAAGTCGATTCCTGAGTCGACTTGGATTTCGACTTGACCTGTCATGCTTCATTTTCTTCATTTGTATATCTTTTAATCATTTTCACAAACATGTTAGTGACCAGAACTTACTCAAATTGATTTGTTAATCATCAAAACATAGACTTGGCTTATTTTCCACATGTTTCCAACAATCTCCCCATTTTTGATGATTGACAAAATGGATTTGAGTGTATACCTTTCAATGTCTTTAAAACATACTATTTGTGCATTTTGAAGTTTAACATTTTCATTTCCAATAAATCACAAGTTAAAAACATGAGTTTAACATACATATTTCACTTCCAATACATCACGAGTTAAAATCATTCATACAAACATTTAAGACCGAGACTCAAATCCCGATCTCTTCTCCCCCTTTTTGTCAATTGACCAAAAAAAAGAGATGGAGCGGGTTAATCCTTTGAGAATGGCGGGGTTGCTCCCCCTGAACCTGTGCTCCCCCTCAGCTTGTGCTTTTCTAATTTAATTCAAGCATTCCCATATCATTTCTAATTTTATAAAATGGTTCTTTTGCTAGAGGTTTGGTGAATATATCTACAATTTGATCTTCTGTTCTCACATATTCCAAACATATATCATGATTTTCTACATGTTCTCTAATCAAATGATGTCTAAGGTCTATGTGCTTGGTCCTAGAATGCAATACTGGATATTTAGTTAAATATATTGCACTAGTATTATCACATGTAATAGGTATATCTTTAAAATTTATGTCATAGTCCTTAAGTTGTTATTTCATCCAAAGCAATTGGGCACAATAGCTCCCGGCGGCAATATATTCGGCTTCCGCGGTGGATAGAGCAACACTAGTTTGTTTTCTTGAAAACCATGAAACCAACATGTTTTCAAGAAACCGACATGTTCCACTAGTGCTTTTTCTATCTACCTTGTAACCGGCAAAATCCGCATCCGAGTAGCCGATTAGATCAAAATTAGAACTCATTGGATACCAAAGTCCTATGTTGGTAGTGTCTACTAAATATCTGAAAATTCTTTTTACAGCTACCAAGTGTGATTCTTTTGGACATGATTGAAATCTAGAGCACATACAAACACTAAACAGTATATCGGGTCTAGAAGCAGTTAAATATAATAAAGAGCCTATCATGATTCTATATAACTTTAAATTAACTGGTTTGCCTTTCTCATCTTTGTCAATTTTAATGGCTGAGCTCATAGGCGTGTTTGCCCCTTTGCTATTTTCCATGTCAAACTTCTTTAACTTTTCTTTGATATACTTGGACTGGTTTATGAAGATCCCTTCACTTAGTTGCTTGATTTGTAGTCCAAGGAAGATTTAGCTCCCCCATCATACTCATTTCAAATTCTTTCTGCATAAGCTCAAAAAATTCTTGACAAAGAATCTCATTAGTAGCACCAAAAATAATGTCATCTACATAAATTTGAATAATCAAAATGTCTCTTTCTTTGTACTTGATAAACAAAGTGGTGTCTACCTTTCCCTTTTGAAAATCATGATCAATCAGAAATTTGCTTAATCTTTCATACCAAGCCCTTGGAGCTTGTTTTAATCCATATAATGCCTTGGTTAATTTGTATACAAATTTAGATTGATCTTTCTCCTCAAATCCAGGTGGTTGTTCAACATACACCTCTTCATTTATATACCTATTCAAGAATGCACTTTTAACATCCATTTGAAACAACTTGAAGTTCATGTGAGATACAAAAGCTAGTAAGATGCGAATAACTTCTAATCTAGCAACCGGAGTATAGGATTCCTCAAAGTCTATTCCTTCTTGTGAGTATCCTTTTGCCATAAGTCTAGCTTTGTTTCTCACCACAAGTCCACTTTCATCTAATTTGTTCATAAAGACTCATTTTGTGCCAATGACAATACAGTCTTTTGGTCTTAGAACAAGATGCCAAACTTGGTTTCTTTCAAATTGTTTTAATTCTTCTTGCATTGCTATGATCCAGTTTTCATCATCAAGAGCTTGGTCAATAGTGGAACCGATTCAATTTTGGATACAAAGGCGTATTATCCACAAATATTTTATTTTGACCTTCTAGTCTTTACACCTTCATAGACATTCCCTATAACTTGCTCAATTAGATGGGCATTTTTGAACTTTAAATCAGTTGGAGGTTTATAGGAATTATTACCTTCACTTACCTTTTCCTCCGTAAATTCTTCTTGCTTTTCCACATGCAGTTTTTCAAGATTACTTGTGACATCATCTTTAATTTTACCTTTCTTGTTGTTTCCAAAGGCAACAGTTCCATCGTTGCAAGGCTTGAGTTTGTGAAATAGACTTCTTTCTCTAATCATATGCCTTGAGCAACCACTATCCATGAACCAAACATTGCTTGCCTTTGCCTTGAAACATACCTGAAAAATAAGCAAATAAATCTTATCTCTTTGGTACCCATTTTATGGGTCCATTTGGGTTAGTAAACTGATCTAATCTTTGTTGTTCTATTCTTGAAAGCCCAAATCTTGTGTTTCTTGGAACCCAAACTAATTTTACAACATGGTCATACAATTTCTTAAGGTTGCATTTATGAATTTTGTGACCTATCTTGTTGCAAAAATTGCAAGCCATTGGTAATCTAGGAGTAGGCCTCCAAGTATGTAATGGTTCAAAAGTTGGCCTTCTAGTCCAAATAATATGTTTCCCTTTGGGTTTGTAAATAGGTGCAGTTTTAGTTTGATTTTTTCCAAGTATTGGCACACTTAATTTGCTACTTTCTCCTTGCTCAAATGTGGAGTATCCAATACCTCTTTTATTGTTTTGAGAGGTCATGTTCAGAAACATCTTCACACTTTCTTCTGGATTAGAGAAATTTGTTAATGATTCATTTAAGGATTCATTCTCCTTTTTCAATTTTTCCACTTCTTTCAATAGTAGTTCATTTTCTTCTTTTAGTTTTGTTGTACTTTTAGCTAGTTTTCCATTTACAACAATGATGGAATTGCATTGTTGTCTTTTTAAAGATAACTTGTTTCCTAGTTTTTTAATGTCATCATATAATGAATCATATGCATGTTGTAATTCCTCTAATTCAACACATTTGAGACATTCTTGAATAGACGAATAAGTAGATTGAGAATGACAAATTTTGAAAGTTACCTCTTCATTACTTGTGCATTTTGTTGATGTAGTTTGCTCTTCCAAAACTTCCGTTGTGTTCAAAGTTTCTTCATGTTCAATCCGAGCCATGCAGCAAATTCTTACACAATTTGCTGCTTCAAAATCATCGGTTGAGGAGCTACTTATTGATGAAGTTTCTTCATTTACGTACACTCCTCTTCCCTTAGGCCTTTGGAATTTTCGGCTTTCATATCTTTTCTTCCTTTCTTGATGATCCTTTGATCTTTCTTCCGGTATAGGACATTGAGCTTGCATATGTCCCATACCGCCGCATCTATAGCACTTTGTAGTCTCCTTCTTCTTCTCTTTTCGTGGTCTCTCTTTGAAATCTTTGAAGTTCTTTTCTTTTCTCACAAACTTTCAAAATTTGCGCGTAAGTAGAGCAATGCCTTCATCATCGTTGTGAGATGAGGAGGTGGACTCATCCGAGTTATGGGTGACTTTTAGTGCAATTGCTCTCTTTCCTTTGTGGTGATCTTCATTTCATTTCTTGATTAGCTCATGTGACATCAACGAGCACATAAGATCTTCCAACTTCAATGTATTTAGATCCTTGGCTTCTTCTATTGCCGTGATTTTTGGAGTCCATGATTCGGGTAGCGCCCTTAGAATCTTCATGACCTGCTCAGATTCAGAAATAGCTTTTCCAAGACCTTTCAAAGCATTAGTAATTTTAGAGAATCTAGCAAATATTTTAGAAATATTTGCTGTTTCTAGCATTTTAAAGCTTTCCAACTCTTCAATCAAAATATTTCTCCTTGTCCCTTGGACTTGAGAAGTTCCTTCATAGATAGATGTTAATGTATCCCATATTTCTTTTGCAGTTAAACAAGAGGATACTCTATCATATTCGGAGGCGGTAAGAGCACAAAATAGTGAGTTCATAGCTTTAGCGTTGCTCTTAACAGTTTTTACTTCCTCATCGGTCCATTTGGAAGCTCTTTCATCAATAGGCAAGGTTACACCATCTTGGATTGCAATCCAAGAGTCCATATCTGTAGCCATGATGAGTTGTTTCATACGTAGATTCCAATAGCCAAAATTGTTCCCATCAAACAATGGTGGCCTAGTAAAAGATTAGCCTTCGGCAAATGCGGGAATGGAAGTCGATTGAGATGCCATATCAAAAGATCTCTTTGGTAAAACTCAAAAACCTGCTCTGATACCACTTGTTGGTCCCGAGTTAATGGCAATTACCCAAGAGGGGAGGGGTGAATTGGGTATTTAAAAATTTTCAACTTAAACAAAAATTTTACACCGGATTAATCTAGTCCCCTTTATGAAGAAATAAATGGAAAACAATATAGTGCTGAGAGCAGAAATAAAAATCAACAAGCAAGATTTTATAGTGGTTCGGGCAATCTTTCCTACTCCACTCTTCCAAGCTCACACATCTTGTGACTTGGGTTCCACTATGTATTTCACAAATATAATTAGAGCCACTGCTCTCTTCTAGATTCCAGCTCTAGGGGGCATCAACAATTCACAGCACAAGTAGGTGACGAGTTACACTCCAATCACACACTACTTTGCTTACACTTGATCTTAGTTACCCAAACTAAATCAAGTTCAATACAACAAGTAAAAGTAAAAGAGCATTTCTACACGTTACTGATGTGTAGAGGCAGATTTGGCGCAGAGAAGAACTTATAGCGTAGGGTTAATGATTCAGCAAGCAGCTCTTGGCAGTTTGAAAGCAAGGTTCTTCTTCTATATGTTGGCTTAATCACTTAATGCTATTAGAGATGGGAGTTATGCTCAATCAATGAATTCTCAACTACCCTCTACATTTATATTGAATGCCTTATATAATTGTTGAGGGAATCCGAACATTTGGAAGTAGGTGGCGCACATTTAATGCGCCAACGTTCGAAAAATTTCCGACCATTGCGACCCAAGTCGCAGGTGGAGTTGACTTCGGGTGCGACTTCGCCCAAGTCGCAGATGGAGTCGACTTAGGGTGCGACTTCGGCTTTCCGCAACTTCTTCAAGTTCCAGTCTGGGTCGACTTGGTCCTCGACTTGACCCAAGTCGCAGGTGAAGTCGACTTCGGGTGCGACTTCACTTCTTCAGCTTGCTAGTTGAACTTGAAGTTCTTTGGAATGCCTTGCTTGCTTGAATTTCTTCATGTTTGGTTGTTCTTCCACCATTTTATATTACTTAAGACTCTTTATGATTCTTCTATCTTGAAAGCATTTGATTCCATGTCTTGAGTCTTGAATCTTGGAATGCATAGAAGATGTTCAAGTATGTGTTTATGATCCAACATGATGGATTCATGCAACCCTGCTTGCTTTGGTCTTCATTTGATCTTCATTTGATCCATGTTGAATGTTTGAGTCGACTTGACCTTCTTCTCCACTCAAATCTATCATTGACTTAACTCGTCCGGTAATTTCTGCACTGAAGTCGAAGTTAGAGTCGACTTGGTCTGCGACTTCACCCAAGTCGCATGCGGAGTCGATTTGGTATGCGACTTCGGCAGCTCTCGTCCCCGATTTCAACTCTGGACAGAAGGTTAAGTCTGAAGTCGATGCCGAAGTCGACTTAGTCTGCGACTTCACCTCAAGTCGCAAGTGGAGTCGACTTGGGCTGCGACTTCACCTCAAGTCGCAAGTGTAGTCAACTTGGGCTGCGACTTCGGCAACTCTCATTCTCAATTTCAACTCTGGATGAAAATGACGTTTTGAAGTCGCTGCCGGAGTCGACTTGGGGATTGACTTGGCCTAAGTCGATGCCTGAGTCGACTTGGATTTCGACTTGACATGTTATGCTTCATTTTCTTCATTTGTATATCCTTTAATCATTTCCACAAACATGTTGTAACCAAAACTTACTCAAATTGATTTGTTAATCATCAAAACAAAGACTTGGCTTATTTTCCACATGTTTCCAACACCATCCATTGAAAAAATGGAAAGACATTATAAGTTTCATGTTTATGAAAAACTTATGTTGAACGAACATAAATTTACGTTGATGATTTATGTTGACATCTATGATGATACATGCAGTGACATCTGATTTATGAGATATTTTAAAATATATTATGAAAATAATGTCTAGTTATGACATTATTGGATGGAAATGAACTAAGTATGCATGAGATGAGAAATGGAAGGAAATAAATTCTGATGAAAAGATATTTAATTGGATAAATATCCGTTAAAATCCGTCGTGTGATAGGGCAACAATCCTGATCACGTTTACCAGTCGAACGATCTTGAGGTAAGGTTGTGACGCTCGGGCTGGAACGTTACAACAAGTGAGCCTAATGACTCATCAACGACGACCTAATATAAACTTTGAATCGAAATTTAAAGGTGCTACTGTTACAGGTAATACCTCACAGATAGAAAGAATGAGGAAAAGATAACTGCGCCTATAAAAGAAGTCGTGCAGTAGGCCGCCCAAGGTTGGGCAGCCTAAATGGTAGAAATAGTATAAGACCTTTGGGTTTTTTTCCCCAATAGGATCGTCGAGAAGATAGGTGGGAAACAGGCCGATGTAGGCCACACTTCCTACAAGAGTTGATGATAATGAGATAGAAACACGAAAGGCCCAATAGGACAAACTAGAAGAAGGCAGAAAAGATGGACCGGTACAGGTAATAACTCCTAACCTAGTACCAGAATCCTTAAGGAATGACGATGTTATGATAGAAAAAAATAGGAAGGTTATTAACGCCTTTCTAGTTGAGCATCCACCTAAGTTCTTAGGTGAATTAGAACATAATCAGGCTGAGCAGTGGATGATTCAAATCAAGAAGTTGTTTAATATTTTCATGTAATAATGATTAGGAAGTCTTATGCATCCCTAATCGATGCTTATGAATTATGGGAAACCCTAATAGCCATTATGACACAACCAAGGAAAGTAACATGGCAAATTTTATAGAAGAATTTCATAAGAAATGTCTTCCAGTAAGACACCAGGATACAAAATATGTTGAGTTTGAACAAGTGCAATTAGGGCAAGGATAACATAACCCTAAAACTAAGGGACCTAGTGTAGAGATAGAAAGGAATAAGAAGGCTATGACAGAGATGAAAATAAGTTATATTATGATAGATTCTCCAATTTGTGGTATTTTTAACAAATAATACCTTGGAGAATGTATGAAATGTTTACATTAATATTATAAATGTAGACAAGTTCTTGCCATACTTGTCAAGTTATTGAGACAGGGGAGAGAAAGTGTCCTAATTGTGATCAATTAGATCACAATGCCTCAAAGTGTCCAACCAGGACATAAGGACAGCTAGCTCAACCCAAGCTAATTGCAGCTACCGGTTGGTAGAAAGTCTCTGCGAATTTATTGTAGAGAGGTGTAGTAGACCATGTTGGGTTAACATGGACGAAGGGGAAAGAATATTGTACGCATGATACCACAGAGTTTGGTATCATGTATCATAGCAAAGGATGATAAATAGATGAGAAAAATGAAGGCAAGAAAGATTGTCAGAATTCTCTTTAATTCCGAAATGGTTAAAAGATAGGTGGGAGAAGTAATTCTCTATGATGATCAGGAGTTCATAAGAAATAAAACTAGAAAGATGACAATGATCCTTTTCAAAAGAATGAGGATAAGAAAGGAAATGCTTTAGACTGCTGCTAAATCAGAATTCCCATCAGTTCTCCCATTAAGAAAGTCTACACTTGTATAAACTAGTTGTAGACATTATGTAGTAAGATAAATGAATGAGTTAGCAAAAGTCCATAAATCATTTCATTACAATCAGCAACAAAAATCATATGGAAAGCACCCGTTTTGGCCCCCATTTGGACGTCTCATATACATACCCTAAAAATCAGATTTAGGGTAAACTCATCCAGCCCACTTTGGCCATCCAAAGGGTCATTAATTTAGGGTAATTTACCCTAAAATTCATTCATAAACAATTTAAGCACTTCCTTTTATCATTTTTAACCCAAAAATGGAGAAGTCGGGTCATTTCTTGAAACTTAGTTTCATATTTGCTAAAATCATCAACCAATGCTTAAATCATCATATGTAATTTAAAATAATATAAATTACATCCAAATAAACATGCTCAAATCGTACAAACTTAGTTTAGGGTTTTGAGAAATTCCAAGTTAGGTTTCTTCTCAAAATTTAACTCTAACATCCATCTTAACCTCTTTAAACCCTTAAATTCGTCCATACCATTCAATCCTCAGTCAATACCCAAATCAAGGCATCATTAATCATCCTTTAAGGGTTCATTATGAATCAAATTCATGATCCATAACTTGGGAGAAGAAACTTAGGATTAAAACATCCAAAACTTGATCCATACTTACTTGATTCTAGGAAACTTTGAATCCAAGCTTCCCTAAATTGGTCCTCTTTCCTTCCTTCCTTTTCTTTTTTTTCTTCTTCTTTTTCTTCTTTTTGCTCCCCCTTGGTCGTGCTCAAGGTTGCTGCCTTTGTTTGGGGGTTTTCCCCCTTGAATTCTCTCTTTCTCTCTCTCTCTTTCTCTCTCTTTCCCTCCTTACTAGCTTGAACGACCCCTTGCTACCACTTTCCTCCTTATTTACTCCTTTCTTTCTACCCAATAAATCCCTTTTTATTATTATTTGTTTTATAATTTTTTAAATGCCAAATATATCCCCATATGGACGTCCCATATGCTCCTTCTTATGCCCTTCATTTTCTAGATTTTTGGGCCCACTTTGCCACCTCATTTGGAGGGTAATTAATGGGCATCTTATCCCTTGATGACATGGCACAATATTACCCTAGTAAAATGGGTAATTATCTTATATAAAATTCATCAAAATCATCACATTAATGGGCCATAAAGCTGTCCAATTAGAAACGTCCACATGTCATGGACCTTATGGCATTTTCTTGCCACAAAAATCAACCCATATCACGTTCATAACTCACCCTATCTGCCTAGGTCATTTAAATGCATATTTTGCATTTTTAAAAAATCAAAAAATTAAGCCAAATCAAGCTTGGGCGTCACCACCATGTGCCACCTTATCTAACCTCCTTTAGCTATACCATAGGCATTTAAATCCAACCATTTAAGCCCTGGATTTTTCATCGATTTTAGCATTTTTGTTAATTCATAAAATTCACTTGGAATTGCCTCCCTTTGACACCTCATATATGCCATTAAATAATGCATTTAATTGACTTGCTTTCACATAAATGCTATGGTACTCTAGGGTGCACAAAGTCAATGCTAGACACCTTTTTCTGATTAAGCACTTTTCCATGATAATTAGCTTAATCCAATCCACTCATACCAGAGATTTCATAATTTTATTCAATCATTTCAACTTTCATCTCAAACTGACGTTTCTACATCAAGTTATGAGCCTTTGAAAATAACCTTAGAGTATGAGATTAAAATTAAATAATTATCACCTTAATCTCATTATTTTTTTAATCCAATCCTCTCATAAGGTCGAGCTCAAAATCATGAGCTTACCTTTCAAATTTCATCTCATTCCGCCTTATAGGTGTCAAGTTACGAATTTTGTATGATTTCCAACATTATTCCATAATTCCCATTTTAATCTCAATTAATTAAATCATGAAAATTAAAATAAATATTCATGCCTCATTAGCATATGCTAATCCTCATTAAGCCCCTTTAGTCATCTTGACTCACTTTGGGCTTTGGCGATTAGTCTTAATCACTATTCTTAATTGCAAACCATAATTGCAAAATACCATTAAATCATAAAAATCCATAAATTATCCATAATTCATTTAGATAACACATGTGTCATGCTTATAAACCTACTTGGGTCTAGGTATCACAAATTGACACCCAACTTAAAAGAAAAATGGGTTAAGTAAGTTGATGAAAATTTATGTGGGTTGAAAACTATAAGATGTGCAAGCATATGAAATTTTATGAATATGAAAGAAATATCATTTCATGTATCTAGGCAAAGGCAAAGAAAATGTAAAAGAAAGGGACTGAAGCTATCATAGGTAAGCAAGCAAACTTTTGAAAATATTGATTTCATCCCAATTGTTGAAATGATTGAAAATGTTATATTGATGTTTTAAAGAATTTCTTACAAGTGAGCAAACACAAGTCTTGAAATTACGGCTTAAATGAAATGCCTTAGAATTGCTTCATTTACAAGCAAGCAATACTTCTTAAAATATTTATTTTATCTCAAGTGTTGCAAAAATTGAAAATGTTTTACATTGATATTTGTAAAAATTTCTTACAAATAAGCAAGTTCTTTAAGATGTTTTTTCTAAAGGATTTCATGAAGAAAAAGTGGTTTTTGATTGTTTCACAAAATAATATTGCAAACAAGTTTTGAGTTTACTCCCACAAGATTTTGTGAAAAGCAAGTGTGTTTATGAAAGAAAAGAAAAAGTTTGATTTCTTCCTAATACGACAGTTGAAAATTAAATGATGTTTTGGAAATGGTCCATTTGTTGAAATGATTTATTAGAAAAGTTTTGATTTTCTTTAAATATGAAAATCCTTCTAAAATGCCTTGAAAATGTTTATACGGATGTTTCTAAAGAGGGTTTAAGGGTGGCCAACTGGATAAGTTAATTTTATAAAATGAATTGATTTTAGTTTGTTAAAATAGCATACAAAGGGCTATCCAATCTCTTCTTTACATGAAGATGGCAAGAATGACATGTTGCCTAATATATGATACTAGGGTAGATAAAGGAAGATGATGAAATTGCATACCCTTTGTGTATGAAAAGCCCTGAAATGGAAATAAAGAAAATGTTAGTGAGAAAAGATTATTTCCATGAATAATGAAATGCTTCAAAATCTTTTATCATGATGATTTTAAGATTCATTATAAGCAACACTTTTAGAAAGATTGTTTTAGAAATGCTTATCAAAATGTTTACTTAAATATTTCTAAAAAATTTTAATGGTGGTCATCCTAAAACTAGAATTCAAAAGATATTTATAAAAATATTTTTAAAATGGGTGTGTGCCCACTTTCCAAGTTGCTAAAAAGGACACGGACTGAGGTCTATGATGTTTCATGAAATCATGCTAGCATATGAACATATATGATGATGTATGGTGCATCAGAACAATAAATAGGTCGATTGTTGAAACTGTCGCAGATGGACTGGGGTCCACTCTACATATGGCCAAGTAGCTAAGGGAAGGGAAGAGGTCAGCGACGCCCTCTCTGGGATGGGAACAGGTTCAAGGAACAGCCGCCTGGCCAGCGTGCTGTTATATGATGGATTCTTTTCCAAAAGGTAGATGATCACTTGGCGAGTGTTATTATTGAATGGGGAGAAATGCATTTGCATATGTTTGCTTTTGAAAAATCTAGAAAACTAGGATACAAAATTATTTATATGAAAAACTACCCTAAATGGGGTCATAAAAGTTTATACGAAAAAAAGGTTAACCCTAAATAGGGTCATAAAAGTGTTACACGAAAAGTGTATTTATCAAGGTTGAGATGAAATGATTTCTATGTAAATGCATGCATGAAAAAGGATTACATGCATATGTCTTGTTTGTTTTAAATAAGCCCTAAAATGGGACATAAAAAATGATTTACAAGAAAAATGTCTTGGGACATAAAAACGTCCATTTAAGAACAAAGGGAATTAACTAAGAATGATTTATATGCACATGCATCGTCTTTGAAAAGCCTAGACGTGGGATATGAAAAGGTTGATATGAAAAAGATGTTTATGAAAATATTTTACAGAAAATGCTTGTCTGATGACAAAATGCTTGTTTATTGAGTTTCCACTTACGTTTTGTTTTCCCAAACCTTAGACAGGTACATGAAAGCTCAAGAGGTAAGAACCCAAGCAACTGAGGAAAGGTATGGATGGTATGCATGTGTCCTAAAATGATTAGCTACGATGTATGAAATAGTATAATTGGAAGTTTTAAGAAATGTTAAGGTATGTGAACTTACTAATAGTTTTAAATTCTATGTGAACTGATGGTTGAATGTATGTATACAAGTATGATGTTGAATATTTAATGATGAATGTATTTTACATGATTATGACATGATGAGGTTAATAAACCAATGATGTAAGGGAACGAGATGAAATTTTATGAATAATATGTGTAGTTGATGACAAGTGCTAGGAGGTGAAATTATGAAAAAATATATAAGAAAGAGTAATCAATTATTATTTTACAAAAAAATTCTAAGTGCGACAAAATACAAAGTGTATCGTTGCTTGTAAGATGAATGGAGCAAAATGTAAAGAAATGAAATGATGAAGGAAAAAAAAGATGAAACACGAAAAAAAGAATTTTGGACAAGATCTAATTTAAGAACCCGCCGCGTGATCAGAGTAACAATCTCGACTCACATTTATCAATCAATAACGATCTTAGAGTAAGGCTTTGTGACGTCTCAGGTCGGGGGCGCCACATCAGAAGAAGTCGGGTGCACCGCTTATCAGCGGTATTGTAGCTATCATCATTATGTTAGTCACTTAATTAAAAAATGTTGGGATTTCTAGGTAATATTGTAAGATTATATCGAGAAAGGCTTCATCAAATAAGCCCTCTAATGCAAGCTTTAACAAAATTTGTGACCATTGAGATAATCAAAAAAGATAATTGGGTTGCTGTTCAAAAGCCACTAAGTCTAAAACGAACAAAGATATGCCTCGACAACCTATATAAATAAGAAAAGAGGACTAGGGATAAGACCATTCTCTCTTTTCTTCTAACATATTTGAAGCAATCCTCATGAGTCCAACTATTTCTGGTCATGGACTACATGTAACTTGAATTTTTGCTCCTATTTTACCAACGCATGGCTCATAGGTCATATCATCCAACAAAGAAAGATATCTACCAGAGAAGCTATCAAACGTTGCTCCAAATGAATTTTCTGAAGACAGACCTTTTGGGATTTAGACAACAACAAATAAGAAGAATTGGTTGATTCGAATGAATTCCAAGAAGATGGTCCATTTCGGGACTTAGATAGTGACAAAGATAAAGTAGAAAAGCTTACTACCGTATTGAAATATGATAAGTCGAAATTTTTCGTGTATTTTTATTACAATATCATATTGTTAATTTATTTTCATACTATTCATTTTGGATTACAATCAGATGAGAATTTGAGTGTTTAAGATAATTTGAATCATATTTTAATTAATTTAATTTTATTTACAACAAAACACTTACAACTAGTCGATGTGTAAAATAGAAAAATTACGTGCAATTTTGGTGCAAAAAATGGTTAAATTAGCAAGACTCAATGAAAATGAAGTTAAAATGCAAATTCAAGACTCATAATGGAAGGAAAATAGTTTGCAAATTGAGCTCAAATGTATCGGAGGAGGTACCACACTGTTTGGGAGGAAATGGGATGCAATTGTACAAAATTGCGCATGAAATTGCACTCTTGGCTATGCAAAATCATGCTCAATTCAGACTATGTGCGCAAGGGGCTGTGAGATCTCTATATAAATACCTCTTATGAACATCTTAAGGTATTCTAAAACATCCTTGGAACTTAGGTTAAAGTCCGAGAGCAAGAAAAGGTAAGGAGTACGAGGCAAAGAGCGAGGCAACGAGTAGTTTGAAACATTCGAGATACCATTGAAACTTCCAATCAATAAGCTTTCTTTTTTTCTTTCTTTTTGAGTTTAACTGTCTCATTTGAGATAGATTTGAGATACAATATTTGTAATATACTGGTCTAGAAAAGTGAACTTGAGTCGTGTATTTAATATAATTTTCCAAGATCAATCATACATTTATGACAAAATTAATTATCATAATTCATAAAAAATTTCAAAATCAACTTCCGCTAGTCATGTTCCCATTATTATATCCAAGACATAATAAAATAAAATACATGTTCACTATTTTCAATATGTGCCTTTAAATAATTTTAAATCAAATAAAATAACTATTCTTGAAAATTTCGAGCAAACCAATCTTTAGTGTCCCACTTGATTTGGTATGCCTGTAAAAATAATAGGTTCGTCCCAACATGACTAGCAAGTAGAAAATTATTTAGAAATGGATAATGACCTAATTAAAACTTAATTAAATGATAAAATAATTATTTAATTTAATAACTTAAAATTTTGGCCTTATTTGCAAAATCAAACCCTTCCAATGAGTCCAAAAGCATCAAAAATATAGAAATGGACTATTTACTAATGTAAATCAGGGTTAAAATTGGCAAATTATAGCCAAACTAATTGGACTGTCCTCCACATTAAGCCACATCATTACTACTTTTTCTGCAAATGGGCCTTGCCTTAGCCTCTCTTACTTTGTCGTTACAGCTATAATGGCTACCCATCAGTTTTCATTTCAAACATGACATTATCTAGACGTCAGAAGCATCCAAACATCCAAAGAATCATTAGCACCAAAAAATTTGTTGCTAAATATAAAGCAAGGTCTTACACTAACAAAATTTATGAGCACTAATCTAACAAGTTTGAAAATCTAACTTAGAATAGTAGTGTTTACATAATAGAATACGAACTTGATTTCCATAACTTACACTACAAAAAAATATTGTTGCATAGTTAAGATTAATAACGGGGCACACATACATTAACCCATACAATTAATATAAAATCTCAATGTTCACATATTTTTCTTTCATATTAATTTATATAAACACATTTATAAAATGAAATGTGTAATAAAATACAACAATTTCAGCATGATAACTCGTATTTTTGCAAGTTATAATGGCCCATTTCATACTGTATTTGCGTGTTAGTCCGAGAGATTAGGCTTAGTTTGCATCTGTTTAGCTCAATTTTCACTCGCTTTACATTTTAGGAGCATTATTTAGTTTTTCTGCATTTTCAGCATTAATTAAGCATTTTTAGTCCATTTACTTAGTTTTTCATCTTTTGCAGGAAGGATGGGTCATATGAAGGTATGCGGGCGAACGGAATGCAGATCGAGACCAAGTCACGAGGCAGGTGGATGTCGCGCAGGCGCCACCCTACGTGCCCTTGCCAGGACTTCAGCATAATTCAGCAAACACATAACTTCCAGTGAGTTGGCGCCTAGGCGCCAGCCAGGGGTGCCCAAGCGCCATGTACATGATCACACAGGTGTTTCAGGAGAGGTTTCAAGTTACATAGCATCCAAGGAGTTGGCGCCTAGGCGCCAAGGCATGAACTCCTAGGGTTTGCAGAAAAGTTCTAAGTTACCCAGCACACAGAGAGTTGGCGCCTAGGCGCCAATATGCATCCGTATGTGCAGATTACAGTGCGTGTGCTGCACATTATCACTCTATAAATAGATCCTAGGGGTTTGCGCGCAAAAAATGACCAGAGAGAGAGCTCGGGAACGGAATTACACAAAAGAGAAAGACAAAAACGCGATCAAAGCACAGATTGAAGAGAGGATTCAACTTCGTTGGTGGAAGTCGCCGAAAAACCAGTTTTCTCTTATTCTTTCTATTTTTCTTTCTCTGCTTTCATGGATATTTTCAATATGGATGTAATGGATGTTATGATCATATCTTTGAACTAAACCTCCATTAGATGAATAGTTAGGATGCATTGAACTCTAAACTGTATTGTCTTGGTTCTTTGAAATTCAGGAATGAATATTTGATATTATATATGATTGTGTATGATTTACCTTTGCATGTGTGGTTTGAATGCTTTTTGCAAGATTAGCTACCTTGTACGACGATTTAATTGCTTGATTTATCCTTGAAAGAGGAAAATCTCTGCTAGATCCATGTGCAGGGCATATGTTTTCTCTTTGTAAGGGGAGTTGTTTAACGGATAGGAATATACCGTTAAACCTTGTGTAGTCACGAAACAGGTTATGCACTTATCAATTTCACTTTATTTAACGACATGGGAACATGGCAATTAAATAAGGTGTAATTAGCTTTATAAAGTGTTGGAAGACATATATATAGAGTATAGAACTTGGGCTAGTAAATTCATACACAATCCAATAAAAAAGAACCAATGTGATATAGTTTAGATTCAAGGATTCCGAGCTATCCATCTGTCATCCCCAATTAGTAACCCCGTTTCTAGTATCCAGCAGTTTCGTGAACTCTACACGTGTAAAAAACCCTAGGGTTGTAAACCCTAGGTAATATATTAGGAAAATATACATTCATGAGTATGAAAATATGCAGGAATAAAGGTTAAAATAATTATTTATGAAATTCGGATGAATAGTGCACGTGAATAGTAACTCTGGGATTAAGACACATGATTAAGAGTTAATCACTTGGATTAACCTAATCATTGATGAGCTGCGTATATGTCAATTAAAATGCTCGCTATTTACGCAAGTATACGTGTCATGTCAAGTAATAAAGAGTGAGTAGAGTATCGTTCCCACGAGGAATTGTTAACCGAATTATGAATTAGTTAAACTGCGTTCTATGGATGGAAAATTCTGGTTTTGTGATTTAACTAAGCTAACGATTGCAAAAAGAAATCAGAGTAGAAATCACGAGACTACTGGATACTAAAAGCGAGTTTGCTGATTAGGGATGGCAGATGGATAGATCGGAATCCTTGAATATAAACTATATTGCGCTGGTTCTTTTTAAGTGGATTGCATATGGATTTACTAGCCCAAGTTCATATATCTTTATATATGTTTTCCAATAGTATATAAAGCTAATTATACCCTATTTAAGTGTTATATTCCCATGCCATTAAATAAAGTGAAATTGATAAGTGCATAACTTGTACAATGACTACACAGGGTTTAACGATATATTCCTATCCGTTAAACAACTCTCCTTACACAAAGGTCGAAACCTATGCCTTGCACATGGATCTGGCAAAGATCTTCCTCTTCCAAGGATAAATCAAGCAATTAAATCATCTTACAAGGTAGCTAATCTTGTAAAAGCATTAAACTCACACATGCAAAGGTAAATCACACACAATCATATATAAGCTTAAATATTCATTACTGAATATTCTAAGAACTAATAAACAATATAGTTTAGAATTCAGTTCATCCTAACTATCCATCTAATGGAGGTTTATCTCAAAGACATGATCTTAACATCCAATACATCCAAATAAAAAGTATCCATAAGGCAGAGAGAAAAAATTGGAAAGAATAAGAAAAACTGTTTTTCGGCGGGTTCCACCAACAGGACTTGAATCCTTTCTTCAATTCGAGCATTAATCTTGATTTCCGCTTTCTCTTGCACTGTAGTTCGTTCTCAGGCTCCCCTCTCTCCTCCCTCCCACGCGAGAAACCCTAGGAACTATATATAGAGTCCTATTTGTGCAGCTTATGCACTAGAATATTCGCGTACAGATGCGTATTGGTGCCTAGGGGCCAGATCTCTGTGTGTTGAGCAGTTTGGACACATTCTGGAAGTTCTAGGAATTCTTGCACTGGCGCCTAGATACCAACTCCCTGGACTGCTGTGGAACCCTGACCGTATACGCGTTGTTTCGACTGTATACGCGTCATTTCAACATTTGTAAATTTTGTAATTATTTTATGAATAAATGAAAATTCATGAATTATATTAATGAATATGTGTGTTGGAAATTGAAATAATGCAATTAGGGATTTAACCCCATGAATAGTGTACGTGAATAGTGCACGTCAATAGTAACCAAGGACTAAGACCCCGTGATTAAGAGTTAATCACTTGGATTAACTTAATCATAAAAGAAAAAATAGAGATTTAATCACTACAAGACAAAATAGCAATTCTTTTGGATATTTTAATCAAAATTCGGATTTATATGGAAAAATAGAAAAAAATTTCATAAGTTGCAATCCGAAAGTCGGAATTCGATGAAATTTTTTATGGATGGTTAAAAATTCATAATGGACATGATGAATGGATTAAGATGTGATGAAAATCACAAATCAAAGGTCAAGATTAAACGTCAAATGAAAAATCAAAAAGTAGCATTACTTTAATTAAATGCTACTTTTGACTTTTTAAAAAAATTAAATAATAAAAAATTTAAAAAATTAAATGAAATGCAGAAATAGCAGGGGGCGTGAGCAGGGGTATTGATGGCCATTTGACTTTGATCAATGGTTCAAATTCATCCAAATCACAAATCAAGGGTTTAGATTTAATTAGCTTAAAATTAATTAAATAAAAATAGGAAAAATAGGAAAAATAGGCCTGAAAAATAGGGCAGCTGGAGCAGGGTAGGGAGGATGCACAAGGCTCTAAGTACCTTTAGGAAATTAGAAAAAAACACCTTTGCAATTTTACACCCTAAGCTAGAGGGGGTAAATTGCAAATTCATGAATCCCTATAAATAGAGGAGCAGGCCATGGACGAAATTCACAACCATCCCAGCTCAAAAATCACTTGAGCAACTTCATTTCCCATCCCCACACGTTTTAGCCTTAAGGAAAGAGGAGAATCGAAGGTTGGAGTGAGAAAAGGCGAGTTGAAGAGGCATAACTTCGCTTGAGGTAAGTGGATTCCCCTCAAACTTGTTTTGAATGTTAGATGAAGTAAAACTATGCTTAGATAATTCCCAAACATAAGAAAATAAGTATAGATATAATGTTTAAAGGGAATTATGCCAAAACATCAAAAATTTGGAGCGAAGATAGGGTATTCGGGAAGATAGCATATGATATGTGAAAATAATGCTCCAAAATTGATAAATGATGATTTGGGATGTATGATTATGATAAATATGATGTTGGAATAAGGATATATTAATTTCATGATTTTTGGAATTAAGGATTATGCTTAAGTGAATTTATGTTGATATTTAGTATATGGAGAAAATGATTTTTTTCGCCAAGTAAATGATGATAAATTCAAAATGTATTGAATGTCCTATGATATACTAGGCATAAGGTATGTCATGGTATTTTTTATTTTTGGAAAAAAATATCAATTTTTGGAACCCATGAACAGTAACCACGTCTCTGTGAACAGTAACTCGAATGAACAGTATATGCTACAGTGATATGCTACAGTGATATGCTACCGTGATCTACTACAGTAATTTGCTACAGTGATCTACTACAGTAATTGCTACAGTGATCTACTACAGTAAACAGCGTGATTTTGAAGAAAATTTGAGATTAATATTTAATTATAAGGATGAAAATTTTGAAGAACCTATGGATAAAAATATCCACATAAAGAAATAATGCCCAAATAATATAGAGCATGCATGGGAAGCAGCTTGAATAGAAGAAATGAAAATATCATTTCTCCTTGAATAGGAAAAGGAAAAGAGAAGGTGGAAGACACCTCCTAAGAAGGTAAGCAAGTTATATGTTTTGCAAATTATTTCCAAAATGCTTGAAATTGTTTGCAAGTTGTTTTATGAAATTTATTTAAGGTTGGCCATACCTATAACTGCTTTACATGAACTGAAGTTCATTTTGTGAAATTATTTATTAAATGCTTTTTATGAAATTGTTTATGATTTGCAAATATCATGCCGGCATGTGTATGAGAATGAACATGTGCACGAGGAATAGGCCTTAGTCGAGGTTGTAAGCGGACCGGATGTCCCCCTCGCTATTGCCAAGTCGCTTAATAGGCCCAGGCCGACGGCGACCTCCCTGAAATGGGAGCATGTATGGGATGGGCGCCTAGCTAGCGTCGCATCCAAAGGAATGTCATGAATGCTATGTATGCATTGCATTTTCATTTTATGAAATGCATGAAAATGATTGAAAAATTATGTATAGCTTGCTTACTGAGTATTATTACTCACCCATGCTTTTTCAACAACAGATAGGAAATGATGATGAAGGCAGCATGCCAAATGTTATGTAGTTTTTGATATAAATGATGTTTATGTAAACTTTATATAAAGTCAACGATGATAATTTTGAGATGGAAAGAAATATTTTTGTTGTATGAAACAGTTTTGGTTTATAACTGTGATATGTGAAATATATTTCATGTTAGATAAATGATGGGAATTTTCCATGTATTGATGAAAAAAAAAATCTTGCCGTGTGATCAGGGCAACAATCCTAAGTCACGTTTACCAATCAAAACGATCCCGGAGTAAGGATTCTAGGCACCTCGGTTTTGGGCGCCACAGAAGTTGGTATCAGAGCATGAATTGGTAAATAGGCAGAAAAGGAAAGAAATGACTAAGCTAGAATACATGAAATTATGATTATGACTGATTTATTTATTATTGATGAATATTGATGTTATACTAATAAATGTTTTGTGAAGTTGAAAATGCCGCTCACTAGAGCTAAAGCAAGAATTAACAAAGGAAAGGCTCCGATGGAAGAATCTGTTGACCAGGCAAAGGGCGAAGCTAGTAAAAGAACAAGTAGGGCAAAATCCGAAGAGCAAACCATTAGGACCCGCCCACGGTGAGAGGAAAGCTTTAGACCTCAAGCAGAGGTCAACATAGAAGAAAGAATTGCTGCAGCCATTGAGAAAGCTATGCAGCAATGGACAGCTCAGACTGCTGGATTAATACAAGAAATTCGAAACCAGCAGGCCCCGCCATCAAAAGGCGACGAGGAAAGACCAGGGCCCTCGGCCAATCCTGGCACGTCAAGGGGAGTGGAGGATAGTCTCCTTGAGGTCGATAGAAAGGCTATCAATGCCTTTCTTACCCAACGGCCGCCAAAGTTTGCAGGGGAACCGGACCCCCTCATTGCAGAGCAATGGATTACAGAGATTAGGAAATTATTCAGGACATCGCCCTGCAATGGTCAGCAAAAAGTGTTGTGCGCTACCCACCTGCTGATAAAAGAAGCTTATGAATGGTGGGAAACGCTGATGGTCACTATGCCACATCCAGAGCAAGTTTCGTGGCATGAGTTTTTGGAGGAATTCAATAAAGAATATCTCCCTGTAGGGCTACAGAACCAGAGGGTGATAGAATTCGAAAAGCTTTACCAAGGCAGGATGACGGTCACAGAATATGCTACAAAATTCAATGCTTTGGTAAGATATGTTCCATGGATCGCCAATGTGCTGGAGAATAAGGCACAAAGGTTCCAAAGGGGATCGAGACCCCAGTTAAGAGAGGGGTTAGCCCCATTATTAATAAAGGACTATGCCTCTAGCATTGAGAGGGCTAGGGCATTGGAGATGGAGTCTATGAGGACTCAGGAGCTTAGGCAAGCTCAAAAATAATTCTTTTCAACCTCCAAGGAAGGTGAGGCTAATAAAGGAAAAAGGGGAATCGCCGAGAGAAAGAAGATCGGCGACAAGACACAGAGCACCCTAACTTGCAGAACTTGCCACAAGCGCCACTCAGGCGAATGTTTACAAGGAACGGGGAAATGCTACAAGTGTAGACAAACAGGTCATGTGGCTCAGGACTGCGAGACCAATGAAGCTAAAATCATTAAATGCTTCAACTGTGGACAAGTCGGACACATTTCGCCCAATTTTCCGAATAAGCCACAAGGAGACAAGCTCGAGGGAGGCCGGCCCAGCAAAAAGTCCCCGCCATCACTAATCGACCCAGTACTGTTACCAACCCAGTGCGTGTCCAAGCCCTCACCCGAACAGAATCACAAGAGATGGAGGAAAAAGTGATTATAGGTATGATTTACATTTTGGGAAATTCTGCAGTAGCTTTATTTGATTCTGGAGCTACGCATTCATTTATATCATACCAATTTGTAATCACACACGCACTTCGGGTAGAGGAAACCAGTAGTACTATACATGTAGAATCCCCAGTATATAGATTGGCAAGTATAAATCAAATCTGCAAAGCATGTCCTATCAAGATAGGAACAAAAATATTGGAAGCTGATCTCATCCTATTACCCATGACAGAGTTTGATGTCATATTAGGGATGGATTGGCTAAGTCAATGGGGTGCGACAATTGATTGTAGAAGTAAAAAGGTGCAATTTGAAGCACCAAAAGATGAAATAGAGATCAGTAAAATAAGACAGCCAGAAAACACAATAAGGATGATATCAGCTATGAAAGCTGCTCAGCTGATGCACCAACAATATACAGCTTATCTGGTCTCTATAAACACAATAAGAGATGGGGTACCTATGGAACAAATCCCAGTGGTATAGGAATTTCCAGATATTTTTCCAAAAGAGCTATGTAATTTACCACCAGAAAGAGAGATGGATATGGAGATAGAAATTATTCCAGGAACAGCTCCAATATCTAAAGCCCCATATAGGATGGCACCAGCCGAGTTGGCTGAGTTGAAAGTTCAGATTCAAGATTTATTGAATAAAGGGTTTATTAGACCCAGTGCATCACCTTGGGGAGCTCCAGTGTTGTTTGTAAGAAAAAAGGATGGGAGTTTGAGACTCTGTATTGATTACAGAGAATTGAACAAAGTAACAGTAAAAAATAAGTACCCACTCCCAAGAATAGATGATCTTTTTGATCAATTAAAAGGAGCTTCTACATTTTCAAAAATTGATTTACAGTCAGGTTACCACCAGTTGAGGATATGTCCAAAGGACATCCATAAAACAGCATTCAGAACAAGATATGGGCATTATGAATTCTTGTCATGCCATTTGGACTAACGAATGCTCCAGCTGTGTTTATGGATATGATGAACAGAATTTTTCAAGAATTTTTGGATCAATTTGTGGTGGTATTCATTGATGATATATTAATTTATTCAAGGACAGAAGAAGAGCATGAAATACATTTAAGAATAGTATTGGAAATTCTCCGAAGGGAGAAGTTATATGCTAAATTCAAATAATGTGAGTTTTGGTTGAAACAGGTAGCCTTTCTCGGCCACATTATATCCGAGAAGGGAATACAAGTAGATCCTCAAAAGATTGAGGCAATAACAAAGTGGCCACAGCCAACAAATATCACGGAAATAAGAAGTTTCCTAGGGTTAGCTGGCTACTACAGAAGATTTGTGGAAGGATTCTCACAATTGTCAGCTCCACTCACAAAGCTAACAAGGAAAGGAGTTAGGTATGAATGGACACAGGAATGTGAGAATAGCTTTCAGGAATTAAAGAAAAGACTGGTAAAAGCTCCAATTCTAACACTACCTACGGAGAAGGAAGGGTTTGTGATCTATAGTAATGCCTCAAAGAAAGGATTGGGATGTGTACTGATGCAAAATGGAAAAGTTATATCATACGCATCTCGGCAACTCAAGCCAAATGAGGTAAACTATCCAACCCATGATTTAGAATTGGCAGCAGTAGTCTTTGCCTTGAAAATTTGGAGACATTATTTATATGGAGTTAAATGTGAGGTCTATACTGATCATAAGAGCCTCAAATATATTTTCACTCAAAAGGAGTTAAATATGAGGCAAAGAAGATGACTCGAGTTACTAAAGGATTATGACCTCGACATTTTATATCATCCAAGCAAAGCCAATATAGTAGCCGATGCGCTAAGTAGAAATGTTAGCTTAGCACATCTCATCACAAAGGAAGAAGGGCTACTACAAGAATTGAGACAATTAGAGCTAATTGTAATCCCACCTGGGGTACAAGTCAGATTGTCTCAATTACAAATCCAGTCAAATTTATTTGAGCGAATTAAAATGACTCAACAAGAAAATGGGGATTTCAAGAATTATGTGGAGAAAATGATTAAAAAAAATCTCAGTGAATACATACAAGATGAACATGGGATGTACAGATATAAGGGTCGCCTATGTATACCCAATCAAGAGGAAGTAAAGAAACAGATATTGAAAGAAGCACATTTCTCTCCATTTTCGATGCATCCAGGTAGCACCAAGATGTATCAAGACATCAAAAAGATGTATTGGTGGAATAATATGAAGAGAGAAATTGCTGAATATGTGGCTAAGTGCCTAACATGTCAAAGGGTTAAGGCTGATCATCAAAGAATCCCTGGAAAATTACAGTCGCTAGAAGTCCCAGAATGGAAATGGGATGATATTACTATGGATTTTATTGAAGGGTTGCCAAGAACCCATAATGGAAATGATGCTATATGGGTCATAGTAGATAGATTATCAAAAGTAGCTCATTTCCTAGCCATCAAGAAAATTTTTACTGCTGAGCGACTGGCTAAAATTTATTATAAGGAGATAGTGAGACTGCATGGAGTACCTAAGTCAATAGTTTCCGATCGAGATTCCAGTTTTACATCTCGATTTTGGAAAAGTTTACATCAGACCTTAGGTACACAATTAAAATTCAGCACAACATTTCATCCTCAAACTGATGGGCAGACAGAAAGGGTAAATCAAATAGTAGAGGATATGCTGAGAATGTGCACAGTAGAATTTGGAGGATCATGGGATGAATATTTGGCTATGGCAGAATTTGCTTATAACAACAGTTATCAAACAAGTATTCAAATGGCCCCATTTGAAGCTTTATATGAACGAAAATGCAGAACTCCTCTAAACTGGGATGAAGTGGGAGAAAGAAAATTGGCTCCAGACCTCTCAAAGAGAATGGCAGAAAAAGTTCAAGTGATTCGCCAGTGTATACTCACAGCCTAGAGCAAGCAAAAGAGTTACACCGATTGCAAAAGAAGGGATTTAAATATCCAAGTTGGGGATCACGTATTTGTTAAGGTAACGCCATTCAAAGGAGTCACCCGATTTGGAAAGAGGGGAAAATTAAACCCAAGATATATTGGGCCCTTTGAAGTTTTGGAAAAGATAGGCAACCTAGCCTATAGAATAGCTCTGCCACCAGCCCTCAGTGCCATCCACAATGTGTTTCACATCTCCATGCTAAGGAAATATGTTTCCGATCCAACCCATGTGTTGATAGCGGAAAATTTGCCAAAACAAGAACACTTGAACTATGAGGAGAGGCTAATCAAGATACTGGATTTCAAGATCAAGAAGCTTCGGAACAGAGAAATTGAGTATGTAAAGGTTCAATGGAATCGATATTAAGAATCCGAAGCCACATGGGAGTTACGGGAACGAGTTGAAAAAAGTACCCTCAATTATTCGAAGAAAGATAGGTTTCGGGACGAAACCTATTGTAAGGGGGGGAGAATTGTGGAACCCTGACCGTATACGCGTTGTTTCGACTGTATACGCGTCATTTCAACATTTGTAAATTTTGTAATTATTTTATGAGTAAATGAAAATTCATGAATTATATTAATGAATATGTGTATTGGAAATTGAAATAATGCAATTAGGGATTTAACCCATGAATAGTGTACGTGAATAGTAACCAAGGACTAAGACCCCGTGATTAAGAGTTAATCACTTGGATTAACTTAATCATAAAAGACAAAATAGAGATTTAATCACTACAAGACAAAATAGCAATTCTTTTGGATATTTTAATCAAAATTCGGATTTATATGGAAAAATAGAAAAAAATTTCATAAGTTGCAATCCGAAAGTCGGAATTCGATGAAATTTTTTATGGATGGTTAAAAATTCATAATAGACATGATGAATGGATTAATATGTGATGAAAATCACAAATCAAAGTTCAAGATTAAACGTCAAATGAAAAATCAAAAAGTAGCATTACTTTAATTAAATGCTACTTTTGACTTTTTACAAAAATTAAATAATAAAAAATAAAAAAAATCAAATGAAATGCAGAAATAGCAGGGGGCGTGAGCAGGGGTATTGATGGCCATTTGACTTTGATCAATGGTTCAAATTCATCCAAATCACAAATCAAGGGTTTAGATTTAATTAGCTTAAAATTAATTAAATAAAAAATAAAAAAATAGGAAAAATAGGCCTGAAAAATAGGGCAGATGGAGCAGGGTAGGGAGGCTGCACAAGGCTCTAAGAACCTTTAGGAAATTAGAAAAAAACACCTTTGCAATTTTACACCTAAGCTAGAGGGGGTAAATTGCAAATTCATGAAAAATGGACCCCTATAAATAGAGGAGCAGGCCATGGACGAAATTCACAACCATCCCAGCTCAAAAATCACTTGAGCAACTTCATTTCCCATCCCCACACGTTTTAGCCTTAAGGAAAGAGGAGAATCGAAGGTTGGAGTGAGAAAAGGCGAGTTGAAGAGGCATAACTTCACTTGAGGTAAGTGGATTCCCCTCAAAATTGTTTTGAATGTTAGATGAAGTAAAACCATGCTTAGATAATGCCCAAGCATGAGAAAATAAGTATAGATATATTTTTTAAATGGAATTATGCCAAAATATCAAAAATTTGGAGCGAAGATAGGGTATTCGGGAAGATAGCATATGATATGTGAAAATAATGCTCCAAAATTGATAAATGATGATTTGGGATGTATGATTATGATAAATATGATGTTGGAATAATGATATATTAATTTCATGATTTTTGGAATTAAGGATTATGCTTAAGTGAATTTATGTTGATTTTTAGTATATGGAGAAAATGATTTTTTTCGCCAAGTAAATGATGATAAATTCAAAATGTATTGAATGTCCTATGATATACTAGGCATAAGGTATGTCATGGTATTTTTTATTTTTGGAAAAAAATATCAATTTTTGGAACCCATGAACAGTAACCACGTCTCTGTGAACAGTAACTCGAATGAACAGTATATGCTACAGTGATATGCTACCGTGATCTACTACAGTAATTTGCTACAGTGATCTACTACAGTAATTGCTACAGTGATCTACTACAGTAAACAGCGTGATTTTGAAGAAAATTTGAGATTAATATTTAATTATAAGGATGAAAATTTTGAAGAACCTATGGATAAAAATATCCACATAAAGAAATAATGCCCAAATAATATAGAGCATGCATGGGAAGCAGCTTGAATAGAAGAAATGAAAATATCATTTCTCCTTGAATAGAAAAAGGAAAAGAGAAGGTCGAAGACACCTCCTAAGAAGGTAAGCAAGTTATATGTTTTGCAAATTATTTCCAAAATGCTTGAAATTGTTTGCAAGTTGCTTTATGAAATTTATTTAAGGTTGGCCATACCTATAACTGCTTTACATGAACTGAAGTTCATTTTGTGAAATTATTTATTAAATGCTTTTTATGAAATTGTTTATGATTTGCAAATATCATGCCGGCATGTGTATGAGAATGAGCATGTGCACGAGGAATAGGCCTTAGTCGAGGTAGTAAGCGGACCGGATGTCCCCCTCGCTATTGCCAAGTCACTTAATAGGCCCAGGCCGGCGGCGACCTCCCTGAAATGGGAGCATGTATGGGATGGGCGCCTAGCTAGCGTCGCATCCAAAGGAATGTCATGAATGCTATGTATGCATTGCATTTGCATTTTATGAAATGCATGAAAATGATTGAAAAATTATGTATAGCTTGCTTACTGAGTATTATTACTCACCCATGCTTTTTCAACAACAGATAGGAAATGATGATGAAGGCAGCATGCCAAATGTTATGTAGTTTTTGATATAAATGATGTTTATGTAAACTTTATGTAAAGTCAACGATGATAATTTTGAGATGGAAAGAAATATTTTTGTTGTATGAAACAGTTTTTGGTTTATAACTGTGATATGTGAAATATATTTCATGTTAGATAAATGATGGGAATTTTCCATGTATTGATGAAAAAAAAAAAATCCTGCCGTGTGATCAGGGCAACAATCCTGAGTCACGTTTACCAATCAAAACGATCCCGGAGTAAGGCTTCTAGGCACCTCGGTTTGGGGCGCCACAACTGCACCACCTGATTTGTGGCTTCTGAGTTGGATTTCTTGTAGAGAAGTGGCGTCTAGGCGCCAACTCTCTGGAATGCCCTGCATGTCAGCTGTGTGTGCTACAAATGGTCAAGGCGTGTAGGGTGGCGCCTAGGCGCCATCCATCTGCCTCTGGATGCCTCAGCTAGCATTCAACTCGTCCACTCTGCCGACGTACGTCCCGTCCTTCCTGCAAAAGATGGAAAAACTAAATAAATAAACTAAAAATGGCTAAATAATGCTAAAATTTCCTAAAAACTAATTAATGCTCCTAAAATGGAAAGCGGGTGAAAATTAAGCTAAATGAGTGCAAATTATGCCTAATCTCTTGAACTAACACACAAATTAAGTTTGAAATGGGCCATGATTATCACACCCCAAACTTGAATGTTGCTAGTCCTCAAGCAACACATGCAAACAGAATGAATAAATGAATGAATGAATGTATGCAGAAAAATAAAAATCAACTCCTTTCGCTTCCGGTTATGCATTGATCAACCCACTTAGCCATTTCACAAGGTCGTGATTAATTCAACCTGAAAAATCCATCATTATACAAACAAGGGATAAATTTTCCTTTCAAAACCAAGTTACATGTGGGTGCTAAAATTTTTTAGTGCAAAGTCATATTTCAACACGTCAATCTTTCATTCGATCAAAACATTGATTAGGAAATCAATGAACTCAAGCAAACCAATGATTAAACTGAATACACTGGTTACAGCAAATGGTATCAAGTCACTGAATTCATCTCTAACAACTGCACATTCTTTTTCCTCCCAAACTTATTGCAAAAATTCTCCTCACCATATTTCAAGATATCTGGAGATTTTTTTTTGGCTCCCCTCACCATATTTTAGGGTATCTAGGGAGAATTTTCATTTTTTAAAGTGTTGTTACTATGATTTTCCTTTGCTTTTTTACGCGAACCTTGCCATTTGTCAGTGCCAAGTCCCAGTTACTCAGCTTAGGCCAACCACCCCCTTTTTATCTTTTTCTAATGCTTTATTAGGGGTACTGATCATGTTTGAGTAATTCCTGTGAAATAATACCATTTCTGAACTCGTTGAAGTACTTGGTCAGTATTTATTTAGTTCAGTTTTCATCATCTCGGTCTGAAAGATATGCCTGTTATTGAATTAGAACAATGTATTCTGAAATTCCTTTTAATTCTTTCACATGTTAATTTCAACCTGCTTTATACTTGGTTTCAATCTGAATTGCCCATTCTTTCATGAATTCAATTTCAAATCAGAATTAATCACAGCCTTGCACATTTTCACAATCAGATGAATTGAACCAAAGACAACTTTCATTAGCTGGAATTGAAATGCATGCAACACAAACTAAAGCATGAAAATTAAAATGCAAAACTAACCTATGGTTGAGAATTATACAACCCCCCAAACTTGAGAGATGCATTGTCCTCAATGCATGACCCTAAAATGAACTAAAAATGAAAATACAATGAAAAGTAGAAATAAAAGAAAAGAAAAACAAAAAGAAAGGACTGGGACTCCCTCAAGAATCGGACTCTATCGCGTCCTCGTCGTCGGGTTGGGGCTGTGATGACTGCCCGAAGCAGGCTCGGACCTCTAGCGGCGTCGGTGGGAAGGGCGGGAGGGTGGAGATGTCGATTTGACAGTCCTCCGCGATCCGCCATAGGTAGGCCTCCATCACCCGGTCATGCTGACGCTGGTATCTGGCTTGGGCGGCAACCAGATTCTCCAAGTTTATTAGCCGCTCGGCCGTGGATAGCAACCGCAAGGAGGGACCCGCTGCAGATGGAGCTGTGCTGGGGCGCGTGGTAGCGGTGCAAACCCTAGGCTGAGTGTGGTAGGAGAGGTCGTCTATGATGGCCTGACAGTTCAGGACCTCCTCCATCTGCTCCCATCTGACGCCGGCCCGCTTGCAAAGCCCGGTGATGAGGGATGGGAAGTAGTAACTGCCCCAGGGTGTGGTCGCACAGGCACAGATCTGCAGGTAGATAAGGCGGCCCACATCGATCGTCATGCCGCTGTAGATGGCATGGAGTAGCAGCGCTCTGTCCATCGTCACCTCATTGACTTGGGCCGACGGCATCATCCGGGCGAAAATAAAATGGAAAAACATCCGCCCGTCATACATCATTTCGCTGTACTTGAATAATGTGAGTTGGCCTCCCGTTGATTTCCATGTCGGAGGCCGTTGGCAGATATGCTCGGTGATAGAGTTGATATCTCGACCTTCTCCCTCTAAAAACTCCTCATACTTGTCTGGATAGTCAAAAGAGCCCAATCTGTAATAAGAGTTAATCGCTTCAGTATGAAACGAGACGATTTTGCCCCGGACCTTCACCCTGCCCTGCTAATGTTCTACGGCATTGGCGTAGAACTCTTTCACCACTGGCACTATTGCAGACTCAGGCTGTGTGAGGAATTTCTGCCAACCTCGAGCGTTCAATGCGTTGATGAAGTTGTCGGAGAAAGAGATAATCTTTATTTCCCGCTCAGGAATCAGGTGCCGCTTCTAAAGCGAATCCATGTACCGCTTGAACGCCTGAGCGGACATGAACCGGTTAGCGTCAGATTCTCCAGGCTCCTGAACTTTCTTTCTTTTAGCAGATGATGATGAAGCCATGTTGTCCCCAAGCAGTCTCAAACGGCCTTTGCAAACCAAATTCTAACAAAACCAAGCAATCCAACAAGCCAATATACAACCAAGCTAAGCTCTAAAAATGCACCAAAAGCAAGCAACAGGTTAGTCTCCATAACCCAATCACCAAGCTCAAACAAGCACCAACCCAATGCCAAACAATCCAACCAGGCTACTCAAGCACCAACTAATGCCAAGCAATCCTCCCAAAATAATCTCCAATCCGCAGTCCAATCAACAAATCCAATCAAACTTCCACCCAAACATTCACCAAGCAACCTTAAAGCAAAAAGAATATCTCAAAGTTGGAGAAGTTGTTACCCACAGAAGGCTTCCACCTGAAAATTTGAACTGTACTGTCTCTGCACTGGCGCCGGGGGGTGGGGGGTAGCAGCGCCTAGGCGCCGATCTGCTGTCAGTCGTTTTCGGCGCCGGGGTGAAGAAGATGACAATGAGATGGCTCAAAATGGAGCTCAATTCAAAGGGAAATTGTTGGGAAAGCTAGAATAGTTGTGAGGCTTAGGATTAGGTGACGAAAAACCGAATTTTAGGATGGATTTGAGTGAATTTATGCAAAATGGAAAAAAAAGAATGAAATGGAAAATGGAATGGATGGACTGGGAGAATGATTCTTTGATAAAATGTAGTTGGATTTGAGCTGAAATGGCTTGAAATCAAGGTTGGGATGGTTGGAAATGAGAAATGGGGAAATTTCGGCGTCGGGGAGTGGGGTTTAGGGTTTTGAGCCCTAACCCCATGCTTTATAAGACGTCCGGGTCGCGCTGTCCACGACCCGGTGCCGGGGCGCCCCCATGCGGCTCCTAGGCACCGATGCCTTTCGTCAATTTTTTTGAAAATTTTCTCCAGGCTGCTTCCAAGCATGATCCTTGTGAAATTATGCTCCAAATTATTTTCCTGGAAATAAAAATAAAAACCAAAAATAAGAACAAAAACAGAAACGAAAATCAAGATGAGCTAAGCAATGGGTTGCCTCCCATTCAGCGCTAAGTTTAACGTCCTCAGCCAGACGTTCCATAATGATTAGCCAATTCCTGCTCTATCGAACTTCCTTCCATGTAGTACGTGCACTAGAAGATCAGATCTCTTCCCAGCCTCTACAAATGGATTAGTTCACCTCCTTTCCTGAATTTCATAGAGACTATAGAAGAATTGCTCTTCAGGGTCTTGAATTAAGGATGGCTTCCAGATGCTGCTTTCTATGGCTATGCATTGATCGATCAAGTCGTGTTGCACTTGAATTTTAGGAGGACCAATTAGAGGAGTGTTGATATGATAATTTTCAATTTTCTCCACAATATTAGCCTCTATCTATTCATCAATTTCTTCTTCCACTTCCTGTCTTTCCATTGGCTCGGCCAATTGTTCAAGAACGAATTGAGGTACAGGTTGCTCTATCACGTCGATTGATATATCTTTATTAGTACTCGGAGTGACTTCACAACCCTGTTCCAACTCATCTTCTTCTGAATTTTCTTTTATAAGATCAAAAGACACTTCTTGATGCTGGCATTGGAGTGCAGTAGCCAATTGCTCCACTTGTTTTTGCATGTTCGTGTTAAACTCCATTTGGCTCTTCATAAATTGCATGAACATGTCCTCTAAAGATGACTTGCTTTTGGGTAGTGATGGCTCCTCTTCTGGATATGCTTGAAATCCCGTGGGTATCATATTTTCTGATTACGGGTCTCTGTAATTGTTCTGTGCATCATTTGAATGATCAAGATGGCCCACAGATGCTGAGTAATATACACATTGAATTGACAAGTGTCCCTCAGCTCTGCACAAATCACAGTAAATTGAATAAAAATTATTATCCTGCATTTGATTATCAAAACTTACCAACTGACCTGGAAGTGCCCATACATTGGCATACTCATGGAAGCCCAATGTACTTGGTGATGAAAATCTTGCACTTGGCCAATAGTAATCACATGAAGCCATTGAAAATTTCAATAAACGGCCCCCTGAAATAAAAGTTTATCAAAAAAAAGAATTGAAAAGAAGAAAAGAAGAAAATGTAAAATGAAATATAATTACAAAATTCTAAAAGAAAGCAATGAAACTAATCAATAATTAGTTAAACAGTTTCCCAGCAACGGCGCCAAAAACTTGACGAGCTGCATATATATCAATTAAAATGCTCGCTATTTACGCAAGTATACATGTCGTGTCAAGTAATAAAGAGTGAGTAGAGTATAGTTCCCACGAGGAATTGTTAATCGAATTATGAATTAGTTAAACTGCGTTCTATGGATGGAAAATTCTGGTTTTGTGATTTAACTAAGCTAACGATTGCAAAAAGAAATCAGAGTAGAGATCATGTGACTACTAGATACTAAAAGCGAGTTTGCTGATTAGGGAAGGTAGATGGATAGATCGGAATCCTTGAATCTAAACTATATTGCGCTGGTTCTTTTTAAGTGGATTGCATATGGATTTACTAGCCCAAGTTCATATATCTTTATATATGTTTTCCAATAGTATATAAAGCTAATTACACCCTATTTAAGTGCTATGTTCTCATGCCATTAAATAAAGTGAAATTGATAAGTGCATAACTTGTATAATGACTACATGGGGTTTAACGGTATATTCCTATCCGTTAAACAACTCTCCTTACACAAAGGTCAAAACCTATGCCTTGCACAATGATCTGGCAAAGATCTTCCTCTTCCAAGGATAAATCAAGCAATTAAATCATCTTACAAGGTAGCTGATAAGTCTAAAAATTTTCCTTTAATTTTATATTAAATTCACGTTGTTAAATATTAAAATGATAATTAAATACATGTTTTAAGTGAAATTTTATGAAAATCATATTTTTGGTAGAATCTTTAATTTTAATATAAAACGGGTCATTTTTGCAATACTTTGGAAAATATGAAATTATAAAAATAATTAGACAAGCTAAAAGGGATTAAATAGGCTCACTTTGAAATATGGGTAAAATCTTAAGATAAAATAAAATAAACTCAAAAAGGGCTCAAAAGTAAATTAAAAAGTCTATGTGGGTTTATTAAAATCATTTTAACAGAAAACAAGTATTTAAATTCACAATTTTATTTTCCGCATGTGCACGGCAGCAGTGCAGCGCCGGAGCACCATATTCCGGTGCTCCATCTTCCCCGTCCATTTTCGCCCAGCCCATTTCCGGCCAGCACCAATCACCGCCAGCCCCAAATTGACGAGAGCTCGGCACCGGCGTATTCCAACAACCAAGAAATCCAAGGCTCCAATCGGCAATTGAAAACTGCTCCAAATTGGAAATCCCAAATAGCAGCACGTCACTAGCGGCAGAAAATGTCCGGCAACCTCTTTCCAAGCCTCTGTTCAGCACCAAATTCGGCGGCACATCTACACGAACCCACAGCTGCCAAGCACAACCAAATGGCCGAACCCACTAGCTTTTTGGACAGAAATCTCTAATCCTCGTATCGCTCTCCGCTTCTTCCTCTGCCTCCTCTTCCTCTCAGCAGCGAAAGCAAAGCTTCCACTTGCAGCCAGGAAGCTGAGACAGCAAGAACCCACTCAAGCCATTCCAAAGCTTCGGTCAAAGAAGAATCAAGCGCACCATCTTCCATTCCCGATTTCAGCCCCAACCCGAAAATCCAGTCAAAGCAGCCATTACCGGAGCTCGGTTTCCTTCTCCTGTACCGACAAACCAGCAGCCATTTTTATTACGGACATCTCCCAAGAAGACGGCGATCGCGGTGAGAGAGGAATCTGTCCAGACGGCACTCGGCGACGAGCTGAAGCCACCGACGTCATCTCCCCCAAATTGTGGCAGCCTCATTTCCATTTTTTTCCAAACACTCAGCCCCGATTCATTACAGCGAGCCCGAAGCCCCAACCAGAAAATCCCAACAGCACCGAGTGCTCTTTCCGGTCAAAACAAAAATAAATAAATTCCAGCCACAAAGCACGAATCGAACAACCGCAACAGACGTCCATTCAAGCTTTAATCTCTGCCATCTCCCTCAATTCCATTCTCTAATTTCTAGCTACAACAATTCAGTGCAAAGTGCCAAGCTGAAATCTCAACTCATTTCTTCCATTACGCATTGCAAATTAGTTCATCTCAAGAGCAAGGTTCGTTCGACTGGTTCAAGGACGTAATGAACGAAATGGCAGAAGGCAACTACGGTTGAAGGCAAAAGCAAAAGAATCCCACATCGGATTCCACTTTGGTAATTGGGTGCCCCCACACTCTATAAAAGGAGGGCCCCTCTTGCCTTGAAAAAAGACCCCATACCCCAAACTTCACCCCTTGGGTGGGACCCATTTTGTGGGACCCCATAGCAAGTGGGTGGGACCCATTTTGTGGGACCCGTAGTGAGGAGGTGGGGCCAAGCAATAAAACTTTCTATTACGTGGAGATTTTGCTCTCCATATTCGGGTGATGTAAATTTTATTTTATTGCTTTATGATTTGTAGTGCTTCGTAGTTGTTAATTTTTAATTTGTAGTTTTAATTTTTATATTAGATTTACTGCTTTATTTTATGCTTTGTAATTGTTAGATTAAATTTAATGTAATTCTCTTTCCGGCTTTAATAAGTTGAATTTCATAGCTTTTATTGCTTTCTTAGAATAGTTTTAATTAAGTTGTTAATTAATTATAATTTCTTTTAGCTGCTTGTCTTCCTTTCTTTTTCTCCAGCTCTTCTATTTTTTTTAATTTCTTTCTCTCTCTTCTCTATACCCTCTCTTTATCTTAAAAACAATTCAAAACTACATCGCCTCTCTGTGGATTCGACCCGACTCACCATTATTCTACACTATCACCCGTATAGTGATAGCTTTAATGTGTTTCGGTTACCGACTCATCATTATTCTACACTATCACCCGCATAGTGGTAGCTTTAATGTATTTCGGTTAATTTAAATTAAACTGGTGATCACAGTGCTCTTAACGACAAGCACTTGCTTTGCATCAGTAGCTAATCTTGTAAAAATATTAAACTCACACATGCAAAGGTAAGTCATACACAATCATATATAAGCTTAAATATTCATTACTGAATATTCTAAGAACTAAGAAACAATATAGTTTAGAATTCGGTTCATTCTAACTATCCATCTAATGGAGGTTTAGCTCAAAGACATGATCTAAACATCCAATACATCCAAATAAAAAGTATCCATAAGGCAGAGAAAGAAAATTAGAAAAAATAAGAAAAACTATTTTCCGGCGGGTTCCACCAACGGGACTTGAATCCTTTCTTCAATCCGAGCTTTAATCTTGATTTTCACTTTCTCTTGCACTGTAGTTCATTCTCAGCCCCCCTCTCTCCTCTCTCCTGCGTGCGAACCCCTAGGAATTATATATAGGTCCTATTTGCGCAGCTTACGCATTAGAATATTTACGTACGGATGCGTAGGCGCCAACTCTCTGTGTGTTGAGCAATTTGGACACATTCTGGAAACACTAGAAATTCTTGCACTTGCGCCTAGGCGCCAACTCCCTGGACTACACCACCTGATTTGTGGCTTCTGACTTGGATTCATGTAGAGAAGTGGCGCCTGGGCGCCCCTGGCCATGCATCTGCCTCTGGATGCCTCAGCTGGCATTCGACTCGTCCATTCTGCCGACGTACGTCCCGTTCTTCTTGCAAAAGATGAAAAAACTAAATAAATAAACTAAAAATGCCTAAATAATGTTAAAATTGCCTAAAAACTAATTAATGCTCCTAAAATGCAAAGCGGGTGAAAATTAAGCTAAATGAGTGCAAACTATGCCTAATCTCTCGAACTAACACACAAATTAAGTCTGAAATGGGCCATGATAACTCGTAAAAATACTAGTTATCAATCATAAAAGACGAAAAAGGAGATTTAATCACTACAAGACAAAATAGCAATATTTTTTGATATTTTAATGGAATTTTTGATTTTAGTCAAAATTTTGGAGAAAATAAAGAAAAATTCATAAATTGCAATCTGAACGTCAGATTAAAGTGAAATTTTTATGGATGGCCAAATATTTATGATGAACATGATGAATGGTTTAGGATTAGACAAAAATCATGAATCAAAAGCCAAGATGAAATGTCATTTGGAGATCAATAAAGTAACTTTAATTTTAATTAATGTATATTTGGCTTTTGCTCAAATTTCATTAATTAAAAAACATTTTTATTTAATGCAAGATTAGCACAAATACCAAGAGGGGTATGGGCGTGGGAGGTGCTTGGGATTGGAGCCAAAATCAACGGCTCAAAATCATTCTTATCAAGAGATCAACGGATGAGATGTAATTAGCTTAAAATATGCATTTTTAATAAAACAAAAATAATAAATAAAGGGGCTGCAAGAGGGGACGTCCAAGGCAGCAAGGGGGGCTGAATTTTTGACTAAAATATTGCTTGGATTTTGATGAGAAAATCAAGGGCTAAGGTGGATCCAATCATGGAAAATCAAGGGTGTAGATTTAATACACCTTTTGAGGAAAATTTGCAATTAATTGAAGGGATTAGCTCTAGCAATGTGTGGGCCACATAATTCCACCTAGCAAAATCAGAAACGAGGTGGAAATGAGGTGACAAAATATTTGGAATTAAATACCTTGAGCAAGCGGGGTAAATTGTAATTTGATGAAAACTTCAACCCTATAAATAGGGGCAAGGTGAGAACGTCCAAGGCACTCCATTCTCAACCCAAGCTTGAGAAATCCAAGTTTTCCTACCCCCCAAATTCGTTTCTAAGAGAGAAAGAGAAGGTTAGAGAGAGAAAAGGCAAGTAGGAGGAGAGCTTTTCTACTTCAGGTAGGGGGATTCTTCCCAAATTTCTTTTGGGTGTTAAGTAGGGTAAAACCATTCTTAGTTAATGCCTAAGCATTAGAAAATAAGTAAATTTATAATTCTTAATTGGAATTATGCCAAAACATCAAAAATTTGGAGCGAAGATAGAGCATTTGGCAAAATCATGTATGAAATATGAAAATAATGCTCCAATATTGCTAAATGATGATATGAGATAAATATTTATGATAGTTATGATGTTGGAATGATGATATATTAATTTCATGATTTTTGGATTTAAAGATTATGCTTAAGAAAAATTATGTTGATTTTCAGTATATGGAGAAAATGATTTAATTAGCCAAGTTAATGATGATAAATGCAAAATTCATGAATTTTCCAATGATATATTAACTGAGAGCTATGTCATGGTATTTTTTATTTTCGGAAAAAATGTCAATTTTTTGAACCCATGAATAGTAACCCACGGTGCTGCGAATAGTAACCTCGGGGTGAACAATAAGTGTGAACAGTACTCATGAACCATGAACAGTGATCGTGAACCGTGATGATGAACAGTACCATGAACAGTAAAAAGCGTAAATTTGGTGGAAGAAAAAAATGAGGTTAGTATTTATATCTTAAAGAATATATAGATGGAATTTTTAAAGGGATTTATGGATAAAAAAATCCGTATAAAGAGATAATGACCAAGTGTCTTTATAAGATTAACCTCTATAGGAATGAGATAATGAATGATTATAAAGCATCCATGGGAAGCAATCTAAGACATGGAATGATATAGATAAAATATCATTTTTTCCTTGTATAGAAAAAGGAAAGGAAAAGATGGAGGACACAGACTGAAGAGGTAAGCAAGCACACAACTTTGAAAATGTGATTTTATTGCTTCATTGTAAGCAAGCAACCCTTTTTGAAAATGATGATTTGTAAGCAAGTTATATGCTTTAAAAAATAATTTCTAAATCTTTGGAAACGTTTACTGTTTTATGACATATATTTAAGGATGGTCATTCCTATACTGCTTTACATGAAATGATTGCCAACTTGCTTATTAAATGCCTTTTATGAAAATTTTATGGATATGTCATGCTGGCATATGTGTATGTTCATAGTGCACAATGAAGAGGCTTTGGCGGAGGTAGAAAGTGGATCGAGGATCCCCCTTCACTATTACCAAGTCGCAAGGGCTGTGTGCCGGCAGTGTCCTCCCAAGAGGTGGGGGCACGAGAAAAGTCATGAATGAATAAATGCATTGCATTCTCATGAAACGCATGAAAATGTTTCTGTCCCATCGGTAATTGATCACTTGGTAAGTGTTTCCTACCAAATGGGGAGAAATGCATTTAAATGAAAAGAAAATGTTTACTTGCCAAAGAAAAAGGTTTGCTTACTAAGTATTATTACTCATATGTGTTTTCAAAATGACAAACAGGCTATGAAGCTGACTCATAAAGGATGTCAGGTAGAAATGACCTGCAAATTTAATTGCAGTTCTATGTATGCGTCCAAAGTGACAAATGTATGATAATAATGTTGAAGACATGTTTAACGGATATTACAAACAGGATTGTACTTATGTGAATTATTTAAATAAAAAGAAGATATGAATGGTTTTACAATGATATGGATGAGTCTATTATGAATAAAGTGTATGCTTATGTGATGAAAGAAAAAGAAAGAAAATTTTTTTTGGACATGATCCAATTAAGTACCCGCCGCGTGAACAGGGTAACAATCCTGACTCAATTTACCAATCAAAATCGATCTCGGAGTAAGGCTTCTAGGCACCCCAGTTCGGGGCGCCACAGAATATGGTATCAGAGCAATGATTGGTAAATAGGCGGGAGAAGGAGAAAATAAAGGATGATGAAAGGATAGATCTGATACCACAAAAGTAGTATTAGAGCAAGGATTGGTAAATAGGCGGGAGAAGGAGAAAATAAAGGATGATGAAAGGATATGTATGATACTACAAAAGTAGTATCAGAGCAAGGATTGGTAAATAGGCGTGGAAAGAGAAAAATTAAGAATGGTGATAGAAAAGGAATGATACCACAGAAGTTAGGAATAAAGCATGGATTGATAGATAGGCATGAAAAGAAAGAACTAATGTCTAGATCTACATGTTTAAGAGGTTATGATACATCTATGATATTGATATGAAATGATGTATATGTGAGAAATATATATACATGTGCGTGACATATAGGTTTGAATATGAATAATGTTATGAATATTATAAATGTTAGTATTATAAGAATGTTATGATACTAACCAAAGTTTTGTGCATATAGAAATCAAAAATGCCAACTACAAGAGCCTGAGCTAGGCTGAATAAAGGGAAGGCACCAATAGGAGAATCGGTTAGCTGACCCGAAGTAGGAGAAACCAGTACACGAACCAAAAGGTTGAGTCAAAAGGACAGACGTCAAGGACCCATCAACGACAGGAAGAGGCTAACTCTGAATTCCATGTAGAAAGGAGAGCTAACCAAGAAAGGCAGATAGAAGAAAGGATAACTGCAACCATGGAAAAGAGAATGCAGCAATAGGCAACCCAGGCCGCCGGTATAATACAAGGTATGAGGGAGAGAAATCAGCAGGCCCCGCCACAAGGTGATAATGGGGAAAGACCTGGCCCATCGGCCAACCTCAATTTTTCTAGAGGTATAGAAGATACCCTCCTAGAGGCTAATAAAAAGGCTATCAATGCCTTCCTAGCCCAACGATCCCCTAAGTTTGCTGGAGAACCAGACCCCATCATTGCAGAACAATGGATCATGGAGATCAAAAAGTTATTTAGAATCTCGCCCTGCAATGATCAGCAAAAAGTCTTATGTGCTACCCACCTGCTGATTAAAGACACTTATGAATGGTGGGAAATATTGATGGTTACCATGCCACACCCAGAACGGGTTATGTGGCAAGAATTTTTAGAAGAATTTAATCAAGAGTATCTTACAGTAGGCTTACAGAGCCAAAAAGTGATAGAGTTTGAGAAACTCTACCAAAGTAAGATGACGGTGACTGAGTATGCAACAAGATTCAATGTCTTGGTTAGGTATGTATCATGGATCACCAATGTGCCAGAAAATAAGGCACAGAGGTTCCAATGTGGGCTGAGACCCCAATTAAGGGAGGGACTAGCCCCATTACTAATAAGAGATTATGCCTCTAGTATAAAAAGAGCTGGGTCATTAGAAATGGAGTCCATGAGGACACAGGAGCTTAGGCCAGCTCAAGGTCAATGGATGGAAAGGAGAATCCAGTTCCAAGGGAAAGAGTACCTCACCTTGTAAAACTTGCCATAAGCACCACTCCGGCGAATGCCTCCAAGGATTCAGGAAATGTTTTAAGTGTGGTCAAGCGGGACATATGTCTCGGGAATGCAGAACGACCAAGTGATTCATGTGTGGCCAAGTCGGGCATATATCATTCAACTGCCCGAACAAACCACAGGAAGCTCCAACTCGAGGAAGGTTGGACCAGCAGAAAGCCCCCGCCATAGCCAACAATCCTGTGCATGTCCAAGCCCTCACTGGAATGGAGTCTCAAGAAATAGAGGATAAAGTGGTTACAGGTATGATTTAAATTTCAGGAAATTCATTATTTAATACAAAGTGCTAAGCATTTTTTGAAATCATACCAGTACATAACCACACACGCACTATGGGTGGAGAGAACCAGTAGTACTATGAATCCTTAGGAGATAAAATGGCAAGTAAAAGACCAAGTATGCAAGGCATGATAAGCATGATGATATTTAATCCTATGATAGAAATTGAGGCTAAATAGATGGGGTGCAATGATGAAGGGAATTGTTTGAAATTTTTTTTTCCAATTCGATTTAGATGTCTTATCATGCAAAAAAAGCGTAATGGAGTATTTGAAGGGCAACAGCTTTCGGGATGAAACCTATTGTAAGGGGGGGAGGATTGTGAAACCCTGATCTTAGACACGTGTGTAAAACCCTAAGGTTGTAAACCCTAGGTAATATATTAGGGAAATATACATTCATAAGTACGAAAATATGTGGGAATAAAGGTTAAAATAATTATTTATGAAATTCGGATGAACAGTGCACGTGAATAGTGTTGGTCCCGAGTTGATGGCTAAACCCAAGAGGGGAGGGGTGAATTGGGTTCTTTAAAATTTCTTCGGTAAACTTAAAAATCTTAACCCCTTGAAAAAGTTAATCCCCTTTTTAAGCGAATGGAGAGCAAATAAGATAAAGCAGTAAAAATAAGTAGAACACAAGATTTATAGTGGTTCGGGCAAACCTTCCCTACTCCACTCTTCCAAGCTCACACTCCGTTGTGACTTGGGTTCCACTATGTATTCCAAGAATACACTTAGAGTCACCGCTCTCTTCTAGATTCAAAGCTCTAGGGGGCATACACAACTAGAGCCACTTGCTCTCTTCTAGATTCAAAGCTCTAGGGGGCATATACAATCACTTGCACAAGTAGGTGATGAGTCTCACTCCAATCACACCCTACTTTGCATACACTTGATCTTAGCTACCCAAGCTAAATCAAGATTTATACAACCAAATAAAGAAATGAATAAAAACTACACTTTACAGATTTGTGTAGGCAGTTTTGAGCTCGAGGAAGAAATCAAAAATAGCTTGAATGATGATTGTTAAAGCAACTTGCAGTTTGAAGCTCTTTCTTCCCTTGAAACACTCAAATATGGAGAAAAGGTATTTGAAAGTCTTTCTTGCACTTCTTTTCTTTCTTTGATCTTTAGAGTAGTGTCTCTTGTTGTTTCTTACGTTCATTTGAATGTCCTTTTATAGATTGAGGAAAATATGAACGTTGTAGAAGTGGTTGGCGTGCAATAAATGAACTCCAACGTTCGAAAATTTGACCGTTATACTCCAAGTCGAAGATGAAGTCGACTTGGCCTGCGACTTGGCTTCCAAGTCGTACATGGAGTCGACTTGGCCTGCGACTTGGGTTCTTCAGAAACTCAAGTCTGAGACTTGGGTCGACTTGGCTTTCAGACTTTAACTCAAGTCGATCCTGAAGTCGACTTGGGTTGCGACTTGGCTTGGTCTATTGCAGAAACGCCTTGATCTTCTTGAAATGTCTTGAATCTTGCAAACCATTTGAAAGCTTTGAGTCCTTGCACAATCTTGCTTTGCTTTGGACTCACTTGGTCTTCATGACTTGGATTTTACTCCATTTGGAAGCTAGCTTGAAGATTTTCTTTGAGCTTGATAGACTTGATTTGAATGTAGAACATGATTCTTAACTTTGAAATTGACTCATTTGTTTTTCATCTTGATTCCTTGGACTTGAGTGATAAATCCTCTTGAATATCTTGAAAACCGCATCTTTGAAAGTTTGAACATCTCAAGTCGTGGATGGAGTCGACCTGGCCTGCGACTTCACCCAAGTCGCACCTGGAGTCGACTTCGTTTGCGACTTCGTTATGTTCGTTTCCACTTTTCAGCTCTGGATACTCCAAGTCGATGCTGGAGTCGACTTCGTCTGCGACTTGGCTTCCCAAGTCGCAAGTGGAGTCGACTTGACCTGCGACTTCACCTGTTGCCTTTTGGGATTCATTCTCAAGTCGATATTTGAGTCGACTTTGGGATCGACTTCACCCAAGTCGAAGTCCAAGTCGACTTGGAGATCGACTTGACCTCTTTGCTTTCCTTAAACATTTAGCAAACATATTAGTACTTTTTATATACTCAAAATTAGTTCTTGTTAATCATCAAAACTCAAGATTTGGTCAATTTTATTGTTTTAAACATTGTTTCCAACAATCTCCCCCTTTTTGATGATTGACAAAACTTCATTTGAGTTGATACCTTTCAAGCATTAATCATGTTCATATGTCTTTTGAAAAACAGAGCATTTGTCTTATAGGTCAGAGCTTTTTGAATACATTTCAAGCAAATCATGTTGAATACTTTATTAATCATTAAGAGTACTTTGTATTGTAATCATTGATCAAATATATCATTCATTCAAACTCTGTTTTAATATCAATCATATATCAATCATAAACCAATTATCATTATCAAACATCATTTCATATATATATGAAGTTTCATTACAAAGTATAATGAAGCACATAAATGAAACTATCCTAGATACAAACTACCCAACCCAAAAAACAAAAAAAAAAAAAAAAAAAAAAACACTCAAATCTAACCTATATCTTTCTCCCCCTTTTTGGCAATCATTCAAAAAGTACTAAAGACTTGGTAAATTGAAATTGAGAGATGGGATAGACAGATTTAGTTGGTTTGATGGGACGATGATGGGTGGATGAATAGACAAGAGAAGCGTGATCTGGAGTTGCTTCTCTGTGAACTGAACCTGACTCGTAGGGATCGAGTTCAGGCATGGGCCTCTTCTTGTGATGGCCGGAGGCAAGATGATATCTAATATGTCGCATTTCCCGTTCGATTCTGTCTTGCTGGGAGTGCATATCCTCGAGGGCATTGTGAACGCCGGTGATAAGACTTGTCATCCGGTCTTCTTGATAGCCCATTTCGGTCCTCATAGCAACAATTTCAGCTTTTAAATCTTTTAGGGTGACCTCCTCAGAAGAGGTGGGAGGCACCCGTTCTCTTGCAATGGACCCTTGTGGAGAGTAAGATCCGTGCGATGGAGGAGAAGCGGCCCGTGCAGGTGAAGCCATGGGAGGTTGCTCCCCCTCAGCTTGTGCATTGTCTGCTTGTTCTTCTTCTGTAGCTTCATGCCTTAGTTCAAGCAGATTTATCTTCATTCTCTGGATGAGAGCTTTATTTATGGCATTTGTGGATTTGAGCACTTCGAAAGGCTCGCCTTCAATATCCACTTTGAAAAATTCAAGGATCTTTGTGATCCACGTGCCATAAGGGAGGACTCCTCGTGGGTTGTCCTTTCTACTTGCCAAGGCTTCTAGAAATAATTTGGGTATGCTCACTTTGACCCTGTTGGCCACTTTCCATAGTATCCCAGCTTCCTGTGGATTCAATTGATTTCTTCCACCGCCCTTTGGGTAGATGCAGTGGGCAATGAGAAGCCTTAGTACCCGAAGTCTGGGTGACAAATCCATGTACCGAAGGAATTTGATTCCCGGATGGTACTTGTTGCTCCGAGTGAGCTGATTATACATTTGATCCAAAGTGAGGTCTTCTGGGATAGGCTCATCCTCGTACGGGACTCCAAGTATGTGTCCTAAGTGACTCATTACTTCAGTCGGTCCTGCAACTATCCTGATTCCAAGATCCATTTCGACTCCTTTTACGAAGGTTCCAAAATATTCTTCATCCCAAAGATAATAAAACATTCGAGTAAGATCTGGATAGACCCTTTCGTCTTCCTTTAGCAAATTGGTCCATCCTTGAAAATCCAATAGATCTTCTATGTCGGATCCATATTCTTTCAAGAAATTGAAATCTATAATCTTGGGTATGAATACCTTCCGTTCGTAGAATTTTTTGTAGAAACGGCTATGTTCGAGCTCGGTTTTGAAGTAGGTAGTGGGCATCTTCAATACTTGGGCTTTCCCAGCCGCAGTGCCTCTTTTGCTTGTCCCGGATTGTGTGCTCTGTGAAGCTTGGGCATGAGGTTGGCTTTCCGACCTTGTAGCTTGTTCCGATGTGTGAGTAGAAGCTTGGAACCGAACCCTTCTACCCGTAAAAGTTGAGGGTTCTTCTCGAACCCGTTTTGCAGGTGTCCTAGCTCTCCTAGGGACTTCTTCCTCAGTGTGAGATGTGGGAGGTCTAGGCACAGGCTTTTTTGATGGTTTGGAGACGGCTTTCTTCGGGGCCATTGAGAAATGAGAAAAGAAACTGAGAAAGCAATGAAGAGAGAAAGAGAGAGGAATAGAGAAGAAAACCGGAGAGAGAGAAAGGGATTCGCCGGAAAGGTTTGCCGGAGATGGAGGAGGAAAAAATCGCCGGAAGAAAAGGGTTGTCGCCGGAGGAGAGGAGAAAAACAGGGAGGCCGGAAAAATGAGGAAGAAAGAAGAGAGGAGAGAAGAAAAAGAGAAGGAGGCTCGGAAGTCGGACGGTCGCGCGCGCGGAGTCGACTTGCCCTAGGCGAAGTCGACTTCGGTCCTTCTGGAGTCGACTTCGCCTGGAGGCGGAGTCGACTTCGACCCTAGCGGAGTCGACTTCGCTTCTAAAGCGGAGTCGACCTGGCGTCCCTGGAGTCGACTTGACTCATCGACTTGACATTTTCCAATTTAATTTTCTTATGTATTTTTCCTAGTTAAGCTCTATCATCCCCATATCATTCCTAATCTTATAAAATGAATCTTTGGCTAGAGGTTTGGTAAAGATATCAGCAATTTGGTCTTCTGTTTTCACATATTCTAAGCACACATCATGATTTTCAACATGTTCTTTAATAAAGTGGTGTCTTACATCAATATGTTTAGTTCTTGAATGTAGTACAGGATTTTTAGTTAAACATATTGCACTTGTATTATCACATCTAATTGGAATATCAACATATTCAATACCATAATCCTTTAATTGTTGTTTCATCCAAAGTAGTTGGGCACAACAACTACCGGCGGCTATGTATTCGGCTTCCGCAGTAGATAGTGCAACACTTGTTTGTTTTCTTGAATGCCATGAAACTAGCATATGTCCAAGAAATTGACAAGTTCCACTGGTACTTCTTCTATCTACTTTATATCCGGCAAAGTCTGCATCCGAATAGCCGATTAGATCAAAGGTTGATCCCTTTGGATACCATAGTCCAAGGTTTGTAGTTTTTATCAAATATTTAAAAATTCTTTTTACAGCAAGTAGATGTGATTCTTTGGGACATGCTTGAAATCTAGAGCACATACAAACACTGAATAAGATATCGGGTCTAGAAGCAGTTAAATATAACAAGGATCCAATCATGCTTCTATAGAGCTTTTGATCGATACTTTTACCGTTTTCGTCCGTGTCGATCTTGATTGTAGAGCTCATTGGAATGTTTGCCCCTTTGCTATTCTGCATTCCGAATTTCTTGAGCATTTCTTTGACATACTTGGACTGATTCAAAAATATTCCTTCACTTTGTTGCTTGATTTGTAGTCCAAGGAAGAAATTTAATTCTCCCATCATGCTCATTTCGAATTCATTCTGCATAATCTTAGAAAATTCTTGGCATAGATTTTCGTCAGTAGCACCGAAGATTATGTCATCTACATAAATTTGTACAATTAAAATATTGCTATTTTTATATTTGATGAACAAAGTAGTGTCTACTTTCCCTCTTTGAAATTCATGATCAATCAAGAATTTGTTCAACCTTTCATACCAAGCTCTTGGAGCTTGTTTTAATCCATATAGTGCTTTGGTCAATTTATACACATATTTTGATTGATCCTTATCTTCAAAACCAGGGGGTTGTTCAACATATACTTCTTCATTCAAATAGCCATTCAAAAATGCACTCTTCACATCCATTTGGAACAATTTGAAATTCATATGTGATGTGAATGCTAATAAGATACGTATGGCTTCTAATCTAGCCACGGGTGCATATGATTCTTCAAAATCAATTCCTTCTTCTTGGGAATACCCTTTGGCTACTAATCTTGCCTTGTTTCTAATTACAAGACCGCTTTCGTCTAATTTGTTCCTAAATACCCATTTTGTACCAATGACTGTATGATTGTTTGGTCTAGGAACTAAATGCCATACATTGTTTCTTTCGAATTGATTTAGCTCTTCTTGCATTGAAATAACCCAATGTTCATCATTAAGAGCTTGTTCAATGGTATTTGGTTCAATTTTCGATACAAACGCATATTGGCCATAAACGTTTTGTTTTGATCTTCTAGTTTTTACTCCTTCATATATGTTTCCAATAACCTGCTCAATTGGATGGGCATTTTTGAACTTTAAATCAGTTGGAGGTTTGTAATATTCATTACCTTCACTTACCTCTTCCTCCATGAGATTTTCAGACTTGAGCTCTAGTTCCTTTGATTGTTCTTTGCCTTTCGTCTCATCTGCATCACTTAGTTCATCCTCCTTTCTCGGAGTTTGGTTAAATTCATCAAATACAACATGTATGGATTCTTCTACAACTTGATTTCGTTTATTGAATACTCTATATGCTTTGCTATTTGATGAATAACCAAGGAATATAGCCTCATCACTTTTGGCATCTAATTTTCCCAAGTTGGCTTTTCCATTGTTCAAAACATAACATGTACATCCAAAAACATGAAAATAAGATATATTTGGTTTCCTTCCTTTCCAAAGTTCATATGGAGTCTTTTTCAAGATTGCTCGAATGGTAACACGGTTCAAAACATGACAAGCTGTACTCACAGCTTCACCCCAAAATTTCTTGGATAGATTGCTCTCATTTAGCATAGTTCTAGCCATCTCTTGTATAGTTCTATTTTTCCTTTCAACTACTCCATTTTGTTGTGGAGTTCTTGGTGCAGAAAATGTGTGGTGAATTCCTTTTTCATTACAAAATTCCATGAATCGTTTGTTTTCGAATTCGCCACCATGATCGCTTCTTATTGTCACAATAGTACTTTGTTTTTTATTTTGCACCAAATTCACAAAAGTTGCAAACATAGAGAAGGCTTCATCTTTACTAGCTAAAAGAATTATCCAAGTGAATCTTGAAAAATCATCAACTATGACAAATACATATTTCTTTCCACCAATGGTTGAAATGTCGGATGGCCCATATAGATCCATGTGTAGCAATTCAAGTGGCCTAGTGGTGGAAATTTCCCTTTTGGTAGAGAAAGGCATTTTGGGTTGTTTTGATATTTGACATGCCTTACAAATTTTGTCTTTGTCATATTTCAACTTTGGTAATCCTTCTACCAAATTCTTTTTCCAAAGGGTCTTTATATTTCCCATGTTTACATGTCCAAGCCTTTTATGCCAAACCCATGGATCATTATCAATGGCCATAAGACATTGACCATTCAATTCATCAGGTGAAACCAAATAAACATTTCCATGTCGTTTACCACTAAACATGATATGTTCTCCATCAAATACATTACATATAGATGATTCAAACACAACTTTATATCCTTTATCACATAATTGGCTAATACTCATTAAATTGTGTTTGAGTCCTTCAACAAACAAAACATCTTCCATGCATGCATTTGAGGTACTAAGTATATTTCCTTTACCTTTAATTTTACCTTTTTCATTATTTCCAAAGGCAACCATTCCATCGTTGCAAGGCTTAAGTTTATGAAACAAACTTCTTTCACCGGTCATATGCCTTGAACAACCGCTATCCATGAACCATTCATTGTTTGCCTTTGCCTTAAAACATGTCTGAAAAATAAGGAAATAAATCTTATCTTTTTGGTACCCATTTTATGGGTCCATTTGGGTTAGTAATAGAATCTAATCTAAGTTGATCTAACTTTGAAAGCCCAAATCTTGTGTTTCTTGGAACCCAAACTAATTTAACACCATGGTCATATAGTTTCTTAAAATTACATTTGTAAGTTTTATGACCCATCTTATTGCAGAAATTACAAGCCAAAGGTAATCTTGGAGTAGGTCTCCAAGCATGCAAAGGTTCAATCATTGGTCTTCTAGTCCACTTAAAATTTTTCTTTTGTGGCTTGTATATAGATGCAGTTTTAGTTTGATATTTCTCAAGTAATTTCACATTTGATTTGCTACTTTCTTCTTGCTCAAATGTATTGTATCCAAGACCTCTTTTATGTGTTTGGGAGGTCATGTTTAGAAACATTTTGACATTTTCTCCTGGATTAGAGAACTTAGCTAATGATTCATTCAATGATTTGTTCTCCTTTTTTAGCAAATCATTTTCTTCTGCAAGTTTACCATTTACAATTATTACTGCATCACATTATTTTTTCTTAATTGTAAACTTGCTTCCTAATTTCTTCATTTCTTCATATAAAGAATCATATGCCATTTGTAGCTCATCTAATTCAGCACATTTGAGACATTCATGAGAGGAAGAATAACTTGAATTAGGAAGGGAGAGTTTGGAACTTACCTCTTCATTGCTTGTGCATTTTGTTGAGGTAGTTTGTTCTCCTTGCTCGATTTGTGCCATACAGCAAATTCTCGCACATTCTTCCGCTTCGATTTCGTCGGTTGAGGAGCTACTCGTTGTAGATTCCTCGTCATTCACGTACATGCCTCTTCCTTTATATTTCTGAAATCTTCTATTGTCCCCTCGATCCTTTCTTTGTTCTTTTGCCTTGTTTTCTTCGGGAGTTGGACATTGGGCTTGCATATGTCCCGAACCGCCGCATCGGTAGCACTTGGTTGATTCTTTCTTCTTCTCTCGGGGAGTTCTTTCTTTGAAGCTTCTGAAATTTTTGCCTTTCCTCACAAATTTTCTGAATCGTTTTGTGAGTAGAGCAATCTCGTCGTTATTTTGAGAAGAAGATGTGTCATCGGTGTCTTGTGCGGCTTTTAAGGCAATTGCTCTTTTGCCCCTGTGTTGATCTTCATTCCTTTTCTTAATTAGCTCATGTGACATAAGTGAGCTAATTAAGTTTTCAAGCTTCAGCGTGTTGAGGTCTTTGGCTTCTTCAATTGCAGTGATCTTTGGAGTCCATGATTCGGGTAGAGCTCTTAAAATCTTCATGACCTGCTCAGATTCAGATATTGCTTTTCCAAGACCTTTTAAAGCATTAGTAATCTTAGAGAATCTAGCAAACATTTCAGAAATATTTTCTGTTTCTAGCATTCTAAAGTTCTCTAGTTCTCCAATCAAAATATTCCTTCTCGTCCCTTGGACTTGAGAAGTTCCTTCGTAGATAGAGGTTAGTGTATCCCATATCTCTTTGGCAGTTAAGCAAGAGGATACTCTATCATACTCGGAAGCAGTGAGAGCAAAAAATAAGGAGTTCATAGCTTTGGCATTGCTTTTCACTATTCTTACTTCCTCATCGGTCCATTTGGAAGCTCGTTCATCGGTAGGCAATATTACTCCATCTTGGATAGCAATCCAAGAGTCCATATCGGTAGCCATGATGAGTTGCTTCATACGAAGCTTCCAATATCCAAAATTGTTCCCATCAAACAATGGTGGCCTTGTAAAGGATTGGCCTTCAGCAAATGCGGGAACGGAAGTAGATTGGGATGCCATTTCAATAAGATCTCTTTGGTAAACTCAAAGACCTGCTCTGATACCACTTGTTGGTCCCGAGTTGATGGCTAAACCCAAGAGGGGAGGGGTGAATTGGGTTCTTTAAAATTTCTTCGGTAAACTTAAAAATCTTAACCCCTTGAAAAAGTTAATCCCCTTTTTAAGCGAATGGAGAGCAAATAAGATAAAGCAGTAAAAATAAGTAGAACACAAGATTTATAGTGGTTCGGGCAAACCTTCCCTACTCCACTCTTCCAAGCTCACACTCCGTTGTGACTTGGGTTCCACTATGTATTCCAAGAATACACTTAGAGTCACCGCTCTCTTCTAGATTCAAAGCTCTAGGGGGCATACACAACTAGAGCCACTTGCTCTCTTCTAGATTCAAAGCTCTAGGGGGCATATACAATCACTTGCACAAGTAGGTGATGAGTCTCACTCCAATCACACCCTACTTTGCATACACTTGATCTTAGCTACCCAAGCTAAATCAAGATTTATACAACCAAATAAAGAAATGAATAAAAACTACACTTTACAGATTTGTGTAGGCAGTTTTGAGCTCGAGGAAGAAATCAAAAATAGCTTGAATGATGATTGTTGAAGCAACTTGCAGTTTGAAGCTCTTTCTTCCCTTGAAACACTCAAATATGGAGAAAAGGTATTTGAAAGTCTTTCTTGCACTTCTTTTCTTTCTTTGATCTTTAGAGTAGTGTCTCTTATTGTTTCTTACGTTCATTTGAATGTCCTTTTATAGATTGAGGAAAATATGAACGTTGTAGAAGTGGTTGGCGTGCAATAAATGAACTCCAACGTTCGAAAATTTGACCGTTATACTCCAAGTCGAAGATGAAGTCGACTTGGCCTGCGACTTGGGTTCTTCAGAAACTCAAGTCTGAGACTTGGGTCGACTTGGCTTTCAGACTTTAACTCAAGTCGATCCTGAAGTCGACTTGGGTTGCGACTTGGCTTGGTCTATTGCAGAAACGCCTTGATCTTCTTGAAATGTCTTGAATCTTGCAAACCATTTGAAAGCTTTGAGTCCTTGCACAATCTTGCTTTGCTTTGGACTCACTTGGTCTTCATGACTTGGATTTTACTCCATTTGGAAGCTAGCTTGAAGATTTTCTTTGAGCTTGATAGACTTGATTTGAATGTAGAACATGATTCTTAACTTTGAAATTGACTCATTTGTTTTTCATCTTGATTCCTTGGACTTGAGTGATAAATCCTCTTGAATATCTTGAAAACCGCATCTTTGAAAGTTTGAACATCTCAAGTCGTGGATGGAGTCGACCTGGCCTGCGACTTCACCCAAGTCGCACCTGGAGTCGACTTCGTTTGCGACTTCGTTATGTTCGTTTCCACTTTTCAGCTCTGGATACTCCAAGTCGATGCTGGAGTCGACTTCGTCTGCGACTTGGCTTCCCAAGTCGCAAGTGGAGTCGACTTGACCTGCGACTTCACCTGTTGCCTTTTGGGATTCATTCTCAAGTCGATATTTGAGTCGACTTTGGGATCGACTTCACCCAAGTCGAAGTCCAAGTCGACTTGGAGATCGACTTGACCTCTTTGCTTTCCTTAAACATTTAGCAAACATATTAGTACTTTTTATATACTCAAAATTAGTTCTTGTTAATCATCAAAACTCAAGATTTGGTCAATTTTATTGTTTTAAACATTGTTTCCAACAAATAGTAACCCTATGATTAAAACACGTGATTAAGAGTTAATCACTTGGATTAACCTAATCACAAAAAGACAAAAAAGGAGATTTAATCAGTATAGGACGAAATAGCAATACTGTTTTATATTTTAATGGAATTTCGGATTTTAATGAAAATTTTGGAGAAAATAAAGAAAAATTCATAAATTGCAATCCGGACGTCGGATTAAAGTGAAATTTTTTATGGATGGCCAAATATTTATGATGAACATGATGAATGGTTTAGGATTTGACAAAAATCATGAATCAAAGGCCAAGATGAAACTTCATTTGGAGATCAATAAAGTAACTTTAATTTTAATTAATGTATATTTGACTTTTGCTCAAATTTCATTAATTAAAAAACATTTTTATTTAATGAAAGATTAGCACAAATACCAAGAGGGGTATGGGCGTGGGAGGTGCTTGGGATTGGAGCCAAAATCAAGGGCTCAAAATTATTCTTATCAAGAGATCAACGGATGAGATATAATCAGCTTAAAATATGCATTTTTAATAAAACAAAATTAATAAATAAAGGGGCTGCAAGAGGGGACGTCCAAGGAAGCAAGGGGGGCTGAATTTTTGACTAAAAGATTGCTTGGATTTTGATGAAAAATCAAGGGCTAAGATGGATCCAATCATGGAAAATCAAGGGTGTAGATTTAACACACCTTTTGATGAAAATTTGCAATTAATTGAAGGGATTAGCTCTAGAAATGTGTGGACCAAATAATTCCACCTAGGAAAATCAGAAATGAGGTGGAAATGAGGTGGAAAAATATTTGGAATTAAATACCTTGAGCAAGGGGGTAAATTGTAATTTGATGAAAACTTCAACCCTATAAATAGGGGCAAGGTGAGAACATCCAAGGCACTCCATTCTCAACCCAAGCTTGAGAAATCCAAGTTTTTCCACCCCCAAAATTCGTTTCTAAGAGAGGAAGAGAAGGTTAGAGAGAGAAAAGGCAAGTAGGAGGAGAGCTTTTCTACTTCAGGTAAGGGGATTCTTCCCAAATTTCTTTTGGGTATTAAGTAGGGTAAAACCATGCTTAGTTAATGCCTAATCATGATAAAATAAGTGAAGTTATAATGCTTAATAGGAATTATGTCAAAACATCAAAAATTTGGAGCGAAGATAGAGCATTCGGGAAAATCATGTATGAAATGTGAAAATAATTCTCCAATATTACTAAATGATGATATGGGATAAATATTTATGATAGTTATGATGTTGGAATGATGATATATTAATTTCTTGATTTTTGGATTTAAGGATTATGCTTATGAGAAATTATGTTGATTTTCAGTATATGGAGAAAATAATTTAATTAGCCAAGTTAATGATGATAAATGAAAAATTCATGAATTTTCCAATGATATATTAACTGAGAACTATGTCATGGTATTTTTTATTTTTGAAAAAATGTCAACTTTTGGAACCCATGAACAGTAACCCACGTGGTTGTGAAAAGTAACCTCGGGTGAACAGTAACTCATGAACAGTGATTTGTGAACAGTGATGATGTACAGTACCATGAACAGTAAAAAGCATAAATTGGGTAGAAAAAAATGAGATTAGTATTTATATCTTAAAGAATATATAGATGGAATTTTTAAAGGGATTTATGGATAAAAAATCCATATATAGAGATAATGACAAAGTATCTTTATAAGATTAATCTCTATAGCAATGAGGTAATGAATGATTATAAAGCATGCATGGAAAGCAATTTAAGACATAGAATGATATAGAAAAAATATCATTTTTTCCTTGTATAGGAAAGGGAAAGGAAAAGGTGGAGGACATGGACTGAGGAGGTAAGCAAGCACAACTTTAAAAATGTGATTTTATTGCTTCATTGTTAGCAAGCAACCCTTTTGAAAATGATGATTTGTAAGCAAGTTATATGCTTTGCAAAATAATTTCTAAATGTTTAGAAATGTTTACTGTTTTATGAAATATATTTAAGGATGGTCATTCCTATACTGCTTTACATGAAATGATTGCCAACTTGCTTATTAAATGCCTTTTATGAAAATTTTATGGACATGTCATGCCGGCATATGTGTATGTTCATAGTGCACAATGAAGAGGCTTTGGTGGAGGTAGAAAGCGGATCAAGGATCCCCCTTCATTATTACCAAGTCGCAAGGGCTGTGTGCCGGCGGCGTCCTCCCAAGAGGTGGGGGCACAGGGAAAGTCATGAATGAATGAATGCATTGCATTCTCATGAAATGCATGAAAAGGTTTTTGTCCCATTGGTAATTGATCACTTGGTAAGTGTCTTCTACCAAATGGGGAGAAATGCATTTGAATGAAAGGAAAATGTTTACTTGCAAAAGAAAAGGGCTTGCTTACTAAGTATTATTACTCATATGTGTTTTCAAAATGACAAACAGGCTATGAAGCTGACTCATAAAGGATGTCAGGTAGAAATGACCTGCAAATTTAATTTCAGTTCTATGTATACGTCCAAAGGGACAAATGTATGATAATCATGTTGAAGACATATTTTATGGATATTACAAACATGATTGTACTTATGTGAATTATTTCAATAAAAAGAAGATATGAATGATTTTATAATGATATGGATGAGTCTATTATGAAGAAAGTGTATGCTTATGTGATGAAAGAAAAAGAAAGAATTTTTTTTTTGGACAAGATCTAATTAAGTACCCGCCGCATGATCAGGGCAACAATCCTAACTCACATTTACCAATCAAAATCGGTCCCGGAGTAAGGCTTCTAGGCACCCCGGTTCGGGGCGCCACATTAGCTTTAGTTCAAATCCACAAATTCAGAATTTTCTACCCACCGAAAGCAATTAAACTAATTAATAATTCCGGTTAACAATTCCTCGTGGGAACGATACTCTACTCACTCTTTATTACTTGACACGGCATGTATACTTGCGTAAATAGCGAGCATTTTAATTGACATATATGCAGCTCGTCAAGTTTTTGGCGTCGTTGTCAGGGAATTGTTTAGCTAATTATTGTTAGTTTGATTGCTTTCTTTTATAATTATGTAGAATAGTTTATTTTCATAATTTCTTTTAGTTTAGAATTTTTTCCGCTAGTTCAATTGAATTGGTTTTTGCAGATTAATCTCATATTACATGCACTGAGGCAGAGCTGGAAAGGAGATTGTTATTCCTTTTGATCCGGAACCCGAACAAACTTATTTGAGAAGGCGTCGTAAGAGCAGGGAAGCTAGGAGCCAACAGCATACTATAGAGCGCATCGAGAATCAGGACGAGAATGTTCACGCAAACCAACAGGGGAACCAAATGATTGAGATTCCAATTCATCCACCTCAAGATGATTTGGACCAACCCATTTGGGATCTCATTGCGCTGGGCCAGAATGCAGTTCAGACTAGCATCACACCTCCTCCTATCGACACCAACAACTTTGAAATCAAACCGGTGATTTTCCAGATGCTCCAGTCTATTGGGCAGTTCGGAGGTCTAGCATTTGAAGACCCACACCGCCATCTACGGAATTTCCTGTAAATTATGAACACGTTCAAGTAGAACTGAGTCTTCGACGCGGTAATGCGGCTTCAGACTTTTCCATTTTCTCTGCGGGATAGAGCTTCGGAGTGGCTAGACTCTTTACCCCTGAACTCTGTCAACACATGGAACGATTTGGCTCAGAAATTCTTGGAGAAATATTTCCCGCCTGCTAAGTTAGCCAAGCTGAGGATGGACATAGTCTTGTTCAAGCAACATAGAGAGGAGACCCTATCATAGGCGTGGGTCGCTTCAAAGACCTACTCCAAACATGCCCGCATCATGGAATCCAACTGTGGGTTCAGATTAAAATTTTTTATAACGGCCTCCAGGATTCCACCCGTCACATGGTGGATTCTTCGTCAAACCGTTCTCTGCTTAGGAAAAGCTATCGAGAATCATACGCCCTACTCGAAAACATGACAGCCAATACCTATCAACTACCATCTGATAGGAGCCGAAGTGGGGGTCTACTTCAACTGGATGCAATTTCATCGATTAAAGCCCACATCGAAGCCTTATCCCCGCAACAATAACCAGCAAGACTAACGCAAGAAGAGAAGAAATCAGATCTGGAAAATCTCTGTATACAATTCATGCAATCCCAGATCACAACAAGCAAAAACTTGGAAGCACAGATAGGCCAACTGGCCTCAACTTTAAATAACCGGCCTCAAAGTTCTTTGTCGAGCGACACTGAGCAAAACCCGAAAGGAGAAGGCAAAGAACAGGTACAAGCAGTCGCGCTGCATAGTGGGAAGCAGTTAATCGATGCAATTCCACCAGAATCGGAAACTGAACCGACCAATCCTCTAATTCAGCAGTCACAGGAGCCAGAGGAACCAGATACTACCTAGAAGCAACCGGACGCTGAAATTGCCACAACTAAAGGCCGCCTCCTCCATTTCCTCAGAGATTCGCAAAGACTAAAAATGAGATACCCAAACCCAAGCAAGGCTTATGTATATGCAATTGGCATATAAATATACATCATGTATGAGTTAGTTGAATTATGAATGATGTTCATTGCAATATTGATGATTTATTGCAATTAAGGCAAATGATTATGAAAAATGGATATAAGCCAATATGGGTCAATGGGATTAAAGAGGCCTAATGAGAATTAGGAAATGTAAATATATTGAGGATAATTACCTTATGTATTATGGTTTAACTAATAGAGATTATGATGTTAATTATGGATTAAAGGAGGCAATTGCTAGAAAATCCATAATTCGACGCCGGGAAGGCGGATTAAGATGAAAATTGAAAGGTAAGCACGTAATTTTGTGCTTAATCATATGGAAAGGATGGATTATGAAAATAAGGATGAAATTAGGGTGAAAATTGATCATCACCGTTCAAAAATTCAAATGATCATAACTTGAGCTAGAAAAGTCGGATTGAGACAAAATTTGAAATGAACGGTTAAAATTATGAGATCCATGAATGAGAGACTTGAATTAAGCAAATGATGATGGGATTTAGGTTGCACAAAAATGGGTGTATAATTATTGATTTTTGTTCACCAAAAAGTAAGTTTGTGTTTATGTTAAAGTAAGGTAGTTAACTATATGATTAATGGCATAAATGAGGTGGCAAAAGGAGGTAATGATAAGTGGATTTTATGGATTATTTAAAATGACATAATCCATAATTAAATCAAGTGATTAATGATATAATTAAGGAGCTAATGAGGGTGGCCCACATATGGACGTGAAAGGGGGCTATTGCATGGGATTTTTGAATTTTAAAAAAATAGAAAATATGCATTTTAATGACTTAGGAAGCTAGGGTGAATAGTGGATGAGATTTGGGTTGATTTTTGTGGCAAGAAAATGCCAAAAAGTTCATGATAAGTGGACCCCACCAAGTGGACAGCATTATGGAGCAAGAGAGAGGTCACACTAAAGGCAGCTTTTTGGATTTTTTATTAATTTTTTTAATAGCTATTTTGACTCCTAAATGAGGTCCTAACTATGATAATTAAATTCCCATTAATTAAAGTGGAAATTAGGTGTGGAAAATGGCACAAAAGCTGCTGCAATTGACGTTGAATTACAAGAGCATGAAATGGACAACTTGGAAAAGTGGACGTCCAAGGCAGAAACGTGATTTTTTATTATTCTTTTTAATAAGATAAATTGATCCCTAAGTAGCCTATTAGATAGGGTGATTAATTATCCATTAATTAAAGTAAAAATTTTGTGGAAAAAAGGTGCAAAGAGCTGCTGAAATGGACGTCCAAACAAGGGGCAGTTTTGTGTCCATTAATGAATGGAATTTTGATGATTTTTTTAAGATAATTACATAATTTACTTGGCCCATATTTTGCCATGTCAGCAATAGGGGATAAGCATGTCTTAATCATCTTTAATTTCTGTGGAAATTGGGACCCACAAAGCTGAAAAATACCAGCTTATGCATAGGTGAACGTCCATATGAGTAGGAAAGAGAAAGAGAAAAATCAAATGGAAAAAAATTAATATCCGAGCAGGCAGTGCACGTCCCATGTTCCAGCATCTTGAGGAGGAGAAAAAAAGGAGGAAAAGAGAAGGAAAAATGGGAAGAAAGAAGAGGAACCAAGCTAGGAAAAATGAAATCCAAGTTGATTCAATTCCAAGTAAGTATACCTTTTGATTATAGGTTGAAAATTATAGCTGAAATTTTCTTAAATCCTATTTGATGTTGCTGTTTTGATGTTTAATCATGATTATATGATTATTCCTGATTAGATGAATTATATAAGTTGATTTATAAAGTTTAATTTGGGAATTAATCAACCCATATCATCTAATCCACACTTATGTGTAGTAAATCTGAACTAGGAAAGAAAAATATGTAAGAAATAGTAAATGAATGAATTTTTTCATGAAAAGTTGTGATAAGACTCATGATTGGGTGATTAAGGAACGACCCAATTTTCAGCTTAAAAGGATAAGCATGTTACAAATTAAAAATCCAAAAAAATCAACTTGAACAAGATTGAACGGGTGTCAGGATCAGTTGCACCAAATAATTTGTAATAATTTTTATACACGGAATTTTGGCCTGAAAAGTTTAAAAAATATATAATACATATTGAGGATCACAAAAAATAAAAATTAGGTTTTCATGAGAATAAATATACCCCATAATTTACGTGATTCAAGATGTCTGAAAAGGGATGCTGCTGTCTAGCAGAGTAAAAATATCAAAATAAATAGAAATACTAAATATTTCATGCTAAAAATATTTATTTTGATTAATTCATGTAGTTAATAAGATATGATATAAATTTTAGATCAAACTACTTGATTTGATATGAATTTAAGATTTTTAGAATTAAGTGTGCCTGAATTCAGTATTATGGATAGCTTAAGGAATAAATCAAGATAAATGTTAAATTCCAGGTTTTGTGATAGAATTTAAATTTCAATGGGATATAAACAAGTATCATAAGTGATTTTGAGGATTTAAACTATTAGAGGTGGGTTTATAAAGGATGGAATTTAGGGTTACGTATAAGATCCGATTTCCATATTTTGATGTTGAAAATGATAAATGGATTATGTGAAGCATTAAAATGCAAAAATGCATAAATGTATGATTGGAACACATGGATTAGGTTTCTGTTTTAGTAAATAATTATAATCTCAAATTTTGAGATTATTATATGATGCCTATGTTATTAATTAAGTGCTTAAAATGATACCATGTGTGAAAAAAGAAAAATATGTTAAAAATGATAAATGGAGGTAATGAACCTCCAAATAATGATTTAATGAAAGATTATTACATGTATGCAAGATTACCCTACATAAGGGTATTAAAATGAATGAATGGATGATTTATATGTATAGGCTATGTGCTAAGTATGAGTACCCGACTTGAAAGACAAGTAGGTTAAGCTAAGTCCAAATGAACTCATGTAGGTTGGAAAACCTAAGGAATATAAGTATTTAAGGATGATGCAAATAAATGAAATGTTATTTTCATTTATATAGGCAAAGGCAAAGGAAAAGAATGGAAGAAAGGGATTATGGCGATCTCAGGTAAGCAAGTGAACTTTTCAAATCATTTATTTCTTCTTATGTGCTAAAATGATTTATGATGTTATGTTGATATTTTTCAAATCAACTTGACTTAATTTTTGCAAGTTTGTCTTAGAGCTAAGGCTAATAACATATGGTTTATGGATAGTTGTTGCTCAAGACATATGATAGGAGAAAAAGGACTGTTCCATAAGATCAACCCGTGCAATGAAGGAACAATAGCCTTTGAAAATAATGAAAAAGGTAAAATAAAAGGTAAAAGAAATGTATATGGTATTTCAAATGCATATATTGAGGATATACTATTTGTTAGAGGACTCAAACACAATCTGTTGTACCCGGACCCAAGTAAGGCTTACAAATATGCATTTGGCATATATAAATGGATCATGTATGATTTAGATGAATTATGAATGATTTTCTTTGCAATATTGATGATTTATTACAATTAGGGCAAATGGTTATGAATGATGAATATAAGCCGATATGGGTCAAGGGGATTAAAGAGGCTTAATGAGGATTAAGGAATGTTGATATATTGAGGATAATTACCTCACATATTATGGTTTCATTAATGGAGATTATGACGCTAAGTATGGAGTTAAGGTAGCAAATGCTAGAAAATGCTTAACTTGACGCCGAGAAGGCGGATTAAGATGAAAATTGAAAGGTAAGCACATAATTTTGTGCTTAATCTTATGGAATGATGTATTATGAAAATAATAATGAAATTAGGGTGAAAATTGATCATCACCGTCCAAAAAATTCAAATGGTCATAACTTGAGCTAGAAAAGTCGGATTGAGATGAAATTTAAAATGAACGGTTAAAATTATGAGATTAATGCAATGAGAAGCTTGGATTAATATAATTATGATAAAATCCAGTGATTAATGACATGATTTAAAGGTTATTTGACTAGCTCAAAGGAGCATGAAATAGGTGACATGGAATGGACGTCCAAACTAGCTCCTAAAGTGGATTTTTGTGAAATATTTTTAATAAAATATATGCCCAAAGTAAAATATGGATTAAGGGGATTAAATGTGTATTAAATTTGAATGGAAATTCGTGGCTAAAGGCATCAGATCTGGACCGTAGAGATGTGATCAATTAATGGACAGCAATGGAGCATGGGAGAGAGGTGCACGGTCAAGCAGCTTTTGGAATTTTTAATAATTTTTTTAATAGCTAAATTGACCCCTAATTAAGCTAGTTACCTAGGTTGATTAAAAACCCATTAATTAAAGTGAAATTTTGGTGGAAAAATTGTGCAAAATCTGCTGCAAGTGGACCCCACCAAAATGGACAGCAAGTGCACAACAGGAGACGTGGATGGTTAGGCTGCTGTATTTGATTTTTTTAAAAAAATTTTAAATAAGCTAAATTGACACCTAAGTAGGCTATTACCTAGGGTGGGTAATTAGCCATTAATTAAAATAAATTATTTGTGGAAAAATCGTGCAAGGGCTGTTAATTAGGGTTGACTACGTGGACAGCTTTATTTAAAAGCTGGATATGGCTGTGGAAAAAAATCCGAAAATAATATTAAATAATTAAATATGTGGCTGAAAAGTTTTTATTAAACTATAGGGTAAAGTTTCAAAACTTTACCCCCAATTTTGGGTCGAAATTATAAAGGAAAAATTGAAAAATAAATGCCTATATAAGCAGGCAGTGTGGACGTTACAGATTTCTGTTTGGGAGAAAAAAAACTAAAAATCAAAGGGGTAGTGGCTGGAACAATCCAAGGGAAGAAACCATGAAGAAAAGAAGGGAATTTAAAGTGCTCAAAGGAGGGATTACCAATTAATCAAGTAAGTATATGTTAATTTTGATTTTATACTTCAAATCTGGAAGTTATGTGATGTTATAAGGCAAAATATGAAAGAAATAGTAAATTAATGATTTGTAACATGAAAATTTGTTTAAAATATCATTATATGATGATTAAGGAACGACCAAAATTTCATATCAAAAGGATAAGTCTGTCGGAAATTAAAATTCCGAGAAAAGCAACCTGAATAGGGTTGAACGGGTGTCAGGATCAGCTGCACCAAATGATTTTTAATAATTTTGATACAAGGAATTTTGGTCTAAAACGTTTACAGGATATATAAGACATATTGGGGATCACAGGAAAAAATTAAAAATTAGGTTTTTATGCGCATTAACATACCCAATAAGTTACGTAATTAAGGCTAACTGAAAATGGATGCTACTGTCCAGCAAGGTAAAAGTACCAAAATAAATATAAATGATTAATTTTTTATGCTGAAAATATTTATTTTGGTTAATTCATATATTTATTAAGGTATGGTAGAAATTTCAGATCAAAAATACTTGATTTGATATTAATTCAAGATTTTGATATTTCAGTACGCCTGATTTCAGCATATGTGGATAGTTGGAGAAAAAAATAAAAAAGAAATATGAAACCTATGTAGAAATGATCTAAATTGATATATATGTTAATATCATAAATTTTTGTTAGGAAAAGTTGGATTAATTTCTGAAAATTCGGATTTATAAAACTGTTTAGGGTTATGTGTTGAGATACACGTTAAACGTGTGAAAAATGGGTTCCAAAGTTGCTGTTTTGGAAACCTATGATTAGTGGATTTAAATCCCATAAAAATACTCTAAAAAAAGTGATAATTAGGGGTAATTATCATGCTAAATTAGTGACCAAGTTTCTGACTTGAAAATTTTTATGAAATGCCTCATATATGTGTTGCCAAATGGGCATTTGTGAAAGGATAAACATGCATAGGTGATAAATAATTTATGTAATGTGATTTTGTGAAAAAATGCATAAAAATGTGATAAATTTTTTGAATATATTTCTGTTTAGAATTACATGATGTTAATCTCAAACTTTGGGATTAATTAATGAGGCTTAAGGCAACAATGGGTGCTTAAAATGAGCAACGATGTGTGAAAAGTGAAAAATATGTTAAAAATGATAAATGGAGGTAATGAACCTCCAAATAATGATTTAATGAAATATTATTACATGTATGTAAATTTACCCTACATAAGGGTATTAAAAATGAATAATGTGATGTATAGGTTATGATACGTATGAACACCCGACTTGAAAGACAAGTGAGCTAAGTTAGTATAATATAAGTCCAAATGGATTTATATAGGTTGGAAAACCTAAGGAATATAAGTATTTGAAGATGATGCAAATAAACGAAATGTTATTTTTATTTATCTAGGCAAAGGCAAGGAGAAGAATGGAAGAAAAGGATTATAGCGATCTCAGGTAAGTAAGCAAACTTTCTAAAAAGTTGTTTTCTTTCTATGTGATTGATGTGATTGAAATGTTTATTTTATGTTTTGACGAATGGGTAAGCACAATTTTTGAAAATAATAGCTTTAATGCAAAGCTACAAGTTTTGGAAAATGACGACTTTAATGAAAAATCGTAAGTTTTGGAAAAGAATGGTTTTAATAAAAAGCCTCAAGGATTGCTTCATGGGAAGCAAACAACGATTTTAAGATAAAGAATTTATCACAAGTGTTGCTATGGATTGGCAATGCTTTATGTTAATGGATTGAGAAATTTGTTTATGAGTAAGCAAGTTCTCCATGATAATGTTTTCAAAAGATTTCACATTTTCTGTCGATGGTTTTTTTTAAGAATTTGCTTTTAAGTAAGCAAGTTCTTTACGATGTTGTTTCAAAAGTATTTTATAAGCAAAAGGGAATTTTGCCCTTTTTCACAAAGCAACAATTGTAAATAAGTTTTGAATTTCTCTTATGATGTTTAATGATAAATAATCATGTTATAAAAAAAGATTTGATTTATGAAAAGGATTTATTTTGTCAGGCCATGATAATTAAATAATAAATGATGATTCGGACATAGTTCATATGTTTTGAAATGATATTCGAAAAGTTTTGATTTCCTTTAGACAAGAAAATCTATGTTGAAAATGTTTTGAAAAATGTTTATATGGATGTATTGAAGGGGATTTATGGATGACCAACCTACTATGTTGATTTCATAAAATGGTTCAAATTTTGAAAATTCAAAGGGTCTGAAATTCTTTTATAAGGATTTTAAGATGTATTATTTTTCAAACATTGCAAATGTTTATCAAAATATTTTACTCAAAATGCTTCTAAAAGAATTTAAGGAAGGTCATCCTAAAATTAGATTTCAAATAACAACTTGTTAAAGTGGTTGCACTCGCTTACAAGTTGACACGAACAGCGGTCTGTGATGTGTTTTTGAAAATAATTTTTAAAGATATAAACTTCGGTCTAAGATTTTTGTGTGTTATGGATGCAGACAGAGGTCTGTGATCCCGGTTTAAAAGGACATAGGCTACGGTCTATGGTTCTTTAAACCAAACGGGCTATGGTCCGTCATTATAATGTACGGTGCACCGGTACAAGAAACAGGCAGGTTGTAGAGCACGGTTGGGATGACCGGGGCCCACTCTACATAAGGCCAAGTCGCTAAGGGATGGCAGGAGTGCCAGCGGCGCCCTCCCTGAGATGGGAGAAGGATAAATAAATAGCCACCTGACTAGCATGCTGTTAAGGATTCTCTTCCAAAAGGTAGCATGATCACTTGCTAAGTGTCACTACTAGATGGAGAGAAATGTGTTTACATACGTTTTGCTTTCCAAAAGCCCAAAGATTGGGATATAAAAGCATTTATACAAAAAGTTATCCTAAATTAAATTTCTATGAGCCATTATGCATAAGTTACCCTAAAAGCAGGGTATTTTACACAAAATGTGTAAATATTAAGAATAAAAAGAAATAGTTTCTATGCAAAAGTTTTCATGAAAAGGATTTATGACTTGTTTGCTATAAACAAGCCCCAAGATGGGGATTATGAAAAAGGGTTTATGTTGGAAAATATTTTGGACATAAGAATATCCATTTTCAAAAGGTCTATGTGGGAAAAATGGTTGGACATGAGAATATCCAATGCCAAAGTGTTTTAATAAAAGGTGTTTTAGGACATATGAATGTCCATTGCCAAAGAAAGCTATGTGAAAAATGTTTTAAGACATTAAATGTCTCTTGGCTAAAGGATTTTATGATGAAAAATATTTTTGGACACAAAAATATCCTTTGCCAAGAAAGGCTTATGTAAATAATGTTTTAGGACATGAGAATGTCCTCCCTTGTCAAAGGATTTATGAAAAAAAATGTTTTGAATGTAAAACGTCCACTTGCAAAAGATGGTTTTATGTAAAGGTCTTTGAACATTAAAAATGTTCATCTAAGATCAAAGGAAATTAACTAAGGAGGGTAAAACATATATGTTTTGCCTTAACAAGTCCAAACGTGGCTTGTAAATGATTTTAAGAATAATGTTTATGAAAAATGTTCAAGGACATGGAACTGTCCTTATGAACAAGGATTTTATGATAATATTTTGGGACATATAAATGTCCTCAAGAAAAAGGTGTTCAAGATGTTTATGAAAAAGGTTTTCAAGGAAGTCCTGCCCTAATAAGAAAATGCTTGCTTACTGAGTTGTCACTTACATTTTATTTTCCCAAACCTTAGACAGGTACTGGGAAACTCAAGAGGTTGCGAACCTAAGCAGGAGAAGAAAGGTACGTGATGGTAGCCAAGTGGGATATAAGAAATATGAATTAAAGCTCTAAGGTATGTTGATGTGAATGTGAACTTATGTAGAATTATAAGTTCTATGTGGTCCAATGCTTGTATGGATGTATGTATGAAATGTAAATGTCATTATAGAAAAGCATGATGAGATGTTATGAAATAGAATATGAAATTTTATTACAAGTGTATCGCCGCTTGTATGATGTATGATGTTGATTGTAAAGAAATGATTGATGAAGAAATAAAAAAAAATGGACGAGATCCAATTAAGAATCGCCGCGTGATCAGGGCAACAATCCTGATTCACATTTACCAATCGATAAGGTCTTGAGGTAAGGAAGTGACGTCTCAGTTTGGGGCGCCACACAATCTTATGAGTATTAGTCAATTATGTGACAAAGGATATAAAGTTGTATTTGAATCCTCTATATGCAATATTTTTGATGATGAACACAGTATTTAGTGGCAAAAGACATAAAATGTATATTTGATTTGCCTTGATGAACTAGAAGGAAAATGTCTAATAGACATAGAAAATGATCCATGGATTTGGCATACAAGGCTTGGACATATAAATATATCAAATATTAAAACTTTGTGGAAAAAGAATCTAGTACAAGGGCTACCAAAGATTAAATATGACAAGGATAAGATTTGCAAAGCCTGTCAATTATCTAAATAACCCAAAATGCCATTTTCCACCAAAAAGGAAATTTCAACGACTAGACCACTTGAATTGTTGCATATGGATCTTTATGGGTCATCGGACATTTTAACTCTTGGTGGGAAAAATACGTGTTTGTAATTGTTGACGATTTTTCAAGGTTTACTTGGATTATACTCTTAGCTAGCAAAGATGAAGTACTTTCTATGTTTGTCACGTTTCTAAATTTGGTGCAAAATGAAAAACAAAGTTCAATTATTTCCATTAGAAGTGATCATGGTGGTGAATTTGAAAATAAATGATTCATAGAATTTTGCAATGAAAAAGGAATTCACTATACATTTTCTGCACCAAGAACTTCTCAACAAAATGGAGTTGTTGAAAGGAAAAATCGAACAATACAAGAAATGGCAAGAACTATGTTAAATGAGAGTAAATTATCCAAAAGATTTTGGGGTGAAGCTGTAAGTATAGCTTGTCATGTATTAAACCAAGTTACCATTAGAGCAATATTGAAAAAGACCCCATATGAACTGTGAAAAGGTAGAAAACCAAACATATCATATTTCGAAACTTTTGGATGTACTTGTTATGTGTTAAACAATGGAAAAATAAATTTGGGAAAATTAGATGCCAAAAGTGATGAAGCAATTTTTCTTGGTTATTCATCAATACCAAAACATATAGAATTTTCAACAAAAGAAATCAAATAGTAGAAGAATCAATACATGTTGTTTTTGATGAATTTTACCAAACTCCAAGACAAGAGGATGAATTAAGTGATGCAGATGATACACCAAAGAATTCAAAAGCAAACCAACAAGATCAACAAGAAGAAACCGAGCTCAAACCAGAAAATTCCACGGAGGAAAGGGTAAGTGAAGGTAACGATTCTTATAAACCTCCAACTGATTTGAAATTCAAAAATACCCATCCAATTGAGCAAGTTATTAGCAACATCTATGAAGGGGTAAAGACTAGAAGGTCAAAATAAAATATTTGTGGACAATATGCTTTTATATCAAAAATTGAACCAACAACTATTGATCAAGCTCTTAATGATGAAAACTGGGTTATTGCAATGCAAGAAGAGCTAAATCAATTTGAAAGGAACAATGTATGACATCTAGTTCCTAGGCCCAATGATTGCACTATTATTGGTACTAAATGGGTATTTAGGAATAAATTGGATGAAAGTGGACTTGTAATAAGAAACAAAGCTAGACTAGTAGCCAAAGGGTATTCCCAAGAATAAGGGATTGATTTTGAAGAATTATATGCACATGTGGCTAGATTAGAAGCCATACGTATTTTACTCGCATTTGCTTCTCACATGGATTTCAAATTGTTTCAAATGGATGTAAAAAGCGCATTCTTGAATGGATACTTGAATGAAGAAGTATATGTTGAACAACCCCTTGGATTTGAAGAAAAAGATCAATCAAAATATGTTTATAAATTAACCAAGGAATTATATGGACTAAAACAAGCTCCACGAGCTTGGTATGAAAGGTTGAATAAATTCTTGATTGATCATGAATTTCAAAGAGGAAAGGTTGACACTACCTTATTCATCAAGTATAAAAGCAAAAATATTTTAATTATGCAAATTTATGTAGACGATATAATATTTGGTGCTACTGACGAAACTCTGTGCCAAGAATTTTTTTAATATTATGCAGAGCGAATTCGAAATGAGCATGACGAGAGAATTAAATTTCTTCCTTGGACTGCAAATCAAGCAACAAGCCGAAGGAATATTCATAAATCAGTCCAAGTATATCAAAGAAATGTTAAAGAAATTTGGAATGCAAACTAGCAAGGGAGCAAACACTCCAATGAGTTCAACAATCAAGCTCGACACGGACGAAAATGGTAAATGTATCGATCAAAAGTTTTATAGAAGTATGATATGATCATTGTTGTATTTAACTGCTTCTAGACCGGATATTCTTTTCAGTGTTTGTATGTGTTCTAGATTTCAAGCATGTCCTAAAGAATATTGGTTGTAAAAAGAATTTTTAAATATTTGATAAATACCACTAATCTTGGATTATGGTATCCAAAGGGGTCAACTTTTGATCTAATCGGCTACTCGGATGCGAATTTTTCTGGATACAAAGTAGATAGAAAAAGTACTAGTGGAACATGTCAATTCCTTGGAAACAAGTTGGTTTCATGGTATTCAAGAAAATAAACTAGTGTTGCTCTATCTATGGCGGAAGCCGAATATATAGCCATCGGGAGCTGTTGTGCCCAACTACTTTGGATGAAACAACAATTAAAAGACTATGATATTGATTATTATAATATTCTAATCAGATGTGATAATACAAGTGCAATTTGTTTAACTAAAAATCCAGTATTACATTCTAGAACCAAACAATATATGTAAGACATCAAACATATATATGTAAGACATCATTTTATTCGTGAACATGTTGAAAATCATGATGTTTGTTTGGAATATGTGAAAACTGAGGATCGAATTATAGATATTTTTACCAAACCTTTAGCAAAGGAATCATTTTACAAAATTAGAATGATATGGGGATGATTGAGTTAAATTAGGAATAGTTAGATGGGAAAAATGGACTTAGAAAAGTCCAAGTCGACTCCGGAGCCCCCAAGTCGACTCCGGTGAAGTCGACTTGGGCAAGGCGAAGTCGACTTGGGCAAGGCGAAGTCGACTCTGCGTCAGGGTGAAGTCGACTTCGCACGTGACCGTCGGGCTTCCTCTTACCTCTCTATTTTCTTTTCTTTCTTCCCTCTTCCTCCTCACTTCTCTTCCCGCGTGACAGCCTCTCTCTTCTCCTCTTTCTCTCCCGCCATTCTCTCTCTCTGGCATTACTTTCTCATTCCTCTTCTCTTCCTCTCGCTCCTGGTCTCTCTCTCTCTGTCTTTGCTTTTCGGCAGACCTGCCATTCTTTCAAGGTCCCTCTCTCTACCATCTCTCTCTTTCCCCGCTCAATTTTTTCCTTTTTCTCTTCCGGCCTCCCTTCTTCTCCGGCAAATCCTGCTTTCCAGCTCACCGTCTCTCCTGCAGCTCACTCTCTCTCCTCCCATTTTCCTCTCTGTTCTGGTGTCTCTTCGCTTCGCCCACTCTGTTCCAGCCTCTCTCTTTTTCTTCTCTCTTTCATTCCTCACCTGTCTCTTCTCAGTTCGGCTCTATCTCTCTGTTCCGACAGGCTCCATTCTTTTCCCCAGCAGCCCTCTGTGTTCATACTCAGCTCCAACTTACTCTCTCCTTTAGAATCCGCCATTTTCAAAACCCATCTTCAAAATCCCATGAATGGCACCCAAAGCTAAATTGCCAAACTATCTGTATCCAAGCCTTCCCAAAGGCCCATTCCCAGACCATCTGGCTCCCAAGCCGAAGAGGAGGTCCCCAGGAGGCAATGGACTCCTGCAAAGCATGCACGTGATGAGCCGTCGACTTCCACAGGTTGACGGGTTCGATTTCAAACTGCAACTCCATCAACCACGGCTGGCCGGGGAGCAGAAACTCAGATGTCTGAAAGCACGCAATTTGGGGCCAGAAGGAAAGGAATCCCTGCTAAACCCAAGTCTTGAAGATACCGACCACATACTTCAAGATAGAACTCCAGCACAGCCGATTCTACAAGTCGTTCTATGAACGGAAGGTATTCATCCCATAGATCATTGACTTCAAGTTCTTGAGCGATTATGAATTTGAGATTGAAGAATTATTGGATTTCTAAGGATAGACTAGATTATTGAAAGCAGATGAAAGGGTCTATCCGGATTTGAGTAGGATATTTTATTATCTATGGGATGATCATTCATTTAGTACCTACGTCAAGGGAGTTGAGATGTTCCTAGGTACTAGAGGAGTTTCTAGTCTAGATCATGCAATCATGCAGGTCGGACAGATTTTGGAAGTCCCCTATGAGGAAGAGCAACTACCAATAGATCTCACCATCACCCATATCTACAATCAACTCAACCGGAGCAACAAGTATCATCACGGGATCAAGTTCCTGCACTATATGGATCTATCCCCGAGGCTACGAGTCCTAAGGCTGCTGATAGCCCACTGCATCTACCCAAAAGGCGGAGGCAGAAATCAACTCAACCCTTAGGAGGCAGGAATTTTATGGAAAGTTGCAAATCGGGTCAAGGTCAGCCTTCCGTGACTGTTTTTAAAAGCATTGGCCTTGAGGAAAGACAACCCACGAGGGGTTCTACCATACGGGACTTGGATCACCAACATCCTCGAACATTTCGAGGTCGATATCGATGGCGAACCTTTCGAGGTTCTGAAAACAACAAACGCCATCAACAAAGCCTTGCTCCAAAGAATGAAGATAAACATAGAGCAATTCAGGGCCGAAAGATTACTGGAAAGGATGGGTGTACCGGCTCAAGACGAAGCCGGGGATGCAGAGGGTCAGGGGGAGCAGTCCCCATCACCTCCAGAGGAGCAATCTTCTCAAGAAACCATGGCGGAACGCAACAATCCGAACCCGCCACATCAAGAGCAGGAGGAAGGCCAGGCTGAGAACAACGCGCCTCCAAGAAGGGTAACTCTTAGCGATCGGAACTGCCCGAATCCTCAAGGATTTCGATCATGCATAGTGGAACCAGAAATGGATGTAAGAAGCTTTGAACTCAATCCCGGGCTTATTCGGATGGATCAACAGGACCAATTTGCAAGACTACCCTCTGAAAATTTGACTGTACACATCACTAAATTCTTGCAGCTGTGCAACACAATTAGGGTACAAAATATCCCACGCGAGGTAATTCGCCTTCAACTTTTCTCATTTTCTCTCTGTGACAGGGCAACCGAGTGGTTTTATTCTTTGCCACCCGACACTTTCAATACATGGGATGAGCTCTCTACTACTTTTCTAGAGAAATTCTTTCCACCCACTAAAACTAGGAAAATCTGGGACGAAATCAATCAGTTTGTCCAAAAAGATGGCGAAACTCTATACGATGCGTGGGTGAGAATGAAAGATTTACAGCGCAAGTGTCCACATCATGGCATCTCGCAGGGTGATATTATTGACAATTTTTTCAATGGACTCGATAGACCTAGCCGAAGCGCCGCCAATTCAACCGTTGGTGGCTGATTCATGCGACTCACTGACGAGGAGGCTCTCAAACTCTTCGATGACTTGGCTCTTTATGATTCTCAATACAGCGACACCCGAGGACCCTCTCGGTGAGGTAATGTATATGATATCGAATTCATAAATTCTCTTCATGCTAAACTTGATCAACTTTTGCAGCAAAAGAAGCAGGAACCCACAGAACGGAATGCATTTCTTCTCGACAAATTTCATGTGAGATCTGTGGAGCTTCACACTACACATCTAAGTGTAGTTTTGCCAGCCCAGATACCAGAAGTGAGCAGGCCAATGCATTCAACAACCAGTACGATACTCGCACTTATGGTAATCCTTACTCAAATACTTACAACCCTGAATGGAGGAACCACCCTAATTTCTCTTGGGCAAACCAGTTAAATACCCAAAACTATACTCAAAACAATAAACCATCTAGTTTCCTAAGAAGACCACTGAACCCTCCCTCATACCAAACTCAGCCCACGCTACCTGCACCACCTCAAGCACCATCCTTTTATCCTTTGATTGATAAACTACTTGAAGAAATGAGCCAAATGAAAACCTATATTAAATTGCTTGAAAACCAAATTGCCCAACATGCCACTACCTCATCCCATAGAGACCAAGGTAAACTCCCTAGCCAACCTAAAGTAAACCCTAGGGAACAAGTGCAGGCAGTTACCTTGCGAAGTGGAAAGAAGCCCGACCTATCTCAACCACATTAAATTGATACTGAAAAGGAGGCCCAGTAGGAACAGAAGCAAGAAGAGGAGCCATAACCCCAACCAGTGGTGGAGAAGTTGTATGTCCCACCACCTCCTTACAAGCCTCCTCTTCCCTTCCCTCAGAGGCAAAGATAGGCAAAACTTCCAAAGCAGTTCGAGAAATTTATTTCAACACTTAAGAACCTATCAATCAGTGTGCCATTTCTCGACATGATCTCTCAGATGCCAACTTATGCAAAATTCCTAAAGGAGATGTTGTCCAACAAAAGAAAGCTTGAGGAGTACGGGACCATTACACTTACTGAGGAGTGAAGCGCCATCCTGCAGAATAAGCTACCTGAAAAGCTAAAAGATCCTGGGAGCTTCTCTATTCCTTGTGCTCTTGGGAATTTCCAAATTAGCAAGGCGCTATGTGACCTCGGAGCCAGTGTAAGTCTGATCCCTCTCTCCATCTGTAAAAAGCTGAACATCAGCAATCCAAAACCAACTTCTATGTCTCTCCAACTGACCGATCGATCAATCAAATTTGCAGTTGACATTTCTTGAAGATGTTCCCTTGAAAGTCGGCAAGCTGTTCATCCCGGTCGACTTTGTAGTCCTCGACATGGAGGAGGACCGCCAAATTCCAATCATTCTTGGATGACCTTTCTTGGCCACTGCTGGAGCCATCATAGACGTCGAGAATGGTCAACTTTCTCTGATAGTTGGAGATGAGAAAATGGATTTCAACCTCTTCTCGTCCGTGAAAAACCTCTTTGTCGATAACTCTTGTTTACGGGTTGACATGGTCGATGAGTCAACAGACAAAGGAATTTCAAATCAGACGTACACAAGTAAAGGAGAAGTTGTGGAAGACCTAAATCAACATGTTGCTGAATCTGTGGCTACATCTGAAAGCGGAGGATCAAAACAACAAAAATCTGATGAACAAAAGAGAAAAGCTGATAAATTGGTAACTATTTGTTCCCCTTCTTGTCGTTCTTTTAAAACTAATTACAACGGTTCATTGGCAGAAAAAATTCTCAAGAAAATATGGAGGCCAATTCAAAGAACGACGAATGTGAGAAAATCTGGAGGCAAGAAAAAGAATCACGAAAATGTAAAAGTTGGAGTTGGTTAACATCAGATAATCAAATTGAAGTCAGGCTGACGACTTTAAACTAAGCGTTTTTCGGAAGGCAACCCGAACTTTTCCTTTTTTCGTTCAGGGAATTTTTAGTTTTATTTTTTTTAGTTTCTTTTAGAATTTTGATACTTTTTAATTTTGAGCTTTATTGGTTATTTTCAAAGCCTACTTGGAAGGAAGCACCATGGGATAAAATTTCAGTTCAACTCGCCAAAACAGGAAATTTAACATCTCACATTTTTACAATTATCCCTTTATTTTGATGGCATGATTTTCATTGAGGACAATGTTAATTTCAAGTGTGGGGGTGAATGCGTTGCATCAATTTTCTCTAAATATTTCTTTCACTACCCTGATGATTATATTTTTTTCATTTTTGTGAAATTTTGAAAAAAAAATTGAAAATTTTGGGTAATTCTTGTAGAAATTGTGATATTAGATTGATTGAGACCCCACTTTGAACTCTTGTATGTCTGAAAAGCAAACCATACTTGGAATTTCAAAATCTTTGAGTTAGGAAAAGTTGAACCTTAATGAGATATTAAATTTGTTTTTGAGCATGTACTTGTTGAAAATTATTGGATTTTTGTCCTGAATCACTTGATGAAACTGATATACCTAGGAACCAATTCTGTTTTCTTTCAAAATCAGAGTAATCCTCTCTAATTTATCAAAGGTTTTTCTAATACACACAATTGTCATTTGAGAATGTAGTTTTTCCCATATACATGAAAAATTTTATTTTGGTTGAAGAAATTTCGAAAGCTAAAACTTCATTTAACCAATTCATGGACATGATTAATACATTTTTTTCATGATGAGCCTATCTTTGAAAGTATAACAGTTGTTTACCCCTATTGAGCCTGAACTTAAATTTTTCTTAAACCACAATTCCCACTTCATTGAACAAACTTTGAAATTGAATTCTGAGCTAAAAAGTGAAACGGGAATAAGGTTTGATCTCCTTAATGTGCAAATAATGAAATGACTTCTTAGATACCCTGAAATATGGTGAGGGAAATTATTGCCAGACTTGGTAAAAAAAACTGCTAAACAAGGGGTAAGAACAAGCTTGAAAAAGAATGAAAGTACTAAGTGTGGGGGTAATTTTATTTCTTGTTGTAAAATGAGGCTTAAGTCATGTGTAGACGGTTCAATTTTTAAAATTTTATTTTTTGTGTCAAACCTAACCGTTGTCCTACTAAGTCCTTATGAACCTATGAATTTGCTAATTGAGTTGGTGGAGGAAATTTAAATGCAAAAATTTTATGAGACGTATATGAGGTAATTTAACTGATATTTTCTGCATTACTACTATTACTTGAATTGTTGAATATGTGTATGGAATAACTAGATAAGTGGGGAAGATATCTGATAATTAGGAGTTTATTGTGGAAGTTTTTGAACTCTTAATGATAGAAAACAAATTAGGTGACAGGGTGTATAGTATTAGTCATGTGAGAAGGGATCGTTGACCAAGATTTTCAAGGAGTGTCATGTTTCAAAATTTTTAATTTAATACTCTCATTAGTTTTGATGATTGGCCAAACATTTATTTTCATTTTTTCCTCAAAGTTTTGAAAATTTGCAAACTGTTCTTGAATTCCTTTGTATTTGCTTGAGGACAAGCACAAGTTCAAGTGTGGGGGTATTTGATAATTGAAAATTGATAATATATTTTGTGGGCATTTTATACCAATTTGGTGGGTAATTAATTGAGGTTAATGTGAAATTTGATTTAAAATATGTGTTTTGCAACAATTGATTTTTAAATATTAATTTCAAGTTATTTAAATAGTTTTTATAATTTTTGGCTTGAAATTACATTTTATTTGTTGCCATCAAAATAATTGGGCTTGAAATAATTTTTTATAATAATAACCCACAAATGATTTTGACGAATTAATGGTTTAAATATTTTTATGCAGGTTTGCAAATCTTCAATAAGTGGGGCCCACCAGAAATTCAAGGATCGTCCAATCCCAAAAAAATCAGCCATCCAAAATCCACCGCTAATCCAATGTGTCCACGCCATCCAGCGCTGTCCACCGTCCATTCAAGGCTGGAATTTTCAGCCAATCCATGGCACCCACCTGCAGCAAAATTCCATGGCCCAAAAATAATCAGAAGTTGTCCACAATTTCTGGACCGTCCATTGAAATCCAGAAAATCATCAACATCGTCCATTCAAATCCAGATCGTCCAAGATGATCATGCTGTCCATTATTGATCCAGATTAATCAAGACCGTCCAAAGCTAGATCGTGTGATCAGCATTTAAATCCTAATCATCAGCACCGTTCAGATTTTCCAATCCAACACCGTCCATTCAAATTCAGCAGCAACGTATCATCCAGCCGTCCAATTAATGTTGCTGTACACCGATCCAATTAAACCAGATTTTGCAGTCTACAAAAATTAATCCTAACCGTCCAAAATATCTAGCAGCAACAGCAACCGTCCATTTTCCACCAGAAGTCCATCATGCTGTTCAGAAAAATTCACCAGACCATCACCGTCCATCTGCAGCAGCTGTCTATAAACCCATTTTAATCTTAGTCGTTGATTTGCTTTAGTTCAGCCAAAAAGCGCAGCCCTAAGCCATCATGCTAGATCGTCCAAATCAATGGCTGGAAATTCCAGCAATGCAAATCAACGGCCTGGATTTTTTTTGCCAAAACTCCACCGTCCAGCAAGTCAAATAAATCCAAGCCGTCCATTTTTCAGAGACTCAGTACCAATTGGCCGTCCATTCAAGGCTGGAAAAATCCAGCAACATCAACCGCCCAAGCAGTGGCCCCCACAAGTTATTCCACCGCTCCAAATTAATCAAGCCATGCAGCACCGAAAATCAAATGCATTGTATGCTTGGGTTAAAATTTCCTGGAACTTAGATGGTTCTGATTGGCTTGAATGGTTGCTGGAATAAAAATTGTTGGTTGATTTATGCTGGGTAGTGAAATAATGCATGGATGGGCGTCCGAATTTTACACATTCAATGTCAGATGCATGGGCGGTGGAGATTTAGAATTAATTGGACAACAAAATTTGATTAATCCGCATCTAATTTAGCTGGATATGGAAATTGAAAGATGCAGATACATTTCTGGCCATAATTATTTAGACGGTTGAATTTCAGATTGTCCCTCTAAGCAGCTGCCCATATCTAAGCCGTTCAACCAGTGGGCCCCACAGTCAATTAACGCTGAGATACTCAGCAGAATTAGTGGACTACGTAATGGACAATTAACGCAGCAGATTCAACACAATTGGGATTGCGTAAATAGAGATGGGTCCCACCCATGATATACGCGAATTGGACAGCTATAAAAGGAAGAGCTGCAGCAGAAAGGAGGGATAGAAAAATCCAGCAATAAAAATTCAGGAGAGAGAGAGAGAGAAAACGAGCAGCAAGAGAGAGAAAATAATGTGCAGAATTTAGAGAGAGAGAAAGAGAGAGAGAGAAGGAGGTGGAGAGCACGCGCAGAGACGGACCGGCGAGTTGCGTGGAGCGGCCGACACACCATCGGGGCTTCAAACCAATAAATTTTCCTATCTTTTCCATTTTTAATTTATTTATGGTGGATATTGTTGTTAATTTAATATCTTGTGATTTTAATGCTTGCTTTGTACATTGGCCCGTACTTTAGTATAATTCTATATATTAGGCGATGAAACCGAGAGGTGGAAACTTAATATATGATAATCAAGATATTAAACCTGAAAATCTAAGACCATGGAATAGATATGATGACCTTGAGAAATTCCATGAACAAACCACAGAACTTAATGGATTCTAATTAACTCAATCCCATGAAAATAAGTGGGTAAGAACATTAAGGTATGCCTTGTAGGTTTCAAGAGAAAGTGCAAGGATAAATTAGGGTTTATTCTCATTTAACAGACAATATCCAAATTAAATCATTAAACTTTACCCATTGCAAAAGACGCATGTGAAATCCTAGACCCTAAGTACTCGTACTCTCGCTTTCTCTACTCATTTTTCTATTTCTTTTCCATTTTAGTTACTAAATTCTCTTCCCACTTTTCTATTTTATTTTCTATATTCTCTCCATATCCAACACGAAAGCGTTTAAAAGCAAAATTTATAGTCCTGAATTCCCTGTGGATCGATAATTTTTATACTACAATCTACGACCCGTGCACTTGCGGTGAGATTGCGAATAGTTATCCATATAGCAGGACAGGATGGTGAACCCATCCAACTTGACAAGCGAAATGGAAATAATAACAATAATGATAGTGATAACAACGATGAGGACCCGATGGAATATCTTGCTCCTGAGGTAGAGGAGGAAGAGGGTGAAAGTGAGGAAAAAGAGGTTGAGGAAGAAGATAATGATGATGATAGTGATAGTAGTGATGGAGGGGAGGAAGATATCCCCGCATGGTCTGACACGAGTACAGTCACAGAGGAACCCACTCAGGTCCCGCCGAGTTGTAGGCATTACATAAGGAGGGGTCCCGGTAGGAGATGATTAGTTTTTATGAACTTTTATGAAAGTTTGTATAATTATGGCTTGATGACACTTTGTGATGGTTGATGGTTTTATGTGTGACACACATGTATAATTATGGTGTGGTATATGACATGTTTTTATCTATATATGTGTGATATGTTAAGACATGTGGACATGTTGAGACTTTGTTTTATGAATGGATGTTTGATATTGTGAATGATGAGAATAGTTATGATGATATAACTATATCTAAGGATTTTGAATGCATGAAATGAATGAATGGATATGAATGTTCATAATTAATGAATGATGGAATATGACAGGGTTATGATCGTGTGATTTGGTGATGTGAAATTAACTGTATGATGATGAAATGTATATATGATGACCTAATCCTAACTATGACAGGGTTATGATTGTGTGATTTGGTGATGTGAAATTAACTGTATGATGATGAAATGTATATATGATGACCTAATCCTAACCATGAATGAAAGTTATATGCTTTTGATATATTCAGAAAAAGCACCATAGTTGATACAAGGTCAAGGGTCAGAAAGAACAAAGGAAAAGAAGTTGCTACAGAAGTTCCTAGCCAGTATGAGGTTGGAGAATCTAGCAGACCCAAGAGGGGTAGGCCAAGATCACAAGGGCCAAATCAAAGAAATCGTCAAAGACAAGAGAATGAAATTCCGGAACCAAATAGGGAAGAAGAATCGAGGCAGGCTAGAATAATCGAAGAAAGAGTAGCTACAGCGATAAAAGAAGCCATGCAGCAAGCTACTCGAGATTGGGCAACCCAAGCTGCAGACATTATTGAAGGCTTGTGGGAGAGGACCCAACAGGCCCAATTGGGAAGTGTAGAAAAGGAAGGACCCATTCCGACAGCTAACCCGATTCCCCCTATAGCACCCACAGCAGATGAGAATCAATTAATGGAAGCAGACAGGAGGGCAATAAATGCATTTCTTATGCAACAACCTCCTGAATTTACAGGTGAACCTGACCCCGTTCAAGCTGAACAATGGATGACGGAGATCCGAAAGCTGTTCCGGATATCTCCGTGTAATGATAGGCAGAAGATGTTGTGTGCCACTCATCTGTTGGTAAAGGATGGGAGACAATGTTGATTACTATGCCGCACCCGGAGGAGGTGACTTGGCAAGCATTCGTGGAAGAATTCAATAAAAAATATCTCCCAGTGGGATTATAGAGCCAGAAAGTCATAGAGTTTGGAGAGGCTCTGCTAAGGGAGAATTACTGTGATGGAATACGCCACCAAGTTCAATGCCTTGGTGAGGTATGTACCATGGATAGCTAATGTGCCAGAGAACAAGGCACAAAGATTTCAGCAAGGACTGAGGTCATACCTCAGAGAAAGATTGGCCCCTCTATTGATCAAGGACTATGCATCAAGTGTGGAAAGGGCAAGAGCTTTGGAAATTGAGGCAATAAGAACTCCAAAACTAAGGCTAGGATCCAGGATGTTCAGTTTAGGAGTGAAAGAAGTTGAAACAGGGAAGGAAAAGGTCAAGAGAGGAGGTACGAGGAAAGGAAAAGGAGCCCCAAAGAAGAAAATGTCACTTATTTGCAAGAAATGTCAAAGGCGTCATGCAGGCGAATGTTTGAAAGGATCAAACAAATGTTTCAAGTGTGGGAAAAAGGGTCATATAGCCAAGGAATGTGGTAAGGGAGTGGTAAAGGTTGTGAAATGCTACGTTTGTGACCAGATTGGACACATAGCTCCGAATTATCCAAATAGAGCGCAAACGTCGCAAGGGCGAGGAAAAACCACACAGCCGAGGCTAATGGGAGCAACTAATAGACAAGGAACCTCTACAAATCCTGTTCAAGTGCATGCTCTGACCGGGACCAAGTCGCAAGAGCAAGAGGAGAAAGTGGTTACATGTATGGTTTATATTTTAGAAAATTCGGCTATAGCTTTGTTTGATTCGGGTGCTAGCCATTCATTCATAGCTTGCCAATATGTAACCACTCATGCACTACCTGTAGAGGAAACCAACAAAGTAATTCATGTAGAATCCCCTGTCTATAGGTTAGCCAACTCTAGCCAAGGATGTAAAGCATGTCCAATTAGGATAGGGTCAATGATTTTAGAAGCCGACTTGATCCTATTACCCATGACCGAGTTTGACATAATACTAGGCATGGATTGGTTAAGCCAATGGGGAGCTACAATTGATTGCAAAAATAAGAAAGTACAATTTGAAGCAGCCCCAGAAAAGGATGTAGCTATTGGAAGGCTAAGGCGATCTGAAAATTCAACGATACTGATATCCTCAATGAAAGCGGTTAAAATGATTCGCCAAAACTGCCAGGCATATCTGGTATCAGTAAGTTTGAGGAAAGAAAAAGAGGTGGAAATAAATCAAATTCTAGTGCTTAAGGAATTTTCAGATGTTTTTTCGAAAAAATGAACTACATTACCTCCAAAAAGGGAAATGGATATGACGATTGACATCATGCCAGGCACAACTCCAATATCTAAGGCCCCATACCGAATGGCACCAACAGAGATGATTGAGTTGAGAACTCAAATAAATGAGCTATTAGATAAAGATTTTATCAGACCAAGTGTATCACCTTGGGGAGCTCTGATGCTGTTTGTGAGGAAAAAGGATGGGAGTCTTAGATTATGCATTAATTACAGGGAGTTGAACAGGGTTACAGTGAAGAACAAGTATCTGTTACCGAGGATTGATGATTTGTTTGATCAATTGAAAGGAGCTACAATATTTTCAAAGATTGATTTGCAGTCGGGGTACCATCAGCTAAGGATCAATCCTACCAATGTTCACAAGGCAGCTTTTCGAACAGGTATGGATATTATGAGTTTTTAGTGATGCCTTTTGGACTCACTAATGCCCCTGCTATATTTATGGATATGATGAACAAGGTATTTCGGGATTATCTGGACCAATTTGTGGTTGTATTCATTGATGATATCCTGATCAACTCCAAGTCGGAAGAAGAGCATAAAGTTCATTTACGAAGGGTATTAGAAAGGCTAAGGAAGGAGATATTATATGCTAAGCTAAAGAAATGTGAGTTTTAGTTCAAACAAATAGCATTTTTTGGGCATATAATTTGAGAGAAGGGTGTGCAAGTTGACCCTCAAAAGATTGAGGCAGTATTAGAGTGACTGAGACCAACGACTATTATAGAAATCAGAAGTTTTCTGGGATTGGCAGGCTAGTACAGAAGATTTGTGGAAGGTTTTTCACAATTATCAGCCTCACTGATGAAGTTGACCCGTAAGGGAGTCAAGTATGTATGGTCCGAAGAATATGAACACAGTTTCCAAGAATTGAAGCAACGATTGGTAAAAGCATCTATCCTAACCCTACCTGAAGGAAATGAAGGATTTGTAGGTTACAGTGATGCTTTAAGGAAGGGACTGGGATGTGTGCTAATGCAGAAAGGCAAGGTGATAGCTTATGCATCACGAAAATTGAAGCCCAATGAGGTAAGCTACCCCACTCACAACTTAGAACTAGTTGCAGTGGTATTTGCCTTGAAAATTTGGAGACACTGCCTGTATGGTACTAAATGCGAAATTTATACGGATCACAAGAGCCTTAAGTATATTTTCACTTAGAAGAAATTGAATATGAGACAACGGAGATGGCTTGAATTACGTAAGGATTATGATTTGGAGATTCTATACCATCCAGGTAAGGCAAATGTGGTAGCTGATGCATTGAGCAGAAATCCAGCATAGCGCACCTTATCACAAAGGAGGAAGGATTGCTTCGAGAAATAAGGCAATTTGAACTGATTGTATGTCCTCCTAGAGTTCAAACGAGATTATCACGAATTCACATACAATCATCCTTATTTGAACAGATTAAGACTGCGCAGCAAGAGGAAAGAGACCTACATACCTATGTGGAAAAGATGAAGAAAAAGGGATTGACTGATTTCATTATTAATGAGCGAGGTATGTATCGATACAAAGGTCGCTTATGCATACCTAATTTAGGAGAATTGAAGGAACAGATTTTCAAAGAAGCTTATTTTTTGCCATTTTCCATGCATTCCGGAGGCACGAAGATGTATCAGGATCTCAAGAAAGCATATTGGTGGAATAACATAAAAAGAGATATCGCTGAATATGTATCAAAGTGCTTAACTTGTCAAAGGGTGAAGGCAAATCAACAACGGATGCCGGGAAAGCTACAGCCTTTAGAAGTTCCCGAATGGAAATGGGATGACATAACAATGGATTTTGTTAAAGGATTACCTAGAACACAAGCAGGAAATGACTCTATATGGGTGATAGTGGATCGGTTATCCAAAGTTGCTCATTTTATACCCATAAAGAGAACCTTTACAGCTGAAAGATTAGCTAAGATATATTACAAGGATATTGTACGACTCCACGGAGTTCCTAAGTTAATAGTATCTGATCGAGATATGACGTTCACATCTCGATTCTGGAAGAGTTTACATGAAACCCTAGGCACCCAACTAAAGTTCAGTATTGTGGAAAAGTGGGTCCCAAGAGTTGGTAAAAAATATAAAAAGGGGGCCTTATCTCATGGGGACGTTCACTAGAGAAAAGGGAGAAAAAATTCTCAAAACAATCTCTAAGTGAGAGAAAGCTTTGCACGTCCAAACCCAGCAAGGAAAGAAGGGAAAAGAGGAGAAAAAGAGAAGGGAAAAGGGGAAGAAAGAGGAGGAACCACGCTAGGAAGGTTGAACTCAAGTTGGATTCAATTCAAGTAAGTGAAACTTAAATTTTGAATCATTTAAATCAAGATTTCCTCTCTCAAATTACGGTCATGAATATGATTCATAATGAACTCTTAAAGGATGAGTTATGATGCCTTGATGAGGGTATTGAATGATATTTGAATGGTATAAATGAAATTAAGAGTTCAAGAGGGTTAAAAGGGATGTTAGGGTTGATTAAAATCAAGTTACAATCATCTCCAAGAACACAGAGGAAAGGAAAAAGAAAGGAAAGAGAATGAGAAAGAGAAGAACTAAATCCCGGAAGCTTCCACCAGCGAGATCGGATCTCTTCTTTCGTTTGCGATGGAAAACGGATCTTTTGCCTTCTCTATGCGGCTGCTCTAGCGGCTCTCTCCACGCCTCTCCTTTTTATATCCTCTGGAACTCTAGGTTTCTATTTAAACTGTGGCGCCCCGAACCGAGGTGCCTAGAAGCCTTACTCCGGGATCGTTTTGATTGGTAAATGTGACTCAGGATTGTTGCCCTGATCACACGGCAAGATTCTTTTTTTTTTATCATTAATACATGGAAAATTTCCATCATTCATCTAACATGAAATATATTTCACATATCACAGTTATAACCCAAAACTGCTTCATAAAACAGAAATATTCATTTCCATCTCAAAATTATCATCATTGTCTTTACATATACAAAATTTCATCAAAACTGCATGTCATTTTACATGCTGCCTTCATCATCTTTTCCTGTCTGTTGTTGAAAAAGCATGGGTAAGTAATAATACTCAGTAAGCAAGCTATACATAATTTTTCAATCATTTTCATGCATTTCATAAAATGCAAATGCAATGCATACATAGCATTCATGACATTCCTTTGGATGCAACGCTAGCTAGGCGCCCATCCCATACATGCTCCCATTTCAGGGAGGTCGCCGCCGGCCTGGGCCTATTAAGCGACTTAGCAATAGCGAGGGGGACATCCGGTCCGCTTACTACCTCGACTAAGGCCTATTCCTCGTGCACATGCTCATTCTCATACACATGCCGGCATGATATTTGCAAATCATAAACAATTTCATAAAAAGCATTTAATAAATAATTTCACAAAATGAACTTCAGTTCATGTAAAACAGTTATAGGTATGGCCAACCTTAAATAAATTTCATAAAGCAACTTGCAAACAATTTTAAGCATTTTGGAAATATTTTGCAAAACATATAACTTGCTTACCTTCTTAGGAGGTGTCTTCGACCTTCTCTTTTCCTTTTCCTATTCAAGGACAAAGGATATTTCATTTCCTTTATTTAAGCTGCTTCCCATGTATGCTTTATAATATTTGGGCATTATTTCTTTACATAGATATTTTTGTCCATAAATTCTTCAAAAATTCCATACTTATATTCAAATATTAATTTCCAAATTTTCTCCAAAATCACGCTGTTCACTGTAGCAACTACTGTAGCAGATCCCTATAGTAAATTACTGTAGCAGATCACTGTAGCAATCACTGTTCATATACTAAAAATCATCATAAATTCACTTAAGCATAATCCTTAATTCCAAAAATCATGAAATTAATATATCATTATTCTAACATCATATTTATCATAATCATACATCCCAAATCATCATTTATAAATTTTGGAGCATTATTTTCACATATCATATGCTATTTTGCCGAATACCCTATATTCGCTCCAAAATTTTGATGTTTTGGCATAATTCCATTTAAACATTATATCTATACTTATTTTCTCATGTTTGGGGATTATCTAAGCGTGGTTTTACCTCATCTAACATTCAAAACAAGTTTGAGGAGAATCCACTTACCTCAAGCGAAGTTATGCCTCTTCTACTCGCATTTTCTCACTCCAACCTTCGATTCTCTTCTTTCCTTAAGGCTAAAACGTGTGGGGATGGAAAATGAAGTTGCTTAAGTGATTTTTGAGCTGGGATGGTTGTGAATTTCGTCCATGGCCTGCTCCTCTATTTATAGGGGTCCATTTTTCATGAATTTGCAATTTACCCCCTCTAGCTTAGGGTGTAAAATTGCAAAGGTGTTTTTTTATAATTTCCAAAGGTGCCTTGAGCCAAGAGCAGCCACCCTAGGCCTGCTCCAGCCCCCCTATAGCAGCCCTAATTTTCTACCTATTTTTTGATTTTTTAAAATTAATTAAATTAAGCTAAATTAATCCTAGCCCTTGATTTATGATTTGGATGAATTTTGACCATTGATTTGGTCATGGTACCCCCCCTGCACGACCTGACATGTTTCTGCATTGCATTTAATTTTTTTAATTTTTATTTATTAATTTTAATTAAAGTCAAATACATAATTAATGAAAAAGTGAAGTTACTTTTTCACTTTGCATTTGACGTTTCATCTTGACCATTGATTTGTGATTTTCATCACATCTTAGCCCATTCATCATGTCCATCATGAATTTTTAACCATCCATAAAAAATTTCATCGAATTCCGACTTCCGGATTGCAATTTATGAATTTTTTTCTATTTTTCCACAAAAATCCAAATTTGGATTAAAATATCCAAAAGAATTGCTATTTTGTCCTGTAGTGATTAAATCTCTATTTTGTCTTTTATGATTAAGTTAATCCAAGTGGTTAACTCTTAATCATATATCTTAACCCCTGTTTACTATTCACGTTTACTATTCACGTGCACTATTTACGGGGTTAAATTCCCAATTGCATTATTTCAACCTCAAATACACATGTCCATCAATAAGGTTCATGAATCTTTATTTATTCATAAAATAATCTTCAAAATTACAAGTGTCGAAATGACGCGTATACAGTCGAAATAACGCGTATACGGTCAGGGTTCCACATAAACATAACAGCGTGCGCAGCAAAACTAGCGCGTACGGATGCGTATTGGCGCCTAAGCGCCAAATCTCTAGAGCTGCGTAACTTAGAAACTCTCTGGGATGACTCTGCATGTTAGTGAAGTGGTGCCTAGGTGCCGCTAGTCTGCGCCTGGGCGCCAGCCTACCTACTTCTTCACTTATCTCTGTTCATTCTTCGACTCGCTCGCATGCCTATAATTCTCCGTCCTTCCTGTAAAACTGAATGAAACTAAATAACTGAACTAAAAATGCCTAATTTATACTAAAAATGCATGAAAACCACATAATTCTCCTAACATGCAAAGCGAGTGAAAATTTAGCTAAATGGATGCAAACTAAACTTAATCTCTTGGACTAACACGCAAAAATAGACTGAAATAGGCCATGATAACTCGTATTTTTACGAGTTATCACACCCCCAAACTTAAATGTTGCTAATCCTCGAGCAACACATGCAAACACAATGAATGAATGAATTTGGACTCCGTCAACTCAACCTGCTTCCCATTATGCTTCTATCAATCCATTTCTCTATTCAACAATATCAAGAATAATGTAAACTTGAAAAATCATCCATTTCTCAAAATAGGACATGCATTTTCATTTATCATTCGTAAACCAAGTTACATGTAGATGATCGTATTTCTAGTTCAAAGTAATAATTCAACATGCTAATCTTTCTCTTGATCAAAAGAAACTAATTAGAAAATCAATCCAAACAGGTGAACAAAGGTTTAAGCCGAACTAACTAGTCAAAGAACATGATAATCATTCACTGGATTCAATTTTGTCCAACTGCACATTCTTTCCCCCCCCCAAACTTATTGCAAAACTCTCCTGACCTTATTTCAGGATATCTGGAGATCTGTTTTTTTTTTTTTTTTAGCTCCCCTCACCATATTTCAGGGTAGCTGGGGAAAGTTTTCTTTTTAAAGCGTTCTTACTGTGATTTTTCTTTACTTTTTTATGCGAACCTTGACATGTGTTGATGCCAAGTCCCGGTTACTTAGCTTAGGTCAATCACCCCTTTTATTGTTCTGATAACTTGGTAGGGATACTGAACATGCAAGAAAATTTTTGTGAAGTATTACCATTTTCGAGACCATTAATTCCCTTAAAGCACGTGGTTCACATTTTTTTAACTCAATTCTTATCATTTCAGTTGAAAAGATTAGCATAGAATTGAATTATAACAATGTACTATGATATTCTCATGATTCATTCACATGTTACTTGCTACTTGCTTTTACGCATAGTCCTTAATCTGAATTGCTAATTTTTCATGAATTTAATTCCAAGTCAAAGTTTTTCTCGACCTTGCACATATTTCCTCAAAATGGATTGAAACAAGATAATTTTCACAGGAAAAATTTGACATGATATGCAATCTAAACAAAACATGGAAAACAAACCTACTGTAACGCCCCATTCATAAAAATACTCAATAACTAATCAACGGCGCTACACAATCATAGAAAAATTCGGCAGCATCTCCCCATAACTTACAAGGGGTAATATGGAATACATGACCTGATATTCATTACATTTTCATCTGTAACATTCAAACCTATTTATATACTTGCATCTTCATATAATAAGAACATTCATATAGAAGGAAATCATTACATATTTTCCTTACACAACAAACAGATATAATAGTCATGCATATGTGCATCAACAAGGATTATAATCCAATCTGAAATACCAAATACATTATAATTGTCAAAACAAATCCGCCTAAGTAATTGTCTACATATATGATTATCAAAAGAGCACAAGTCTAAAAGAACTGGAATCAACATATTGTGCTAGGGTCTCTCATGTTTGATCTTCAACTTGTCCCATCCTTAAGTTCTCCTTCTGACCTGCGATCTAAAACCACAATAACAATGATATGAGTCTAAATAGACCCAGTAAGTAGATAGTGGTTAACACAAAGTACAAATAAGCATAATGATGGATACTCATACAGTGATGAAGCTAATACACATGGGTCCAATACCCACTCCCAAGATCGTATACATATAACCATACACACAAATTGACCAACACAACCAATCATCTACTCATGTCCATCAAGGGCCATGAACAACCCTCTCCTCATGTCAATCAGGGGCCATGAACAACCCTTACAACCAACTATTTGAGATAACGCATCATACATAACAGACAATGAAACACATCGCAAACCACGCATACAACATCAACACAATTCAGATACAACACATAGATCTGTCACACAAGCATTTTATCAAACACATGATAGGTGCGAAATGAAAGAACCTTCAAATCATACTCTCGATTGGGGCAAATCAATTCACGTCACATTTCAACAATATAACAACTGCTAAGAAGTCTTTTACATCATAGAAATCATGCATTCAAAGTAAATTCACCATGAACCCTAACTGTTACGAACTCTACGCCTAATATCATGGAGTCGTTAGAAGCTATACATTCCCTCTAGCCTCGTATCGCGTTTAACGTAAAATTTCATCACTAAATCGAGAAGGGGCGACATCCACTTACCTTGACCGTGATCCCTCCCAAGACAGCGACCCTAGATGTGGACTGCAGAAATTCGGAGCCTTGGAGCTTCCTGAACTCGGATCTATGACCTTCAAGGTAGTTGGTATAGTTCCCCTCAAGCGATCATGGGTAGTTCGAACTGAGTGGAAGAGAAAGTAGAAGAGGAACGAAGAACCAGAAGAGAAGGAGAAGAGAACGCGGTCGGGCGCGAAATGGGAATGAAACCCTAGAGCGCGGGCCGCTTATGTTAATAGAATCCATTGAGTCGGGTCGGGGCTCGGGTCGGGTCCAGTCGTAATTAGTAATTTAATTCCCCTCTCCTACTCTGCGAGGGAAACAATAGTCATAGTGCCCATCAATGGAACGCTAATCATACATGCACATATGCACTATACATCTCCTAAATGTCGTGTCCATGTATGTTATGTATCCATTAATATCGTAAAATTCTTACAAGCATGTTCATAAGTTACCTCATAAATAGAGAAAAGTTATAATAAAAATAGAATAAAAATACCTGGTCCTCACACCTACGACCGAAAATTATACACTCCCCCAAACTTGAGAGATGCATTGTTCTCAATGCATGCAACTACATAAAACCTACATGATCATAGACTAAGAAATAAATACAAAAGGAATATAAAATGGAAAGGATAGGTACTCCCTTAGGCGTCTGATGCGGAGGAGTCGTCGTCATCGTCGCGCTCACTTTCTTCACTAAGCTGATGTGAAAATTGACCAAAACAGGCTTGGAACTCGGGAGGTGTCGATGAGAATAGTGGTAAAGCCTTCATATCAATCTGTCGGTCCTCCATGAGTCTTTGAAAGTGCACCTCCATAGCCCGATTAGATAGTTGTAGAAATCGAGCTTGGGCTGCCATTAGATTCTCCAAGTTGGTCAGCCTCACATTGGTTGGAAGCGGTTGAGAGTGACGTCACAAATAGGAAGAAGGAAGAAATCGAGCAGTACAATATTGAAATGAGCAATGCAGGCTCAAATGTCCAGGACTCTACACCCCAAATATATTCCATAGAAGCTCTTCTCAGACACTCCAACTTGAATTTCAAGTCATATGATTGATACCACAAGTGCAGTCCATAAACCCCTCCCCCACCACTTTAAACTCTTATCCACAGAAAAAATAATGGACAGTTTGAACCAAAAATTTACCCACTAGAAACACATCCACATGCCTGCAATTATATAAGAAATGTAAACTACCCACTTGCACACCTTTTATTTATAGTAACAAAATAAGTGATTCACTAAAAGCAGTAAAATAAATTGCGTAGAACTTCAACAACTCAAAATATGCAAAGACGGAGGATTTTGTATTGAAAATGATATCAACTAAGAAAACCATGGTTTTCATGTCGACAGGCTTGAAAAATGCTTTTCGTTGATATGTGGTATCTCCAGTAACTCCTCCGGGATCAAAAGTTACGGCCAGTTGAAGTTGGCATGCTGAAAAATCGTGTTTTGCTTTATTTTTTTATGCTGGCAGGGGGTGGCACCGGGGTGCCAAAAATTGAGGCCTAGGTGCCGACTTGCTGACTCAAAAGTTGCAATATGTTATTTCCTTGAAAAATATGGCGCCAGGGCGTCGAATCATGGCGCCGGAGCGCCACTTCTCTGATCCCAACTTGCTACAACATGTTCTTTTGCAAAAACTTAGTGTCGGGCACCAAAAATTGAGGCCGAAACCTCACTCCAACTGCATTGTCTTGTCTTGAATGATGAAGATAAACTTGAAACTCCTCGCTTCCATCATTTATTGACTTCAAAGTGGATTGAAAATCCATATTTAAGCATGATAATCCTGTCCTTCCTTCTCTTGGGAGATGACTACTTTATTCTTGAATCAAAAATCCAAAAGTGTAATGAGTTGTCTCCCATTCAGCGTTAAATTTATCGTCTTCATCCCGATGTTCCACTATGATTAGCCAATTCCCGCTCTATCGAACTTCCTTTCATGCAGATTGTGCACTGGAAGTTCAGCTCTCTTCTTAGCCTCTTCAAATGGATCAGTTAGCCTCTTTACTTGAATTTCATAGAGACTATAGAAGAGGTTTTAAGGGTCTTGAACAAATGATAGCTTGAAGATGTTGTTTTTCGAGGCTTTGTATTAATCGATTAAGTCTTGTTGCACCTGCATTTCAGGAAGACAAATTAGAGGAGTGTTGATATGATAATTTCCAACTTTCTCCACTCCACTATATCAACCTCTATTTCTTCGTTAATTTCTTCATCCACTTCTTGGCATTCCATTGACTCGGCCACTTATTCAAGAACATGCTGAGGTACAGTTTGTTCTATCATATCTATTGATATATCTACATTAGTACTCGGAGTGACTTCACAGCCCTGTTCCAACTCATCTTCTGCTGAAATTTCTTCTATATGACCGAAAGACGCTTCTTGATGCCGACATTGGAGTGTAGTAGCCAATTGCTCCACCTATTTCTGCATGTTCTCATTAAATTGCATCTGGCTCTTCATGAATTGCATGAACATGTCCTCCAAAGATAACTTGCTTTCAGGTAGTGACGGCTCCTCAAACTCCTGTGTTTGACAATCGAAAGGCATCATATTCCTCCCTTGCAAATCTCCATGGTAGCCCTGTGTATCATTTGAATGCTCATAATAGCCCACAGACGCTGAATAATACACGCATTGGATTGACAGATGTCCTTTGCCTCCACATAAAGCGCAGTAGCTTGAATAAGAATTATCTATTCCCTGCATTTGATAATCAAAACCTGCGAATTGATCTGAGGGTGCCAGTGCGTCATTAAGCCCATGGAAACAGTAAGTGCTTGGTGTTGAAAATTCTGCATTTAGCCATTGGGAAGGATTTGAAATCATTGAAAAGTACAAAACAAAGACTCCTAAAATAGAATTTTATCTAAAGAAAAAAAGAAAGGAAAAGAAAAATTATGTATAATATATACACATTCACAGAAGACAACTGAAATTGTCAGGTACTAAGTTTAAAGTACCAATCCCCGGCAACGGTGCCAAAAACTTGACGAGTTGCGTATATGTCTATTAAAATGCTCGTTTTAACGCAAGTATACGTGTCGATAAAGTAATAAAGAGTGAGTAGAGTATCATTCCCACGAGGATTGTGTTAAACGGATTAGCACTGTAAATCTTAATTGTCTAAGTGAATTGGTAAAATGAAGGAGCAGTTGTATCAAAGAACTGAATTAAACTAAACTATGAAAATAATAAATGACCAAGGTAGGGTGGATATTGTCGAGATTGCCTTGAGATGATTAAGATAGGTGGGAATATGAAGTCATTGAATCCTAGTTATGTCTGTTGGAAATATGTGGAAAACAAGCTAAATCTATGTTTTGATGATTAACAAATCAATTTGAGTAAGTCTTGGCTACTAACATGTTTGTGGAAGTGTTTAAGGCATATACATTTGAAGAAAATAGAGCATGGAAGGCCTGTTGAGATTATTGATCATGTGCTTATCGAATAAAATGGTTAATTTGATTTTGATGATTAACAAATAATTGAAATATCATTAAAAAGGATCTAACACATTTGTCTAAGTGTTCTCAGATATTTTGTCCCTAATTATGTGTATAAAAATGAAAAGGCGAAGTAATTTAAGTTTCAAGCGTTCAAAGTTCGTAAATTACAAGTTCAGCAAGTGAAGTCTCAGCCTAAGTCGACTTCGCTTGCGACTTGGGAAAAGTCCCAGCCCAAGTCGATTTCGCCTGCGACTTCGGACAAAACAGCGAAGTGAAGTCGCATCCCAAGTCGACCTCACAAATCCGAAGTCGACTTCACTCAGCCCAAGTCGACTTCACCTGCGACTTCAAGGCCAGAATTTTGGACAGAATGTTGACGGTGAGCTTTTACAAAACGAAGTCGCACCCCAAGTCGACTTCACCCATCCGAAGTCGACTCCACCCATCCGAAGTCGACTCCACTCATCCGAAGTCGACTCCACTTGCGACTTCAACTCGTAACGGTCGAAAATCCGAACGTTGGAGCTCTAGATGCGCGTGAACCTCCACTCCAACGGCTAGAACCTTTTTCCCTCTATATATACCATTGAAGGATGAACGTGGAGTAAAGAGAAAAGGAGGAAAGAAAGAGGAAAACACAAGTTGAGCTTCCATCTTTTAATATTCATGTGTGTTGAAGATATTTGAATAACTATTGAAGCTTCAAGTGCTACAACTTTCAAGTGCGCTTCCAAGATTATCATCTCTACGATGTTGGAAATATGTGGAAAACAAGTTAAATCTATGTTTTGATGATTAACAAATCAATTTGAGTAAGTCTTGGCTACTAATATGTTTGTGGATATGTTTAAGGGATATACATTTGAAGAACATAAAGCATGGAAGGTCAAGTCGTTCCCCAAGTCGACTCCAAGTTCGACTTCAAAGAGCCAAATCCGTCTAGAGTTGAAAATGAGAGAAGAGCAAGTGAAGTCGCAGGCCAAGTCGACTCCACTTGCGACTTGGGAAGCCAAGTCGCAAACGAAGTCGACTCCAGCATCGACTTCAGTCGGGAAAATCACTCCAGAGCTGAATTTGGGATGGAAGAATGCCGAAGTCGCAGTCGAAGTCGACTCCAGTTGCGACTTTGGTAAAGTCGCAGACGAAGTCGACCCCGAGTTCGACTTGAGTTCTTCGAAGCTGAAAATGCAGATTCAAGTTCATTCTTGAAGATCAACTTGGGATCTCTCAAGTCCAAAACAAAGATACAAGCTCATTTCAAGAATCCACTTGAACTTTCACAAATCCAAATCAAGATGTAAACACATGTTCAAAGAACAACTTGATTTCTCTCAAGATCAAATCAAAGACACTAGTTCAAGATCAACTTAAAGTCCCTCAAGTCCAAGGCAAAGCTTCTAGCATATTTCAAGATGAAGAAATGATCAAGCCATGAAGATCAATATAAATCATGGAGCTAAAGAAGACAAGCTAAAACAAAGACACATTGGTCCAAAGAGAAATATCAAGAAGGAATATCAAAGACATGAGGACATTCAAGCAAGGAAATCATCTTCCAAGTTTTCAAGTTCAACTGCCGAGGTGAAGTCGCACCCGAAGTCGACTTCACCTGCGACTTGGGTCAAGTCGATGCCCAAGTCGACCTAATCTGGAACTTGAAGTTGCGATGGAGAAGCAAAGTCGCACCCGAAGTCGACTCCATCTGCGACTTGGGCGAAGTCGCATCCGAAGTCGACTCCGCATGCGACTTGGGTCGCAACGGTCGGATATTATTCGAACGTTGGCGCATTAAATGCGCGCCACCTACCTCTAACGTTCGGATTCCCTCCAAAATTATAAAAGGCATTGAATGTGAATGAGGGAAGCAGCTGAGAATCATTAAGTGTGCTTAACTCCTATATTCAAGAGCTCAAAAGAGATCAAGCCATTCAAGGAGGAAGAACTTTGCTTCAAATTGCAAGAGCTATATTTCAGAATCTTCAAAGCGATTACTACAAGTTCTTCTCTGCGCCAAACTGCTTCTACACAACTGTAAAGTGTAGTTTTCTTATTGTTTCATTTGTATGTGTTGAACTTGATTTAGTTTGAGGAACTAAGATCAAGTGTAAGCAAAGTAGTGTATGATTGGAGTGTAACTCATCACCTACTTGTGCTGTGATTTGTTGATGCCCCCTAGAGCTGGAATCTAGAAGAGAGCAAGAGGCTCTGGTTGTATATGCCCCCTAGAGCTAGAATCTAGAAGAGAGCAGTGGCTCTAATTGTATTGAGAGAATACAATAGTGGAACCCAAGTCACAAGGATGTGAGCTTGGAAGAGTGGAGTAGGGAGGTTGCCCGAACCACTATAAAAATTCTTGTCTGCTTGATTTACATTTCTGCTCTCTACATTACTATTGCTTTCTATTTCGTTTCTTCATTAAGGGGACTAGATTAATCCGGGGTAAAGTTTCTGTTAAAGTTATAAATTTTTAAATACCCAATTCACCCCTCCCCTCTTGGGTAATTGCCATTAACTCGGGACCAACAAGTGGTATCAGAGCAGGTCTTTGAGTTTACCAAAGAGATCTTATTAATATGGCATCCCAATCTACTTCCGTTCCCGCATTTGCTGAAGGCCAATCCTTTACAAGGCCACCGTTGTTTGATGGGAACAATTTTGGATATTGGAAGCTTCGTATGAAGCAACTCATCATGGCTACCGACATGGATTCTTGGATTGCTATCCAAGATGGAGTAACCTTGCCTACCGATGAAAGAGCTTCCAAATGGACCGATGAGGAAGTAAAAATTGTTAAGAGCAATGCTAAAGCTATGAACTCACTATTTTGCGCTCTTACTGCTTCTGAATATGATAGAGTATCCTCTTGCTTGACCGCCAAAGAGATATGGGATACGCTAATCTCTATCTATGAAGGAACTTCTCAAGTCCAAGGGACGAGAAGAAATATTTTGATTGGAGAACTAGAAAATTTTAGAATGCTAGAAACAGAAAATATTTCTGAAATGTTTGCTAGATTTTCAAAAATTACTAATGCTTTAAAAGGTCTTGGAAAGGCTATATCTGAATCTGAGCAGGTTATGAAGATTTTGAGAGCTCTACCCGAATCATGGACTCCAAAGATCACTGCGATAGAAGAAGCCAAGGACCTTAACACACTAAAGCTTGAAGACTTAATTAGCTCACTTATGTCACATGAGCTAATCAAGAGAAGAAATGAGGATCAACACAAAGGCAAAAGAGCAATTGCCTTGAAAGCCACACAAGACACAGACGACACCTCATCCTCTCAAAACGACGACGAGATTGCCCTACTCACAAAACGTTTCAGAAAATTTGTGAGGAAAGGCGGAAATTTCAAAAATTTCAAAGATAGAAATTCCAGAGAGAGAAAGAAAGAACCAACCAAATGCTATAGATGCGGGGGCGTAGGACATATGCAAGCTCAATGTCCTACACCGGAAGAAAAACCAAAGGATTATCAAGAGAGGAGGGAAGGACATGAAGGCAGAAAATACCAAAGGCCTAAGGGAAGAGGCATGTATGTCAATGAAGAGACTTCATCAACAAGCAACTCTTCAACCGACGACAACGATGTAGCAAACTGCGCAAGAATATGCTGCATGCCACGGATCGAACAAGAAGAAGACTTGGTATGCCTAAACACAACTGAAGTTTTGGAAGAACAATCCACCTCAACAAAATGCACAAGCAATGAAGAGGTAACTTCCAAACCTTGCTATTCTCAATCAAGTTATTCCTCTTTTCATGAATGCCTCAAATGTGCTGAATTAGAAGAACTACAAATTGCTTATGATTCATTATATGAGGAAATCAAAAAGCTAGGAAACAAGTTGTCATTGAAGAGACAACAATGTAACTTCGTTATTATTGAAAATGGAAAACTAGCTGAAACATCAACAAAACTGAAAGAAGAAAATGAATCATTGATAAATGAGATAGAAAAATTAAAAAAGGAGAACAAATGATTAAATGAATCATTAGCAAAGTTCTCTAATCCTGGAAAAAACGTAAAGATGTTTTTGAATATGACTGCTCAAACAAATAAAAGAGGCCTTGGATATTATACTTTTGAGCAAAAAGAAAGTGGCAAATCGAATGTGCCTATACTTGAGAAATATCAAACCGAAACTGCACCAATATACAAGCCACAAAAGAAAAATATTGTGTGGACTAGAAGGCCAACGTTTGAACCATTGCATACTTGGAGGTCTACTCCAAGATTACCTATGGCTTGCAATTTCTGCAACAAAATGGGTTATAAAGCCTATAAGTGTAACTTTAAGAAATTATATGACCATGGTGCAAAATTAGTTTGGGTTCCAAGGAACACAAGATTTGGGCTTTCTAAGGTGGAGCAACAAAGATTGAACTATATTACTAACCCAAATGGACCCATAAAATGGGTACCAAAAAGATAAGATTTACTTGTTTATTTTTCAGATTTGTTTCAAGGCAAAGGCAAACAATGTATGGTTCATGGACAGCCGTTATTCAAGGCATATGACTGGAGATAGAAGTTTATTTCATAAACTAAAGCCTTGCAACGATGGAACGGTTGCCTTTGGAAACAATGAGAAAGGTAAAATTAAAGGTAAAGGAACCATTTACAGTATTTCAGATGCATGCATGGAAGATGTTTTGTTTGTTGAAGGACTCAAGCACAATCTAATGAGCATTAGTCAATTATGTGATAAAGGATACAAGGTTGTGTTTGAATCATCTATATGCAATGTGTTTGATGGAGAACATATCATGTTTAGCGGAAAAAGACATGGAAATGTGTATTTGGTTTCACTTAATGAACTAGATGGTCAATGTCTAATGGCCATTGATAATGATCCATGGGTTTGGCATAAAAGACTTGGACATGTGAACATGTCAAACATAAAGACCTTATGGAAAAAGAGTCTGGTAGAAGGATTGCTTAAATTGAAATATGACAAAGATAAAATTTGTAAGGCATGTCAATTATCAAAACAACCCAAAATGCCTTTCTCTACTAAAAAGGAAATTTCCACCACTAGGCCACTTGAATTGCTACACATGGATCTATATGGGCCATCCGATATTTTAACCATTGGTGGAAAGAAATATGTATTTGTGATTGTTGATGATTTTTCAAGATTCACATGGATAATTCTCTTAGCTAGCAAAGATGAAGCTTTCTCTATGTTTTCAACTTTTGTAAATTTGGTGCAAAATGAAAAACAAAGTACTATTATGACTATAAGAAGTGACCATGGTGTTGAATTTGAAAATAAACGATTCATAGAATTATGCAATGAAAAAGGAATTCATCACACATTTTCTGCACCAAGAACTCCACAACAAAATGGAGTAGTTGAACGTAAAAACAGAACTATACAAGAGATGGCTAGAACTATGCTAAATGAGAGCAAATTATCCAAGAAATTTTGGGGTGAAGCTGTAAGTACAGCTTGTCATGTTTTGAATCGAGTTACCATTAGAGCAATCTTGAAAAAGACCCCATATGAGCTATGGAAAGGAAGAAAATCAAATATTTCATATTTTCATGCTTTTGGATGCACATGCTATGTTTTGAACAATGGAAAAACCAACTTGGGAAAATTAGATGCTAAAAGTGATGAGGCAATATTCCTTGGTTACTCATCAAATAGCAAAGCATATAGAGTATTCAATAAACGAAACCAAGTTGTAGAAGAGTCCATTCATGTTGTTTTTGATGAAACTAACCCATGCTACAAAAGAAAAGATGATTTAAGTGATGCAGATCATATAGCAAGCAATTTTGAAAAATTGCATGTGGAAAAGCAAGAAGATTCCATGGAGGAAAAGGTAAGTGAAGGTAATAATTCCTACAAACCTCTAACAGATTTGAAATTCAAACATGCCCATCCAATTGAACAAGTCATAGGGAATGTGTATGAAGGTGTAAAAACTAGAAGGTCAAAGCAAAATATTTGTGGACAATATGCCTTTGTATCTAAAATTGAACCTTCTAATATCAATCAAGCTCTTGATGATGAAAACTGGATTATAGCAATGCAAGAAGAGCTAAATCAATTTGAAAGAAATCAAGTTTGGCACCTTGTTCCTAGACCAAATGATTGTACTGTTATTGGCACCAAGTGGGTCTTTAGGAACAAATTAGATGAAAGTGGACTTATAGTGAGAAACAAAGCTAGACTTGTGGCAAAAGAATACTCACAAGAAGAAGGAATAGATTTTGAAGAATCCTATGCCCCAGTTGCTAGATTGGAAGCAATTCGCATCTTACTAGCTTTTGCATCTCACATGAACTTTAAATTGTTTCAAATGGATGTCAAAAGTGCATTTCTGAATGGATATATAAATGAAGAGGTGTATGTAGAACAACCACCTGGATTTGAGGAAAAAGATCAATCTAAATTTGTGTACAAGTTAACCAAAGCATTATATGGATTAAAACAAGCTCCAAGGGCTTGGTATGATAGATTAAGTAAATTTCTGATTGAACATGATTTTCAAAAAGGAAAGGTAGACACCACTTTGTTTATCAAGTATAAAGAAAAGGACATATTGATCATTCAAATTTATGTTGATGATATCATTTTCGGTGCTACTAATGAAACTCTTTGTCAAGAATTTTCTGAGCTTATGCAGAAAGAATTTGAAATGAGCATGATGGGAGAGCTGAATTTCTTCCTTGGACTACAAATCAAGCAATTAAATGAAGGAATCTTCATCAACCAGTCCAAGTATATCAAAGAAATGCTGAAGAAGTTTGGCATGGAGAATAGCAAAGGAGCAAACACGCCAATGAGCTCAACAATCGAAATCGACAAAGATAAAAAAGGAAAAATGGTTGATTTAAAATTGTATAGAAGCATGATAGGTTCATTATTGTATTTAACTGCTTCTAGGCCTGATATATTGTTTAGTGTGTGTATGTGCTCTAGATTTCAATCATGTCCAAAAGAATCACACTTGGTAGCTGTCAAAAGAATTTTCAGATACCTAGTTGACACTACCAATATAGGACTTTGGTATCCAAAGGGCTCTAATTTTGATCTAATCGGCTACTCGGATGCGGATTTTGCCGGTTACAAAGTAGATAGAAAGAGCACTAGTGGAACATGTCAGTTTCTTGGAAGCATGTTGGTTTCATGGTTTTCAAGAAAACAAACTAGTGTTGCTCTATCTACGGCGGAAGCCGAATACATTGCCGCCGGGAGCTGTTGTGCCCAATTACTTTGGATGAAACAGCAACTTAGGGACTATGACATGGATTTTAAAGATATACCCATTAGATGTGATAATACTAGTGCCATATGTCTAACCAAAAATCCAGTCTTGCATTCTAGGACCAAACATATAGACCTTAGACACCATTTCATTAGAGAACATGTAGAAAATCATGACATATGTTTGGTATATGTAAGAACAGAGGATCAAGTTGCATACATATTTACAAAGCCCCTAGCAAAAGAAGCATTTTATAAGATTAGAAATGACATGAGAATGATTAATTTAACCTAGCACAAACTAAGGGGGAGTACATGTTTAGGGGGAGCAAACCCACCTATCTCTTTCTTTACCCTCTAACTTTTTGATATATTGACAAAAAGAGGGAGACGAGTAGGATTTGAGGGGGAGAAGAGTAGGATATGTTTGGGAGAAAAGGAGGATATGTTTGTTGAATGTTTTTATTGAAAGTTTGCATGAACATATGTATGATAACACTTCAAATATACAAACTTATCGTATTGAAAGGTATACACTCAAATCAGTTTTGTCAATCATCAAAAAGGGGGAGATTGTTGGAAATATGTCGAAAATAAGTTAAATCTATGTTTTGATGATTAACAAATGAATTTGAGTAAGTCTTGGCTACTAATATGTTTGTGGATATGTTTAAGGGATATACATTTGAAGAACATAAAGCATGGAAGGTCAAGTCGTTCCCCAAGTCGACTTCAAAGAGCCAAATCCGTCCAGAGTTGAAAATGAGAGAAGAGCAAGTGAAGTCGCAGGCCAAGTCGACTCCACTTGCGACTTGGGAAGCCAAGTCGCAAACGAAGTCGACTCCAGCATCGACTTCAGTCGGGAAAATCACTCCAGAGCTGAATTTGGGATGGAAGAATGCCGAAGTCGCAGTCGAAGTCGACTCCAGTTGCGACTTTGGTAAAGTCGCAGACGAAGTCGACCCCGAGTTCGACTTGAGTTCTTCGAAGCTGAAAATGCAGATTCAAGTTCATTCTTGAAGATCAACTTGGGATCTCTCAAGTCCAAAACAAAGATACAAGCTCATTTCAAGAATCCACTTGAACTTTCACAAATCCAAATCAAGATGTAAACACATGTTCAAAGAACAACTTGATTTCTCTCAAGATCAAATCAAAGACACTAGTTCAAGATCAACTTAAAGTCCCTCAAGTCCAAGGCAAAGCTTCTAGCATATTTCAAGATGAAGAAATGATCAAGCCATGAAGATCAATATAAATCATGGAGCTAAAGAAGACAAGCTAAAACAAAGACACATTGGTCCAAAGAGAAATATCAAGAAGGAATATCAAAGACATGAGGACATTCAAGCAAGGAAATCATCTTCCAAGTTTTCAAGTTCAACTGCCGAGGTGAAGTCGCACCCGAAGTCGACTTCACCTGCGACTTGGGTCAAGTCGATGCCCAAGTCGACCTAATCTGGAACTTGAAGTTGCGACGGAGAAGCAAAGTCGCACCCGAAGTCGACTCCATCTGCGACTTGGGCGAAGTCGCATCCGAAGTTGACTCCGCATGCGACTTAGGTCGCAACGGTCGGATATTATTCGAACGTTGGCGCATTAAATGCGCGCCACCTACCTCTAACGTTCGGATTCCCTCCAAAATTATAAAAGACATTGAATGTGAACGAGGGAAGCAGCTGAGAATCATTAAGTGTGCTTAACTCCTATATTCAAGAGCTCAAAAGAGATCAAGCCATTCAAGGAGGAAGAACTTTGCTTCAAATTGCAAGAGCTATATTTCAGAATCTTCAAAGCGATTACTACAAGTTCTTCTCTGCGCCAAACTGCTTCTACACAACTGTAAAGTGTAGTTTTCTTATTGTTTCATTTGTATGTGTTGAACTTGATTTAGTTTGAGGAACTAAGATCAAGTGTAAGCAAAGTAGTGTGTGATTGGAGTGTAACTCATCACCTACTTGTGCTGTGATTTGTTGATGCCCCCTAGAGCTGGAATCTAGAAGAGAGCAAGAGGCTCTGGTTGTATATGCCCCCTAGAGCTAGAATCTAGAAGAGAGCAGTGGCTCTAATTGTATTGAGAGAATACAATAGTGGAACCAAAGTCACAAGGATGTGAGCTTGGAAGAGTGGAGTAGGGAGGTTGCCCGAACCACTATAAAAATTCTTGTCTGCTTGATTTACATTTCTGCTCTCTACATTACTATTGCTTTCCATTTCGTTTCTTCATTAAGGGGACTAGATTAATCCGAGGTAAAGTTTCTGTTAAAGTTATAAATTTTTAAATACCCAATTCACCCCTCCCCTCTTGGGTAATTGCCATTAACTCGGGACCAACATACAAGACAAGGAGCTTCCGGTGCTTATCGAATACACGTTGTAAAGTGTAATCTCTCTTTTATTTATTTGTTTTATGTTGTTGCCTTGGATCGGTATTGGAGACCGAATTCAAGAAGAAGCAAAACAGGGGTTTTGTTTGAGTTTGTCTCACTAACGGGTTTTGCTTGATTGGTTGGAGTTTGTCTCACCAATCGTTTGGACTTGGTTGGTTGGAGTTGGTCTCACCAACAAGTGATTATTGTGCATGCCCCCTAGAGCTAGAATCTAGAAGAGAGCGGGTGCTCTAGATTGTATTGAAAATACAATAGTGGAACCCAAGACACAACGGGTGTGTGCTTGGAAGAGTGGAGTAGGAAAGGTTGCCCGAACCACTATATATCGTTGTCTCTTATTTGGTTTGATTGTTTACATTTTTATATTCCATTTGCACCCTCTCATTCTATCTCATATCACGTTTCAAAAAGGAAAGGTAGACACCACTTTGTTTATCAAGTATAAAGAAAAGGATATATTGATCATTCAAATTTATGTTGATGATATTATTTTTGGTGCTACTAATGAGACTCTTTATCAAGAATTTTCTGAGCTTACGCAGAAAGAATTTGAGATGAGCATGATGGGAGAGCTGAATTTCTTCCTTGGACTGCAAATCAAGCAACTAAATGAAGGAATCTTCATTAACCAGTCCAAGTATATCAAAGAAATGCTGAAGAAGTTTGGCAAGGAGAATAGCAAAGGGGCAAACACGCCTATGAGTTCAACAATCAAAATCGACAAAGATGAGAAAGGAAAAATAATTGATCTGAAATTGTATAGAAGCATGATAGGTTCTTTATTGTATTTAACTGCTTCTAGGCCTGACATATTGTTTAGTGTGTGTATGTGCTCTAGATTTCAGTCATGCCCAAAAGAATCACACTTGGTAGCTGTGAAAAGAATTTTCAGATATTTAGTGGACACTACCAACATAGGACTTTGGTATCCAAAGGGCTCTAATTTTGATCTAATCGGCTACTCGGATGCGGATTTTGCCGGTTACAAAGTAGATAGAAAAAGCACTAGTGGAACATGTCAATTTCTTGGGAACATGTTGGTTTCATGGTTTTCAAAAAAACAAACTAGTGTTGCTCTATCTACGGCGGAAGCCGAATACATTGCCGCCGGGAGCTGTTGTGCCCAATTACTTTGGATGAAACAACAACTTAGGGACTATGACATGGAATTTAAAGATATACCTATTAAATGTGATAATACAAGTGCCATATGTCTAACTAAAAATTCGGTATTGCATTCTAGGACCAAACATATAGACCTTAGACACAATTTTATCAGAGAACATGTAGAAAATCATGACATATGTTTGGTATATGTAAGGACAGAAGATCAAGTTGCTAATATATTCACAAAGCCTCTAGCAAAAGAAGCATTTTATAAGATTAGAAATGACATGGGAATGATCGAATTAACCTAGCACAAACTGAGGGGGAGCACCTGTTTAGGGGGAGCAAACCCACCTGTCTCTTTCTTTACCCTCTAACCTTTTGATATATTGACAAAAAGGGGGAGAAGAGTAGGATTTGATTTAAGTCTAATTAGGCTAAGAGGATAAGTCTTTATGATTGTGTTTAACTTGAATGTTTGTTGAATGTTTTCAACTTGAATGTTTTGCATAAGCATATGTATAATAACATTTAAAAAATGCAAGTTAAACATGTTTTTAAGCAATTGAAAGGTATACACTCAAATCGGTTTTGTCAATCATCAAAAAGGGGAGTTTGTTGGAAAAATGTGGAAAACAAGCTAAATCTATGTTTTGATGATTAACAAATAAATTTGAGTAAGTCTTGGCTACTAACATGTTTGTGGAAGTGTTTAAGGAATATACATTTGAAGAAAATAGAGCATGGAAGGCCAAGTTGTACCCCAATTCGACTCCAACATCGACTTCAAGGAGTCAAATCCGTCCAGAGTTGAAATTGGAAGAAGAGCAGGTGAAGTCGCAGGCCAAGTCGACTCCACTTGCGACTTGGGAAGCCAAGTCGCAAACGAAGTCGACTCCTGCATCGACTTCAGACGGCAAAATCACTCCAGAGTTGAATTTGGGACAGAAGAATACCGAAGTCGCAGTCGAAGTCGACTCGGTTTGCGACTTGGGTGAAGTCACAGACGAAGTCGACCCCAAGTTCGACTTGAGGTTTTCAAAGTTCCAAAATGCAGATTCAAGATCATTTTCAAGATCAACTGGAATTTTCTCAAGACCAAATCCAGGGTACAAGATCATTATCAAACTGAGTCTCTCAAGTCCAAGGCACAGCTTCAAACTTATTTTAAGGTGAAGAAATTCAAGATATCAAGGTTAATATCAAAAGAGAGCTAGGTGCATGAATCAAAGGCAAATCAACCTTACAAGTTTTCAAGCTCTCCAAGATTCACAAGGTCTACAACATTTGAAGACTAATCCAAGTTCAAGCAAGATGCATAAACTCAACCAAGAAGATATGAAAAATGCAAAAGAACTAAAGGAATGGAGAAGCCTAAGCAAACTAAAGTATTCCAAGTTTTCAAGTTCATCAAGCTTCCTGCCTAGGTGAAGTCGCACACCGAAGTCGACTCCACCTGCGACTTGGGTCAAGTCGATGCCCAAGTCGACCCAACCTGGAACTTGAAGTTGCTACGGAAGGCGAAGTCGCACCCGAAGTCGACTCCATCTGCGACTTGGGTGAAGTCGCACACGAAGTCGACTCCACCTGCGACTTGGGTCGCAACGGTCGGAAATTATTCGAACGTTGGCGCATTTAATGAGCGCCACCTACCTTCAAACGTTCGGATTCCCTCCAAAATTATAAAAGGAAGTCATTGTGGACGAGGGAAGTAGTTGGAAATCATTAAGTGTGCATAACTCCCATCTTCAAGAGCATTAAAGAGATTAAGCCAATCTAAAGAAGAAGAACTTTGCTTCAAACTGCTAGAGCTCAACTTCTTAATCTTCAAAGCCAATACTACAAGTTCTTCTCTACTCCAAACTGCTTCTACACAACTGTAATGTGTAGATTTCTTTGTTATTTCATTTATTTGTATTAAACTTGATTTAGTTTAAGGAACTAAGATCAAGTGTAAGCAAAGTAGTGTGTGATTGGAGTGGAACTCATCACCTACTTGTGCTGAGATTTGTTGAAGCCCCCTAGAGCTGGAATCTAGAAGAGAGCAGTGGCTCTAATTGTATTTGAGGAATACAATAGTGGAACCCAAGTCACAAGGAGTGTGAGCTTGGAAGAGTGGAGTAGGGAGGTTTCCCGAACCATTATAAAAATCTTGTGTGCTTGACTTATATTTCTGCTATCTACATTATATTGCTTTCCATTTCATTTCTTCTACCAAGGGGATTAAACTTTCAAGGGGTTAAGTTTTTAAGTTACCAAAGAATTTTTTTTAAGAACCCAATTCACCCCTCCCCTCTTGGGTTTTGCCATTAACTCGGGGCCAACAATGTCATTTGGTCCTAATTAAGTTAGTTGTGTAAAGATTAGTAATCTAGGTTCATTCATATTCACATGTCTTCCAACACATACAAACCTAACCAAGTTTTAGTTATGTGCTATATTCCCATGCATACAAGTAAAACAAGGTTGATAATCATATAACCTAATCATTATTACAAAGGGTTAATAGGTATATTCCTATCCATATTAACATATAACACAACATGAGTTAGAATACATATGCCTTATATATGGATCTTATTCAAATCTCACTTTTCCAAGCATGAATTTGAATATTAGATCAATCCACAAGGTTGCAAAGCTTGTAAACACATTAAGTATGATATATAAGGGTAATCTCAAGTAACACAAGTCACAACACAACAATATTATCAATTCAAGCATAAGAAAACTAAATGTCATAAGCTATGAGTTCAAATCCTATATATCTCCCTCCATAAGAAGGTTTAGCCCATTAACATGACTTCAATTCCCATTAAAATCAAGTTACAATCATATCCAAGAACACAGAGGAAAGGAAAGAGAAAGGAAAGAGAATGAGAATGAGAAGAACTAAATCTCGGAAGCTTCCACCAGCGAGATCGGATCTCCTCTTTCGTTTGTGATGGAAAACGGATCTTTTTCCTTCTCTATGCGGCTGCTTTAGCGGCTCTCTCCATGCCTCTCCTCTCTGTATCCTCTAGAACTCTAGGTTTCTATTTAAACATAACGGCCTGCGCAGCAAAACCTGCGCGTACGGATGCGTATCGATGCCTAGGCGCCAACTCTCTGGAGCTGCGTAACTTAGAAACTCTCTGGGATGACTCTGCATGTTAGTGAAGTGGCGCCTAGGCATAGCTGGTCGGCGCCTGGGCACCAGCCTGCCTGCTTCTTCACTTGGCTCTGTTCATTCTTCGACTCGCTCGCATGCCTATAATTCTCCGTCCTTCCTGTAAAAATGAATGAAACTAAATAACTGAACTAAAAATGCCTAATTTATATTAAAAATGCATGAAAACCACATAATGCTCTAAAAATGCAAAGCGAGTGAAAATTTAGCTAAATGGATGCAAACTAAACCTAATCTATTGGACTAACACGCAAAAATAGACTAAAATAGACCATGATAAGTCATATTTTTATGAGTTATCAGGTCCCGCCGAGTTGTAGGCGTTACATAAGGAGGGGTCCCAGTAGGAGATGATTAGTTTTTATGAACTTTTATGAAAGTTTGTATAATTATGGCTTGATGACACTTTGTGATGGTTGATGGTTTTATGTGTAACACACATGTATAATTATGGTGTGGTATATGACATGTCTATATATATATGAGTGATATGTTATGACAAGTGGACATGTTGAGATTTTGTTTGATGAATGGATGTTTAATATTGTGAATGATGAGAATAGTTATGATGATATAACTATATCTAAGGATTTTGAATGCATGAAATGAATGAATGGATATGAATGTTCATAATTGATGAATGATGGAATATGACAGGGTTATGATTGTGTGATTTGGTGATGTGAAATTAACTGTATGATGATGACATGTATATATGATGACCTAACCCTAACCATGATTGAAAGTTATGTGCTTTTGATATATTCAAAAAAAGCACCATGGTTGATACAAGGTCAAGGGTCGAAAAGAACAAAGGAAAAGAAGTTGCTACAGAAGTTTCCAGCCAGCATGAGGTTGGAGAAGAGGGGTAGGCCAGGATCACAAGGGTTAAATCAAAGAAATCGTCAAAGACGAGAGAATGAAAGCCCGAAAATAGGGAAGAAGAATCGAGGTAGGCTAGAATAATCGAAGAAAGAGTAGTTACGGCGATAAAAGAAGCCATGCAGCAAGCTACTCAAGATTGGGCAACCCAAGCCGCAGACATTATCAAGGCTTGTGGGAGAGGACCCAACAGGCCCAAATGGGAAGTGTAGAAAAGGAATGACCCATTCTGACGGCTAACCCGATTCCCCCTATAGCACCCACAGTAGATGAGAATCAATTAATGGAAGCAGACAGGAGGGCAATAAATGCATTTCTTACGCAACGACCTCCTAAATTTACAGGTGAACCTAACCCCGTTCAAGCTGAACAATGGATGACGGAGATTCGAAAGCTATTCAGGATATCTCCGTGTAATGATAGACAAAAGATGTTGTGTGTCACTCATCTGTTGGTAAAGTATGCACATGAGTGGTGGGAGGCAATGTTGATTACTATGCCGCACTTGGAGGAGGTGACTTGGCAAACATTCGGGGAAGAATTTGACGAGATGCATATATGTCTAATTAAAATGCTCATTTTAAAGCAAGTATACATGCCGATCAAGTAATAAATAGTGAGTTAAGTATCGTTCCCACGAGAATATGGTCTAACTAAGATTATTAAATAGTTTAGTTGCTTTCGGTGAGTAGAAAAGAGATTTAATAATTAAGAAAGAAAATACCAAATGCATAAAAGAACTAGAGAAGAGTTTCATGGGACAGCTGGAATACTAAAAGGGAATTATCGATTGGGGATGGCAGATGCGATAGTTGGGAATCCTTAAACCTAAACTGTACCACATTGGTTCCTTTTCATTACATTGTGCAGGAATTTACTAGTCCAAGTTCAATAATCTTTTTATATATATTTTTCAACACATATAAAGCTAATTACACCACATTCAATCGCTATGTTCCCATGCAATTGAATGAAATGGAATTGATAGATACATAACTTGTTCATGACTACATAGGGTTTAACGGTATATTCCTATCCATTAAATAACTCCCCTTAACAAGAAGAAACCTATGCCCTACACATAGATTTGGTAGGGTTTTCCCTTTTCCAAGGATTAATCCTGCAATTAAATCATCTTACAAGGTAGCTAATCTGTAAAAAATATTAGACAACATATGCAAGGGTAAATCCACATCACACAATCATATAGAAATCAAATATTCATTTATAAATCTTTAAAGAACCAAAACAGTATAGTTAGATATCAATTCATCCTAACTTCCCATCTATGGAAGTTTAGCTCAAATACATGGCATCAAAATCCATTACATCAATTATAAAAGTATTCCAAGAAAACAGAGAAAAGAAAATAGAAAGAGACAGAGAAAACTGAATCTCGGAAGCTTCCACCAACGAGATCGAATCTTCTCTTCAGATTGCGCTTGAAACGGGTTCTATTCCTTCTTTGTGTGGCTGCTCCGTTGGTTCTCTGTTCTTGTGCACGAATCCCTAGGTTTCTATTTAAATTACTCAGTTCACGTAGCACACATGCAGAAATGCACGTGCGCGAATTCGCCGTGGTGCCTAGGCACCAACTCTCTGTAAGCTTTGTAACTTGGAAACTTCCCGAAATGCATCTGTATGCAGTGAAGTGGCGCCTAGGCACCAACTCACTTGAAGCATTTTTCCATGTCAGGTGCTGGAACTTCTAGCTAAAGCATGTAGGGTGGCGCCTAAGCACCGCTGGTCGGTGCCTGGGCGCCAGCCTACCTGCTTCTTCACTTGGCTCCGTTCATCATTCAACTCGCTCACATGCCTGTAATTGTCCATCCTTCCTGCAAAAATGACTGAATCTAAATAAATGAACTAAAAATGATTATTTTATACTAAAAATGAGTAAAAACTACATAATGCTCTTAAAATGCAAAGCGAGTGAAAACTAAGCTAAATGGATGCAAACTGAATATAATCTCTTGGACTAACATGCAAAAATAGTCTGAAATGGGTCATGATAACTCGCATTTTCGCGAGTTATCGCCCCCCAAACTTAAATATTACTAGTCCTCGAGCAACACATGCAACATAATGAATGAATGAATAAATAAATGAAATTAGACTCTGTCAATTCAACCTAATTCCCATTATACTTCTAACAATCACATCTCTCTATTCAACAAGAGAAAGAATAATCTGAACTTGAAAAATCATCCATCTCTCAAAACAAGACATGCATTTTCATTTTTCAATCTCGACCTAGGTTACATGTAGATGACAGTATTTCTAGTACAAAGTAGTAATTCAATCATTCTAATTTTCCTCTTCATCAAAAGAAACTGGTTAGAAAATCAATACAAAGCAAGTGAACCAAGGTTTAAGCTGAATTAACTGGTCAAAGAACATGGTAATAATTCATTGAATTCCATTTTGCCTAACTGCACATTCTTTCCCCCCAAAACTTATTGCAAGACTCTCCTCACCATATTTCAGGATATCTGGAGATCTGTTTTTATCTTTTGTTTGAATTTTTTTTGGCTCCCCTCACCGTATATTAGGGTATCTGGGGAGAGTTTTCTTTTTAAAGCGTTATTACCGTGATTTTTCTTTGCTTTTTTACGCGAACCTTAACACTTGTTGATGCCAAGTCCCGGTTACTTAGCTTAAGTCAATCACCCTCTTTTTTATTATTTTGATAACTTGGTAGGGATACTGAACATGCAAGAAAATTTTGTAAAGTATTACCATTTATGAACCCATTAATTCCCTTAAAGCACGTGATTAACATTTGTTTAACTCAGTTCTTATTATTTCAGTTGAAAAACTTGATTTTGGGGTGGATTTGAGTGGAATCTTGGAATGGGGAGAAGATGGAAATGGAATGGAGAATGGAGATGATGGAATGGGGATGTGATTGAGGATGAAATGGGGATTGAATGGAGTGGAATGGGGGGTGAATCTTCTTGCTTAAGCTTGGAGAGGAAAAATGGAGAGAAGAAACGGCACCAGGGCTTGGGGTTAGGGTTTTAACCCTAACCCGAGCCTTATAAGCTCGTCTGGGTCGCGCTGTCCACGACTCGGCGCCTAGGCGCCACTTATGCTCTCTGGATTTCTCAGGATCATCCTCACGGCGTCGGGGTGTCATGTTGGGGCGTCGCGGCGCCACTGTTCTTCAGCGACCTTTCTGAAATTTTGCTCCCAACTGCTTCCTAGCATGAATTTCATGAAATTGAGCTCCAAATCAACATCTTACATATCAAAAATAGGTAAAAATGAGTAATGGGTTGCCTCCCATTTAGGGCTAAGTTTAACATCCTCAGCCTGACGTTCTCGCTGTTCAGGGATCCTTCAAAACCACCACCTCCTTGCAACGCTATAGATCGTCTCCCATGTAATGCTTTGGGCGTTGTCCATTCACAATGAAACTACTACGGATGCCTCGTTAAGAACTTCCACTGCTCCGTGCTCAGTTATCTTTAGCACAATGAATGGTCCCGACCATCGTGATTTGAACTTTCCTAGAAACAACTTCAATCTTGAATTGAAAAGCAGGACTCTTTGACTTGGCTCGAATCTATGTAGCAGAATCTTCTTGTTATGCCATTTCTTCACTTTTTCCTTTTAAATCTTGGCATTCTCATACGCCTGCATTCTGAATTCGTCCAACTCATTGAGTTGCAGCAATCGACGCTCACCAGCTTGTTGCATGTCCAGGTTTAGCTTCTTTATCGCCTAGTAAGCGTTACGTTCCAACTCAAGCGGCAGATGGCAAGCCTTTCTATAAACCAGTTGGTAAGGAGACATTCCAAACTTGGTTTTGTAGGCGGTTCATAAGCCCATAGTGCGTCATCCAACTTGATAGTCCAGTCCTTTCGAGATGACCTAATCGTTTTCTCCAGAATTTATTTCAATTCTCTATTGGCCAACTCGACTTGTCTATTGGCTTGTGGATGATAAGTTGTTGTCACCCTATGGCGTACTCCATATTTGTGCAAAATTGCCATGAACTACCGGTTACAAAAATGCGAGCCTCCATCACTAATAATCACCCGGGGGATGCCAAAACACGTAAAAATGTTCTTCTTTACAAATTTGAGAACCGTTTTGGCATCGCCCGCTTGAGTGGGTATTGCTTCAACCCATTTAGACACATAATCCACTGCTACCAAGATATATTGATTGCCGAAGGATGGGATGAAGGGTCCCATGAAGTCAATACCCCGTACATCGAATATCTCCACTTCGATGACATTAGTGAGCACCATTTCATGTCTTTTGGAGATGTTACCCGTCCGCTAGCATTGATCGCACCTTTTGACGTAGAGATGGGCATCTTTGAATAACAGTGACTAGTAATGTGGCGCCCCAGCCCGAGCATCACAACCTTACCTCAAGACCGTTCGACTGGTAAACGTGATCAGGATTGTTGCCCTGTCACACGGCAGGTTTTAACGGATATTTATCCAGTTAATCCTAACTCCTTAGGATTTTATATCATTTATACATTCTATTTCCATCAAATGCCATTTTAGGCCATTATATCATTTGAGAGTTACACATGTCATCTCATAATCTTCATACTTAACCATATCATGATATTTCATGCCTTAGCATTTACCCATAAAAAAATTTTCGCCAATCCATAGGCATAAAACATAACATAATCCTTCTACAACATTGAATAACAATTTAATTGTTAACATTCATAAGTTCATATACACCTCATGGAATTCGTTCATCCTTGAATCTCCACCTGTGCTCCTTGCCTCCTTCCTTTCCCCTGTCTATGGGTTTGGAAAACAAAACGTGAGTTGAAATTCAACTCAATAAGCAAGCTTAGGGTTTTCATGCAATTCATTTTGAAAACAACATTCTTTAAAAATATTTTCCTTAATTCAGTAGAGACACTTAGCAAATGATCAACTACCTACGGAGCAAAAACGTTTTTATAAAACTTGCATAAACATTTCATGAAAAACCATTCACGTAAACCATTCGTAAACATTTCATAAACATTGGATGTGCAAATTCATCATTTCCATTGATGACGTTATCCTTCATGTGACGGTACGCTAGCACGGGGAACACTCTTTCATAGCATGATCCTTTCCGTCCTTGGCGCTGGACCTACCGACTTGGCAACGTCAAGGGGGACTCCTTGTCTACTTACTACCTTGACTAGCCTACTTGATTTCCATTCATGCATGACTTTTAGTCACCCGCGATATTATATACCCTCTTACACATGGAACTTGTCATTCTCATGTAGAGAATTCTTTGCACCATCCCTCTTTAAACACCATTTCAATGAAACATCATTTCAAATCCATACTTCATCACATTTCAAGCGTAATTGTGAAACAATATGCAATCATTTATTTCAACAGAAATAAATATTTCAATACTCATATAGACAAGGAATGGCCATCCTTAAACACCTTGTAATGAAAACCAAAATCATTTAGCAAGCTGTTTGCTTACCTCGCTTGCTTAGCTTTCAGTTTCGCTTATCCCTTTGTCGTTGCCTATACATATAAGAATGATATAACATTAATATATTTCCTTTGCTTGCATTCAACTCTGTTTTCCAACCCATTTCCTTTAACATACATAATTCATTCGACTTCTCAAGTCGTTATGCCCGTATAGCACGTACTTGTGCACTACATGGCCTATTACACATCACATTAAATCCCTTAAGTAGGGTAATCATTAAATCACATAATAATCATCCAATAATTATTATTTAATGTCTCATTATCTTCCTTAAGCCATTTTCCACTTATTTTCCAAAATTCACACATCGGTGCTCATTTTAAGCACCCGTTGTCGCCTTAAGCCTCATTAATTAATCTCAAAGTTTGATATTAACATCATGAAATTCTAAACAGAAATTTATTCATAAAATTTATCATATTTTCATGCATTTTTGCACAAAATCAATTTACTGAGGTCATTTACCACTCAAACATGTCTATCCTTTCACATATAGCCATTTAACAACACATATATGAGGCATTTCATAAAATTTTCCAAGTCAGAAATTTAATCCAAATTTCAGCATGATAATTATCCTTAATTACCACTGTACTTAGGGTATTTTTATGGAATTTAAATCCACTAATCATAGGTTTTCCAAAACAGCAACTTTGGAACCCTTTTTTCACCCGTTTAACGTGTCTTTTGACACATAACCCTAAGCAGATTTATAAATCCGAATTTTCAGAAAATAATCCCACTTTTCCTAACCCAAATTAATTTTATTAACATATATATCAATTTGGATAATTTCTACATAGGTTTCATATTTCTTTTTGATTTGTTTCTCCAACTATCCACATATGCTGAAATCAGGCGTACTAAAATCTCAAAATCTTGAATTAATATCAAATCAAGAATTTTTGGTCTGAAATTTCTACCATAACTTAATAATAACTGTATTAATTAACCAAAATAAATATTTCCAGCACAAAAAATTAAGCATTTATATTTATTTTGGTATTTTTACCTTTTTGGACAGCAGAATCCATTTTCAGACAGTTGAATGACGTTAATTATGGGGTATATTTATACCCATAAAAACCTAATTTTTATTTTTTCTGTATGATCCTCAGTATGTCTTACATATCCTGTAAAATTTTTACCCTAAAATTCCTTATATAAAAATTATTAAAAATCCTTTTCTACAACTGATCCTGTCACCCGTTTTACCCTGTTTAGGTGAATCTTCTCGGATTTTTAATTTGCAAAGTAATTATCATTTGAAGATGAAAATTGGGTAGTTCATTAATCACACCATAATTATTATTATAAAAAATTTTTATACTAAAATGCATCCATTTACTATTCCGTTCATATTTTAGTTTACAACATCATAAAACTTCCAGATTTGAGGCATAAAATCAAAATAACCATATACTTACTTGATTAATTGATAATCCCTCTTTTTCCACTTCTTTTTTCTTCTCTTTTCTTCCTCCTTGGTGGCCTATAGCTGGGACGTGAGCTGCTGCCTTGGGGAGATAGGATTTCAGCACTTATAATAATTTCCAAAGTCCCTTCTATGTGAACGTGAATGGCCTTACATAGGTGCTGGATTTTCCAGCTGTGGGCCCCACTTCTTGGGCCATTTTCCACAGCCAATTAATGCCTCCTTATCCTCTTAATGTGCTGGATTAATATTAGCCAAGTAAAATAATTTTTACACCTTTTAATAAAACCAAAAATCTGCTCACATCTTGACCGTCCACTTGTCCACAATTGCCCTTCTTTACTTAGCTCTTAAGCAACTAGTTACTTGCTCTCCAAGAAAACCAAATTAACTTAATCCATTCCATTCATCTCATAGATTTCATAATTTTATTCCATCGTTTCAAATTTCATCTCAAACCGACGTTTCTACGTCAAGTTATGACCACTTGAATTTATCTTTTGGATTTGGGAATAAAAATAATTAATTATTAACTAATCCCATCATGATTCCCTTAATCCATTCTATTCATAAGATTGGGCCCACCTTCGTGAGCTTACCTTTTAAATTTCATCGAAATCCGCCTTGTGGGCGTCAAGTTATGAATTTTCCATCATTTTTCTCCTTAATTCCATAATTACACTTTAATCTCCATAAATTAAATCATGGTAATTAACATGATTATTCATGACACCTTGTCACCGTTAAATCCTCATTAAGCCCCTCGGGTCATACCGACTCACTCTAGGCTCCGGCGATTAAATTTTTAATCACCGTTTCTAATAGAAACCCTAATTCAAAATATCATTAAATTCTAAAATCATCCAAAAATTCCATTTAATTCACATATAAGTCACATGTACATGTTCAATGCACACATTAAATCCTCCTTAGGTTGGGGTTTCACAATCCTTCCCCCTTATAACAGGTTTCGTCCCGAAACCGTCTATTCTTTAATTAATCGGGTATTCCCTTTCTACTTCTTCTCTTAGTTTCCAAATATTCTTGCTTTCAGAACATTTGTCCCATTGAACATCAACACATTTAATTAATCATAGCTAACCTACATATAAAGAATTTCACCTGTATTATTTTATCGATTTCCTCTACAAGTCCCGGATATATCACGCCCGCATCTAGCCATTTGATGACCTCCTCCTTGACCACATCTTTCATGATAGGGTTCAGTCTTCTTTGCGCTTCAATGGATGGCCTGGAATTCTCCTCCACTTGAATTTTATGCATGCAAAAGGATGGGCTGATACCTCTGATATCGACGATGGTCCATCCTATTGCCTTTTTATGGTTCCTGAGCACTCTAAGCAGTTTTTCTTCATGCACAGGATCCAATGTAGAAGAAATGATCACCGGGAGTGAGGATTTCGCTTCTAGGTAGACATATCTTAGGTGCTTTGGCAGAGGTTTCACCTCCAGAACAGGCGGCTCTCTAATTGACGGCTTCAAATGTTTGAAAGAATCTGGTTTGAGCTCGAGCGACTCGAACTTCTGCGGGTATCGTGTAAAGGTTAGAGCTTGTTGTAAGTAGCGTATCATTTCTATCGATTCATCGTCAGATTCATTGATTTCTCCAACCAGCGATGCTTCTAGAATGTCCTTGTAAGATGTGACTTGGAATTCAGTTTGAAGTACTGAATCCACCATATCGATCATTAAGCATTCCTCTGGATCATTCGGTAGTTGCATCGCCTTGAACACGCTGAATGTAACATGATCATTTTGAACCAGCATGGTTAGCTCTCCAACTTGTACATCAATGATAGCCTTGCCTATTGCAAGGAAAGGCCGACCTAGGATAATTGGCACGTCTCGATCTTCTTCCTAATCCAGAATGATGAAATCTACTGGGAAAATGATCTTGTCCACTTTGACAAGAACATCTTCAATGATGCCCTCCGGATATGTCATAGACAGATCCGCCAGTTGCAACATGACTGTTGTAGGTCGAGCTTCCCCAATACCCAGCTTTCTGAAAATTGACTTGGGCATTAAATTTATACTGGCTCCCAAGTCACATAGGGCTCTCCCGAAGTACTGGTTTCCAATCGTGCATGGGATAGTAAAGCTCCCTGGATCTTTGAGCTTGGGCAGCAGCTTCCTCTGCACCATGGCACTCACCTCCTCTGCTAATGCCACTGTTTCGAATTTTGTCAATTGCCTTTTCTTCGACAGAACATCTTTCATAAATTTTGCATAACTTGGCATCTGCTCCAAGGCTTCGACAAGAGGTATGTTGACATGCAGCTGTTTTAAAACTTCCAAGAATTTCTTGAACTGGCCTTCCTTGTTCTTTGAAAATCTTTGAGAAAATGGAGGAGGAGGCCTTTGAATTGTGGTTGTTTCATTATCAAGCTGCTTTTGGTTTTTGTTTGGTTCCTCTGCCTCCTGTGACTAATGAATCAGAGGATTAGTGGCTTTAGTTTCAACTTCTGGCAAAGTTACGTCTGGTAGCTGCTTTCCACTATGCAATGTAACTGCTTGCACTTGCTCTTTGCCTTTTCCTTTTGGGTTTTGTTCAGTATCACTTGGCAATGCACCTTGAGGTCGGTCGTTTAGTGCTGAAGTGAGTTAGCCGATCTGTGCTTCCAATTTTCTATTTGTCGTTATCTGGGATTGCATGAATTGCATGAAAAGATTTTCCAAATCCGATTTCTTTTCTTCTCAAGGAGGTGGATTGAGTGGAACTGGTTTGGCTGTTTGTTGCTGAGAGGGCTACTGTGAGAATCCCGGTGGCTGATTCGACCTTGTCTGGTTATTCCATAAGAAATTGGGATGATTTCTCTAGCCTTGATTGTAGTTGTTTGCATATGGATTCGCTGGATTTCTCTAGAAATTACCATAGTAATTAATGGACTCCAAATTGGAGGCACATTGATCACTGGGGTGGCCAAATTCTCCGCATCACGTACAATATTTTACTGCTGCCGGTTTATGGCGCCTCCAACCGAGAGTCACATCTTGAGCCTTACCTCAGGATCGTTATTGACCGGGTAAACGTGATCAGGATTGTTTCCCTATCACACGGTGGGATTTAACGGATATTTATCCAATTATTTACAGTTCCTCAATAATTTATTTTAAAAATATTTTTCCTCAAATGCCCATTCAAGTCATCTTTGACCTAATACACGCATTTCATATCAGATATAATCATAAAAATTCATAACAAGTTCATCAACGATAGTCACTTGTTCACAACATACAAGACATAACCTAGATCATATATGATCATAAATTATCAAGTCATATTATATCCCATTAGTCACAAGCAGCACAAATTAAAATTCATAAAATCTTCACATTCTCCAATGCTCAATTCATGCTCCTTGTCTCCTCATTTCTTCACCTATCTATGGGTTCGGAATACGTGAGTTGTACACTCAATAAGGAAGCTATATACATTTTGAAGGCATATTTATTTAAAAGCGTTTCTGTCCATTCAATAGAGACACTTATCAAGTGATCAACTACCTGCGGAGCAGAAACTTTTTTATTTAAAACATCTCAGAAAGCTACATTATACCCCCTCGAGAGTATATCATGACAATGAGATGAAATGCATCATGATCTCTTAGGATGGAAGTTAGTCAGGTGACCATCCATCTTCATCTTCTCCCATCCAGGGAGGCGCCGCAGCCTCTTGGCCTATCTTAGCGACTCGGCCACACCAAAGGGGGACAATCGGTCCGCTTATACCTTTAAGGTGGACCTTATGCTTTGTGCACTTGAACTTAACCTTGACATGCTAGCATGATTTTCTTACATAAATTCATAAGACAGTATTTTCACATATAGAAAGCAGTTATGTAAATCATTTAACAATAAAAGGATTATTTAACACATGTTGAGCTAAGGAATGACCATCCTTAAATACCTTAAAAATAAATAAAAACATCATTTGCTGAACCAATAAAAGCAGTTTGAATGTCATTTGTAATCATTTACGAATATTTTAAGAGATAAAATATTTAGAAAATTTTGCTTACTTACCTTGTCTACGTGAGCTTTCCGGATCATTCTTTTCTTTTCCTTTGCATATACGTGTAAGAATGAGATAGCATTCATGTGAATTTCATTTGCTTGCATTCATTTAGTTTTCCAACCCATTTTCATAAATATTCATAACCCGCTTAAATTCCAAGTCGGATATTTATACACAACATACTTATACATCAAACCATTCATTACATCACACGTTCATATTTAGGGTATCATTTGTACATGTCATAACACATTCATTAATCATTCATCAGACATCATATGAAGTAATAAACTTCCAACTTGTCATTTTTCACATATTTTTCATAATTCACATATTGTGCTCATTCTTAAGCACTTAATTAATGTCATAACTTTCATATATTATTCTCAAATTTTGGGATTAACCAAACAGATACATAATCCACGTGTTTCAATCCTATTTTGATGCATTTTTTCTTTTTAGGATTTTACATAACTCATTTATCATTTTCTCATATTCCTCTCTTCATATATGACCATTTCATAACACATAATTCATGTGTTTCTTAAAATTTTTCAAATCAGAGACTTGGCTTATAATTCAGCATAATTATACACCTTAATTTACAGTTTATTTAGTGTATTTTCATGGATTTTTAATCCACTAATTTCAGGGTTCCAAAACAGCAACTTTGGGACTCAATTTTTACACTTTCAACATCCCTTTTGATACTCAAATCTAAACAGATTTTTAATCACTTAATTACAGAAATTAATCCCACTTTTCTTAACCCAAATTCAGGGTATTTTCACATATTTAAAGTTCATATATTAGTTGCTTACAAAACAGCAACTTTTCATGCATGTAGGGTACCTTTCTACATCACTTTGGACCTCCACTTGTTAACCTCCTAAAATCCGATTTTGGGCAGTCCTTGTTAAGCCCTTTTTAACATCCAAAGTAACCTATGTTTAGGGTATTTTACCGTCTAAATCATCCATAATTCATTTAAGCTACTTCATGTATCATTTTCAACACCTAAACATGAAAATCGAGTCTTAAGAGTAACCCTCATTAGCATTCTTTCTAAAATTCATAACTCATGCTTAAATCAACATATATCATACATCTAAACATGAATTATCATGTAATCATATCACTTTAAAAAAATAGCAACATTACATGTAAATTAAAACAAGTTTCAACTACGTAATGAACTCAAAATCAACACTAATCACCATTTCTTCCACTTGAACTCTTAATTGTATACTTGTCATTAAATTCCCATTTAATATACTAATTAAAGGCATAATAAATCCTCCATTAAGGGTTCATTATGAATCATATGATTCATAAATTGTGTTAGAAAAGCTAGATTAAAATGATTAAATCTCAAGAGTATACTTACTTGAATTGATTAACGCTTAAGCTCAACTTCTTTAGCTCATTTCTTTGGCTTCTTTTCCCTTTTTCTGTTCCTTTTTCTTGGCCTTCTCCTTGCTGATTATGGACGTGCACAAGGCTGATGGAATGGGGCTTAAGCTCCTTGAATTTTCTAACTTCCAAAATGTATATGTTATGCACGTCCATTTTAAGAGATGGCTAGAATTTTCAGCTTGTGGGCCCCATTTTGCACATGTTTTGAGGGTATTTTAATATATATTAATCCCTCTTTCTGACATGGAAAAATGTGGTCCATTTAAATTACATTTTACCTAAGTAAATATTTATCAATTATCTATATCATTAACTAATCACCAAGCTGTCCATTGATTACGTCCCATTTCAGCTACTGCTTTTTCATTTTTTTCAACAAATTTGCAGCCTTTTTTAATGGTCATTTATGCACCCGAATATGTAGATTACTTAGGCACATATTTAAAATTTTAAAAAAAATCAAATTATCAACCCTTTGGACGGTCCATTTTGGAGCTCATGTTGCTGTCCATTTTCAACGCTCCTTTTCAGCTGTCCTTTTTGCATTTTTCCACCATTTTGCAGCTTTAATTAATTGGTCATTTAATCATCTAGTTATGTAGCTCAATTAGGATCAATTTAGCATAATAAAAAAATCATAAAAAATCCTAAAAGTTGTCATAGCTGTCCACATCTCCTTTGCTACATGTTGTTATCCATTTATTGATCATATCTCAATAGCCTGGATTTGATGCTTTTAACCACAAATTTCCACTCTAATTTAATGCACATTTATTCACCTTAACCCATAGTTCACTTTGGCATATATTTTATTAAATTTTTTTTCACAAAAATCCAAATTGGAGGCTGTTTGGACGTCCATGCATGCCGCCCAACCTATTTTCTCTTAAGCTAGCATATTAGCCCTTTCATTCTGCATTTATTCATGAGATAATTGCAGGAATTTTTCCATTTTTAATAATTCATAAAATACCCTGCAATTGACCTCCTTTTGACACCTCAATTTCGTCTTTATTCATTTGATTATTTTACTTATTTTTAACATAAATGCTAATCACTTTTTGGTGCAAAAAGTCAAAAGTGTTGATCCTAATTTTGTGCACGACGAGCTGCAAATATGTTTATTAAATTGCTCACTTTTTACGCAAGTATACATGCCATGTCAAGTAATAAAGTGTGAGTAGAGTATCGTTCCCACGAGAAATTGTTAGCCGAAATTATTAATTAGTTTAATTGCTTTCGGTTGGTAGAAAATTTTGAGTTTGTGGCTTTAAACTAAAGCTAACACTGCAATAAGAAATCAGAGTAGAGTCCACGGAATCGCTGGAATACTAGAAATGGGTTTAATAATCAGGGATGGCAGATGGATAGCTCGGAATCCTTGAATCTAAACTATATTGCATTGGTTCTTTTTAATTGGATTGTGCATGTATTTACTAGTCCAAGTTCAATAAGCTTTGTATATGTCTTCCAACATTATATAAAGCTAATTACACCCTACTTAGTTGCTATGTTCCCATGCCATTAAATAAAGTGAAATTGATAAATTCATACCCTGTTTATTGACTACACATGGTTTAACGGTATATTCCTATCCGTTAAACAACTCCCCTTAACAAAGAGGAAACTTATGTCTCACACATGGATCTAGCAGAGATTTTCCTTTTCTAAGGATAAATCAAGAAATTAAATCATCTTACAAGGTAGCTAATCTTGTAAAAAGTATTAAAACCACACATGTAGAGGTAAATCACATACAATCATATATAAAATCAAATATTCATTCCTGAATTTCAAAGAACCAAGACAATATAGTTTAGAATTCAATTCATCCTAACTATCCATCTAAAGGAAGTTTAGTTCAAAGACATGATCATAAAATCCTTTACATCCATATTGAAAGTATTCAGAAAAAGTAGAGAAAGAAAAATAGAAAGAATAAGAAAAAATTGGTTTTCCGGCAGCTTCCACCAACAGAGTTGAATCCTCTCTTCAATCTATGCTTTGATCACATTTTCGTCTTTCTCTTATTGTGTAATTCCATTCCTGGGCTCTCTCTCCGTCGTCCCTCTTGCACAAACCCCTAGGGTCTATTTATATAGTGACATTGCGCAGCACAAGCACTGAAATTCACACATACGAATGCGTATTGGTGCCTAGGCGCCAACTCTCTGTGTGCTGGGCAACTTGGAACTTTTCTGCAAACCCTAGGAATTCATGCCTTGGCGCCTAGGCGCCAACTCCCTGGATGCTACGTAACTTGGAACCTCTCCTAAAACACCCGTGTGATCATGTACTAGTGCTTAGGCACCAACTCCCTGGAAGCAATTGTAACTTGTGGCTTCAAACACCCTTCTGAACTTGACTGTATGTTGATGAGGTGGCGCCTGGGCTCCCCTAGATGGCGCCTAGGTGCCAACTCACTAGAAGTTGTTTGTTTGTTGGATTGTGCTGGGGTTTTGGCAAGGGCACGTAGGGTGGCGCCTGCGCGCCATCCACCTGCCTCGTGACTTGGTCTCGTTCTGCATTCCACTCGCTTGCTTGCCTTCATAATGCACGTCCTTTCTGCAAAAGTTGAATAAAACAAATAAATGAACTAAACATGCCTAATTTGTACTTAAAATGCATGAAAACTAAATAATGCTCCTAAAATGCAAAGCGAGTGAAAATTAAGCTAAATGGATGCAAACTAATCCTAATCTCTTGGACTAACACGCAAATAGAGTCTGAAAAGGGCCATGATAACTCGTATTTTTACGAATTATCACACCCCCAAACTTAAATGTTGCTAGTGCTCGAGTAACACATGCAAACACGATGAATGAATGAATGAATGAACGAGTGCAAACTCTGTCAACTCCGTTTGCTTCCTGTGATGCTTTGATCAATCCATTTACCTATTCAACAAATTCAAGAGTAATCTAACTTGAAAAATCATCCATTACATAAAACAAGGCATGCCTTTTCATTCTCGAACCAAGTTACATGTGGGTGCCAAAATTTTCTAGTACATGATCGTAATTCAACATGTTAATTTCCACTTGATCAGAAAACTGGTTAAAAAATCAATGAAGACAGGCAAATCAAGGTTTAAGCTGAATTAATTGGTTACAAAAAATAGTAATAAGTCACTTTATTCAATTGTTGCCTAACTACACATTCTTTCCCCCCCCCAAACTTATTGCAAAATTCTCCTCACTATATTTCAAGATATCTGAAGATCTGTATTATTTTTGGGCTCCCCTCACCATATTTCAGAGTATTTGGGGAGAATTTTTATTGTAAAGCTTATTACTGTGATTTTCCTTTGCTTTTTACACGAACCTTGACATTTGTTGATGCCAAGTCCCGGTTACTCAGCTTAGGTCAATCACCCCCTTTTTATTTTTTTGATGCCTTGTTAGGGGTATTGAACATGCTTATGTAATTTTTTTTGTGAAATATTATATTTTTGAGCCTGTTAATTCCTTTAAAGTACTTGGTCACCATTTTATTCAATTCCATCATCTCAGTCTGGAAGATTCACATATACTTGAATTAGAACAATGTATTATGAAATCCTTTTAATTTTTTCACATGTCAATTGCAACTTGCTTTTAATACTTGGTTCTCAATCTGAATTGCCCATTTTTCATGAATTTAATTTCAAGTCAACATCAATCAAAACCTTGCACATTTTTGATAAGATGGATCAAACAAAGATAACTTTCATTAGCTGGAATTGACATAACATGCAACATAAACAAAACATGAAAAACTAACCTATGGTCGAGAATTATACACCCCCAAACTTGAGAGATGCATTGTCCTCAATGCATGATGACCTAGAGTGACCTAATAAAGAAAATACAATGGAAAGAAAAAATAAATTTAAAATTTTAAAAAAACTGAAAGGACCGGGACTCCCTTAAGAATCGGACTCGGTGGCGTCCTCGTCCTCACTGTCGCTGGGCTGGGGCTGGGATGGTTGCCTCAAGTAGGCTCGGAACATGACCTCTTTGAAATTGAGCTCCAAGTCTTTTTCCTAAAAAATAAAAACAAAAACGAAGGCAAAGACGAAAATCAAAATGAAAATGAGTAATGGGTTGCCTCCCATTTAGTGCTAAGTTTAACGTCCTCAGCCCGACGTTTCCACCGTTTAATTTTCTTTCAGTTCCACCACCTCCTTGCAATGATGAAAATCATCTCCCATTTAATGCTTAAGACGTTGCCCATTCACAACAAAGCTATTGCCAGACACTTCGTTGAATAACTCCACTGCCCCATGCTCAATCGCCTTTATCACCACGAATGGACCCGACCATCTGGATTTGAACTTTCCTAGAAACAATTTTAATCTTGAATTGAAAACCAGAACTCTCTGACCTAGTTCGAATCTCTGTGGTAGAATCTTTTTATCATGTCATTTCTTTAAGATCTTGGCATTTTCATAGGCTTACATCCGAAATTCATCCAACTCATTGAGTTGCAGTAATCGATGTTCTCCTGCATTTTGCATGTCCAGGTTCAGTTTTTAAATCGTCCAATACGCATTGTGCTCCAACTCCAGCGGCAGGTGACAGACTTTTCCATAAACTAGTTGGTAAGGAGACATTCCAAACTGAGTTTTATAGGTAGTTTGATATGCCCATAGTGTGTCGTCCAGCTTGATAGCCCAGTCTTTGCGAGATGACCCGATCGTTTTCTCTAGAATTTGCTTTAATTCCCTATTGGCCAACTCAACTTGTCCATTAGCTCGTGAATGATAAGCTGTTGTCACTCAGTGGCATACGCCATATTTGTGCAAAATTGCCATGAACTGCAGGTTGCAGAAATGGGACCCTCCATCACTAATGATCACCCGAGGCGTGCCGAAACGGGTAAAAATGTTCTTCTTGATGAATTTGAGAACTGTTTTGGCATCGCCCGCTTGAGTGGGGATCGCTTCTACCCATTTGGAAGCATAATCAACAGCAACCAGAATATATTGGTTTCCAAAGGAAGGGATGAATGGGCCCATGAGTCAATACCCCAAACGTTAAATATTTCCACTTCAATGACATTAGTGAGAGATATTTCATGTCTTTTGGAAATGTTACCTGTCTATTGGCATTGATCGCACCTTTTGACATAAAAATGGGCATCTTTGAATAAAGATAGCCTGTAGAATCTCGATTAAAGTATTTTCGCCGCAGTCTTATCTCCTTGAAAATGGCCCCCATACGGAGATGAATGGCAGCTCTGCAGTATTGATTCCTGTTCACACTCTGGAGTACATCTCCGATATAAATGGTCTGGGCATTGCTTGAACAGATATGGGTCATCCCAGAAATAGAATTTCACGTCATGGAGGAATTTCTTCCTTTGGTGTGAATTCAACTCTGGAGGCAACAATCCACTGACGATGTAATTGACAAAGTCTGCATACCATGGTGGACTGCCTGGGGAGATAGAGAATAGCTGCTCATCTGGGAACACTTCCCGAATCTGCTCCGTGTCTGGGGCTGTCTAGGATCCTTCGAGGCAGGATAAATGGTCAGCGACCTGATTTTCAGCTCCTTTCCGGTCTTTGATCTCGAGGTCAAACTCCTGTAGCAGTAGGACCCACCAAATTAAGGGTGGTTTTGCATCCTTTTTCTCGATCAAATACTTTATAGCTGAATGGTCTATGTATACGATCACTTTAGTGCCCACCAGATAGGCTCTGAATTAGTCGAATGCAAATACCACCACCAGAAGTTCCTTTTCTGTCATAGTATAATTCATTTGCGACTCGTTTAGGATTTTGCTAGCATAGTAGATTGAATGAAAAATTTTGTTCTTTCGCTGGCCTAGTACCGCTCCCACTGCATAATCGCTTGCATCACACATCAATTCGAATGGGAGGTTCCATTCTGGGGAAATAATGATTGGCGTAGATACCAATCTCTTTTTTAGTTCCTGGAATGCCTCCATGCATTCGCTGGTGAATTCGAATGGCGCATCTTTCTCGAACAACGAACATAGCGGCTGACTATCTTGGAGAAATCTTTTATGAACCGCCTGTAGAATCATGCATGTCCCAAAAAACTGTGAATGCCTTTAACTGAGGCTGGGGGAGGGAGTTTCTCTATCATCTCGATTTTTACTTTATCAACCTCAATTCCCTGTTTGGAGACTCGATGACCAAGTATGATGCCCTCCTGTACCATGAAATGACACTTTTCCCAATTGAGAACCTGGTTTGTGTCCTCGCAATTCTGGAGCATCTTCGATAGGTTGATGATAACTCGTAAAAATACGAGTTATTATGGCCTATTTCAGACTATTTTTGCGTGTTAGTCCAAGAGATTAGGTTTAGTTTGCATCCATTTAGCTAAATTTTCACTCGCATTGCATTTTAGGAGCATTATGTAGTTTTTATGCATTTTTAGTATAAATTAGGCATTTTTAGTTCATTTATTTAGTTTTATTCATTTTTACAGGAAGGACAGAGAATTACAAGCACACGAGCGAATCGAATGCAAAATAAAGCCAAGTGAAGGAGCATGGGATTAGCCCCCAAGCGCCATTCTACAGGCCATTGCCAGAATCTCCAACACTTCACACAATTTATTGCATCCAGGGAGTTGGCGCCTAGGGGCCAAGGCATCAAATTTCATGACATTTCGAAAGGTTTCTAAGTTATATACCACACAGAGAGTTGGCGTCTAGGCGCTACTACGCATCCGAATGCGCATGGGTTTCTGCACATATGTTGTGCAAGCTACCTATTATAAATAGAAACCTAGGTCTACGTGCAAAAGAGACTCGGAGAGAGGGTTGTGGCTGCTGTGGAGAAAGATAGAAACACAAAAGCTTCAAGGAAGGAGAGAAGAGAAAGTGGAGATCCAAGCTATCACTGCAAATCCATTGAGTTTCATCTCCTCTTCTCATCTATCTCTTCCTATTTGTTATTCTCCTTGCTTGGGATGATTGTAACTTGATTTTAATGGGAATTAAAGTCATGTTTATGGGTTGAACCTTTCTAAGGTGGGAGATATATAGAATTTGAACTCATAATCTATGTTATTTAGTTTTCTTATGCTGAATTGATAATACTGTTGGGCTGTGACATTTGTTACTTGAGATTACCCTTATATATCATGCTTAATGCGTTTACAAGCTTTGCGACTTTGTGGATTGATTAATATTCAGATTCATGCTTGGAAAAGTGGGATTTGAATAAGATCCATATATAAGGCACAGGTATTCTAGCTCATGTTGTGTTATATGTTAATATGGATAGAAATATATTTATTAACCCTGTGTAATCATGATTAGGTTATATGGTTATCAACCTGGTTTTACTTGTATGCATGGGAACATAGCACATAACTAAAACTTGGTTAGGTTTGTATGTGTTAGAAGACATATATGAATATGAATGAACCTAGATTAGTAATCTCTGCACAACTAACATAATTAGGACCAAATGACAAAATTATGATTCAATGACTTCATATTCCCACCTATTTTAATCATCTCAAGGCAATCTCGGCAATATCCACCCCACTCTAGTCATTTACTGCTTTGTTTAGTTTAGTTTAATTCAATCCTTTAAAAGTAAACTCTCATTTATTTTACCAATTCACTTAGACAATTGAGATTTAAGGTGCTAATCCGTTTAACAGAATCCCCGTGGGAACGATACTCTACTCACTCTTTATTACTTGATCGACATGTATACTTGTGTTAAAACGAACATTTTAATAGACATATACACAACTCCTCAGTTGGTCAGGCACTCGTCATAGGAATTCCCGAATACCGAGAAATCGTCCATGAATACCTCCAGGAAGTCCTCCACCATGTTAGTGAAAATGACTATCATATAACGCTGAAATGTACCTGGGGCATTGCATATGCCAAATGGCATTCGCCTGAATGCGAATGTGCCATATAGACATGTGAATGTGGTCTTTTCTTGATCCTTCGGTGCTATCATAATCTGGTGGTAGCCTGAATAGCCGTCCAGAAAGCAATTGAATTCCTGCCCTGCCAACCTGTCCAGCATCTGATCAATGAATGGGACCGGGAAATGATCCTTTCGGGTGGCTTTGTTCAACTTGCGGTAGTCCATGTAAACTCGCCTACCAGTAACTGTCCTGGTCGGTATCAACTCGTTATTCTCGTTGGAGATGACGATCATACCACCTTTCTTCGGGACGCACTGCATCGGGCTGACCCAAGAGCTGTCAAAGATCGGGTATATAATGCCTGCGTCTAGCTATTTAATGATCTCCTTCTTGACCACTTCTTTCATAATTGGGTTCAACCTTCTTTGTGCTTCTATAGATGGCCTGGAATTCTCTTCCACTCGAATCTTGTGCATGCAAAAGGACGGGTTAATGCCTTTGATGTCGGCTATGGTCCATCTTATAACCTTTTTGCGATCTCTGAGCACTCTGAGAAGTTTTTCTTCTTGCACGGGATCCAGTGTAGAAGAAATAATCACCGGGAGTGAGGATTCCGCTCCCATGTAGGCATATCTGAGGTGCTTTGGCAGGGGTTTCAGCTCCAGAACAAGCAGCTCTTCAATCGACGGCTTCAACTGTTTAAAAGATTCTGGCTTGAGCTCTAGCGATTCAAATTTCTGCGAGTATTGTGGGAATGTTGGAGGTTGCTGCAGGTAATGTATCATCTCTGCCAAATTATAGTCAGCTTCACTGATTTCTCCAACCATCGATGCTTCTAAGATATCTTTGAAAGTTGAGATGTGGAATTCAGCCTGAACTGCTGAATCCACCATGTCGATCATTAGACATTCATCTGGATCATTTGGTAACTACATCACCTTGAACACGCTAAAAGTAACGTGTTCGCTCTGAACCCGCATGGTTAGCTCTGCAGCCTGTACATCGATGATAGCCTCACCCGTTGCAAGGAAAGGTTGACTCAGAATGATTGGAACATCCCGATCTTCTTCATAATCCAGGATGATGAAATCTGCAGGAAAGATGAACTTGTCCGCCTTGACAAGAACATCCTCGATAATACCATCTGGATATGTCATAGACAGTCTACCAGTTGCAGCATAATTGTTGATAACTCATAAGCGCCTAGGCGCCACCTTACCAACATGCAGACCAACCTAGCAGGATTTTGATGCCACAAGTCATGATTTCTTCCAGTGAGTTGGCGCCTAGGTGCCAGGCATGATCATACAGGTCTGCCCAAGAGAAGCTTCAAGTCATGAAACTGATAACTCGTAAAAATATGAGTTATCATTGCCTATTTCAGTCTATTTTTGCGTGTTAGTCCAAGAGATTAGGTTTAGTTTGCATCCATTTAGCTAAATTTTCACTTGCTTTGCATTTTAGGAGCATTATGTGGTTTTCATGCATTTTTAGTATAAATTAGGCATTTTTAATTCAGTTATTTAGTTTCATTCATTTTTATAGGAAGAACGGAGAATTATAAGCATGTGAGCGAGTCGAAGAATGAACATAGCCAAGTTAAGAAGCAGGTAGGCTGGCGCCCAGGCGCCACCCTACATGCCTAGCCAGAAGTTCCAGCACTCACACAGAAAATGCCTCCAGAGAGTTGGCACCCAGGCGCCACTTTACTAACATGCAGAGTCATCCTAGAGAGTTTTTAAGTTACGTAGCTCCAGAGAGTTGGAGCCTAGGCACCAATACGCATCTGTATGTGTGGGTTTTGCTGGCAGACTGTTATGTTTAAATAGAAACCTAGAGTTCCAGAGGCTATAGAGAGGAGAGGCATGGAGGGAGTCGCTAAAGCAACAGCATAGAGAAGAAAAAAGATCCATTTTCCATCGCAAACGAAAGAGGAGATCCGATCTCGCTGGTGGAAGCTTCCGAGATTTAGTTCTTCTCTTTCTCATTCTCTTTCCTTTCTATTTCCTTTCTTCTATGTTCTTAGAGATGATTGTAACTTGATTTTAATGGGAATTAAAGTCATGTTAATGGGCTAAACTTTCCTATGGTGGAAGATATATAGGATTTGAACTCATAGCTTATGATATTTGGTTTTCTTATGCTTGAATTGATAAAACTGTTGTGTTGTGACTTGTGTTACTTGAGATTATCCTTATATATCATGCTTAATGCATTTACAAGCTTTGCAACCTTGTGGATTGATCTAATATTCAGATTCATGCTTGGAGAAGTGGGATTTGATATATATAAGGCACAGGTATTCTAACTCATGTTGTGTTAGATATTAATATGGATAGGAATATACCTATTAACCCTGTGTAATCATGATTAGGTTATATAGTTATCAACCTTGTTTTACTTGTATGCATGGGAACATAGCACATAACTAAAACTTGGTTAGGTTTGTATGTGTTGGAAGACATATATGAATATGAATGAACCTAGATTAGTAATCTCTGCACAACTAACTTAATTAGGACCAAATAACATAACTATGATTCAATGACTTCGTATTCCCACCTATCTTAATCATCTCAAGGCAATTTCGGCAATATTCATCCTACCTTGGTCATTTACTATTTTCATAGTTTAGTTAAATTCAGTTCTTTGATACAACTTCTCCTTCACTTTACCAATTCACTTAGACAATTGAGATTTAAGGTGCTAATCCATTTAACACAATCCTCGTGGGAACGGTACTCTACTCACTCTTTATTACTTAACACGGCACGTATACTTGCATTAAAAGCGAGCAATTTTAATAGACATATACGCAGCTCGTCAAGTTTTTGGCGCCGTTGCCGGGGATTGGTGTTTTAAACTTAGTACCTGACAATTTTAGTTGTCTTCTGTGAATGTGTATATATTATATATAGTTTTTCTTTTTTTTTCTTTTCTTTTGATAAAATTCAATTTTAGGAATCTTTGTTTTGTAATTTTTAATGGCTTCAAATCCTTACCAATGGCTAAATGCAGAATTTTCAACACCGAGCACTTACCGTTTCCATGGGTTTAATGATGCACTGGCACCCTCAGATCAATTCGTAGGTTTTGATTATCAAATGCAGGGAATGGATAATTCTTATTCAAGCTATTGCGATTTATGTGGAGGCAAAGGACATCTGTCAATCCAATGCGTGTATTATTCAGCGTCTGTGGGCTATTATGAGCATTCGAATGATACATAGGGCTACCATGGAGGTTTGCAAGTGAGAAATATGATGTCTTTCGATTGTCAAACACAAGAGTTTAAGGAGCCATCACTACTTGAAAGCAAGCCATCTTTGGAGGACATGTTCATGCAATTCATGAAGAGTCACATGCAATTTAATGAGAACATGCAGAAACAGGTGGAGCAATTGGCTACCGCAATCCAATGTCGTCATCAAGAACCGTTTTCCAGTCATATTGAAGAAATTGCAGAAGAAGATGAGTTGGAACAGGGCTGCAAAGTCACTTCAAGCATTAATGAAGATATATCAATCGATGTGATAGAGCAACCTGTACCTCAGTTCATTCTAGAACAATTGACAGAGCTAATGAAAAGCCAGGAAGAAGAAGAGAAAATTGATGAAGAAATAGAGGTTGATATATTGGAGACAGTTGAAAATTATCATTTCAACATACGTCTAATTAGTCTTCCAGAAATTCAAGTGCAACAATACTTAAATGATCAATGCATAGCCTTGAAAAGCAGCATCTTGAAGCCATCATTAATTCAAAACCCTGAAAACCTCTTCTATAGCCTCTTTGAAATTCAAGAAAAGAGGCTAACTAATCCATTTGAATAGGCTAAGAAGAGAGCTGAACTTCCAGTGCACAATCGAATGGAAGGAAATTCGATAGAGCGGGAATTGGCTAATCATAGTGGAACATCGGGTTGAAGACGATAAATTTAGTGCTGAATAGGAGACAACCCATTACACTTTTTGATTTTTGTTTCAAGAATAACGTAGTCTTCTCCCAAGGCGAGGAAGAACAGGATTATCATGCTCAAATATGGACTTTCAATCCACTTTCAAGTTGATAAATGATGGAATCAAGGAGTTTCAAGTTTATATTCATCATTCAAGACAAGACAATGCAGTTGGAGTGAGGTCCCGGCCTCAATTTTTGGTGCCTGGAGCCAAGTTTTGCAAAAGAACATGTTCTAGCAAGTTAGGATCAGAGAAGTGGCGCTCTGACGCCATGATCCAGCGCCCCGGCTCCATATTTTTCAAGGAAATAACATGTTACAACTTTTGAGTCAACAAGTCGGCGCCTAGGCTTCAATTTTTGGCACCCCGGCGCCACCCCCTGCCAGCATAAAAAAATAGCAAAACACAAGTTTTCACATGCCAACTTCAACTAGCCATAACTTTTGATCCCGGAGGAGTTATGGGAGCTACCACATATCGACGGAAAGCATTTTTCGAGCCCGTCAACATGAAAACCATGGTTTACTGAGTTGATATCATTTTCAATATCAAAATCCTCCATCTTTGCATATTTTGGGTCATTGAAGTCCTACGCGATTTCTCTTGCTGCTTTTAGTATATCACCTATTTTATTACTTTAAGTAAAAGGCGTGCAAGTGGGTGGTTTGTATTTTTCATATATGTGCGGGCATGTGGATGTGTTGCTTGTGGGTAAGAGATGAAAACAAACCTACATGATCATATATGATGTATAATTGTTGTAAAAATGATGTAGGTATGATCATATATGATGTAAAAATACGAGTTATCATGACCCATTTCAGTCTATTTATGCATTTTGGTCCAAGAGATTAGGTTTAGTTTGCATCCATTTAGCTAAATTTTCACTTGCTTTGCATTTTAGGAGCATTATGTGGTTTTCATGCATTTTTAGTATAAATTAGGCATTTTTAGTTTAGTTATTTAGTTTCATTCATTTTTACAGAAAGGACGGAGAATTACAAGCATGCGAGTAAGTCGAAGAATGAATAGAGCCAAGTGAAGAAGCAGGTAGGCTGGCACCTAGGCGCCACCCTACATGCTTAGCTAGAAGTTCCACCACCGACACAGGAAAATGCCTCAAGAGAGCTGGTGCCCAGGCGCCGACCAGCGGCGCCTAGGTGCCACTTCACTAACATGCAGAGTCATCCCATAGAGTTTCTAAGTTAGCAGCTCCAGTGAGTTGGCGCCTAGGCGCCAATACGCATCCATAAGCACGAGTTTTTCTATGCAGGCTGTTATGTTTAAATAAAAACCTAGAGTTCCAGAGGCTATAGAGAGGAGAGGCGTGGAGAGAGCCGCTAGAGCAGCCGCATAGAGAAGGAAAAAGATCCGTTTTCCATCGCAAACGGAAGAGGAGATCCGATCTCACCGGTGGAAGCTTCCGGGATTTAGTTCTTCTCTTTCACATTCTCTTTCCTTTCTATTTCCTTTCTTCTGTGTCCTTAGAGATGATTGTAACTTGATTTTAATGAGAATTAAAGTCATGTTAATGGGCTAAACTTTCCTATGATGGGAGATATGTAGGATTTGAACTCATAGCTTATGATATTTGGTTTTCTCATGCTTGAATTGATAAAACTGTTGTGCTGTGACTTTTGTTACTTGAGATTACCCTTATATATCATGCTTAATGCGTTTACAAGCTTTGCAACCTTGTGGATTGATCTAATATTTAGATTCATGCTTGGAAAAGTGGGATTTGAATAAGATCCATATATAAGGCACAGGTATTCTAACTCATGTTGTGTTAGATGTTAATATGGATAGGAATATACCTATTAACCCTATGTAATCATGATTAGGTTATATGGTTATCAACCTTGTTTTACTTATGATCATGGTTGCATGAAAATAAGGTATATACCTTTGATTTTTGTGCACCAAAAAGTAAGTTTGTGTTTATGTTAAAGTAAGGTAATTAACTATATGATTAATGGCATGAATGAGGTGTCAAAAGGAGGTAATTACACATGGATTTTATGAATTACTTTAATTGAAAAAATTTATGATAAAATCAAGTGATTAATGACATGATTTAATGGTTAATGGATTAGCTCAAAAGGAGCATGAAAAGGTGGCCCCACACATGGATGATCAAGGGGCTATTGCATGGGATTTTTGAATTTTAAAAAAATGGAAAATGTGCATTTTAATGACCTAGGCAGGGTAGCTAGAGTGAATAGTGGATGAGATTTGGGTTGATTTTTGTGGCAAGAAAATGCCAAAAAGTCAATGATAAGTGGACCCCACCAAGTGGACAGCCATATGGAAGCGAAGTGAGGTGCACGTACAAGCTGCATTTGGAATTTTTAATAATTTTTTTAAAAAGGATAAATGGACCCCTAATTAAGCTATTACCTAGGGTGATTAAATACCCATTAATTAAAGTGAAAATTAGGTGGAAAAATCGTGCAAAGGCTGCTGCAAGGGGACGTTGCATTATGTGGGCAGATTTTGTCCATTAATGACATAGATTTTTAATGATTTTATTAAAATAAATTGCTAATTTACTTGGCCCATATTTTTCCATTTCAGCAAAGGGGGATAAGCATGCTTTAATTACCTGCTAAGTGATGTGGAAAGTGGATCCCACAAAGCTGGAAAATCCATCTCATATCCTAGGTGCATGTCCACATGTGCTAAGGGAGAGAGAGATATGTAAAAGGGAAAAAAATCTCCAAAACAAGGGTAGCAAGCACGTCCCCCATTCCAGCAGCATAAGGGGAGAAAAAAAAAGAGAAAATGAGAAGGAAAAATGGAAGAAAGAAGAGGAATCAAGCTAGGAAAATGGAGTTCAAGTTGGATTCAATTCAAGTAAGTATACTTCTCTTGAATTTTCTTAAATTCACAAAATAAGTTGCTGTTTGGATTGGATACCATGATTAGATCATGAATCATGATTTAATGGATTATATATGTTGGGTATAATAATCAAGAACAAATGATTAAGGGTTTTTGCATATCTATTGAAATTAGATGCAAATATGGGAGCAAAACCTAGAAGAAATGAGATAGAAATCCAAAATATGAATGAAATAGTAAATTAATGAATTTTAGCATGAAAAGTTTTTTGAGAACTCATGATAGGGTGATTAAGGAACTTCCAATTTTTAGCACAAAAGGGTAAGCATGTTGGAAATTAAAAATCTGAGAAAATCAACTTGAACAGGGTTGAACGGGTGTCAGGATCAGTTGCACCAAATGATTTTTAGTAATTTTTACAAAAGGTATTTCAAGATGAAAACTTTATATGATGTGGGAGACATCATGAGTAACATTTTACCAAAATAAAAATTAGTTTTTGAAAGGTATAAATATGCCTAATAATTAACGTGATTAGAGCTGTCTGAAAATTAATGCTTCTGTCCAGCAGAGTAAAAATATCAAAATAAATATAAATACTTAATATGTTATGTTGAAAATATTTATTTTGGTTAGATCATATATCTATTAAGGTATTATATAAATTTTAGATTTAAATTCCTCGATTTGATTATGATTAACAAATTAGAGAGATCAGTGTGTCTGATTTCAGCATTATGGATAGATTAAGGAATAAATCAAAGTAAATGTTAAATTCTAGATTTTTGGGATGGAATTTAAATTACAATGGGATATAAACAATTATCATAAGTGATTATGAGGATTTAACCTATTAGAGGTGGGGTTTAAAAATGATGGAACTTAGGGTTACGTATAAGACCCGATTTCCATGTTTTGATGTTGAAAATGATAAATGGATTATGTGAAGCGTTAAAATGCATAAAGATATGATTGGAACACATGGATTAGGTTTCTGTTTTAGTAAATAATGATAATCTCAAAATTTGAGATTATTATATGATACCTAAGTTAGCAACTAAGTGCTTAAAATGAGCACCGATGTGTGAAAAATAAAAACTATGTTAAAAATGATAAATGGTAGTAATGAACCTCAAAATAATGATTTAATGAACGATTATTATATTTATGTAAGATTAGCCTACATAAGGGTATTAAAATGAATGAATGGATGATTGATATGTATAGGTTATGTGCTAAGTATAAGTACCTGACTTGAAGGACAAGTGGGTCAAGCTAAGTCCAAATGAATTTATGTAGGGTGAAAAACCTAAGGGATTTATGTATTTGAAGTTGATGTGAATAAATGAAATATTATTTTCATTTATTTAGGCAAAGGCAAAGGAAAATAATGGAAGAAGGGGATTATGACAATCTCAGGTAAGCAAGCGAACTTTTCAAATTATGGATTTTTCTCTATATGTTGAAATGATGATTATGTCAATGTTTTATGATTATGTTTTAACGAATGGGCAAGCACAAGTTTTGAAAATTGATGACTTTAATGAAAAGCCACAAGTATTGAAAATGTCGGCTTTAATGAAAGGTCATTAGTTTGGAAAAGGATGACTTTAATGAAAAGTCTTAAGGTTTACTTCATGGGAAGCAAGCGACAGTTTTTAAGATAAATAAATTATCACAAGTATTGTCAAGGTTGGGAATACTTTATGTTAATGGAATTGAAAATTTTACTTATGAGTAAGAAAGTTCTCCATGATGATTATTTTAAATAATTTTATTGATTTATGTCGATGGTTTTAGGAATTTGCTTTTAAGTAAGCAAGTTCTTTATGATGTTGTTTCAAAAGTATTTTATAAGAAAAATAGAATTTTTTTCTTTTTCACAAAGTAATTTTAGCAGATAAGATTTGATTTTCTCTAATGATGTTTTGTGATAAATAGCTAAGTTTATGAAAGAAAAAGAAAAAGTGATTTGATTTATGGAAAAAGATTGATTTTTCTATATTATGATAATTAAATATAAACGATGATTTGGACATAGTCCATACGTCTTGAAATGATATTTGAAAAGTTTTGATTTTCTTTAGATAAGAAAATCTATTATGAAAATGTCTTCAAAAATGTTGTAGAATGGGATTTAAGGATGACCAATCTAATAAGTTGATTTTATAAATGGTTTGATTTCGAGTTGCTAAATGGCATGCTAAAGACTATGCAACCTCCCTTTATGTAAAAATGGTATAATAGATATGTGGACAATAAATTACTCATCAGGGTGGTTAAAAAGGGAATAACATACTTGCATAACTTTTGTGAGCAAAAAGGGCCTGAAATGGAAAACAAGAAAATAATAGAAAATACATGGTTTATTTTTTAAAATCCAAAAGTTCTGGAGTTATTTTATAAGGGTTTTTAAGAGGTATTGTTTTTCAAACATTTCAAATGATTGTCAAAATATTTTACTCAAAATTCTTTTAAAAGAATTTAAGAATGGTCATCCGAAATTTAGATTTCAAATGTTAACTTGTTTAAAGTGGGTGCGGTCACTTTACAAGTTGATACCGACTGCGGTCTATGATATGTTTTCCATAAATGAATTTTTAAAATACAGACTTTGGTCTATGATGTTTTTCGAGTATGGATGCGGACTGCGGTCTGTGATCCAGGTTTAAAAGAAGATGGGCTGCGGTCTGTGATATTTTAAACCAAATGGACTACGATCTGTCAGGATGATGTATGGTGCACCAGTACATGAAATAGGCCGGTTGTAGAGCACGTTCGGGATGGTCGGGGCCCACTCTACATAAGGCCAAGTCCCTAAGGGATAGCAGGAGGCCAGCGACGCCCTCCCTGAGATGGGAGCAGGATGACAGAACAACCGCCAGGTTAGCGTGCTGTTAAGGATTCTCTTCCAAAAGGTAGAGTGATCACTTGCTAAGTGTCAATACTGGATGGAGAGAAATGCATTTGCTTATGTTTTGTTTTTGAAAAGCCCAAAGATTTGGACATGAAAGCATTTTTACGAAAAGTTATCCTAAAGGAATTTTTATGAAATGATTACCCTAAAAATAGGGTGTTTTACACAAAAGTGTAAATAACAGGAATGAAAGGAAATATTTTTATGCAAATGCATTTATGAAAATGAATTATATATTTTATATGCCTTGTTTGTTATAAACAAGCCCTAAGACGGGGATTATAAAAAGGATTTATGTGAAATTTGGTTTTGGACATAAGAATGTCCATTTCTAAAGGATTCAAATGGTAAATGTTTATGGACATAAAAATGTCCAATGCTCAAGTATTTTAATGGAATGTGTCTTAGGACATATGAATGTCCATTGTCAAGAAATTATGTCAAAAATGTTTTAAGACATCAAATGTCCTTTGCCGAGAAAGGCTTATCTGTATAATGTTTTTAGGACATGATAATGTCCTTCTCTAAAAAGGGGTTATGAGGAAAATATTTTGGATGTAAAACGTCCACTAATGAAAGATGATTTTATGTAAATGTCTTTGAACATTAAAAATGTTTATATAAGACTAAAGGAAATTAATTAAAGAGGATAAAAGTGTATATTTTACCTTAACAAGCCCAGATGTGGCTTGTAAATGATTTTAAGAATGAATATTTTATGTAATGTTCAAGGACATGGAACTGTCATTATGAAGAAGGATTTCATGATAAAGTTTTAGGACATATAAATGTCCTCAAGTAAAAAGGTGTTCAAGATATAATGCTTGCTTACTGAATTGTCACTCAAGTTTTGTTTTCCCAAACCTTAGACAGGTACCAGGAAAACTCAAGAAGATGCAAATCTAAGTAATGAAGGAAGGTATGTAATGGTAGCCATGATGTATAGATAGCATGACTTAAAGTTCTAAGGTATGTGGATGCGTGTGTGAACTTAATTAGAATTTTAAGTTCCATGTGATTTAATGATTGAATATATGTGTGTATACAATGTATATGTTATGATTTAGTCAAGAAGACTTTTATTGCAGTAGAACATGATAATATGCTTTGAAATGAAATTACGAAGATTTATTACAAGTTTATCGCCGCTTGTATGATAAATGATGTAGAATGTAAATAAATGAATGATGATGAAAAAAAATTTGGACGAGATCCAATTAAGAACACGCCGCGTGATCAAGGCAACAATCCTGATTCACATTTACCAATCAATAAGGTCTTGAGGTAAGGAAGTGATGTCTCGGTTTGGGGCGCTACAGTATCGTTCCCACAAGGAATTGTTAACCGGAATTATTAATTAGTTTAATTATTTTCAGTGGGTAGAAAATTTTGAGTTTATGAATTTAAACTAAAGCTAACAACTGCAATAAGAAATCAGAGTAGAGTCCACGGAATCGCTGGAATACTAGAAACGAGTTTAATAATCAGGGATGGCAGATGGATAGCTCGGAATCCTTGAATCTAAACTATATCGCATTGGTTCTTTTTAATTGGATTGTGCATGTATTTACTAGTCCAAGTTCAATAATCTTTGTATATGTCTTCCAACATTATATAAAGCCAATTACACCCTATTTAATTTCTATGTTCCCATGCCATTAAATAAAGTGAAATTGATAAATTCATAACCTGTTTACTGACTACACAGGGTTTAACGGTATATTCCTATCCGTTAAATAACTCCCCTTAGCAAAGAGGAAACCTATGCTCTACACATGGATCTAGCAGAGATTTTCCTTTTCCAAGGATAAATCAAGCAATTAAATCATTTTACAAGGTAGATAATCTTGTAAGAAGCAATAAAACCACACATGCAGAGGTAAATCACACACAATCATATATCAAGTCAAATATTCATTCCTGAATTTCAAAGAACCAAGACAATATAGTTTAGAATTCAATTCATCCTAACTATCCATCTAAAGGAAATTTAGTTCAAAGAAATGATAATAAAATCCTTTACATCCATATTGAAAATATCCAGAAAAGCAGAGAAATAAAAATAGAAAGAATAAGAAAAAACTGGTTTTCCGGCGACTTCCACCAACGGAGTTGAATCCTCTCTTCAATCTATGCTTTGATCGCGTTTTCGTCATTCTCTTGTTGTGTAATTCCGTTCCTGGGCTCTCTCTCCGTCGTCCCTCGTGCGCAAACCCCTAGGGTCTATTTATAAAGCGACATTGCGCAGCACATGCACTGAAATCCGTGCATACGGATGCGTATTGGCGCCTAGGCGCCAACTCTCTATGTGCTGGGCAACTTAGAACTTTTCTGTAAACCCTAGGAATTCATGCCTTGGGGCCTAGGAACCAACTCCCTGGATGCTACGTAATTTGGAACCTCTCCTCAAACACCTGTGTGATCATGTACTCCCTGGAAGCAATTGTGACTTGTAGCTTCAAAAACCCTTCTGAACTTGACTGTATGTTGATGAGGTGGCGCCTAGGCGCCAACTCATTGGAAGCTATTTGTTTGCTGGATTGTGCTGGCGTTCTGGCAGGGGCAAGTAGGGGTGGCGCCTGGGCGCCATCCACCTGCCTTTTGACTTGGTCTCGTTCTGCATTCCACTTGCCCGCTTGCCTTCATAATGTTCGTCCTTTCAGCAAAAGTTGAATAAAATAAATAAATAAACTAAAAATGCCTAACTTGTGCTAAAAATGCATGAAAGCTAAATGGATGCAAACTAAGCATAATCTCTCGGACTAACACACAAATAGAGTCTGAAATGGGCCATGATAACTCGTATTTTTATGAGTTATCAGTGCAACCCTAATCCCATTATCATTAGCTTGATCAAATCCTTTCATAACCTTGATCTCATAATTTTAACCGTCCATTTCAAATTTCATCTCAATCCTACTTTTCTAGCTCAAGTTATGATCAATTGAAGTTATCTATGAATTTAGGACGGTGATGATCAATTATCAACAAAATTTTCATATTCTAACTTTCCCATGTGATTAAGCACGAAATTATATGTTTCTCTCTCAATTTTCATCTTAGTCCGCCTTATAGGCGTCAGGTTATGAATTTTCCAACATTTTCAAGCTTGGCTCTATAATTAGCCTCCTAATTTCCATTAATCACATTATGGAATTTAACTAATTTTTCATGGAACACTAATACTTTTTAATCCTCATTAGGCCACTTTAATCATATTGACCCATTTCAACTTAGAGTGATCAATTTTTATCATCATTCATACTTACTGATCTATTTGCAACAAATCATCAAAATTTGCATATAATTCATTCATAATTCAATCAATCATACATAAAGCATTCAAATGCATATACATGAATCCTATGTGAGTTAGGGTTTCACAATTCTCCCCCCTTATAACAGGTTTCATCCCGAAACCGTCTATCCTTTAAACAATTGGGGGTATTTCCTTTCTACTTCTTCCCTTAGTTCCCATGTAGCTTCGCTTTCGGAATATCGATTCATTTGAACATTTACGTATTCGATTTCCCTATTCCAAAGCTTTTATACTTTACGATCCAAGATTCTAATTGGTCTTTCCATATAGTTAAGATGATCCTAGATCGGTAGGTTTTCTGCTACCAGTACATGGGTTGGATCTGCAATATATTTCCTAAGCATGGAAATATAGAAAACATTATGTACTAAGGCGAGTGCCGGAGGTACAACTATTCTATAAGCCAACTTTCCAATCTTCTCCAACACTTCAAATGGTCCAATATACCTTGGATTCAGCTTACCCCTTTTTCCAAATCTTGTAACTCCCTTGAATGGCGTGACCTTTATAAACACATGCTCGCCAACTTGGATATTCAAATCATTTCTTTTGCAATCTGTGTAACTCTTTTGCCGACTCTGGGCTGTGAGTATACACTGGCAAATAACCTGTACTTTTTCTGCCATTCTTTGAGACAAATTTGGGGCTAGCTTCTTTTCTCCAACTTCATCCTAGTTCAATGGCATTCTATATCGCCGTCCATATAATGCTTTAAATGGAGTCATTTGAATACTAGCCTGATAGCTGTTATTGTATGCAAACTCAACTATAGGTACATATTCATCCCATGATCCTCCAAACTACAACGTATACATACGGAGCATATCCTCAATGATCTGATTTACTCGCTCCGTCTATCCATCTATTTGGGAATGAAAAGTTGTACTAAACTTGAGTTAGGTGCCTAGGGTTTCGTGCAAATTTTTTCAAAATCGAGAAGTGAATGTCGCGTCTCGATCGAAAACTATTGACTTAGGCACTCCGTGTAATCTCACTATTTCCTTATAGTAGACTTTGGCTAGTCTTTCTGTTGTGTAGGTCCTCTTTATGGGTATAAAGTGAGCAACCTTAGATAACCGATCAACTATTACCCATATAGAGTCGTTTCCAGCCTGAGTCTTGGGTAATCCTTCAATGAAATCCATTATAATATCATCCTATTTCCATTCAGGAATTTTCAAGGATCGTAATTTTTCAAATACCCGTTGGTGATCAGCTTTCACCCTTTGAAAAGTTAGGCACCTAGTTACGTATTTAGTGATCTCTCTTTTCATATTATTCCACCAATATGCTTTCTTGAGATCCTAATACATCTTGGTGCTTCCTGGATGAATGGAGAATGGTGAAAAATGTGCATTTTTCAAAATCTATTCCTTCAACTCAGTTGTATTAGGTATCAAAGGCGGCCTTTGTATTGATACATACCTTGCTCGTCAACAGCAAATTCAGTCAACCCCTTTTTCTTCATTTTTTCCACATATGCATGTAGGTCTGTATCTTTTTGCTGCGCAGTCCTAATCTGCTCAAATAATGAAGATTGTATGTACATTTGTGATAACCTTGTTTGAACTCCAGGGGGACATACAATCAATTCTAACTGTCTTATCTCCTAAAGCAACCCTTCCTGCTTTGTGATAAGGTACGCTATGCTGACATTTTTGCTCAATGCATTGGCTACTACGTTAGCCTTTCCTGGATGGTATAGTATCTCCAAATCATAATCTTTTAATAACTCGAGCCATCTCCTTTGCCTCATGTTTAGCTCCTTTTGAGTGAAAATATACTTAAGGCTCTTGTGATCTATATAAATTTCGCATCTAGTACCATACAGGTAATGTCTCCATATTTTCAAGGCAAATACCACTGCTGCTAATTCTAAATCACGAGTGGGGTAGCTTACCTCATTGGGCTTAACTGTCATGATGCATAAGCTATCACCTTTCCTCTCTGCATCAACATACATCCCAAACCCTTTCTTGAAGTGTCACTATAAACCACAAAACTTTCATTTCCTTCGAGTAGGGTTAGGATAGGTGCTTCTACCAACCGTTGCTTCAACTCCTGAAAACTGTGCTCGCATTCTTCAGACCATACATACCTGACTCCTTTATGAGTCAATTTTGTTAATGGGGCTAATAACTGCGAGAATCCTTCAATAAATCTCATGTAATATCCTACCAATCCAAGATAACTTTGGATTTTTGTAACGGTCGTTGGTCTTTGCCATTTCAAAATTACCTCAATCTTCTGAGGATCAACCTGAATACCTTTTTATGATTTATATGACCCAGAAATCCTACTTGCTTCAACCAAAATTCATATTTCTTTAACATGACATATAATTTTTCTTTTCTCAGCCTTTCTAGTACCTTTCGCAAATAAAGTTCATGTTCTTTCTCTGTTTTGGAGTAAATCAGGACATTATCGATAAACACCACCACAAATTGATCCAGATAATCCTGAAATACCCTATTCATCATATCCATAAATACAGCAGGGGCATTAGTGAGCCCGAAAGGCATCACTAAAAACTCATAATGTCCATACCTAGTTCAAAAAGATGTTTTGTGAACATCGGTAGGACATATTCTCAACTGATGATACCCTGACTGTAAATCAATCTTAGAGAAAGTTGTAGCTCCTTACAACTGATCGAACAAATCATCGATTCTGGGCAGTGGATATTTATTCTTCACCATGACCTTATTTAATTCTCTATAATCAATACACAACCTCAAACTTCCATCATTTTTCCTTATAAACAATACTGGAGCTCCCTAGGGTGATACACTGGGTCTGATAAAACCTTTGTCGAATAGCTCCTATATTTGAGTCCTTAGCTCATTCGTTTCAGCCGGTGCCGTTCTGTATGGAGTTTTGGATATTGGAGCTGTAACTGGTATAATGTCTATAGTCATATCCAGTTCTCTTTGTGGAGGTAATGTGGTTAGTTCCTTTGAAAATATATCAGGAAATTCTCTAACCACAGGAATTTGGTTTATTTCTATTTTCGTACCTTTCTCCACATTAACTGATACCAGATAAGCTTGACACCTTTGGCGGATCATTTTGACTGCTTTCATGGACGATATCAATATCGTCGAATTTTCAGGTTGTCTTAGCTTTCCAATAGCTGTTTCTTTTTCTAAGGCTGCTTCAAATTGTACCTTCTTATTCTTGCAATCAATCGTAGCTCCCCATTGACTCAGTCAATCCATACCCAATATTATATCAAATTCTGTCATAAGTAATAGCATCAAGTTGGCTTTTAAAATCAACGATCCTATCCTAATAGGACATGCATTACATACTTGGCTAGTGCTAGCTAACCTATTTACAGGGGATTCTACATGGATTATCTCATTGGTTTTCTCTACTGGTAGTGCATGGGTGGCCACATATTGGCATGCTATGAATGAGTGACTAGCACCAGAATCAAACAAAGCAACTGCCGAATTTTCTAAAATGTAAACCATACCTGTGACCACCTTTTCTTCTTGCTCTTGAGACTCTGTCCTAGTCAAGGCATGTGTGAAACCCGCAATCCTAGAATAGTATATGTAAACCTAGGATTGTAAACCCGTACTGATTTTTATAATAAATAAAAATTTATGAAATATGTTATATTGATAAATGTGTATTAGAGGTTAGAATAATGCAATTAAGAATGTGATGCACGTGAATAGTACACGTGAATAGTACACGTGAATAGTGTACGTGAATAGTGTACGTGCAAAGTAATTATGGATTAAGACATGTGATTAAGAGTTAATCACTTGATTAACCTAATCACAAAAAGTCAAAAAGGAGAATTAATCACTACATGAAAAAATAGTAATACTTTTGGATATTCTAATCCAAATTTGGATTTTTGTGGAAAATTAGAAAAAAATTCATAAATTGCAATCCGGGTATCGGAATTAGATGAAATTTTTTATGGATGGTTAAAAATTCATGATGGACATGATGATGGGATAAGATGTGATGAAACTCAAAAATTAATGGCCAAGATGGAGTGGCAAATAGATGTTGAAAAAGTAACTTAACTTTTTATTAAATATACTTTTAACTTTTTAATAAAAAAATAATAATAAAATAAAAAAAATTAAATGCAAATGCAGAAACATGGCAGGGACGTGCAGGGGGTGTGGAAAATGGGGCAAAACATCCAATGGCCACAAATTGATCATATCATTAATCAAGGGTTGAAATTAATTTGCTTAAAAATAATTAATTTTAATAAATTAAAAATCTAGGAAAAATAGGGCTGCCATAGGGTGGCTGGAGCAGGCCTAGGGTGGCTGCACAAAGCTCCATGCATTTTCAAAATTAAAAAGAAATACCAATTTATAATTAAATACCTCAAAGCTAGGGGGTAAATTCCAAATTGTTGAAAAATGCAACCCTATAAATAGGGCAGCAGGGTGGACGTCCAAGGCATCATATTCTAGCTCCACTTGAGCCATTCCAAGCTCCCAAAATCCTCCCACACGTCCAAGGAAGAAGAAGAAGAAGTTAGAGAGAGAAAGTGTGAGAAAAAGAGGCGTATCTCTACTTCGGGTAAGTGATTTCTACCCAAATTTCTTTTGGATGTTAACTAGGGTACAAATATGCTTAGATAATGCCTAAGCATGAGAAAATAAGTATAGATATAATGCTTAATTGGAATTATGCCAAAACATCAAAAATTTGGGGCGAAGATAGAGCTTTTGGGAAAATAACACATGATATGTGTAAATAATGCTCCAAATTTGATAAATGATGATTTGAGATGAATGAATATGATGTTGGGATGATGATATATCAATTTCATAATTTTTGGAATTAAGGATTATGCTTAAGTGAATTTATGTTGATTTTTAGTATATGGAGAAAATGATTTTTTTTGGCCAAGTAAATGATGATAAATTCAAAATATATGAAATTTCCAATGATATACTAGGCATAAGGTATGTCATGGTATTTTTTATTTTTGGAAAAAATGTCAATTTTTGAAACCCATGAACAGTAACCACGTTGCTGTGAATTTTTTTATGAGGATATATGGATTGAATTTTTTTAAGGATTTATGGATAAAAATCCATATAAGAAAATGATGATCACGCATTTTTAAGGATAACCTCTATAAAAAAATTATGATGGAAAATAAGGTCACAAATAAATATAAAATATGCTTGATAAAGTATGTATATCCTTTTCACTTGTATAGGAAAAGGAAAGGAAAGGATAAAGGAGTCGGATTAAAGCAAAGCAAAGGTAAGCAAGCAAACTTTTGAAAATGATTTTTATATAGTGCAACTATGGAATATGTTAAATTTGCTTTATTATAAGCAAATTCATATGGAAGTAAGAAGAAATGTTGAAGTATGTGGGAATTGCTTTATCATAAGCAAATCCTTACAAATGAAGAGAAAGATGAAAATGGTTGCATTATAATGGAAAAGGAAAAGTTTTGATTTTCAAAATAATATTTTGTTTTATCGAATGAATTTAAAATGATTTATTAAAATGTTTTGAAACGGATTTAAGGAAGGCCAACCAATAACCGATTTAAATGAAGATTTCTTTTAAATGACCAAAGGATCATACAAGCATATCTTCGTATAGAAGAAACTTAAATGTTATGTGGACAAAGAATATGATATATATATATATATAGAAAATAAATTATGCATTAGTATATCCTTTGTTCATGAAAAATCTAGAAACGAGAAGAAAAATGTTTCCAAAGTCTTTGGTTTCCAAATATTAAAATATTTTTCGAAATTGTTTTACCGATCAAAAATGATTTATAAACATTTTTTAGCAATGTTTCAAATTTATTATTTCTCAAATATTTCAAATGTTTTAAGAATGTGCCATTTAAATATTTTTAAAATTATTTAAGGTTGGTCATCCTTACAAAATATTTTTATTAACTTGTTAACTTGGGCTATGCCGAGTTATCAAGTTAGAGATAGAAATACAGGCCGAGGTCTGTACTATTTTGAAAGGTTATGCTAGCATCAGATTTTGAAAAGGAAAAAAGACACAGACTAAGGTCTGTGGGGTTTTATGAAAAGCATGCTAGCATATGAACGTGAAGAATGTGCACATGAGCTATGTACTAGGTTTATTGTAGAGGATATGCAGACCGGACGCTGTTGCAAGATGAGCCCCCTCTACATAGGCCAAGTCGCTTTAAAAGGCGAAATGCCGGCGGCGCCCTCCCTGAAATGGGAGAAGAACACGGATAACTGCTTGGCTCGCGAGTTATCAATAGAGATGGTTTCTCTCCTAAGGAGGAAAGGGTGATCACTTGGTAAGTGTCACCTACCAGACGGACAGAAACGTTATGCATGATGCATATGCTTGTTTTAAAAAGGTTTTATGAAAAATATTTTAAGGACATGAGAATGTCCTTGGAGAAAGAAAGTTTTATGGAAAACGTTTTATGTTCGTGAAAAAGAGGTTTACATGTTAAGTTTGCAAGCATATGTTTTACGCAAGGTTTTATGAAAAGGTTTCCACTGGTTGATAGTAGATCACTTGATAAGTGTCTACTATTGAACGGGAGAAATGCATTTAAATGGAAAAAAAACGCTTGCTTACTGAGTTTCGACTCACGTTTTGCTTTTCAAACCATAGACAGGTACAACACAGGTCAAGAAGAAAAGGAAAAAGAAGGTATGAAGAAAATTTTATGATATGCTGATCCATATATGGTATGACATGAACATATGATAAGGAGTTTTCAAATTATGTATGTATAAAATATTCAGGTTAAAATAACCTGTATTGTACAAAAACAAGTATGAATGTTATCAATGATAATTGAGATTTGATGATAAGTATGTGTCTTTATGTGATGAAAGAAAAAGAAAAAAAATTTTGACGAGATCGAATTAAGTACCCGCCGCGTGATCAGGGCAACAATCCTGATTCACACTTACCAATCGACAAGATCTTGGAGTAAGGACAAATGTGACGCCTCGGTTCGGGGCGCCACAGCATGCACTTGTACCAGATTTGTAGAGGTACCCTGCTTATTCATTGCTCCGGGTATCCTAAGTTGTGCAGGTCTCCCACGTCCTGTGACGCTTGTGCCTTATTCGGACAATTTGGAGCAATATGTCCTAGTTGGTCACAAATATAACATTTAATGACCTTTACTTCACCCGCTCTACATTCCTTGGCTACATAGCCTGCTTGCCCACACTTATAGCACCGATTCAAGCCTTTCAAGCACTTGTCTACATGTCGCTTCTGGCATTTTCTATAAAAAGGCGAGAGTTTCTTCTTTGGAGCTCTTTTCCTCTTCTCACATTCCCTTTCTTAGCCCTTTCTTTCATCGGTTCAACTTCCTTTGTTCCAGAACTGAACATCCTCGACCCAAGTCTTAGTTCTTGTGTTCTCAATGCCTCAATCTCTAATGCCCTTGCCCTCTCAAGACTTGAAGCATAATCTTTGATTAGCAGAGGGGTAAGGCTTTCCCTGAGGTATGACCTCAGTCCTTGTTGAAATCTTTGTGCCTTATTTTCTGGCACATTAGCAATCCAAGGCATAAACCTGACTAAGGCATTGAACTTTGTGGCGTATTCAGTGACAGACATCCTCCCTTGATAAAGTCTTTCGAATTCTATCACCTTCTGACTTTGTAATCCAACGAGGAGGTATTCCTTGTTGAACTCCTCAACAAATGTCTACCAAGACACCTCTTCTGGTCGCAGCATTGTGACCAGCATTGTTTCCCACCATTCGTGTGTGTCTTTAATCAGTAAATGTGTAGCGCATAATACTTTCTGCCGATCATTACATGGAGATATTTTGAATAATTGCTTGATCTCCATTATCCATTGTTCAACCTGAACTGGGTCAGGTTCTCCTAAAAACTTTGGGGGTCATTGGGCTAGGAATGCATTAATTGCTCGTCTATCAGCGTCCATTAATTGATTTTCACCTTCTCTTGGTGCTGTCGAGGAAGTCGGGTCAACCGTCGGAATGAGTCCATCTCTTTTAGTACTACCCAACTGGGCCTGCTGGGTTCTTTCCCATAAACCCTGAATAATATCCGTAGTTTGTGCTGCCGATTTGCGAGTAGCTTGCTGCATTGCCTCTTTTACTGTTGCGGCTACCCTTTCTTCAATGATTCGAACCTGTCTTGACTCATGTCCTTCTTTTATATTCCTTTTTGGGCTTATATCATCTCGTCTTTCACGAGTTCTTAGACTTTCTCTATTTAGTTCTAGTCCATGTCTCTTGGGTCTGCCACTAGTCTCTCCAACCTCGTGTTGGCTGGGGATTTCTGTAGCAATTTCTTTTCCTTTATTCATTCTCATTCCCGATCTTGTTTCCACTATGATGTTTTTCTAAATATATAGAAGCACATAATCTTTCATTCATAATTAATGTTAGGTCATCATATATATTTCATCATCATATAATTAATAGTCAATTCACACCATCACAATCATATAATATCATCCATCATCATAAACATTCACAGTCATTCATTCATTTCATATAATTCACATCAATAAACATTCACTTATAAACCATAGTTTTTAACATGTCAAAGCACGTTACACACCTCACACTTATATATACATAACATTTGTATACACATTCTATCATAGCAAAGTGTCATCATTTCATAATTATACAGATCCATGTTTATAAAAATAAGAAAAAAAAATTCATCGTCTACCTGGTCCCCTCCTTAAATAGCGATAACGCCTATGCCTAGGCGACATCTAGGTAGGTTCCTCAATGATAGTGCTAGTATCTGACCAGGCAAGATTGTTTTCTTCTCCACCTTCCTTATTATCATTGCTACTGTCACCACTACTATCACTTTCATCGTTTTCGTCTTCTTCGTCCCTAACTGGTTTGAGGTATCTTAAAGGTTCACCGAGTGCAAACAGATCACAAGTACTCTCGTCTACATGTATCATAATCTCATCAGGACGAGGAGTAGGAGCGGGTGAGTCTATGAATCCTCGATCACAACTCTCCGCTATGAAGGGGGTCATCTCTTTCTCCCTTTATCGTATAATTTCCTAACTCATCCCATATCGAAATTGAATGTACCCATGTTCAAACTTATATCATGGTCCTAGGTTGGGAGGTATAAGTGCTGGAGTATTATCCCAAAAACATTGGAGATCCAGAGGATGTATATAATCTATGGGAGTCTGAGGGGTCCCTAAAAATCCAGGGCGAGATGCCGGAAGAACTTCAGCTCTAGGAGTCTGGCTGCTAGACTCCCCTACCTTAGGCCTCTGCTGATCGCTACTTTGCAAATGGGGTGGAGGATACCTTGGGGGAAACCCTGGAGGAACTGGTGGGAAGGGGTATATGTCCTGCTGAGAGGCTAACCACCTATTCACATCTTCTTCTACCTTTCGTTTCCTTTCTTCATCCATTTCTTTCTTCCATTCCTCAAAACTCATGATCCTCTTCCCCTTATCGGCCATCTGGTCAAATATATAACTAAATTATCTATATCATAGAAATAGCACATTACAAATTATTTTGCAATACATCATCATATACCATGCATCACATCATGATTATAACCTATACAATTATCATACTTAGACTTTTCCATGCCTATTTACCAGTCCATGCTCTGATACCAAGCTCTATGGCGCCCCCAAACGAGCTTCACATCCTGAGCCTTACCTCAGGATCGTTATTGACTGGTAAACGTGATCAGGATTGTTGCCCTGTCACATGGTGAGATTTAAAGGATATTTATCCAATTATTTACAGTTCCTCAATAATTTATTTTAAAAATATTTTTCCTCAAATGCCCATTCAAGTCATCTTTGACCTAATACACGCATTTCTTATCAGATATAATTATAAAAATTCATAACAAGCTCATCAACCATAGTCACTTATTCATAATGTACAAGACATAACCTAGATCACATATGATCATAAATTATCAAGTCATATTACATCCCATTAGTCACAAGCAGCACAAATTAAAATTCATAAAATCTTCACATTCTCCCATGATCAATTCATGCTCCTTGTCTCCTCATTTCTTCACCTGTCTATGGGTTTGAAAAACAATACGTGAGTTGTACACTCAATAAGCAAGCTATATACATTTTTCAGGCAATACATTTTGAAAGCATATTTATTTAAAAGAATTTCTCTCCATTCGATGGAGACACTTATCAAGTGATCAACTACTTGCGGAGCAGAAATTTTTTTATTTAAAACATCTCGGAAAGCAACATTATACCCCCTCGAGAGTATATCATGACAATGAGATGAAATGCATCATGATCTCTTAGGATGGAAGCTAGTCAGGTGACCATTCGTCTTCATCTTCTCCCATCCAGGGAGGCGCCGCCGGCCCTTGGCCTATCTTGCGACTCAGCCACACCAAAGGGGGACAATCGGTCCGCTTACACCTTTAAGGTGGACCTTATGGTTTGTGCACATGAACTTAACCTTGACATGCTAGCATGATTTTCTTGCATAAATTCATACGACAGTATTTTCACATATAACAAAGCAGTTATGTAAATATTTAACAATAAAAGGATTATTTAACACATGTTGAGCTAAGGAATGGTCATCCTTAAATACTTTAGAAATAAATTAAAAAATCATTTGCTAAACCAATAAAAGCAGTTAGAATATCATTTGTAATCATTTACGAATATTTTAAGAGATAAAATATTTAGAAAATTTTGCTTGCTTACCTTGTCCACGTGAGCTTTCCAGATCAATCTTTTCTTTTCCTTTGCCTATACGTGTAAGAATGACATAGCATTCATGTAAATTCCATTTGCTTGCATTCATTTAGTTTTTCAACCCATTTTCATAAATATTCATAACCCGCTTAAATTCCAAGTCGGATATTCATACACAACATACTTATACATCAAACCATTCATTACATCACACGTTCCATTCCCATATTTAGGGTAACATTTGTACATGTCATAACACATTCATTAATCATTCATTAGACATCATATGAAGTAATAAACTTCCAACTTGTCATTTTTCAGATATTTTTCATAATTCACATATTGTGCTCATTCTTAAGCACTTAATTAATGTCATAACTTTCATATATTATTCTCAAATTTTGGGATTAACCAAACAGAAACATAATCCATGTGTTTCAATCCTATTTTGATGCAATTTTGCTTTTTAGGATTTTACATAACTCATTTATCATTTTCTCATATTCCTCTCTTCATATATGACCATTTCATAACACATAATTCATGTGTTTCTTAAAATTTTTTAAATCAGAAATTTGGCTTCTAATTAAGCATAATTATACACCTTAATTAAAAGTTTATTTAGTGTATTTTCACGAATTTTTAATCCACTAATTTCAGGGTTCCAAAATAGCAACTTTGAGACTCAATTTTTACACTTTCAACATCCCTTTTGATACTCAAATCTAAACAGATTTTTAATCAATTAATTAAAGAAATTAATCCCACTTAACCCAAATTCAGGGTATTTTCACATATTTAAAGTCCATATATTATTTTCTTACAAAACAACAACTTTTCATGCATGTAGGGTACCTTTCTACATGACTTTGGACGTCCACTTGTTAACCTCCTAAAATCCAATTTTATGCAGTCCTTGTTAAGCCCTTTTTAACATCCAAAGTACCCTATGTTTAGGGTATTTTACCCTCTAAATCATCCATAATTCATTTAAGCTACTTCATGTATCATTTTCAACACCTAAACATGAAAATAGGGTCTTAAGAGTAACCCTAATTAGCATTCTTTCTAAAATTCATAACTCATGCTTAAATCAACATATATCATACATCTAAACATGAATTATCATGTAATCATATCACTTTAACAAAAAAGCAACATTACATGTAAATTAAAACAAGTTTCAGCTAGGTTATGAACTTAAAATCAACACTAATCACCATTTCTTCCACTTGAACCCTTAATTGTATACTTGTCATTAAATTCTCATTTAATATACTAATTAAGAGCATCATAAATCCTCCATTAAGGATTCATTATGAATCATATTCATTATTCATAAATTGAGTTAGAAAAACTAGATTAAAATGATTAAATCTCAAGAGTATACTTACTTGAATTGATTAACGCTTAAGCTCAACTTCTTTAACTAATTTCTTTGGCTTCTTTTCCCTTTTTCTTGGCCTTCTCCTTGCTGATTATGGACATGTACAAGGCTGCTAGAATGGGGCTGAAGCTCCTTGAATTTTTCTAACTTCCAAAATGTATATGTTATGCACGTCCATTTTAAGAGATGGCTAGAATTTCCAGCTTGTGGGCCCCATTTTGCACATGTTTTGAGGGTATTTTAATATATATTAATCCCTCTTACTGAAATGGCAAAATTTGGTCCATTTAAATTACATTTTACCTAAGTAAATATTTATCAATTATCCATATCATTAACTAATTACCAAGCTGTCCACTGATTACGTCCCATTTCAGCTGCTGCTTTTCCATTTTTTCCAATGAATTTGTAGCCTTTTTTAATGGTCATTTATGCACCCTAATATGTAGATTACTTAGGCATATATTAAAATTTTTAAAAAAATAAAAAAAATCAAATTATCAACCATTTGGACGGTCCATTTTGGAGCTCATGTTGTTGTCCATTTTCAATGCCCCTTTTCAACTGCCCTTTTGCATTTTTTCCACCATTTTGCAGCTTTAATTAATTGGTAATTTAATCACCTAGTTATTTAGATCAATTAGGGTCAATTTAGCATAATAAAAAAATCACAAAAAAACCCAAAAGCTGTCTTAGTCGTCCACATCTCCTTTGCTACATGTTGCTGTCTATTTATTGATCAAATCTCAATGGCCTAGATTTGATTCTTTTAACCACAAATTTCCACTCTAATTTAATGCACATTTATTCACCATAACCCATAGTTGACTTTAGCATATATTTTATTAAAAAAAATTTCACAAAAATCCAAATTGGAGGCTGTTTGGACGTCCATGCATGCCACCCAACCTATTCTCTCCTAAGCTAGCATATTAGCCATTTTATTCTGCATTTATTTATGAGATAATTGCAGGGATTTTCCCATTTTTAATAATTCATAAAATACCCTGTAGTTGACCTCCTTTTGACACCTCAATTTCGTCTTTATTCATTTGATTATTTTACTTATTTTTAACATAAATGTTAATCACTTTTTGGTGCAAAAAGTTAAAAGTGTTAATCCCAATTTTGTGCAGCCCTAATCCCATTATCATTATCTTGATCAAATCCTTTCATAACCTTGATCTCATAATTTTAACCGTCCATTTCAAATTTCATCTCAATCCGACTTTTCTATCTCAAGTTATGATCAGTTGAAGTTATCTCTGAATTTTGGATGGCGATGATCAATTATCATCAAAATTTTCATAATCTAGCTTTTCCATGTGATTAAGCACGAAATTATGTGTTTCTCTCTCAATTTTCATCTTAATCTGCCTTATAGGCGTCAGATTATGAATTTTTCAACATTTTCAAGCTTGGCTCTATAATTAGCCTCCTAATTTCCATTAATCACATTATGGAATTTAACTAATTTTTCATGGAACACTAATAATTTTTAATCCTCATTAGGCCACTTTAATCATATTGACCCATTTCAATATGGAGTGATTGAATTTTATCGTCGTCATACTCACTGATCTATTTGCAACAAATCATCAAAATTTGCATATAATTCATTCATAATTCAATCAATCATACATATAGCATTCAAATGCATATACATGAATCCTATGTGGATTAGGGTTTCACACGGTTGCTGTGGTATAGAAGCCCCTACTGCATTGACATTGGCAGGCCTGGATAAGTTATGTATCTGCCTTGATGAAGTGTCGATGTGGGCCTTTAGAGATGAGACCGCGTCCAATTGGAGTAGACCCCCACTTCGGCTTCTGTCAGATGGCAGTTGATAAGTGTTGGCTGCCATATTCTCCATCAGGGCATACGATTCTCTATAGAGTTTCCTTAGCAAGGACCCATTTGATGATAAATCCACCATATGACGGGTGGAATCCTTGAGACCATTGTAGAAGATCTTAATTTGTACCCATAGCTGAATTCCATGATGTGGGCACTTCCGAAGCAAGTCTTTGAACCGGTCCCACGCCTCCGATAGAGTCTCTTCTCCATGTTGTTTCAACGAGACTATATCCATTCTGAGTTTGGCTAACTTGGTGGGCAAAAAATATTTCTCCAAAAACTTCTGAGCTAAGTCATTCCGCGTGCTGACAGAGTTCAGGGGCAAAGAATCCAACCACTCTGAAGCTCTATCCCTCAGTGAAAACAGGAAGGTCCGTAGCCTCATTGCTTCGTTGGAGACTCAATTCAGCTTGAATGTATTCATGATCTGCAGGAAATTCCGCAGATGATGGTGTGGATCTTCAGACGACAATCCTCCAAACTACCCAATTGATTGGAGCATTTGGAACACCACCGGCTTTATTTGAAGTTGTTGGTGTTGACAGGAGGAGGTTGAATGCTAGTCTACACTGCATTCTGTTGGAATCAATGACAAATTAAGCACAATCTGAGTTTTGATGACTAACAACTCAATTTGAGAATGTTTTGGGTACTAATATGATTTGTTGAAGTTGTTTAAAGGATAGAAAATTAAAATTTAGAATCTGACAGACCAAGTCGCAAAGCCAAGTCGACACAGCTATCAACTTGAGTGAAGTCGATACCCAAGTCGACCTCAGTATCGACTTAGAAAGAGCAAATCCTTCCAGTGCTGAATTTTGGATTCAAGACAGGTGAAGTCGCAAGGCCAAGTCGACTCCAGGCGCGACTTGGGTGAAGTCACAGACCCAAGTCGACTCCACTATCGACTTCAAGTACTCAAACCTTCCAGCCTTGAAAATGGAATCCAAGACAAGTGAAGTCGTAAGTCCAAGTCGACTCCAGCTGCGACTTGGGTGAAGTCGCAGACCTAAGTCGACTCCACCATCAACTTCAGATGCTCAAACCTTCCAACGTTGAAAATTGAATCCAAGACTGGTGAAGTCGCACTCGAAGTCGACCCCATGTGCGACTTGGGTGAAGTCGCATTCCCAGGTCGACTCCACATGCGACTTGAAGTGAAGTTGGAACCCATGTCGACTCAAACATTTGACTTGAGTCAAGATGAAGATATGCACAGTCAAGAGAAGCATATTTGTCAAGGATAATCATTTGGGCTACCTCTATGAAATCCAAGATCAAATTACTCTAAGTATAAGACTCCAAGAATAGATGAGGATGTCAAGTTTCAAGATTCAACTTTCAAGTTTAAAGACTATCATTGGAAGAACAAAATATGATGGATAGCAAGTAATCAAGATCATTTTCAAGAAATCCAAGTTCCAACAAGTACATAGAGAAAGTAAAGTCGCACCCGAAGTCGACTACACCTGCAACTTGGGTCAAGTCTAGGACCAAGTCGACTTGAAGTGGAACTTGAAGTCTTTGCTGGGAATCGAAGTTGCACCGCAAGTTGACTCCAGTATGCGACTTGGGTGAAGTCGCACCTGAAGTCGACTACACATGCAACTTGGGTCGCAACGGTCGAAAAAATTCAAATGTTGGCGAGTTAAATGCGCGCCACCTACCTCCAAACATTCGAATTTACTTCACCATTATAAATAAGCATTCAAGTGAATGTGCTAGAGGTTAGAGAAAATATTAACTGAGATCCAACTACCATCCTTTCTAAAGATTAAGTGATCAACACAAGTTTCAAGTGAAAAACTACCCTCCAATTTGCTGCTTACTTTAAAGCTGATCGAATCATCTCTTCTACGGGTTCTTTCACGAGCTGAAACCTGCTTACACAATCTGTAAAGTGTAGCTTTCATTATTTGATTCTATATTTGTATTGGTTACTTGGTTTAATATTGGTGTTTTGAACCAAGAGAAAGCAAAGTAGCGTTGTGACTTGAGAGGGACTCGTCACCTACTTGTGCTGTGATTTGTATACGTCCCCTAGAGCTAGAATCTAGAAGAGAGTTGTTGCTCTAGCTGTATTTGATAATACAATAGTGGAACCCAAGTCATAAAGGGTGTGAGCTTGGAAGAGTGGAGAATGGGAGGTTGCCCGAACCACTATAAAAACCCTTATCAACTGCTGTGATTTGCATTTGTGATTTTATTGCTTTATTACTCTCCATATTATTCATTTGTTTCATTAAGGGGATTAAATTAAAAAGAAAATTTTTTTGTTTAAGTAAAAATTTCAAAATACCCAATTCACCCCTCCCCTCTTGGGTAATAGCCATAAACTCGGGACCAACACGTGGTATCAGAGCAGGTCTTTGAGTTTAAACCAAAGAGATCTTTTGAAATGGCATCCCAATCAACTTCCACCCCTGCATTTTCCTAGGGATAATCTTTCACAAGACCACATCTATTTGATGGGACTAACTTTGGTTATTGGAAGTTGAGAATGAAATAATTAATCATGGCTACGGATATAGATTCTTGGATTGCCATCCAAGATGGTGTTGTGTTGCCTATTGATGAAAGAGCCTCCACATGGTCCGAGGAGGAAGTAAGAACCGTTAAAAGCAATGCAAAGGCCATGAACTCCCTCTTTTGTGCATTAATGGCATCCGAATACGATAGGGTATCTTCATGCCAAATCGCCAAAGAGATATGGGATACTCTTACTTCTATCTATGAGGGAACTTCTCAAGTCCAAGGGACAAGAAGAAATATTTTGATTGGAGAGTTAGAAAGCTTTAAAATGCTTGAAACTGAAAATATTTCTGAAATATTTGCTAGGTTTTCTAAGATTACTAATGTCTTAAAAGGTCTTGAAAAAGCTATTTCTGAATCTGAGCAGGTACTGAAAATCCTAAGAGCGCTACCCCGAATCTTGGACTCCAAAGATCACGGCCATTGAGGAAGCAAAGGACCTCAACACGTTACGGCTAGAAGTAAACTTGAAAATAATTATCAATGATATATTGGTGTATTTCAATACCAACAATTTACTTTAATATGAATTATGAGAATTTAAATGATAATTGTCAAGTTTAGTGGAAAAATACTAGAAAATTCATAACTCATTGCCTGTAAGGCGGATTCAAGTGAAATTTGAAAGAAAAATTGATGATGTTGGGCTTGGTGTTATGGGATTATTGGATTATCAAAATCCTTGATGAAATTAGTGTAATGATTTATTGATCATATCTCAAATCCAACCATTAACTTCAAACGGCTATAACTTAAGCTAGGAAAATCGGATTGAGATGAAATTTGAAACGGTTGAATGAAATTATGAGATTAACATTTTGGAAGGTTTAGATTAAGCATATTATGTTGGAAAAATACCTGAATTAGAAAAGGTGTGCATAGTTGACTTTTAGATCACAAAGGTACCATGCATTAAAGGCTAGAGTATATGGAATAAATGCAAGTTTTTAATGGAAAAATAGGTGTCCGATGCAGTTCAATTTCAGGGTATTTATGCATTATTGTGAAATATAAAAATCCTAACAATATCCCTGCAATGGACGTCCCACATTAATGGAGCTAGGGAAGTGCTCAAAGTGAGCATAGGTAAGGTGGCAATGTATGGATGTCCAAGTGATGTTGCTGCTGGATTTTTTTATTTTTTTATTTTATAAATTATGCACATACATAGATGACATGTAGGGATACTTGAATATGCATTTATTCATGTGAAAATCCCTGCAAAAAAATTATGAACAGCAGCTGCATTGAAGGATGAAAATGGACAGCATGGTGTCATGCATGTGACGTGCAATGGTTGGTGTTGTTGCTGCCATTGTTGTTAATTTTTTTTATGAAAAATTAATGAATAAATTAAATGATATTTAGGTGTATAATTTATCCTCAAATTAAGATTATTAAAAATTTGAAAAAAATCTGGAAATGGACAGCCAGGTGGACGTGATTATGTGGACAGTTGTATGGTCATGACCTTGAGCAGATTTTTGGCTTTAAAAAAATGGTAAAAATAATTTACATGGCTGTCATTTACCCAGCACATTTAAGGGATAAATATTAATTTAATTGCTATGAAAAACAGCAGCAAGTGGTGCCCACAGCTGGCTCAATCCAGCTCTATACAAAGGGGGAACGGCCAAGTGAGAGGGAGTTTTGAGAAAAAATTTCTAAGTGCTAAACCCTTCTCCCCAAGACAGCAGCCACTTACAACCTTAGGGCCAGCAAGGAGGAAGAAAAGAGAAGAAAAAAAAAGAGAAAAAGAAAGGGAAAAAAGGAGGAGAAGCTTAGCTCAAGTGATTAGGGTTTGATCTTCATCAAACAAGTAAGTGCATAGGATGATTTGAGCTTTTGATTTTGAGTTTTAAACTCCAATATTTTTTATATGAAATTGATGCATGAAGTTCCCTTAAACATTGGTTCAACATGCCCTTGATCAAGTATTGAATGAGTATTAAAATTTGTATATGAATTTCAATGACTTAAGTGGTTGAAATGGAGAATAGAGTGGATTATGAGTTGAAAACTCAACTTGATAAAACCTAAATTCAAATAATAAGTTGCTGTATTAGATTAATGTTATGTTTAAGCTATGAGTCATGTTTTAATGAAATACATATGTTGATTCAAGCTTAAGAAATGAATTTTAGAAAGAATAGAATGCAAAGTGATGTATATGACCTGATTCTTCCATTTTTATGCTAAAAATGGTATGGAAATGAGATTAAATGATATATGAAAGTTATGTAGGGTAAAATACTCTAGAATTATGGTACTATGGATGACCAAAAGGATTTAGGAAGATAAGCCCAAAATCTGATTTTATGAATTTTATGAAACGATGTCCAAATGGGGTGAAAACGGGATCCAAAACGGGGGAATAAGTTGCTGTTTTGAGAAATGATTATTAATGAATGTTAAATATGTGTTAATAATCTAGATTTGGATTAATAAAAGTTGTATTAATTGCTCAAAATTCGGAATTATAAAACTATTTAGGGCTAAGTATCAAAAGACACGTTAAACATGTGAAAAATGGGTTCCAAAGTTGTTGTTTTGGAAACCTATGACTAGTGGATTAAAATTCCATAAAAATACCCTAAATAAAGTGGTTAAAGTGGTAATTAAGGATAATTATCATACTGAAATATGGACAGAGTTGCTGACTTGAAAAATTTTATGAAATGCATTATATATGTGTTACCAAGTGGGCATATATGAAAGGATAGACATGCATAGTTGATAAATGATTGATTTTGTGCAAAAATGCATAAAAATATGATATATTTCATGATTATATATCTGTTTAGATTTCATGATGTTAATTTCAAAATTTTGGAATTAATTAATGAGGCTTAAGGCGACAACGTGCACTTAAAATGAGCACCAATGTGTAAATTTTGGAAAATAAGTGAAAAATAGTGTATGGAAGGTAAGGAACCTTTAAATAATAATTATTGGATGATTATTATGCGATTGAATGGTTATCCTATTTATGGGATTAAATATGTTGTGTATTAGCCGATGGAATATGCAAGTATGTGCTATATATGCATAATGACTTGAGAAGTCAAATGAATTATGTACGATAATGAAAATGGGTTGGAATACTAAGTGAATGCAAGCGAAAGAAATATATGAATGTTATATCATTCTCATGTAGGCAAGGGCAAAGAAAAGGCAGATTCAGAAAGCTAGCGTGAGACAGGTAAGCAAGCAGCTTTCTAAATGAGTTTTGTTTTAAATACTTCTAAGTTGTTTAAGGATGGTCATTCCTTCTCTATATGCGTATTGAAATGTTATTTCTATTGAAATAAATGATTGCTTACTGTTTCATAATTATGCATGAAATGTGATGAAACATGAATTTATACGATGTTTCATTGAAATGATGTTTAAAGAGGGATGGTGCAAAGAATTCTGTACATGAGAATGACAAGTTCCATGTGTAAGGTGGTATATAATGCAGGGGTGACTAAAATGTTGGAAACAATGTTCAAAACAAAACAAAATTAACCAAAACATGAGTTTTGATGATTAACAAAGACTAATTTGAGTATATCAAGTATACTAATGAGTTTGCCAAATATTTTAAGGAACTGAAATAGTCAAGTCGATCCCCAAGTCGACTTGGACTTCGACTTAGGGTGAAGTCGATCCCAAAGTCGACTCCATTATCAACTTGAAACAGAACTTCAAAGGCAAAATCAAAACTGGAAGAATAGCAGGTGAAGTCGCAGCATAAGTCGACTCCACTTGCGACTTGGGAAGCCAAGTCGCAAACGAAGTCGACCTCACTATCGACTTCAGTCGAGAAAAACTGTCCAGACCTGATTTTGGGGCACAAATCTGCCCAAGTCGCAGACGAAGTCGACTCCAGGTGCGACTTGGGCAAAGTCGCAGACAAGGTCGACTCCACCTTCGACTTGAGAAGTTCAGACTTGAAAGATGCATTCCCAAGCTCATTCCAAGAATCTATTTGGACTTTCTCAAATCCAAGCAATATGCAAAGTCCATTTTCAAGAGTATTCTTGAGATTCAAGGTAAAGATTCAAGTTCAAGTTCAAATCAAGTCTATCAAGTCCAAGGAAAATTTTCAAGCTTGTTTCCAAATGAAGATATATTCAAGATATGAAGATCAAACGACTCCAAAGCAAGCAAGGTGCATGAATATATCATGCAAGGACTCAAGCTCTCCTAAGTTCTGCAAGGTTCAAGCAAATCCAAGATGGATCAAGGTCAAGCTCTTCATAAATCACAAGATCTACAAGTATGAGGAGCCACTTGACAATTAAAAGGACTAAAGGAAGAAATACAAGCAAGCTAGAAGCAAAATCAAATGAGGATCAAGGCATTATTGGCGAAGACCAAGTCAAGTCGCAACCCAAGTCGCCTCCAGGATCGACTTGAGTTGAAGTCTGAGGCCAAGTCGACCCAAGTCTCAGACTTGGAAATCTGAAGAACCCAAGTCGCAGGCCAGGTCGACTCCATGTGCGACTTGGAAGCCAAGTCGCAGGCCAAGTCGACTTCATCTTAGACTTGGAGAATAACGTTCAAATTTTTGAACGTTGGAGCGCATTTAATGCGCGCCAACTACCTTCTAACGTTCGGATTCCCTCCACAATTATAAAAGGGAGTTATTGTGGACGAGGGAAGTAGCTGAAAAACATTAAGTGTGCTTAACTCCTATATCCAAGAGCTTCAAAGAGATCAAGTCATTCAAAGAAGAAGAACTCTGCTTCAAACTGCTAGAACTCAATCTCTGAATCTTCAAAGCCTATGCTACAAGTTCTTCTCTGCGCCAAATTATTTCTACACATCTGTAAAGTGTAGACTTCTTTTATTATTTCTTTGTTTGTATTGAACTTGATTTAGTTTGAGGAACTAAGATCAAGTGAAAGCAAAGTAGTGTGTGATTGGAGTGGAACTCATCACCTACTTGTGCTGAGATTTGTTGAGGCCCCCTAGAGCTGGAATCTAGAAGAGAGCAGTGGATCTAATTGTATTGAGAGAATACAATAGTGGAATCCAAGTCACAAGGAGTGTGAGCTTGGAAGAGTGGAGTAGGGAGGTTGCCCGAACCACTATAAAAATCCTATGTGCTTGATTTATATTTCTGCTCTCTACATTATATTGTTTTCCATTTTGTTTCTTCATTAAGGGGACTAGATTAATCCGGGGTTAAGTTTCTGTTTAAGTAATAAATTTTAAATACTCAATTCACCCCTCCCCTCTTGGGTTTTGCCATCAACTCGGGACCAACAAGTGGTATCAGAGCAGGTCTTTGAGTTTACCAAAGAGATCTTGTCGATATGGCATCCCAATCTACTTCCGTTCCCGCATTTGCTGAAGGCCAATCCTTTACAAGGCCACCATTATTTGATGGGAATAATTTTGGATATTGGAAGCTTCGTATGAAGCAACTTATTATGGCTACCGACATGGATTCTTGGATTGCAATCCAAGATGGAGTAATCTTGCCTACCGATGAAAGAGCTTCCAAATGGACCGATGAGGAAGTAAGAATTGTAAAGAGCAATGCCAAAGCTATGAACTCACTATTCTGTGCTCTTACTACTTCTGAATATGATAGAGTATCCTCTTGTTTAACTGCCAAAGAGATATGGGATACGTTAACCTCCATTTATGAAGGAACTTCTCAAGTCCAAGGGACGAGAAGAAATATTTTGATTGGAGAACTAGAAAACTTTAGAATGCTAGAAACAGAAAATATTTCTGAAATGTTTGCTAGATTCTCAAAAATTACTAATGCTTTAAAGGGTCTTGGAAAGGCTATATCTGAATCTGAGCAGGTTATGAAGATTTTGAGAGCTCTACCGGAATCTTGGACTCCAAAGATTACTGCGATAGAAGAAGCCAAGGACCTCAACACATTGAAGCTAGAAAACCTAATTAGCTCATTAATGTCACATGAGCTAATTAAGAAAAGAAATGAAGATCATCACAAAGGCAAAAGAGCAATTGCCTTGAAAGCCGCACAAGATACAGACGACACCTCATCCTCTCAAAATGACGATGAGATTGCCCTACTCACAAAACGATTCAGAAAATTTGTGAGGAAAGGCAGAAATTTCAGAAGTTTCAAAGATAGAAATTCTAGAGAGAAAAAGAAAGAACCAACCAAATGTTACCGATGCGGCGGTTCGGGTCACATGCAAGCTTAATGTCCAACTCCCGAAGAAAGCAAGGCAAAAGAACAAAGAAAAGATCGAGGGGACAACAAAAGATTCCAAAGAAATAAAGGAAGAGGCATGTACGTGAATGACGAGGAATCTTCAACGAGTAGCTCCTCAACCGACGAAATAGAGGCGGAAGAATGTGCTGCATGGCACAAATCGAGCAAGAAGAATAAACTACCTCAACAAAATGCACAAGTAATGAAGAGGTAAGTTCCAAACTCTCCCATTCTAAATCAAGTTATTCTTCTTTTCAAGAATGCCTCAAATGTACTGAATTAGAAGAACTACAAACTGCATATGATTCATTATATGAAGAAATGAAGAAATTAGGAAGCAAGTTTACAATGAAGAAAAGACAATGTGATGCAGTAATAATTGTAAATGGGAAACTTGCAGAGAAATTAGACAAAATGAAAGAAGAAAATGATTTGTTGAAAAAGGAGAACGAATCATTAAATGAATCATTAGCTAAGTTCTCTAATCCAGGAGAAAGTGTTAAAATGTTTCTGAATATGACCTCCCAAACACATAAAAGAGGTCTTGAATATCATACATTTGAGCAAGGAGAAAGTAGCAAATCAAATGTGCAAATACTTGAGAAATATCAAACTAAAACTGCATCTATATACAAGCCACAAAAGAAAAAATTTAAGTGGACTAGAAGACCAACGATTGAACCATTGCATACTTGGAGGCCTACTCCAAGATTACCTATGGCTTGTAATTTTTGCAATAAAATGGGTCATAAAACTTACAAATGTAATTTTAAGAAATTATATGACCATGGTGCAAAATTAGTTTGGGTTCCAAGGAACACAAGATTTGGGCTTTCCAAGTTAGAACAACAAAGATTGATTTATATTACTAACCCAAATGGACCCATAAAATGGGTACCAAGGAGATAAGATTTACTTGCTTATTTTTTCAGACATGTTTTAAGGCAAAGGCAAATAATGAATGGTTCATGGATAGCGGTTGCTCAAGGCATATGACCGGTGAAAGAAGTTTATTTCATAAACTTAAGCCTTGCAACGATGGAATGGTTGCCTTTGGCAATAATGAAAAAGGTAAAATTAAAGGTAAGGGAAATATACATAGTATTTCAAATGCATGCATGGAAGATGTTTTGTTTGTTGAAGGACTCAAACACAATTTAATGAGCATTAGCCAATTATGTGATAAAGGATACAAAGTTGTGTTTGAATCATCTATATGTAATGTATTTGATGGAGAACATATCATGTTTAGTGGTAAAAGACATGGAAATGTATATTTGGTTTCACTTGATGAATTAAATGGTCAATGTCTAATGGCCATTGATAATGATCCATGGGTTTGGCATAAAAGGCTTGGACATATAAACATGGGAAATATAAAGACCCTATGAAAAAAGAGTTTGGTAGAAGGATTACCAAGATTGAAATATGACAAGGACAAGATTTGTAAGGCATGTCAATTATCAAAACAACCCAAGATGCCTTTCTCTACCAAAAAGGAAATTTCCACCACTAGGCCACTTGAATTGCTACACATGGATCTATACGGACCATCCGACATTTTAATCATTGGTGGAAAGAAATATGTATTTGTGATTGTTGATGATTTTTCAAGATTTACATGGATAATTCTCTTAGCTAGCAAAGATGAAGCCTTCTCTATGTTTGCAACTTTTGTGAATTTGGTGCAAAATGAAAAACAAAGTACAATTGTAACCATAAGAAGCGATCATGGTGGGGAATTCGAAAACAAACGATTCATAGAATATTGTAATGAAAAAGGAATTCACCACACATTTTCTGCACCAAGAACTCCACAACAAAATGGAGTAGTTGAAAGGAAAAATAGAACTATACAAGAGATGGCTAGAACAATGCTAAATGAGAGCAATTTATCCAAGAAATTTTGGGATGAAGCTGTAAGTACAGCTTGTCATGTTTTAAACCGAGTTACCATTCGAGCAATCTTGAAAAAGACCCCATATGAACCATGGAAAGGAAGGAAACCAAATATTTCTTATTTTCATGCTTTTGGATGCACATGCTATGTTTTGAACAATGGAAAAACCAACTTGGGAAAACTAGATGCTAAAAGTGATGAGGCTATATTCCTTGGTTACTCATCAAATAGCAAAGCATATAGAGTATTCAATAAACGAAACCAAGTTGTAGAAGAATCCATACATGTTGTATTTGATGAAATTAACCAAACTCCGAAAAAGGAGGATGAACTAAGTGATGCAGATGAGACAAAAAGAAAAGAACAACCAAAGGAACTCGAGCTCAAGCCAGAAAATCTCATGGAGGAAGAGGTAAGTGAAGGTAATGATTCTTACAAACCTCCAACTGATTTAAAGTTCAAAAATGCCCATCCAATTGAACAAGTTATTGGTAATGTATATGAAGGAGTGAAAACTAGAAGATCAAAACAAAACATTTGTGGTCAATATGCTTTTGTATCAAAAATTGAACCAAATACCATTGAACAAGCTCTCAATGATGAAAACTGGGTCATTGCAATGCAAGAAGAGCTAAACCAATTTGAAAAGAACAATGTATGTCATTTAGTTCCTAGACCAAATAATCATACAATCATTGGTACCAAATGGGTATTTAGGAACAAATTAGACGAAAGCGGTCTTGTAATAAGAAACAAGGCCAGATTAGTAGCCAAAGGGTATTCCCAAGAAGAAGGAATTGATTTTGAAGAATCATATGCACCCGTGGCTAGATTAGAAGTCATACGTATTTTACTAGCATTTGCTTCTCATATGAATTTCAAATTGTTCCAAATGGATGTAAAAAGTGCATTTTTGAATGGTTACTTGAATGAAGAAGTATATGTTGAACAACCCCCTGGTTTTGAAGAAAAGAATCAACCAAAGTATGTTTATAAATTGACCAAAGCGTTATATGGATTAAAACAAGCTCCAAGAGCTTGGTATGAAAGGTTGAACAAATTTTTGATTGATCATGAGTTTCAAAGAGGAAAAGTAGACACTACTTTGTTCATTAAGTATAAGAATAAAAATATTCTAATTGTACAAATTTACGTGGACGATATAATATTTGGTGCTACTGACGAAAATCTATGCCAAGAATTTTCTAAGATTATGCGGAGCGAATTCGAAATGAGCATGATGGGAGAATTAAATTTCTTTCTTGGACTGCAAATCAAGCAACAAAGTGAAGGGATATTTCTAAACCAGTCCAAGTATGTCAAAGATATGCTCAAGAAATTTGGTATGCAAAACAGCAAAGGGGCAAATACTCCAATGAGCTCTACAATCAAGATCGACACGGATGAAAACGGTAAATGTATCGATCAAAAGCTTTATAGAAGCATGATAGGTTCTTTATTATATTTAACTGCTTCTAGACCCGATATTCTCTTCAGTGTTTGTATGTGCTCTAGATTTCAAGCATGTCCTAAAGAATCACATCTACTTGCTGTAAAAAGGATTTTTAAATATTTGATAAAAACTACCAATCTTGGACTATGGTATCCAAAGGGGTCAACCTTTGATTTAATCGGCTATTCGGATGCAGATTTTGCCGGCTATAAAGTAAATAGAAAGAGTACTAGTGGAACTTGTCAGTTTCTTGGACATATGTTGGTTTCATGGTACTCAATAAAACAAACAAGCGTTGCTCTATCTACTGCGGAAGCCGAATACATAGCCGCCAGTAGTTGTTGTGCTCAATTACTTTGGATGAAACAACAATTGAAAGATTATGGTATTGATTATTTTGATATTCCTATTAGATGTGATAATACAAGTGCAATTTGTCTAACTAAGAATCCTGTACTGCATTCAAGAACCAAGCATATTGATGTGAGACACCATTTTATTCGTGAACATGTTAAAAATCATGATGTTTGCTTAGAATATGTGAAAACAGAAGACCAAATTGCTGATATTTTTACCAAACCACTAGCCAAGGAATCATTTTGTAAAATTAGGAATGATATGGGGATGATAGAGCTAAATTAGGAAAAATTAAACAAGAAACTAAAATTTGAAAAGGACAAGTCGATGGGTCAAGTCGACTCCATGGGATCCAAGTCCACTCCGCCAAGTCGACTTGAGAAAGTGAAGTCGACTCCGCTTCAATAGTAAAGTCGACTCCACAAGGGTCGAAGTCGACTCCGCGCGCGCGACCGTCCGACTTCTCTCCTCTTTTCTTTCTTCTCCTCTCTTCTTTTCTCCCTCATTTTCCCGCTGTTTTTCTTCTCTTCCTTCTCCGGCTCCGGCGAATTCCTTGCTCTGGTCTATTCCCTTCCATTTTCGACATTCTCTCATCTCCGGCAAGCTCCTAGCTTCGGCAACTTCTCCGTCTCTCAAAGTTCATCTCTCTCATTCTCACTCTCTGTTCCCACTCTTTTTCTCCCAAACTCCATTTCTCCTTCCTTCTCAACTTAAATCCTATACTCTCAACTCCCTATTTCCAATGGCACCAAAAGCTCGACTCCCAAAGCTAGCAGTCAAAAAGCCAGCCCAAAGACCAGTGCCCAGACCTTCCCAATCCAACACAGAAGAGGAAGTTCCTAGAAAACAAAGGACACCCGCTAAGAGAGCAAGGGAGGAACCATCGACATCAACGGGTAGACGGGTTCGATTTCAAACCACTACTCAATCGTCTGATTGAGCTCCGAGGTCGGAAAGTCAACCTCAAAGCTCAACCTCCTCAAGAATCCCGATAAAAAAGGGGCAAGTCTTGAAAATGCCCATGACCTACTTCAAGTCTGAGCAGCAACACAGTCGCTTCTACAAATATTTTTATGAGAGAAAGGTATTCATTCCCAAAATCATCGATTTCAAATTTCTCAGCGACTACGAGTTTGATATAGAAGAGTTGCTTGACTTCCAAGGTTGGACACAATTGTTAAAGTCTGACGAAAGGATCTATCCCGATCTCACTAGACTCTTCTACTATTTATGGGATGATACCAATTTCTCAGCCTATGTCAAAGGAAGCGAGATGTATCTGGGTTCTATAAATAACCCAAATCAAAATGAAGCCTTAAGGAGAATCGGGAGCATTCTTCAAGTACCCTATGAAGAAGAACGACTTCCTAAAGACCTGACAATGGAAAAAATCTACAACGAGCTGACAAAGAGCAACAAGTACCATGCAGGCACAAAGTTTTTGCATTACATGGATCTTTCTCCTAGGCTCGGAGTCCTCCGTCTGCTAATCGCCCACTGTATCTATCCAAAAGGGGGCGGGAGAAATCAATTGAATCCACAAGAAGCCATGATCCTGTGGAAGTTAATCAATAAAGTCAAGATCAGCCTTCCCAGGCTATTTCTAGAAGCCTTGGCGTGCCGGAAAGACAATCTGAGAGGAGTACTACCTTACGGATCCTGGATCACTAGGATTCTAGAACGGTTCGAGGTAGACATCAACGGGGAACCATTTGAAGTTCCCAAAACGACGAATGCAATCAACAAGGCACTGCTCCAACGAATGAAGATCAACCTGGAGCAATTCAGAGAAGATAGAATCCGGGAAAAGCTAGGCGAGCCAACCCGAGAGCAAGAGGGCCACGCATAGGCTGAGGGGGAGCAACCTCCCGAAGCACCACCTGCTCAAGCAGAGCCCGCATCTCCCGTGACGCACGAATCCTACTCACCTCAAAGATCTGCTGCACCCGAACGAGCGCCTCCTACATCATCTCAAGAGGCCACGCTTCAAAGCATTAAAGAAGAGATTTCGGCTCTTCGGGAAGAAATGGGTCATCAAGAGGACAGGATGACTAGTCTTGTGACTGAGGTCTTGAATGCTATCAATGATATGCATTCCCGACAAGATCGAATCGATCGGGAAATGCGTACCATTCGATACCACCTCGCCTCAGGCCGTCACAAGAAGCGACCCATGCCTGAACTTGATCCCTTCGAATCGGGTTCAGTTCATCGCGAGCCGTCTCCCGCACCCGTTTCCTCCTTCTACTCATCAGCCCATGTCCGTCCCATCAAACCAACTCAATCTGTCTATCCCATTTCCCACTTTCAATTTACCAAGTCTTTGGTAATTGAATCATTTTTGATAGATTGACAAAAAGGGGGAGAAGATAGATTAGGTTTAAGATTTTTTTGGTTGGGTAGTTTGTATCTAGGGTTTCATTTTTGCTTACTTTGAAATTTTGTAAAATAAAACTTGATATATATGAAAGATGCTTTATGATTGCTTGCAAAGATTGGTAAATGATAAACCTGTTAATGATTGTTTCTATACTTTGCTTAAAAGGTATGCTTTGCTTGAAAAGTATTCAATATGAACTCTACGTTAAAAGATCTGAATATGTTTTGAACTCTATGACAATGCTCTGTTTCTTTTTAAGAACATGTCTTTGATTGAAAGTTATCAACTCAAATTAAGTTTTGTCAATCATCAAAAAGGGGGAGATTGTTGGAAACAATGTTCAAAACAAAACAAAATTGACCAAAGCATGAATTTTGATGATTAATAAAGACTAATTTGAGTATATCAAGTATACTAATGAGTTTTTCAAATGTTTTAAGGAACTGAAATAGTCAAGTCGATCCCCAAGTCGACTTGGACTTCGACTTAGGGTGAAGTCGATCCCAAAGTCGACTCCATTATCAACTTGAAACAAAACTTCAAAGGTAAAATCAAAACTGGAAGAATAGCAGGTGAAGTCGCAGGATAAGTCGACTCCACTTGCGACTTGGGAAGCCAAGTCGCAAACGAAGTCGACCTCACTATCGACTTCAGTCGAGAAAAACTGTCCAGACCTGATTTTGGGGCACAAAGCTGCCCAAGTCGCAGACGAAGTCGACTCCAGGTGCGACTTGGGCAAAGTCGCAGACGAAGTCGACTCCAGGTGCGACTTGGGCAAAGTCGCAGACAAGGTCGACTCCACCTTCGACTTGAGAAGTTCAGACTTGAAAGATGCATTCCCAAGCTCATTCCAATAATCTATTTGGACTTTCTCAAATCCAAGCAATATGCAAAGTCCATTTTCAAGAGTATTCTTGAGATTCAAGGTAAAGATTCAAGTTCAAGTTCAAATCAAGTCTATCAAGTCCAAGGAAAATTTTCAAGTTTGTTTCCAAATGAAGATATATTCAAGATATGAAGATCAAACGACTCCAAAGCAAGCAAGGTGCATGAATATATCATGTAAGGACTCAAGCTCTCCTAAGTTCTGCAAGGTTCAAGCAAATCTAAGATGGATCAAGGTCAAGCTCTTCATAAATCACAAGATCTACAAGTATGAGGAGCCACTTGACAATTAAAAGGACTAAAGGAAGAAATACAAGCAAGCTAGAAGCAAAATCAAATGAGGATCAAGGCATTATTGGCGAAGACCAAGTCAAGTCGCAACCCAAGTCGCCTCCAGGATCGACTTGAGTTGAAGTCTGAGGCCAAGTCGACCCAAGTCTCAGACTTGGAAATCTGAAGAACCCAAGTCGCAGGCCAGGTCGACTCCATGTGCGACTTGGAAGCCAAGTCGCAGGCCAAGTCGACTTCATCTTAGACTTGGAGAATAACGTTCAAATTTTTGAACGTTGGAGCGCATTTAATGCGCGCCAACTACCTTCTAACGTTCGGATTCCCTCCACAATTATAAAAGTGAGTTATTGTGGACGAGGGAAGTAGCTGAAAAACATTAAGTGTGCTTAACTCCTATATCCAAGAGCTTCAAAGAGATCAAGTCATTCAAAGAAGAAGAACTCTGCTTCAAACTGCTAGAACTCAATCTCTGAATCTTCAAAGCCTATGCTACAAGTTCTTCTCTGCGCCAAATTATTTCTACACATCTGTAAAGTGTAGACTTCTTTTATTATTTCTTTGTTTGTATTGAACTTGATTTAGTTTGAGGAACTAAGATCAAGTGAAAGCAAAGTAGTGTGTGATTGGAGTGGAACTCATCACCTACTTGTGCTGAGATTTGTTGAGGCCCCCTAGAGCTGGAATCTAGAAGAGAGCAGTGGATCTAATTGTATTGAGAGAATACAATAGTGGAATCCAAGTCACAAGGAGTGTGAGCTTGGAAGAGTGGAGTAGGGAGGTTGCCCGAACCACTATAAAAATCCTGTGTGCTTGATTTATATTTCTGCTCTCTACATTATATTGTTTTCCATTTCGTTTCTTCATTAAGGGGACTAGATTAATCCGGGGTTAAGTTTCTGTTTAAGTAATAAATTTTAAATACCCAATTCACCCCTCCCCTCTTGGGTTTTGCCATCAACTCGGGACCAACATAAAAGTCATGCATGGAATGGAAATTAAGTAGGCTAGTCTAGGTAGTAAGTGGACAAGGAGTCCCCCTTGACGTTGTCAAGTCGGTAGGTCCGGTGCCAAGATGGAAAGGACCATGCTATGAAAAAATATTCCCCGTGCTAGCGTACCGTCACATGAAGGATAATGTCATGAATGGAAATGATGAATTTGCACATCCCATGTTTATGAAATGTTTATGAAATGTTTACGAATGGTTTATGCAAGTTTTATGAAAAGATTTCTACTCGCAGGTAGTTGATCACTTGCTAAGTGTCCCTACTGAGTGGAGAAAAATGCTTTTAAACAATGTTGCCTTCAAAATGATTTGCCTGAAAAATATACGCTTGCTTATTGAGTTTCGACTCATGTTTTTGTTTTCCAAACCCAAAGACAGGTGAAAGAAAGGACTTGGCAAAGGAGCAAGTGCAAGATCATTAAAGCCATGGAAAAACATTAGCACATTTATGTTATGAAAAACTTATGTTGAATGGATGTAAATTACTTTGATATTTTATGTTAACAGTCATGATGATACATGCAGTGACATCTGATTTATGTGAAAGTTGAAATTTTTTTTGAACATCATGCTTTGTTATGTGATAACTGGTTGGAAATGACCTAGATATGCATGAGATGAAAATATGAGGAATTAAACTCCTATGAGAATATATTTAATTGGATAAATATCTGCTAAAATCCGCCATGTGACAAGGCAACAATCCCGATCATGTTTATCAATCAATAACGATCCCGAGGTAAGGCTCAGGATGTGACCCTCGGTTTTGGGGCGACACAATTTATGCCTTCTAAAGTAGATCAACATAAATTCCAATGGTTAACTAACCCAAATGGACCCATAAAATGGGTACCAAAAAGATAAGCTGCGCTTGACCTTATTTTGCAGGTTTGTCTTAGAACAAAGGCCAACAATATGTGATTTATGGGTAATGGTTGCTCAAGACACATGATGGGAAAAAAAGGATTGTTCCATAGAATTAACCCGTGTAATGAAGGATCGGTTGCTTTTGGGAACAATGAAAAAGGTATAATCAAAGGTAAAGGAAATATTTATAGAACGTCAAATGCATGTATTGAGAATATACTATTTGTTGAAGGACTCAAACACAACCTAATGAGTATTAGTCAATTATGTGATAAAGGTTATAAAGTTGTATTTGAATCTTCTATATGCAATGTATTTGATGATGATCACATAGTTTTTAGTGGCAAAAGACATGGAAATGTATATTTGGTTTGTCTAGATGAACTTGATGGAAAATGTCTAATTGCCATAGAAAATGATCCATGGATATGGCATAAAAAGCTTGGACGCATAATATGTCAAATATTAAAACTTTGTGGAAAAAGAGTCTAGTGGATGGGTTACCAAAACTCAAGTATGACAAGGATAAGATTTGTAAGGCTTGTCAATTATCCAAACAACCCAAGATGCCGTTTTCCACCAAAAAGGAAATTTCAACGACTAGGCCGCTTGAATTGTTGCATATGGATCTTTATGGGCCATCAGACAATTTAACTCTTGATGGGAAAAAGTATGTATTTGTAATAGTTGATGATTTTTCAAGATTCACTTGGATAATACTCTTAGCAAGGAAAGATGAAGCATTCTCTATGTTTGTCAAGTTTTCTAATTTGGTGCAAAATGAAAAATAAAATACAATTATCTCTATTAGAAGTGATTATGGTGGTGAATTTAAAAATAAACGATTTATAGAATTTTACAATGATAAAGGAATTCACCATACATTTTCTGCACCAAGAACCCCCAAACAAAATGGGGTTGTTGAAAGAAAAAACTGGACAATACAAGAAATGGCTAGAACTATGCTAAATGAGAGTAAATTGTCCAAAAGATTTTGGGGTGAAGCTGTAAGTACAACTTGTTATGTATTAAACCGAGTAACCATCAGAGCAATCTTGAAAAGACCTCATATGAATTTTGGAAAGGTAGAAAACCAAACATATCATATTTTCATGCCTTTGGATGTACTCGCTATGTGTTAAATAATGGAAAGACCAATTTAGAAAAATTAGATGCTAAAAGTGATGAAGCAATTTTCCTTGGTTATTCATCAAATAGCAAAACATATAGAGTTTCTAACAAGAAAAATCAAATAGTAGAAGAATCAATACATATTATTTTTGATGAATTTAAACAAACTCCGAGAAAGGATGGTGAATTAAGTGATGCAAATGAGGCATCAAAGAATCCAAAGGCGGAACAACAAGAGCAACAAGGAGAAGACGAGGCAAAATGAGAAAATTCCATGGAGGAAAGGGTAAGTGAAGGTAATAATTCTTACGAACTTCCAATTGATTTAAAATTCAAAAACGATCATCCAATTGAACAAGTCATTAGTAATATCTATGAAGGAGTAAAAACTAGAAGATCAAGACACAATATCTGTGGGAAATTCACTTTTGTGTCAAAAATTGAACCAACAACCATTGATCAAGCTCTTAGTGATGAAAACTGAATCACCGCAATGTAAGAAGAGCTAAACCAATTGAAAGATACAATGTATGGCATCTAGTTCCTAGATCCAAAGATTGCATAGTTATTGGTATCAAATGGGTATTTAAGAACAAACTAGATGAAAGTGGACTTGTGATGAGAAACAAAGTCAGATTAGTAGCCATACGTATCTTACTAGCATTTGCTTCTCATATGGATTTTAAATTGTTTCAAATGGATGTGAAAAGTGCATTTTTGAATGGATACTTTAATAAGGAAGTTTATGTTGAACAACCTCCGCGTTTTGAAGAAAAGGATCAATCAAAATATGTTTACAAATTAACCAAAGATTTATATGGACTAAAACAAGCTCCACGAGCTTGGTATGAAAGGTTGACTAATTTTTTGATTGATCATGACTTTCAAAGAGGAAAGGTTGATACAACATTATTCATCAAGTATAAAGAAAATGATATCTTGCTTGTTCAAATTTATGTTGATGATATTATATTCCGTGCTACTAATGAAACTCTGTGCCAAAAATTTTCTGAGATTATGTAGAGTGAATTTGAAATGAGCATGATGGGAGAATTGAACTTCTTCCTTGGACTGCAAATTAAGCAACAAGCAGAAGGAATCTTCATAAATCAGTCCAAGTATGTCAAGGAGATGTTAAAGAAGTTCGGCATGCAAAATAACAAAGGCGCAAACACACCAATGAGTTCAACCATCAAGATCGACAAGGATGAAAAGGGTAAATCTGTCGAACAAAAATTGTATAGAAGCATGATAGGATCTTTGTTATACTTAACTGCTTCTAGACCTGATATTCTATTCAGTGTTTGCATGTGTGATAACTCGTAAAAATGTGTATTATCTGTTGGTCCCGAGTTGATAGCAATTACCAGAGAGGGGAGGGGTGAATTGGGTATTTAAAATTTTAAAACTTGAATTAGAGACTTTACCCCGGTTTAGTTTAATCCCCTTTAATAAGACAAATTGGAAGCAATAAGATAGTGAAAGCGAAAATGGAAAACAATAGACAAGATTTATAGTGATTCGGGAAACCTTCCATAATCTACTCTTCCATGCTCACACTCCCTTATGACTTGGGTTTCACTATGTATTCCACGAATACAACTAGAGCCTCCACTCTCTTCTAGATTCTAGCTCTAGGGGGCATATACAACCAGAGCCTTCGCTCTCTTTTAGATTCTAGCTCTAGGGGGCGTATACAACAAGCAACACAAGTAGGTGACGAGTTCCACTCCAATCACAACCCTACTTTGCTATAACTTGGTTTGAAACACCAAACTCAAACCAAGCACTAAAAACTGAATATCAAAATGAAATGAAAGAAATCTACACTTTACAGATTTGTGTAGCACGTTTCAGCTTGAGGAAGAATTTGTAGAAGCAACGAATCCTTTTGCGTTGAAGCAAACAGCAACTTTGAAGCTTGTTCTTCCTTTGAAAGTGTATAGATCACTCAATTGTAGAGAAAAGTGGATTGAAACTCTTAGTAACACTTCTTTCCCCTTTTTCAGCTCTTACTTGTGTATTTCTACGTTTGTTAAGTGTCTATATATAGAGGAGGGAGAATTTTGAACATTATGGAGTTTGTTGGCGCGTAATAAATGTTCCAATGTTCAAAAATTCGAACGTTATTCCTCCAAGTCGCAGGTGGAGTCGACTTCGTGTACGACTTCACCCAAGTCTCATGCTGGAGTCGACTTCGGGTGCGACTTCGGATGCTTCGGTTTCCAAGTCTGTCTTCTAGGTCGACTTGGTCTGGGACTTGACCCAAGTTGATGCTAGAGTCGACTTTGTTTGCGACTTGACTTCTCTTTCTTGCCAAGTGAACTTAAGCTTCCTTGAAACTGTCTTTGCTTACTTAACTTCTTCATCATAAGTGTTCTTCTTTTGATTTTCAATACTTGAAATTTAGTATATTCATTTTGTATAGAAATATTGAAAACTTGAATCTTTGTATGGATGAACAAGTCCAATATATATTATGATTTAAATGGATGAATTCATGCATCTTGCTTGCTTTGGACTTGGATATGTTCTAAGTTGAATATTTAAGTCGACTTGGTCTTCATCTTAAGTCAAGTCTGACCTTAAGTCAACTTGGCCTTCGACTTGACTTCTGAAATCTTGCCCGGTCTAACTGAAGTCGATGCTGGAGTCGACTTGGCCTGCGACTTCACCCAAGTCGCATGTTGAGTCGACTTCGTCTGCGACTTTGACACCTCTTGGTTCCCCATTTCAACGCTGGACAAAAATAGGCACTTGAAGTCGCTGCTGGAGTCGACTTGGCCTAAGTCGATGTCTGAGTCGACTTGGAGATCGACTTGACCTGCTATACTTTATATTTTTCATTTTTATATCCTTAAGCAAAACAGAAAACACATTAGTAGCTAAAACTTACTCAAATTGTGTTGTTAATCATCAAAACACATGCTTGGGATATTTTGTATTTGATTTTATTAATTGTTTCCAACAATCTCCCCCTTTTTGATGATTGACAAAACCAATTTGAGTTTATACCTTTCAATATGTCATTTTATCCCTTTTTTTAGGATAGTCATAAGTCATTTGCCTTTTGAACTTTGTAAGACTGCTCCCCTGGAGGTGACGGGGGCTGCTCCCCCAGAGGTGACGGGGGCTACTCCCCCTATCTTGAGCCGGTGCGCCCATTTCTTCTTGAACTCTGAGCTGATTTACATTGATCTTCATTCTTTGGATCAATGCCTTATTGATTGCATTCGTCGGCTTTAACACTTCGAATGACTCTCCATCAATATCAACTCCAAAATGTTCTAGGATCTTAGTGATCCAAGTGCCATAAGGCAAAACCCCTTGTGGGTTGTCTTTCCTAGAACTCAGTGCTTCTATGAACAATCGTGGGAGGCTCACTTTAACCCGGTTCACTATTTTCCACAAGATTCCTGCCTCCTGTGGGTTTAGCTGGTTCCTTCCGTCACCCTTTAGATAAATACAATGGGCACTGAGTAGACGTAAAACCCGTAGCCTCGGGGATAAGTCCATATAGTGCAAGAACTTGATCCCGGGATGATACTTATTGCTCCGGGTGAGCTGATTGTAGATCTGTGTTAGGGTAAGATCTTCTGGTAGTTGCTCATCCTCATAGGGGACCTCTAAAATTTTCCCTATATTCATAATTGCCTGATCCAGGTTTGGGGTTACTCCAATACCAAAGAACAAATCCACACCTTTTACATAAGTACCAAAGTATTCTTCATCCCATAAGTAGTAAAAGATCCTAGTCAGATCAGGGTAAACCCTTTCATCTTCTTTCAGCAGTTTGGTCAATCCTTGAAAATCTAGCAACTCCTCAATATCAGACCCATAGTCTCTTAGAAACTTGAAATCTATGATCTTAGGGATGAATATCTTACGCTCATAGAAGTTTTTGTAAAACCAGTTGTGCTGCAGTTCTGTCTTGAAGTATATGGTCGCATCTTCAAGACTTGGGCTTTAGCAGCCGTGACTCCCTTCTTTCTGACCCCAGATTGCATGCTTTGCGAGGTCTGGGGTTGTTCTTCCTGGGCAGCCGTTGTCGATGGAGTCCCGGCTTAGAAATGGACTCTGCGGCTTGTAGAGGTCGAAGGCTCTTCCCGAGATCGCTTCGAGGGGGTTTGTTGCCTTCTAGGTATGTCCTCCTCAGTTTGGGAGTTGGTTTGTCTGGGAATCGGCTTCAATGATGGTTTGGACACTGCCAATTTTGGCAATCTAGCTTTGGGTGCCATTGATTTGGTTTTTGAAATGGGATATTCAATTGGAGCTAGATGGAGATATGCAAAAAGAGAATGAGAGAGAGTCTGAAATATTGAGGCTAAAACAATGAGAACAATTGTCTGAGAGAACTCCGGAGCAAAGGAATGGAATCTGTCGGAAAGCAAGGGAGGAACTGCCGGAAAACAGGGACTTGTTGGAAGAGAAAAGAGAGATGACAGATAGAGAGACCGGAGAAGAGAACGCCTGAAATGAGAAATGCCGGAATAAGAAGGTTTTGCCGGAGAAGAGGGAAGACCGGAAGAGGGTGGTTATGCTGGGAGAAGAAAAAGAGAGAGAGAGAGAGAGAGAGGGCTGCCGGCGCGGGAGAAAATGAGAGGGAAGAAGAGAGAAGAGAAAGAAGAAGCAAGAGAAGTTTGACGGTCGCACGCGGAGTCGACTTTGCCCAGAGGCGGAGTCGACTTCGCCATGCCCAAGTCGACTTCACTAGAGTTGTGGAACCCTGACCGTATACGCGTTGTTTCGACTGTATACGCGTCATATCGACATTTGTAATTTTGTAATTATTTTATGAATAAATGAAAATTTATGAATTATATTAATGAATATGTGTATTGGAAATTGAAGTAATGCAATTGGGAATTTAACCCCATAAATAGTGCACGTGAATAGTAAACGTGAATAGTAAACAGGGGTTAAGATATATGATTAAGAGTTAATCACTTGGATTAACTTAATCATAAAAGACGAAAAAGGAAGCTTCCCACTACAGGACAAAAGTGTTTTTTTGGATTAAAATATGAATTTTCGGATTTTTAATTGATTTTTGAAGAAAATGAAGAAAAATTCATATCTTGCAATTCGGACATCGGATCAAGATGAAATTTTTTATGGGTGGCCAAGATATGATGATGGATATGATGAATGGTCCAAGATTAATCAAGGATCATGAATTAAGGGTCAAGATTAAATGTCATTTGAAAATAGAAAAAGTAACTTTACTTTTTCATTAATGGCATTTGACTTTGATTAATTTTAATTAAATAAAATTAATGCAAAGCCTACAATTGCTGCTGGAGCATGGACTTTTGGGGCATGATCCAATGGCCCATGATCATCCTCATCAAAGATCAATGGCTAGAATTAATTTAGCCTAAATTAATTAATTTTTAAAATAAAAAAATAGGTAAAAATGGGGCTGCAATAGGGCTGCTGGAGCAGGCCTAGGGGGGGCTGCACAATGCTCCATGCACCTTTTAAAATTTGAAAAAAACACCTTTGCAATTTTACACCCTAAGCTAGAGGGGGTAAATTCCAAATTTATGAAAAATGGACCCCTATAAATAGAGGAGCAGGCCATGGACGAAATTCACAACCATCCCAGCTCAAAAATCACTTGAGCCACTTCATTTTCCATCCCCACACGTTTTAGCCTTGAAGAATAGAAGGTTGGAGAGAGAAAGTGTGAGAAAAAGAGGCATATCTCCACTTCGGGTAAGTGATTTCTACCCAAAATTTTTTTGGATGCTAATTAAGGTAAAACCATGCTTAGATAATCTCCAAGCATGAGAAAATAAGTATAGATATAATGTTTAAATGGAATTGTGCCGAAACATCAAAAATTTGGAGCGAAGATAGGGTATTTGGGAAGATAGCATATGATATGTGAAAATAATGCTCCAAAATTGATAAGTGATGATTTGGGATGTATGATTATGATAAATATGATGTTGGAATAATGATATATTAATTTCATGATTTTTGGAATTAAGGATTATGCTTAAGTGAATTTATGATGATTTTTAGCATATGGAGAAAATAATTTTTTTGTCCAAGTAAATGATGATAAATTCAAAATATAAGAAATGTCCAATGATATACTAGGCATAAGGTATGTCATGGTATTTTTTATTTTTGGAAAAAATATCAATTTTTAAAACCCATGAACAGTAACCACGGATGAACACATCTGCTACAGTGATTTGCTACAGTGAACAGCGTGATTTTTAAGAAGATTTGAGATTAATATTTAAATATGATAATGAAAATTCTGAAGAACCTGTGGATAAAAAAATCCACATAAAGAGATAATGCTCAAATAATATAGAACATGCATGGGAAGCAGCTTGAATAGAAGAAATAAAAATATCATTTCTCCTTGAATAGGAAAAGGAAAAGAGAAGGTCGAAGACGCCTCCTAAGAAGGTAAGCAAGTTATATGTTTTGCAAATTATTTCCAAAATGTTTGAAATTGTTTGCAAGTTGCTTTATGAAATTTATTTAAGGTTGGTCATACCTATAACTGCTTTACATGAACTGAAGTTCATTTTGCGAAATTATTTATTAAATGTTTTTTTTATGAAATCTTTTATGATTTGCAAATATCATGCCGGCATGTGTATGAAAATGAGCATGTGCACGAGGAATAGGCCTTAGTTGAGGTAGTAAGTGGACCGGATGTCCCCCTCGCTATTGCCAAGTCGCTTAATAGGCCCAGGCCGGCGGCGATCTCCCTGAAATGGGAGCATGTATGGGATGGGCGCCTAGCTAGCGTCGCATCCAAAGGAATGTCATGAATATAGCACGCATTGCATTTGCATTTTATGAAATGCATGAAAATGATTGAAAAATTATGTATAGCTTGCTTACTGAGTATTATTACTCACCCATGCTTTTTCAACAACAGACAGGAAAAGATGATGAAGGCAGCATGTAAAATGACATGTAGTTTCGATGAAATATTGTATATGTAAATTTTATGTAAAGACAATGATGATAATTTTGAGATGGAAGTGAATATTTTTGTTTTATGAAACAGTTTTGGTTTATAACTGTGATATGTGAAATATATTTCATGTTAGATGAATGATGAAAATTTTTCATGTATTAATGATAAAAAAAAGAATCCTGCCGTGTGATCAGGGCAACAATCCTGAGTCACGTTTACCAATCAAAACGATCCCGGAGTAAGGCTTCTAGGCACCTCGGTTCGGGGCGCCACAGAAGTTGGTATCAGAGCATGAATTGGTAAATAGGCAGAAAAGGAAAGAAATGACTAAGCTAGATTACATGAAATCATGATTGATTTATTTATTATTGATGAATATTGATGTTATCCTAATAAATGTTTCATGAAGTTAAAAATGCCGCTCACCAGAGCTAGAGCGAGAGCCAACAAAGGAAAGGCCCCGATGGAAGAATCAGTTGATCAAACAAGGGGCGAAGCCAGTAAAAGAACTTATAGGGCTGAATCCGAGGAGCAATCCTCTAGGACCCGCCCACGGCGAGAGGAAAGCCCTAGACCTCATGCAGAGGTCAATATGGAAGAAAAAATTGTTGCGGCTATCGAAAAAGCTATGCAGCAATGGACAGCCCAGGCTGCTAGGTTATTGCAAGAAATAAGGAACCAACAAGCCCCGCCATCAGGAGGAGAAGGGAAAAGACCAGGGCCCTCGGCCAATCCCGGCACATCAAGGGGAGTGGAGGATAGTCTCCTTGAGGCCGACAGAAAGGCTATCAATGCCTTTCTTGCCCAGCGTCCGCCTAAGTTTGCAGGGGAACCGGACCCCCTCATTGCAGAGCAATGGATTACGGAGATTAGGAAATTATTCAGGATATCGCCCTGCAATGATCAGTAGAAAGTGTTGTGCGCTACTCACCTACTGATAAAAGATGCTTATGAATGGTGGGAAACGCTGATGGTCACTATGCCACATCCAGAGCAAGTTTCGTGGCATGAGTTTTTGGAGGAATTCAATAAAGAATATCTCCCTGTAGCGCTACAGAGCCAGAGAGTGATAGAGTTCGAAAAGATTTACCAAGGCAGGATGACAGTCACAGAATAAGCTACAAAATTCAATGCCTTGGTAAGATATGTTCCATGGATCGCCAATGTGCCGAAAAATAAGGCACAAAGGTTCCAAAGGGGATTGAGACCCCAGTTGAGAGAGGGGTTAGCCCCATTATTGATAAAAGATTATGCCTCTAGCATTGAGAGAGCTAGGGCATTAGAGATGGAGTCTATGAGGACTCAAGAGCTTAGGCAAGCTCAAAAACAATTCTTTTCAGCCTCCAAGGAAGGTGAGGCTAATAAAGGAAAAAAGGGAATTGCCGAGAGAAAGAAAATCGGTGACAAGACACAGAGCACCCTGACTTGCAGTACTTGCCACAAGCGCCATTCAGGCGAATGTTTACAGGGAACGGGGAAATGCTACAAATGTGGCCAAACGGGTCATGTGGCCCAGGACTGCGGGACCGACGAAGCCAAGATAATAAACTGCTTTAACTGTGGTCAAATCGGACACATTTCGCCCAATTATCCAAATAAGCCACAAGGAGCACAAGCTCGAGGGAGGCCGGCCCAGCAAAAAGTCCCCGCCATCGCTAATCGACCCGGTACTGTCACCAACCCAGTGCATGTCCAATCCCTCACCAGAACGGAGTCACAAGAGATGGAGGAAAAAGTGATTACAGGTATGATTTACATTTTAGGAAATTCTGCAGTAGCTTTATTTGATTCTGGAGCTACTCATTCATTTATATCATACCAATTCGTAATCACGCACGCACTACGGGTAGAGAAAACCAGTAGTACTATACATGTAGAATCCCCGGTATATAGATTGGCAAGTATAAATCAAATCTGCAAAGCATGTCCTATCAGGATAGGAACAAAAATATTGGAAGCTGATGTCATCCTATTACCCATGACAGAGTTTGATGTCATATTAGGGATGGATTGGCTAAGTCAATGGGGTGCGACAATTGATTGTAGAAATAAAAAGGTGCAATTTGAAGCACCAAAAGATGAAATAGAGATCAATAAAATAAGACAGCCAGAAAACACAATAAGGATGGTATCAGCTATGAAAGCAGCTAAGCTGATGCGCCAACAATGTACAACTTATCTGGTCTCTATAAACACAATAAGAGATGGGGTACCTATGGAACAAATCCCAGTGGTAAAGAAATTTCTAGATATTTTTCCAAAAGAGCTATGTAATTTACCACCAGAAAGAGAGATGGAAATGGAGATAGAAATTATTTTAGGGACAGCCCCAATATCTAAGACCCCATATAGGATGGCACCAGTAGAATTGGCTGAGTTAAAAGTACAAATTCAAGATTTATTAGATAAAGGGTTTATTAGACCCAGTGCATCACCTTGGGGAGCTCCAGTACTCTTTGTAAGGAAAAAGGATGGGAGTTTGAGACTCTGTATTGATTACAGAGAATTGAACAAAGTAACAGTAAAAAATAAGTACTCACTCCCAAGAATAGATGATCTTTTTGATCAGTTAAAAGGAGCTTCAATATTTTCAAAAATTGATTTACAGTCAGGTTACCACCAGTTGAGGATATGTCCAAAGGACATCCATAAAACAGCATTCAGAACAAGATATGGGCATTATGAATTCTTAGTCATGCCATTTGGACTAACGAATGCCCCAGCTGTGTTTATGGATATGATGAACAGAATTTTTCGAGAATTTTTGGATCAATTTGTGGTAGTATTCATTGATGATATATTGATTTATTCAAAGACAGAAGAAGAACATGAGAAGCATTTAAGGATAGTGTTGGAAATTCTTCGAAGGGAGAAATTATATGCTAAATTTAAGAAATGTGAATTTTGGTTGAAACAGGTAGCCTTTCTCGGCCACATTATATCCGAGAAAGGAATACAAGTAGATCCTCAAAAGATTGAGGCAATAACAAAGTGGCCACAGCCAACAAATATCACGGAAATAAGAAGTTTCCTAGGGCTAGCTGGCTACTACAGAAGATTTGTGGAAGGATTCTCACAATTGTCAGGTCCGCTCACAAAGCTGACAAGAAAAGGAGTTAAGTATGAATGGACACAGGAATGTGAGAATAGCTTCCAAGAATTAAAGACAAGACTGGTAAAAGCTCCAATTCTAACACTACCTACGGAGAAGGAAGGGTTTGTGATCTATAGTGATGCCTCAAAGAAAGGATTAGGATGTGTACTGATGCAAAATGGAAAAGTTATATTATACGCATCTCGGCAACTCAAGCCAAATGAGGTAAACTATCCAACCCATGATTTAGAATTGGCAACAGTAGTCTTTGCCTTGAAAATTTGGAGACATTATTTATATGGAGTTAAATGTGAGGTCTATACTGATCATAAGAGCCTCAAATATATTTTTACTCAAAAGGAGTTAAATATGAGGCAAAGATGATGGCTCGAGTTACTAAAGGATTATGACCTCGATATTTTATATCATCCAGGCAAAGCAATGTAGTAGCCGATGCGCTAAGTAGAAATGTTAGCTTAACTCATCTCATCACAAAGGAAGAAGGGCTATTACAAGAATTGAGACAATTAGAGCTAATTGTAATCCCACCTGGGGTACAAGTTGGATTGTCTCAATTACAAATCCAGTCGAATTTATTTGAGCAAATTAAAATGGCTCAACAAGAAAATGGGTATTTCAAGAATTATGTGGAGAAAATGATTAAGAAAAATCCCAGTGAATACATACAAGTATGTATACCCAATCACAAGGAAGTAAAGGAACAGATATTGAAAGAAGCACATTTCTCTCCATTTTCGATGCATCCAGGTAGCACCAAGATGTATCAAGACATCAAAAAGATGTATTGGTGGAATAATATGAAGAGAGAAATTGCTGAATATGTGGCTAAGTGCCTAACATGTCAAAGGGTTAAGGTTGATCATCAAAGAACCCCTGGAAAATTACAGTCGCTAGAAGTCCCAGAATGGAAATGGGATGATATTACTATGGATTTTATTGAAGGGTTGCCAAGAACCCATAATGGAAATGATGCTATATGGGTCATAGTAGATAGATTATCAAAAGTAGCTCATTTCCTAGCCATCAAGAAAAATTTTACTGCTGAGCGACTGACTAAAATTTATTATAAGGAGATAGTGAGACTGCATGGAGTACCTAAGTCAATAGTTTCCGATCGAGATTCCAGTTTTACATCTCGATTTTGGAAAAGTTTACATCAAACCTTAGGTACGCAGCTGAAATTCAGCACAGCATTTCATCCTCAAACTGATGGGCAGACAGAAAGGGTAAATCAAATAGTAGAGGATATGCTGAGGATGTGCACAGTAGAATTTGGAGGATCATGGGATGAATATTTGGCTATGGCAGAATTTTCTTATAATAACAGTTATCAACCAAGTATTCAAATGACCCCATTTGAAGCTTTATATGGACGGAAATGTTGAACTCCTCTAAACTGGGATGAAGTAGGAGAAAGAAAATTGGCTCCAGACCTCTCAAAAAGAATGGCAGAAAAAGTTCAAATGATTCGCCAGTGTATACTCACAGCCCAGAGTAGGCAAAAGAGTTACACCGATTGCAAAAGAAGGGATTTAAATATCCAAGTTGGGGATCACGTATTTGTTAAGGTAACGCCATTCAAAGGAGTCACCCGGTTTGGAAAGAGGGGAAAATTACACCCAAGATATGTTGGGCCCTTTGAAGTTTTGGAAAAGATAGGCAATCTAGCCTATAGAATAGCTCTGCCACCAGTCCTCAGTGCCATCCACAATGTGTTTCACATCTCCATGCTCAGGAAGTATGTTTCAGATCCAACCCATGTGTTGATAGCGGAAAATTTGCCAATACAAGAACACATGAACTATGAGGAGAGGCCAATCAAGATACTAGATTTCAAGATCAAGAAACTTCGGAATAGAGAAATTGAGTGTGTAAAGATTCAATGGAATCGATATTCAGAATCCGAAGCCACATGGGAGTTACGGGAAGAAGTTGAAAGAAAGTACCCTCAATTATTCGAAGAAAGATAGGTTTCGGGACGAAACCTATTGTAAGGGGGGGAGAATTGTGGAACCCTGACCGTATACGCGTTGTTTCGACTGTATACGCGTCATATCAACATTTGTAATTTTGTAATTATTTTATAAATAAATGAAAATTTATGAATTATATTAATGAATATGTGTATTGGAAATTGAAGTAATGCAATTGGGAATTTAACCCCATAAATAATGCACGTGAATAGTAAACGTGAATAGTAAACAGGGGTTAAGATATATGATTAAGAGTTAATCACTTGGATTAACTTAATCATAAAAGACGAAAAAGGAAGCTTCCCACTACAGGACAAAAGTGTTTTTTTGGATTAAAATATGAATTTTCGGATTTTTAATTGATTTTTGAAGAAAATGAAGAAAAATTCATATCTTGCAATTCGGACATCGGATCAAGATGAAATTTTTTATGGGTGGCCAAGATATGATGATGGATATGATGAATGGTCCAAGATTAATCAAGGATCATGAATTAAGGGTCAAGATTAAATGTCATTTGAAAATGGAAAAAGTAACTTTACTTTTTCATTAATGGCATTTGACTTTGATTAATTTTAATTAAATAAAATTAATGCAAAGCCTACAATTGCTGCTGGAGCATGGACTTTTGGGGCATGATCCAATGGCCCATGATCATCCTCATCAAAGATCAATGGCTAGAATTAATTTAGCCTAAATTAATTAATTTTTAAAATAAAAAATAGGTAAAAATAGGGCTGAAATAGGGCTGCTGGAGCAGGCCTAGGGGGGGCTGCACAATGCTCCATGCACCTTTTAAAATTTGAAAAAAACACCTTTGCAATTTTACACCCTAAGCTAGAGGGGGTAAATTCCAAATTTATGAAAAATGGACCCCTATAAATAGAGGAGCAGGCCATGGACGAAATTCACAACCATCCCAGCTCAAAAATCACTTGAGCCACTTCATTTTCCATCCCCACACGTTTTAGCCTTGAAGAATAGAAGGTTGGAGAGAGAAAGTGTGAGAAAAAGAGGCATATCTCCACTTCGGGTAAGTGATTTCTACCCAAAATTTTTTTGGATGTTAAGTAAGGTAAAACCATGCTTAGATAATCTCCAAGCATGAGAAAATAAGTATAGATATAATGTTTAAATGGAATTGTGCCGAAACATCAAAAATTTGGAGCGAAGATAGGGTATTTGGGAAGATAGCATATGATATGTGAAAATAATGCTCCAAAATTGATAAGTGATGATTTGGGATGTATGATTATGATAAATATGATGTTGGAATAATGATATATTAATTTCATGATTTTTGGAATTAAGGATTATGCTTAAGTGAATTTATGATGATTTTTAGCATATGGAGAAAATGATTTTTTTGGCCAAGTAAATGATGATAAATTCAAAATATAAGAAATGTCCAATGATATACTAGGCATAAGGTATGTCATGGTATTTTTTATTTTTGGAAAAAATATCAATTTTTAAAACCCATGAACAGTAACCACGTCGCTGTGAACAATAACCACGGATGAACAGTCATCTGCTACAGTGATTTCCTACAGTGAACAGCGAGATTTTTAAGAAAATTTGAGATTAATATTTAAATATGATAATGAAAATTCTGAAGAACCTATGGATAAAAAAATCCACATAAAGAGATAATGCTCAAATAATATAGAACATACATGGGAAGCAGCTTGAATAGAAGAAATGAAAATATCATTTCTCCTTGAATAAGAAAAGGAAAAGAGAAGGTCGAAAACACCTCATAAAAAGGTAAGCAAGTTATATGTTTTGCAAATTATTTCCAAAATATTTGAAATTGTTTGCAAGTTGCTTTATAAAATTTATTTAAGGTTGGCCATACCTATAACTGCTTTACATGAACTGAAGTTCGTTTTGCGAAATTATTTATTAAATGTTTTTTTATGAAATCTTTTATGATTTGCAAATATCATGCCGGCATGTGTATGAAAATGAGCATGTGCACGAGGAATAGGCCTTAGTTGAGGTAGTAAGCGGACTGGATGTCCCCCTCGCTATTGCCAAGTCGCTTAATAGGCCCAGGCCGGCGGCGATCTCCCTGAAATGGGAGCATGTATGGGATGGGCGCCTAGATAGCGTCGTATTCAAAGGAATGTCATGAATGTTACGTACACATTGCATTTGCATTTTATGAAATGCATGAAAATGATTGAAAAATTATGTATAGCTTGCTTACTGAGTATTATTACTCACCCATGCTTTTTCAACAACAGACAGGAAAAGATGATGAAGGCAGCATGTAAAATGACATGTAGTTTCGATGAAATATTGTATATGTAAATTTTATGTAAAGACAATGATGATAATTTTGAGATGGAAGTGAATATTTTTGTTTTATGAAACAGTTTTGGTTTATAACTGTGATATGTGAAATATATTTCATGTTAGATGAATGATGAAAATTTTTCATGTATTAATGATAAAAAAAAGAATCCTGCCGTGTGATCAGGGCAACAATCCTGAGTCACGTTTACCAATCAAAACGATCCCGGAGTAAGACTTCTAGGCACCTTGGTTCGGGGCGCCACAAGAGTCGACTTGGGGGCCCTGGAGTCGAGTTGGCTTATCGACTTGGACTTTTCTAAGTCCAATTTTCCCATCTAGCTTTTTCTAATTTATCTCAATCATCCCCATATCATTTCTAATTTTGTAAAATGATTCTTTTGCTAATATTTTGGTAAAAATATCAGCAATTCGATCCTCGATTTTTACATATTCCAAGCAAACATCATGATTTTCAACATGTTCACGAATAAAATGATGTCTTACATCTATATGTTTGGTTCTAAAATGCAATACAGGATTTTTAGTTAAACAAATTGCACTTGTATTGTAACATCTAATTGGAATATTGTAATAATCAATACCATAATCTTTTAATTGTTGTTTCATCCAAAGTAATTGGGCACAACAGCTCCCAGCGGCTATATATTCGACTTCCACCGTAGATAGAGCAATACTAGTTTGTTTCATTGAACACCATGAAACCAACATGTTACTAAGGAATTGACATGTTCCACTAGTACTCTTTCTATCTACTTTGTAACTAGCAAAATCTGCATCCGAGTAGCCGATTAAATCAAAAGTTGACCCCTTTGGATACCATAGTCCAAGATTAGTGGTATTTATCAAATGTTTAAAAATTCTTTTTACAGCTAATAAATGTGATTCTTTAGGACATTCTTGGAATCTAAAACACATACAAACACTGAAAAGAATATCCTGTCTAGAAGCAGTTAAATACAACAATGATCCTATCATACTTTTATAAAACTTTTGATCGATATATTTACCATTTTCATCCATGTCGATCTTGATTGTTGAACTCATTGGAGTATTTGCTCCTTTGCTAGTTTGCGTTCCAAATTTCTTTAGCATTTCTTTGATGTACTTTGACTAATTTATGAATATTCCTTTGGCTTGTTGCTTTATTTGTAGTCCAAGGAAGAAATTTAATTCTCCCATCATGCTCATTTTGAATTCGCTCTACATAATCTTAGAAAATTCTTGGTACAGAGTTTCGTCAGTAGCACCAAATATTATATCATCTACATAAATTTGCACAATTAAAATATTTTTGCTTTTATACTTGATGAATAAGGTAGTATCAACCTTTCCTCTTTGAAATTCATGATCAATCAAAAATCTATTTAACCTTTCATACCAAGCTCGTGGGGCTTGTTTTAGTCCGTATAATGCTTTGGTTAGTTTATAAACATATTTTGATTGATTCTTTTCTTCAAATCCAGGGGGTTATTCAACATATACTTCTTCATTCAAGTATCCATTCAAAAATTCGCTTTTCACATCCATTTGAAACAATTTGAAATCCATGTGAGAAGCAAATGCTAGTAAAATGCGTATGGCTTCTAATCTAGCCACGAGTGCATATGATTCTTCAAAATCAATCCCTTCTTCTTAGCTACTAGTCTAGCTTTGTTTCTTATTGCAAGTCCGCTTTCCTCCAATTTGTTCCTAAATACCCATTTGGTACCAATAATGGTGCAATCATTTGGTCTAGGAACTAGATGTCATACATTATTTCTTTCAAATTGATTTAGCTCTTCTTACATTGCAGTAACCCAGTTTTCATCATCAAAAGCCTGATCAATAGTTGTTAGTTCAATTTTTGATACAAAAGCATATTGTCCACAAATGTTTTGTTTTGACCTTCTAGTCTTTACTCCTTCATAGATATCACCAATGACTTGCTCAATTGGATGGGAATTTTTGAATTTCAAATCAATTAGAGGTCTATAGGAATCATTACCTACACTTACCTTTTCTTCCGTAGAATTTTCTGGCTTGAGCTTGGTTTCCTTTTGTTGCTCTTGTTGTTTTGTTTTTGTATCATCTCTATCACTTAGTTCATCCTCCTTTCTTGGAGTTTGGTTAAATTCATCAAAAATAACATGTATTGATTCTTCTACTATTTGATTTCTTTTGTTGAAAATCCTATATGCTTTGCTATTTGATGAATAACCAAGGAAAATAGCTTTATCATTTTTGGCATCTAATTTTTTCAAATTTATTTTTCCATTATTTAACACATAACAAGTACATCCAAAAGTATGGAAATATGATATGTTCGGTTTTCTGCCTTTCCAGAGTTCATATGGGGTTTTTTCAAAATTGCTCTAATGGTAACTCGGTTTAATACATGACAAGTTGTACTTACAGCTTCGCTCTAAAATCTTTTGGACAATTTACTCTCATTTAGCATAGTTCTAGTCATTTCTTGTATTGTTTGGTTTTTCCTTTCAACAACTCCGTTTTGTTGATGAGTTCTTGGTGCAGAAAATGTATGGTGAATTCCTTTTTCATTGCAAAATTCTATGAATTGATTATTTTCAAATTCACCACCATGATCACTTCTAATGGAAATAATTGAGCTTTGTTTTTCATTTTGCACCAAATTTGAAAATGTGACAAACATAGAAAATGCTTCATCTTTGCTAGCTAAGAGTATAATCCAAGTAAATCTCAAAAAAGCATCAACAATTACATACACGTACTTTTTCCAACCAAGAGTTAAAATATCCGATGACCCATAAAGATCCATATGTAACAATTCAAGTGGTCTATTTGTTGAAATTTCCTTTTTGGTGGAAAATGGCATTTTGGGTTGTTTGGATAGTTGACAAGCTTTGCAAATTTTATCCTTGTGATATTTGAGCTTTGGTAACCCTTGTACTAGATTCTTTTTCCACAATATTTTAATATTTGACATATTTATATGTCCAAGCCTTGTATGTCATATCCATGGATCATTTTCCATGACTATTAGACATTTTCACTCAAGTTCATCAAGGCAAACCAAATATACATTTCCACGTCTTTTGCCACTAAATACTATGTGTTCATCATTAAAAACATTGCATATAGAGGATTCAAATACAACTTTATATCATTTGTCACATAATTGACTAATACTCATAAGATTATGTTTGAGTCCTTCAACAAATAGTATATCCTCAATACATGCATTTGAAATACCATATACATTTCCTTTACCTTTTATTTTACCTTTTTCATTATTTCCAAAGGCTACTGTCTTCATTGCATGGGTTGATCTTATAGAACAGTCATTTTTCTCCTGTCATATGTCTTGACCAGCCACTATCTATAAACCATATGTTATTGGCCTTAGTTCTAAGACAAACCTATAAAAATTAAGTCAAGTGGAGCTCATCCTTTTGGTACCCATTTTATGGGTCCATTTGGGTTAGTTATCCATTGGAGTTTATGTTGATCTACCTTTGAAGTCATAAATCCAATGCTTTTCGGCATCCAAACCAATTTTGCTCCAAGGTTTTGTAATTTTCTCAATTTGCATTGATAAACCTTGTGTCCCAACTTGTTACAAAAATTACAAGCTCCTAGGAGTCTAGGAATGGGAAGCCATTTGGTCATTTGTTCTCCAGTTGGTCTTTTAGTCCAAACTACATGATTTATCTTGGGTTTAGTATAAATGGGTTTGGTGTTGTTTCTCAGAGCATTAGATTTCTCTTGCTCAAATATGGTATACCCAAGTCCTTTCTTACAAGTTTGAGTGGTCATTTTTAAAAACATTTTCACACTTTCTCCTGGATTAGAAAACTTGACAAGCGATTCATTTAATGAATCATTTTCCTTTTTGAGTTTCTCTAACTCATTTATCAAAGTATTCTTTTCATTTTTCAATTGATCAACTTTTTCAGCAAGTTTACCGTTCATGATCATTACTGCATCACAATATCTTTTCTTTATTGTAAACTTATTTCCTAATTTCTTTATTTCCTCATATAATGAATCATAGGCTTGTTGGAGTTCTTCTAATTCAGCACATTTGAGGCATTCATTTGTAGAAGATAAAATTGAAAAGGATTTTTGTTTGGAGGTTACCTCTTGACTACTTGTGCAGTTCGTTGAAGTAGCTTGATCCTCCAAGATTTCCGTTGCTACAAAACGTATGTTGGAATTTGTCATGCAATAAATTCTTGCGCAATCCGCTTCACATTCTTCACTTAAAGAGTTGCATGTTGTAGATTCCTCTTCATTTATGTAGATGACTCTTCCTTTGTTTCTTTGAAATTTTCTGTTGTCGCCTCATTTTTTTTCTTTGCTCTTTTGCTTTATTTTCTTCGGGCGTTGGGCATTGGGCTTGCATGTGCCCCGAACCGCCACACCGGTAACATTTTGTTGATTCTTTCTTTTTTCTCTTTAGAATTTCTTTCTTTAAAGTTTTTGAAATTTCTACTTTCCTTACAAATTTTTTGAACCATTTTGTAAGTAAGGCAATTTCATCGTTGTTTTGTGATGATGAGGTGGTGTCATCCAAGTCTTGTGCAGCTTTCAAGGCGATGACTCTTTTGCCTTTGTGGTGATCCTTGTTTCTTTTCTTGATTAGCTCATGTGACATTAACGAGCAAATAAGGTCTTCCAACTTCAACGTGTTTAGGTCCTTGGCTTCTTCTATCGCAGTAATCTTTGAAGTCCATGATTCGAGTAGCGCCTTTAAAATTTTCATAACCTGCTCTGATTCAGAAATTACCTTTCCTAGGCCTTTCAAGGAGTTAGTAATTTTGGAAAATCTAGCAAACATTTAAGAAATATTTTCTATTTCTAACATTCTAAAGCTTTCCAATTCTCCAATCAAAATATTTCTCTTTGTCCCTTGGACTTAAGAGGTTCCTTCATAGATAGATGTTAGTGTATCCCATATCTCTTTGGCAGTCAAACAAGAGGATACTCTATCATATTTGGAAGCAGTAAGAGTACAAAATAATGAATTCATAGCCTTGGCATTGCTCTTTATAATTTTTACTTCCTCATCGGTCCATTTGGAAGCTCTTTAATCAGTAGGCAAGGTCACACCGTCTTGGATTGCAATCCAAGAATCCATATCTGTAGCCATGATGAGTTGTTTCATATGTAGCTTTCAATAACCAAAATTGTTCCCGTCAAACAATGGTGACCTAGTAAAGGATTGGCCTTCGACAAATGCGGGAACGAAAATGGATTGGGATGCCATATCAAAACCTTTCTTTAGTAAAACTCAAAGACCTGCTCTGATACCACTTGTTGGTCCCGAGTTGATGGAAATTACCCAAGAGGGGAGGGGTGAATTGGGTATTTAAAAATTTAAAACTTGAATTAGAGACTTTACCCCGGTTTAGTTTAATCTCCTTTAATAAGACAAATTGAAAGCAATAAGATAGTGAAAGTGGAAATGGAAAACAGTAGACAAGATTTATAGTGGTTCGGGAAACCTTCCCTAATCTACTCTTCCATGCTCACACTCCCTTGTGACTTGGGTTCCACTATGTATTCCACGAATACAACTAGAGCCTCCACTCTCTTCTAGATTCTAGCTCTAGGGGGCATATACAACCAGAGCCTTCGCTCTCTTTTAGATTCTAGCTCTAGGGGGCGTATACAACAAGCAACACAAGTAGGTGACGAGTTCCACTCCAATCACAACCCTACTTTGCTATAACTTGGTTTGAAACACCAAACTCAAACCAAGCACTAAAAACTGAATATCAAAATGAAATGAAAGAAATCTACACTTTACAGATTTGTGTAGCACGTTTCAGCTTGAGGAAGAATTTGTAGAAGCAACCAATCATTTTGCGTTGAAGCAAACAACAATTTTGAAGCTTGTTCTTCCTTTGAAAGTGTATAGATCACTCAATTGTAGAGAAAAGTGGATTGAAACTCTTACTAGCACTTCTTTCCTCTTTTTCAGCTCTTACTTGTGTGTTTCTATGTTTGCTTGAGTGTCTATATATAGAGGAGGGAGAATTTTGAACGTTATGGAGTTGGTTGGCGCGTAATAAATGTTCCAACGTTCAAAAATTCGAACGTTATTCCTCCAAGTCGCAGGTGGAGTCGACTTCGTGTGCGACTTCACCCAAGTCACATGCTGGAGTCGACTTCGGATGTGACTTCAGTTGTGCTCAGTTTGTTCAAGTTCTTCCTCGGGTCGACTTGGCCTTGGACTTGACCCAAGTCGCAGGTGGAGTCGACTTCGGGTGCAACTTCGGATGCTTCGGTTTCCAAGTCTGTCTTCTGGGTCGACTTGGTCTGGGACTTGACCCAAGTCAATGCTGGAGTCAACTTCGTTTGCTACTTGACTTCTCTTTCTTGCCAAGTGAACTTAAGCTTCCTTCGAACTGTCTTTGCTTGGTTAACTTCTTCATCATAAGTGTTCTTCTTTTGATTTTCAATACTTGAAATTTAGTATATTCATTTTGTATAGAAATCTTGAAAACTTGAATCTTTGTATGCATGAACAAGTCCAATATATATATTATGATTTAAATGGATGAATTCATGCATCTTGCTTGCTTTGGACTTGGATATGTCCTAAGTCGAATATTTATGTCAACTTGGTCTTCATCTTAAGTCAAGTCTGACCTTAAGTCGACTTGGCCTTCGACTTGACTTCTAAAATCTTGCCCAGTCTAACTGAAGTCGATGCTGGAGTCCACTTGGCCTGCCACTTCACCTAAGTCGCATGTGGAGTCGACTTCGTCTGCAACTTCGGCACCTCTTGGTTCCTCATTTCAATGTTGGACAAAAATAGGCAATTGAAGTCACTGCTGGAGTCGACTTGGCCTAAGTCGATGTCTGAGTCGACTTGGAGATCGACTTGACCTGCTATACTTTATATTTTTCATTTTATATCCTTAAGCAAAACACAAAACACATTAGTAGCTAAAACTTACTCAAATTATGTTGTTAATCATCAAAACACATGCTTGGGATATTTTGTATTTGATTTTATTAATTGTTTCCAACATTATCATGGCCCATTTCAGACTTTATTTGCGTGCTAGTCCGAAAGATTAGGCTTAGTTTGCATCCATTTAGCTTAATTTTCACTCACTTTGCATTTTAGGAGTGTTATTTAGTTTTTATGAATTTTTAGCACAAATTAGGCATTTTTAATTTATTTATTTATTTTATTCAACTTTTGTAGAAAGGACGGGCATTATGAAGGCATGCAAGCGAATGGAATGCAGTTTTGGACCAAGTCACAAGGCATGTGGCTGGCGCCACCCTAGTGCCCTTGCCAGGACTCCAGCACAATTCAGCAGACACATAGCTTCCAGTGAGTTGGCGCCAGGCATGATCACAAAGGTGTGTCCAGGAGAAGCTCCAAGTCATGAAACCTTCAGAGAGTTGGCGCTTACCAAGGCATGAACTCCTAAGGTTTGCGGAAAAGTTCCAAGTTGCCCAGCACACAGAGAGTTGGCGCCTAGGTGCCAATACGCATCTGTATGCATAGATTTCAGTGTGTGATGCGCAGTGCCACACTATAAATAGATCCTAGGGGTTTGCGAGCGAAAGACGACTGGAGAGAGAGCTCAGGAACGGAATTACACAAAAGAGAAAGACGAAAACGCGATCAAAGCATATATTGAAGAGGGGATTCAACTCTGTTGGTGGAAGCCGCCGGAAAACTAGTTTTCTCTTATTCTTTCTATTTTTCTTTCTCTGCTTTCATGGATACTTTCAATATGAATGTAATGGATGTTATGATCATGTCTTTGAACTAAACCTCCATTAGATGGATAGTTAGGATGAATTGAACTCTAAACTATATTGTAACGCCCCATTCATAAAAATACTCAATAACTAATCAACGGCGCTACACAATCATAGAAAAATTCGGCAGCATCTCCCCATAACATACAAGGGGTAATATGGAATACATGACCTGATATTCATTACATTTTCATCTGTAACATTCAAACCTATTTATATACTTGCATCTTCATATAATAAGAACATTCATATAGAAAGAAATCATTACATATTTTCCTTACACAACAAACCGATATAATAGTCATGCATATGTGCATCAACAAGGATTATAATCCAATCTGAAATACCAAATACATTATAGTTGTCAAAACGAATCCGCCTAAGTAATTGTCTACATATATGATTATCAAAAGAGCACAAGTCTAAAAGAACTGGAATCAACATATTGTGCTAGGGTCTCTCATGTTTGATCTTCAACTTGTCCCATCCTTAAGTTCCCCTTCTGACCTGCGATCTAAAACCACAATAACAATGATATGAGTCTAAATAGACCCAGTAAGTAGATAGTGGTTAGCACAAAGTGCAAATAAGCATAATGATGGATACTCATACAGTGATGAAGCTAATACACATGGGTCCAATACCCACTCCCAAGATCGTATACATATAACCATACACACAAATTGACCAACACAACCAATCATCTACTCATGTCCATCAAGGGCCATGAACAACCCTCTCCTCATGTCAATCAGGGGCCATGAACAACCCTTACAACCAACTATTTGAGATAACGCATCATACATAACAGACAATGAAACACATCGCAAACCACGCATACAACATCAACACAATTCAGTTACAACACATAGATCTGTCACACAAGCATTTTATCAAACACATGATAGGTGCGAAATGAAAGAACCTTCAATTCATACTCTCGATTGGGGCAAATCAATTCACGTCACATTTCAACAATATAACAACTGCTAAGAAGTCTTTTACATCATAGAAATCACGCATTCAAAGTAAATTCACCATGAACCCTAACTGTTACGAACTCTACGCCTAATACCATGGAGTCGTTAGAAGCTATACATTCCCTCTAGCCTCGTATCGCGTTTAACGTAAAATTTCATCACTAAATCGAGAAGGAGCGACATCTACTTACCTGACCGGGCAGGTCGAACCCCGTACCTACTCTGCGAAGGAAACAATAGTCATAGAGCCCATCAATGGAACGCTAATCATACATGCACATATGCACTATACATCTCCTAGATGTCGTGTCCATGTATGTTATGTATCCATTAATATCGTAAAATTCTTACTAGCATGTTCATAAGTTACCTCATAAATAGAGAAAAGTTATAATAAAAATAGAATAAAAATACCTGGTCCTCACATATATTGTCTTGGTTCTTTAAAATTCAGGAATGAATATTTGATATTATATATGATTGTGTATGATTTACCCTTGCATGTGTGATTTTAATGCTTTTTACAAGATTAACTACCTTATAAGATGATTTAATTGCTTGATTTATCCTTGGAAGAGAAAAATCTCTGCTAGATCCACGTGCAGGGTATAGGTTTTCTCTTTGTAAGGGGAGTTATTTAACGGATAGGAATATACCGTTAAACCATGTGTAGTCAATAAACAAGTTATGCACTTATCAATTTCACTTTATTTAACTGCATGAGAACATAGCAATTAAATAGGGTGTAATTAGCTTTATATAGTGTTGGAAGACATATATAGAGATTATTGAACTTGGACTAGTAAATTCATATACAATCCAATCAAAAAGAACCAATGCGATATAATTTAGATTCAAGGATTCCGAGCTATCCATCTGTCATCCCCGATTAGTAACTCCGTTTTTAGTATCCAGCAGTTCCGTGAACCCTACTCTGATTTCTTATTGCAGTTGTTAGCTTTAGTTTAAATTCATAAACTCAGAATTTTCTACCCACCTAAAGCAATTAAACTAATTAATAATTTCGGTTAACAATTCCTCGTGGGAACGATACTCTACTCACTCTTTATTACTTGACACAGCACGTATACTTGCGTAAATAGCGAGCATTTTAATTGATATATACACAGCTTGTCAATGTGTTCTAGATTCTAATCATGTCCTAAAGAATCACATTTAATAGTTGTGAAAATAATTTTCAGATACTTGATAAATACTACTAATCTAGGACTATGGTATCCAAAGGGGTCAACTTTTGATCTAATCGGCTACTTGGATGCGGACTTTGCCGGTTACAAAATAGATAGAAAAAGCACTAGTGGAACATGTCAATTTCTTGGAAACATATTGGTTTCATGATTTTCAAGAAAACAAACTAGTGTTGCTCTATCTACCGTGGAAGCCGAATATATAGTCGCCGGGAGCTGTTGTGCCCAATTACTTTGGATGAAACAATAACTTAGGAATTATGGTGTTGATTATCATGATATTTCAATTAGATGTGATAATACAAGTGCAATCTGTTTGACCAAAAATCCTGTGTTGCATTCTAGAACAAAACATATAGATGTGAGACACCATTTTATTCGTAAGCATGTTGAAAATCATGATATTTGTTTGGAATATGTTAAAACTGAGGACCAAATTGCAGATATCTTTACCAAACCATTAGCAAAAGAGCCATTTTATAAAATTAGAAATGATATGGGTATGATTGAATTTGATTAAAAGCATAACATGATAGGGGGAGTATGTTAGGAAAATCGAGTCTGGAGAGCCAAGTCGACTTTAGTCAGCCCAAGTCGACTTCGGTTAGGGCAAGTCGACTCCAGCGCATGACGCTTCACTTTCCCGAACGTACGGTCTTCTTCTTCTTCTTCTTCTTCTTCTTCTTTTATCTCATTTTTCTTCTTTTTCTTTCATTTTCCCTTTGTTGTTCTCCCTCTTAGCCACTTAATCTCATTTTTAAGCCCTTTTTCCTTTCCTCAATTTCTCATCAACAGATCTATCTTTCTCGTCAGTAGCTGTCTGCCGAATTTTACCGACAACAGCCGCCACCATTTCCACTTCCTCCCTTGTCTTCCTCATCTCTGGCCTGCCTGCTCTCTCGTTTCCTCTTTGTCACTGTCCGCCGGTCGCAAATCTGTTTCCTCTTGTCTGCTCGAAAGCCACTACTTCTGTTATTTCTGTGGTCTCTCATTTTTCCTTGCTCTCTAAACTATTTTCTCAAAGTTCCACTGCAAAATCCATATCAAAACTCATCAAATTGAACAAATGGCACCTAAAGTAGTAGCTAAGCCTTCAAAACAGGTCGTATCCAGGCCTTCCAAATCAAACACAGGCAAGGGGGTACCCCGCCAACAACGGACTCCATCCAAACGGGTCTGGGAGGAGGCCCTCGCATCTGCGGGATGCCATGTGCATTTCCGCGAGGTCAACCCCTCCTCGTTGGCGCCCCGACAGGGTAACTCTGATTCTGGATCTAGCAGCGAGACGCTATCAGCTGCAAACAGATAAGGCACTCCGACTTAGAAGGCTCAGGTGCTAAAGATGTCAACTACTTATTTCAGAACTGAATGACAACACAATAGGTTCTATAAACATTTCTACAAGCGTAAGATTTTTGTCCCCAAGATCATTGATTTTAAGTTTTTGCGTGATTATGAGTTTGGCATTGAAGAGTTACTAGACTTTCAAGGATGGACTGGGCTTTTGAAAGCCGATGACAGAGTATACCCTGATCTGACCTGAATGTTCTACTACTTATGGGATCAGGAGTATTACATTACATTTGTCAAAGGAAAAGAGATAAATTTAGGGATTTGAAATGAAACTCACAGGGACGGTGCAATCCATAGAATTGTGCATATTTTGGATGTTCTCGAAGCCGAGGAGCATATTCCCGAAGGGTTAACCATCTCATAGATGTATAATCAGCTAACTAAGAGCAATAAGTATCACCCTGGGATAAAATTTCTACATTATATGGATTTATCACCGAGATTGAGGGTTCTTAGATTGTTGATAGCTCATTGCATATACCCTAAAGGAGGAAGCCGAAACCAATTGAACTCACAGAAAGCAAAAATTCTATGGAAAGTGGAAAATAGAGTCAAAGTTAGCTTGCCTGCATTATTGCTAAAAGCATTGGCTTCAAAGAAAGACAACCCATGAGGCGTGCTCCCATATGGAACTTGGATCACAAGAATAATGCACTACATGGGTATTGATCTCGACGGTGAGCCATTCGAAGTCCTCAAGCCAACCAACGCGATAAACAAGGATCTCTTGCAAAGAATGAAAATCAATGTGGAGGATTTACGGGCTGAGAGGATTCGGGAACAAATGGGGCAACCAACCCAAGCAGAAGCAGGAGGTGCACATCCTGAGTGGGAGCAGCCCCCTCCATCTCCACAGCCGCAGGCAACCCCATCTCCACCACCTGTCGTGCCTGCTGAGCCTGCATCGCCCCAATCACATGGGTCATGTTCTCCCAGAGGCTCGCAGATCCCCGATCCGCATCCACATTTGCTAACTTGGGATACTTCAGTTGATGTCATCCGAGAGCATTTGGAGCAGATGGAGGATAGGCTTACCTCCCATTTGGTCGGGATCCATACTGCGATTATGGATATGCATTCTCGTTAGGATCGCATGGATAAAGAACTACTGACTATTAAGTATCGGCTTGCATCGGGAAGCAGTCGTGTTCGGCCCATGCCTAATCTAGATCCTTTTGTCAGCGAGTCTGTGCGGGCTGCACCCACAACTCAGCCCTTATCATCTTTTTACTCATCTGCCCACATCAGGCCTACCCCACCTACTACTCGATCATCTTATCCCATATCTGCTTTCCAGTTTACTAAATCACGTTTTCCCTATTTCCTTTTTGATTCATTGATAAAAAGGGGGAGAGAATTCTGAGTTTTAGAGTTTGTTAAGATAGCTTACTTTCATGGGTTGGGTAGTTTGTACTCATATAGGACATTTTGCATTTCAATATTGTATAAAATGTTTGGTTAATATGAAAATGTTCTGTTTTGAATGAATGGAAAAGGTTGAATGACTATAACTTATGCTTTGTATAATATCTGTATGCAATGGTTGAAAATGAAATATGCATGTTGATTTCATTAACTTTGAAATGAAATGCAAATGACTCATGTATGCTCTAAAGTACCAAAACAAGGATAAAATGGTAATGTTCTAAGTAAATGAAAGGTATAACTCAAATTGGTTTTGTCAATCATCAAAAAGAGGGAGATTATTGGAATCAATGGAGAATTAAGCATAATCTGGGTTTTGATGATTAACAACTCAATTTGAGAATGTTTTGGGTACTAATATGATTTGTTGAAGTTGTTTAAAGGATAGATGTGGCGCCCCGATGCGAGGTGCCTAGAAGCCTTACTCCGGGATCGTTTTGATTGGTAAACGTGACTCAGGATTATTGCCCTGATCACACGGCAGGATTTTTTTTTCATTAATACATGGAAAATTTCCATAATTCATCTATCATGAAATATATTTCGCATATCACAGTTATGAACCAAAACTGTTTCATAAAACAAAAATATTCATTTCCATCTCAAAATTATCATCATTGTCTTTACATAAAATTTACATATACAATATTTCATCAAAACTACATGTCATTTTACATGCTGCCTTCATCATCTTTTCCTGTCTGTTGTTGAAAAAGCATGAGTGAGTAATAATACTCAGTAAGCAAGCTATACATAATTTTTCAATCATTTTCATGCATTTCATAAAATGCAAATGCAATGCATACATAGCATTCATGACATTCCTTTGGATGCGACGCTAGCTAGGCGCCCATCCCATACATGCTCCCATTTCAGGGAGGTCACCGCTGGCCTGGGCCTATTAAGCGACTTGGCAATAGCGAGAGGGACATCCGGTCTGCTTACTACCTCGACTAAGACCTATTCCTCGTGCATATGCTCATTCTCATACACATGCCGGCATGATATTTCCAAATCATAAATAATTTCATAAAAAGTATTTAATAAATAATTTCACAAAATGAACTTCAGTTTATGTAAAGCAGTTATAGGTATGACCAACCTTAAATAAATTTCATAAAGCAACTTGCAAACAATTTCAAGCATTTTGGAAATAATTTGCAAAACATATAACTTGCTTACCTTCTTAGGAGGTGTCTTTGACCTTCTCTTTTCCTTTTCCTATTCAAGGAGAAATGATATTTTCATTTCTTCTATTCAAGCTACTTCCCATGCATGCTCTATATTATTTGGGCATTATTTCTTTATGTGGATATTTTTATCCATGGGTTCTTCAAAATTTTCATCCTTATAATTAAATATTAATCTCAAATTTTCTTCAAAATCACGCTGTTTACTGTAGCATATCACTGTAGCATATCACTATTCACGTCACTATTCACGGGTTAAATTCGTAATTGCATTATTTCAATCTCCAATATACATATCTATCAATATAATTCATGAATTTTCATTTATTCATAAAATAATTACAAAATTACAAATATCGAAATGACGCGTATACGGTCGAAATGACATGCATACGGTCGGGGTTTCACAATAGAAAATTAAAATTAAGAATTTGACAGACCAAGTCGCAAAGACAAGTCGACTCAGCTATCGACTTGAGTGAAGTCGATACCAAAGTCGACCTCAGTATCGACTTGGAAAGAGCAAATCCTTCCAACGCTGAATTTTGGATTCAAGACAGGTGAAGTCGCAAGGTCGAGTCAACTCCAGACGCGACTTGAGTCGACCTCAGTATCGACTTGGAAAGAGCAAATCCTTCCAGCGCTGAATTTTGGATTCAAGACAGGTGAAATTGCAAGGTCGAGTCAACTTCAGACGCGACTTGGGTGAAATCGCAGACCCAAGTTGACTCCACTATCGACTTCAAGTACTCAAACCTTCCAGCATTGAAAATGGGATCCAAGACAGGTGAAGTCGCAAGTCCAAGTCGACTCCAGCTGTGACTTGGGTGAAGTCGCAGACCAAAGTCGACTCCACCATCGACTTCAGATGCTCAAACCTTCCAACATAGAAAATTGAATCCAAGACTGGTGAAGTCGCACCCAAAGTCGACCCCGTATAAGACTCCAAGAATAGATGATGATGTCAAGTTTCAAGATTCAACTTTCAAGTTTAAAAAAATATCAGTGGAAGAACAAAATATGATGGATAGCAAGCAATCAAGATCACTTTCAAGAAATCCAAATTCCAACAAGTGTATACAGAAAGTGAAGTCACACCCGAAGTCGACTTCACCTACAACTTGGGTCAAGTCCAGGACCAAGTCGACCTGAAGTGGAACTTGAAGTCTTTGCTGGGAACCGAATTCGCACCCCAAGTCGACTCCAGTATGCGACTTGGGTGAAGTCGCACCCAAAGTCGACTTCACATGCGACTTCGGTCCCAACGATTGGAAAAATTTGAACGTTGGCGCATTAAATGCTCGCCACCTACCTCCAAACGTTCGAATTTACTTCATCATTATATATAAGCATTCAAATGAAAGTGCTAGAGGTTAGAGAAAGCATTAACTGAGATCCAACTACCATCCTCTACAAGCATTAAATGATCAACACAAATTTCAAGTGAAGAACTACGCTCCAACTTGCTGCATACTTTAAAGCTGATCAAATCATCTCTTCTATGGGTTCTTCCACGAGCTGAAACCTGCCTACACAATCTGTAAAGTATAGCTTTCATTATTTGATTTTATATTTGTATTGTTTACTTGGTTTAATATTGGTGTTTTGAACCAAGAGAAAATAAAGTAGCGTTGTGACTTGAGAGGGACTCGTCACCTACTTGTGCTGTGATTTGTATACGACTCCTAGAGCTGGAATCTAGAAGAGAGCTATTGCTCTAGCTGTATTTGATAATACAATAGTGGAACCCAAGTCACAAAGGGTGTGAGCTTGGAAGAGTGGAGTAGGAGAGGTTGCCCGAACCACTATAAAAACCCTTGTCTACTGCTGTGATTTGCATTTGTGATATTATTGCTTTATTACTCTCCATATTATTCATTTTTTTCATTAAGGGGATTAAATTAAAAAGGAAAATTTTCTGTTTAAGTAAAATTTTTAAAATACCCAATTCACCCCTCCCCTCTTGGGTAATAGCCATAAACTCGGGACCAACACATTCTGCCCCAGCGAAATGAGATCCCAAATAGGTTGGTCCAAATCATCTTGTGGTGGATGAATTGGAACCTCAACCCTTTGGTTTCCATGTTGGTCTACATGAATGTTCTCATCCTGTTTTGAATGCGCTCCATTCTATGTTGTTGACTCCTAGCTTCTCTGCTATTACGACTCCTTCTTAGATAAGTTCTTTCTCGCTCCGGATCAAATGGTATAATGATATCCTTTCCAGCCCTACCTCGGCACTTGCAAAAATAATGAACCCTGCAAAAACTAGTTCAAATTGAAATCAGCTGGAAATTTCTAAACTAAAGAAATTATTAACTGAACTATAGTTATAGAATTATACAAGAAAGCAATAAAACTAACAATAATTAGTTACACCGAATATCCCCAGCAACAGCACCAAAAACTTGATGAGCTGCGTATGTCTAATTAAAATGCTCATTTTAATGCAAGTATACGTGCCGATTAAGTAATAAATAGTGAGTTAAGTATCGTTCCCACAAGGATATGGTCTAACTTAGATTATTAATTAGTTTAGTTGCTTTCGGTGAGTAGAAAAGGAATTTCATAATTGAGAAAGAAAATACCAAATGCATAAAAGAACTATAGAAGAGTTTCATGGGACAGTTGGAATATTAAAAGGGAATTATCAATTGCGGATGGCAGATGGGATAGTTGGGAATCCTTGAACCTAAACTATACTGCATTGGTTCCTTTTCATTAGATTGTGCAAGAATTTACTAGTCCAAGTTCAATAATCTTTATATATATTTTTAAACACATATAAAGCTAATTACACTACATTCAATCGCTATGTTCTCATGCAATTGAATGAAATGGAATTGATAGATACATAACTTGTTCATGACTACATAGGGTTTAATGGTATATTCCTATCCATTAAACAACTCCCCTTAACAAAAAAGAAACCTATGCCCTACACATGGATCTGGTAGGGTTTCCCCTTTTCCAAGGATAGATCTTGCAATTAAATCATCTTACAAGGTAGCTAATCTTGTAAAAAGCATTAGATAACATATGCAAGGGTAAATCCACATCGTACAATCATATAGAAATCAAATATTCATTTCTGAATCTTTAAAGAACCAAAATAGTATAGTTAGATATCAATTCATCCTAACTTTCCATCTATGGAAGTTTAGCTCAAAGACATGGAATCAAAATCCATTACATCCATTATGAAAGGATTCCAAGAAAAATAGAGAAAAGGAAATAGAAAGAGAAAGAAAAAACTGAATCTCGGAAGCTTCAACCAATGAGATCGAATCTCCTCTTTAGATTGCGCTTGAAACGGGTTCTGTTCCTTCTCTGTGCGGCTGCTCCGTCGGTTCTCTCCCTTCGGCATGAATCCCTAGGTTTCTATTTAAATTATTTAGCCCGTACAACACACGTGCAGAAACGCACATGTGCGGATTCGCCGTGGCGCCTAGGCGCCAACTCCTTGGATGCTGCGTAACTTAGAAACACTTCGGGATGACTCTGCATACTTGTGAAGTGGCGCCTGTGCTCCAACTCTCTGTAAGCTTTGTGACTTGGAACTTCCCAGAATGCATCTGCATGCTAGTGAAGTGGCGCCTAGGTGCCCCAAGCCGGCGCCTGGGCGCCAACTCACTGGAAGCATTCTGTCGTGTGAGGTGCTGGAACTTCTAACTAAAGCATGTAGAGTGGCGCCCAGGCGCCACTAGGTAATACTTTACAAAATTTTCTTGCATGTTCAGTATCCCTACCAAGTTATCAGAATAATAAAAGGGGGGTGATTGAACCAAGCTGAGTAACCGGGACTTTACCTAGCAAATGTCAAGGTTTGCGTAAAATAGCAAAAGAAAATTATAGTAAACGCTTTAAAAAGAAAACTCTCTCTAGATACCCTGAAATATGGGGAGGGGAGCCAAAAAAATGAAAAAAATCAAACAAACTCCAGATATCCAAACTATGGTGAGGGGAGTCTTGAAATAAGTTTGGGGGGGGGGAAGAATGTACAGTAAGGCAAAATGGAATCCAGTAAATTATTACCATGTTCTTTGACTAGTTAATTCAGCTTAAACCTTGGTTCACCTATTTTGTATTGATTTTCTAACCAGTTTCTTTTGATCAAGAGAAAGATTAGCATGATGGAATCATTACTCTGTACTAGAAATATTGTAAAAAACATGTAACTTGGTTCGAGAATGAAAAATGAAAATGCATGTCCTGTTTTGAGAGATGTATGATTTTTCATGTTTAGATTATTCTTGATTTTTTTGAATAAAGAGATATGATTGTTAGAAGTATAATGGGAATCAGGTTGAGTTGACAGAGTGCAATTTCATTTATTCATTCATTCATTCATTCATTCATTATGTTTGCATGTGTTGCTCGAGGACTAGAAACATTTAAGTTTGGGGGTGTGATAAGTCGCGAAAATGCGAGTTATCATGGCCCATTTCAGACTATTTTTGCATGTTAGTCCAAGAGATTATGTTTAGTTTGCAACCATTTAGCTTAGTTTTCACTCGCTTTGCATTTTAGGAGCATTATGTAGTTTTTATGCATTTTTAGTTCATTTATATAGTTTCAGTCATTTTTGCTGGAAGGACGGACAATTACAAGCATGCGAGCGAGTCAAATGCAGAACGGACCAAGTGAAGAAGCAGGTGGGCTGGCGCCCAGGCGCCACCCTATATGCTTTAGCCAGAAGTTCCAGTACCTTACACGACAGAATGCTTACAGTGAGTTGGCGCCCAAGCGCCACTTCACTAGCATACAGATGCATTCCGGGAAGTTTCCAAGCCACAAAGTTTACAGAGAATTGGCGCCTAGGCGCAAGCTAGCGGTTCCTAGGCACCACTTGACGAGTATGTAGAGGCATCCCGAAGAGTTTCTAAGTTACGCAGCATCCAGGGAGTTGGCGCTCAGGCGCCACGGCGAATTCGCACGTGTGCGTTTCTTCACGTGTGCTGTACGGGCTGAATAATTAAAATAAAAACCTAGGGATTCTTGCCAAAGGGAGAGAACCGATGGAGCAGCAGCACAGAGAAGGAGCAGAACCCATTTCAAGCGCAATCTAAACAGGAGATTTGATCTCGTTGGTGGAAGCTTCTGAGATTCAATTTTCTCTTTCTGTTTCTATTTCCTTTTCTCTGTTTTTCTTGGAATGCTTTCATAATCGATGTAATGGATTTTGATGCCATGTCTTTGAACTAAACTTCCATAGATGGGAAGTTAGGATGAATTGATATCTAACTATATTGTTTTGGTTCTTTAAAGATTCAGAAATGAATATTTGATTTCTATATGATTGTACGATGTGGATTTACCCTTGCATATGTTATCTAATGCTTTTTACAAGATTAGCTACCTTGTAAGATGATTTAATTGCAGGATCTATCCTTGGAAAAGGGGAAACCCTACCAGATCCATGTGTAGGGCATAGGTTTCTTTTTTGTTAAGGGGAGTTGTTTAATGGATAGGAATATACCATTAAACCCTATGTAGTCATGAACAAGTTATGTATCTATCAATTCCATTTCATTCAATTGCATGAGAACATAGCGATTGAATGTAGTGTAATTAGCTTTATATGTGTTTAAAAATATATATAAAGATTATTGAACTTGGACTAGTAAATTCTTGCACAATCTAATGAAAAGGAACCAATGTAGATTTACCCTTGCATATGTTGTCTAATACTTTTTACTAATTAGCTACCTTGTAAGATGATTTAATTGTAGGATTAATCCTTATAAAAGGGGAAACCCTGCCAGATCCATATGTAGGGCATAGGTTTCTTCTTTATTAAGGGAAGTTGTTTAATGGATAGGAGTGTACCGTTAAACCCTATGTAGTCATGAACAAGTTATGTATCTATCAATTACATTTCATTCAATTGCATGGGAACATAGCGATTGAATGTGGTGTAATTAGCTTTATATGTGTTGGAAAATATATATAAAGATTATTGGACTTGGACTAGTAAATTCCTGCACAATCTAATGAAAAGGAACCAATGCGGTATAGTTTAGGTTCAATGATTCCCAACTATCCCATCTGCCATCCCCAATTGATAATTCCCTTTTAATATTCCAACTGTCCCGTGAAACTCTTCTCTAGTTCTTTTATGCATTTGGTATTTTCTTTCTCAATTACGAAATTCCTTTTCTACTCACCAAAAGCAACTAAACTAATTAATAATATTAGTTAGACCATATCCTCATGGGAACGGTACTTAACTCACTCTTTATTACTTGATCGACACGTATACTTGCGTTAAAACGAGCACTTTAGTTAGGCATATACTCAGCTCATCAATTGACATCATGTCAGGCACAACTCCAATATCGAAGGCCCCATACCGAATGGCACCAACAGAGATGAATGAGTTGAGAACTCAAATACAGGAGCTATTGGATAAAGATTTTGTCAGACCCAATGTATCACCTGAAGGAGCTCCAGTGCTGTTTGTGAGGAAAAAGGATGGGAGTCTTAGATTATGCATTGATTACAGGGAGTTTGTTGGAATTCAAGGCAAATTAAGCACAATCTATGTTTTGATTATTAACAATTCAATTTGAGAATTAATTGGGTACTAATGAGGTTGTAAGCTTTGTTAAAGGATAAAAAAACTCAAGTTTCAGAACATAGCAGACCAAGTCGCAGTCCCAAGTCAACTCAGTCATCGACTTAGGTGAAGTCGATTCCCAAGTCGACTCTAGAAGCGACTTCAGATGCATTAAAAGTTCCAGTGTTGAAATTGGGCACGGAGACAGGTGAAGTCACACTCGAAGTCGACTCCACTTACGACTTAGGTGAAGTCGCAGACCCAAGTCGACTCCAGATGCGACTTGAGTACAGCACGGAGAAGACTTCGAATCCTCAAAGCCGAGTCGCATTTCCAAGTCAACTCCACGATGCGACTTGAGTGAAGTCGAACCAAGCATGCGACTTGAGTTAAGCTGAAGACCAAGACAGCCCAAGCAAGCAATTGGATATGTCAGAATTCTTCAAAGTTGAAGATCATTAAAGGAACAACTATATATATTAGAGACTAAATTCGAGAAGGCAAATCATCTTAAATCAAGGCCACAAGGATAAACTTCTCAAGATAAGAAAAATGAAGTATCAAGGATCACTTGCAAGAATCTTAGGTTCCAATATATGCACATGGATGGTGAAGTTGCGCCCGAAGTCGACTCCAACCTCAACTTGGGTCAGGTCTAAGACCAAGTCGACCCGGAGATGGAACTTGAAGTGGAGGCTGAAGACTGAAGTCGCACCCGAAGTCGACTCCAGCCTGCGACTTGGATGAAGTCATGATGCGTACCAAGTGCTTGTCGTTAAGAGCACTGTGATCACCAGTTTAATTAAAATTAACCGAAACACATTAAAGCTACCACTATGTGGGTGATAGTGTAGAATAACGATGAATCGGGTCGAATCCATAGAGAGGCTATATAATTTTGAATTATTTTAAGCAAAAATAAAAGAGAAAAATGAGAGAGGGTGTAGAGAAGAGAAAGAAAGAAATTAGAGATAAAGGAGAAGAAATTAGAGAGAGAAGAAAAGAGAATTAGAAAGAGAGAGAAGAAAAGAGAGAAAGCAGATAAAGAAGAGAGAGAAAGAGACAGAGAAAGGAGAGGAGAAATTGCAATTAACTAAAATTAAATCTAAACTAGGACAGTAATTAAAAGACTACAGAAGTAAAATTTAATCTACGAAAACAGGAATGAAAATTGTATTAAACTTAATTTGAAAATTACAATGCATAAAGCGGTAAATCTACGCTAAACATTACAAATCTAAAATTAACAACCACAAAGCATTAAAGAAAAAAAGCTAGAACTAAAAGAAAATTTATTTACCCCAATTCTTGCTCGAAGACCACTCTCTTTGAGGAGCATTCCAAGCCCTTGGAGCATTACCCACTTGGCAAAGGTCCCACATAAATGGGTCCCACCTCAAGGGGTAGAAGAGTGTTGTGTGTTGGGATGTGTGGAGGGCCCATACTTTTATAGATGTGTGAGGGACCCAATGACTGAACTTGAATCCGATGTGGGATTCTTATGAAGTGCCCCTTCTAGCATAGCTACTCTTGGTCGTTTCCTCTTGCTGCATGAATTTGGCCAGTTGGAAAAGGGATCGTGGCTAGATAAGGCTGTTTCTGCTTGATTCCAGCTTTGAAAAATGGGATTTAAAAGGAGGCTACTAGTTTTTTGGCGATGGCTGAAAGGGGGTTTTAGAGATTCTGGTGATGGAGGTCTACATATCTACTCGGCTGGTGATTTTTGGAAGCTGCTGTGCTTGGAGCTTTGGCCGGCCGCGTGGATGATGCTTAGCTCGTTGCCTGATGTGTATGGATTCTATTTTCATTGCTGCATGAATGGCATAGCTGCTGCCGGGCGGTGGTTTATTAGGAAGTTTGGGCAGCTAGAATTGTTTGATTCCGTGACTGGGATAGAGATGCTGTTTAGTGGCTGTAGACTTGGATTGAGGCAAGTTGGTTACAAATCAAAACCCAGTTGATGAACTTTGGGGTCGAGTGGTGAGCTGTTGAAAATCCAACTAATGTAGGGACGACTGCAATTTTGGGGCTTCCGGATTCTTTTGATTACTCACATGGCAGCTGCTTGGCTAGTGCAGATAGAGAAGATGTTGCTGCTTGGTTTGGCTGCAATTCCTTTTTTTTTATCGGTGTCGACTGCTATTGATTGTGTGGGTATGGGCAGCTTCTACTTGATGGCGAGTTTTCCAAGCTGCAGAGAATTGAGAATGCTGGTTGCTCGGAGCTAGGGAATTTCTTCAAATTATTGCTTCCAGAAATTGGAAAATGGGATCAGAGGTTCGGCTGATGGGTTGCTGAACGGTGAGCTGGAATTAAAATTAGGCCGCTGCTACTTGTAGCTGGTGAAACAGAGAAGGGGCGTTGGTTGCTGGGTTGCTGTGTTGCTGTCGATTTTCAGTGGAGAGAAGATGGGGGAAAATTGACGGCTTGAGATTTGTGGAGATGGGTCTTGTGAATTTGGAGGCTGCTTAAAATCCATTAGATGTAGGGGCGGTCGGTGATGACTTGGGAATGAAATGGGTGTCGTGCAATTTCTGCTTAAAATTAGGGACAACGAATCATGCTTGAATGGACGGCATCGCTGGATTTTTCTGCCGTGAATGGGTTCACGGGCATGGATTGTGTTTGACCGGATTTAGCTTGGTGCTTGGCTGCTTGGACGATTTCGACAGTTCTATTGGCCGATCATTGCCGGCTGCCTTGCTGTTGTTGACGGGTGCCGGAATCGATCGATTTCTGCTTTTGAGCTACCGGAAGATGGTTTGATCGGTGCTGAATCATGGCTGCCGAATTTGGGGAAGATGGAGCACCAGAATATGGTGCTCCGAGGTGCTCCGGCCGTCTTTACTTATGCAGAAAATAAAAACGTGAATTTGATAATTTTAATAAGCCCACATAGACTTTTAATTTACTTTTGAGCCCCTTTTAAATTTATTTTATTAAATTTTATCTCAAGATTTCATAACGTTTTACTTTGTACCCATATTTCAAAGTTAGCCTATTTAATTCCTTTTAGCATGTGTAATTATTTTTATAATTTGATATTTTCAAAATATTGCAAAATGACCCATTTTATAGCAAAATTAAGGATTTTATGAAAATATAATTTTCACTAAATTTCACTTAAAACATGCATTTAATTAACATTTTAATATTTAATTGTGCGAATTTAACATGAAATTAAATAAAAAAAATTTAGACTTATCAGTCACATACCCAGTCGACTCCACATGCGACTTGGTTCACAATGGTCGGAAAAATTCGAATGTTGGCGCATTAAATGCGCGCCACCTACCACCAAACGTTTGAATTTACTCTTCCATTGTAAAAGAGCATTAAGAGGACATGCAAGGGGTTAGAGAAGCATTCAAGAAGCTTACCTTCCACTCTCTTTAGCATTAAAGTGATCTACACCAACTCATAAGTGAAGAATTGTGCCACAACTTGCTAAAAGCTCCATTGCTGATCATTCTACTTTCTCAACAAGTTCTTCCATGTGCTACAAACTGCCTACATGAATCTGTAAAGTATAGTTTTTTCTGTTAATTCATTATTTGAGTTTTTCACTTGGTGTGATATTGGAAATCGAAACCAAGTGAAGGCAAAGTAGTGTTGTGACTGGAGTGTGACTCGTCACCTACTAGTGTTGTATTTGTGCAAGTCCCTAGAGCTAGAATCTAGAAGAGAGCTGCTACTCTAGTTGTATTTGATATCCAATAGTGGAACCCAAGTCACAACGGGTGTGAGCTTGGAAGAGTAGAGTAGGGAAGGTTATCTGAACCACTATAAAACTGTGTCTATTGCTGTGGCTTGCTTATCTGCTTTTTACTGCTTTATTTCTCTCTGTATTCTCTGCTTGTTTCATTAAGGGGATTAAATTAAAAAGGAAAAAAGTTTCTGTTTAAGTAAAGAATTTTAAAATTCCTAATTCACCCCTCCCCTCTTGGGTTGTTGCCATAAACTCGGGACCAACAAGTGGTATCAGAGCAGGTCTTTGAGTTTGAACCAAAGAGATTTTACAAATGACATCCTAATAAACTTCCACCCCTGCATTTGCCGAAGGCCAATCATTTACAAGGTCACCTCTTTTTTATGGGAGTAACTTCGGTTACTGAAAGTTAAGAGTGACATAACTTATCATGGCTACGGATATAGATTCTTGGATTGCTATCCAAGATGGTGTTGTGCTACCTATTGATGAAAGAGCCTCCACATGGTCTGAGGAGGAGGTTAGGACCGTAAAAAGCAATGCCAAAGCCATGAATTCCCTGTTTTGTGTTTTAACGGCATCTGAATATGATAGTGTATCCTCTTGCCAAGCCGCCAAAGAAATATATGATACACTAACATCTATTTATGAGGGCACTTCTCAAGTCCAAGGGACGAGAAGAAATATTCTGATTGGAGAGCTAGAAAGCTTTAAAATGCTTGAGACCGAAAATATTTCTGAAATATTTGCTAGATTCTCAAAAATTACTAATGCTTTAAAAGGTCTCGGGAAGGCTATTTCTGAATCTGAGCAGGTTATGAAGATTATAAGGGTGCTTCGTAGACTCCCAAGATCACAACCATTGAGGAAGCAAAGGACCTAAATACACTAAGGCTTGAAGATCTTATCAGCTCACTCGTGTAACATGAATTGATAAAGAGGAGAATGAGGAGCAACATAAAGGCAAAAGAGCAATCACCTTGAAAGCCGCACAAATTACAGATCAGTCAACTTCATCTTTTCAAACGACGATGAGAAGATTGCTCTACTCACAAGAAGATTTAGAAAGTTCATGAGAAAAAGAAAGAACTTCAAGAGTTTCAAAGAAAAGAATTTGAAGGAGAAAAAGAAGGAAGCAACAAAGTGCTACCAGTGTGAAGGAATGAGGCATATGCAAGCCCAATGTCCCACACCCGAGGAGAACAAGACAAGGGAATGACGAGAAAAGAAGGACTGAGGCGAAAATAGAAAATTCCAAAAAGCTAAAGGAAGAGGGATGTACGTCAATGAGGAGATATCCACAACTTGCAGCTCATCAAATGAGGATAATGAGGCTGCAAATTATGCGAGAATATGCTGCATGGTTACAATGGAGGAAGATACCAACTTTTGTCTCGCCGCAATAAAAATTTTGGAGGAACAAACCACCTCAACAAACTGCATAAGCAGTGAAGAGGTAACTTCTAAACTAAAAACTCTTTCTATTTTCTCTTCCACAAATGAATGTCTCAAATGTGCTGAATTAGAAGAACTACAACAAGCATATGATTCACTATATGAGGAAATAAATAAGTTGGGAAGCAAATTCACAATAAAGAAAAGACAATGTGATTCAATAATTATTGTTAATGGAAAACTTGCAGAAAAAGTTGACCACCTAACCAATGAAAAGAATACTTTGACAAGTGAGGTGGAAAGACTAAAAAAAGAAAATGAATCATTAAATGAATCACTTGCTAAGTTCTCTAATCCAAGGGAAAGCATCAAAATATTTCTAAATATGACCGCCCAAAGCAACAAAAGAGGACTTGAGTATTCTACATTTGAGAAAGGAGAACGTAGGAAGTCTAGTGCTCCAATGACTTTTAAAAACCAAGCAAAACTCATTTATACTAAACCAAAAATGAATCATGTAGCTTGGACCAAAAGACCAATTTGGGAAACATCTACTACATGGATTCCCACTCCAAGACTTTCGGGAGCTTGCAACTTTTGCAACAAGATGGGACACAAGATATATCAATGCAAAATAAGAAAGTTGTGTAACCTTGGTGCAAAACTGGTTTGGGAACAAAAGAGCATTGGATTTATGCCTTCCAAGATAGAACAACGTAGATTCCAATAGCTAACTAACCCAAATGGACCCATAAAATAGGTACCAAAAAGATAAGCTCCACATGACTTTATTTTTGCAGGTATGTCTTAAAGCAAAGGCCAACAACATGTGGTTTATGGATAGTGGATGCTCAAGACATATGATGGGAGAAAGAGGATTATTCCACAAGATCAAACTGTGTAGTGAAGAAACGGTTGCATTTAGGCACAACGAAAAAGTATAATTAAAGGTAAAGGAAATATTTATGGAAATTCAAATGCATGTATTGAGGATTATTATTTATTGAAGGACTCAAACACAACTTAATGAGCATTAATCAATTGTGTGATAAAGGTTACAAAGTTGTATTTGAAACTTCTATATGCAATGTATTTGATGATGATCACATAGTCTTTAGTGGCAAAAGACATGAAAATGTATATTTGGTTTGTCTTGATGAACTTGATAGAAAATATCTAATAGCCATCGAAAATGATCCATGGATATGGCAAAAAGGCTTGGACATATAAACATGTCAAATATTAAAAGCCTATGAAAAAAGAGCCTAGTGGAAGGGTTACCAAAGCTTAAATATGACAAAGAAAAAATTTGTAAAGCTTGTCAACTATCAAAGCAACCCAAGATGTCATTTTTGACCAAAAAGAAAATTTCAACAACTAGGCCACTTGAACTATTGCATATGGATCTTTATGGGCCATCAGACATTTTAACTCTTTGTGGGAAAAAGTACGTATTTGTTATAGTTGATGATTTTTCAAGATTTACATGGATAATTCTCTTAGCTAGCAAAGATGAAGCATTCTATATGTTTGTCAAGTTTTCAAATTTGGTGCAAAATGAAAAACAGAACACAATTATTTCCATTAGAAGTGATCATGGTGGTGAATTTGAAAATAAACGATTTATAGAATTTTGCAATGAGCAAGTAATTCACCATACATTTTCTTCACCAAGAAATACCCAACAAAATGGGGTAGTTGAAAGGAAAAATATGGCAATACAAGAGATGGCTAGAACTATGCTAAACGTGAGAAAATTGTCGAAAAGATTTTGGGGTGAAGCTGTAAGTACAGCATGCCATGTATTAAACCATGTTACCATAAGAGCTATCTTGAAAAAGACCCCATATGAACTATGAAAAGGAAGAAAACCAAATATATCATATTTCCATGCTTTTGGATGTACATGCTATATGTTGAACAATGGAAAAACTAACTTGGAAAAATTAGATGCCAAAAGTGATGAAGCGATATTCCTTGGTTATTCATCAAATAGCAAAGCATATAGAGTCTTTAACAAGAAAAATTAAAAAATAGAAGAATCAATACATGTTGTATTTGATGAATTTAACCAAAATCCGAAAAAAAGAGAATGAGTTGAGTGATGCAGATAAGGCGTCAAGGAACCCAAAGGTGGAAAGACAAGAACAACAAGGAGAAGTCAAAGCAAAGCAAGAGAACTCCACGGAGGAAAGGATAAGTGAAAGTAACAATTCCTATAAACCTCCAACTGATTTGAAATTTAAAAATGATCATCCAATTGAGCAAGTTATTAGTAATATCTATGAAGGAGTAAAAACTAGAAGGTCAAGACACAATATTTGTGAAGAATTTGCTTTTGTGTCGAAAATTGAACCAACTTCCATTGATCAAGCTCTTAGTGATGAAAACTGGATTATTGCAATGCAAGAAGAGCTAAATCAATTTGAAAGAAATAATGTATGACACCTAGTTCCTAGACCTAAGGATCGCACAGTTATTAGTACCAAATGGGTTTTAGGAATAAATTAGATGAAAGTGGGCTTGTGGTTAGAAACAAGGCTAGATTGGTAGCCAAAGAATATTCACAAGAAGAAGGAATTGATTTTTAAGAATCCTATGCTCTTATGGCTAGATTAGAAGCCATACATATTCTATTAGCCTTTGCTTCTCACATGGATTTTAAATTATTTCAAATGGATGAGAAAAGCGCATTTTTGAATGGATACTTAAATGAGAAAGTATATGTTGAACAACCTTCTAGATTTGAAGAAAATGACCAATCAAAATATATTGTTAAATTAACCAAAGCTTTATATGGACTCAAACAAGCTCCACGAGCTTGGTATGAAAGGTTAAGTAAGTTTTTTATTAATCATGACTTTCAAAGAGAAAAAGTTGATACAACATTATTCATTAAGTATAAGGACAATAATATTTTAATTATTCAAATTTATGTCGATGATATAATATTTGGTGCTACTAATGAAACTCTATGCCAAGAATTTTCTAAGATTATGCAGAGTGAATTTGAAATGAGCATGATGGGAGAATTGAACTTCTTCCTTGGACTGCAAATTAAGCAACTAGCAAAAGGAATTTTTATAAATCAGTCCAAATACGTCCAGGAGATGTTGAAGAAGATCAAAATACAAAATAGCAAAGGTGCAAACACACCAATGAGTTCAACCATCAAGATTGACAAGGATGAAAAAGGTAAATCTCTTGAATAAAAACTAGATAGAAGCATGATAGGTTCCTTATTGTATTTGACTGCTTCTAGAACGGATATTTTGTTTAGTGTTTGCATGTGTTCAAGATTCCAATCATGTCCAAAATAATCACATCTAATAGCTGTAAAAAAAATTTCAAATATTTGATCAAAACCACTAATCTAGGACTATGGTATCCAAAGGGGTCAACATTTGATCTAATCGGCTACTCCGATGCAGATTTTTCCGGTTACAAAGTAGATAGAAAAAATACTAGTGGAACATGTCAGTTTCTTGGAAATATGTTGGTTTCATGGTTTTCAAGAAAATAGACTAGTATTGCTCTATCTACCGTGGAAGCCGAATACATAGCTGTCGGAAGTTGTTGTGCCCAATTACTTTGGATAAAGCAACAACTTAAGGATTATGGTATTGATTATCATGACATTCCAATTAGATGTGATAATACAAGTGCTATCTATTCGATTAAAAATTTTGTGTTGCATTCTAGAACAAAGCATATAGATGTAAGACATCATTTCATTCGAGAACATCTTGAAAATCATGATATTTGTCTAGAATATGTTAAAACTGAGGACCACATTGCTGACATTTTCACCAAACCATTAGCAAAGGAACCATTTTACAAGATTAGAAATGATATGGGTATGATTGAGTTTCATTAGGAATACAATATAATAAGGGGAGCAAAGCAGAAAGAACAAAGAAACGAAGTCAATAGAACTAAGTCGACTCCAATCCGCCCAAGTTGACTCCACAGAGGCCAAGTCGACTTCAGACAGGGCGAAGTCGACTTCGATTAGGGCAGGTCGACTCCAGCGCACAACGCTTCGCTTTCCTGTGTCGGCCCCCTTTCTCTTCATCTTCTTCCTTTCTCTTCTTCCTTCTTCTTCATTTTTCTTTTGCCCCGATTTTCTTTCTCCTCTCGCTCTCACCATTTCCAAAGTAGCTCATTCCCTGTTTCTCTCTCTCTCTCCTTTCTCCCATTTTCGTTATCTCTCTCGATCTCTCCCTGTCTATCTCGCTCCCTGTCTCGGTCTCTCCCTGTTCATTCTCTCTCCTCGTTGCCACTACTATTCTTTCTCTCTTTTTCTATTTTGCTATCACTGCATCTATTGTCTACTTGTCTCTCTCTCATTCTCTCTCTACGGAGCCTTCTCTCTCTCATTCTCTCTCTACGGAGCCTTCTCTCTCTCATAGTCCTCACAAAACCTCCTAACAAATCCCCTAATCATCAATGGCACCAAAAGTAGTAGCCCAACCTTCCAAATTACACATCTCAAGGCCCTCCTAGTACAACACTAGTGAGGGGGTGCCGCGACGACAAAGAACACCATCTAAATGGGTTCGGGAAGAAGCTACTGCATCCGCAAGATGCCGAGTGCGGTTCCGGGATGGAAATCCATCTACATCCGCACCCTGACATGAGGATCCTCTATAGATATGAGCAATGCCACGGAATTGGCTGGAAACAAGCAAGGGATGCTGACACAGAAGGGGCAAGTTCTAAAAATGCCCACTACTTACTTTAGAACCGACAGGCAACACAGTCGGTTCTATCGGCACTTTTATGAGAGTAAGATTTTCACTCCCAAGATAATAGATTTTAAATTTTTCAGTGATTATGAGTTTGGGATTGAAGAGTTGTTAGATTTCCAAGGGTGGACTAGCCTGTTAAAGGCGGATGATCGAATATACCCTGATATAACAAGACTATTCTACTACCTATGGGATCAGGAGTATTACAGCACATATATTAAGGGGACTGAGATTAATTTGGGAATAGGATGCTCTACATGCAGGAACAATGCAATTCATCGGATTGCAAACATTTTGGAGGTCCCTGAAGAAAACGAAAGGATTCCAGATGGGTTGTCACTCACACAAATGTACAACCAACTGACTAACAACAACAAGTATCTTCAGGGATAAAGTTTCTTCACTACATGGATCTATCCCCCCGACTACAGGTTCTCAGGCTCCTGATTACTCATTGCATTTATCCGAAGGGAGGAGGCCAAAATCAGTTGAATCCTCAAGAGGCAGAAATTTTATAGAAAGTGGCAAATCGGGTTAAGGTCAGCCTACCTAGACTGTTTTTGGAAGCTCTGGCATCCAAGAAGGAAAATCCATGAGGAGTCTTGCCTTATGGGACATGGATTACCAAGATTATGGGTTTTCTTAGGGTAAATTTGGATGGGGAGCCATTCGAGGTCTTAAAGCCCACCAATGCCATCAATCGGGCTCTTCTAACTCGAATGAAGATCAATCTCGAGGAATTCAGGGCCGAGCGGCTACACGTGATGATGGGACATGCAGATCAGCCCGCAGAAGCGGGTGATCACCCTGAGGGGGAGCAGCCACCATAGCCACCACATGCCCCCATAGATCATGCATCACCACACTCCCATGGATCGTGATCTCCACGAGGTTCCCAGGCCCCAGATCCTCATCCGCACTCACGAAACCGATCTGTTTTAGCTCACGCTATCCAAAATCATCTTGAGCAGATGGAGGAAATGCTTACTCAGCAGTTAGTGGTGATACATACGGCGATGATGGAGATGCTCAATCGCCAAGATAGGATAGATCAAGAATTGAAAACAATCAAGAATAAACAGAAGTAGTCGTGGTCGCCCGGTGCCAAGTCTACCTGAGCTTGATCCTTACTTTGGTGAATTTGTGAGAGTTGAACTCACTGTTCAGGCTTTCTCATCTTTCTATTCATCAGCCCATATCCGACCTATCCCACCTACCCATTCTCCATCCTATCCAATCACCGCTTTCCAATTTTCAAAATACCAATTACCCTGTCTCCTTTTTTATTCTTTGACAAAAAGGGGGAGAGAGATTTGAGAGGGTTGTCCTAGGTTTAGGACTTAGTTTGTTTTTTGGGTTTGGGTAGCATGTATATATAGGTCATTTTCTTTTTGAATCATATTATATGCAAATGATTGAATATATGACATGTTTTGTTTCAAATTGTGTTGTGTTTGAAATTGCAATGATTGAATGCAATGTTTGTATGTATTTGACATGAATTTGTTTGAGCATGAAATGGTGTTTTGATCCATTTAAACCTAGAATGCTTGCGACTTAGGTGAAGTCGCAAACCCAAGTCGACTCCAGATGCGACTTGAGTACAACACGCAAAAGACTTAGAATCCTCAAAGCCAAGTCGCATTTCCAACTCGACTCTGCGATGCAACTTTAGTGAAGTCAAACCTCAAGTCGACCCAAGCATGCGACTTGAGTGAAGCTGAAGACCAAGATAGCCCAAGCAAGCAATTGGATATGTTAGAATTCTTCAAAGTTGAAGACCATTAAAGGAACAACTATATATAGTGGAGACTAAATTCGAGAAGGCAAATCATCCTAAATCAAGGCCACAAGGATAAATTTCTCAAGAGAAGAAAAATGAAGTATCAAGGATCACTTGCAAGAATCTTAAGTTCCAATATATGCACATGGATGGTGAAGTCGCACCTGAAGTCGACTCCACCTGCGACTTAGGTCAGGTCAAAGACCAAGTCGACTAGGAGATGGAACTTGAAGTGGAGGCTGAAGACTGAAGTCGCACTCGAAGTCGACTCTAACCTGCAACTTGGGTGAAGTCGACTCCACCGTGCGACTTGGATGAAGTCGCATAACAAGTTGACTCCACATGCGACTTGGTTCGCAACAGTCGAAAAAATTTGAACATTGGCGCATTAAATGCGTACCACCTACCACCAAACGTTCGAATTTACTCCTCAATTGTAAAAGAGCATTCAAGAGGACGTGTAAGGGGTTAGAGCGCCTATCCTAACCCTACCTCAAGGAAATGAAGGATTTGTGTTTTACAGTGATGCTTCAAGGAAGGGACTGGGATGTGTGCTAATGTAGAAAGGTAAGGTGATAGTTTATGCATCACGGCAATTGAAGCCTAATGAGGTAAGCTACCCCACTCACGACTTAGAACTAGCTGAGGTGGTATTTACCTTGAAAATTTGGAGACACTACCTGTATGGTACTAAATGCGAGATTTATATGGATCACAAGAGCCTTAAGTATATTTTCACTCAGAAGTAATTGAATATGAGACAATGGAGATGGCTCGAATTACTTAAGGATTACGATTTGGAGATTCTATACCATCCAGGTAAGGCAAATGTAGTAGTTGATGCATTGAGGAGAAATGACAGCATAACGCACCTTATCACAAAGGAGGAATGATTGCTTCGAGAAATAAGGCAATTGGAACTGATTGTATGTCCCTCTAGAGTTCAAGCGAGATTATCACAAATGCACATACAATCATCCTTATTTGAACAGATTAAGACTACGCAGTAAGTGGACACAAACCTACATACCTATGTGGAAAAGATGAAGAAAAAAGGGATTGAATGAATTCATTGTTGATGAGTGAGGTATGTATCGATACAAAGGTCGCTTATGCATACATAATTTAGGAGAATTGAAGGAATAGATTCTCAAAGAAGCTCATTTTTTGTCATATTCCATGCATCCGGGAAGCACGAAGATGTATTAGGATCTTAAAAAAGCGTATTGGTGGAATAACATAAAAAGAGAGATCGTTGAATACGTATCAAAGTGCTTAACTTGTCAAAGGGTGAAGGCAGATCACCAATGGATGCCAGGAAAGCTACAGTCTTTAGAAGTTTTCGAATGGAAATGGGATGACATAACAACGGATTTTATTAAAGGATTACCTAGAACACAAGCAAAAAATGACTCTATATAGGTGATAGTGGATCGATTATCCAAAGTTGCTCATTTTATATCCATAAAGAGAACTTTTACAGCTGAAAGATTAGCTAAGGTATATTACAAGGATATTGTACGACTCCACAGAGTGTCTAAGTTAATAGTATCCGATCAAGATATGACGTTCATATCTCGATTCTGGAAGAGTTTACATGAAACCCTAGGCACCCAACTAAAGTTCAGTACGACATTTCATCCCCAGACCGATGGACAAATGGAGCGGGTAAACCAGATTATCGAGGATATGCTCCATATGTGTACATTGAAATTCGGAGGATCATGGGATGAATATGTGTCGATAGCAGAGTTTGCGTGCAACAACAGTTATCAGGCTAGTATTAAAATGGCTCCATTTGAAGCATTATATGGACGACGGTGTCGAACACCACTAAACTGGGATGAAGTTGGAGAGAAAAAGTTAGCCCCACACTTGTTTTAACGAATGGCAGACAAAGTACAGGCCATTCACCAGTGTATACTCACAGCCCAAAGTCGACAAAAGAGTTACATAGACTGCAAGAGAAGAGATTTGAATATCCAAGTCGGCGAACATATTTTTATTAAGGTCACGTCCAGGTTTATTGGGTCATTTGAAGTGTTGGAGAAAATTAAGAAGTTAGCTTATAGAATAGCATTACCTCCAGCCCTAGCTTAAGTACATAATGTTTTTCACATTTCAATGTTAAGGAAATATGTTCCAAATCCAACACATGTGCTAGTAGCAGAGAATTTACCAATTCAAGACCATTTGAATTATGAGGAAAGACCTCTTAGGATCTTGGATCATAAAGTGCAAAAGCTTCGAAATAGAGAGATTGAGTATGTTAAAGTTTAATGGAATAGGTATTCCGAAAGCGAGACTACTTGGGAACTGAAGCAAGAAGTGGAAAGAAAGTATCCCCAATTATTTCAAAGGTACACGGGTTCAGAACGAAACATATTATAAGGGAGAATTGTAATACCCAAACCCAAGTAGGACTCATATAAGTGCATTTAAGGTGTAATTATGATTTATGTATGAATTGATTGATTTATGAGTGATTTTCATGAATTGATGAATTTTGCAATTAGGGTTGCGATTAAGAATGGTAATTAAGATTAATCGTCATAGCCCAATATGAGTCAAGATGACTAAAGGGGATTAATGAGGACTAGAATATGCTAATATGACATGAATATTTATTTTGATTTTCACGATTTAATTAATAGAAATTAAAGTGAAAATGAGGGAATTATGTTGAAAATTGTAGAAAATTCATAACTTGATGCCTATAAGGCGGATGGAGATGAAATTTGAAATATAAACTCATGACTTTGGGCTCAACCTTATATGTGGATTAGATAAAGGAAAATGTGATGAGATTAAGATGATAATTATTTATTTTTAATCTCACACTCTAAGTTTAGTTTCAAATGATCATAACTTGATGTAAAAAAGTCAGTTTGAGATGAAACTTGAAACAATTGAATAAATCTATGAAATTCATGTTATGGAAGGATTAGATTAAGATAATTACCATAGAAATATGCTTAATCAGAAAAAGATTCATAGCTTTGACTTTGTGCACCCTAGAGTACCATAACATTTATTAAAAAACAATTGATTTAAATGACTTGTTTTAATGCTATGAGAGGTGTCAAATTGAGGTGAATGGAGCTGGATTTTTTGGAATTGTTTAAGGGTCAAATCCATGGAAAAGTGATGGCTTAAATACATGAGTTTAATGGCCTAATGTGTAGCTCAAATGGAGCATAGATAAGGTATCACGCTAAGGGGATGTCCAAGGGTGGATAAGGCATGGAATTTGGATTTTTAAAAATCCTAAAAAATGTATCTAAGTATCCTAACACCTAGGGTAAGTAATGGGACATTTAAATGTATGGAAAAATGGGCACAAAAATGTCAAAAAGCTGGGCTACAAGGGGCGTCACCTATTAGACAGCTTGGGTCCATTGATTTGAGTGGATTTTGATGATTTTTGTTAAATATTAAATGAGTATTTTACTTGGATATAAAATTACCATGTCAACAAGGGATAAGTTAGAAATAAATTACCCTCATAACATGTGGAAAAGTGGGTCCTAAGAGCTGGTAAAAAATATAAAAGGGGGCCTTATCTCATGGGGACATTCACTTGAGAAAAGGGAGAAAAAATTCTCAAAAAAATCTCTAAGTGAGAGCAAGTTTTGCACGTCCAAACCCAGCGAGGAAAGAAGGGAAAAGAGGAGAAAAAAAGAAGGCAAAAGGGGAAGAAAGAGAAGAGGAACCACGGTAGGAAGGTTGAACTCAAATTGGATTCAATTCAAGTAACTGAAACTTAAGTTTTGAATCATTTAAATCAAGATTTCCTCTCTCAAATTATGGGTCATGAATATGATTCATAATGAACTCTTAAATGATGAGTTATGATGCCTTGACGAAAGTATTGAATGATATTTGAATGGTATAAATGAAACTAAGAGTTCAAGAGGCTTAAAAGGGATGTTAGGGTTGTTTTTGAGATGAAATCTATCTTGAAATTTCTTAAAACCCTAAATCAAGTTGCTATTTGATTTAAGCATGATGATTAGGATGTAATTTATGTTCTTTTGGATTACGTATGTTGATTTGGTCATTTGTTAATGATTTTATCAAAAATGGAACTTAGGGTTTCAAGGATTACCCAATTTTTCCATTTTTATGTTAAAAATGATGTAAAGAGAAGCTTAAATGGTTTATGGATGAATTGTAGGGTAAAGTACCCTAAATTAAGGACCCTTTAGACATCCTAAGTGGGTTAGATGAGATAGCCCTAAATCTAATTTTTAGGGTACATGTATGGAACGTCCAAACAGGGGCCAAAATGGGTACCTTACATATGGATTTTGTTGCCATTTGTAAATAATTAATTTATGAATATTATGGAGGGTAAATTACCCTAGGATTAGGGCACTTTGAACATCTAAAAGGATTTGGAAAAATTTGCCCTAAATCTGATTTTTAAGGGTATATGTATGGACACGTCTGTGATACCCAGACCCAAGTAGGGCTTTTATATATGCATTTGGCATATAAACATGAATCATGTATGATTTAGTTGAATTATGAATGATCTTCTTTGCAATTTTGATGATTTTTTGCAATTAGGGCAAATGGTTATGAATGATGATTATAAGCCGATATGAGACAATATGTTTAAAGAGTCCTAATGAGGATTAGGGAATGTGAATATATTGAGGATAATTACCTCATATATTATGGTTTAACTAATGGAGATTATATTGATAATTATGGATTTAAGGTGATAAATGTTAGAAAATTTATAACTTGACGCCTGTAAGGCGGATTGAGATGAAATTTGAAAGGTAAGCACATAATTTTATGCCCAATCTTATAGAAAGGTTGTATTATGAAAATTTTGATGAGATTAGGGTGATAATTGATTATTTTCGTCCAAAATGCAAAGATGACTTCAAATTATCATAACTTGAGATAGAAAAGTCGGTTTGAGACGAAATTTGAAATGGACGGTTAAAATTATGAGATCAAGGCTATGAAAGGATTTGATCAAGCTAATTATGGTGGGATTATGGTTGCACAAAAAAAAGGTGGGCACCTTTGACTTTTGTGCACCATAAAGTAGCTTGCATTTATGTTAAAGATAAAGTAATTAATTATATAAATAATGGCATAAATGAGGTGTCAAAAGGAGGTAATTACAAGTGGATTTTATGAATTTCCTAAAATAAAGAAATCCATGAAAATATCAAATGATTAATGAGATGATTTAAGGAGCTAATGGGCTAGCTCAAAGGGGCTTGAAGTGGTGGACCCCATGGATGTCCAAAGGGGCTATTTACTTGATTTTTTGATTTTTTTCAAAAAATGCAAAATCTGCATTTAAATGACCTAGGCAGCTAGGGTGAGATATGGGCGTGATATGGTGTGAAACCTGCAATCTTATAATAGCACATGTAAACCTAGGGTTGTAAACCCTAGATTTTTGTACTAATTTTTATGATAAATAAAATTCATGAAATATGTTATATTTGCAAATGTGTGCATTTGAGGTTAAAAGAAATGCAATTGTGGGATTAAACCATGTGAATAGTGCACATGAATAGTAACTGGGGATTAAGACACATGATTAAGAGTTAATCACTTGGATGAACCTAATCACGAAAAGACGAAAAAGGAATTTAATCACTACAAGACAAAATAGCATTACTTTTTGATATTTTAATACCATTTTAGATTTTAGTAAAAAATTAAAGAAAAATTCATAATTTGCAATCCGGGGTCGGATTTCAATAAATTTTTTTATGGATGGTTAAAAATTCATGATGAACATGGTGAATGGGTTAAGATGTGATGAAAATCACAAATCAAGGGTCAAGATGAAACGTCAAATGATGATCAAAAAGTAACTTATCTTTTACACTAGTGTTACTTTTGACTTTTTATTTAAATAAATAATTAAAATATAAAAAATTAATTAAAATAGCAGCTGCAGCAGGGGCGTGGCAGGGGGTGGTTTGAAAATTTTGACCAAATCAATGGTCCATGATCATCTTTATCCAAAATCAACGGTTAGGATTTATTTAGCATAAATTAAATAATTTTAAAAATCAAAAAATAAATAAAAAATAGGGCTGCATAGGGTGGGCTGGAGCAGGCATAGGGTGGCTACTCTTGGCTCATTGCATTTTTTAAAATTATAAAAAAATATATTTTTATAATTAAATACCTCAAGAAAGGGGGGTAAAATCCAATTTGATGAAAAATTAAAAAGTATAAATAGGGCAGCAGGGGGACATCCAAGGCATCATTTCTTCCAGCTCCCTTGAGAAATCCCATCTCTCAAACCCTCCCACACGTCCAAGGAAGAAGAAGAGGAAGTTAGAGAGAGAAAGTGAGAGAAAAATAGGGATATCTCCACTTCGGGTAAGTAAGTTCCACCCAAATTTCTTTTGGATGTTAAGTAGGTAAAACCATGCTTAAATGATGTCTAAGCATGAGAAAATAATTATAGTAATAACGCTTAATTGGAATTATGCTAAAACATCAAAAATTTGGAGCAAAGGTGGAGCATTCGGGAAGATAGCATATGATATGTGTAAATAATGCTCCAAAAATGATAAATGATGATTTGGGATGTATTAATATGATAAATATGATATTGGAATGATGATATATTAATTTCATGATTTTTGAAATTAAGTATTATGCTTAAGTGAATTTATGTTGATTTTTAGTATATGGAGAAAATGATTTATTTAGCCAAGTAAATGATGATAAATTCAAAATGAATGAAATTTCTCATGATATACTAAGTATAAGCTATATCATGGTATTTTTTATTTTTTGGAAAAAATGTCAATTTTTGGAACCCACGAACAGTAACCCACGTAGCTGTGAACAGTAACCTCGGATGATTTGCTACAGTAATCTGCTACAGTAAACAGCGTGCTTTTGGGAAAAATTGAGATTTATTTTTATAAGGATGTATAGATGGAATTTTTAAGAATGTATGGATAAAAATTTATATAAGAAAATAATGACCAAGTATTTTTAAGGTTAACCTCTATAAGAAATTACGGAGAAAAATAAGGTCATAAATGAATATAACATATATAAGATAAAGTATGTATATCCTTTTCATTTGTATAGGAAAAGGAAAGAAAAGGATAAAGGATTCAGACTGAAGCAAAACAGAGGTAAGCAAGCAAATTTTTTGAAAATGATTTTGTATGTTTTATATTGCAACCATGAAATATGTCATAATTGCTTTATCATAAGCAAATCCTTATGAAAATAAGAAAAAATATGGAAATGGTTGCATTATAATGGAAAAGAAAAATTTTGATTTCCAAATAATATTTGATTTTATCAAATGAATTTAAATTGATTTATTAAAATATTTTGAAGCGAATTTAAGAAAGGTCAACCGATAATCGATTTGAATGAAGATTTTTTAAAGTAATGACCAAAGGATCATACAAGTTTACCTTCATATAGAAGTAACTCATGTGTCATGTGGACAAAGAATATGATACCATATAAAGAAAATGAATTATGCATTGGTATATCCTTTGTTCATGAAAAATCCAGAAATGGGAAGAAAAGCATTTGTAAAATCTTATCTCTTTAGATATTAAAATGTTTTCGAAATTGTTTTATCGCTCAAAATTTATTTAAAAACATTTTAGCAAAATTTTAAAATTACTATTTCTCAAATAGTTCCTTCAAATATTTTAAATGATTTAGAAATGTGTTATTTAAATATTTTCAAAATTATTTAAGGTTGGTCATCCTTAAAAAAATTTTATTAACTTGTTAACTTGGTTGTGCCAAGTTTTCAAGTTAGAAAAGGGAATACAGGCCGAGGTCTGTACTATTTTAAAATGACATGCTAGCATCAAGTTTTGAAAAGGAAAAGTCACAGACTAGGGTCTGTGGAGTTTTATAAAGAACATGCTAGCATATGAATATGGAGAAAGGAATGTGCACATGAGTTATGTACTAGGTCTACTGTAGAGGATATGCAGACCGGACGTGGTTGCAAGATGGGCGCCCTCTACATAGGCCAAGTCGCTTCAAAATGCGAAATGCCGGCGGCGCCCTCCTGAAATGGGAGAAGGACACGAATAACTGCCTAGCTCGCGAGTTATCAATTGAAATGGTTTCTCTCCTAAGGAGGAAATGGTGATCACTTGGTAAGTGTCACCTACCAGACGGACAGAAACGTAATGCATGATGCATATGCTTGTTTTGAAAAGGTTTTATGAAAAAAGTTTTAAGGACATGAGGATGTCCTTGGGGAAAGGAAGTTTTAAAAAAAATATCTTAGGACATAAAATATGTCCATACAGGTAAAGTTTTACAAGCATATGTTTTTGGTATGAAATATGAAAGGTTTTATGAAAAGATTTCCACTGATTGATAGTAGATCACTTGATAAGTGTCTACTATTGAACGGGAGAAATGCATTTAAATGGAAAAATGCTTGCTTACTGAGTCAAAAAATTAAAAAGTGGATGGATAGCTTGGAACGTGCATAAGAGGAAAGGGGGAGGAAAACTCTCAAACTTGCTAAGTCTTGAGCACACACAAGGGCACGTACAAACCAGCAAGGGGGAAAGGAAAAAGGAGAAGAAAAAGATGAAGAAAAAGGAGGAGAAAAACAAGAGAAACCAAGCAACTCAAGTTGGATTCAAGTTAGGGTTGATTCAAGTAAGTGAAATCTATGTTTTGAATCACCTAAATCAAGTTTTTCTCTCTCAATTCATGAGCCATGAATATGGTTCATAAAGAAATCTTAAAGGCTGAGTTATGATGTCTTAATATGAGGATTGAATGATTTTTGAAAGATTTAAATGAGATTAAGAGTTCAAGAGAGTGAAAATGAAAGTTTTGGCTGAATTTTGAGATGAAAGTTAACTTGGAAAATCTCAAAACCCTAAACCAAGTTTCTATATGATTTAAGCATGATGATTTGGATGTAATTCATGTTCTTTTGAATTACATATGATGATTTAAGCATTGGTTGATTATTTTAGCAAATAAGAAACTCTAAGTTTCAAGAAATGACCCAATTTTCCATTTTTGGGTTAAAAATGATACAAGGAAGCACTTAAATGGCTTATAGATGAATTATAGGGTAAAGTATCCTAAATTAAGGACCTTTGGATGGCCTAAGCAGACTGGATGAGTTTTCCCTAAATCTGATTTTTTAGGGTATATATATGGGGCGTCCAAACAGGGGCCAAAATGGGTGCTTTCCATATGATTTTTGTTGCAGATTGTAATGAAATGATTTATGGATATTATGGTGGGTAAAATACCCCATGTTTAAGGTACTTTGAGTGTCCAAAAGAGTTTGAAAAGATTAGCCCTAAATCTGATTTTATGGACATATGTTTGGACACGTCAAAACGGGTCAAATGGATACCCAATACGTGTAAAGATATTGTTGTTATAGAAGTAAACGAATTATGAATTTTTAATATGTGTTAATACCCTAAATTTGGGTTAAGAAAAGTATGATTATTTGCTGGAATTTATGGATTAGAAATCTGTTTTGATTTAAGTATCAAAAGAAGCGTTGAAAGGATGAAAAACGGGTCCTAACATTGGTGTTTTGAAACCCGATAATGAATGGATTGAAAATCCGAAATTAGACCCTAAATTATATGTTAATTAAGGGGGTTTAATCAGGCTTAAATAATAAACGAGTTGCTGTGTTGAAAGATTTTAAGTAACACATAAGTTATGTGTTGTAAGTTAAGTGTATGTGAATGGCTAAGCATGGACAAGTAATGAATAAATTTTGTAAATTCCTAAAATGAAAAAATGCATGAAAATGTGAAGAAATACATGATTAAGGCACTGTTTTGGTAATTAATTATAATATCAAATTTTGAGATTATTATATGATGTCTAAGTTATTAAGTGCTTAAAATGAGCACCGGCGTATGAAAAGCGAAAAATATGTTAAAAATGATAAATGGAGGTAATGAACCTCCAAATAATGATTTAATGAAAGGTTTTTATATGCATAAAAGTTTACCCTACATAAGGGTATTAAAAATGAATGAATGGATGATATGATATATGTATAGACTATGTTGTTATGTATAAACATCCAACTTGAAAGACAAGAGAGTTAAGCTAGTATAATGTAAATCCAAATGGATTTATGTAGGTTAAAAAAACCCTAAGGGATACAAGCATTTGAAGTTGATGCATATAAATGAAATTTTATGTTCATTTATCTAGGCAAAGGCAAGGAAAAGAATGGAAGAAAGGGATTAAGGCTATCTCAGGTAAGCAAGCGAACTTTTCAAGTTATTGATTTCTCCCTATGTGTTGAAATGATTTAAGATGTTATGTCGATGCTTTTATGAATGTTTTACAAGCAGGCAAGTACAAGTTTTGAAAATGACTGCTTTAATGAAAAGTTACAAGTTTTAGAAAAGGATGGCTTTAATGAAAAGTCTCAAGGTTTGTTTTATGGGAAGCAAGCAACACTTTTTAAGATAAATATTTTATCACAAGTGTTGCCAAAGATTTGGAATGCTTTATGCTAATGGATTTAGGAATTTGTATACAAGTAAGCAAGTTCTTCATGATAATATTTTCAAAGGATTTCATGTTTTATGTCGATGGTTTAAGAATTTGATTTCGAGCAAGCAAGTTCTTTATGATGTTGTTTAAAAATGATTTTATAAGAAAAATAGAATTTTTCCCTTTTTCACAAGCAATATTTGCAAATAAGTTTTGAGTTATTCTTACAATATTTAGTGATAAATAATTATATTTATGAAAGAAAAAGAAAAAGAGATTTGACTTATGGAAAAACTAATCTTTTTCTATGTCATGATATTTAAATTTAAACGATGATTTGGACATAGTCTATATATTTTGAAATGATATTAAAAAAGTTTTAATTTTCTTTAGATAAGGAAATATGTTGAGAATGTGTTGAAAAATGTTTATGAGGATATTGTTAAAATGGGATTTAAGGATGACCAACCCAATAAGTTGATTTCATAAAATGGTTTGATTTCGGGTTGCTAAAATGACATGCAAAAGACTATGCAAGCCCTCTTTATGAAAAAATGGTAAGATAGATATGTAGACAATAATTTGATTTTAGGGTGGTTGAGAAAGGGGATGGCACAATTGCATAACCTTTGTGAGCAAAAGGCCCCGAAATGGAAACCAAGAAAATGTTAGGGAAATACATGGTTTAATTTTTAAAAATCCAAAAGTTTTGAAGTGCTTTTATCATAAGAGTTTTAAGATGTATTGTTTTCTCAAATATTTCAAATGATTGTCAAAATATTTTACTCAAAATTTTTCCAAAAGAATTTAAGAAAGGTCATCCGAAAACAAGATTTCAAATGACAACTTGTTTAAAGTGGGTGCGCTCGCTTTACAAGTTGACACGGACTGCGGCATGTGATGTTCTTTTTCAAAATGATTTAAAAAGACACAGACCTCGGTCTGTGATATTTTTTAAGAATGGATGCGGACTGCAGTCTGTGATCCCGCTTTTTCAAGATGGTTTATAAGGACACGGGTTGCGATCTGTGATACTTTAAACCATACGGACTGCGGTCTGTGATGATGATGTATGATGCACCAATACAAGGAATAGGTCGGTTGTAGAGCATGGTCGGAGATGGATCGGGACCCACTCTACATATGGTCAAGTCACTAAGGGATGACAGGAGGCCAGCAGCGCCCTCCCTGAGATGGGAGAAGATGAAAGTGTTGATCCTGAGTTTATGGCAAAACCCAAGAGGGGAGGGGTGAATCGGGTATTTAAAATTTTCAACTTAAACAGAAACTTTACCCCGGATTAATTCAGTCCCCTTTAATGAAACAAATGGAAAGCAATAAGAGCAAAAATAAATCAATGGATAAGATTTATAGTGGTTCGGGCAACCTTCCTTACTCCACTCTTCCAAGCTCACACCTCTTGTGAGTTGGGTTCCACTATGTATTTCACAAATACAACTAGAGCCTTTGCTCTCTTATAGATTCCAGCTCTAGGGGGCATCAACAACTCACAACACAAGTAGGTAATGAGTTCCACTCCAGTCACACACTACTTTGCTTACACTTGATCTTAGTTACCCAAACTAAATCAAGTTTAATACAACAAGAAAGAATAAAAAGAAGGTTTCTACACGTTACTGTTGTGTAGAGGCAGATTTAGCGCAGAGAAGAACTAGTGAAGCAGACTTAATGATTCAGCAAGTAGCTCTTGGCAGTTTGAAAGCAACGTTCTTCTTCTAGATGTTGGCTTGATCACTTAATGCTCTTAGAGATAGGAGTTGTGCTCAATCAATGAAATTTCAGCTACCCTCCACGTTCATCTTGAATGTCTTATATAAATGGCGAGGGAATTCGAACGTTTGGAAGTAGGTGGCGCGCATTTAATACGCCAACGTTCAAAAAATTTCTCACCGTTGCGACCCAAGTCGCAGGTGGAGTCGACTTCGGGTGCGACTTCGGCTTTCCGCAAATACTTCAAGTTCCATTCTGGGTCGACTTTGTCCTGAACTTGACCCAAGTCGCAGGTGAAGTCCACTTCGGGTGCGACTTCACTTTCTGTGCTTGCTTGATGAACTCGAACTTCTTTGAAATGATTTTACTTGCTTGAACTTCTTTATATTAATTGTTCTACCAATATTTTCATTACTTGAAACTCAGTATATTCATCCTTATTTTACGCTCCATGTCTTGAATCTTGAATCCTGGAGTCTTGGAGTGCATAATGATGTCCAAATGTGTGTTCTTGATTTGAATTAATGAATCTATGCATCTTTACTTGATTTAGACTTGTTTTGATCTTCATTTGTTCCAAGTCGAATGTTTGAGTCGACTTGGCCTTCAACTTCACTCAAGTCTAGTATCAGATTGACTAGGTTTGCGACTTTGCTCTTCAAAACGTGTGCTGATCAATTGAAGTCGATGCTGGAGTCGACTTGGTCTGCGACTTCACCAAAGTCGCATGTGGAGTCGACTTAGTCTATGACTTCGGCAGCTCTCGTCTCCAATTTCAACGCTGGACAGAAAATCACGTTTGAAGTCGATGCTGGAGTCGACTTGGTCTGCGACTTCGCCCAAGTCGCATGGGAAGTCGACTTTGTGTGCGACTTCAGCAGCTCTTGCCCCCAATTTCAACGCTGGACGTAAAAACGCGTTTGAAGTCGATGCTGGAGTCGACTTGGGGATCGACTTGGCCTAAGTCGAAGCCTGAGTTAACTTGGAAATCGACTTGACTTGTCATGCTTCATTTTCTTCATTTTTTATATCCTTTGATCATCTCACAAACATGTTAGTAACCAAAACTTACTCAAATTGATTTGTTAATCATCAAAACATGGACTTAGCTTATTTTTCCATTGATTTCAATACATGTTTCCAACAATCTCTCCCTTTTTGATGATTGACAAAACCGATTTGAGTATATACCTTTCAATGTCTTTAAAACATACTATTTTATCTTGTTTTGGTATCTTTAGAATAGTCATAGGTCTTTTTGCATTTTTTATATTTTGAGCTTGACATACATATTCCATTTTCAATAAATCACAAGTTAAAACCATTCATACAAGCATTTAAAAATAGAACATAAGCAGAACAAACTTTTCATATGCAAACTTATGTATAATCTGCCCAATCTGATACTCAAATCCTAATCTATTCTTCCCCTTTTTGTCAATTGATCAAAAATAGAAATGAAGCGGGTTAATCCTTTGAGAATGGCGGGGGCTGCTCCCCCTGAACCTGTGCTCCCCCTCATCTTGTGCTTTTCTATGCTCATTTCTCCTATCTTATTATTCCTAATTTAATCTAATCATCCCTATATCATTTCTAATTTTATAAAATGGCTCTTTTGCTAGAGGTTTGGTAAAAATATCTGCAATTTGATCTTCTGTTTTCACATATTCCAAACAGATATCATGATTTTCTACATGTTCTCTGATAAAATGATGTCTTAGGTCTATATGCTTGGTCCTAGAATGCAATACTGGATTTTTAGTCAAACATATTGCACTAATATTATCACATCTAATAGGTATATCTTTAAAATCCATGTCATAATCCCTAAGTTGTTGTTTCATCCGAAGAAATTGGGCACATCAGCTCCCGGCGGCAATGTATTCGACTTCCGCGGTGGATAGAGCAACACTAGTTTGTTTTCTTGAAAACCATGAAACCAATATGTTTCCAAGAAACTGACATGTTCTACTAGTGTTTTTTCTATCTACCTTGTAACCAGCAAAATCCGCATCCAAGTAGCCGATTAGATCAAAATTAGAACCCTTTGGATACCAAAGTCCTATGTTGGTAGTATCTACTAAGTATATAAAATTCTTTTTACAGCTACCAAATGTGATTCTTTTGAACATGATTGAAATCTAGAGCACATGAAACACTGAACAGTATATCGGGTCTAGAAGCAGTTAAATATAATAAAGGGCCTATCATGCTTCTATATATCTTTAAATCAACAGATTTACCTTTCTCATCTTTGTCAATTCTAATGGTTGAGCTCATAGGTGTGTTTGCCCCTTTGCTATTTTGCATGCCGAACTTCTTTAACATTTCTTTGATATACTTGGACTGGTTTATGAAGATCCCTTCACTTAGTTGCTTAATTTGCAGTCCAAGGAAGAAATTTAGCTCCCCCATCATACTCATCTCAAATTCCTTCTGCATAAGCTCAGAGAATTCTTGACAAATGATCTCATTAGTAGCACCAAAAATAATATCATCTACATAAATTTGAATAATCAAAATATCTTTTTCTTTAACTTGATAAACAGAGTGGTGTCTGCCTTTCCCTTTTGGAAGTCATGATCAATCAAAAATTTGCTCAATCTTTCATACCAAGCCCTTGGAGCTTGTTTTAATCCATATAATGCTTTGGTTAATTTGTATACAAATTTAGATTGATCTTTCTCCTCAAATCCAGGTGATTGTTCAACATATACCTCTTCATTTATATACCCATTCAAAAATACACTTTTAACATCCATTTGAAACAACTTAAAGTTCATGTGAGATGCAAAAGCTAGTAAAATGCGAATAGCTTCTAATCTAGCAACCAGAGCATAGGATTCCCCAAAGTCTATTCCTTCTTCTTGTGAGTATCCTTTTGCCACAAGCCTAGCTTTGTTTCTCACCACAAGTCCACTTTCATCTAATTTATTTCTAAAGACCTATTTTGTACCAACGACAGTACAGTCTCTTAGTCTTGGAACAAGATGTCAAACTTGGTTTCTTTCAAATTGATTTAGCTCTTCTTGCATTGCTATGATCCAATTTTCATCATCGAAAGCTTGATCAATAGTTGTTGGTTCAATCTTTGATACAAAAGCATATTATCCACAAATATTTTATTTTGACCTTCTAGTCTTAACACCTTCATAAATATTGCCTATAACTTGCTCAATTGGATGGACATTTTTGAACTTTAAATCAGTTGGAGGTTTATAGGAATTATTACCTTCACTTACCTTTTCCTCCGTGGAATTTTCTGGCTTGGGTTCAGTTTCTCTTTGTTGCTCTTGTTGTTTTGCTTTTGAATTCTTTGATGTATCATCTGCATCACTTAATTCATCCTCCTTTCTCGGAGTTCGGTTAAATTCATCAAAAACAACAAGTATTGACTCTTCTACAACTTGGTTCCTTTTATTGAAGACTCTATATGTTTTGCTATTTGATGAATAATCAAGGAATATTGCCTCATCACTCTTGCTATTCAGTTTTCCCAAGTTGGTTTTTTCATTGTTTAAAACATAACATGTGCAACCAAAGGCATGAAAATATGAAATATTGGTTTTCTACCTTTCCATAGCTCATATGGGGTCTTTTTCAAGATTGTTCTAATGGTAACTCGGTTTAACACATGACAAGCTGTACTTACAGCTTCACTCCAAAATTTCTTAGATAATTTACTCTTATTTAGCATTGTTCTAGTCATCTCTTGTATGGTTCTATTTTTCCTTTTAACCACTCCATTTTGTTGTGGAGTTCTTGGTGCAAAAAATGTGTGGTGAATTCTTTTTTCATTACATAATTTTATGAATCATTTATTTTCAAACTCACCACCATGATCACTTCTAATGGTCATAATAGTACTTTGTTTTTTATTTTGCACCAAGTTTACAAAAGTTGCAAACATAGAGAAAGTTTCATCTTTGCTAGCTAAGAGAATTACCCATGTGAATCTTGAAAAATCATCAACTATTACGAGTACATACTTCTTTCCACCAATGGTTAAGATATCGAATGACCCATATAAATCCATGTGTAGCAATTCAAGTGGCCTAGTGGTGGAAATCTCCTTTTTGGAGGAAAAAGGCATTTTAGGGTGTTTTGACAGTGGACATGTCTTACAAATTTTATCTTTGTCATATTTCAACTTTGGCAATCCTTCTACCAAACTCTTTTTCCATAGGGTCTTGATGTTTGACATGTTTATATGCCCAAGCCTCTTATGCCAAACCCATGGATCATTGTCAATGACCATTAGACATTGACCATCTAGTTCGTCAAGTGAAACCAAATATATATTTCTATGTCTTTTTCCACTAAACATGATATGTTCTCCATCAAATACATTGCATATAGATGATTCAAACACAACCTTGTACCCTTTGTCACATAACTGGCTAATACTCATTAGATTGTGCTTGAGTCCTTCAACAAATAATACATCCTCCATACATGCATTTGAAATACTGTATATGTTTCATTTACCTTTGATTTTACCTTTCTCATTTTTTCCAAAGGCAACAGTTCCATCGTTGCAAGGCTTGAGTTTATGAAATAAATTTCTTTCTCCAGTCATATGCTTTGAGCAACCACTATCCATGAACCAAACATTGTTTGCCTTTGCCTTAAAACATACCTGAAAAATGAGCAAATAAAGCTTATCTCTTTGGTACCCATTTTATGGGTCCATTTGGGTTAGTAAACTGATTTAATCTCTATTGTTCTACTCTTGAAAGCCCAAATCTAGTGTTTCTTGGAACTCAAACAAATTTTGCACCATGGTCATATAGTTTCTTAAAGTTGCATTTATAAATTTTGTGACCCACCTTGTTGCAAAAGTTACAGGTCATTGGTAATCTAAGAGTGGGTCTCCAAGTATGTTGTGGTTCAAAAGTTGGTCTCCTAGTCCAAACAGCTTGCTTCCCTTTTGGTTTGTAAATAGGTACAACTTTAGCTTGATTTTTCTAAAGTTTTGGCACACTTGATTTGCTACTTTCTCCCAGCTCAAATGTGGAGTATCCAAGACCTCTTCTATTGTTTTGAGAGGTCATGTTCAGAAACATTTTCACACTTTCTCAAGGATTAGAGAACTTAGTTAATGATCCATTTAAGGATTCATTCTCCTTTTTCAATTTTTCCACTTCTTTCAATAGCGGTTCATTTTCTTCTTTCAATTTTGTTGTTCTTTCTACTAGTTTTCCATTTATAATAATAATAGAATTACATTGTTGTCTCTTTAATGATAATTTGTTTTCTAGTTTTTTGATTTCCTCATATAATGAATCATATACATGTTGTAATTCCTCTAATTCAGCACATTTGAGACATTCTTGAATAGAAGAATGAGTAGATTGAGAATAGCAAAATTTGGAAGTTACCTCTTAATTACTTGTACATCTCGTTGAGGTAGTTTGTTCTTCCAAAACTTCTGTTGTGTTTAAACACAACAAATTTTCTTCTTGCTTAATCCGCTCCATGCAGCATATTCTTGCGCGATTTGCTGCTTCAAAATCATCGGTTGATGAGCTACTTGTTGATGAAGTTTCTTCATTCACGTACATTCCTCTTCCCTTGGGCTTTTGGAATTTTCGACTTTCATATCTTTTCTTCTTTTCATGATGATCCTTTGATCTTTCTTTCGGTGTAGGACATTGAGCTTGCATATGTCCCATACAGCCGAATCTATAACACTTTGTAACCTCCTTCTTTTTCTCTTTTCGAGGTCTCTCTTTGAAATCTTTGAAGTTCTTTTCTTTCCTTACAAACTTTTGAAATCTGCGAGCTAGTAGAGTAATGTCTTCATCATCGTTATGAGATGAGGAAGTGGACTCATCCAAGTTATGAGTGACTTTTAATGCAATTGCTCTCTTTCCTTTGTGGTAATCTTCATTTCTTTTCTTGATTAGCTCATGTGACATTAATGAGCTAATAAGGTCTTCTAGCTTCAAAGTGTTTAGGTCCTTGACTTCTTTTATTGCAATAATCTTTGGAGTCCAAGATTCCGATAGAGCTCTTAGGATCTTCATGACCTGTTCAGATTCGGAGATAGCTTTTCCAAGACCTTTCAAAGCATTAGTAATTTTTGCAAATCTAGCAAATATTTCAGAAATGTTCTCAGTATCCAATATTTTGAAACTTTCTAATTCTCAAATCAAAATATTTCTTCTTATCCCTTAGACCTGAGATGTTCCTTCATAGATAGATGTTAAAGTATCACATATTTCTTTGACGGTTAAGAAAAATGATGCTCTATCATATTCAAAGGCAGTAAGAGCACAAAATAATGAATTCGTGGCCTTAGTGTTACTCTTAACAATTTTTACTTCCTCATCGGTCCATTTGGAAGCTCTTTCATCAATAGACAAGGTCACACCGTCTTGGATTGCAATCCAAGAGTCCATATCTGTAGCCATGATGAGTTGTTTCATACGTAGCTTCCAATAGCCAAAATTATTTCCATCAAACAATGGTGGCTTAGTAAAAGATTGACCTTCAGCAAATGCAGGAACGGAAGTAGATTGGGATGTCATATCAAAAGATCTCTTTGTTAAAACTCAAAAACCTGCTCTGATACCATTTGTTGATCCCGAGTTTATGACAAAACCCAAGAGGGGAAGGGTGAATTGGGTATTTAAATTTTTTAACTTAAATAGAAACTTTACCCCGAATTAATTCAGTCCCCTTTAATGAAACAAATGGAAAGCAATAAGAGAAAAAATAAATCAATGGACAAGATTTATAGTGGTTCAGGCAACCTTCCCTACTCCACTCTTCCAAACTCACACCTCTTGTGAGTTGGGTTCCACTATGTATTTCACAAATACAACTAGAGTCTCTGCTCTCTTCTAGATTCCAGCTCTAGGGGGCATTAACAACTCACAGCACAAGTAGGTGACGAGTTCCACTCCAGTCACACACTACTTTACTTACACTTGATCTTAGTTACCCAAAGTAAATCAAGTTTAATACAACAAGAAAGAATAAAAAAAAGGTTTCTACACATTATCGTTGTGTAAAGGTAGATTTAGCGCAGAGAAGAACTTGTGAAGCAGACTTAATGATTCAGCAAGCAACTCTTGGCAGTTTGAAAGCAACTTTATTCTTCTAGATGTTGGCTTGATCACTTAATACTCTTAGAGATAGGAGTTGTGCTCAATCAATGATGTTTCAGCTACCCTCCACGTTCATCTTGAATGCCTTATATAAATGATGAGGGAATTCAAACATTTGGAAGTAGGTGGCGCGCATTTAATGCGCCAACGTTCTAAAAATTTCCGACCGTTGCATCCCAAGTCGCAGGTGGAGTCGACTTCGAGTGCGACTTCATCTTTCCGCAAATACTTCAAATTCCATTCTGGGTCGACTTTGTCCTGAACTTGACCCAAGTCGCAGGTGAAGTCGACTTTGGGTGCGACTTCACTTTCTGTGCATGCTTGATGAACTTGAACTTCTTTGAAATGATTTTACTTGCTTGAACTTCTTTATATTAATTGTTCTACCAATATTTTCATTACTTGAAACTCAATATATTCATCCTTGCTTTACGCTCCATGTCTTGAATCTTGAATCCTTGAGTTTTAGAGTGCATAATGATGTCCAAATGTGTGTTCTTGATTTGAATTGATGAATCCATGCATCTTTACTTGCTTTAGACTTGTTTTGATCTTCATTTGTTCACTCAAGTCTAGCATCAGGTTGACTTGGTTTGCGACTTTGCTCTTCAAAACATGTGCTGATTAGTTGAAGTCGATGCTGGAGTCGACTTGGTCTGCGACTTCACCCAAGTCGCATGTGGAGTCGACTTGGTCTGCGACTTCGGCAGCTCTCGTCGCCAATTTCAATGCTGGACAGAAATTCACGTTTGAAGTTGATGCTGGAGTCGACTTGTTCTGCGACTTCGCCCAAGTCACATGAGAAGTCGACTTCATGTGCGACTTCAGCAGCTCTAGCTCCCAATTTCAATGCTGGACGTAAAAATGCGTTTGAAGTCGATGCTGGAGTCGACTTGGCCTAAGTCGATGCCTGAGTCAACTTGGAAATCGACTTTACTTGTCATGCTTCATTTTCTTCATTTTTTATATCCTTTAATCATCTCACAAACATGTTAGTAACCAAAACTTACACAAATTGATTTGTTAATCATCAAAACATGGACTTGGCTTATTTTTTCATTGATTTCAACATATGTTTCCAACAGAAAGAACAGCCGCTTGATTTGCGTGCTATTAAGGATGGATTCTCTTCCAAAAGGTAGAATGATCACTTGTTAAGTGTCACTACTAGATGAAGAGGAAGGCATTTGCATATGTTTTTCTTTTGAAATGCGCAAAGATTGGGACATAAAGACATTTTTACGAAAAGTTGTCCTAAATAGGATTTTATGAGCCATTATAAACATGATACCCTAAAAGCAGGGTGTTTTACATAAAAGGTGTAAATAACAAGGATAAAAAGAAATATTTCTATGCAAATGCTTTTAAGAAAATGATTATGTATTTTATATGCCTTGTTTGTTATAAACAAGCCCCAGGATAGGGATTATGAAACGGATTTATGTCAAACTTATTTTTGAACATAAAAATATTCATTACTAAAGGACTTAAATGAAAAGTGTTTATGGACATGAGAATGTCCAATGCCAAAGTATTTAAATGAAAAATATTTTAGGGCATATAAATGTTCATTGCCAAAGAAAGTTATGTCAAAAATATTTTAGGGTATCAGATGTCCCTTGGCTAAAGGAATTTATGATGAAAAATATTTTTGGACATAAAAATGTCCCTTGCCGAAAAAGGCTTATGTGAATGATGTTTTGGGATATGAGAATATCCTTCTCTAAAAAGGATTTATGAGAAAGATGTTATGGACATAAAAACGTCTATTAGTAAAAGAAGGTTTTACAAATGTCTTAGAACATTATAAATGTTCACACAAGACCAAAGAAAATTAATTAAAGATGGTAAAACGCATATGTTTTGCCTTAACAAGCCCAGATGTGGCTTGTAAATGATTTTAAGAATGCATGTTCATGAAAATATTTTAAGACATAGAATTGTCCTCATGAACAAAGGAATTTTATGATAATGTTATAGGACATATAGATGTCCTCAGGTAAAAAGGTGTTCAGGATGTTTAAGAAAAATATTTTAAAGGAAGTCTTGCCTTAAAAGATAAAATGCTTGCTTACTGAGTTATCACTCACGTTTTGTTTTCTCAAACCTTAGACAGGTACCGAAAAACTCAAGAGGTTGCGAACCTAAGCAATGAAGGAAAGGTACGTTATGGTAGCCATGTGGGCTACAAGGAATGGGATAGCATGATTAAAGTTATAAGGTATGTTAACGTATATATGAACTTATGTAGAGTTGTAAGTTCAATGTGATCCAATGATTGAATGTATGTATGTATGGATATAAAATGTCATGATTAAGTCAAGAAGACTTTTATTGTAGAAGAACATGATGAGATGCTATGAATAATATACGCAATTTATTGTAAGTGTATCGTTGCTTGTAGATGAATGGTGTGGAATGTAAAGAAATGAAATGATGATGAAATGAAAAAAAATTTGGATAAGATTCAATTAAGAACTCATCGCGTGATCAGGGCAACAATCCTGATTCACATTTACCAATCGATAAGGTCTTGGAGTAAGGATGTGACGTCTCAGGTTGGGGTGCCACAACGTCGAAATGGAAAAAGGGATACCCTACATGCTTAAAGTGTTGCTGTTTGGAAGCAACTAAATTATGGATTTTAAATATGTGATAATACCCTAAATTTGGGTTAAGAAAAGTATGTTTAGTTGCTGAAAATTATGGCTTAAAAATTTGTTAAGATTTAAGTATTGAAAGAGGCGTTGAAAGGATGAAAAATGGGTCCTAACATGGCTGTTTTGGAACCCAATGATAAATGGATTAAAATTCTGAAATTAGACCGTAAATTATATGTTAATTAAGGGGTTTAAGCATGTTGAAATTGGATGTAAGTTTCTGTGTTAAGAAATTTTAAGAAAAACATAATATATGTGTTGTAAGTTGAATGTATGTGGATGGATATGTATGAATGGATGATATTTGACTTATATGGAATTGCTAAAATGCAAAAATGCATGAATATGTGATGAAATGCATAAGTGTGTTGCTGTATGGATGATTATTGAATAATCTCAAATTTTGAGATTTATTTATGAAGCTTAAAACGTCAATTCTATGCTTAAAATGAGCATTAACGAAGGAAAAATGATAAATGGATGAAAAATGATAAATGGGAGGAATAAACCCCCACATGTTGATAAATGAATGATTAATATGTATTTACCCTAAATATGGGTTTAAAATGAAATACGGAATGGATGGTATTATTGTGGCGCCCCAGCCCGAGCGTCACTTCCTTTCCTCAGGAATCTATCGATTCGTAAATGTGAATCAAAATTGTTGCCCTGATGACACGGCGGGATTTCAATTTGGAACTCGACTAAATTTTTTTTCATTTCTTCATTCATCATCATTTCATTTATAACATAAGCAATGATACAGTTACACATATCTTTATAACTTCTCAACATGCAGTTATACATTAAAGGTCCTCTTGACCTAATCATGGCATTTTCATTGCATACATACATATGTTCAATCATTAGTTCACCTAGAACTCAGAACTTTAAATAAATACCTGAATACTTTCATTCATATCATTCCACTTACCATGGCTAATCCTTTTAGCCCACATGGTACTATCTCGTACCTTTTCTCTATTTCTTAGGTCTTCGACCGCTTGAGCCTACCTGTTTGAGGTTTGAAAAATAAAATATGAATGATAACTCAGTAAGCAAGCATTTTGGGGCAAGACTTTCCTCTAAAATCATTTCCTAAAACATTTTTCTCATAAATCATTTTGGCCAGGGGACATTTTATGTTCCAAAACATCTTGACATAAACCATATTTGGAAATGGACATTCTCATGTCCACGAAAAGACGTTTTTCCACATAAATCATTTTGACATTGGACGTTCATACGTCCTAAGACACTTTTCCACTTAAACCTTGTTGGAAACGGACGTTTATACATCCTAAAATATTTTTCACATAACACTTTGATAATGGACATTTTTATGTACAAAACACATTTTACGTAAGCCTTTTTGGCAATGGAAATTCATATGTCCACAAACACTTTTATCCCTTAAACTCTTTTAGAAATGGACATTTTTATGTCCACACATGTTCCAACATAAATTCCTTTAGAAAATGGACATTCTCATGTCCAACCATTTTTCCCACATAAACCTTTTGGTAATGGACGTTCTTACGTCCAAAATATTTTCCAACATAAACCCTTTTTCATAATCCTCATCTTGGGGCTTGTTTATAGCAAACAAGTCATGAATCTTTTTCATGAAAACTTTTGCATAAAAATTATTTTTTTATTCTTAATATTTACATATTTTGTGTAAAACACCCTGCTTTTAGGGTAACTTATGCATAATGGCTCATAAAAATCCAATTTAGGATAATTTTTCATATAAATGCTTTTATATCTCAATCTTTGGACTTTTGAAAAGCAAAATGTAAGCAAACACATTTCTCCCCATCCAGTAGTGACACTTAGCAAGTGATCATGCTACCTTTTGGAAGTGAATCCTTAACAGCACGCTAGCCAGGCGGCTATTTATTTATCCTGCTCCCATCTCAGGGAGGGCGCCACTGGCACTCCTGTCATCCCTTAGCGACTTGGACTTATGTAGAGTGGGCCCCGGTCATCCCAACTGTGCTCTACAACTTGCCTGATTCTTGTACCGGTGCACCGTATATTATTATGATGAACCACAGTCCATTTGGTTTGAAGAACCACAGACCGCAGCCAATGTCCTTTTAAACTGGGATCACAGACCTCTATCTGCATCCATAACTCAAAAACATCACAAACCGAAGTCTGTGTCTTTTTTAAACAAATTATTTTGAAAAAATACATCACAGACCGTAGTCCGAGTCAACTTGTAAGTGAGCGCACCGACTTTAAACAAGTTGTTATTTGAAATCTAATTTTAGGATGACCTTCCTTAAATTCTATTAGAAACATTTTGAGTAAAATATTTTGATAAATATTTGAAATGTTTGAGAAACAACACACTTTAAAAACCTTTTTAATAAAAGAATTTCAAAACTTTTAGATTTTCAAGAATAAATCATACATTTTTCCTAGCAATTCTGGGTTTCTATTTCGGAGCCTTTTGCTTACAAAAGTTATGCAATTGTGCTAACCCCTTCTCAATCACCTTAAAATCAATTTCTTGTCCACATATCAATTTTGTCATTTTTACATCAAGGGCTTACATAATCTTTTGCATACCATTTAGCAACCTGAAACCAAACCATTTTATGAAATCAACATAGGAGGTCGGTCATCTTTAAATCTCTTTTCAACACATCCGTATAAATATTTTTTAAGATATTTTCAACATAGATTTCCTTATCTAAAGGAAATCAAAACTTTTTGAATATCATTTCAAAATATATGAACAATCATCATTTATTATTTAATTATCATGACCTAGCAAAATAAATCTTTTTCATAAATCAATTCCCCTTTTTCCTTTTTCTTTAACAAACATAATTATTTATCATAAAATATCATAAAAAAAATTCAAAACTTATTTACGTTTGCTGCTTTGGAAAAAGGGCAAAATTCCCTTTTTCTTATAAAATACTTTTGAAACAACATCATAAAGAACTTGTTTGCTTAAAAGAAAATTCTTTAAAAAAACCATCGACATAAAACATGAAATCCTTTGAAAATATTATCGTGGCGAACTTGCTTACTCATAAGTAAATTTCTCAATCCATTAACATAAAGCATTGCCAGTCCAAGGCAACACTTGTGATAAATTCTTTATCTTAAAAATATTGCTTGCTTCCCATGAAGCAAACCTTGAGGCTTTTCCATAAAACCATCATTTTTCAAAACTTACGACTTTTCATTAAAGCCGTCATTTTCAAAACTTGTGGCTTTGCAATAAAACCTTCATTTTCAAAACTTGTGATTGCCCATTCGTCAAAACATAAATATAAACATTTCAATCATATCAATCACATAGAAAGAAAACAACATTTTAGAAAATTTGCATGCTTACCTGACGAGCTGCGTATATGTCTATTAAATTGCTCGCTATTTACGCAAGTATACATGCCGTGTCAAGTAATAAAGAGTGAGTAGAGTATCGTTCCCACGAGGAATTATTAACCGAAATTATTATTTAGCTTAACTGCTTTCGAAGGTTGTGAAATTTTAGTTTTGTGAGTTAACTAAGCTAACGATTGTGAAAAAGAAATTAGAGTAGAGATCACGAGACTACTGGATACTAAAAGCAAGTTTACTGATTAAGGATGGCGATGGATAGATCGGAATCCTTGAATCTAAACTATATTGCTCTGGTTCCTGTTAAGCGGATTGCATATGAATTTACTAGCCCAAGTTCATGTATCTTCATATATGTCTTCCAACAGTATATAAAGCTAATTACACCCTATTTAAGTGCTATATTCCCATGGCATTAAATAAAGTGAAATTAATAAGTTCATAACTTGTATAATGACTACACAGGATTTAATGGTATATTCCTATCCGTTAAACAACTCTCCTTACACAAAGGTTGAAACCTGTGCCTTGCACGTGGATCTGACAAATATCTCCCTTTTCCAAGGGTAAATAGAGCAATTAAATCATCTTACAAGGTAGCTAATCTTGTAAAAGTATTAAACTCACACATGCAAAGGTAAATTATATGCAATCATATATATAAGCTTAAATATTCATTCCTAAATATTCTAAGAACCCAGAAACAATACAATTTAGAATTCAATTCATCCTAACTATCCATCTAATGGAGGTTTAGCTCAAGGACATGATCTTAACATCCAATACATCCAAATAAAAAGTATCCATAAGGAAGAGAAAGAAAATTGGAAAGAATAAGAAAAACTGTTTTCCGGTAGTTTCCACCAACAGGACTTGAATTCCTTCTTCAATCCTAGCTTTAATCTTGATTCTCGCTTTCTCTTGCACTGTAGTTCGTTCTCCGACTCTCTCCCCCCTTTCTCTCGCGTGCGAACCCCTAGGAACTATATATAGAGTCTTCTTTCTCGCACCTTACGCACTGGAATATTCGCACACGGATGCGTATTGGCGCCTAGGAGCCCCTGGCTGGCGCCTAGGCGCCAACTCTCTGTGTGCTGAGCAGTTTAGACACATTCTGGAACCCTAGAGATTTTTGCACTGGTGCCTAGGCGCCAATTCCCTGGAAGTGGTTTCTAACTTGTGGTTTCAGCCATGTTTTCACTTGAGTTGCATGTTGATGAAGTGGCGCCTAGGCGCCAACTCTCTGGACTGCTCTTTCATGTCAGTTGTGTGTGCTGCAAATGGTCAAGGCGTGTAGGGTAGCACCTGGGCGCCAACTTCCTGCCTCAGCTTGCCTTCAACTCGTCCGCTCTGCTGCTGTACGTCCTGTCCTTCCTACAAAAAATGGAAATCTAAATAAATAAACTAAAATTGCCTAATTAATGCTAAAATTGCCTAAAAACTAATTAATGCTCCTAAAATGCAAAGCGGATGAAAATTAAGCTAAAAGAGTGCAAACTAAGCCTAATCCCTTGAACTAACACACAAATTAAGTCTGAAATGGGCCATGATAACTCGTAAAAGCCCCCAAACTTAAATGTTGCTAGTCCTCGAGCAACACATGCAAACAAAATGAATAAATGAATGAATGTATGTATGAATGAATGAATGTATGCAGAATAAAAATCAACTCCTTTTTCTTCTAGTTGTGCATTGATCAATCCACTTAGCCATTCCACAAGGTCGTGATTAATTCAACCTGAAAAATCCATCATTATACAAACAAGGCATAAATTTTACTTTCCAAACCAAGTTACAAGTGGGTGTCAGAATTCCATAGTGCAAAGTTATATTTCAACACATCAATCTTTCATTCGATCAGAAAACTAGTTAGGAACTCAATGAACTCAAGCAAACCAAGTATTAACCTAAATACACTGGTTACAGCAAATGGTATCAAGGTACTGAATTCAATTTCTAACAACTGCATATTCTTTTCCCCTCCAAACTTATTGCAAAAATTCTCCTCACCATATTTCAGGATATCTGGAGATTTTTTTTTTTGCTCCCCTCACCATATTTCAGGGTATCTGGGGAGAATTTTCAATTTTTTAAAGCATTGTTACTGTGATTTTTCTTTGCTTTTTTACGCGAACCTTGCCATTTATCGATGCCAAGTCCCGGTTACTCAGCTTAAGTCAACCACCCCCTTTTATTATTTTTTTAATTGTTTATTAGGGGTACTGAACATGTTTGAGTAATTCCTGTGAAATAATACCATTTCTTAACCCGTTAAAGTACTTGGTTAGCATTTATTTAGTTCAGTATTCATCATCTCGGTCTAAAAGATATGCCTGTTATTGAATTAGAACCATGTATTCTGAAATTTCTTTTAATTCTTTCACATATTAATTTCAACCTGCTTTATACTTGGTTTCAATCTGAATTGCCCATTCTTTCATGAATTCAATTTCAAGTCAGAATTAATCACAACCTTGCACATTTTCATAATCAGATGAATTAAAACAAAGACAACTTTCATTAGCTAGAATTGAAATGCATGCAACATAAACTAAGGCATGAAAATTAAAATGCGAAACTAACTTATGGTTGAGAATTATACACCCCCCAAACTTGAGAGATGCATTGTCCTCAATGCATGATCCTAAAATGACTAAATAAAGAAAAGAAAATACACTGATAAACAAAAATAAAAGAAAAGAAAAATAAAAAAAAAGGACTGGAACTCCCCTCAGGAATTGGACTCTGTCTCGTCCTCGTCGTCGAGCTGGGGCTGTGATGATTGCCCAAAACAAGCTCGGACCTCTGGCGGTGTCGGCGGAAAACCTCTAATTAATTTCTCAACAAAAGCAAAAACAACAACAAAAATAAAATTAAACAGAAAATGATTGATGGGTTGCCTCCCATCCAGCACTGAATTTATCGTCTTCCGCTCGACGTTCTCACTGTTCAATTCTCTTTCAGTTCCACCACCTCCTTGCAACGCTAAAAATCATCTCCCATATAATGCTTAAGATGTTGCCCATTTACAACAAAACTATTGCCGGATGCTTCGTTACATATTTTCACCGCTCCATTCTCTGTTGCCTTTAACACCACGAATGGACCTGACCATCGAGATTTGAATTTTCCTGAAAATAGTTTCAATCTTGAATTGAAGAGCAAAACTTTCTGATAAGGCTCGAAATTTCGTGTTAGAATTTTTTTATCGTGCCATTTCTTCACTTTTTCTTTGTAGATCTTGGCATTTTCATAGGCTTGCATCCGAAATTTGTCCAACTCATTGAGTTACAGTAATCGGAGTTCCCCCGCTTGTTGCATATCCAGGTTTAGTTTTTTAATTGCCCAATATGCATTATGCTCCAGCTCCAGCGGTAGATGGCAGGCTTTTCCATAAATCAGTTGGTATGGAGACATTCCAAACCGCATTTTATAGGCAGTTCGATACGCCCATAGTGCGTCGTCCAGTTTGACGGACCAGTCTTTGTGAGAAGAACCTATGGTTTTCTCTAGAATTTGCTTCAATTCTCTGTTGGCCAACTCGACCTGTCCGTTAGCCTGCGGATGGTATGCTGTCGTCGCTCTGTGGCGTACACTGTATTTGTGTAGAATTGCCAGGAACTTCCGGTTACAGAAATGAGACCCTCCATCACTAATAATCACCCTTGGCGTGCCAAAACGTGTAAAGATGTTCTTCTTTACGAACCTAATGTTGGGTCCCGAATAGATGGCAAAACCCAAGAGGGGAGGGGTGAATTGGGTTCTTAAAAATTTCTTTGGTAACTTAAAAAACTTAACCCCTTATAGAATTATTCCCCTTGAATGAAGAAACTGAATGGAAAGCAAAGTAATAAAGAGAGCAGAAATAAAAGCAAGTAGACAAGGATTTTATAGTGGTTCGGGCAACCTCCCTACTCCACTCTTCCAAGCTCACACTCCTTGTGACTTGGGTTCCACTATTGTATTCAGCGAATACAACTAGAGCCTCTTGCTCTCTTCTAGATTCTAGCTCTAGGGGCATCAAACACTTAGCACAAGTAGGTGATGAGTCACACTCCAATCACACACTACTTTGCTACCTCTTGATCTTAGCTACGCAAGCTAAATCAAGTTCAACATAAACAAGTAAACAATAAAAGTAAACTACACTTTACAGGTGTGTAGAAACGATTTAGCGCAGGGAAGAACTTGTAGATGATGGCTTTGAAGTTTCTGAATGTAGCTCTTGCAACTTGAAGCACAATTCTTCCTCTCTTGATTGACTTGATCACTTTAATGCTCTTGTAGATAGGAGTTATGCTCACTTAATGTTTTCCAACTACTTCCCTCGTTCACATTAACTCCCTTTTATAATTTTGGAGGGAATCCGAACGTTAGAAGGTAGGTGGCGCGCATTTAATGCGCCAACGTTCGAATTAATTTCGACCGTTGCGACCCAAGTCGCATGTGGAGTCGACTTGGCCTGCGACTTGGCTTCCAAGTCGCACTTGGAGTCGACTTCGTGTGCGACTCCAGTTCTTCAGATTTCCAAGTCCGAGTCTGGGTCAACTTGGCCTTCAGTCCTCAACTCAAGTCGATCCTGGAGTCGACTTGGGTTGCGACTTGGCGTGGTCTTTTGCAAGAACACCTTGATCTTCTTGAACTGACTTGTACTTTGTTAAATTGGTCTTCATGACTTGGATATTTCTTCATTTAGAATAAGCTTGAAGATTAGCTTTGGACTTGATAGACTTGATTTGAACTTTGAATATAAATCTTAGCTTTTGATCTTCAAGAAACTTCAGTTGCTTTTTGAGAATGAACTTTGCATCTTATTTGGATTTGATAAATTCCAAATGGATCCTTGGAATAAGATTGAAACTTCAATCTTCAAGTCTGAACTCCTCAAGTCGAAGTTGGAGTCGACCTCGTCTGCGACTTCGCCCAAGTCGCACCTGGAGTCGACTTCGCCTGCGACTTCGTCATGTCCGTTTCCACTTTTTCAACTCTGGATGCTTGAAGTCGATGCTGGAGTCGACTTCGTCTGCGACTTGGTTTCCTAAGTCGCACCTGGAGTCGACTTGGCCTGCGACTTCACTTGTTCTTCTCCCCTTTTCAGCTCTGGACAGATTTGACTTCTTGAAGTCGATCTTGGAGTCGACTTGGTATACGACTTGGCTTCCATACTTGATTTTCTTCAAATGAATATTCCTTAAACATTTCCACAAACTTGTTAGTAGCCAAGACTTACTCAAATTTAGTTTGTTAATCATCAAAACATAGATTTAGCTAGTTTTCCACATATTTCCAACAATCTCCCCCTTTTTGATGATTGACAAAACTGATTTGAGTGGATACCTTTCATTAAAAATAATATGTTCATATTGCATTTTAAAATCATGCTATGCTTATGCAAACAGAACATTCAAATATCATGTAAGCATATCCTACTCTCCTCCTCATTCTTACTCTTCTCTTCTTACATCTCTCTCCCCTTTAATCATCTCTCTCCCTTTTAATCATTAAGACTTCTACTCAATTTTTCAACTCAAATACTCTTCTTCTCCTTAAATCTCTCTCCCCCTTTTTGTCAATATATCAAAAAGATTAGAGGGTAATCAAAGAGAAAGGTGGGTTAGCTCCCCCTAAATGGGTGCTTTAAGTGAGTTCAAGCATTCCCATGTCATTTCTAATCTTATAAAATGCTTCTTTTGCTAGGGGCTTAGTGAATATATCTGCAACTTGATCCTCTGTTCTTACATATACCAAACATATGTCATGATTTTCTACATGTTCTCTAATGAAATGATGTCTAAGGTCTATATGTTTGGTCCTAGAATGCAGGACTGGATTCTTGGTTAGACATATGGCACTTGTATTATCACATTTGATAGGTATATCTTTGAAATCCATGCCATAGTCCCTAAGTTGCTGTTTCATCCAAAGTAATTGGGCACAACAGCTCCCGGCGGCAATGTATTCGGCTTCCGCCGTAGATAGAGCAACACTAGTTTGTTTTCTTGAAAACCATGAAACCAACATGCTTCCAAGAAACTGACATGTTCCACTAGTACTTTTTCTATCTACTTTGTAACCAGCAAAATCCGCATCCGAGTAGCCGATTAGATCAAAATTAGAGCCCTTTGGATACCATAGTCCTAAATTGGTAGTGTCTACTAAATATCTAAAGATTCTTTTCACAGCTACCAAGTGTGATTCTTTTGGGCATGATTGAAATCTAGAGCACATACACACACTAAACAAAATATCTGGCCTAGAAGCAGTTAAATACAATAAGGAACCTATCATGCTTCTATACAATTTTAAATCAACTACTTTGCCCTTTTCATCTTTGTCCATTTTGATTGTGGAGCTCATGGGCGTGTTTGCTCCTTTGCTGTTCTCCATGCCAAACTTCTTTAGCATTTCCTTGATATACTTGGACTGGTTAATGAAAATTCCTTCATTTAATTGCTTGATTTGCAGTCCAAGGAAGAAGTTTAGCTCTCCCATCATGCTCATCTCAAACTCTTTCTGCATAAGCTCAGAAAATTCTTGGCAAAGAGTTTCATTAGTAGCACCAAAAATAATATCATCAACATAAATTTGAATGATCAAAATATCCTTTTCTTTATACTTGATAAACAAGGTGGTGTCTACCTTTCCCTTTTGAAAATTACGATCAATCAAAAACTTGCTTAGTCTATCATACCAAGCTCTTGGGGCTTGTTTCAATCCATATAATGCTTTGGTCAACTTGTACACAAATTTTGATTGATCTTTCTCCTCAAATCCAGGTGGTTGCTCAACATACACCTCTTCATTTATATAACCATTCAGAAATGCACTTTTGACATCCATTTGAAACAATTTAAAGTTCATGTGAGATGCAAAAGCTAGTAAGATGCGAATTGCTTCCAATCTAGCAACCGGGGCATAGGATTCCTCAAAATCTATTCCTTCTTCTTGTGAGTATCCTTTTGCCACAAGTCTAGCTTTGTTCCTCACTACAAGTCCACTTTCATCTAATTTGTTCCTAAAGACCCACTTGGTGCCAATAACACTACAATCATTTGGTCTAGGAACAAGGTGCCAAACTTGATTTCTTTCAAATTGATTTAGCTCTTCTTGCATTGCTATAATCCAGTTTTCATCATCAAGAGCTTGATCAATGTTAGAAGGTTCAATTTTGGATACAAAAGCATATTGTCCACAAACATTTTGCTTTGACCTTCTAGTTTTTACACCTTCATACACATTCCCTATAATTTGTTCAATTGGATGTGCATGTTTGAATTTTAAATCAGATGGAGGTTTATAGGAGTCATTACCTTCACTTACCCTTTCCTCCAAGAA